>JAQSUU010000341.1:10805000-13226582 GCA_038087645.1 Saccharum hybrid cultivar R570
TGTTTAGTTTGTCAAAGATTCTGGGCTTAAGGCCTTGTAGAACCATGCCGTTGGCACGTTCCACTTGCCCGTTTGTTTTTGGATGAGCCACGGCCGACCAGAGCACACGGATGTGGTGGTTGTCGCAGAAATCCAAAAACTTCTTGCCAGTGAACTGGGTGCCGTTGTCCGTGATGATACAGTTGGGGACCCCGAAGCGATGAATAATGTTAGTGAAAAAGAGTACAGCTTGTTCGGACCTGATGCTGGTGATAGGGCGGGCCTCGATCCACTTGGAGAATTTGTCGATTGCGACGAGCAAGTGGGTGAAGCCGCCGGTCGTCCTTTTCAGTGGTCCGACAAGGTCGAGCCCCCAAACGGCGAACGGCCATGTGATGGGGATAGTCTGTAGGGCATGTGCCGGAAGATGAGTCTGTCTCGCATAGTACTGACAACCCTCGCAGGAGCGTACTAGCTTGACAGCGTCGGAGACCGCGGTCGGCCAATAGAATCCTTGTCGAAAGGCGTTTCCGACAAGGGTTCGAGGCGCAGCGTGGTGACCGCAAGCCCCCGAGTGAAGATCGCCGAGCAGATTTCTGCCTTGCTCTTTCGTGATGCAACGTTGGAGGATACCGGTAGGGCTACGACGGTAGAGCTCCCTGCTGTCGCTCATGATCACAAAAGTTTTGGCCCAACGTGCGATCCGTCGAGCCTCAGTCCTATCCGAGGGTAGGTCCCCATGGATGAGGTAGTCGAGGTACGGGACGCGCCAATCAGGCTCGAGGTCAGGTGGTGACGTCGAGCCTTCCACCTGCATGGCTTCAGCCCCGGTCGAGGGGGCTTCTGCCTCAGGTGGAGGGTCGAGCGACGCCCCATCGACCCCCTCGTCTGGCCTGAGGTCGACGGATGGGCGCTGAAGGTCTTTCGCGAAGACGTCCGGTGGAACCGTGGCTCGACCGGACGCGATTTTTGCCAATTCATCAGCGGCCTCATTATACCTGCGTGCGATGTGGTTGAGCTCGAGGCCGTGAAACTTGTCCTCGAGGCGCCGTACTTCCTGGCAGTAGGCCTCCATCTTGGGGTCGCGGCAGCTCGAGTTCTTCATCACCTGATTAATCACGAGTTGAGAGTCGCCGCGGACGTCGAGGTGTCGGACCCCGAGCTCGATGGCGATTCTCAACCCCGTGACGAGTGCCTCGTATTCGGCGACGTTGTTAGACGCAGGGAAATGAAGCCGGATGACGTAGCGCATGTGAACCCCGAGGGGTGAGATGAAGAGCAAGCCCGCGCCTGCTCCCATTTTCGTTAATGACCCATCGAAGTACATGGTCCACAGCTCCGCTTGGAGCTGTGCAGGAGGGAGTTGTGTGTCAGTCCACTCGGCCAGAAAATCTGCCAACGCCTGTGACTTGATAGCTTTTTGCGGCGCATAGGACAATGCCTCGCCCATAAGCTCGACCGCCCATTTGGCAATCCTACCCGAGGCTTCCCGGTTCTGGGCTATCTCTCCCAAGGGGAAAGAAGAAACCATGGTAACCGAGTGACCCTCGAAGTAGTGTCGGAGCTTGCGCCGTGTCAAGATGACAGCATACAGCAGTTTCTGGATCTGTGGGTACCGACACTTTGTTTCTGAGAGCACCTCGCTAACGAAATAGACCGGCCTCTGGACGAGCAAGGTGTGTGCCTCCTCGGCCCGTTCGACAACCAGGGCAGCACTGACAACCTGTGATGTCGCTGCGACATAGAGTAGGAGTGGTTCCCCCGGGGTCGGAGGGACGAGGATCGGTGAGCTAGAGAGGGTGGATTTCAGTTTTGTGAGAGCCTCCTCAGCCTCGAGGTTCCAGGAAAAATGGTCCGATTTCCTCAAGAGACGGTACAGAGGGAGTGCTTTTTCGCCGAGGCGCGAAATGAAACGGCTGAGTGCCGCCAAGCAACCTGTGACTCTCTGTACGCCCTTGAGATCTCGGATGGGGCCCATTTTGGTGATCGCAGAGATTTTTTCAGGGTTGGCCTCGATGCCACGTTTAGATACGATAAACCCTAAAAGCATACCTCGTGGGACGCCGAAGACACATTTCTCTGGATTGAGTTTGATGTTTTTTGCTCTGAGGCACTTGAATGCAACGTCGAGGTCGCTGACCAGGTCGCCGGCACGTTGGGTTTTGACCACGATGTCGTCGACGTAAGCCTCGACGGTCGACCCAATGTGCTCCCCAAAAACATGTTGCATGCATCGCTGGTACGTTGCCCCCGCGTTCCGGAGACCGAAGGGCATCGTAACATAGCAATACATGCCGAATAGGGTGATGAATGAAGTCGCGAGCTGGTCGGACTCCTTCATTTTGATTTGGTGGTAGCCGGAGTATGCATCTAAGAATGAGAGAGTTTCACATCCCGCGGTGGAATCAACGATTTGATCAATGCGTGGCAAAGGAAAGGGAACTTTCGGACATGCTTTATTTAAACCAGTATAGTCTACGCACATCCTCCATTTCCCACTCTTTTTTCTAACTAAGACAGGATTAGCTAGCCACTCGGGATGATGAACCTCCTTGATGAACCCGGCCTCCAGCAGTTTGTGTATTTCCTCGCCGATGATCCTGCGCTTCTCCTCGTCGAAGCGGCGCAGACGTTGCTTCACCGGTTTGGCTCCGGCCCGGATCTCCAAGGCGTGCTCGGCGACTTCCCTGGGTATGCCCGGCATATCCGAGGGACTCCACGCAAAGATGTCGTCGTTCGCGCGGAGAAAGTCGACGAGCACTGCTTCCTATTTAGGATCGAGGGTGGCGCTGACGCTCAGCGCCCTCCCCTTGGGATCAGCGGGGTCGAGGGGTACGAGTTTGACGTCTTCGGCGGACTCGAAGCTGCCGGCATGGCGTTTTGGGTCGGGGATCGCATTGGCTAGTCCGTCGAGGTCTGCGGCCAGGATCGCTGACCCAAAAACAGCCTCGCCGTGCTCGACGCACTCGACGTCGCACTCGTAGGCATGTTCAAACGAGGGCCCTACAGTGATGACACCGTTTGGGCCAGGCATTTTGAGCTTGAGGTAGGTGTAGTTCGGGATCGCCATGAATTTGGCGTAGCATGGGCGTCCCAGGATAGCGTGGTATGTTCCACGGAATCCGACCACTTCGAAAGTGAGAGTTTCCTTTCGGAAGTTCGCCGGCGTGCCAAAGCAAACAGGCAGATCGACCCGCCCGAGGGGTTCCGCCCGTTTCCCTGGCACGACTCCGTGGAAGCCCCCGACGCTAGGCTGGAGGCGCGCTCTGTCGACCCCCAAGAGGTCGAGGGTCTGAGAATAGATAATGTTGAGGCTGCTTCCGCCGTCCATGAGCACTTTGGTGAGGCGTGTGTTGGCGATGACGGGGTCAACGACGAGTGGATAGACCCCCGGGTTGGGGACGTAGTCTGGGTGGTCATCACGGTCGAAAGTGATGGCCACCGCAGACCAATCAAGGAAGCGGGGTACTGCCGACTGTACGGAGAAGACCTCGCGCCGTTCTCGCTTGCGCTGACGCGCGGAGAGGCAGGTCGAGGGTCCTCCGTAGATCATGTAGCAGTCGCGGATCTCGGGAAATTCCCCGTCCTTGTCGTCACCCTTAGGGTCCTCCCCCTTGTCGTCCTTCTTAGCGCCGGCACCCCCGAAGTACCTGCGCAGCATGTGACAATCCTCGAGGTTATGGTTAGTGAGTCCCTTGTGGTAGGGACATGGCTCTTTGAGCATTTTGTCGAAGACGCCCCCACCGGGGGGGCCTCGAGGTTTCTTGTGCTCGGTAGCAGCGACGAGCTCGTCGGCCGGGGCCTCGAGCTTGCCCTGCTGGCCTTTCTTCTTCTTGCGGTTGTTTCTCTTGGGGCCTCGGGTGGAACTCGCGGGATCGTCGACCTTCTGCTCCTCCCTCGCCGGCTCGCCGCCAAAGATCGCACCAACCGCCTCCTCGCCGGAGGCGAAGTTGGTGACGATGTCCATCAATCCGTTGGTAGTGAGCGGGGTGTTACGGCCCAACTCCCGGACCAACTCCTTACAGGTGGTACCGGAGAGGAAGGCCGTAATCACGTCGGAGTCGGTGATGTTGGGGAGCTCGGTGCGCTGCCGGGAGAAGCGCCGGATGTAGTCCCGGAGGGACTCATCTGGTTTCTGCTTGCAGCTCCGGAGGTCCCACGAGTTGCCGGGGCGCATGTAGGTTCCCTTGAAGTTTCCCTCGAACACCCTCACGAGATCGTCCCAGTCGTGGATCTGCCAAGGTGGGAGATCCTCGAGCCAGGCTCGGGCGGTGTCGGAGAGGAACAGGGGGAGTTGCCGAATGATGGCCCGGTCATCGGTGGCCCCGCCCAACTGACACGCCAAGCGGAAATCGGCGAGCCAAAGTTCGGGTTTGGTCTCGCCGTTATACTTGGTGAGAGTCGTGGGGGGACGGAACCGAGCCGGGGGCACCGTCTCACGGATAGCCCTACTGAACACCCGAGGGCCTGGAGGTTCGGGTGAAGGGCTACGGTCTTCCGAGCTGTCGTAGCGTCCGCCCCTGTGGACGTGGTAGCCTCGAGCCACACCGTCACCGTGTTTGCGTGTGTGACGCTCGACGATGTTGCCACGGGTGTCTCGAGGCTCGCGGTCGTTGGCGATGGGCTCGGGGGCAGGTGCTACCCGGTTTCGCCGGGCAGGCTCGGGATGAACCGAGGCTTCTCTCTCCTGTCGGGAAGGCTCGAGGGTCCGCTCCGAGGCTGCTTCGCGCCGCCTCGAGGCAGAGCTCTCGGCCTGCTGCATGGCGGCAGTCTCGAGGAGCCCTCGGATTTCGTCTCGAGCCCGACGGGCGTCAGGGTTTGACGGCTCGGGCATGTTGCGCAGGAGCATGGCAGCGGCGACAACGTTTTGGCTGGCTCGAGCGAAAACCGGGGGGTCGACCGCCCGGTCCTCGTTGATGCGACGGTTGACGTCGCGAGCCCTCTCACGAGCTCTCCCGCCAAATGCGTGTTCCGCACGCTCACGCTCGAGGGTTTGCCGGAGGAGATCCAGGTTTTCGCGTTCCTCGTCAAGCTGGTCCTGCAACTCGCGAATCTGTCCGAGCTGCGCTCCTTGATCCGCAAGGAACTGGGGCTCGTTTCGCTCAGCAGGAAGCTCGACATGAGGGGGCGTGTGCCTTTCCTCGACCGGCTCTTCGTCCTCTGATTCCGAGGTGCTTTCAACGTCGATGTTGAAGCACTCACGAGTCGGATCATAGGTGTCGTCGGCCGAGTCGGAGTCAGGTGCGCCAAAGTAGTAATATGATGGGGGAATGTGTGGCCGATGCCAATCATCACCGAGGTGGTGACGTGGAGAAGCAGTCACACGGGGTTCTGTTTCCGGTGTCTCCGTAGAGTCCCGATAATCAGAAACCGGCGTGGACGCAACGAGGTCCAGAGTGGAGCGTAGATGGTGTCCGGGGAGTTCCTCATAAGCGCTCATGCGAGTGCTCACGGAGGATGTATACACCCGGGCGACCGAGTCTAGTCCAAACGGGAATGGTGATGGGGACGTCACTGTTCGTGGCGAAATAGATGCTATGGACAGTGGTGTCTCACCGGACGGGGGAGCGGCGGGATTCCTCGTTGGCACGCGACCCTCGACCAGGCTCATCCTTCCCAAATCTTCCAAAAGGAGATCTGGGCTAGCGCCTGTCTGGGGGGTGCCGGACCGGGGGATCCCATCGCCCTCCGTCAGGTAGAGACGGTAGTTGTGCTGGGCTCGCCGTCGCCGGGCGGCCCGCGACCGCCTGGAGCGACGGTGCCGGTTGACTGCTCCCCCAGGCTGGGAGAGCTCGTAATCTTCGTCGGTTGGGTGCCTGGGTGGGAGTAGGACCATGTCGTAGCCAGAGCCGAGCGACATGAACTCCAAACTCCCAAACCAGATCACCGTACCCAACGGGATCGGGCGTTCGGGGTTAGCCATCCAGGAAGAACGGCGACAAAGCGCGGTTTGCACACAGCGTACCCCTACCTGGCGCGCCAACTATCGGTGTTCGGACCAAGGGGGTCCTAAACCAACGAGTAAATGCTGTGTGACTCTTTCCTGGATGGTGATGCAAGGAGAACACACGGGGGTTTATCCTGGTTCGGGCAAAAGAAGGCCCTACGTCCAGCGGGGAAGAGAGGTTTGTATTTCCTTGCACCGAGGTGCTCGTGTAGGGGTTACAAGCAGGCGAGAGAGGGTGTCGAGCCCAAGTCTCAAAGAGAAAAAGGAGAAAGATGGTTGCTTCGTGTTTTTTCCGTGATGCTTCGTCCTCCTCTTCCTCCTCGTCCCCCTCCCTGATTCGCCCCGGCCTGCCTTTTTATAGGGGAGGGCTTGAGGTGATGTTTCGTCGATTCCTGTTGAGTTGACTGTAGCGACGTGGCTTCGGGATGGGCGGCCATCCCTGGGTATCCTGACGCGGTATGGGACAAGAGGGTGAAATGACCCAGAGTGCCAGGCCATACCGTTCTTCGAGCTAAGTCGAGCGTTGGGGCCGGGTCGAGGCAGGGTCGAGGTCGGATGGATAAGGCCGAATCCCCGGTATCGCGGGGGACGGACCTTGTCTTATTCTCCCTCGAGGGTGACTGATGGTGAATAGTGCGCGGTATGGTGGATACAGTGACGGCTTTCACCTCCCATCACGGGATGGGCGGTAAAACAGTGAGATTTGACGTGGGTATTGTTCCTGCGTTGACCCATGCCGTGGCCATGTCGGTCGGTGGTAGTAGGTAACCGCATTGAATGCTATGGCTTTTGTCCCGGGTAGGTAAAGAAAGGGCGTCGAGGGGCCGGAGCGCGGTCGAGGCGCCCCGTCGAGCGGGCCTCGTACGAGTCGGAACCGGGACGCGGTCGAGGCGCCCCGTCGAGCGGGCCTCGCACGAGTTGGAGCCGGGGCGCGGTCGAGGCGCCCCGTCGAGCGGGCCTCGTACGAGTCGGAGCCGGGGCGCGGTCGAGGCACCCCGTCGAGCGGGCCTCGTACGAGTCGGAGCCGGGGCGCGGTCGAGGCACCCCGTCGAGCGGGCCTCGTACGAGTCGGAGCCGGGGCGCGGTCGAGGCACCCCGTCGAGCGGGCCTCGTACGAGTCGGAGCCGGGGCGCGGTCGAGGCGCCCCGTCGAGCGGGCCTCGTACGAGTCGGAGCCGGGGCGCGGTCGAGGCGCCCCGTCGAGCGGGCTATCTTTTCTACTGGTTTCGGTTTTTGTTAGTGTTTTGGCGATAGCTGTGGTACCCCCGTACTGTTGGTACCGACAATATAATTCTTATATATAATTAAAGTTGACAAGAATTTAGTGGCCGACATGTCAAGGATTGGAAAAACTTTATTTTTCATTGCCTCCTTATCCACAAATCTAGGGACTATAGACGATCTGATCTTGAAATTAATCTTCTGACCGTTCTAGAAATCATCATTCCAAGTATTGCCATTTGTAATTAATTTCGTATGAGTATGGCATACAAAACAGTACCTCGAGCACAAGTCAAAGTAGAACGTGGTCAAGAAAAAAGACCAAAGCAAAACTGTCTTATCCCGTCACCTCTAAGACCAAAGCAAAATCGTTGCTTTGTCAGTTCATGGATCCGATCATTCAGAACTGTGGCCATTGTCGAGTAGCGCCAGGAACCAAGAGGTTGGAGGCTGTAACACCCTAGGTGTTTGCCACCAGTTCAACAGTGGGTTTGAGCTCAAACATGATAGATTAAGTGGAGATGACGATGTCAAGGTCAACCTATGGAGATGAGCCTAACCTAAACTTGGATGTTGCACCATTGCTTTACATATAGGCCATTTTCAAGATATATGCTTGGGTGGTGTTATTGCAATATCTTCATGTGTCTCACCGTAGTACCTATCTATATTGGTCACTCGAAAAGTTTCATAAAGTTTGGAGTCAAAAAGTCACATGAAGATAAGGTATATCCTTGTTGGAATGATTTTACTAAGTGCTCGAATTGCACTAATAAGTGAATGGAAATATAGGTCATCAACCAAACCTTGCAACCGTGCCCAAAAAACTCTAGATGGACTCTACAACAAAAGTCATGAAAGGTTCATGTTGAGCAAATGCCCAGAAAATGCTTTAATGGATCAAAACGGACAATTCAAGCTTTATCGCGATACTACTTTGGTCAGAGTAGAAATGTAGGTTCTATACCAGTTATGATGTTGGACCTTAAATGAAAGTTGTAGTTCATGTTGTGTAGAAGAAACTTTGCTTTTGTACCAAGAACTAGATCAGCTAGGAAGTAGGTCAAGCAAAGGCTTAAAGTTTGAATCAGCTGCTGTTTTTCAGCCCTAGAAATAATTCTAAGTCCTGGATTGACAACAGTGAGTTGCTATATTTGCGACCTTTTATCTTCTAAATTCATATGGAAGCTCAATTTGATTCCTTAATACAAGTTGGAGTATGCCTTGTGAAGGAACAATAGATCAAGTCTCACCAGATTTGGAGCTTGTTGGCACCTTCAAAATCAATTCCCAAAACTGCTAGTTTCATCATATTCATGGACTTGGACCGACAAGGACAAGGCGGTTGGCACGTCGCGTTCTCGTGTTTTTGCTAAACAACTCAAGTTGAGCCAAATACAAAAGTTGGAGTAGATAATGTGGAGAAGAGTATGCAAAAGGATTACACCAGTTTGACTTAGTTTTGACCATCAAGTTTGAGTTTTCGTGATCGCTGCTAGTGTGTTGACATTGCTGTTTTGGAAACTATTTAACCACTAATCGGTTGCTCTAATGACCTTGGCCCCTTAACGAAAGTTGTAGAGCAACTCGTGGGCTACAACTTTGCCTTTTGGACCAAGATAGAAATCGGCCTGCTGCCGGCCCTAATCAGCGCCCCACCTTTCCCATGTCGACGCCTGCCACGTGCTCGACAGAATGCCCTTCGTGGCGACCATGCAGGGCAGCAGCGCCCTACCTCTCCGCCACATGCTCCTGCCTCTCTACCGCGCGCCCGACTACTCCAGAGTGGGCGCCGAGCTCCTCTCCCACTCCATCACTCGCCTCCCCACTCCCTCGGCCTTCTCCCTCACTCCCACTCACAGGAACGCGAGCACGCCCGCCATGGCCAGCTGGCTGAGCTCGCCGCCGCTGTTGTTCTCCTACCTCCGCGCCTCCTCAGCCCTAGCCACCAGCCCCTGAGCCCTCACCGTCGCTTGGCGCACCCCCAACACCTGTTTCCTGGCCCCGACCGCCACTAGAGGCCGCGCCACCGGGAGCATTGCCGCGGCCGCCGCCGGCGCACGTGGCCAGAAGGCCACGAGCCAACTCCCGTCGGTCCTCGGCCACTCACGAGTGCGCCTCGACGTCGTGAAGCTGCTACGCCACTCCCCGGCCGCCGCGCGTGGCCTCCCTCGCTAGAACAGTGAACTCCCGATGACCCCCTGCTGAAATCGCGAACAGGGGCTTCGCGCGGAAATTTGAAGAAAGGAAGGGGCCTTTTTACGAAGTCAGTGACTCAGATGAATAGTGCTCTCGGGACTGATTTGTAATTATTTTGCAGGAACTTTAGAAATTCATAGTAAATTGTAGAAAAATCATAAAATAGCAAATACGTACTTTTTGGAATCCTTATGAAATTCTCTATGCATTAGACCTATAATATAGCATGTTTTAGTTTAAAGTTTTCTCTGTAAAAATAGGTTTGTGCAGCTAGATTTTTAATGCTAGTTGTTTTTGTCATTTTCATAACTGCAGATCTAGGGCTCCAAATGAAGTGAAATTTTTGTGGCATGCTACTCATATGATGTTTAATGTGTGGTAAAAATTTCATGAATTTTGGTTGCCATATAAGTGAGTTATTAGTGTATCTTGCTCTCACATGAATTCTTGCAATAGCAATTTGTCTTTTTCATAGAGGTTGATATACATGTCCAAATGGCTTAAAATTAGTGTATGTAAGAGCTACTGTAATTTTATAGATTTTATTATGGACTTTTAGTATATGTTTATTATTTCACCTTGTTATCTAAATAAATTAAGAAATGCATTAAAAGAATTTATTTAGTGATGAGCACTATGCTTTTTGGTGATCATTTAACATGCACTTTATGATGGTTATATTGGTTGTGGCCAGATATATGTTTGGAATATAAGTTAATATTTATTCTTGCAATTGATGCTTTCCTGGACAGTTTCTGAGACTTTGGTAATTGCACCATGAAAATGATGTTTGATGAGAAACATGCTTATAACAAAGTTGTAGATAACTCATTAACCTAGCTTTTGTTAAATTTTGGTGGCATTTGGCCATGTATTTTATGAGTAATGACTGTTTTAAGTTGGGTTCCAGAAATAGTTGTTCTCTGAAATCTCTGGACCAGATTCTATAATTATGCATGTTTGACTTGGTTAACTTGAGAATCATGCTAAGATGATTAAAGATGAATTATGGACAATTTTATAAGATTTCTAGAATGTCTTGTTGCATGGCTATTGGATTTGTATAACTCCAGTTATGATCCAAACATGCAGTTGTTGTTTGCAGTCTAGAAATAGATAGATGTTAGTTATGGTTGTTTACTCCATATGTTGCTAAGTGTGGCTTATGCCCTTGATGATGGTCAAGTTAAGATACTTGTGATCTTGTTAAACTTGTGTTATGCTTGATGTGCTTGCCCTCTTTAATTGGTTGTGTGATGTTAGTTAAATAGCTATTGGTGTCTATGTTTTGTGTAATCTTGTGTTTACTTGAATGATTATGTGATGCATCTTGTGTTACCATTCATCATATTCATACACATGCATCTTGCATCTCATTTAGGTTCGCTAGATGCACCACGTGAAGGATGAGATGTTGAAGCCAAACCCGAAGACGGTGTTTGGTGGACCTATCCTGAAGATGAAAGGACTAAGCATGTGCTAGGATGGGAGATGCTCGCCAAGCGAGTGTCATCTGTCAATCACTAACCTAGTGTTCGATCCCAGGCAAGCCCCGGAGGCCGGAGCATTCTAAGCCTCCTACTTTATAAAAGCAATTGAGTATATATATATGTTATATATGTATTATTGCATTAAGTTGTAGGAGTTGGGTGAAATCGTTGATGTATTTATTACTATCATTGCCTACCTTATTACATTCTTACACTGCTAGGTTTAGGGTTGAATAACTACTTAGCGCTGCTTAGACCGCTAGCGATTGGTGATTTCCTGTCACCTGAAATTATAGGTGGTTACGAGAATACTTTAGCTATGGAATGGATGATATCCTGAAAATAACCAAGTGTTGATGGATAATTGGAGACCGGGCGGAATAAGTATTGGGCAACTAGACAGGGTTCTAGGGGTGCTTGTAGTTTCTGTCTGTGTCGATTAAGGACCGACCGTTGTTGGGCCTCGGGTCATGTTGAACGCATGCCTCACATTTAGCTGGCCGAATAACGTACCTTTCGACCACGAAACTAGGAGATTATTCGGGCCGAGTGGATTGCCCGTAGCGCACTGTTCCGGAGTAGGTGTGGTAGGACACGGGGGCGCGATGATAAGGCCAAAGAGCAGTCGGACGGCCCCTGGGTACATGTGGTTCCTAGCAAACTCGAGACTTTACCTGGTTAGTTGACTCGGTAACCAATATCTCACTTTAGCGGGTGAGTGAGGTTTGTATAAGAAATAAATTACCAGCTGGTTAATAATCGATTCGAATCGCCATCACTCCTGGATAGTGAGCACTTGACTCGAGTTATGACATCATAGTAATGATGATGGAACATGGATGGTTATGTGGATGATGTTGAAAATGCTAAACCTAAAATGGTAACCTTTGATGTTAATGGTTAATCAAGTGATTGCTTTAGCATAGGTGCTTACCTAGATTGAATAGGTTATAATAAAGATGATGCAAAAATGACTTAAATTAGTTTATTCATGATAACTTATGCTTTTCGCAAATGAGTCAAGCTAGCCCACTGAAAGAAAGCCTTGCATACTCCTTGGTGTCATATTGTTTCTGGTTTATGACGGGTAAGTCTAGCTGATTACCTTCTCGCACTCAGGGTTTATTCCCACTTGTTGCAGGTTGTGATGTATCATGGCTACTGCAAGAATTGGATGGCTCCTGCTGTAATGGCGGAGTGTGATCATGGGCATGATCCTTCTGAGCTATCTTGTCTCTCATGCTTTTGTTAGAAATTGACCTTGGTACTGGCATGTATTTGAATTAAGTGATATTAGTTTTAAACTATTTTGCTTCCGCTACTTTTAAACTTAAATTGTAATAACTCCACTGAACTCCGATATATGTTGAATTACTTATAAAATGGATGTAACATATGGCCTGTTATGTTGGACCACTACGATCTTGGCTTGTATGTTGGTTGGTTTGAAATCCCTCATGATTTTATTGGACTACCGGAGTTATAGGAGCTTAAGTACGGGAATTTAATTGCTCTGGCGATTGTTTTTGTACTTTTATTCTTATAATTTGAGCGGTTATGTGACAGAGGCGTTGTCATCGTTATCCACGATAGATGTAGGTCGACGAGGAGCAGTCGTTATAGCAGTTGCCAGTTGGCATCGGTGTCTGTCGTGGGAAACGTAGCTTCATGGCCCGCCTATGCTAGAGCACCGGCTCTGCCGCTCTAGACGACTCGACCTCCCTAGAGGACTCCACGGTGGAGCTGGAGCTGCGGGAGGTGAGCAAGAAGGCTTTGCGAAGTGACAGTATGACCGATTGAGGTGATTTAGAAAGATTGATTGGTCCAGGGGTGACATGCAGCTGGCCCCGGGGACCCATGCGTCGTCAAATCCTGCATCCCTGGCAGCCCCTCCCGCACCGTTGCGACTCATGCGCCGTCGGCCTCAATTTCTCAATTTTCCGCAACATCGCTCTAACATCCTACGATGTCGTTCTGGGGCAGATGGGGCAAGCTGGAGATGCGGTTTAGGGTGGTCAGGTGGTGACAAGCAGGCAGGGCCGAGAAGGTGGTCGATAGTTGGAAGTGCGAGCGGATGAGCAAGCGAAATGCTTGTGTGCAGCTAGACTACCGAGCGCCATCTCTAGGAGGAGTCCATGCGAGGAGGTCATGTAGGCCGAGATTGAGCCGAGATCAGCAAGAAGAGGCAGAAAAAGTATATGACAGAAATTTTGCCGGTCCAAGAACGAGGGCGGGTAGACACAAGAAAATAAACTCATGATGTGTAAATAGAAAAATGAATCTAAAAAATAAAAAAATTAAATACAGACAGGAAAATAGAGACGACCAAAGAGAAAAAAAAGAATAGAACCAGATGTAGTAGTAGTTCGGGACGGACAGACCAAAAAAGAATAGAAAAAACAACTAAAACAAGAAAATAGAAAATTTTATATCTTTTTCTATTTGGATTACTCAAAAGATTAGAGTAATCTATTTATATTAAGATTAGGATTCCTAGCTATCAAGGTTACCCTAAATAGGGCCGGCCATATATAAATCTAGAATCAAACTCTTGATTAGAATTCCTATTTAGCTTACTTAAAAAATTAGAGTAATCTATTTATATTAGGATTAGAATTCGTAGCTATCTAGGTTACCCTATATAGGACTTATATAAAACTGGAATCGAACTCCGTATCATGCTAGACAAGAGCTATTCTAACTCGTATGAACACAGATTATATATATGAGTCTAGATAGAAAAAAAAAACTATTCATCGTCCGGTAGTTAAAGGGAGACGGATCAAACAAATGGATGGACGAAAAAAAAGAGCCTAAAATTTTGTCTCTTTATTATTAGGTATAGATTATATTAATTAAAAAATATATTTTAATAGTAAACTTAAGATATATACGTTAAAACTATTTTCTATAAATTTAATCACTATAAAAATTTTCACTTGATTTAAATCTAAAATTGTACTCGTTTTAAAATGGAGAGAGTATTTGCTTCCTAGTTCTAGATCTGAATTTTACATGGACTTTCATTCTATGGATCATCTGTAAAATTGCACTCTCATTTGGAGAACCAATTCAGTTGAGTTATTTACCAAATATACTTTCTGCTGCATACTGTTAGCTGTATTCTGAGTGACTGAATGCATGGTGATATGACTGAATGCTCTCACATACTACTTGCCGTTCTGAAAAAGTTAAAAACTGCATACTAATTTATTTTGTGCTGGTGATATGGCAACTAAGTAACTATATCAGACCGAACATATTGCTACTTGTTTGAATGAGAATGCGAGAACATATGACCGGGGACGAAGCCAGGAAAAATTTAAGAGGGGCTGAACAATGGCGTCGGCTGCCAGCGCCCGCTCGTCCACCACCATGCCTGGCTGCCCGCTCACTGCTCGCCAGCCGCGCCTGGCGCTGCCTAGCCGCTCGTCGCTCCCCACTCGCCCGAGACCCTGCGTGGTCACGTCGTTGTAGGAGTCGCGCGCCTGCGTCTGAAGCCACCACTCGATTGGAAACTTGAGACATAGTTTCTTTCACTTATTGGACTTTCGATTAGGCCCTGCCTGGATAATCCTCCGTCTCTATAGATCTGACCCAATTAGCAAGAAAAGAGGTTCAGCAAATCTCAGCCTCTCCTACCTGCACATCTACAGCTGAAATTTCAGACGGTGACTCTAGGGGGCTTCACTGGGGGGGGGCTGAAGCCCCCCTAGCCCCACTGTTGGCTCCGTGCCTGCATATGACAACACTATGAAAAAATACAATCATATTTAGTGTATATGATCTAATTTGTATCAATTAGCAACACAATGGTATACAAGAATGATACTCCATCTGTCTCACAATGCTTGTCGTTTTGAGATGGGTTGGAATCGTCTGGATTCACATAGGAGTGCATGCATCCGGCCAACACCAATGTCTAAGTTCAGTCAATATTTAATGCACCTGGTTCAAGCCTAAAACGTCTAGTATGTAGAGACAGAGGGAGTATTTGTGATTAATCATGGTTATATGCAAGCATTAAATAATTTATAGACAATCAAATATATATCTCTTGTCTGTGGGGTGTATGAACTTTTGTTTTAGCTGTCTATATATTGTAAATTTCAAATACTTACAGACAGCCTTCTGTCTATGGCTTGTACATGTCCATGTGGCTAGATATGATACGTCATATCAATAAATGTGAATGTACGTGTTTCACAGACATGATTTCTCTGGCAAGGTTCCGAGCTCTTCTATCTCAGTATTAGATGGAGTGAGCAGGCCCGTGGGGGAGGTGTGGAGGTAGGAGTTGCGGTTTTTTTTTTCACAATTCCTATCCATCGGGGTCCCTGATTATTTTAGTCTATTCAGGCCACGTATCTACCTACAATGGCTAGTGGAAACCCGGCTCCTTGCCTCTTTTGTTTATCACATCATTCGTCCTCTTGTGATTTATTAATTGTTTTCGTATTATAATATATTATTGAAATTTTGTCCTTATCTAACTATATAAATAAATTATAAATTGTTAGTTGTTTTTCTACTAACACGAATTAAATTTTGTCGGTTTGTTTATTCTTGGACCCGAAAATTGCACATTATATCTATAGAAATTGCAACGAACTCAAACTGCAATTTTAACATAAAATTTATTCAATAACCGTTGCATGAAATGAAGTTAAAATTCAGCAAATCCCTTTTTTCCTTCTCTCCTACAAAAAGCAAGTTGATCAATGTATGGCCTTGTTCTTCCGGCTTATAATCCGTCTTTTTCAGCTTATTTTTTCAGTCGGAACAATATTTTTTTTCTCACAACAAATCAGCCAACAGTGTTTTTCAGTCGGCTTATCAGCACAGCCGAACGGGGCCTATGATGATGCCATGGCCCATGGGTTTCTTCTATTTGACAGGCTATGGTATCACTGCATTCTTTTTGGATAATAATGGAATAATTATCATAGCCTCTGCTTGCTCCCTCTGTTTTTCAAACATACGATGTTTGGGAAGGAAATAAGGAATACATGCAAAAATGTAGGTACTCCCTTGGTCTAATGAAAACTTGTCACTAAAATTTAAGACAAATTAGTATAAAACTCAAATGACCATGATACCATTATTTAAGTAGACATCTCTCGTGGAAAAAAAGACGGCCTATCCAAAGGCTACAGTAACAAGTCCTGTGCAATCCAAAGTATTTAATTGTTATCGATCATGCTGTCATTGCGTGAATGTGCAATTTCAACTCTGACCATATTAAATCAGAATTCAGAAAGATTGAAACTAAAACCCGACGGACGAATTTTCTGTGCTTTCATTGTATCCGTAGTCCGTGCAAGAATCTAACTACTTGAGCAGCGCAAGTCTACACGATCTGGTGGCCTAGCCTTGTTCGCTTAAGTACTGTTCGCTGATTTGTTATGAGATAAAAACACTCTTCATCAACTGAAAAGGTACGACTTATGATCCCAGCGAACAGGAGCTTCCCGTGGGATCTACCAGGCCAGGAATGCAGGACCAACGACCAAACCGCCGCCCAGTGACCGGACCACCCTCGATCGCAGCCGCGCTTTCAACTGTTCAAGTACCCTCCCAACCATCGTCGGTACGTCCGTCCGTCAGGCGACCCAGCCAGTAGCCCTCGTCGCTCATCGGCGGGCGGCGGCAGCACCACCGCCACGCCACGCCCCCAGCAGACGCAAACGTCGCCATTCAATGCGGCGCACCTACAATTTCCAACGACCGGGTACGCGATCCCGCCTGTTGCCGGCCCTGCAGTGGTGCCGCTCTGCAGCCCTCGTTGGCTGTCTGCCGGTCGCCGTCGTCGGGAGCGCTTGGGATGGGGGCCAACCGGCCGGCGGAGTAGCCGCCCAGGAGGCTACTAGAGATCGACCAGAGCCGGCCCATGTGGCCCTTCGCTTGGTCGGGCAGCAACGCTCGCTGCTGTGCTGCCTGCTGTCCGTCCGGCTTGGGGCCGGTTTGGATCCGTTTTTTTTTTTTTTGCAAAATGACACTGTAGCGCTTTTCGTTGTTATTTGATAAATATTGTCTAATTATGGTCTAATTAGGATTAAAAGATTCATCTCGTCCATTTCGTCTAAACTGTGTAATTAATTTTTTTTATCTATATTTAATGCTTCATGCATGTGTCCAAAGATTCGATGTGACGGGGAATCTGAAAAATTTTGCAAAATTTTCTAGGAACTAAACAGGGCCTTGGTTGTATGACGACCTAGGGCCGGTTTAGATCCAAATTTTTTTGCAAAATGGCACTGTAGCTTTTTTCGTTGTTATTTGGCAAATATTGTCCAATCATGGTCTAATTAGACTTAAAAGATTCGTCTCGTCCATTTTGTCTAAACTGTGTAATTAGTTTTATTTTTATCTATATTTAATGCTTCATGCATGTGTCTAAAGATTCGATGTGACGGGAAATTTAAAAAATTTTATAAAATTCTCTGGGAACTAAACAGAGCCCTGGCAGCAGAGACGGGAAATCTGACACGGAACAATCGCCCGGGCACGACGACCTGGATGGTGGGGGTTCTCGCACAAAACACATCGCAAATTAAAACTTGTAATTGCATCAGGACAGTCACCGATTGGGCATGCACGTGAACACAACGCACACTTCAACTGGGTGGTCATGGCGATCACGTGACGGCTGGGAAATGGCTGTCTGTGTGTTGTGTTTAGATTCCAACTCGATTTGAAACTGATGTGAATGATTGCGCTAACTGTAAACCGTATTAATTTGTAGCTCGCGGGAATGACGGGTTACTGTACAGGTGTTGGGCCGAAATCTGATGGCCCGTCGCTGGTAAAACAGGTACTGCTCACTGACTTCACAGAGCGGACAGAGAGAATGTTTGGTGTGATCCTGAAGCGGGCAAATATCCAAGAGTGTAATGAATTTACGTCAAATCAACCATGTTCTTAAGAAACGAGGTTGCATCATGGCGAAAGAAAAATATTGGTGCAATGCTCATGGTAGGTAGACGCGATCGACACACAAGATCATCTTGTGAAAATATCTTTTATACTATCATTTCACTGCCGTAGAGCTAAGTATAATGGATGTTCAAACATGTGAAGACTCTGTAACTTCGTTGGCTCGTTGCTTCTTCTCAATAATGAAATTCAGGTCCCTGGAAGAAAAAAAAATGTAATAATGAAGTGCCTGTCTCCTAGCCTCCTAGGGAATAAAGACTATTATTCCTCTAAATAGTTGTAGGGCTATATACGTATAATCTGCAAAGTTATATCTTGTTGTGGCCTACATTGCGTCATTATCTCTATCTACTTTGGTCTTCCTTCAAGTATTATGCAATGCGACATATACTGATATACCTATCAGGCTGGTCCATTGATCTCCATTGGTGCTTCAGGTGCATGCATCCTGCCCAAGCACGCCCTTTCACGAGGGCAGCATCCACCAGCCTTCGCCCCAAGCAATTCCAACGCGGGTAGGTGCCCAGACCCAAATCAGGACCGGCCCCCACACAATGATCTTGATAGATAGGGCGACTCAAAGCAAGGATTATTGGGACGATGAGAAAGCTACGGGTGCTTAGGCCTACCTGCCTCCAAATGCCCACATGTCTGTCGTCCCTCTCAGTATCCAAACTAAATGTTCCAAAATCAGGCAACCATCACAAAAGCGTCAGTAGCGCCCGATGTGACATGTCTGTTCCTCCTCATCCATTTTGTATATGGAACCCCGATCATCAGCTGCAATCGTCTAATTGAAGCAGCCGATTGCATCAGCTCTGGATCACCGCCGGATTATCTGTCATAGACGAATCAGTCATACTGTATTGGTGCATCTGATGATCAAGGCATAATCTTCTCTTGTCATCCATCTCAAAGACAAACTCAATGTGAACGAGACCGGTAATAGACAAGTACAAAGAATACTTTACACACGGCGTAGCCTCATTGGTTGGGTAAGAAAAAAGCGTGTTCAAGTTCAACAAACCTAAAACAAAACAAAAGGAAGCGTGGAGCAACAACTGAAGAAGATCGGAGCGACCAAAGGGGACCGAGATCAGGTTGGTCGCGGGGAGATACGGCGCCGTCCGCCCGCGGCCCCTGGTGGTGCGATTCCTAGTCCGTGTTCCAACACTGCCTCCTGCTCGCTAGCCTCGGCGAGGAGGGATGCACCTGCGCCCCTGCAAGATCTCGCGCGGATCCTGTTCCGAGCCCGACCTCCCCGCGCGCGGGGCCGCGCCCACTCCCCACCTGACGCGTGTCCGCGGGCGACCGCGACCGAGCGCCAAAGCCGACCGGCCGCACTCGCGGCGACCGCTACGTGCCGCGCATCCGGCGGTGGCTCCACCAGGTGGCAGCCATCCGGCAGTCGCGGTGTTTACTCGCCGGTCGTCGACGTCTCTGTTCCTCTCCATCCTCAGACCGTCAGCTGCTGCTGATTCGCCGTTCTTGCTGCCGACAGGCGATGGATGTGCTGATCACAAACTGCTACTGCACTGCTCTAGTAAGCTACTAGTAGCTTGAGAATATTCCTGCTGCATGTACATATTTAGGTCCATTACTCCATTTGATGAATAGGGTTAACTATTAGTCAAATCATTTTTAGCTCTATCTTATCTAAACAGAAGCTAATATAGGAACGCTAATATTTAAGCTAAGTCTTTAATCAGTGGCAAAGCTATATATAATCTCGTGGTAAAATATAGAATATCATTGAGTAGATCAATTTTTCATCATGGTTACAACTTAAGTCTACGCATCTATAAGACAGGTGCATCATCTAATTTGTTCTAGCTTCGCCACTGTCTTTAACTAATTGTTAGTCAACTACTCCCTTCCATCATAAAAAATAAAGTATCCAAGTAATTTTAGGACATAATATGTGGTAAGACAAATGACATATATAACCCTCACGGACCACCATATTTAAGTTGGCGTTAGACATTATTGGCATGTATGCATGTGAATTGGAGTGCTTGTTCACCTAGGATTTCTTATATTTTTTTTACAAATTTCGAACTATGTGGATTCCTTATACTTCACGACGGAGGGAGTAACTAGCTAACCTTAGCTAATTGAGATTCATTTTTAATCTCAATAAATAAATATCCCTATTTTTTTATCTAAACAAGCCCTACAATGGATGGCACAAAAGGACCAGACTAGCTTTGACAGGTCGATCCTAACTCGTAGGACGATCCTAACTAGTTTTCACAGAGCAATTTTAGGAGGAGCTAGAGCCCGCTAAACATGGTTTTGATCGACACGTGTGACGATCGATCGAAATTCGAAAAGACAAGGATATGTTTAGATTTGTAGCATCTTTGAGATGGCGATCGATGAGTATCCATGGATCGGGCCAGTAGTGCTTCGTTCATCGTATGTGGAATCCGCTTTCTTCTTTTCCACCTTGGAAATAATAATCAGCAGTCCTCTGCTACAATGACATAGGCTGTGTGTAATTTATCATCTGTACTAATGCTAGTGTACAGTGCTACCTTCTTTTGATTCACCGTCACCCTTATCTGGCCATTAATAAACCACAGTGCATCTCTCGGCTTTGCTTTCGTGTCATACTCCTACTACGAAGCAATGCAAAATTTCAGCATCAGTCGTCTCTCCAGTCGCCACTCCGTTTTGCATGCCCATACGTCATAACTCGTAACTGGATCGATGCGCACGGTCCACAGTGCCATGCCGCCAACCGTCCTTCTCAAGTGGATGAAACTACAGTATGTGTCGTGAAAAAGATATATACCATCGAACGGCGACCGGACAGCAGGGGAATTCACGGTGGAGATTGCACACATCTCGTGGTCCAGGAGCAGGATGATCCAGCATGGCTTAGCTTGCTGTTGACCTAATGGTAGTAATGGTGGACGACTGGTGAGAAATCTACACGGGAGTTAATAACTTTCTACAGTATGTGTTTTGATCCATACGTGTGGCTATCTGATGGCGAAGTTCATCTTCGATTCAATGCGTACAGTATAACCTTTCAGACAGCAGCAAACCTGCTCTGTTTCGTGCTGCAGTAGAGAGATTAAATGCTTCTGATGAAGGTCCTAAATTATTTATTTCGTTAGTGCATGCCCGTACTACAGATAAAGACGAACAATGATTGAGCATCATGAACCCCCACTGTAGCTGTAAGATCAGCGGCAGATCTCTGGAACGGTTTTATATATCGGAGCCGTTCGGCTGGAATTATAAGCCGGCTGAAAAACACTGTTGGCTGATTTTTTATGAGAGAAAAATACTGTTCCGGCTGAAAAAACAAGCTGAATAAGACGGATTATAAGCCAGATGAACAGGGCCATTCCGTGCTGCAACTGCAACCATGTGATGCTTAAATTTTTTGCGATTCCGGCCGGTCCATGGTCGATGATGAACGAACTGACGATACACACAGATGCTGCGAGGCGCGAGCCAACATTACCGAACACTATCCACGGTGGGCCCTGCCTAGTATAGCTCATAATTCCGCAACGGTTTCGAAACAACGGCAACCACCCTTCTCAGGCACCAAACTCTGTTGGCGCGTGTATTCAAGGCCGGGCGGCCGGCCGGCGGACACCGCCACATGCGCCCGACAGAAACGGTTGAGCACCTGCATCTACTACTGCTACAGCCTACAAGCATGCATGCCAGGGCCGGCTGATTTACCGTTGCGTGTTGCGGCTCGATCGATCGCGAGATGTAACAGCACATGATTTTCTTCATCCTTCCTGCCTGCTTGCGTCTGCGTGCGATTGCAACCAAATAGAAGTAGGGCCGTGTTTAGATGCCGAGTTTGGACGCCGATTCGGCGTCTGCTGCTACAGTGTTCCTGTCGGAACACTGTAGCAGCTTTTGTTTTTTAGTGCAAAAAATTGTCCAAAAAATGATTAATTAGACTCAAAATGTTCGTCTCGTAAAGTACAACAAAACTGTGCAATTAGTTTTTGATTTCATCTACATTTAGTACTCCATGCATTTGCCGGCATTTTGATGTGATGGGGAATCTTCTTTTTGCATAGTGAAATTTGGGGTAAAATTTGGTAACTAAACAAGGCAGGAGTAGTGGGTAGTGGACGTGACGCGAGAATCGGCCGGCAGCGGAGACACGGCCGGTCTCTATTGATGGACGGTCAACTAGCTTGTCTTGTCGGCCGATTTGCGAGTCGCTAGCTTGCACCAATGAAGGAGAGAAAGGTCATGTGTGCTTCTTGCCCTGGGGCGCATGCGAACGAAATTTAAGGATCACACATCACACACACTGTAGTGTACGTACTGCGAAAGCTCGCTAGCGTGCACTCCATGGATAGAAGAAAACAAGCAAGGGGGTACAATGTAAATGTACTGCCTACGTGTACGTAGGGTAGACTAGCACGTACGTACTCACGCGCATGCACGGGCTGCGACTCCAACAAAAAATTGGAGCAACCACGTCGTATGCCGTATGCGGCTACAACAACAATAAATGTATCAAGGCTAGCTCCTACAACTTTACACAAGCATGTGATCATCATGCTCTAGCTAGCTGATGCACACACAACGCTACAAGAGCATCAGCAGAGGCCGTCATGTCGTCGTCGTCGTCGTCCCATCGACCGAAGACGCCAACGGCGGGCGCCGGCCGATGCGCGCCGCGTGCGGTAGCTCGATGGTAACGATCGATCGAGACTGATGATGCGTGCGTTCGTCCGTCACATGTCGCCGCCGTGGGGCAGCGCGTACTGCCACGGCGCGTGGAAGGCCGGGTAGGCGGCGCCGAGCGCGGCGGAGCGGTGGGTGGCGGCGGCCGCGCGCTCCAGGGACTGCACCTGGGACTTGAGGAACTTGACGTAGTGGATGGCCTCGTCCAGCATGGAGGCCGTGTCCATCTTGGTGCCGCCCGGGACGAGGCGCTGCAGGGTGCGGATGCGCTCGCTGATGCGCTCCCGCCGCAGCCTCGCCGCCACGCTCTGCGGGTCCTTGGAGATGCGCACGTTGCGCCGCTTCGGGGGACGCACCGCCTCCGGGTCGATCTCCACCGGCTGCAGCGCCGCGATGTGGAAGATCGCCTCCCGCATCGCGTCCGCCGACGTCGGCGACGACGACCCCATCGCCTGCTGCAGCGCGGCCGCCGCGGCGCCGCCGTTGTTGTCGGCGCTGCCCGGGGACGACGACAGCACGTAGCAGTCCTGGAGGTGCTCGAGGCCGCCGGTAGCGGCCTCGTACACGGCGGGCGCCGGCGGTGTGTACTGTTCTGCTCGGTACCCGGTGGTGATCGTGGTCGTCGTCGCCGGCGTCGACATGTGTGACGGAGGCGAGAAGCTGTTGTGACCTGCATGGGTTTGCATCGGGGATATCGGCGGCGAGACAGGTGCCATCGTCGGCGACTGATGGCGGTCGAGCGCAGTGAGCTGCTCCAGCTGGAGCATCGTGTTCATCAGCTCAAGCTGCGCTTCAGGGCTGTAATTCAGCAGGTCAAACTCCATCACAGTAGTTACGGTGCTGATCGAGCTGGCAGCTAGCTACAAATCCGTGTGGAAGCAAGGCTGATATAATAGAACTAGTGAGAGTGTATGATCACGAAGCAAAGGAGCTCGCTCGATCGGTCCAAGGGGAGCAGCTCAAGCTAGTGGCTACTATTTCAGGAAGGTGTGGAGGTTTTGCGAGCGCTCCGATGCTGTCGATGGAGCGCTGCAAGTGAAGAGGCCTATTTATAAGCAAGACCGCTACGGGTTCTGGGATCGTTGCGACTGGGCGACGCACTGAGCCGCTGTTTCCTCTTAGCATCAGCGAGCACTGACATTTTATTTTTATCTCTTTTTTTTTTATCATTTTTATTAAAAAAAACTCCTCTCTGTTCTTTTGCCCTTTCTGCTCCTTCCTGGAATTACACCACGCTGAAGACATCTAGAAAAACTTTCGCTTTCTTTATTTCTCGCGAAAATGACGTCTCGAAAGATGCCTCTCAAGGAACACAGACCAGCCGATCTTGCAGCATATATCTCGATATCTGAAACTGAAAGCATGCCGACTACACTAAACTCATCACGGTACCCTGTGATGAGCGCGCGCCACCCCGCACCCCCCCCCCCCCCCCCCCCCCCCCCCCCACACACACACACACAAAACGTCCTAAACAGCTCGGTTGAGGGGTCACGGTCAGTCTGATACTCAGGACCTCTGTATCCTCCCCCTTTCTGCAAAGCGGCTCCTCGCACCAGCGGCGACCGGCGAACGTTCGCCGGTGCACGACGGATTGACACGTGGAAGCTGGTTTTGGCAATCGCTTTCCACACGTTGCGCGATCCACCTCTCGGGTGGGGCTTAGCTGGCGTCGGAAAGGAGAGCGGTGGGGTAGATGCTGCTCGTCCGAGTCGGACTGATGGGGCTCTGGTTACGCTATATGCACCGAATCCTCTGTGTTTTCTTCCCCTGTATATACTACCAACACGCGTGTAGCTACGTCGCTGTGTGGATAGGTTCACTGGTCCTACGTTTTGTTGTTCTATGCTGGTACTGCTTGAAACTTGAAAGGAATCAGAGTGCAACAAGGAGAACATATTGGAATGATAATCAATATGTATGAGTTACATTACATTTACCTGTTGTTTTACATTTAAATGTTGTTTTACTTCAAAAGTAAGATATTATGCTCCTCCTCTATTGAAGTCTTCAGGTGTGCTAAAAAAATGAGATTAATCGTAGAAATTATCATCAAACGACTTCAAATTCGATACGACCTCCATTCTAAATTGTAAATCGTTCAGGCTTTTTTAGATACATAATAAAAGTTATGTATTTTGAGACAGTGTATATATAACTAAAAAAGATAGATAATTGGAACGGTGGGAGTAGATTATAATCATCTAAAAATAATATCTACTAAATCTGTTTCATTTTAAAAAAATCTATAGTTGTCATTGTAAGAAAATATTCTAATTTAACCCTTATATTCTATATCTTAACTACCTACCTTTTATTATGAAAATAATCTAAAGTACCCACTTAAATCTTCATTAAAGTTGCCTACCTATGGTATCATTAAAAGTAATATAAAAGTAAACACTTAAATTTTTGTCTGAATTACCCAGTTTTTTCATTAGTCGTCTACCTTGAAATACAATGTATCCAAGTAATTTTAGGACTAAATAAGCAATCTGGCAAAGTAACTTGTCTCTCACTAATTAGTTAGTTTGGTTGTTAGCTAATTTAATTTCCTAGTAGCACATAGTATAAAAAGGCATGCATGTCATTGATTTTGGCTACCAACTATAGGAGCCATTTTGGGCAAGATGGTGTTTATAAGGCATGTGTGGATGGGGTTTAAATGGCAGGCACATATGGATGGGGTTGAGCAATCCAAAATACCTTATTCTTTAGGAAAGATTTTAAATCTTCGATACCTTGGATTTTAAGGTGGAGAGAGTCTCAAAAATAGGATTTGTGTACCCTACCCTGGCAAAAATCTTATTCCGCGCACTTGAAACTTTTTATTTCCTTTTCTTTACATTTCTTCTTAGTAAATAGCATGAATAGAAGCAATAAACTAATATTTAATTTACACTCAACTCGTACTAGAGTTACAGTGACTATTTTGGTATAATTTCTAATAGAATTGGTGTAACTAAAATTCAGGTGTGATGAAGGAATTTCACCCCCATTCTTACAACACCTTTATTTAATCTAGTTGTGGAGTTCCTCAAAAACACCTAAATCTTTTATTATAACACGGTCACAAAATTCGAACATGATTTTTATTGCAAGGATGGCTCCCAACTCTCTACCTTTTAGCGTGTTAGATTTTTTGTGGGAAGAAATCAAGTCCATCTCTCAAAGCCCTTTGAAAATCATGCTCGAATTTTGTGACAGAGAAAGTGACTTTCGCCACCTCAAAGCCCTTATATCTTGGTGATGAGAGAGAAAGACCGACAGTGGAGTGTGCTACTTAAGGACAACGATAAAGCTTACAACATGGAGAAACATCACTACTTGGCTTCAGAACTACTCCCTCCATTATGAAATATAAGGGATCTAAATTTGTCTTAAATCAAACTATACTAAACTCAACTAAATTTGTAGAGAAAAATATTAACATCTTCCACGTTAAAAAGGTATATATTAAAAATATATTTCATAATATAACCAATTAAGCTAATTTAAATTCCTATACATTTTCTTATTTTATATAAACTTAGTCAGAGTTATTATAATTTAATAAATTCAGATAAAACTAGATCCCTTATATTTTAGCACAAAGAAAGTATCACCTGAGCAATAACATGATGTCTGATGTGATATGAATTTTGCTCGCTCTTACTGTTTCCTCGAAAAAAATGTAGTATGTAGGTTTTTTTATCACTAGTGTCGGTGTTCGGACCCGAGGGGGGTCCTAAACCAACGAATAAATGCTGCGTGTCTCTTTCCTGGATGGTGATGCAAGGAGAACACACGGGGGTTTATCCTGGTTCGGGCAAGAGAATGCCCTACGTCCAGCGGGGGGGGGGGAGAAGTTTGTATTTCCTTGCACCGAAGTGCTCGTGTAGGGGTTACAAGCATGCGAGAGAGGGCGTCGAGCCCAAGTCTCAAAGAAAGGAAAAAGAGGACAAGGGTGATTGCTTGAGATATCGATCTCTATCTGGCGTCTTGCCTGTTGTCTTTTGTGTTTCTTCGTTGTCCCCCGTTGTTGTAGAACCCTGGCCTGCCCTTTTATAGGGCGAGAGGAGGCCAAGACGACGAGGAGCCTTGAGGTGATGTTTTGTCGATTCCTGTTGAGCTGACCGTAGCGACGTGCTCAGGGATGGCCGGCCATCCCTGGACACCATGGCGTCGTGGGAGACGAGACGACGAAATGACCCGGAGCGCCGTGCCACACCGTCCTTCCCTTGCCGTTGAACTGTGCCGAGCGTCGAGGTTGGGTCGAGGCCGGGTCGAGACCGGATGGATAAGGCCGAATCCCCGAGATTGCGGAGAACGGGCCTTGTCTTATCCTTCCTCGAGGGTGATCAATGGCAAACAGTGCGCGGTAAGGTGGGTACAGTGACGGTTCTCACCTCCCGTCACGGGATGGGAGGTAAAGCAGTGAGATCTGATACGGGCATTGTTCCCACGTCGATACTGGTCGCAGCCATGCCGGTAGGTGGTAGTAGGTAACCGCATTAAATGCTATGGCTTTTGTCCTGGGTAGGTAAAGAGAAGGAGTCGAGGCGCTCGACCCGGGCTCATGCGAGTCGGAGTTTTTCCCAGTGGGCGGACGAGCCTCGCGCGGGTCGGAGCGCCGTCGAGGTATCTTGCTGTACGGGATGGGGCGCGGTCGAGGCGCCCCGTCAAGCGGGCCTCGTATGAGTCGGAGCCGGAGCGTGGTCGAGGCACCCCGTCGAGCAGGCCTCGTACGAGGCGGACTGGATACGCGGTCGAGGCGGGCTGCCTTTTATTGCGGTTTCAGTCGTTTAGTTTTTTATTAGCAATGGATGTAGGTACCCCCGTACTGTTGGTACCGACAGTAGCCCCTGAGCCTTTGGGTGAGTGTGTGATCACTCTCCCAGAGGTTTGTTTGAACTGGAGTCGTAGCGTCGTGATTTTTTCCGGTGGGGGCGCGCGAGCGTACCCGTCGGGTGTAGCCCCCGAGGCCTCGGTGGAGTGTTGAGACTCCTCCGAGGTCTTGTATTCATTTTATTGGGGAATGATTCGTTGCGGTCAAGCCCCTGAGCCTCGCGCGCACGAGGTCGATCAGAGTCCCGGTCGTCTTTTGCTGTGCGACCCTCACGCTCCTCCTTCAGGAAGGAGGAGGAGGGGTGGGGAACGCCGTACTACCCCTGTTTGGGCGAGTTCCGACGATCTCCGGTGAGCTGCTAGCGGGGGAATTCGAGTGAGAGCCCGTGCCCCAGTCGTTAGGGGTCGGCTAGTGGCCCGGAGGCGCTCTCAAAGATGCCAAGAAGTGGTCGTGTGGATCTCAATTCCCTGTGACAGGATTCGAGGGCTCGATGCCTCCCCCGAGGGGATTCCTACGTCGACCTCCTCCTTTGGCCTCGAATACGTCCTGGGGTGCCTTGAGAGCGTGACTCGAGCCCTGGCCATGTATGGGTGCACCCTTGGTCGTCCCTAACTCCGTTACTCGAGGGCAGCTGTCGAACCCTGGTCGAGGGCCAGCTTCCGATCTCTCAAGGTTTAGGTTTCTGTGGTCGAGCCCCCGAGCCTCACGCGCGTGAAGTCGATCAGAGTCTGGACCGTCTTTTACTGTTCGTCCCTCATGCTACTTTTTCAAAAAAAGGAGGAGGGGTGGAGAACGTCGTACTACCCTCGTTTGGGCGAGTTCCGACGGCCTCCGGTGAGCTGCTAATAGGGGAATTCGAGTGAGAGCACGTGCCCCAGTCGTTAGGAGTCGGCTAGTGGCCCAGAGGCGCTCTCAAAGATGCCAAGAAGTGGTCGTGTGGATCTCGATTCCCCGCGACAGGATTCGAGGGCTCGGTGCCTCCCCCGAGGGGATTCCTACGTGGACCTCCTCCTTTGGCCTCGAATACGTCCTGGGGTGCCTCGAGAGTGTGGCTCGAGCCTTGGCCATGTACGGGCGCACCCCTGGTCGTCCCTAACTCTGTTACTCGAGGTCAGCTGTCGAACCCTGGTCGAGGGCCAGCTTTTGATCCCTCAAGGTTTAGGTTTCTGCGGTCGAGCCCCCGAGCCTCGCGCGCGCGAGGTCGATCAGACTCCGGACCGTCTTTTACTGTTCGTCCCTCACGCTCCTTTTCCGAAAAAAGGAGGAGGGGTGGAGAACGTCGTACTACCCTCGTTTGGGCGAGTTCCGACGGCCTCCGGTGAGCTACTAACGGGGGAATTCGAGTGAGAGCCCGTGCCCCAGTCGTTAGGGGTCGGCTAGTGGCCCGGAGGTGCTCTCAAAGATGCCAAGAAGTGGTCGTGTGGATCTCGATTCCCTATGATAGGATTCGAGGGCTCGGTGCCTCCCTCGAGGGGATTCCTACATGGACCTCCTCCTTTGGCCTTGAATACGTCCTGGGGTGCCTCGAGAGCGTGGCTCAAGCCCTGGCCATGTACGGGCGCACCCCCGGTCGTCCCTAACTCTGTTGCTCGAGGGCAACTATCGAACCCTGGTCGAGGGCCAGCTTCCGCTCCCTCAAGGCTCATTTCGGGCTCGGGGCCCGTTTCCCAGGTATCTGGGAATATCCGTCTGCGGATCCCTTCCCCGCCCGTTAACCGGGCGCGTCTTTTTAGGAGGGGAGGCGAGATCGACGCGGTAGTGGGCGACGTGGCGTATGGTTACGACGTGGGAGACGGCCACGTGCCCAATTCCTGCGAGATGTAAGGAAATGGTTAGGTGGGTGCATTTAATGTGGGAAACTGTTCCTACCTTTTCGCGCGGCCGTTGGGCTTCCGTCTGCTGACGATGAGGGCCTGTGAGCCAAATCTGGGCATGAAGGCCCATGTAATAAGTTAGTATTTTGAATTTTGGTCGTGGTGGCCTCGAAGGCCCTAAGAACTCGAAACATAAACCGGTTCGTGGTTAATTTAGTTTTATTCGAGCTTTTCTTCCCTTTATCGCTTGGATCATGTTCTCACGTGATTTACTTAGCACGTAGTTGCATCCTTTGGCGTAAGGGAGCGAGTGGAGGTACCGTAGCCTCGGGGGCGTAAGTGATCTCATGGCTCAACTGCCCTCGAGCTTCAGGGTGATGTTGCGGCCTTGTAAATCGTGTGAGAGCCTGATCTAAGCGACAGGGGGTATGTTCTTTTTCAAAGTTAGGAACCGTTATTTAGATCTCCCTAGCGTGAAGTCGCACCTCTAAAAGGTGTGAGGGGTGAGTGGAGGTACCGTAGCCTCGGGGGCGTAGGTGATACTCCTGACTCGAGAGCCCTTTCGAACCTTAGGGTGCTCTTGCAGCGAAGTCGATCTAAGAAGTGGTTCTTAAATTTAAAAAAAGAGCATAAGTTTTTTCGGGGACTGCGGGGTTCCCCCCTTGTAGCCCCCGAGGGAGGGTCAATTCTGGGAGTGCAGAGTCGATCCTTCCTCATTGTGAAACAAAAGTTTGAACATCGCTGTATTCTTTATTGATGAAAAAGAAACTACAGAGCCTTGAGGCTTTTTAAGGAAAGAAGCGACGTAGCTGTTCAATGTTCCAAGCGTTGGTGAGGATTTCGCCCTTCTCGTTGGATAGCTTGTAGGTGCCCGGCTTTAGTACTTCTGTGATGATGTACGGCCCTTCCCATGGTGGTGTGAGCTTGTGCCGTCCCTTGGTGTTCTGGTTCCGCCGTAGCACCAAGTCGCCGACGTTGAGGTCACGCTTGCAGACGTGTCTATCGTGGTAGCGTCGGAGACCCTGCTGGTACCTGGCAGAATGCAACAGAGCCACATCTCGGGCTTCCTCGAGCTGGTCGAGGGCGTCCTGTCTTGTGGCGTCGTTATTTCTTTCGTTATAGGCCTTCAACCTTGGGGATCCGTATTCTATATCAGTTAGGAGCATAGCCTCAGACCCGTAGACTAAGAAGAACGGAGTGAACCCCGTGGCTCGACTCGTCATTGTTCTCAGGCTCCACAGGACCGAGGGTAGCTCGGTAGCCCATTTTTTGCCATGTTTATTTAGTTTGTCAAAGATTCTGTGTTTCAAGCCTTGTAGGACCATGCCATTGGCATGTTCCACCTGACCGTTTGTTTTTGGATGGGCCACGGCTGACCAGAGCACTCGGATGTGGTGGCTGTCGTAGAAATCCAAAAACTTTTTACCAGTGAACTAGGTGGCATTGTCTGTGATGATACAGTTGGGGACCCCAAAGCGATGAATAATGTCGGTGAAGAAGAGCACAGCTTGATCGGACCTGATGCTGGTGATAGGGCGGGCCTCGATCCACTTGGAGAATTTGTCGATTGCGACAAGCAAGTGGGTGAAGCCGCTAGTTGTCCTTTTCAATGGTCCGACAAGGTCGAGCCCCCAAACAACAAACGGCCATGTGATGGGGATAGTTTGCAGGGCATGTACCGGAAGATGGGTTCGTCTCGCATAGTACTGACAACCCTTGCAGGAGCGCACGAGCTTGACAGCGTCGGAGACCGCGGTCGGCCAATAGAATCCTTGTCGAAAGGCGTTTCCGACGAGGGTTCGAGGTGCTGCGTGGTGACCGCAAGCCCCCGAGTGGAGATCGCTGAGCAGGTTCCTGCCTTGCACATTTGTGATGCATCGTTGGAGGATACCAGTAGGGCTACGGCGGTAGAGCTCTCTGTTGTCGCCCATGATTACAAAGGTTTTGGCCCGGCGTGCGATTCATCGAGCCTCAGTCTTATTCGAGGGGAGGCCCCCTCGGCTGAGGTAGTCGAGGTACGGGACGCGCTAGTCAGGCTCGAGGTCAGACGGTGGGGTCAAGTCTTCAACCTACATGGCTTCAGCCCCGGTCGAGGGGGCTTCTGCCTCAGGTGGAGGGTCGAGTGACGACCCGTCAACCCCTCCGTCTGGCCCGAGGTCGACGGATGGCTGCTGAAGGTCTTTTGCGAAAACGTCCGGTGGAACCGTAGCTCGACTGGACGCGATATTTGCCAGTTCATCGGCGGCCTCATTATACCTGCGTGTGATGTGGTTGAGCTCGAGGCCGTGAAACTTGTCCTCGAGGCGCCGTACTTCTTGGCAGTAGGCTTCCATCTTGGGGTCACGACAGCTCGAGCTCTTCATGACCTGATCGATCACGAGTTGGGAGTCGCCTCGAACGTCAAGGTGTCGGACCCCGAGCTCGACGGTGATTCTTAATCCTGTGACGAGCGCCTCGTATTCGACGACGTTGTTAGACGCAGGAAAATGAAGCCGGATGACGTAGCGCATGTGAACCTCGAGGGGTGAGACGAAGAGCAAACCCGCTCCTGCTCCCGTTTTCATCAATGACCCGTCGAAGTACATGGTCCACAGCTCCGTCTGAAGCTGTGCAGGGGGGAGTTGGGTGTCGGTCCACTCAGCCAGGAAATCTGCTAACATCTGTGACTTGATAGCTTTTCGTGGCGCATAGGACAAGGTCTCGCCCATGAGTTCGACTGCTCATTTGGCAACCCTACCCGAGGCTTCCCGGTTCTAGGCTATCTCTCCCAGGGGGAAAGAAGAAACCACAGTAATCGGGTGACCCTCGAAGTAGTGCCGGAGCTTGCGCCGTGTCAGGATGACGGCATATAGCAATTTCTGGATCTGTGGGTATCGAATCTTGGTTTCTGAGAGCACCTCGCTAATGAAATAGACCGGCGCTGACGTTCAGCGCCTTTCCCTTGGGATCAGCGGGGTCGAGGGGTACGAGTTTGACATCTTCCGCGGGCTCGAAGCTGCCGGCATGGCGTTTTGGGTCGGGAATCGCATTGGCGAGGCCGTCGAGGTCTGTAGCTAAGATCGCCGACTCCAAAACAGCCTCGCCGTGCTCGACGCACTCGACGTCGCACTAGGGCCCTAGAGTGATGACACCGTTTGGGCCTGGCATCTTGAGCTTGAGGTAGGTGTAGTTCGGGATTGCCATGAACCTGGCGTAGCATAGGCGCCCTAGGATAGCGTGGTACGTTCTATGGAATCCGACCACTTCGAAAGTGAGAGTCACCTTTCTGAAGTTGGCCGGTATGCCAAAACAAACAGGCAGATCGACCCGTCCGAGGGGTTCCTTCCGTTTCCCTGGCACGACTCCGTGGAAGCACCCGACGCTAGGTTGGAGACGCGCTCTCTCGACCCCCAGAAGGTCGAGGGTCTGGGAGTAGATGATGTTGAGGCTGCTTCCGCCGTCCATGAGCACCTTGGTGAGGCGTGTGTTAGCGATGACGGGGCCAACAACGAGCGGATAGACTCCCGGGTTGGGGACGTAGTCTGGGTGGTCGTCACGGTCGAAAGTGATGGCCACCGTAGACCAATCAAGGAAGCGGGGGACTGCCGTTTGTACGGAGAAAACCTCACGCCGTTCTCGCTTGCGCTGGCGCGCCGAGAGGCGGGTTGAGGGCCCTCCGTAGATCATGAAGCAGTCATGGATCTCGGGGAATCCCCCGTCCTTGTCGTCACTCTTAGGGTCCTCCTTCTTGTCGTCCTTCTTGACGCCAGCACCCCCAAAGTACCTACGAAGCATATGCCAGTCTTCGAGGTTATGGTTAGTGGGTCCCTTGTGGTAGGGACACGGCTCTTTGAGCATTTTGTCGAGGATGCCCCCGCCGGGGGGGCCTCGAGGCTTCTTGTGCTCGGTAGCAGCGACGAGCTCATCGGCCGGGGCCTCGAGCTTGCCTTGCTGGCCTTTCTTCTTCTTGCGGTTGTTTCTCTTGGAGCCCCGTGTGGAGCTCGCGGGATCGTCGACCTTCTGCTTCCCCCTTTCCAAGTCGCCACCAAAGATTGCACCAACCGCCTCCTCGTCGGCAGCGAAGTTGGTGACAATGTCCATCAATCCGTTGGCAGTGAGTGGAGTGTTACGGCCCAATTCTCGGACCAACTCCTTACAGGTGGTGCCAGAGAGGAAGGCCATAATTACGTTGGAGTCGGTGACGTTGGGGAGCTCGGTACGCTGCCGGGAGAAGCGCCAGATGTAATCCCGAAGGGATTCACCTGGTTTCTGCTTGCAGCTCCGGAGGTCCCATGAGTTGCCGGGGCGCATGTAGGTCCCCTTGAAATTTCCCTCAAACACCCTTACGAGATCGTCCTAGTCGTGGATCTGTCGAGGTGGGAGATCCTCGAGCTAGGCTCGGGCGGTGTCAGAGAGGAACAGGGGGAGTTGTCTAATGATGACCCGGTCGTCGGTGGCCCCGCCCGGCTGACACGCCAAGCGGAAATCGGCGAGCCAAAGTTTGGGTTTGGTTTCGCCGTTGTACTTGGTGAGAGTCGTGGGGGGCGAAACCGAGCCGGGAGCACCGTCTCACGGATAGCCTTACTGAAGACCCGAGGACCCGGGGGCTCGGGTGAAGGGCTACGATCTTCCGAACTGTCGTAGCGTCCACCCCTGTGGACGTGGTAGCCTCGAGGCACGCCGTCACCGTGCTTGCGCGTGCGGCGCTCGACGATGTTGCCACGGGTGTCTCGAGGCTCGTGGTCGTTGGTGGTAGGCTCAGGGACCGGAGCTACCCGGTTTCGCCGGGCAGGCTCGGGGTGAACCGAGGCTTCTCTCTCCTGTCGGGAGGGCTCAATGATCCGCTCCGAGGCTGCCTCGTGTCACCTCGAGGCAGAGCTCTTGGCCTGCTGCATGGCGGCGGTCTCGAGGAGTTCTCGGATTTCATCTCGAGCCTGACGGGCATCGGGGTTTGACGGCTCAGGCATGTTGCGGAGGAGCATGGTGGCGGCGACGACGTTCTGGCTGGCTCGAGTGAAAACCGAGGGGTCGACCACCCAGTCCTCGTTGATGCGACGGTTGACGTCGCGAGCTCTCTCGCGAGCTCTTCCGCCAAGTGCGCGTTCCGCACGCTCACACTCGAGGGTTTGTTGGAGTAGATCTAGGTTTTCTCGTTCCTCGTCGAGCCTGTCCTGCAACTCATGAATCTGCTCGAGCTACGTTCCTTAATCCGCAAGGAACTGAGGGTTGTCTCGCTCAGTAGGAAGCTCGCCATGAGGTGGCGTGTGCCTTCCTTCGACTAGCTCTTTGTCCTCTGATTCCGAAGTGCTTTCAACATCGATGTTGAAGCACTCACATGTCGGATCATAGGTGTCGTCAGCCAAGTCGGAGTCAGGAGCGCCAAAGTAGTAGTATGACGGGGGAATGTGTGGCCGTTGCAAATCGTCACTGGGGTTGCGACGTTGAGAAGCAGTCACATGGGGCTCTGTTTCTAGTGTCTCCGTAGAGTCCCAATAATCAAAAGCCGGTGTGGATGCAACGAGGTCCAGAGTGGAGCGTAGATGGTGCCCGGGGAGTTCCTCATAAGCACTCACGCGAGTGCTCACAGAAGATGCGTATACCCGGGCAGCCGAGTCTAGCCCAAACGAGAATGGTGATGGAGATGTTGCTGCCCGTGCCGAAATGGATGCTCCGGACAGTGGTGTCTCACCGAACGGGGGAGCGGCGGGATTCTCCATCGGCATGTTACCCTCAGTCAAGCTCGTCCTACCCAAACCTTCCACAAGGAGATCTGGGCCGACGCCTGGCTGGGGGGTGCTGGACCGGGGGATCCCATCACCCTCCGCAAGGTGAAGACGGTGGTTGTACCGGGCTCGTCGTCGTCGGGCGGCCCGCGCCCGCCTAGAGCGACGGTACCGGCGGATTGCTCCCCCGGGTTGGGAGAGATCATAGTCCTCGTTGGTTGGGTGCCTGGGTGGAAGTAGGACCATATCGTAGCCATAGCCAAGCGACATGAACTCCAAACTCCCGAACCAGATCACCGTGTGAAAGGTCCTTGTTTGGTTTTGGTAATTGAGTGACAACTTAGGTGGACTAATATGTGGTTATGTGAGATACACAGGAGATTAGTCCACATGTGATGGTGTCATGAAGGAGCTCATTGCATATGAGACATGACATGGAGTCTTGTGACCAAGGTGGAGAAGATCAAGATGAGGCTTGGCTCGATGTACCGGTTGCAAGTGTGAAGGGCAAGTTAGAGGCTTTGAAGTGAGGGACCGCGTGTGACGGTGAAGCTTGAGCATGACTTGGTGCCGATGGACCGACGCAATGATGAAGAGCAAGTGAGGTCAAGATCGATGGACCAAGGTCACATGATGATATGAAGTGGATCATATCATTTGTGATATGGTTGGTGCATGTGTTGCATCAACGTCGAAGGAGATGGAGTGGAATGCGCAAGGCAAAGGTATAACCTAGGGCATTTCCATTCCACCGGTCATAGGTGTGTAGAGAAGTTTATGACCGGGTTTAGGATAGATGGCCGTACTATCAAGAGGGGCAAACTTGTTTGCATATCGGTCATCTAGTGCCACTCGTGTGATCTAACTATGCATCGTTGCTAGGATCGAGTGGCGTGGCAAGTTGAGTGGTTAACTCCTTCGATAAAATGTTTATGAAAATGCTAACACACGTGCACAAGGTGGTGATCATTTGTTGGTGTTGGCACATTTGCGAAGGCGATGAAGTTTGAGCGGTAGAGAGGGTTTGGGTCTCTCTCTCCCTCCCGCCGAGCTTGCGAGCGCGGGATTCAGGCGTTTTCGAGGAGTTGAAAAGCCTATTTTCCACTACGCCAGAAGTCAGAAAAGAAACGGAGGCGAACAGAGGTCATAGAGGTGACCGGACGCTGCACCGGACGCGGTCATGGTATGACCAGACGCGTCCGGTCAGTACTGCGCAGACACGGGTGTTAGGGTTTGTAACCGGCGCGTCCGGTCACTCGCGGGACTGGCGCGTCCGGTCAGTCGCCCAGAGGGAACTGCGGTTCACGAGGATGATCGGACGCGAGGCGCGTCCAGTCACACATGATCGGACGCGTCCGATCGTTGAAGGTGCTTACTGGACTCTAACCGGACGCGGGCACTGTCGCGTCCGGTCGTTGCAAAGTGCGCGTCCGGTCATGTCGTTGCGCGCGCGATGCCATGCGATCGGCGCGTCCGGTCGTTGCCAGGGGCGCGTCCGATCTTTGCTTCGCGGGCGCGCGGGTCAGTGCGATCGGCGCGTCCGGTCGTTCGAAGCGGCGCGTCCGGTCTTTTGACGGGCGCGTCCGGTCGTTGCCTGGGGCGCGTCCGGTCGTTGGTTTGACCGTTGGGGTCAGTGACCGTTGGAGGATCGGACGCAGTTGAGCGCGTCCGGTCAGTTACGACCGGCGCGTCCGGTCGTCCCGAAAAAGGACCCAGTGAAGGGGTAACGACTCTATTTGACCGTGGGGTTATAAATAGATGCCTTGGCCGGCCGTGGCCGAGAGCTGAGCACACTTTAGCCTTGGTGGCTTGTGTGGTAGTGCTTGGGAGCCCTCTAACTCACTCATGCTTGATAGTGTTCATCGGATCGAGTGAGAGAGCGATTCTAGTGCGATTGCATCGTGAGGTTGCATCGAGTGGCACTAGGTGATCGTGTTGCAAGCGGTAGTGCTTGTTACTCTTGGAGGTTGCCACCTCCTAGACGGCTTGGTGGCTTGTGGCTCTGTCGAAGCTCGCAAGAAGATTGTGCGAGGCTCCAGAGAAGCTTTGTGAGGGGGATTGTGCTCACCCCGCGGGGATCGCGAAGAGCAACTCTAATTGAGCGTGTCATTGAGTTACCTCACTTGAGAGTGGTGTCTTGCGGTGCCTTGCGGGGCATGCCTTGAGGGGCAAGTGACTTGAGGGTCACACCGAGGAACCATCTAAGTGTTGGTCGACACAACGGGGACGTAGCTTGGTGGCAACCAAGTGAACCTCGGGAGAAAATCACCGTGTCAACTTTGTCTACTCTTCTCGGTGGTTTGCATTCATGCAACACAAGCTTGTATTTACTTTCATATATACTTGTGCTTGTGTAGTTGCTCTCGTAACTAGTTTGCTTGTGTAGCTTGCTAGTTATCTTCTTGCTTGTGTAGCTAGAAGCTCCCCTTTGCGTGGCTAATTCGGTTTGTGTAACCTTGTTAGTCACATTGCTTAGTTTGTGTAGCTAAATCTTTTGCGCTCTTTAATTTGGCATTAGTTGCCTTGTTATTGAGCATTGCTAGTGAGCTTAGGAGCTTTGTGCTTTTGCTTCACTAGTTGTGTAGGAGCTCCCTCTTGCTTGCAAAGTACTAGTGCATAGGTTTGTGTGACCTTGCTCTAGAATTAAATAGGAGAGCTCTTGCTAAGGAAAGCACCTTAGTTGCTTAATTAGGATCTTTGTGAGGTGCTTGTGAACTTAGTTAGAGGGGTGAAGTCTTGGCTAGACTGACAAGTTTAATTCCGCATTTGTTTTGGTTAGCCAACTCGTTTAAGTTTTAGAAAGGACTATTCACCCCCCCTCTAGTCCGCCATCTCGACCCTTTAAGTGGTATCAGAGCCGGGTCTCTCATTTGTGGTCTTCACCGACCCGAGAGGATGGCGACTTATGGGCTAGATGTTGAGTGTCCACATATTTTTGATGGCACACACTTTGCACGGTGGAGAAATTGGATGACATGCAATTTTAAGTTTATTTCTCCTCAATTGTGGTGGATCGTAGATGTGGGCTTTTCCTTTGCAATTGATAAAAAGAATGCAACTCAAGCGCAAAGTAAATGCCTACATCTCGATATCCAAGCTACTAATGTTTTCTATCGATCTTTGGATAGTAGCATACTTTGTGAGATCATAGACTTCGAGTCCGCCCATGAAATTTGGGTGTTTCTAAATGAGAAATATGGGGTGATCTCCAATGATGATGAGCCCAAGGAAGAGGCGCATGAGGATGTTGAGCTTGACCACAACAACGTGGTTGTGGAGGATTGCTCCACCTCACGGTCAAGTGATGACAAAGATGATCATATCACAAGATCACTTGACAAGAAGAATGATAATGCCACAAGTGATGCAAGCAATGATTCTACTCCATGCACACTTGATGGTGAAGATGATGGCTATGAGAGTGATGCTTCAACAAGCTCTTCAACATCACCACATTGTTCCATGTCACATGGTGACACTAAGGTATCTATTGATGGTTTTGTTGTTGATTGTGATGGTCCAAATTTTGAGCTTCTATATAAACTCTCAAAGGCCCTAAGAAATGAGATGGCAAAAACAAGGAAATTGAAAAATGAAAACTCATTTCTAAAAACCACATGTGAACAACAAAAGCATCTACTTTATGTTGCTACTTGTTCACATGAGGAGCTAAAATTGGCTCATGAGGAACTTAGTGTTGCTCATGATAACTTGGCACAAGAACATGCTTTACTCACTAATAAGCCTTCTAATGAAAAAATCAAATCTAGTGAGAGCTCATCATTTGGGTCAAATGATCAATCACATATTACTAACCCTTGTGATGTAGGCAAGAAGCATGTATCCACCTTTTATGATGATTTATTAGATATGCCATGTTCTTCACAATTAAATGCTTGTTTTACTTCTATGTCTTGTGAGACTAACCTTTTGAAGGAGAACAATGAGCTTAAAAGTGAAATGAAGAATTTGAGCAACAAGTTAGAGAAGTGCTACAACTCAAAAGTCACCTTTGAGCACATGATGAAGACTCAAAGAAACGTTGGTGACAAAAGTGGCCTTGGCTTCAAGAAGAAAATGACAAGGGGCGAAAGAAAGCAAGAAAAGAGGATGAAGAGGCTACTCCAAAAGAAGCTCTCGCATTCCATGTGCTATCGATGCCATGAAGCGGGACATCTTGCTAATGGATGCCCAAATATTGAGAAGCTCAAGAAGATGAAGGAAGAAGAGAGGCTCAAGCATGTCAAGTGCTTCAAGTGCCACACTTGGGGTCATCTCACCTCAATGTGCCCAACCAAGCAATTGGTGAAGCAACAAGTAAAGCCTCAACCAAAGCCACTAGTTGAGCAAGAGAAGACACCCCAAGAGCAAATCAAGATCAACCATGAAGATGATGGTGACTTGATGAAGAAGAAGAAAACAAGAAGGGGTGGAAGAGCAAGACATCCAATGCAAATTCAAGATGTCAAGATGATGAGCAAGAATCAAGATAAGAAGAAAGTACATGCTCACATCAAGTGCTTCAAATGTGGAGACATAGGACACTTCGCCTCGGGGTGTCCTACCAAGCTTGAGAAGAAGGCTCAAGCAACTCATGAGAGGCAAGGGAATGAAGAGCATCATATGAGCAAAGAAGAAAAGGCTCAATCAAAGAAAAGATGCTACTCATGCCGGGAAAGGGGACACATGGCACATTCATGTCCCCTAGGTAACAATTCTAAGCCTAGTTCAATTAATAATACTAATATGCTTAGAAAGGATGTAAATGGTATCTCCATGGTTGCTATTGCAAAACATCCCGCTACTCATACTAAGGCAATGCCTAAGTATGTTGCACCTAACTTGAGAGGACCCAAACTTGTTTGGGTACCATCAAAAAGTGGATAAATGTGTATAGGTACCATGGCATTGGAGGCTTGACTCAAATTGATTTCATATTTATCATTATATGTTGACTCCAGTATTGAAGCTTATTGCAATTCTATCCCAATGCCAAGTCAAAATGAGTGAAGTCCAAAGTACTACAACATACAAGTGTCATGATCAAGTTGTGGATGATTTATTGGAATTATTTGATGGCTTGCAAATGTTCAAGTTGAAAGCTTGCTATGAATAATCATGAGCTAACCAAGGTATATCTCTTCTTGATTATTTCATTTGGGTGCATATGAGTTGATTGAATTGGATAAATGTGCAATGTTGCTTGCTATGAGATGATTGAATGGATTAAAAGCTTAGTAATCAAGTTTGGATTGGTTTGTGTTGGATAATTTCATGAGATGACATTTAGTAAGTGGATTGGATGGATATATGTCTTGTGAAAGTATTCAAACAAGTTAGTTTCAAGTTTGATTCACTTTTGATGAAGAATAGCTCATGTATTGAAATCTGTCCTACATTAAAAATCTGAGCTAGCAGTAATCTTAGCCATGTTTGAGTGATCAAATATTTGGATTGGCTTGAAATTTGGTATATATGCTCTACACTTATGAAAGAAGATGCTATAGAAATTTCATAAGAATTGGATAAGAGATGCTTCGGTTTTGGAGTGCATCTTGTCAGCCATAGTGCAGCAGTTTTCAGCATGTAGCAGTGGTGGAAGATTTGAAATCTGGTAGCAATCTAGATGTCAAATGAATCTCAAATTTTTACAGCTGCTAGATGACTTAGTAATGCACATCTCCACCAAATTTCATGGCATTTAGATCTGTACATTTGGAGATATGAATTATTCTTTGAAGGGTACAGAATCTGCCAGAAAAGTGACAATCATTGGATTAATATAGAGTCACTTTGATTGAAAGGTCCTCAAGTTGGAAACATGTTTATAAGTGGTTGAGGTACCTAAGTTTAGTTTTGGATTGATCTAGAAGCATGACGAGCAATGAGTACAAGACTTTTGTATTGTGAAATGTACTTGGTGTACTTATTTGGTACTCAATTTGAAGATCAAGATCAAACTTAAAATGAAGATGAAGTTTAAGTTGTAGTGATGATTGGAGATCATTTGGTACAAAGAAAAGAACTTAAATATGTAGGAAGAGTTGGACTCAAATGTAGATTCAAGGATTATTCATCAAGATTGAGTTCATCATTTGGATCAATCAAACTATATCATTTCAAGTGAGTATCAAGAGTGGTTCTTTGGAGAAAGGTCACTTCTCCCTAGTGAGGGGCTTGCCGCCGTGTGTAGGTGAAACCAAGATTGGGACTTGGAAGGCTAACATGGAAGTGGTGATCCGAGGAACTTGTGATGCTTAGTTGAAGCAATCAAAAGGGTTGATCAAGAAAAGCAAGCAACACCCAAAAGAGAGCTAGTCATATATTTCAAGTGGTATTCTAAGTAGTTCTCTCATTCAAATATTGATCAAAAAGATGAAGCAAGCCAACCACAACTCAAGAGATAGTGCACTTGATCATTAGTGGTTTTTATTTCATATGGGTGAAGAATGGATTTATCTATGATGATTGGTCTTCACCAAGCTTATAAATTGGACTTCACATTGCTATTGGAGTAATGAATTAGAATCTATGTGACTATCCCTCACTCCAATATAGCAAAGGTATCATTGTAATGTGCATGATCATTTCATCCCTTACTAGTATGCGATTAGTGCATATAGTACATGCTACTAGGATCATGCATAACAAATGAAATGTTTAAATTCATAGCCTACCACTATTGCTTGAATTGATTAAAATGTTCTAGTGGTATGCATATGAGTTTGTTCATGAGCTAGTAAACCCAAGTACTTGATCTAGTTAGGATTGCTAACAAGTGACAAGTACAACATTGGCAAGATAACCCTTAGCATGAGGTGTGAAAAAGCTTGTCATTGGATCAAATCGGACTTGGAATCTTAGGCAAATCAACTTAGTTCAAGTCATACAAGAAGCTCATGACAATGATAAGAGTACAAGCACAAGACAATAATGAAAATAGATATCTAGTTTGTTTCAAGTGGTATCTAGACTCAAATTGATCTTCTAAGTGGTATTCACTAGTGGTGTCTAGATCATGATCTACAAGTGATATCTTACAAGTGGTACTCATGAAGATAGAAAATGTTCAAGAAGTGAATATTATTGCCAAATCCTTCAAAGTGAATCCATACTAGAAAATTCTTTCAAATGGTATCACATTTCTACTCATGGTATCTTCACGTGGTATCATTCATGCAAGACGATGGTTTCACAAGTGATCCTCAACTTTAAGTGATCAAATCAAGCAATGCTACCCTCATCTTCAAGTGGTATCTCAAGTGAATGACACATGCTATGACATAGGGGGAGGAGCCCCACCGATTGGTATCAAGGTCAAAGATCCTATGTGGAATCTCAAGAGCAACCATAAAGTTTGTCATTCCAACATATGTGGTAATGTCCATCAAAAATGCAATATTCAAGTCTCAACCATCTACCCCAATACAAGCCTTTGTATCAATTGAGAAGAACACCTTTTATGGAAATTGATGACAAAGGGGGAGAAGTTGGACAAAGATATGAAAGCTTTTTGAGCTTTGGGGAGAGATTGGAAAGATTGGACATGGACATGAACAAAGAGGGAGTAACATTGAAGAATGTAAGGGGATCAAACATTCTTGGACAAAGAAAGCATACAAGTAGGGGGAGCAAGCTCATGAACTTTGATTGATTACATTTGATATGTGCATAATTCATGTGCTTGCTTGCATTGCATAAAATTCTTAAATTCAGTATGCATGCTTGTGTGGTGTATGCTAGTTATAGAACTTGAATGATGATTTGATAACTAGCATGCATAGGATGTTAGCTAGACTTGTGATTGTCATGCAAAAACTAGAACCTTGCTTATAATGTTGATCTCACGAGGTTTCTAGTGTTTTTGATGTCTAGCTACTCATGATGCTAAGGATGGTGGCAAACTTGTGATTTTCAAATGGTATCAAGCTACTAATTGGTATCAAGCTACAAAGGTTTATTCTATACACCTTAGCATCACTTAGTAGTGCTAACCCTCCCACAAATTTCATATTTATGCATATGTGCAAGCTTGAAACCAAACCATTTGAGCACATATGTAGGGGGAGTGATCACTACCAAGTCGGATTTTATGGTGCTTATCCAAATCTTGACATAGAGCTTAAAAGTTGGATAAGTAACATTAAATCCAAAACAAGTTAGCAATTTACACTTTATGTGAAGTGCTAGCTTGAAAAAGCTTAATTTCCATATCTTTGTAGAGTTGTTATCAATTACCAAAAAGGGGGAGATTAAAAGGTCCTTGTTTGGTTTTGGTAATTGAGTGACAACTTAGGTGGACTAATATGTGGTTATGTGAGATACACAGGAGATTAGTCCACATGTGATGGTGTCATGAAGGAGCTCATTGCATATGAGACATGACATGGAGTCTTGTGACCAAGGTGGAGAAGATCAAGATGAGGCTTGGCTCGATGTACCGGTTGCAAGTGTGAAGGGCAAGTTAGAGGCTTTGAAGTGAGGGACCGCGTGTGACGGTGAAGCTTGAGCATGACTTGGTGCCGATGGACCGACGCAATGATGAAGAGCAAGTGAGGTCAAGATCGATGGACCAAGGTCACATGATGATATGAAGTGGATCATATCATTTGTGATATGGTTGGTGCATGTGTTGCATCAACGTCGAAGGAGATGGAGTGGAATGCGCAAGGCAAAGGTATAACCTAGGGCATTTCCATTCCACCGGTCATAGGTGTGTAGAGAAGTTTATGACCGGGTTTAGGATAGATGGCCGTACTATCAAGAGGGGCAAACTTGTTTGCATATCGGTCATCTAGTGCCACTCGTGTGATCTAACTATGCATCGTTGCTAGGATCGAGTGGCGTGGCAAGTTGAGTGGTTAACTCCTTCGATAAAATGTTTATGAAAATGCTAACACACGTGCACAAGGTGGTGATCACTTGTTGGTGTTGGCACATTTGCGAAGGCGATGAAGTTTGAGCGGTAGAGAGGGTTTGGGTCTCTCTCTCCCTCCCGCCGAGCTTGCGAGCGCGGGATTCAGGCGTTTTCGAGGAGTTGAAAAGCCTATTTTCCACTACGCCGGAAGTCAGAAAAGAAACGGAGGCGAACGGAGGTCACAGAGGTGACCGGACGCTGCACCGGACGCGGTCATGGTATGACCAGACGCGTCCGGTCAGTACTGCGCAGACACGGGTGTTAGGGTTTGTAACCGGCGCGTCCGGTAACTCGCGGGACTGGCACGTCCGGTCAGTCGCCCAGAGGGAACTGCGGTTCACGAGGATGATCGGACACGAGGCGCGTCCAGTCACACATGATCGGACGCGTCCGATCGTTGAAGGTGCTTACTGGACTCTAACCGGACGCGGGCACTGTCGCGTCCGGTCGTTGCAAAGTGCGCGTCCGGTCATGTCGTTGCGCGCGCGATGCCATGCGATCGGCGCGTCCGGTCGTTGCCAGGGGCGCGTCCGATCTTTGCTTCGCGGGCGCGCGGGTCAGTGCGATCGGCGCGTCCGGTCGTTCGAAGCGGCGCGTCCGGTCTTTTGACGGGCACGTCCGGTCGTTGCCTGGGGCGCGTCCGGTCGTTGGTTTGACCGTTGGGGTCAGTGACCGTTGGAGGATCGGACGCGGTTGAGCGCGTCCGGTCAGTTACGACCGGCGCGTCCGGTCGTCCCGAAAAAGGACCCAGTGAAGGGGTAACGGCTCTATTTGACCGTGGGGTTATAAATAGATGCCTTGGCCGGCCGTGGCCGAGAGCTGAGCACACTTTAGCCTTGGTGGCTTGTGTGGTAGTGCTTGGGAGCCCTCTAACTCACTCATGCTTGATAGTGTTCATCGGATCGAGTGAGAGAGCGATTCTAGTGCGATTGCATCGTGAGGTTGCATCGAGTGGCACTAGGTGATCGTGTTGCAAGCCGATAGTGCTTGTTACTCTTGGAGGTTGCCACCTCCTAGATGGCTTGGTGGCTTGTGGCTCTGTCGAAGCTCGCAAGAAGATTGTGCGAGGCTCCGGAGAAGCTTTGTGAGGGGGATTGTGCTCACCCCGCGAGGATCGCGAAGAGCAACTCTAATTGAGCGTGTCATTGAGTTACCTCACTTGAGAGTGGTGTCTTGCGGTGCCTTGCGGGGCGTGCCTTGAGGGGCAAGTGACTTGAGGGTCACACCGAGGAACCATCTAAGTGTTGGTCGACACAACGGGGACGTAGCTTGGTGGCAACCAAGTGAACCTCGGGAGAAAATCACCGTGTCAACTTTGTCTACTCTTCTCGGTGGTTTGCATTCATGCAACACAAGCTTGTATTTACTTTCATATATACTTGTGCTTGTGTAGTTGCTCTCGTAACTAGTTTGCTTGTGTAGCTTGCTAGTTATCTTCTTGCTTGTGTAGCTAGAAGCTCCCCTTTGCGTGGCTAATTCGGTTTGTGTAACCTTGTTAGTCACATTGCTTAGTTTGTGTAGCTAAGTCTTTTGCACTCTTTAATTTGGCATTAGTTGCCTTGTTATTGAGCATTGCTAGTGAGCTTAGGAGCTTTGTGCTTTTGCTTCACTAGTTGTGTAGGAGCTCCCTCTTGCTTGCAAAGTACTAGTGCATAGGTTTGTGTGACCTTGCTCTAGAATTAAATAGGAGAGCTCTTGCTAAGGAAAGCACCTTAGTTGCTTAATTAGGATCTTTGTGAGGTGCTTGTGAACTTAGTTAGAGGGGTGAAGTCTTGGCTAGACTGACAAGTTTAATTCCGCATTTGTTTTGGTTAGCCAACTCGTTTAAGTTTTAGAAAGGACTATTCACCCCCCCTCTAGTCCGCCATCTCGACCCTTCACCGTGGCTAACGGAATAGGGCGTTCGGGGTCAGCCATCTAGGAAAAAAGGCGAGAAAGCGACGTTGGCACGCAGCGATCCCCTATCTGGCGTGCCAACTGTCGGTGTTCGGACCCGAGGGGGTCCTAAACCAACGAGTAAATGCTGCGTGTCTCTTTCCTGGATGGTGATGCAAGGAGAACACACGGGGGTTTATCCTGGTTCGGGCAAGAGAAGGCCCTACGTCCAGCGGGGAGGGGGAGAAGTTTGTATTTCCTTGCACCGAAGTGCTCGTGTAGGGGTTACAAGCATGCGAGAGAGGGCGTCGAGCCCAAGTCTCAAAGAAAGAAAAAAGAGGACAAGGGTGATTGCTTGAGATATCGATCTCTATCTGGCGTCTTGCCTGTTGTCTTTTGTGTTTCTTCGTTGTCCCCCGTTGTTGTAGAACCCTGGCCTGCCCTTTTATAGGGCGAGAGGAGGCCAAGATGACGGGGAGCCTTGAGGTGATGTTTTGTCGATTCCTGTTGAGCTGACCGTAGCGACGTGCTCAGGGATGGCCGGCCATCCCTGGACTCCATGGCGTCGTGGGAGACGAGACGGCGAAATGACCCGGAGCGCCGTGCCACACCGTCCTTCCCTTGCCGTTGAACTGTGCCGAGCGTCGAGGTTGGGTCGAGGCCGGGTCGAGACCGGATGGATAAGGCCGAATCCCCGAGATTGCGGAGAACGGGCCTTGTCTTATCCTCCCTCGAGGGTGATCGATGGCAAACAGTGTGCGGTAAGGTGGGTACAGTGACGGTTCTCACCTCCCATCACGGGATGGGCGGTAAAGCAGTGAGATCTGACACGAGCATTGTTCCCACGTCGATCCTGGTCGCAGCCATACCGGTAGGTGGTAGTAGGTAACCGCATTAAATGCTATGTCTTTTGTCCTAGGTAGGTAAAGAGAAGGAGTCGAGGCGCTCGACCCGGGCTCACGCGAGTCAGAGTTTTTCCCAGTGGGCGGACGTGCCTCGCGCGGGTCGGAGCGCCGTCGAGGTACCTTGCTGTACGGGATGGGGCGCGGTCGAGGCGCCCCGTCGAGCGGGCCTCGTACGAGTCGGAGCCGGAGCGCGGTCGAGGCGCCCCGTCGAGCGGGCCTCGTACAAGGCGGACTGGATACGCGGTCGAGGCGGGCTGTCTTTTATTGCGGTTTCAGTCGTTTTAGTTTTTTATTAGCGATGAATGTGGGTACCCCGTACTGTTGGTACCGACAACTAGTTGGATTGCTTTCCTGTTTGCTGGTATCCCAGCTTGGAAGTGTAAAAGCAGAGTTACTCTTGTAAAAAAGCCCACCCCTGTTTTAAAAAAAGCCCACGGCTGGGGAATAAAAAAATCAAAGCCCACCCCAAATACCTTCATAAGGCCCATAAAGCCCAATAATAACTACCATTTCGAACCGACTCCTGCTGTCCTCCGATCCGAGAAAACCTCGCCCCCCTTCCCCTCCTCTCCAATCCGAATCCCCGACGCAACCCTTGCGTAGTCGCGTCACCACCGAAATCCCACCACCCCGATCCGCCGATCGGCCGCCGCCATGTCCCACCGCTCGGAGCGCCGCCTCTCCTCCGCCGTGGTGCGCCTCCCCGGCCGCTCCAGGGTCTCCGCCTCGCCATCCCCGCGCCGCCGCTCGCAGTCCCCATCCCCGCGCCGTGACCGCCGCCGCCGCGACCGCTCCCCGATCCCTTACCGCGATCGCTCCCCAAGCCCTTATCGAAACCGCCGCCGTGACCGCTCCCCGAGCCCTTACCACGACCGCCGCGGCCGCTCCCCGAGCCCTTACCGCGACCGCCGCCGCCAGTGGTCGCCGTACCACAACGACCGCGGCCGGGACCGTGATCGGGTCCTGCCCGTCCGTAGCGGCGGGGGCGTCTGGTCTGACGAAGATGACGACGACAAGGAACTCCAGGGCCTCAGCTACTTCGAGTACCGCCGCCTGAAGCGCCAGAAGCTCCGCAAGAGCAAGAAGCGGTGCATCTGGAACATCACGCCCAGCCCGCCTCGTGTTGAGGGCGACGAGGAGAACTACGGTTACAGCGACGTGGAGGAGGAGAAGGTATCTCCGAAGGGCTCGCCGGAGGCTAGCGAGGAGGAGAGCAAGGATGCGTCCGAGTCAGAATCCGGTGAGTCTGATAGCCTGTCCGAATCCAGCGAATCCGAAGCTTCTAAGAGGAAGAAGAAAGGGAGGAAGAACAGTCGCCGTAGTAGCAAGCGCAGCCGCCGGCGCCACCACCACCGCTCATCCAATTCTGAGATTGAGGATGAAAGTGAGAGCGACGATGATTCTGTGGGATCTTATGATTCGGAGGATTCTAGGGATAGGAGCAAAAAGAGGTCGCGTAGGCATAATAGATCTAAGAAGAGGGGCAGGAGCTCCAGGAGGAAGAAGAGGAAGAGCCAGGATACAGCCTCCGAGCAAAGCTCTGAGGAGGAAGTGGAGGAGGATAGTAAGAAAAAGAGTAAGAGCTCGAAGAGGAAGCGGAGCAAGCGATCTGATTCCGAAGAATCAGCCCCCTCTGATGCCACCCCTGATGATGTAGAAGAAGTTGAAGAAACAAAAGTTCCAGAAATTGATCCAGAAGCAATCAAGTTCAAGGAAATGCTTGAGGCCCAGAAGAAGGCTGCCTTAGAGAATGATATGCCTGTTGGTCCAATGCCACTTCCACGCGCGGAAGGGCATATTAGTTATGGTGGTGCATTGAGGCCTGGAGAAGGCGATGCTATTGCACAGTATGTTCAGCAAGGGAAGCGTATCCCACGACGTGGTGAAGTTGGTCTGTCTGCAGAAGAGATTCAGAAGTTCGAGGATTTGGGGTATGTGATGAGTGGCAGTAGGCACCAAAGGATGAATGCTATCCGTATCAGGAAGGAAAACCAGGTTTACAGTGCTGAGGATAAGAGGGCATTGGCCATGTTTAACTACGAGGAGAAGTCGAAGCGGGAGCACAAGGTTATGGCTGACTTGCAGCGCTTGGTGCAGAGAACCATTGGCCACGATGTGGGACCTTCGCATGATCCATTTGCTACTACGGATGGTTGAGTAATGATTTCTGGATCAACTAATCACCTATATCATGTGTGCTTTACCTGTTTGTGTTTCCTTCCCTCTGTTGTAATTAGTGATATTGAACTTGCCTAGTTATGCTGCAAATTTCTTATGAGATATTGCATGAGAACCATAGTAAAAAAGAGCTTATTGTTAGCTTGTATCTTGTATGGGCAATATTTTTGTTAAGATGGTTCAATGTGCTTACATTTGCTGTTATGGTTCCAAGCTGCTTGGTTTTACCATTGAATCTTAGGATTTTTCCTTTCTCCTTTTGGGGGTAAAGAGGTGGAGTTAGCACACGGCCATGACATAGTACCTCAGTATTCTCTTTCTATCATATGCAATTTTTCCTATGGCTGCGGCTGCAGCTATTCCTGTGCATCATCTTTTGTTAGTTTGTTGTACAGAATTTTACAGCAACAGCTGCAGCAGCACCGCCGCAAAAAAAGGCAGCCGAGCAGGCCGAATAATGAACTTAGCTACCTTGCATCCTTTTTTGCAACATGCTAACTTGCAGTGATGGATTTACAATACCGTTCTTTTCCATAATTCAATTTCAGTATAGAATCGGTGCAGAATGTTGGAAATGCATTCCCATGATCTGTTTTCCTGTGAATTAGATAGATGTAAAGTACTTGTGTATGTGATTTGATAGTTGCAATAGCTGCACTGCTCTATTTTATACTACATGCCTGCTTCAACTAGGGGCCTGTTTGGATCGCTTGGACTAACAACTAGTAGCTAGAAAATAGTCCTAGTTCATCCAAGCATATGGGTGGATTATACTTTATTCGAGTCCTCAACTAACAACTGGTCCATTAGTTGTGCAATCCATTTAATGGGACTAATAGGCGTCCATAAACTTTCAGTTGGGGGATCCAAACACCACCCAACTAAACTTTAGTTGTCTCAACTTTAGGCGACTATTTTTTTATTTGAACTAACCACTAGTCCTTGGCAATCTAAAAAGGCACTAGAAATTCTAATATTCGGTTAGCATAAGTTTTAAATTTTGATTTCACATAAGCAAGGTGGGTTTCAAACTCTTTTCTACGCTGCTGATGGTTATGGAACTTGTGAAGAAACTTCATAAGCAGACTTATAGGCTCATAGCGCACATTTCTTGTGCTTATTTCAGCGAGAGTTTATTGTTATTATTATTTGATAAGTTTGTTTTGACATACATCTTGATTGGTCATTTCAAACCATTATGGGCCGTGTGACTCAAACTTGTGCTCGAGAACCAACAATTGATTTTATTCCCTGCTACCTTTCATCTTTTTTCAACCTGATACTCTTTTCAGTTCCATAGTTCTTGTTTGGACTGCGACACAAACAGCAGTAGTTGTTTTGGAGATCCTGTCGTGGTCCAAACAAGAATTTGCTCTCTGGATCCTTGTCCAGCCGTTTGCTCTCTGCTGCTGTCTGTATATTCATGTCCATAATACCATGTTTATTGTCATAGCTTGGCAGCTAAGCTCGTTCTTGGCGCCCATTTAACAAATTTTATAAGCAGTTCAGTACTTGTCATTGGTATAAACACAGTTGATGACCGGTGTATATAATTGCACCACAACATAACCAAATGTCCAAATCCCACACCTCTGAATGGTGTGGAATGACGGCAGTGTTTATTCCAAGAACTAATCTAGGAAGCTCTTGGGAGTACAGACAGTAACAATCACTTGAGGTCACACACACCAGGATCGGCTACAATCTAGTTAACGACTGTGCCGGAGCTAAGCCGTCCGATTTTGTGGCGAGCGGCTAGATCTTGCTGTGCCTGAGGTTGGGGTCACTGGTCCGCAAGGAAAGCAACCACTCGATCCATAACCTCAACCGCCTTGTGGCTGCCGGGGTTGAGGACGAAGAAACCGTGGCCCTCAGCTTCTGTCTCGAACCACTCCACCTTCCCGCGCCACCCGCTGGCCCGCACGGCCTCGCAGTATGCCGGCCCCCTCGGCGCCCTCGGGTCCAAAGACGCCGTGCAGAAGAGCAGCCTCTCACCCACTAGCTTCTCCAGGCTAGGCGCGCCGGCCGCCATCGGGTTAATCCTTGGATCGTCCGCCCCGCCCGTCGCGCCCGGGAAGATGACCGCCCACCTGTTATTGTTAGCTCGCCAGAACTCCCCTTCTTCTGCCTCCATCTTCTCTTCGCCGGAGAAGGAAGGGTGGAGCAGGACCACGCCTTCTATGCGCGGCGGTTCAGCGGCTGGCAAGCCGCTCACGCCCACGGAGACGGCCATGTTGTGGACGATGTTACCGCCGGCGCTGACGCCGACCAGGAAGACACGGCCGAGGTCGCCGTGGTCGGACAGCCACGGGTCCGCGCCGGAGACCGCCCACTTGAGCGCGGCCCAGGAGTCGTCGTAGGCTGCCGGGAGCGGGTGCTCTGGCGCGAGGCGGTAGTCGACGGAGACAGCGACGACGCGTGCTCTGGCGACCAGCGAGTTGACGTAGCGGTGGTACATAGGTTCGCCGGCTGAGCCGACGATGAAGTAGCCGCCGTGGAAGAAGACGACGATCGGGAGCTTGGTCGTCGTGGCTCCCTGGACAGGTGGTAGGTAGAGCCGCACGGTGGCGCCGGTGGCGACGTCGATGACGATGTCTTTGGAGGCCACGCCCGTGTCCGCGTCGAAGCCGGCGGGCACGGTTTCCATGCGTTGGGCAGCACGCTCGACTTGGCCGTCCATGTATAGTCGGAAGGAGCTGCAGTCGAAGGCGATCACTCTGCTGCTGGATTCCATTGCCCCGGCACCTATAGCAAACTGAGCGGCGGCGTGCACTGTAGTGGCTGGACCGGAAGAAAGGCTCCTTTGGATCTGTATCTGCAGCTGCAGGCGGTAGAGTATTTGATCAGGAATTCAGGATCCTCTCCGCTCTCAGAGCAACGTCATTCTCGTGATGTGCCTAGCTTTGTCGTTGCCTCGTTGGAATCAATTCTCACGGTACGGCTGGGCTCCAAGAAATTGGCCCATACTGACGCACAACTGAGCTGTCACCAAACAATTGGCTGTCATGTTCAGTGCTCCGTCATTCGGTTGCTGAGCGATGCAGGTGGCCAGGTGGGTGGGTTAACGAGTGGTTTACCCACGTTACGTAAAACAGATTTTTAGTTTTGGATTGGCACAACTGCTAACCCACGTGATCCATGAGATGTGTGACCACTGACCAGCTTTGCTTGGCCTTGCTTAGCCAGGCGAGACTTGTCTTGCCCAGTGGGGAGAGCCAATTCGATCTCCTAGACCAGCAACGGAAAAACTCGCTTGCACGAAAATCGCGGAGTAAGGAAACCAAACGGCTCATTCTGATCATTTCCTTGTAGGCGAGGCGAGGCAAGGTTGTTCGGTAGAACCAAACGTGCCCGAGGTAACCCAAAACACCAGGTCACATGGTGGGCTGCTCGCTGGAGCGGCCTGATGCCCTGATCGTAGATCGCCTGTCATAGCCAGGGAGAGCTCGCCGCTGCCTGAGCGATCGGGGTGGAGCTTGCCAGAGCAGCACGGGTTGGGCGGAACTCATTTGTTGTGGGCCTTGTGGCTCAGTGCACGGACACAGTGTAGGCGTTGACGCTGCATCCTATGCAGAGGTAGGGAGAAAAAAAAGATGTGAAACAATGCGTCTTAACATGGAGAGCGATTGGGTTACCCAATAACCCACGTCGCTCGACACCGAAGTTGAGTGGGCCGGTCTAATAGTAAATTACACTAGGCTTCATATTTTGGTTACTAGACTTCATATTTTGTAAGTCAAAGTGTCTTATTGGCGATTTTATCTTCAAGCATTTGAAATTAGAATCGGAGGGAGCTATTTAATCAAGTGATTCAACGAGTGTGCAGGGTGAGTCTCTTATTTTACTCTACTATCAAATGATAGATAAGTAAAGGACTGCATATTATTCACCAAAGAGGCATCTGTCACCATGTAGATACTGTATCATGTGAAAAGTGGATATATGAATCCTAAGCCTAGGTGGGATTTAGGAATGTGTAGGATCATATGAAAGTTGAGACCAATCTAGGAGGTACAGGTTTTTTTAAAAAATAGCAAGAAGAAAAATAGGCACCCAATGGCTGAATGCATCACACGTACCTCGCACCTAACCAGTTGGGATAATGATCAAATTGCCTAGAGGTCTATCGATGGCCACTGTCCAGCAATGAAAGCCACCACTCGATCCATCAGCGCGACCGCCTCGTGGCTGCCGTAATCATGGACGAAGAAGCAGTGTCCCTTACCTTTCGACTCGAACCACTGCACCTTCCCGCTCCAACCGCCGGTCCTCACGGCGTCGCAGTACGCTCGGCCCCTTGGTGCCCTGGGATCCTCCGACGCCGTGGAGACAAACAGCTTCTTACTCCCTCCATCCCAAATTACAAGACATTTCAAAAATTTTAGAGAGTCAAATGATCTCAAGTTTGACCAAATTTATATGATAAGATTATAATATTTATGACATCAATTAAGTATCATTAGATTCTTCATTAATTATATTTTCATAATATACCTATTTAATGTTATAAATTTTTTTTTGTAATTTTCTCTATAATTTTAATCAAAATTAAAATGATTTAACTCTTCGAAATTCCTGCAATGCCTTAATTTGGAATGGAGGGAGGACCTGCCAATTTCGCCAGGCCCGGCGCACCAGCACCGGCAGCCATCGGATTAATCCTGGGGTCGTCCGATCCATTGCTCGCGCCGGGGAAGATGACCGCCCACCTCTTCTTGTTCGCTTGCCAGAACGCTTTTGCTTCGTCTTCCATCCTCTGTTCGCCGCAAAACGAAGGGTGGAGTAGGATCACGCCTTCTATGCGCGCCGAAGCAGGCGGCGCAGCTCGCAAGCCGCCGTACATGCCCGCGGCGGCGATGGCCATGTTGTGGGCGATGTTCGCGCCGGCGCTGGCACCGCCCACGAATACCCAGCCGAGATCGCCGTGGTCGGACAGCCAAGGATCCGAGCCGGACACCGCCCAGTTGAGCGCGGCCCAGGCGTCGTCGTAGGCAGCAGGGAGCGGGTGCTCAGGCGCCAGGCGGTAGTCGACGGAGACGGCGACGACGCGGGCGTTCGCGACAAGCGAGTTCACGTAGCGGTGGAAGTTGGGGTCACCGGATGAGCCGACGATGAAAAAGCCGCCGTGGAAGAAGACGAGGATGGGAAGCTTCGTCGTCGTGCCGCCGCCGTCGGACTCGGACCCCGATGACGTCCGGACCGTCTGGATGGATGGAAGGTAAAGCCTCGCGGCGACGCCAGTGGCGGCGTCGATAACGACATCTTTGGATGTGACGCCGGTGTCGGCGTCGAAGCCGGCGGGCACGGTGCCCCTGCCGCCGGTACGCTCCACATGGCCGTCACTGAATAATCGGAGGAACACGCTCTCGAAAATCACCTCCCCGCTGCCGGAATCCATTGCTGGCCAGCAGCAAGGACTCGGTCTGACGTAGCAAACTGCGCGGCGTGGGCGTGCAGCGGACTAGAACAACCAGGGCCAACGCAGATATGGGCCTTGCCACTCCCTTAAAGAAATCACAGCCGTTGACATTTTTAGAAAAAAAAATACTAAAAAAATACTGGAATCTCAGCACCACTGACGCAATAAATATTTTTGTCCCCTCCTTCCTTGTTTGCACCGACATGTGATGAAACCCCCTCCTTCCTTGTTTGGTCAACTTGAACGCACATGCACACGGATTTTTTTTTTCAATTTTCATGAGTAAGTTTGAGTAGTAAAGCAAGAGCATAATAAAACTACAACACTACCACGATCCTGAATTATCTTGAATGCCAAAAACCGTCAAGAAAATGGCTTAAACCGCCAAGAAAATAATATATTCCTTGAGAGTTCCTTGGCGGTTTGATTTTGGCCCTCAAGGAAATTCCTAATTCCAGTTTGCTGTAGTGAAAGCCAATTTCATTCCTACCGCCAAATCCACGAACAGAACAGTGATGAACAAGAGCTGCACCGCTTCCATCCTTTCGTTACATCTAAACAACTTTCATTTTTTTTTGACGAAACTGGAGGGATGTGAACCCCTACAGGAAGTTATTAAGAGTTTGAGTACAAGCAGTTAAGAAACAAAGAAAGAAATGTAAAACACAAGAGAGCAAAAAGATTACAAGAGATTTTGGTTCCACAAATCAAAAGTGATTGCAACTTTGGCCTTTGCCCTTAGTAATGACAGTTCATTTTATTAAAATTCTCTTTGCTGCTTGAATATCTGGTTGTTCATTCTTGAAGATGAAATCATTCCTGACTGTCCATATTGCCCAGCACATTAAGATTGCTCAAGAAAACTGGGTGAGATTGATCCCTGAGTTGCAGAATGCATTCTAAGAGGTCCACTCCATTCTGGAAATTGATGCCTAGCAGGCTCGAGCAGTCTTTAGCAAAAGGACATTCAATGAATAAAGTGCTGACGGGTCTCTTCTATTGAAAGGTTGCACAGTATGCCTAAACAACTTTCATGCGTGATAGATCAGTTAAATACATGTTTTTTTTTTCAAAGTTGTCACACCTGAGGAAGTTTTTCTTTCACGTAAAATCGTTGCAGGTCACCGTTTTAAAATGTTGTGGATCACGTTCTGTTTTCATAAAAATGGCTACACTTTAGATTTTATCGGCATGTCACAGTGAACATATTCACGTTACATTAAATAGGAATGTTATTTTATGCATGTATATTAGATCTAATAGTAAGATAGTTTCCCTATTTCTTCTACCACCACCAAGGAAGTAATATATGGTAATTAACACTCAGATCGACAGTTATAGTTATTTTGGAGTACTATAGCAAAACCACGCAGGAGTACTATCTAAGGAACATGTTCATTGTCCTGATCTCGTTGCCCCATAATTTCTTCTTTGGGCTTGTTTGGGGTCACAGTGCAATATCGGTATAGTGGCCTTCCGTCCACGGCATGAAAAATGCGAGTTGTAGTTTATTCTCGTGGTGGCTATGGCCGCAAATCCAATTTTAATTAATCGGAAACAAAGATGCCCGCCTTTGTTCGGATCATGGTTCCAAGAAAACGTTTGTTCAGTGGGCATGACCCCATAGACTAGCCGTGTGCACAGGGGCGGAGCCAGAAAATTGATTTTTTTTCAATGTTAGGGGGGCAACATTGTTAAAATTTTAAATTTTATTTGAATTTCAAAATTTTTAGTGGAAAATTCACATTTATAGGGGGGCCTAGGCCCCTTCCCGCCCCCCTTGTCTCCGCCCCTGTGTGTGCAGATGCCGTGAATTCATTGCACATATCCATACAAATGTATTTAATACACAAATTATTACTTAAGTTTAGAAGGAATAGTTAGGGGATTACAATTCTCTCATATATTGAATGCATGCGCACGGACACTTGTTGCGAATCCATGATAAGTACCCGTCTGTCCCCACTGAATCTTTTTCTCTCATTACCTACCCCCAATGCGTATCTAATGATAGGGTGCATCTTTTGTTAGACAAGCACTAGAAACTAAGCGCGGTGTTGCCGCGTAGCTGCTAGTATTAGGCTACCCCATGATATCAAAGTGGAGTAGAAAGGACTGCATACACATTAATGTATGTATTTACTTACGTAGTGATGCAAAATATAAAAGAAGCATTGTTAATAGCAAGACTAATAAATTTTTAACACGTATCTCTTATTTTTGAAAGTAGGAAGTGGGAACACCATTTATATATGCGGTAGGCGTTGATGAAGGTTTATATACAACAAAATGCATTTTCCATTGTTACATCAGATTTTCATTATTATATCAATCATAATGATATTCCAGAAATGGAGGCATTTCGAAGGAGGTAAAGAGATGGATTAATCTTGTAGATAATTAGAATCGTATTAAACATGAAGAAATAAGTAGGATCGCCATATAAAATGTGGTTGTAATTAAATATATTGCATCTTTTCTGAACTCCAAAGTGAGTTTATGCTCATTGAGAAATATAAAAAGGCAGGAAAGGCTGCAGAGAGACTTTACAAAAATACTGGTACGGATTCGACAAAAAATCAATTTTAGCATAGCTCATATGTCAATCTTTAGAAATCACGGTCACCACTTAACGCTTGTTACAATCTCTTTGGCATAGGTAGTGTGAGTTGAAGGTGAGTTGCTTGCCTATGCTCTGCATTATTAGTTGCCCCCTTTGCTGAGTCCACCACTGCCCCTCGATGGAGTCATGGCATGGAGCACAAAACTGATTTCTCATAATCAAACCAATCATCAGCAGTTGCCTGCTACAAGCAAGTAGGGCATGGAAAATCCATCAAACAAAAGAAATATCAAATGCCTAAATTAGTGTATGGGGATGAAATTCACGTGCAAGAAAAGTAAAATAGAATCAGCACAGTGAAATCCACGAAACATCAATTAATCTCCAACATATTTTGCTCACGTCCTGTTCCAGCTAACCTGCATAGAATGGAAATCATTTAGCCAACGGCCATAGCACAAAAGAAAGAAAGAACCTCTCTAGAACGCACGCTAGAAAGGTCGAAGTAAGGAAGCTTCAATTTTTTTTTAGAAAATAGGAGGTGTGTGACCCCCTACTAGAATTTAAAGAAAAATGGAAATAATCTTTTCCCCTACTCCTGAGGATCGCACGCAATCTGAGGTGGCATTGTTTCGTGGAGGCAGACACCCTAAGCATAATCTAGATAAGTACCATAGAAAGAATAGAAATAGCATTAAACAAATCTAGTAGCCAGTTGATGTGGTTGTTGCGACCCACAACTGTGGTTGTGTTGCCTGTTAACAACGAAAGATTAAGGAAGAGGACCATACAACATTTGACACAATTGAAACAGTTGCTACCATGATTCCATATCATATCATGGGTTTGTGTTTATTGGGCATATTGTTCAAGAGTAGTGGTAAAAATGTGAAAAATTAGTTCTCTGATTTTGGTATGTACACATAAGCCATCTAGTCTTGGAATTAAGAAGCTTACACTTTTGATGAGGTGAATGATAAATTAACAGAACCTTTCTTTTTAGATTGGAGTAAGATTAAATAACTTTAAAAATAATAGGACTACTTAATTCAATGTTTATGATCCATGACAACCAAGTTGAAGAAGAATGTATTTTTTTGTTGAACCTCTAAGAAAGCATTAGTGCTTGAAGGAACCAGATGTCACATGTTAGTAACTATATCCAAACTATATGTTAAAAAAAGAAGAACCATAAACTTGGAAGAGGGTACACAGGTCCTATGGATTTTTTTAGAATGAATCATGCACAGATTTCAATTAGCAAAACACATAAATATGTAAGTGTAAAGCACAGATAAAAACAAATTAAAATGGGAGAAATATGTGACATGAATGATATTTCCAATCTGTTAAAATGCAGCTATCTAGCTTCAACTCTTTCACTCTGTCTTCAAGAACAACATTACTCGGCTTTTATAGAAACGAGATTAAGGCCTTGCAACATCTGGATAACAGGAATTCTATGCTTGTTGACACTTCTTAACGTCACTCGTGTTAGGTTGTCATCCCTAACATGACACCAAGAGTGTGGTTGTATTATACTTATGTCATTTAACTAAATAAAGATATTTAGTATATATCCGCAAGCGCACAGATAAATACACATATTGTAGCATTTCACCCAGATTTTCCTAAGTATCATTATTTATAATTTAACCAAGGAAAGGAAAATCGAAATGGGACTATATAAATAGTTACAATGACAGTAGAGATAATCATTTGCACTTACTCAATAATAAATATCAAAACAACTAATCACTTGTCATGAAAGGGGTAAGACAAATAAGATAAATAGTAAATAATAATCATGGGTATTCCAGAGACAAGAGGGAGTTAACATTATTCAAGTCAAGTAGTCATGAAGATTAATTTAGAGATGTAAATCATAAGTATTTCTTATTCAATCAGTCTATTAATCAATCTAGCTATACACAATCATCTATGATATAATCAACATGTCATCTATGAATAAGGAACATTACTGAGAGAAAAGTCAAGAACAGAGTAATGATCTCTTTCCTGTAACCGTGTTCTACTAAGTTCTATACTCGAGAAGTGGACTATAAAGGACTCAACAGGAATGTCACACCCACGATCTACCACATGGCCCAGAGCATAGAGTGCATTCGCAGACAAGCATAATCTAAGAACCACGCCTACAATATGCCAGCCACTCAATCCTATCCAGAATTGGATCAAGCTTTCTACGAACATATTCATAAACTCTCTACTAATCATATTCATATCAAGATGTAGAACAAGAACAATCTTAAGAATAAAATGAAGTTAAAATATAGAAATATATTGAAGTAGCATAAAGTCGAATGATGATTACAACGAAATTACCAAGTCTCCGACGAATGATCCTGATCCCAAGCAGTTGCTTGCCTCTACTTGAATCAATCTAGACTAAACTCTAAACTTGAACTAGAACTCTAACTCTCTTTCTCTCTGGAAAACCCTAACTTCTGGCCTTGCCTTCACAAATGAGGAAGAGATTGATGATGACATCCTCCACTATTATCCACTGGCAAAGACACAACAAAAAAGGCCAAGTGGCCTAGTTGTAGTCGGGCGGCGACCGTGTGAGCCTCTGAATAATCCCACCTTGCTTAGCTTGGGAGGAGGAAGCCACCTTAAAAGAGAGAGCCGCCCTTCCCCTATCAGACTAGTCTTTTAGGGACATTGGGCCTTTTCCCGAGTGGGTGTATATAAGAACTGTTGGGGTCCGGACAACCTTAATTTATTGGGCCTTGGCCAACCCCACCTAGACCGGATGTATCATTTGAATGATGAGGACATCCTCCACTATTACCCGCTGGCAAAGACGCAACAAAAAAAAGCCAAGTGGCCTAGTTGTAGTCGGACGGCGACCGTGTGAGCCTGTGAGCCTCTGAATAATCCCACCTTACTTAGCTTGGGAGGAGGAAGCCACTTTAAAAGAGAGAGCCGCCCTTCCCCTATTAGACTAGTCTTTTAGGGACATTGGGCCTTTCCCCGAGTGGGTGTGCATAAGAACTGTTGGGGTCCGGGCAACCTTAATTTATTGGGCCTCGGCCAACCTCACCTAGGCCGGATGTATCATTTGGTATCAGAGCTAGGCCCTTGTTTAAGGGGGTGGAATGATGAGGACATCCTCCACTATTACTCGCTGGCAAAGATGCAACAAAAAAGGCAAAGTGGTCTAGTTGTAGTCGGGCGGTGACCGTGTGAGCCTGTGAGCCTTTGAATAATCCCACCTTGCTTAGCTTAGGAGGAGGAAGCTACCTTAAAAGAGAGAGCCGCTCTTCCCCTATCAGACTAGTCTTTTAGGGACATTGGGTCTTTCCCCGAGTGGGTGTGCATAAGAACTGTTGGGGTTCGGGCAACCTTAATTTATTGGGCCTCAGCCAACCCCACCTGGGCTAGATGTATCAGAGATGATTTAATTCTTCAATTGATTCTTTGAGAGAAGATCCTGGGGGCTATTTATATAAGTGTGGAACCGCAGACCTTGGATCAAACCGACCCTGGCGTGGGGTTTAGATGCATCCTTAGAGGTGGTATAGGTAGCTTGCAAGAGAAGGAGCCGAATCGGCGCAGGGGAGGGCCGGGCGGCCTAGCCCTAGGCCAGTCGGCCCCACCTGACGGTGGGTTGGCTCGTGTCGCCTCGTGGAGTCGGTTTAGGTCTTCTAGAATCCCTATCCATATCCATAACGTGGAGATTAGGCCGATTGCTTCGGTTTCTTTTCTTGGAAGGAGATTAGTTCTGTATTATGCAGCTTAGCCTCTGAAAAATACAGAATCACCAAAACTCGTGAAATTTGTTAGTTTAAACCTCTAAACCTACTGTGGTGATCCTTTTTATCATTTATTCCTCTTATGTTGACGGTTTAAAATGATAGTTAATTACCGCCAACTAAGGCTGGTAAACGAGCTAGCTCGGCTCGGCTCGGCTCGGCTCGTTCTGGCTCGTTAGGATAACGAGCCAGCTCGGCTCGGCTCGTTATCTTAACGAGCCAGAAAGCCAGCTCGGCTCGGCTCGTTACGAGCTCGAGCTGGCTCGTTAGGCTCGCGAGCCAGGAAAAAAAATACAAAATATAATATTTGTATTTATCTAAAGCATAAAAATATTAATAATATAAAAATAATATATTCAATAGCTTTAAATCGAACAAAATATTCATATGAGCTAACATATTATCTATTTATGAAGTGCAAAACATAAAGTAATACAAAACTAATATAAGTTATGATGATTTTTTCTCTAAAACTACGGCTCGTTTGGCTCGCGAGCGGCTCACGAGCCAGCTCGAGTTGGCTCGTTATAGCTAACGAGCTAAAATCCTGGCTCGGCTCGGCTCGTTATCCTAACGAGCCGAGCCGAGCTGAGCCGAGCCAGCCACGAGCCGAGCGAGCTAACGAGCTTCGAGTTTTTCGTCCAGCCTTACCGCCAACAACTCCTCCAAGCTAAACTTTTGCTAGTCCCTTAGCAAAACTAAATCCAAAGATAACTAAGTTACTTCAAATTATCATCCTTCAAAAATACACAAGCCATCAGAAAAGAATTATCCTCAAAAATATTTTGAAAATTTGCTCTAGTTCCTTAGCCATGGGGTTTTAACTTTCACCTGAGCTTTGGATAATCAGAAAACAGAAGTAATCAAGTCAAGCACTATGTCTCAAATTCTTCATCTCTATTTCCATCCTGAAGTTTTTAATTATATTTTTGAAATAAAACTCAGAGTTTGTATTGTATGACACTTACAAATCTCTCAATATGTGACATTGGAATTCCTTACCAAGGTAACGATGGTGTTTTGCCTTCTCTCAAAGTATTTTGGAATAAGGCAGAATATCATTATGTCGTCTCTCTCACCGTATGACTAAGAAGCTTATATGGAGTTTATGGGTGAGATCACTCATACATACTTGTAAAACATATATTGTAAAGTCAAACAATGGATCTAGAGAAACTAGTCATACAATCAACTCAAGATGTGCATGTGTGTGGATACAAGGAATGGGTTAAATATATGGTGAAAGTAATAATGAATCCTAATTCTACCTTGCTCCTTTAGAAAGATTGATCTCTCTTAAAACTTAAGAACTTAGACAAAGAAAGTCTTGGCTATATATATATATATATATCATTTTTTCAGAGAGGCGAGTGTCTAGCACCCATTGTTTTGATAGGACACTTGTCCATGTTTTACTCTCTATATATTATTTATATTTTTTACATAGCTCGGACTTCTTGTCTATCATGAAACAATTGAGAGATAATAACAATAAACATTTAGAGCAATAATAACTGAGGCTATGAAATGTATGAATAGGTGAAAAAAATCCTACAAGGCATGTTTTTGTTGTTCACTCCCAGTGTAGGAGTAAAACATTTTTTATGGTGGTTCTAAATGGAAAGGCATGTTGTTGCGTACTTCCAGTGTAGAAGCAGCAAATTTAAGTGGAGTATACGTGATCTTGATTTTAAGAGTATGACAGGTCTGTAAAGGTCAACAAAGTTTGACAGTACTCAATGTAAATATAAGTAGCAATAAAATAAGTGCTGGTTTTCTATCCTAGCATGTATGGCTGTGGTAGGAATTTAATCTCTCTGTCGTACAAAGACTCATCATGTGCATTTAATTTTTTTTCAAAAGTGAACTCTTCAGGACTTTATTGAAACTTAGAACAAGATAAATGGCGGCTCAAAACTCTTTCACTTCTTATCTCCCAACTACATAAGCTTTGGATCAAGCATATTCCTCCACAGGTTTTAAGATTTGGCAATGAATATTTTTGGAACAGAGGAATAACTCTTAAATGAAGCTAGGTACTTCAGAAGAATTACAAATGAAGCAACTATTTATGATAGTTCAAGTTTTTTATTCGTCACAAAAATAAGTTTATACACACTCTATTTTTATTTCAAAAGGCTCGCAAATAAAAATAATCTAAACATATTAATATATATTTTTATATTTTTATCATATTCCCCATTTTTTAGATATAGTAGTAATACTAATATTAATACGAATAATAATATGGGTAAGAAAAACTTACTATCTGAGGGGGTCCTCCCCCAAGCTGGCTCAACTTCGGTCACTGAGGTGGTGCTGGTGGCGGGTAATCGACACCCATTTGCTCGAAGAAGTAGAGGAGGCCTTCATACGTTTGTGTCCTTGTTCACGCATCTCTCCAAGCGTGTTGCTCGTGCTCTCCTGCCACTGTATATGCTGATGTAGCATGTTTATGATATCTTATTACCCCGTCTCAAGATGAGTGAGACGTGTATCAAAGTTCTGGAAGTCTGGCTGGTGGTACGACTGAGGCTGAGGATGAGGCGGGTATTGCTTCGGCTGGTACCCGGGGTAGCCATGAGAGGCATGGTATGAGTACGGTGGTGGTGTAGGTGCTGTATTATGGACTCCCCTCATAGAGAAAGACATGCGTCCTCTCTGGATGTACGCCGAATCTTCATATTCCTGCGGAACATAATTAGAAAAACTACCTTGCCCCCAATTTTCTTCAGGCATGGGCGGATCATAGGAACTTTGATCTTCCCATGCCCGGTGTCTCGGTTTAGATGGTCCTGGTTGGTCAAATCCTTGATAGTGAGTGAAAGCTGGTGCAGGGGGTGCACCATCTTCCCCTGCGTACTTAGGCACAGTGTTTCTCGTTATTCTAGCGGACGGACTTCTTCCAACTCCCCTGGTCGGTCTCTGCAAATCAAGCAAAATGTCTCTACGACATATAGACCAAGTGGTCTGTTTGACAGTTCATATTCATTTACAAATCCCTTGTATGTTACAAAGATTTTATTGCCCTTTTGTTTCAACAGATGTGCTTGACTGAAAAAGTAAATGTCAAGAGATCGGCGGGGTGTGGAGATGTAGGTAAACTAGCATTCCCTAACAAATTCAGGTTTCTGGCAAGACGTGTAATCCAAGAAGTGATGGTGATAGGGCCTCGCAAAGTGTGAAGGATAGCCCAGAATGTTACTATGAGCCTAACATGAGATATTTTATGTTTCTTGATCATAGCATATATTAATTTCATCTCCTCGATCCTAACTATGCGACCTTCCCTCCTAGGAAAGAAAGTGATCCCTAACCATTTATGCATAATTCTCAAAGTGGGGATTGTGAATGTCATTCGTGCATGGGTCGGAATAGTAGTCTTTACCTGAAATATCTTCCCAAAATTGCTCTCTATGAAAATCGCTCAAAAGTTCATCTATTTCTACTCCACAAGCATCAGGGAATCCTAGTCTGAGGCTGAATTCTTTCCAAGTAAATTCATATTGTTCGTTAAACAGCCTAAAGGAAACATAAGTCTCGGTGAAAGATAGAGTGCAGAGGAATTCTAAAGTAAGTAATTTGCATCCATCCTCCGAAATACTCCAATTATTATCCCATCCAATATTGTGAAAAATAAGATTGAATTCAGCATCCATACCTATTTTTTGTAAGAAGTAAGGGTCAAAGGTTAGGGTATGCTCGAACTCATGATCTTTGTACTCATCAGATCCTTCTCGTAGGTGGTGCAAAGCTTTATATGATGCTCTTGAAGGAGTACGTGGTGTTCTGGCTGACTGGCGGATGAGTACCAGGGCACGGATGACATGTCTAAGTCAGAACCAGCCTGTGATGATGATCCGATCTGGGAGCGGTTCTCTTGCGAAAAGAGAATGCTGCAGCCGTACTCCTAAGTGTTTTCTTGAGTCCACTCATCCTGTTACACAGATAGAAACACAAACACAACTGTTGAAAATAATGAGGGGTTAGAATAAATAAATAGTTGGGAGTCAGTGATCCGAAAGTCAGTCGTCCAGAAGTCAATCGTTCAAGTTGGAAATTTTATATCTTGACTTCTCCTAGTACTTAGATTATTCGGGCAGCACTTCTCCTTACTAAATGATTTTCTAAACAACTTCTAGCACTTCTCCCTTACTGATTCTTATCTCAATGTGGCTCTAAAAATTTTAGAATACTTCTCTCTACTCAAGAACTTCCAGAATCTACTCAAAAACTAAGAATTCTCAAACCGTACTTGGATTTTGGAATTTTGAGTTGGGGGTATGTTTTTCTAAGTGTTTTGTGGTGTGTGGAGTAGAGGGAGAAGCAACATTTTTATAGGCGCGAGAGAGGGAGGCCGGCCGACCTGGTGGTGGTGCCGACCGGCCCCATGTGGGGCCCACTCATCCATCTCTTCCTTCTCTAACTTTGAAGGGTCGAGATGGCAGACTAGAGAGGGGGTGAATAGTCCTTTCTAAAAATATTTGCGTCGGTAAACCGAAACAAATGCGGAATTAAAACTATCGGTCTAGCTAAGACTACACCCCTCTATCTAAGTTCACAAGCACCTCACAAAGATCCTAATTATGTAACTACACCCCTCCAACGGCTAGTTTTCACGCGTATAAACTTGTATTGACCGGACGTGCTGGTCACTAACGGGACCGGACGCGCAGGTCGCAGCGAAACAGCGAACAGAGAGGTTCTAGCAAGCTCTCGACGCGACCGGACGCGTCTGGTCATCACTGACCGGACTCGCTGCAGCGTCCGATCACTTTCGCCCGCGAAAAACACTGACCGGACGCGCTGACCGGACGCGCAGGTGCTGACCGGACGCGTCCGGTCACGAGTCCGGTCATAGATCACTCTTCGGTAAAACGGTGATAACTATTAGCTCCGAACTCTGATTTCGATGATCTTGGACATTTTGGAAAGCTTACTCAGAGGGCTACACAACCCACTAAAGCACTTGATCCAATTCACAATGGATCAAAGCAGTATTCCACTCTAAGAGCCATCCTAGTGTCCGAAGAACACCGAAAAAACTTTCTCTCTTCTCCAAGTTGATCAACACCAACTCCAACACCTTCTCCTTTGCAAATGTGCCAACACCACCATGTGTAAAATACCATGTGCATGTGTGTTAACATTTTCACAATCATTTTCTCGAAGAAGTTAGGCACTCAACTTGCCTCGCTACTCGATCCTAACACGTATGCAAAGTTAGATCGCTCAAGTGGCACTAGATGACCAATATGCAAACAAGTTTGCCCCTCTTAATAGTACGGCCATCTATCCTAAACCCAGTCATCAACTTCTCTACACACCTATGACCGGTGAAATGGAAATGCCCTAGGTTATACCTTTGCTTTGCGCATTCCACCTCATCTCCTCTGACGTTGATGCAACACATGCACCAACCATATCACAAATGATATGATCCACTTCATATCATCATGTGACCGTATTGGTTCATCGATCTTGACCTCACTTGCTCTTCACCGTTGCCTCGGTCCATCGGCGCCAAGTCTTGCTCAAGCTTTACCGCCTCGCGGTCCATCGCTCCAAAGCCTCTGACTTGCCCTTCACACTTGCAACCGGTCCATCAAGCCAAGCCTCATCTTGATCTTCGCCACCTTGGTCACATGACTCCATGTCATGTCTCATATGCAATGAGCTCCTTCGTGACACAATCATCTATGGACTAATTCCCTGTGTATCTCACATAAACACAATTAGACCACCTAAGGTTGTCACTCAATTACCAAAACCAAACAAGGACCTTTCAATCTCCCCCTTTTTGGTAATTGATGACAACTCTACAAAGATATGGAAATTAAGTTCTTTTGGACTTTATGCCACTTATCCAACATTTAAGCTCTATGTTAGGATTTGGATAAGCACCATAAAATCCGACTTGGTAGTGATAACTCTCCCTACATATGTGCTCAAATGGTTTGGTTTCAAGCTTGCACATATGCATAAATATGATATTTGTGGGAGGGTTAGCACTACTAAGTGATGCTAAGGTGTATAGAATAAACCTTTGTAGTTCAATACCATTTGATAGCTCGATACCATTTGAAAATCATAAGTTTGCCATCATCCTTAGCATCATGAGTAGCTAGACATCAAAAATACTAGAAACCCCGTGAGATCAACATTATAAGCAAGGTTCTAGTACCACGTGTAGAAATACAAGTCTAGTTATCATCCTATGCATGCTAGTTATCATATCATCATTCAAGTTCTATAACTAGCATACAACACACAAGCATGCATATTAAATATAAAACTTATGCAATGCAAGCAAGCACATGAATATGCACATATCAAATGCAACCAAACAATGTTCATGAGCTTGCTCCCCCTATTTGTGTGCTTCTTTTGTCCAAGAATTTTGATCCTTCTCATTTCTTCAATGTTGCTCCCTCTTTGTCCATCTCCATGTCCAAACTCATCTTCTCATGATATCTTTGTTCAATCTCTTCCCAAACCTTTCTCTCTTGGTGTATTGACATATCTTTGTTCCAACTTCTTCCCCTTTGTCATCAATTTCCATAAAGGGTGTACTTCTCATTGATGCAAAGGCTTGCATTGGTGTAGATGGTTGATACTTGAATATTGCGTTGTTGATGGACATCACCGCACATATTGGAATGACATTACTTGTATGTTGCTCTTGAGATACCACTTAGGATCTTTGACCTTGATACCATTAGGTGGGGCTCCTCCCCCTATGTCATAGCATGGGTCATTCACTTGATAATCTTGAGCTCTTGTGTGTGAGGGAACTTTCTTCATTTGATGATCACTTAAAGTTGAGGATCACTTGTGGAACCACCGTCTTGTATAAATGTTATTATGTGTAGAAATACCACGAATAAGGGTGTGATACCAATTTGAAGAATCCTCTATCATGGAACCACTTATAGGATTTGTCAATATGATCTTTTCTTAAACATTTGCTATCTTTATGAGTACCACTTGTAGGATATCACTTGTAGATCATGATCTAGACACCACTTGTAAATACCACTTGAAGAAATACTTTGAGTCTAGATACCATTTGAAACACCCTAGATATCCATTTGCATTGTTGTCTTGTGCTTGTACCCATATCATTGTCATGAGCTTCTAGTATGACTTGAACTAAGTTGATTTACCTAAGATTCTATGTCCGGTTTGATCCAATGACAAGCTTCTTCACTCATCATACTAAGGGTTATCTTGCCAATGTTGTACTTGTCACTTGTTAGCAATCCAAACTAGATCAAGTACTTGGGTTTACTAGCTCATGAACAAATTTATACACATACCACTAGATCATTTAAACAATTCAAGCAATAGTGGTAGGCTATGAATTTAAATATTTCATTTGTTATGCATGATCCTAGTAAGCATGTACTATATGCACTAATCGCATACTAGTAAGGGATGAAATGATCATGCACATTGCAATGATACCTTTATTATGTTGGAGTAGAGGATAGTCACATAGATTCTAATTCATTACTCCAATAGCAATGTGAAGTCCAATTTATAAGCTTGGTGAAGACCAATCATTATAGAGAAATCCATTCTTCACCCATATGAAATGAGAACCACTAATAATAAAGTGCATTATCTCTTGTTGTGGTTGGCTTGCTTTTTCTCTTTAATCAATGCTTGCATGAGAGAAGTACTTATGATACCAATTTTATAACCATGACTAGCTCTCTTTTGGGTGTTGCTTGCTTTTCTTGATCAACCCTATTGATTGCTTTAATTAAGCATCTCAAATGTCCCTTGAATTCATCACTTCCATGTTAGCCTTCCAAGCTGGTGCTCGGTTTACCCACCCATGGGCGGCAAGCCCCCTCAGCAGGGAGAAGTGACCTCTCTCCAAAGAACTATTCTTGACACTTACTTGAATTGTCTTTGATTGATTGATCTATGGACTTAACTTGATGAGTAACCTTGAATTATTCTTTAAGTCCTTTTCTTTCTACCAAATGATCTCCAATCATTACTAGAACTTGAACCTCATCTTCATCTTGAGTTTGATCTTTATTTTCAAATTTGAGTACCAAATCTGTACACTAAGTATATTCCACAATCAGTGCCCTTGTACTCATTTCTTATCATGGTTCTAGATCAATTCAAAACCAAACTTAGGTACCTCAAACACTTACAAATATATTTCCAACTTGAGGAACTTTCAATTAAAGTGACTCTAGATTAATCCAATGATTGTCACTTTTCTGGCAGATTCTGTACCCTTCAAAGAATAATTCATATCTCCCAATGTACAGATCCAAATGCCATAAAATTTGGTGGAGATGTGATTCACTAAGTCATCTAGCAGCTGTAAAAATTTGAGATTCATTTGACATCTAGATTGCTACCAGATTTCAAATCTTCCACCACTGCTATATGCTGAAAACTGCTACACTATAGCTGACAAGATGTACTCCAAAGCCGAAGCATCTCTTATCCAATTCTTATGAAATTTGTACAGAATCTTATAACATAAGTCTAGAGCATGCATACCAAAATTCATACCAATCCAAGTAGATTTGATCATCCAAACTCAGACTTGATCACTGCTAGCTCAGATTTTCAACTTTGGACAGATTTCAATACATTGAGCAATACTTCATCAAATATGAATCAAACTTGAAACTAACTTGTTTGAATACTTTCACAAGACATATATCCATCCAATCCACTTACTAAATGTCATCTCATGAATTTATCCAACACAAATCAATTCAAACTTAATTACTTAAGCATTTAATCCATTCAAACATCTCATAGCAAGCAACATTGCATATATATCCAATTCAATCAACTCATATGCACCCAAGTGAAATGATCAACAAGAGATATACCTTGGTTAGCTCATGATCATCCAATAGCAAGCTTTCAACTTGAATATTTGCAAGCCATCAAATATATCCAATAAATCACCATAATCTTTAACATTGCACTTGTATGTTGTAGCACATGTACTTCACTTATTTTGACTTGGCATTAGGATTGGATATGCATTGAACTTCATAACTTGACTCAATATATGATGAACAAAATGAAACCAATTGAATCAAGCCTCCAATGCCGATGGTACCTACAAACAATCATCCACTCTTTGATGGTACCCAAACAAGTTTGGGTCCTCTCAAGTTAGGTGCAACATACTTAGGCAAAGCCTTAGTATGGGTAGCGGGATGTTTTGCAATTTCAACTAATGAGGTACCATTGCCATCCTTTCTAAGCATGTTAGTATCATTAATTGAACTAGGCTTAGAATTATTACCTAGGGGACATGAATGAGCCATGTGTCCCCTTTACCGGCATGAATAACATCTTCTCTTTGATTGAGCCTTTTCTTCCTTGCTCATGTGATGCTCTTCATTGCCTTGCCTCTCATGAGTTGCTTGAGCATTCTTCTCAAGCTTGGTAGGACACCCTGAGGCAAAGTGTCCCATATCTTCACACTTGAAGCACTTGATGTGAGTCAAATTTTTTTTATCATTTTGATTCTTGCTCATCATCTTGGCATCTTGAATTTGCATTGGTGAAAGTCCCTAGTTTGGTTTTGGCTAATTGATGAAACCTAGGACTAACCTTTGTATCTAAGTGGATGATTTAGATAAAGGTGGTCATTGAATATGAGACATGACATTGACTCACGTGACCAAGATGATGCTTGGCTCGATGGACCGGTTGTGAGGGTGAAGGGCAAGTCGAGGCTTCAAAGCGAAGGACCATACGATGGTGAAGCTTGAGCAAGACTTGGCGCCGACGAACCGAAGCAACGGTGAAGAGCAAGTGAAGTCAAGGTCGACGGATCGAGACGGTCATGTGATGATATGAAGTGGATCATATCTTTTGGAGAAACAAAATGGGCTCAAGGCAAAGGTATAACCATAGGGCCATTTTGTTTTGCACTCAAGACACCATAGAGGGTGTGAGTGGTTTAGGATCGATAGCCGAACTATTAAGAGGGGAAGTCTTATCGGTTATTCGATGAACGGGTGCCACTAGGTGAATTCATGAAGTACATTGCATGTAGGGCCTAGTGAGCTAACTAGAAAACCTTCGAAAATGATTATGAAAATGTTAACACACGTGCACAAGGTGGTGATCACTTGTTGGTGTTGGCACATTTGCGAAGGCGATGAAGTTTGAGTGGTAGAGAGGGTTTGGGTCTCTCTCTCCCTCCCTCCGAGCTTGCGAGCGTAGGATTCAGGCGTTTTTGGGAACTTGAAATGCCTATTTTCCACTACGCCGGAAGTCGGAAAAGAAACGGAGGCGGACGGAGGTCACAGAGGTGACCGGACGCTGCACCGGACGCGGTCATGGTATGACCGGACGCGTCCGGTCAGTACAACGCAGGCGCGGGTGCTAGGGTTTGAAACCGGTGCGTCCGGTAACTCACGGGACCGGCGCGTCCGGTCAGGTGTCAAGAGGAAACTGAGTTTCGCAAGGACGATCGGACGCGAGGCGCGTCCGGTCACACATGATTGGACGCGTCTGATCATTGAGGGAGCTTACTGGACTCAAACCGGACGCGGGCACTATCGCGTCTGGTCGTTGCGAGGGGCGCGTCCGGTCGTTACTTCGCGGGCGCGTGGTGCTGTGCGATCGGCGTGTCCGGTCGTTGACTGGAGCGCGTCCGGTCACGCGGGACCGGCGCGTCCGGTCGTTTTGAGAGGCGTGTCCGGTCATGGGATTTGACCGTTGGCGCAGTGACCGTTGGAGGATCAGACGTGGTTGAGCGCGTCCGGTCATCCCGAAAAAAACCAGTGAAGGGGTATAACGGCTCTATTTGGATGGGATGCTTATAAATACTTGTTGGCCGGCCCTTGGGGAGGTAACTCGTGATTTCTAACATTCTTGTGCATCCTTTGAGCTAGAGCATCTCCTCCCACTCATCTCTCTTGCTTGATTGCAAATCAAAAGTGAGATTGAGTGATCCCAAAGTGCATTGCATAGCTTGAGGGCATCTAGTGGCACTTGTGGGTGGTTTAGCCGGTGGATTTCTTGTTACTCTTGGAGAGTACCGCTCCTAGCCGGCTTGGAGATTGTTGGAGGCGTTGGCAAGAGAAGGTGATTGTTCTTGGCCACCTCCGGTTGATTGTAAGAGGTTCTTGTGCTTTCCTCGGCGGGACGCCAAAAGCAACTCTATTACATTGCGCGTGTCATTGAGTTACCTCACTTGAGAGTGGTGTCTTACGGTGCCTTGCGGGGCGTGCCTTGAGGGGCAAGTGACTTGAGGGTCACACCGAGGAACCATCTAAGTGTTGGTCGACACAACCGGTGATGTAGCTTGTCGGTGCACAAGTGAACACCGGGTGAACAAAAATATTGTGTCTCTTGTCTCCCGGTGATTGGTCTTCATATTGTGTTGTTGTCAATATTGATTGATTGTATATCATCTTGGTGATTGGCAACATCTTCACTCCACCGTCGGTATAAGATTCACAATCCTATCTCTTGCTTTTACATTTACTAGATTATCTTGTGTAGCTCTAGTGGTAGCCTTTGCTAGTAATTGTTAGCTTGCTCACTAGTGTAAAATTAGTGACATAGCCCTTGTGTGAACTAGAGATCATAATCTACTAGACTTGTGGATAGGAGGCTTGCATCACAACCGTAGGCTAAGCAAAACTCGCTTTGCGCCGTTTGTTATTCTAACAAGTTTGCTTAGTGTTTCTTGTAGAAATTTTTATAGGCTATTCACCCCCCCTCTAGCCATCTAGGACCTTACAAGTGGTATCAGAGCCGTGGTCACCATTTTAATCAAGGCTTAACATCCTTCGGTGTGAAAAATGGCTCAAATTGTGTTCAATCATGTTGGGGGCAAGCCACCGTTCTTTGATGGTGTTAGTTCTTTTGCTCATTGGAAGAGAAAGATGACAATGTACCTTGGTTCTATTCATGAGAGAGTTTTGCAAGTCACCGAGAATGACTTTGCTATCATTGATCCCAATCATCTCACCGATGAAGATAGAGCAAATAGAACATGCAATAGAATGACTCTCAATACACTTTACCATGGTATTGACACAAAAGTATTTGAGGGCATCAAGGACTTAGAATTGGCATATGAAGTATGGACAAGGTTGAGTGAAACATATGAGGGCACTAAGGTTGTGAAGAGTGCCAAGCTATATGGGCTCAAGAGTGAGTTTGAGAACTTCAAGAAAAAGGATGATGAAACAATCATTGAAATGTTTCATAGATTGCAAGTGATAGTCAATGATCTCAAGAGCTTAGGGCACAAGACACAAGACCAAGATTTTTGCCACAAGTTCTTGTTGAGCTTACCAAGAAAATTCAAAATGTTGATCATGATGTTACAAAGAGATGGGCTTAAAAGAATGAAGCCTAATGATTTGCTTGGAGAGGTATTAACATATGATAAGTATGATCAAGATGTTGATGAGAAGGAGAAGGAGGAAGAAAAGAAGAAGAAGACCGTGGCGTTCAAAGCCATCTCCTCCAAGGGCAAAGCTACCATCATTGAAGAAGAAGACAATAGTGAAGATGAAGATTATGAAATTAATGATGAGGCACTTGCTCTAGTTGTCAAGAATATTGGCAAAATGTTTATCAAGAGAAGAGGCTTCAAAAAGAGAAATGACTATTTCAAGAGCAATGAGCAACAAAGGAGGTGCTTCAATTGTGATAGCACCGAACATCTTCAAGCCGAATGTCCCTATGACAAGAAGAAGAACAACAAGAGGGGCAAGTTTGAGAAGAAAAAGAGAGAAGCCAAGATGACTTTCAAGAAGGGCAAGAACGGAGCCTATGTGGTCACTTGGGAAAGTGATGATGATGAAGAAGAAGAAGAATCATCCAACAAGACTTTTGCTTCCATTGCTATCAACAAGAAGCCTTCACTATTTGATTCATCCTCTTCGTGCTTCATGGCCAAAGAAGCTAAGGTATTATATAATGAGAGTGATGATGAAAGTGAAATGGAATATGTTCATGATAGTGATAATGATAATAATTATGATAATGAAAATGATGATGATGAACCAACTAAAGAACAACTATATGACTTGATGCAACAAACTAGAGACATAGCTATTGCCAAGAACAAGGAGTGTAAGAAGCTTTCAATGAAAGTAGCAATACTTGAGAAAGTTCTTAGTGAGCTTAAGACCACTCATGAGAGTCTAGTGGAAGACCATGAGGATCTTGGTAAAGCTCATTCCAAGCTTGAAAAAGCCCACTCATTGCTACTTGAGCAACAAGCAAAGAAGAAGGTTGTTGTATCATGTGATATAGGTGTTACATGTGATATAATTGATGAATCCTCTAATGAACCTATCATCATGTCAAATGCTAACCCTTCTTGTAGCTCTTCATCCACCAACACCGACTCTACCTCCACTACTAGTGATGGTTTCACTTGTGATGCCTCACTAATGGTTGAGAATGAGACTCTCAAGAAAGAGGTGGATGAGCTCACTCACGCCCTAGGCAAGGCCCATGGTGGTGAGGCCCGCTTGCTTAAGTGCTTGGGTAGCCAAAGGTTCTCTCTTAACAAAGATGGATTGGGCTACACCCCCAAGAAAGGCAAGTCGGCCTTTGCAACTCCAAAGCCTAGCTTTGTGAAGGGCAATGGTCGGTTTTGCAATAGATGCAAGCAAGTTGGGCACTTAGAGCATAATTGTAATAAAAAGAACCAAAGCAAGAAATTTGTTAATGCTATACCTTTTAATTCTTGCTATGTGCTTACCAAAGGTGTGAAGGGTGTGCAAGCTAAGTTTATTGGTACACCCATTGTTGGCCCAAAGAAGAAGGCTATTTGGGTACCAAAGAGCTTAGTTACTAACCTATAAGGACCCAAGCAAAAATGGGTACCTAAGCTTCATTGATTTGCTTGTAGGTCAATTACAAAGCCGGAGGAAGGCATTGGATTATTGATAGTGGGTGCACTCAACACATGACCGGTACATCAAGAATGTTTGACTCAATCAATGACAATTATAGTGGTGTTGATTCTATCACATTTGGCAATAACAAGAAAGGCAAGGTTATTGGCTTGGGCAAGATTGCAATATCAAATGACTTGAGTATCTCCAATGTGTTGCTAGTTGAAAGCTTAGATTTCAATCTTCTATCCGTGGCACAAATATGTGATCTTGGTTACAAATGTATCTTTGGGGTTGATGATGTGGAAGTCATTAGTATGGATGGTTCAAATGTGGCATTCAAGGGCTTTAGATATGAGAATCTCTACCTAGTTGACTTTAATGCTAGAGAAACATCTTTGACAACTTGCTTAATCTCCAAATCAAGCATGGGTTGGTGTCGGTACCAACAGTACGGGGGTACCCACATCCATCGCTAATAAAAAAACTAAAACGACTGAAACTGCAATAGAAGGCAGCCCGCCTCGACCGCGTATCCAGTCCGCCTCGTACGAGGCCCGCTCGACGGGGCACCTCGACCGCGCTTCGGCTCCGACTCGTACGAGGCTCGCTCAACGGGGCGCCTCGACCGTGCCCCATCCCGTACCGCAAGGTACCTCGACGGCGCTCTGACCCGCGCGAGGCTCGTCCGCCCACTGGGAAAAACTCCGACTCGCGTGAGCCCGGGTCGAGCGCCTCGACTCCTTCTCTTTACCTAACAAAAGCCATAGCATTTAATGCGGTTACCTACTACCACATACCGGCGTGGCTACGACCAGGATCGACATGGGAACAATGCCCGTGTCAGATCTCACTGTTTTACCGCCCATCCCGTGATGGGAGGTGAAAACTGTCACTGTACCCACCTTACCGCGCACCGTTTACCATCGATCACCCTCGAGGGAGGATAAGACAAGGCCCGTCCTCCGCAATCTCGGGGATTCAGCCTTATCCATCCGATCTCGACCTGGCCTTGACCCAACCCTGACGCTCGACACAGTTCAACGGCAAGGGAAGGACGGTGTGGCATGGTGCTCCGGGTCATTTCGCCGTCTCGTCTCCCACGACGTCATGATGTCCAAGGATGGCGGGCCATTCCCAGAGCACGTCGCCACGGTCAGCTCAACAGGAATCGACAAAACATCACCTCAAGGCTCCCCGTCGTCTTGGCCTCCTCTCGGCCTATAAAAGGGCAGGCCAAGGTTCTACAACGGGGGACAACGAAGAAACACAAGAGACAACAGGCAAGACGCCAGATAGAGATCAATATCTCAAGCAATCACCCTTGTCCTCTTTTTCCTTTCTTTGAGACTTGGGCTCGACGCCCTCTCTCGCATGCTTGTAACCCCTACACGAGCACTTCGGTGCAAGGAAATACAAACTTCTCCCCCCCGCTGGACGTAGGGCCTTCTCTTGCCCGAACCAGGATAAACCCCCGTGTGTTCTCCTTGCATCACCATCCAGGAAAGAGACACGCAACATTTACTCGTTGGTTTAGGACCCCATCGGGTCCGAACACCGACAGTTGGCACGCCAGGTAGGGGATCGTTGCATGCCAACGTCGCTTTCTCGCCTTTTTTCCTGGATAGCTGACCCCGAACACCCTATTCCGTTGGCCACGGTGATCTGGTTTGGGAGTTTGGAGTTCATGTCGCTTGGCTACGGCTACGATATGGTCCTACTTCCACCTAGGCACCCAACCGACGAGGACTACGAGCTCTCCTAGCCCGGGGGAGCGATCCACCGGTACCGTCGCTCTAGGCGGGCGCGGGCCGCCCGACGACGACGAGCCCGGTACAACCACCGTCTTCACCTCGCGGAGGGTGATGGGATCCCCCGGTCTGGCACCCCCCAGCCAGGCGCCAGCCTAGATCTCCTTGTGGAAGGTTTGGGTAGGACAAGCTTGACTGAGGGTAACATGCCAACGGAGAATCCCGCCGCTCCCCCGTCCGGTGAGACACCACTGTCCGGAGCATCTATTTCGGCATGGGTAGCAACATCTCCATCACCATTTCCGTTTGGGCTAGACTCGGCTGTCCGGGTGTACGCATCTTCCATGAGCACTCGCATGAGTGCTTATGAGGAACTCCCCGGGCACCATCTATGCTCCACTCTGGACCTCGTTGTATCCACACCGGCTTCTGATTATCGGGACTCTACGGAGACACCGAAAACAGAGCCCCATGCGACTACTTCTCAACGTCGCAACCCCAGTGACGATTTGCAACGGCCACACATTCCCCCGTCATACTACTACTTTGGCGCTCCTGACTCCGACTCAGCTGACAACAACTATGATCCGACCAGCGAATGCTTCAACATCGATGTTGAAAGCACTTCGGAATCAGAGGACGAAGAGCCAGTCGAAGGAAGGAACACGGCACCTCATGTCGAGCTTCCTGCTGAGCGAGACGATCCTCAGTTCCTTGCGGATCAAGGAGCGCAGCTCGAGCAGATCTGTGAGTTGCAGGACAGGCTTGACGAGGAACGGGAAAACCTGGATCTACTCCAACAAACCCTCGAGCGTGAGCGTGCGGAACGCGCACTTGGTAGGAGAGCTCGCGAAAGAGCTCGCGACGTCAACCGTCGCATCGACGAGGACCGGGTGGTCAATCCCCCGGTTTTCGCTCGAGCCAGCCAGAACATCGTCGCCGCCGCCATGCTCCTCCGCAACATGCCCGAGCCATCAAACCCCGACGCCCGTCGGGCTCGAGATGAAATCTGAGAACTCCTCGAGACCGCCGCCATGCAGCAGGCCGAGAGCTTTGCCTCGAGGCGACGCGAGGCAGCCTCGGAGCAGATCATCGAGCCCTCCCGATAGGAGAGAGAAGCCTCGGTTCACCCCGAGCCTGCCCGGCGAAACCGGGTAGCTCCGGCCCCTGTGCCCACCACCAACGACCATGAGCCTCAAGACACCCGTGGTAACATCATCGAGCGCCGCACGCGCAAGCACGGTGACGGCGTGCCTCGAGGCTACCACGTCCACAGGGGTGGACACTACGACAGTTCGGAAGATCATAGCCCTTCACCCGAGCCCCCGGGTCCTCGGGTCTTCAGCAAGGCTATCCGTGAAACGGTGCTCCCGGCTCGGTTTCGCCCCCCACGACTCTCGCCAAGTACAACGGCGAAACCAAACCCGAACTTTGGCTCGCCGATTTCCACTTGGGGTGTCAGCTGGGCGGGGCCACCGACGACCAGGTCATCATTCGACAACTCCCCCTGTTCCTCTCCGACACCGCCCGAGCCTGGCTCGAGGATCTCCCACCTCGACAGATCCACGATTGGGATGATCTCGTGAGAGTGTTTGAGGGAAATTTCAAGGGGACCTACATGCGCCCTAGCAACTCGTGGGACCTCCGGAGCTGCAAGCAGAAACCAGGTGAATCCCTCCGGGATTACATCCGGCGCTTCTCCCGGCAGCGTACCGAGCTCCCCAACGTCACCGACTCCGACATAATCATGGCCTTCCTCTCTGGCACCACCTGTAAAGAGTTGGTCCGAGAATTGGGCCATAACACTCCACTCACTGCCAATGGGTTAATGGACATTGTCACCAACTTTGTCGCCGGCGAGGAGGCGGTTGGTGCAATCTTTGGTGACGACCCGGAGAGGGGGGAGCAGAAGGTCGACGATCCCGCGAGCTCCACCCGGGGCTCCAAGAGAAACAACCGCAAGAAGAAGAAAGGCCAGCAGGGCAAGCTCGAGGCCCTGGCCAACGAGCTCGTCGCTGCTACCGAGCACAAGAAGCCTCGAGGCCCCCCCGGCGGGGGCGTCTTCGATAAAATGCTCAAAGAACCGTGTCCCTATCACAAGGGACTTACTAACCATAATCTCGAAGACTGTCATATGCTTCGCAGGTACTTTGGGGGTGCCGGCGTCAAGAAGGACGACAAGAAGGAGGACCCTAAGAGTGACGACAAGGACGGGGAATTCCCCGAGATCCACGACTGCTTCATGATCTACGGAGGGCCCAGCGACCCGCCTCTCGGCGCGCCAGCACAAGCGAGAACGGCGTGAGGTTTTCTCTATACAAACGGCAGTCCCCCGCTTCCTTGATTGGTCTGTGGTGGCCATCACTTTCGACCGTGACGACCACCCAGACTACGTCCCCAACCTGGGAGTCTATCCGCTCGTTGTTGACCCCGTCATCGCCAACACACGCCTCACCAAGGTGCTCATGGATGGCGGAAGCAGCCTCAATATCATCTACTCCCAGACCCTCGACCTTCTAGGGGTCGAGAGAGCGCGCCTCCAACCTAGCGTCGGGGGCTTCCACGGAGTCATGCCAGGGAAACGGGTGGAACCCCTCGGACGGGTCGATCTGCCTGTTTGTTTTGGCACACCGGCCAACTTCCGAAAGGAGACTCTCACTTTCGAAGTGGTCGGATTCCGTGGAACGTACCACGCTATCCTGGGGCGCCCATGCTACGCCAGGTTCATGGCAATCCCGAACTACACCTACCTCAAGCTCAAGATGCCGGGCCCAAACGGTGTTATCACTGTAGGGCCCTCATATGAACAAGCCTACGAGTGCGACGTCGAGTGCATCGAGCACGGCGAGGCTGTTTTGGAGTCGGCGATCTTGGCTGCAGACCTCGATGGTCTCGCCAATGCGATTCCTGACCCAAAACGCCATGCTGACAGCTTCGAGCCCGCCGAAGATGTCAAACTCATACCCCTCGACCCCGCTGATCCCAAGGGAAAGGCGCTGAACATCAGCGCCACCCTCGATCCCAAATAGGAAGCAGTGCTCGTCGACTTTCTCCGCGCAAACATCGACATCTTTGCATGGAGTCCCTCGGATATGCCGGGCATACCTAGGGAAGTCACCGAGCATGCCTTGGAGATCCGGGCCGGATCCAAACCGGTGAAGCAACGCCTGCGTCGCTTCGATGAGGAGAAGCGCAGGGTCATCGGCGAGGAGATACACAAATTGTTGGAGGCCAGATTCATCAAGGAGGTTCATCATCCCGAGTGGCTAGCTAATCCTGTATTAGTTAGGAAAAAGAGTGGGAAATGGAGGATGTGTGTAGACTATACCGGCTTAAATAAAGCATGTTCGAAAGTTCCCTTTCCTTTGCCACGCATTGACCAAATCGTTGATTCCACTGCGGGATGTGAAACTCTCTCATTCTTAGATGCATACTCCGGCTACCACCAAATCAAAATGAAGGAGTCCGACCAGCTTGCGACTTCATTCATCACCCCATTCGGCATGTATTGCTACGTTACGATGCCCTTCGGTCTCCAGAACGCGGGGGCTACGTACCAGCGATGCATGTAGCACGTTTTCAGAAAGCACATCAGGTCGACCGTCAAGGCTTATGTCGACGACATCGTTGTCAAAACCAAACAAGTCGATGATCTGGTCAACGACCTCGACGTTGTGTTCAAATACCTCCGGGCAAAAAACATCAGACTCAATCCAGAGAAATGCGTCTTTGGCGTCCCACGAGGTATGCTTTTAGGGTTTATCATGTCTAAACGTGGCATCGAGGCCAACCCTGAAAAAAATCTCTGCAATAACCAAGATGGGCCCCATCCGAGATCTGAAGGGCGTACAGAGGGTCACAGGTTGCTTGGCGGCACTCAGCCGTTTCATTTCGCGCCTCAGCGACAAAGCACTCCCTCTGTACCGTCTCTTGAAGAAATCGGAGCATTTTTCCTAGACCCTTGAGGCTGAAGAGGCTCTCACAAAACTCAAGGCCACACTTTCTAACCCACCAATCCTCATCCCTCCAACCTCGGGGGAACCACTCCTTGTCTATGTCACCGCGACATCACAAGTAGTCAGTGCTGCCCTGGTTGTCGAACGGGCCGAGGAGGCACATGCCTTGCTCGTCCAGAGGCCGGTCTATTTCATTAGCGAGGTCCTCTCAGAAACCAAGATTCGATACCCACAGATCCAGAAACTGCTATACGCCGTCATCCTAACACGGCGCAAGCTCCGACACTACTTCGAGGGTCACCCGATTACTGTGGTTTCTTCTTTCCCCTGGGAGAGATAGCCCAGAACCGGGAAGCCTCGGGTAGGGTTGCCAAATGGGCAGTCGAACTCATGGGCGAGACCTTGTCCTATGCGCCACAAAAAGCTATCAAGTCGCAGGTGTTAGCAGATTTCCTGGCTGAGTGGACCGACACACAACTCCCCCCTGCACAGCTTCAGGCGGAGCTGTGGACCATGTACTTCGATGGGTCATTGATGAAAACGGGAGCAGGCGCGGGTTTGCTCTTCGTCTCACCCCTCGGGGTTCACATGCGCTACGTCATCCGGCTTTATTTTCCTGCATCTAACAACGTCGCCGAATACGAGGCGCTCATCACGGGATTAAGAATCGCCGTCGAGCTCGGGGTCCGATACCTTGACGTTCGAGGTGACTCCCAACTCGTGATCGATCAGGTCATGAAGAGCTCGAGCTGCCGTGACCCCAAGATGGAAGCCTACTGCCAAGAAGTACGGCGCCTCGAGGACAAGTTTCACGGCCTCGAGCTCAACCACATCGCACGCAGGTATAATGAGGCCACCGATGAACTGGCAAAGATCGCGTCCAGTCGAGCTATGGTTCCACCAGATGTTTTCGCAAAAGACCTTTAGCAGCCATCCGTCGACCTCAGGCCAGACGGAGGGGTTGACAGGACGTCACTCGATCCTCCACCTGAGGCAGAAACCCCCTCGACCGGGGCTGAAGCCATGCAGGTGGAAGACTTGACCCCACCGTCTGACCTCGAGCCTGACTGGCACGTCCCGTACCTCGACTACCTCAGCCAAGGGGACCTCCCCTCGGATAAGACTGAGGCTCGACAGATCGCACGCCGGGCCAAAACCTTTGTAATCATGGGCGACAGCAGAGAGCTCTACCGCTGTAGCCCTACAGGTATCCTCCAACGATGCATCACAAATGAGCAAGGCAGGAACCTGCTCAGCGATCTCCACTCGGGGGCTTGCGGTCACCACGCAGCACCTCGAACCCTCGTTGGAAATGCCTTTCGACAAGGATTCTATTGGCCGACCGCGGTCTCTGACGCTGTCAAGCTAGTACGCTCCTGCAAGGGTTGTCAGTACTATGCAAGACAAACCCATCTCCCGGCACATGCCCTACAAACTATCCCCATCACATGGCCGTTTGCCGTTTGGGGGCTCGACCTTGTCGGACCATTGAAAAGGACAACTGGCGGCTTCACCCACTTGCTCGTCGCAATCGACAAATTCTCCAAGTGGATCGAGGCCCGCCCTATCACCAGCATCAGGTCCGAGCAAGCTGTGCTCTTCTTCACCAACATTATTCATCGCTTTGGGGTCCCCAACTGTATCATCACAGACAATGGCACCCAGTTCACTGGCAAAAAGTTTTTGGATTTCTGCGACAGCCACCACATCCGGGTGCTCTGGTCAGCTGTGGCCCATCCAAAAACAAATGGTCAGGTCGAACGTGCCAATGGCATGGTCCTACAAGGCCTAAAGCCCAGAATCTTTGATAAACTAAATAGACATGGCAAAAGATGGGCTGCCGAGCTACCCTCGGTCCTATGGAGCCTAAGAACAACGCCGAGTCGAGCCATGGGGTTCACTCTATTCTTCCTAGTCTACGGGTCTGAGGCTATGCTCCCAACTGATATAGAATACGGATCCCCAAGGTTGAAAGCCTACAACGAAAGAAATAACGACGCCACAAGACGGGATGCCCTCGACCAGCTCGAGGAAGCCCGAGATGTGGCTCTGTTGCATTCTGCCAGGTACCAGCAGGGTCTCCGACGCTACCACGACAGACACGTCCGCAAGCGTGACCTCAATGTCGGCGACTTGGTGCTACGGCGGAACCAGAACACCAAGGGACGGCACAAGCTCACGCCACCATGGGAAGGGCCGTACATCATCGCAGAAGTACTAAAGCCGGGCACCTACAAGCTATCCAACAAGAAGGGTGAAATCCTCACCAACGCTTGGAACATTGAACAGCTACGTCGCTTCTTTCCTTAAAAAGCCTCGAGGCTCTGTAATTTCTTTTTTGTCAATAAAGAATACAACGATGTTCAAACTTTCGTTTCACAATGAGGAAGGATCGACTCTGCACTCCCAGAATCGACCCTCCCTCGGGGGCTACAAGGGGGGAGCCCCCAGTCTCCGAAAAAACTTATGCTCTTTTTTAAATTTAAGAACCGCTTCTTAGATTGACTTCGCTGCAAGAGCACCCTAAGGTTCGAAAGGGCCCTCGAGTCAGGAGTATCACCTACGCCTCCGAGGCTACGGTACCTCCACTCACCCCTTACACCTTTTAGAGGTGCGACTTCATGCTAGGGAGATCTAAATAATGGTTCCTAACTTTGAAAAAGAACATACCCCCTGTCGCTTAGATCAGGCTCTCACACGATTTACAAGGCCGCAACATCACCCTGAAGCTCGAGGGCAGTTGAGCCGTGAGATCACTTACGCCCCCGAGGCTACGGTACCTCCACTCGCTCCCTTACGCCAAAGGATGCAACTGCGTGCTAAGTAAATCACGCGAGAACACGATCCAAGCGATAAAGGGAAGAAAAGCTCGAATAAAACTAAATTAACCACGAACCGGTTTATGTTTTGAGTTTTTAGGGCCTTCGAGGCCACCATGACCAAAATTCAAAATACTAACTTATTACATGGGCCTTCATGCCCAGATTTGGCTCACAGGCCCTCATCGTCAGCAGGCGGAACCACCTCGGCTTCAAAAAGCGAGGCCAGACGACTTCCAGGCTCTTCCGCGGCTTCAATCAGCTCCACGCAGGCATCCTCGTTCTCCTCGTCTGTCCGATCCGGGTCTGTGATGAAGCCCTCAGCGATGAGCTTCATGTCGAACACAAACCCTGAACGGACGACGGCCAGCGCCCTCTTCACGCCGTGATGGAGGCCGTCCCGTATCTTCTCCCGAGCAAGGCGGCCTAGCGCCACCATCCGACGGGTGAAGGAGTTCCCCGGAACATCTTCCCCAGTGTCGGCATCAGGCTCGACCCCCAGGCCGTCACACACAGTGGTGATCGCGCCCTGGAGCAGCTGGGTCCTCCGGATCTCGGCTTCGAGGAGGCTCTGGAAGGAGTTGGCAGAAGATTGGGCCTCTCGATTCTCCCTCTCCAGCTCTAAAACACGACAAACAAATTAACACCCAACGCGAGGCCCTCAACGTCGTGGCCGTAACAATCACACTTACCCTCGATATGGGTCTGCAGGCCCACGACCTCGTCGCGAAGCCCCCCGCACGTCCGCTCGAGCCCTCGGAGGGCGCTGTCCTTATCACCGACGGTCGCCTTTAGCACCTCGATCTCTTGCCGAGCAGCCTCGAGAGCTGCGTCCTTTTCTTGGATGGCTCCCTTCAGCGTCGTGACCTCGTCCCTCAGAGCATCAGAACGAGCGGCGGCCTGCTCGACCTCGACGTTGAGGGCGTCGCGCTGACGGCTAACCTGGGAGTCATCCTCCTCGAGCTCCTTCACCCGTGCCGACAGGGGCTTGAGATCTCTATGGGCCTGGGCAGCCTCCTCCCAAGCCTTGTCCATGTCAGTATGCATCACGGCTTCGGCCGCCCAAGCATGCATCACCTCCTCTTTCACCACCGCGTACGCGACGCGCAGCTCAGCCATTTCGGCGTTCTGATCGGAAAGCTGTTTCTGGGCCTCCTCGACTAGGACCCGTTGCTGAGACAGCGCGGCCCACACGCCACTCTCATCCCGAATGAAGAGTGACTTGCGGCGGGAGTACTCCTTCAGCTCCTGAACGCAATCCGAAAAAACCGAAAAGGTTAAAAAGCCAAGGGAAAAAGACACCAAGAAAACAAGGGAAGGACGACGGGTCGATCATACCTCGGTGGCATCCCGCGTACTCCGCACGGCCTCGGACGCCACTCCGAGCAACCGATCAAGGTGCCGGCGGACGCCCTCGAGGTACTCCAATCGGTGCACTTCGTCTTTATCGTTCAGGACGAAGACGGGCTCGGCGTCGGGGTTCGCGGTGTCCCTAAACTAGAGGGACGGCCCCCCCACCTCGGTATCTCCGTCTCTGCCCACGCTATCTCCAGCGCGGCGATGTCGGGCCATGACGACGATGACCCAACCGGGGCGTCTCCCGGTCCCGCGGAAGGACCGGCCTCGCCCGCGGTTTTCGCCTCTCCAACGGCCGTCGAGGCACCGGCCCGATCCGCGGCCTCGCCCCTCTCGACCCCCATCACTTGTTTCCCTTTGTCCAGGGGGGTGTCGTCGAGGGTAAGGTCCACGGTCATGGGTGCCCGTCCTCCTAGGGGAACTGGCCCCTCAACCGCCGGCGCCTCCGAAGCCAGCGCCACGATCGACGACGACTCCGCTACCCGCGCCTCGACCGTTGGCGCCCTTGAAGCCGGCGCCTCTTCTTCTGGTGCTCTGGTCAGGGGCTCGACCGCCCCGCCCTCTACCGTACCCGCTCGCTGCGCCGACAGGTCTTGCTGCGGCCGCGACCCCCTCGCCGAGGCCGCCTCCTGACCCGACGCCGACGTGACCTCCTCCATGGTCACGTCAGCACCCGCCCGCTCCGCACCGCGGACGGGTGCCTCGCCCGTCACGACCTCGACGGCGGCCTCGGCCGTCGCCGACGACCTGGGCCCCGCCTCGACGGCACCGGGCGCCACCACCTCCGCCGGTTCGGACCCCTCCATGGTAGGATCAGGGCCAGCAACCGCCGTGGCATCCACTACCCCCTGCCATTGTCACAGGCGCCCTTCGCGGCCTTGACCTGCCGGACCCAGGCCGCATCCTGCTCCGCCGTCCGGTTGAGGACAACGGCGCTGGCCCACAGCGACTTCATTGGGGGTAAGCCCCATCGGCTCCGCCTTCCGCTTTAACCTACAAAGTGAGAAGAAATGTCAGCCAACGGACCCCGAGAAAAGCAGAACAATCAAGCAGAGACGCTTACCCGGAAATCGGCACCAAGGGCCTCGACCCCGTGCGACCCGAGCCCGCACCCGCAGGCCGGGCACTCCTTGGGGCCCTGACCGACGCACCGCCTAGCGTCCTCTGTGCCTCTGAGGCCAGCTGGCCTTGGGTTCTCACACCTATCGACGCCGCCGCCGATGACGACACCGGTACCGCCGTCCCAGCCCCTGCCCGAGCTTGCGGGACCTGGGCTGGTGCGGGCGTCCCCGTTGACCCCTCTTGCTGGGTCTGGGGTAAAATGGCCCCTCCTGTCGAGGGGCCCGTCTCCTTCTCCGTCTTCTCCTCCTCCCCGGACGCCTTGATCACGACGACCGAGGAGGACGCCCCCTGATGGGCTCCAGCAGGGGGCGAATGTCGGGAAGGTCCCCCAGTCCGGTCGCGGTCTCATACCGCGACAGGGCATCGTCGTCTTCGCCGCTGCTGTCGTCGTCCTCCCCCGAGATCGTCTTGGAAGGCGACGGCACCAGGGGGACCCCGTCGATGGTCTGTTGGCGCCGGAGCCTCTTCAACGCCTCCGCCTCTTTGGCCTTGTGGATTGCCCGCTTCTTGGCCGTCTCCTTGGTTTGCTTCTTCTTGGAGGCACGCTGGCGTTGAGCCTCCCGGGCGGGCCGGTCCTCTGGGACTGGCGGACGCGTTTCCCGCAGCGCTGACAAATCCTACGCGCCGACCTCGACCAAATCAACGAAATCTAAAAATAAATGAAATTAACAAACATACTAGCCCTAAGATACATACCACGGGCTCGAACCCTTCGGTAGGTCTCATAGGGACCCGGTTCGCCTCCTCCACCTTGAAGTTCCCAACCATCCGGCGCGCTCGCCGAACGACCTCCTCGAGGGCAAGGGATTCATGGGACATCCAGGTCCCCTCCAGAGATGCCTCCGGAGTCATCTGGTCGAGGCGGAGACGCCGCCGGCACAGCGGCATCACTCTGCGGCGATGGAAGGCCGTGGCCACCGCCGTAGCCGTCAAGCCCCGAAGGCGAAGGTGCTGCAGCGTCGCCAGTAGCGGGTCCAGGCGCGGTTTCTCGGCTTCTGGCACTCCGTACGTCCAGCGATCCTCTCGAGCGGTCAGCACGCGGCCGGTGTACCTCGGTAACTGATTTTCATCGTTGCGGAGGTAGAACCAACCCTCGTGTCGCCCGCTGTTCGAAGAGATGAGGCGAGCTGGGATGTACAGATCCGCCCGGCTCGACCTCACCTGCAGGACGCAGCTCCCTACTCGAGCCGCGCATAGGACGCCCTTCTCCCCCGCCTTCTTGGCGAAGAGCTCGGCCTTGAAAAGGTGAAGCCACAGGTTCCACTGTGGCTCCACCCCAAGGAAGCCCTCATAGACCGCCACGAAGATGGCAGCCTGCACGACGGCGTTGGGGGCAAGGTGGTGAAGCTCCACCCGGTAGTAGTGGAGGAGCGCGCGCATGAAGACGGATGCCGGCACGCCAAACCCCCGCTCGTGGAAGCAGACAAAGCTCACCACGTACCCTTCAGGGGGCGCCGGCTCCCGGTGGCTAGGAGGCGGCACGATCCACTCCGGCTGTGACCTGCTCGTCCTTGGTCGCAGCAGCCCGTCCTCGACCAACTCTTCCAACCTCCTCTCCATCATCGAGGAGGCAGCCCAGTCGTCGGCGGGGAGGATCTGGCTCCTTCCTACCATCGGTGCTGTCGGAAGGGGGGTGGATGGAGAGGATGCGGTGGCGGCAGCGACGCGGGCAGAGAGCGTGATAAGGCAAGGGTTGTCTGAGGCAGCAGATTGCAGGGGCGCAAGGAACCGGTGGGGAACGTAGACCCCTAGGCCTTGATTTTATATGCCCAAGCGGAAGCCCAACGGCCGCGCGAAAAGGTAGAAACAGTTTCGCGCATTAAACGCACCCACCTAACCGTTTCCTTACATCTCGTAGGAATTGAGCACGTGGCCATCCCCCACGTCGTAACCGTACGCCACGTCGCCCACTACCGCGCTGATCTCGCCTCCCAAAAAGACGCGCCCGGCTAACGGGTGGGGGAGGGATCCGCGAACGGATATTCCCAGATACCTGGGAAACGGGCCTGAGCCCGGTATGAGCCTCGAGGGAGCGGAAGCTAGCCCTCGACCAGGGTTCGACAGCTGCCCTCGAGCAACAGAGTTAGGGACGACCAGGGGTGCGCCCGTACATGGCCAGGGCTCGAGCCACGCTCTCGAGGCACCCCAGGACGTATTCGAGGCTAAAGGAGGAGGTCCATGTAGGAATCCCCCCAGGGGAGGCACCAAGCCCTCGAATCCTGTCGAAGGGAATCGAGATCCACACGACCACTTCTTGGCATCTTTGGGAGCGCCTCCGGGCCACTAGCCGACCCCTAACGACTGGGGCATGGGCTCTCACTCGAATTCCCCCGCTAGCAGCTCACCGGAGATCATCGGGACTCGCCCAAACAGGGGTAGTACGGCGTTCCCCACCCCTCCTCCTCCTTCCTGAAGGAGGAGCGTGAGGGTCGCACATCAAAAGACGGCCGAGACTCTGATCAACCTCGTGCGCGCGAGGCTCGGGGGCTCGACCGCAGAAACCTAAACCTTGAGGGATCGAAAGCTGGCCCTCGACCAGGGTTCGACAGCTGCCCTTGAGTAACAGAGTTAGGGACGACCAAGGGTGCGCCCGTATATGGCCAGGGCTCGAGCCACGCTCTCGAGGCACCCCAGGACGTATTCGAGGCTAAAGGAGGAGGTCCACGTAGGAATCCCCCCGGGGGAGGCACCGAGCCCTCGAATCCTGTCGAAGGGAATCGAGATCCACACGACCACTTCTTGGCATATTTGGGAGCGCCTTTGGGCCACTAGCCAACCCCTAACGACTGGGGCACGGGCTCTCACTCGAATTCCCCCGTTAGCAGCTCACCGGAGATCATCGGAACTCGCCCAAACGAGGGTAGTACGGTGTTCCCCACCCCTCCTCCTCCTTCCTAAAGGAGAAGCGTGAGGGTCGCACAGCAAAAGACAGCCAGGACTCTGATCGACCTCGTGCGCGCGAGGCTCAGGGGCTTGACCGCAACGAATCATTCCCTAATAAAACGAATACAAGACCTCAGAGGAGTCTCAACACTCCACCGAGGCCTCGGGGGCTACACCCGGCGGGTGCGCTCGCGCGCCCCCACCGGAAAAAATCACGACGCTACGACTCCAGTTCAAACAAACCTCTGGGAGAGTGATCACACACTCACCCAAAGGCTCGGGGGCTACTGTCGGTACCAACAGTACGGGGGTACCCACATCCATCGCTAATAAAAAACTAAAACGACTGAAACCGCAATAGAAGGCAGCCCGCCTCGACCGCGTATCCAGTCCGCCTCGTACGAGGCCCGCTCGACGGGGCACCTCGACCGCGCTCCAGCTTCGACTTGTATGAGGCCCGCTCGACAGGGCGCCTCGACCGCGCCCCATCCCGTACCGCAAGGTACCTCGACGGCGCTCCGACCCGCGCGAGGCTCATCCGCCCACTAGGAAAAACTCTGACTCGTGTGAGCCCGGGTCGAGCGCCTCGACTCCTTCTCTTTACCTAACAAAAGCCATAGCATTTAATGCGGTTACCTACTACCACATACCGGCGTGGCTACGACCAGGATCGACGTGGGAACAATGCCCGTGTCAGATCTCACTGTTTTACCGCCCATCCCGTGATGGGAGGTGAAAACCGTCACTGTACCCACCTTACCGCGCACTGTTTACCATCGATCACCCTCGAGGGAGGATAAGATAAGGCCCGTCCTCTGCAATCTCGAGGATTCGGCCTTATGCATCCGATCTTGACCCGGCCTCGACCCAACCCCGACGCTCGACACAGTTCAACGGCAAGGGAAGGACGGTGTGGCACGGCGCTCCGGTTCATTTCGCCGTCTCGTCTCCCACGACGTCATGATGTCCAGGGATGGCCGGCCATTCCCAGAGCACGTCGCCACGGTCAGCTCAACAGGAATCGACAAAACATCACCTTAAGGCTCCCCGTCGTCTTGGCCTCCTCTCGGCCTATAAAAGGGCAGGCCAGGGTTCTACAACGGGGGACAACGAAGAAACACAAGAGACAACAGGCAAGACGCCAGATAGAGATCAATATCTCAAGCAATCACCTTTGTCCTCTTTTTCCTTTCTTTGAGACTTGGGCTCGACGCCCACTCTCGCATGCTTGTAACCCCTACACGAGCACTTCGGTGCAAGGAAATACAAACTTCTCCCCCCCCCGCTGGACGTAGGGCCTTCTCTTGCCTGAACCAGGATAAACCCCGTGTGTTCTCCTTGCATCACCATCCAGGAAAGAGACACACAACATTTACTCGTTGGTTTAGGACCCCCTCGGGTCCGAACACTGACAGTTGGCTTTGGCATAGAAGGCTTGGTCATGTTGGCATGAAACAATTGAAGAAGCTTACAACTCACAATCTTGTCAATGGTTTGAAAGATGTTGAATTTGAGAAGAATAAGCTTTGTAGTGCATGTCAAGCCGGGAAGCAAGTTGGAAGCTCACATCCAAAGAAGAGTACAATGAGCACATGCAAAGCATTTGATTTGATGCACATGGATCTATTTGGCCCAACAACATACTCAAGCTTAGGTGGTAATAAGTATGGATTTGTCATAGTGGATGACTTCACAAGATTCACATGGGTATTCTTTCTTAGTGACAAAAGTGAAGTGTTTGACACCTTCAAGACCTTTCTCACTAGAGTTCACAATGAGTTTGAGATTAGAATCAAGAAAGTGAGAAGTGACAATGGAAGTGAGTTCAAGAATACAAGAATTGAAGAACTTTGTGATCACTATGGCATTGGACATCAATTCTCGACCAAGTACACTCCACAATCAAATGGCCTAGTTGAGAGAAAGAATAGAACATTGCTTGATATGGCTAGATCAATGCTTCATGAGTACAATGTGAGTCAATCTTTTTGGGATGAAGCAATTAATACCGCTTGCTACTACATCAATAGACTATATTGTTATCCATTGCTAGAGAAGACCCCATATGAGCTACTTCATGGAAGAAAGCCCAATATTTCTTACTTTAGAGTGTTTGGTTGCAAATGCTATATCTTGAAAAAGGGCACTAGATTGGGAAAGTTTGACAAGAGATGTGATGAGGGGTTCCTACTTGGTTATTCAACTACAAGCAAAGCTTATAGAGTTTGGAACAACTCAAGTGGCATTCTAGAAGAAGTCTATGATGTGCAATTTGATAAAACCAATGGGTCACAAGATGAAGAAGAGAATCTAGATGATGTTGGTGGAACTCAATTGGTGGAAGCAATGAAGAACATGGACATTGGGGACATTAGAGCAAAGCAAGTAATTGATATTCAAGATGATGATAAAGATCAAGTGCTCAATTCTCCATTCAAGCTAGCTAATGACTCTCAAGTGCAAGATCATGGTGCTAGTTCATCTCATCAAGATACATCAAGTAATCAACCAAGCTCAAGCAATCAAGTGCAAGTACTCCAACCACAACATGTTGCAAGAGATCACCCCATTGATAGTGTTATTGGTGATATTAGAAGTGGTGTGCAAACAAGATCAAGATTGGCTATGTTTTGTGAGCATGCATCATTCGTGTCAACCATAGAACCAAAGAAAATAGAAGAAGCTTTGAAGGATGCCGATTGGATTATGGCTATACAAGAAGAACTTAATAATTTCATAAGAAATGATGTTTGGGAATTGGTAGAAAGGCCAAATGACTACAATGTGATTGGAACCAAATGAGTGTTTAAAAACAAGCAAGATCAAGATAGCATTGTGGTGAGAAACAAAGCAAGACTAGTTGCTCAAGGTTACACTCAAGTAGAAGGTCTTGACTATGATGAGACATATGCTCCCGTGGCAAGATTGGAGGCAATAAGGATTCTATTGGCTTATGCTTGTGCACACAACATCAAACTATATCAAATGGATGTCAAAAGTGCATTTCTTAATGGAATCATCAATGAGTTAGTCTTTGTTGAGCAACCTCCCGGATTTAAAGATGACAAGAAACCCAACCATGTATACAAGTTGAAGAAGGCTTTATATGGCTTAAAGCAAGCACCTAGAGCATGGTATGAGAGGCTAAGGGATTTCCTTCTCTCTAAGGGATTCAAGATGGGTAAGGTTGATACAACTCTATTCACTAAGAAGATTGGGAATGATCTATTCATAGTGCAAATATATGTTGATGACATCATCTTTGGATCAACCGATCAAGTTTATTGTGAAGAATTTGGTGCTATGATGGCCAAAGAGTTTGAAATATCTATGATTGGTGAACTTAGCTACTTCCTTGGTCTCCAAGTCAAGCAATTAAAGAATGAAACATTTGTGAGTCAAGAGAAATACATAAGGGACATGTTGAAGAAGTTTGGAATGCAAGATGCAAAGCCAATTTCAACTTCAATGGGTACAAATGGCAATTTGGATAGTGATTTTGATGGCAAAATGGTGAATCAAAAGGAATATCGGTCTTTGATTGGAAGTCTACTCTATGTCACCACATCAAGGCCAGATGTCATGTTTAGTGTTTGTATGTGTGCTAGATATCAAGCCTCACCTAGAGAGAGTCATCTTACGGCTACAAAGAGAATATTGAGGTACTTGAAGCAAACAAGAGATGTTGGACTATGGTATCCCAAGGGGTCAAAGTTTGAATTGATTGGATATTCGGACTCCGACTATGGGGGTTGCAAGATCAATAGAAAGAGCACAAGTGGCACATGTCAACTACTTGGAAGATCACTTGTGTCATGGTCCTCAAAGAAACAAAATAGTGTGGCAATCTCTACCGCCGAAGCCGAATATGTGAGTGCGGGGAGTTGTTGTGCACAATTGCTATGGATGAAATCAACTTTGAAGGATTATGGCCTCAACTTCAAGAATGTGCCATTGCTATGTGATAATGAAAGTGCAATCAAGATGATACAAAACTCGGTTCAACATGGAAGAACAAAGCATATTAACACAAGGCATCATTTCATTAGAGATCATCAACAAAAGGGAGATATTGCCATTGAAAGTGTTGGCACCGATGATCAACTTGCCGATATTCTCACTAAGCCACTTGATGAAAAGAGGTTTTGCAAGCTAAGGAATGAGTTGAACATTCTTGATTTCTCAAACATGAGTTGAATGCACCCCACCCACTTCTTGACATGCCTCTCCTTCGACATTGCAAGGTAAAATTGATTGACATGTCATTCATCCTATGCTAAGGACCTTACAAGATCATATAGACATAATAAGTGGTACGCATGAGCATTCATGATAAATTAAATGAATTTGATGGATATATGTTACCACTATTGCTTCTATGCTTGTTTTGATCTAGTGGTGGCATATGACATGTTTGTGAGCTTGCAAACCTAGTGTTGAATCTAGAAGATTTGCTATAAGTGTTTAATTCAACATAGGCAAGATAACCCTTATTATGAGGAGTGAAGAAGCTTGTCTTTGGTTCAAATCGAATTAAATATCTTTGGCAAGTGTTCTAGGTTGAACCAAATTTGATAAATTTTAACCTACTCCATCAAACATTGTTTTTCTCTCCACAATTTGATCCCATTTTTGGGTAAGTTGTTGACAAAGGGGGAGAGAAAAAGATGATTCAACATGATAAAGGGGTAAATAAAATTTTGATGCACACAAGTAGGGGGAGCAAGCTCATAAACAAAATTGTTGCATTTGTTTGTGTATTCTCATATGACTTGCTCATTGCACATTTTTTTAATTCAATATACATGCTTGTGTGGTGCAATACTAGTATAGAACTTGAATGATGAAATGATCTACTAGCATGCATAGGAATAGTTTACATGTGGTATCTAGACATGCTTAAAGCTCTACATGTGGTACAAGTGGTCCAAGAACCTTTACATATAATATTGATCTCACGGGGTTCTTGAGTTGTGATGGATGTCTAGTTACTTCATGATGCTAAGGATGGTGTAAAAGGCAACTCCGATTGGTATCACGCTTCAAAGGTCCATTTCTTACACCTCAGCATCATTTTGGTAGAATTACTCTCTCAACACTTCTATCAATGCATATGTGCAAAGCTTTCAATCCAAACTCTATGCACATATGTAGGGAGAGCTAATGCTATCAAAACCGAGCTTGTGATAATTGTCCAAACTTTACTTATGAGCAAAATGATTGGACAACTATGACAAGTTCAAAACTTTTATTATCAAAATCATCTTTGTGAGGGTTGTCATCAATTACCAAAAAAGGGGAGATTGAAAGTCCCTAGTTTGGTTTTGGCTAATTGATGAAACCTAGGACTAACCTTTGTATCTAAGTGGATGATTTAGATAAAGGTAGTCATTGAATATGATATATGACATTGACTCACATGACCAAGATGATGAAGACCAAGATGATGCTTGGCTCGATGGACCGGTTGTGAGGGTGAAGGGCAAGTCGAGGCTTCAAAGTGAAGGACCATGCGATGGTGAAGCTTGAGCAAGACTTGGCACCGACGGACCGATGCAACGGTGAAGAGCAAGTGAAGTCAAGGTCGATGGATCGAGACGGTCATGTGATGATATGAAGTGGATCATATCTTTTGGAGAAACAAAATGGGTTCAAGGCAAAGGTATAACCATAGGGCCAATTTGTTTTGCACTCAAGACACCATAGAGGGTGTGAATGGTTTAGGATCGATAGCCGAACTATTAAGAGGGGAAGTCTTATCGGTTATTCGATGCACGGGTGCCACAAGGTGAATTCATGAAGTACATTGCATGTAGGGCCTAGTGAGCTAACTGGAAAACCTTCGAAAATGATTATGAAAATGCTAACACACGTGCATAAGGTGGTGATCACTTGTTGGTGTTGGCACATTTGCGAAGGCGATGAAGTTTGAGCGGTAGAGAGGGTTTGGGTCTCTCTCTCCCTCCCTCCGAGCTTGCGAGCGCGGGATTCAGGCGTTTTTGGAAACTTGAAATGCCTATTTTCCACTACGCCAGAAGTCGGAAAAGAAACGGAGGTGAACGGAGGTCACAGAGGTGACCGGACGCTGCACCGGACGCGGTCATGGTATGACCGGACGCGTCCAGTCAGTACAGCACAGGCGCGGGTGCTAGGGTTTGAAACCGGCGCGTCCGGTAACTCGCGGGACCGGCGCGTCCGGTCAGGTGTCAAGAGGAAACTGAGTTTCGCAAGGACGATTGGACACGAGGCGCGTCCGGTCACACATGATCGGACGCGTCCGATCGTTGAGGGAGCTTACTGGACTCAAACCGGACGCGGGCACTGTCGCGTCCGGTCGTTGCGAGGGGCGCGTCCGGTCGTTACTTCGCGGGCGCGCGGTACTGTGCGATCGGCGCGTCCGGTCGTTGACTGGAGCGCGTCCGGTCACTCGGGACCGGCGCGTCCGGTCGTTTTGAGAGGCGCGTCCGATCATGGGATTTGACCGTTGGCGCAGTGACCGTTGGAGGATCGGACGCGGTTGAGCGCGTCCGGTCAGTTATGACCGGCGCGTCCGGTCATCCCGAAAAAACCCAGTGAAGGGGTATAACGACTCTATTTGGATGGGATGCTTATAAATACTTGTTGGCCGGCCCTTGGGGAGGTAACTCATGATTTCTAACATTCTTGTGCATCCTTTGAGCTAGAGCATCTCCTCCCACTCATCTCTCTTGCTTGATTGCAAATCAAAAGTGAGATTGAGTGATCCCAAAGTGCATTGCATAGCTTGAGGGCATCTAGTGGCACTTGTGGGTGGTTTAGCCGGTGGATTTCTTGTTACTCTTGGAGAGTACCGCTCCTAGCCGGCTTGGAGATTGTTGGAGGCATTGGCAAGAGAAGGTGATTGTTCTTGGTCACCTCCGGTTGATTGTAAGAGGTTCTTGTGCTTTCCTCAGCGGGACGCCAAAAGCAACTCTATTACATTGCGCGTGTCATTGAGTTACCTCACTTGAGAGTGGTGTCTTGCGGTGCCTTGCGGGGCGTGCCTTGAGGGGCAAGTGACTTGAGGGTCACATCGAGGAACCATCTAAGTGTTGGTCGACACAACCGGTGACGTAGCTTGTCGGTGCACAAGTGAACACCGGGTGAACAAAAATATTGTGTCTCTTGTCTCCCGGTGATTGGTCTTCATATTGTGTTGTTGTCAATATTGATTGATTGTATATCATCTTGGTGATTGGCAACATCTTCACTCCACCGTCGGTATAAGATTCACAATCCTATCTCTTGCTTTTACATTTACTAGATTATCTTGTGTAGCTCTAGTGGTAGCCTTTGCTAGTAATTGTTAGCTTGCTCACTAGTGTAAAATTAGTGACATAGCCCTTGTGTGAACTAGAGATCATAATCTACTAGACTTGTGGATAGGAGGCTTGCATCACAATCGTAGGCTAAGCAAAACTCGCTTTGCACCGTTTGTTATTCTAACAAGTTTGCTTAGTGTTTCTTGTAGAAATTTTTATAGGCTATTCACCCCCCCTCTAGCCATCTAGGACCTTACAATTAGATGCCTTGCTCTACCACCCCTTCTTGTTTTCTTTTTCTTCTTCTTCATCAAGTCACCATCATCTCCATGGTTGATCTTGATTTGCTCTTGAGGTGTCTTCTCTTGCTCAACTAGTGGCTTTGGTTGAGGCTTTACTTGTTGCTTCACTAATTGCTTGGTTGGGCACATTGAGGTGAGATGACCCCAAGTGTGGCACTTAAAGCACTTGACATGCTTTAGCCTCTCTTCTTCTTTCATCTTCTTGAGCTTCTCAATGTTTGGGCAACCATTAGCAAGATGTCCCGCTTCATGGCATCGATAGCACATGGAATGCGAGAGCTTCTTTTGGAATGGCCTCTTCATCCTATTTTCTTGCTTTCTTTCGTCCTTTGTCATTTTCTTCTTAAAGCCAAGGCCACTTTTGTCACCAACATTTCTTTGAGTCTTCATCATGTGCTCAAAGGTGACTTTTGAGTTGTAGCACCTCTCTAACTTGTTGTCAAATTCTTCACTTCACTTTTAAGCTCATTGTTCTCCTTCAAAAGGTTAGTCTCACAAGACATATAAGTAGAATAAGCATTTAATTATGAAGAACATGGCATATCTAATAAATCATCACAAGAGGTGGATACATGCTTCTTGCCTACATCACAAGGGTTAGTAATATGTGATTGATCATTTGACCCAAATGATGAGCTCTCACTAGTTTTGGTTTCTTCATTAGAAAGCTTCTTAGTGAGTAAAGTATGTTCTTGTGCCAACTTATCATGAGCAACACTTAGTTCCTCATGAGCCAATTTTAGCCCCTCATGTGAACAAGTAGTAACATAAAGTAAATGCTTTTGTTGTTCACATGTGGTTTTTAGAAATGAGTTTTCATTTTCCAATTTCATGGTTTTAGCTTTCTCATTTTCTAAAGACATGTTCATGCTAGCAAGTCTACTAACAAGCTCATCATATGAATCAACATGATCAATCACATTATCATTTGATACCTTTGTGTCACCTAGTGACATGAAGCAATGTGATGTAGTGGATGGGCTTGTAGTAGCATCATCAAGGCCCGAGCATGAACCAACGTTGTCACCATCAAGTGTGCTTGGGGTAGAAACATCACTTGCAACACTTGATGCATCATCACTATCCTTGTCAAGTGAACTTGTAGTAGATCAATCATCATCATCACTTGACCATGAGGTGGAGCAATCCTCCACAACCATCGTGTTGTGGTCATGCTCAACATCATCATGTGCAACCTCCTTGGGCTTGACATCATCGTCATCATCGGTGATAGCTCCATACTTTTCATTGAGATAGGCCCATATCTCATGAGCGGATTTGAGGTCCATGATCTTACCAAAGATGCTATCATCCAAAGATCTATACATGATGTTAGTAGCTTGGATGTCAAGATCTAGGCATTTCTCTTGTGCTTGAGTTAGATTATCTTCATCCAACACATGAGAAAAGCCTACATCTACCATCCACCACATTTGAGGGCAAATAAACTTAAAATTGCATATCATCCAATTTTTCCACCGTGCAAAGTGTGTGCCATCAAACATGTGAGGACAATCAACATCTAGTCCATATTCCGCCATCCTCTCGGATCGGTGAAGACCACAAATGAGAGACCCGGCTCTGATACCAATTGAAGGGTCGAGATGGCGGACTAGAGGGGGGTGAATAGTCCTTTCTAAAAATAATCGCGTCGGCAAACCGAAACAAATGCGGAATTAAAACTATCGGTCTAGCCAAGACTACACCCCTCTATCTAAGTTCACAAGCACCTCACAAAGATCCTAATTATGTAACTAAGGTGCTTTCCTTAGCAAGAGCTCTCCTAAACAATTCTAGAGCAAGGTCACATAAACCTATGCACTAGTACTTTAGCAAAGTCGGGGAGCTCCTACACAATTCTAGTAAGCAAAAGCACAAAGCCACCTATGCTCACTAGCAATGCTCAATAGCAAGGCAACTAATGCCAAACTAGAGAGCGCAAATTACTTAGCTACACAAACTAAGCAATATGACTAACAAGGTTACACAAACCAAATTAGCCACGCAACGGGAGCTACTTCTATGCTACACAAGCAAGAAGGTAACTAGCTAACTACACAAGCAAACTAGTTACAAGAGCAACTACACAAGCACAAGTATATGAATGTAAATACAAGCTTGTGAATCGAAAGCAAACCACCAAGAAGAAGTACACAAGGTTGACACGGCGGTTTTTCACCGAGGTTCACTTGGTTGCCACCAAGCTAGTCCCCGTTGTGGCGATACACCCACTTGATGGATCACGAGCTAATTAACTATCAAGAGTCAAACCCTCAGCGGGTGCCGCACATCCACTCTCAAGATGGGGATCCTCCAAGCCACGAGCTTTACTAGAGTTGCTCTTCGCGATCCCTGCGGGGTGAGCACAATCCCCCTCACAAATCCTCCTCCGGAGCCACGCATAATCTCCACGCGTGCTTCAACGGAGTTGCAAGCCACCAAGCCGTCTAGGAGGTGGCAACCTCCAAGAGTAACAAGCACCACCGGCTTGCAACTCAATCACCTAGTGCCACTCGATGCAATCCTCACGATGCAACGCACTAGAATCGCTCTCTCACTCGATCGGATGATCACTATCAAGCATGAGTGAGTTAGAGGGCTTCCAAGCACTACCACATAAGCCACCAAGGCCAAAGTGTGCTCAGCTGCCGGCCAAGGCCGGCCAATGGGCTATTTATAAGCCCCACAATGAAATAGAGCCGTTAGTCCCCTCACTGGGCGAGTTTTGGGTCGACCGGACGCGCCGGTCGAACTGACCGGACACGCAGGTCAGTAGCGTGCTCCAACGGCTAGTTTTCGTGCGTATAAACTTGTATTGACCGGACGCGCTGGTCACTAACGGGACCAGACGCGCAGGTCACAGCGAAACAGCGAACAGAGAGGTTCCAGCAAGCTCCCGACGTGACCGGACGCGTCCGGTCATCACTGACCGGACTCGCTGCAGCGTCCGGTCACTTTCGCCCGTGAAAAACACTGACCGGACGCGCTGACCGGACGCGCAGGTGCTGACCGGACGCGTCCGGTCACGAGTCCAGTCACAGACCACTCTTCGGTAAAACGGCGATAACTCTTAGCTCCGAACTCCGATTTCGATGATCTTCGACATTTTGGAAAGCTTACTCAGAGGGCTACACAACCCACTAAAGCACTTGATCCAATTCATAATGGATCAAAGCAGTATTCCACTCCAAGAGCCATCCTAGTGTCCGAAGAACACCGAAAAAAACTCTCTTCTCCAAGTTGATCAACACCAACTCCAACACCTTCTCCTTTGCAAATGTGCCAACACCACCATGTGTAAAACACCATGTGCATGTGTGTTAGTATTTTTATAATCATTTTCTCGAAGAAGTTAGGCACTCAACTTGCCTCGCCACTCGATCCTAACACGTATGCAAAGTTAGATCGCTCAAGTGGCACTAGATGACCAATATGCAAACAAGTTTGCCCCTCTTAATAGTACGGCCATCTATCCTAAACCCGGTCATCAACTTCTCTACACACCTATGACCGGTGAAATGGAAATGCCCTAGGTTATACCTTTGCCTTGCGCATTCCACTCCATCTCCTCTGACGTTGATGCAACACATGCACCAACCATATCACAAATGATATGATCCACTTCATATCATCATGTGACCATATTGGTTCATCGATCTTGACCTCATTTGCTCTTCACCGTTGCCTCAGTCCATCGGCGCCAAGTCTTGCTCAAGCTTCACCGCCTTGCGGTCCATCGCTCCAAAGCCTCCGACTTGTCCTTCACACTTGCAACTGGTCCATCAAGCCAAGCCTCATCTTGATCTTCGCCACCTTGGTCACATGACTCCATGTCATGTCTCATATGCAATGAGCTCCTTCATGACACAATCATCTATGGACTAATTCCCTGTGTATCTCACATAAACACAATTAGTCCACCTAAGGTTGTCACTCAATTACCAAAACCAAACAAGGACCGTTCAAACTTCCTTGCTTCGTGATTAAGAGATGCCTTCACCTGCCGACGCTCCATGTGATGTGGTGGTTGAAAAAGAATGGAGGAGAGTGAAGGTGGTGGAGTGAAGTGAAGTGAAGTGATGTGAGGTGATTGAGGTGGGTCCCACGGGTCCGTATGTCTCTCGTATTTGTACCATATAATCACACAAGTATGCAAAGAAAAATTACTTTTATGTATCTATAAAAAATTAGAATTCTAATGATGGTATTTTTATATTTTTCTGCCACCACAGTGATTATTATTTACCAAAGGTTTTCACGCTCGGTAAATATTAATTATTTGGGCTTTAATAATTATGCCATGAGATTGATTTTTGTTATTTTTTCTATGCATGAATAAGTAAATATGCTATGCAAAAATTAAATGTAGATAAATACCGAGTTACCTCCCAGCGATGGTTCGGGATTTTTAAGTCCACCGAATTGGACTACTCTAGCTGGATTTATTCTTCGGGGGTCATAGTCATCCCTGTGAGTGGTGACTGTGTGACTCCTTCATCTATCATCTTCGTAGTGGAGCTTAACTCAGGTCTTGGTCTGAATGGAAAACATTCTTCTCGTCCATCAATGTTGAATTTGACTTCTCTAATTCCGACGTTGATGTGGGCATTTGCGGTACTCAAAAAGGGTCTCCCAAGAATGAGTGACACTCTTGAGTCAGGTTGCATGTCCAGAACCACAAAGTTGACTGGTATAAAAAATTCTCTGATCTTGACTGGAATATTCTTGGTGATTCCCACAGGGTAACAGAGTGACTGGTCCGCTAGCTGCAGGCACATCGAGGTTGGATCGAGCTTTGCATGTGGAAGTTTATCGAAGATCGTCTTGGGCATCACACTAACACTTACTCCAAGGTCGCACATCGCATTGTCAAAATGTTGATCTCTAATTGAATAGTCGATAGTGAGGCATCCTGGATCCTTCTTCTTGATTGATGTGTTGAGGATGGCCGCACTACACTCTTCTGTCAGCTTGACCACTTAAGTGGTAGGCAGTGGTCTTTTATTGTTGAGGATGTCTCAAACATACTTTGCATAGGTGGGAACCTGCAACGCATCTAACAAAGGGACATTGATATATAATTTTTGAATAATCTCAATAAACTTACTAAACTGTGCATCCATCTTGAGTTTTCAATCTTTGCGTGAGAAGGGTAAGATATTGGTGTCTTGGAAATCTTGCACTTGTGGTTGAACTTCTTCTACTTCATCATCCTTTTCTTCTGTCACTGTGGGTATCACTGGTACTGGTTTTCTCTGTGCCCCTTCTGGATAAGGTGGGTCTTTAGTGGTTTTACCATGTCTGGTGGTTATACCCTTGACCTGCTCATTATTAGTGGCAAAAGAAGCAGCTAACCATGATAATTGAGTTTCTATCTTTTTATTATAATCAAGTTGGTCTTTTATAGCAGAAGAAAAGTCATCTATTTTAGTATTTATATCCTCTAGAATTTTATCATTAGAAGCAAGTTTCTTAACAATAGTATTATTAATTCTAACTTGTTCCAAAATTAAATTTCATAGAGGGGGTTGCTTAAAATTAGAAGAATTATTAAAATTATCTGAGTACTTAGCTGGATATGTAGTCTGTTGCTTTTGATTCCATCTTTGCTTTTGCAGCATGGAAGAGTTGTTGATGATGTTTGCATCTTCTTGATTCTCCAGAATTTCCATTCCTAGATACTCTTCACATCTGGTCTGAGCATCGAATGCATCTTGAATTGCTTGATGATCTTTCTTGAAATTGGCTCTTTGGTCAAGCCAGTTCAACAGTGTATCCATCTTTGTTGATAGTGCACACACTTCTTCTAGAACTTCTTCAATCTGGCGACAGCGTTGAGTGTTGTCTTGTTTCTAACTCTGGTTCTTTGCTATCTTCTCCATCAGATATTCTGCTTTTCCAAGAGTGAGTGACATGAATGAACCTCCAGCAGTAGCATCTAGTTGCTCACGCGATCTTTGGGTTAATCCATAGTAGAATCTGTGCATGAGTAACCAATCTTCCATTCCATGGTGTGGGCATTCCAAGATGTTCTCTTGAAAATGTTCCCATGCCTCTGAAATGGTTTCTTCTTTTCGCTGCTGAAAATTATAAATCTTTCCTCTTAAGGCATGAGTTTTGCCTATAGGGAAAAACTTTGACAGAAAGGCCTTTGAACATCTATCCCATGTGTTGATGTCTTCTTTGTTGGTGTAGAACCACTGCTTCGCTCTCCCTTCTAATGAGAATGGAAAGAGATAAAGGAGTATGATGTCTCGGGCGATGTCCTTGATGATGATGGTGCTTCTAATCTCCAAAAAAATTCTACAGATGTTTAGTGGCATCTTTTTCTTCCTTTCCACCAAATGTACTAGCTTGCACTAGGTTGATTAGACTTGGCTTGAGCTCGAATTCAAGGTTGTCCGTCTGGAGTGTTGGTCCGATATGAATGTTCCTTACACTTAGAGCTGAACATTCAAGTAAAGTCTTATTAGCCATAGCTTCACTACTGGTGTTGATCTTCCTCTAGATTTGGTTGACTCTTGGATTAGAAATTGATAAGTCACAACCGAACCTGTGTTACCCTGCATAAGATATGAACAAAGACGAAACAAGGGTAAGCCTGTCAAGATAGAGGTACTAGTTGTGATTTTTATTATGAGTAAGTGGTATTGATTAATCTCTTATTGCCATAAAGGTAATTGCCTTGAAAAGTAAATCCCTATGACATCCCGTGTCGGAAAGTGAAGTTTTCCATCTCCTTGGCAACGGCGCCAGAAATGCTTGTTGACACTTCTTAATGTCACTCGTGTTAGGTTGTCATCCCCAACATGACACCATTAGTGTGGTTGTATTATACTTATGCCATTTAATTAAATAAAGATATTATAGTATATATCCGCAAGCGCACATATAAATACACCCATTATAGCATTTCACCCAGGTTTTTCTAAGTATCATTATTTATAATTTTACCAAGGAAAGGAAAATCAAAATGGGACTATATAAATAGTTACAATGGCAGTAGAGATAATCATTTGCACTTACTCAATAATAAATATCAAAACAACTAATCACTTGTCATGAAAGGGGTAAGACAAATAAGATAAATGGTAAATGATAATCATGGGTATTCCAGAGACAAGAGGGAGTTAACATTATTCAAGTCAAGTAGTCATGGAGATTAATTTAGAGATATAAATCATAAGTATTTCTTATTCAATCAGTCTATTAATTAATCTAGCTATACACAATCATCTATGATATAATCAACATGTCATCTATGAATAAGGAACATTACTGAGAGAAAAGTCAAGAACAGAGTAATGATCTCTTTCCTGTAACCGCGTTCTACTAAGTTCTATACTCGAGGAGTGGACTACAAAGGACTCAATAGGAATGTCACATCCGCGATCTACCACATGGCTCGGAGCATAGAGTGCATTCGCAGACAAGCATAATCTAAGCACCACGCCTACAATATGCTAGCCACTCAATCTTATCCAAAATTGGATCAAGCTTTCTACGAACATATTCATAAACTCTCTACTAATTATATTCATATCAAGATGTAGAACAAGAACAATCTCAAGAACAGAATGAAGTTGAAATATAGAAATATATTGAAGTAGCATAAAGTCGAATGATGATTACAACGAAATTACCAAGTCTCCGATGAATGATCCTGATCCCAAGCAGTTGCTTGCCTCTACTTGAATCAATCTAGACTAAACTCTAAACTTGAACTAGAACTCTAACTCTTTTTTCTCTCTGGAAACCCTAACTTCTGGCCTTGCCTTCACAAATGAGGAAGAGATGATCTAATTCTTCAACTGATTCTTTGAGAGGAGATCCTAGGGGCTGTTTATATAGCCCAGGGCGTGGAACCGCAACCCTTGGATCAAACTGACCTTGGCATGGGGTTTAGATGTATCCTTAGATGCGGTATAGGTAGCTTGCAAGAGAAAGAGCCGAGGCGGCGTAGGGGAGGGCCAGTCAGCCTAGCCCTAGGGCTGGTCGGCCCCACCTGGCGGCGGGTTGGCTCGTGTCGCCTCGTGGAGTTTAAACCTCTAAACCTACTATGGTGATCCTTTTTATCATTTATTCCTCTTATGTTGATGGTTTAAAATGATAGTTAATTACCGTCAACAATACGCTACTAGGGACAATCAAAACAATAGACCGAAACAGTGAGGATAATGCATAACCAGAGGATAATGCATAGCCAGCACCCCATGATCTATAACTTGTGAGCTAAGAGCAAACCTCAAATTTTATAGTCCAATCAGCATAGGTTCACATAGCCTCCACTAATCCTAGAAATCAATTTCATAGCTTCATCACATTGTAGTCGTAGCAGAGGCCGAGGCCGGTGAACCCTAGGTCCTCGTACTCCCTTGCCCAGAGCCACTCACCACATATAGAATATAACAGACAAAGGACACATAATGCAAGTTCTTTGTTCTGATTTATTATGCCTTAAGCCCAAGATCACATAGGAAAAAATAACCATTCATGTATGATCACACCAAGAAGCAATCAATTTTTTAGATACAGTTCGATAAAATACAAGCTAGTGTTAACTGACAGGAAAAGCAAGTTTGCAGGAACTAAGCTAGAAGTTAATCCTGTTACCTAGGTTCTACACTTGCTAAACCAAGCCACTCTGAAATCAAAGTATGAGTCTATCAAAAATTGTGAGGAACCATGATAGCCATAGGTATAGGACTACAGGTGGTCCTTTGTCAAACTATTCAAAAAAATATAACGCAAAGATAATATTTAATGTCTACACAAATTTAATATTTTTGGCAATATAAGACAACTAAAGCATATAAATCATTATAATGCAAAGATGGTTGTGCATATGAATTTCTCCAGGTAAGGCCACATCACAACAGATCCAAGAAAATTGGTGTTGCAATTTGTAGAGCCCTAGGGAATTTATTTTGCATTTATCAAATTTTGCATATTATGATAAATAAAGAAATTTTGGCTAGAGTAACATATGCAAACATATTTTCCACGGGTAGAGGATAAAGTTATGAATCTACCAAAATTAATTTCACATTATTTGAATCTATAATTTTTTTCTAGGATTTTCACAAGTTTCTGCATGGATTAGTACAAATATGCAAGTTCTTATTAGCTTGTGATGTTCATCTTCTGGAGAGGACGAAGGAGCAAACCTGCCGTAGGTCCACACCAAGAAGCATTCAAAGGGGTGCATCCGGCTGGCAGCGCCGCGCTGCTAGCCTGCCTCCGGCATCCGCCAGACCCACCGCTCGCGCTTTTTGTGCCTGTAGCGCTGCCTGGGGACGCCGCGCCGGGGTTGCCGTGCCCACGCAGGGTGGCCGTAGCTTCCGTGCCCGCGCCCCCGCTGGCTCTGGGGTCGCCAGAGCCACCACGACCTCACCCCTGCTCGGGCCGGGGTCACCGGGGCCGCCGCGCCCTCACTCTTGCCCACAGCGGGGTCACCGGGGTCGCTAAGCCCCTACTCGCGCCGGGAGGAGGTGTGGAACAGCGGGTGTTGAGGCCGAGGGGAGTGGGCAAAGGATTGGCCCACGAAGGTTCGTGTTGGCTCGGGTTGACGATAAAGCGGATACGAGACCCGACCGACCCGCATTCGGACGGACCAAATTGCTTGCTCGCCCGATCCGACGGCTTGTGGCTTAGCAGGCGACGTGGCACGATGGTTTGCCTGCTTTTGGTGCACGAATCCTATATACTAGAAAAAGCATGCAGCGTTGCCGCATAGACGAGTATGAGACCATTTTTATTGTAATAGATTTAACAGTTGAACTGTGGTTGATCAAATCATTCAAGAATGGGAGCATGTAACAAAGATGTAGCAGAGCTAGTATTTTTTCTATTATTTAAATTTACAAACTGAGATATGCGCATCTGGTTAGGTTCGGTAAATTTGTTGCACGAGGGTTCGTTAACTATGTTTTTTTAGCTATATTACTATAATTGATAGAATGTTATTTCATACGTGGGGTAATATCTATGTATAGGCGAACATATATATATTTTTGGAACGTAAAGTCAGTAAAATCATTCAACCGTTTTTTATTTTATGCGTGGTATCGGTAAGCTACCGTAAAAATTTCATAGCAATTTTAATAAAGAAACTAACTCTATTAATTGTTTTTAGAAAATTGTAGATAAATGTAGATCCACATTAATAGCAAAATAATTACACTAAAAGATGTGATGTTATGTGTTTACAGTGTAGTGGTAGTTGTATAGAGTTTAACAAACTTGGGTTGGCATTTTTTTGAATTTTTTGTTTTATTATGTTCTTTACAAAATTCCAACCGTTTTAGATAAATAATAAATTTGCAGGAAAATAGAAAAACGTCTTCGGGCCAAATTCGGCTCAGTAAGGCCCACATCTGGTGAAATACAGGCCCGAACTTGAGGTAGGCTGGCCCATTTAAAAGGCCTAGATTGCGGGTTAATTTTGGTAAAATTCGAGGCCTTTTTTTGCAAAAAACTAAGAGGAGGACTGGACTGTGAGTTGATTGTACTAAAGTTTGAGGGTTTTTTTGCAAAAAAAAAAACCAGGGCTCACAGGTCCGGATTGTGGGTTGATTCCGGTAAAGTACGAGGGCTTTTTTACATAAATACCTATGAGGACGCTTGGATTGCGGGTTGATTCGTCTAAAGTTTGAAGGCTTTTTTGCAAAAAGGCCAAGGCTCGTCCGATCCGGGCCGTCCGTACGCCCGATCCGACGGCCGAGAAAAGCCGATGACCTGGCCACGCTCTACTGCCTTCTTTGGGCTCAGGTGAGATTTGTCTACTCTGAGGTCTTTCCTAAGAAACCGTGGAACCATCTAGCATGATGTAGATGCTCTATACAGACACAGAGGCTGGAGGACCCTGCCACTGTGTTACGTTGGGCTCGGCCTTATCCTCTCCTCTGTTCTATACCTAATATTTAATTATAAAAATTTCTGCACTATTTTTTTTTTCGCCTCGAATTTTCTGTCTGCCAGCCAGGTTATGTGATGAGGTAGCCGGGTTACGTGAGGCAGGAATCGGTGGAGATTTCGGGCAAAAAAAAATCGCTTCCAATCCAACAAGAATCGAACGCAATAGAGATTGGAAATTAAAAAATTGGAGCTCAGGTACAATACGGGCATATCTTCCGTATTCATTAGGACTTCGAATCGAAATAAAAAATAGAAATCGAATAGGATGTTAAATCCAGACTACGAAAACCAAACAATGCAAAGATTGCGAGCATGGATCAGATCAGAACGAAGCTCTATCTATCAATAAACTCATTGCTACCTCGATGAGACCACGATTCCTCAAATCAAAGAAAAAAAATTCATGATTTCTTCTTCCTCCATTCTAAAACAAGATCTTCTTCTCTGAAAAAAATCGATACAAGTTATAGAGCTCGCCGGTGGATGGCTGTTGGCGGAGCAGAGAAGCTTGGCAGATGTGGGCGACCCTGATCCCACTTAGCCGGATCTGAGGAAGAAACCAAACAACGATTTCGCCGGGTGGTGAGGAAAAGAGAAAAAAAATGTCGTGGACACCGCACTCGCGGCTAGCTGATGCAGCCAGGCCGGCCGTCCCATGGCAGACCGCTCCCCTCAGCCCCAGCGCCGTGCGTTGCCCACTCAACAGGACCGAGCACAAGAACAGCGTGGAAGAAGAGATTTTCGCAGGGGAAGAAGAACTGGTATAGGAACAAGGACCAAGGACTAATGATGAGGTCAGCACTGTAGGGATGGACCTGGACCCTACGCGGCGAGGCGAGAAGAGCACCATCGTGGCCGTCGACTCGGCGGCGCGGGAAGCTGCGCCGGCGTGGGGTTGCCGGAGCTCATGGCGCGGTGCCACCTTGGCCACCGAGTTGCTGGCGGCGCGGGAAGCTGTGCCGGCATGAGGTTGCCAGACCTCATGGCACGGGGCCACCGGGTCGCTGAGGATGGCCATGCGTGAGGACGGAGTTCCTCGGAATGGACCGTGCGTGAGGCTAGGCGGAGAGGATAAGGATAGAGAATGGAGATTACTGTAGATGGGGATGGGTAGAGGAGGGCTCGAGGAGCATCGGTGAATCTCAGATGTAGAGAAGGTGGTTACACGTATTCTTGTAAAAAAATTTTAAAAAATGTGTGGGTAAGGATGACACCTCAGTTAGTGATGTTTCCTCAAAAATCTACCTTATGGATCCGAGACAAGTTCATTATTACTGCCTTTATACTGTTAATAAAAATATTTTTTGATAATTTATGATTTTACGGTTCATATTATAAATAAATATTTTTTTCGTTGTAACGTACGGGTAAATTTGCTAGTCAATTTTAAAGGGCGTATCGGTATCACTGGTTAGTAGGATTTGAAGTAGGTTCAGACAAATGTGAACTGGAGAGAACGAGGAAAAAAATGAACTGCTAGAGATTTGTTTGGCGCTAGCGTGGACTAGATGAAGGCGAGTATATGATGAGCCCATATGGCTTTTTTTACTCTAGCGGGCAATTGAAAGCGTCTGTGAAGATAAATGAATTTATTAGAACATATCGGAGCAAGTACAACAATTCACTTATAGTCAAGCTAATTAATATATTCGCTGGCGTAGAAAAGAGAAGAGAGCTTGGCTCTCATGGAACAAGCTAGGCATAGGAGCCTATGCAGTGGTGGACCCAGATAGAAATAGGAAAACAAATAAGAGACATGATGTCACATAATAATAATAAAAGTTCTCATAGACAAATAAAACAACTATTATATAGCTTGCTCTTATAACTTATAACTTATAGTCAAACACTTAAGTCTGTTATTGTTCTCGATCTAATCGGACTTTGAACAACCATAACATTAATTATCTAAAATCGATGCTTGATAGGAGTGAGAAGATTGATGCATGATTATACCACTACATCAACCAATGCTTATGTCCATGCAAAAAAAACACTTTCTGTTTCTTTGGCAGTTGTGTATGTCCAGCACCAAGGAGGCAAGGACAGGTTAATATTTGACTGTTTTAATTTGTTTATAGTGGGTTCATAATCGATGCTCCTACATAGCCGCAGATTTTAGAATCAAACCTTGATACGACGTGCCACTCTAGTCATGAGTCATCAATGCTGATGCCTCTATGGCACCGTTTAGATGCCAAAAATTTTGCCAAAATTTTCAGATTCTTCGTCACATCGAATCTTTAAACACATGCATGAAGCATTAAATATAGATAAAAAATAAAACTAATTACACAGTTTAGACGAAATGGACGAGACAAATCTTTTAAGCCTAATTAGACCATGATTAGACAATATTTACCAAATAACAACGAAACTGTTACAGTACCGTTTCGCCAAAAATTTTTCCAACTAAACAGCCCCTATGTTGTGGCTGCTTTAGAATCACTTTGAGAAAGGCTAAATATTGTCCTCTGCGGGCTCTATAGACGCTTACAGCCTATCTGTACAATAGTTGGCTCACTTATGATCCATATCTCTCATAATTGTTTTTGATTTCTTATGTCTAAATCAGCTATACACTTACAACCTGCTTCTCCTCTTTCGTCCCTTTCTCCTTCCCCTTAGCCCACCTACAACTCTTTACTATACTTCCTCTGATACGGCATACCATTATATCTAGACATCGATACCGATGTCTCAATGCTAATGCTGTTATTGCTAACGGTTGTAAGAGTTAAGCTATACAATAGTTATCTTTTATTTATTTTAAAAAAACTTTTTAATTTGAATAAGCCAAAATGGATGCACTGTAGCTGTACACAGTAACTTATGTGAGTACATCCATAGTAGCTGTTGCGGCAACTGTCGTTGCTTTAGTACAAGCAAACGGGCCCAATACTTTTTTAACCATATCTCACATTTTCTTTCCTATTTAACCCCACATCTAGTCTCTGTCCCAAAAGAAATAACATTTTTGACTTTTAAATATCATGTTTGGTCATTTGGCTTATTCAATTTTTTATACAAATAATAAAATAAATAAGTAATTATTAAAGTAACTATAATAATAAAATAAGTCATAACAAAATAATTAATATTATTAATTTTTTTTGAATAAGATGAACAATCAAACAATATTCTAAAAGTAAAAAATGTCATGTATTTTAGGATGGAGGAAGTATTTTTTATCTGGATCCGTCACTGTATATGCCTAGCATATTGCTTGCATGAGCTAAACTCACCTCTCTTCTCTATTCCATACAACAAAAATGCTGGCTAGCGTGGCTATAACTTTCCTGTCCTTGCTCCGTGCCTTGTGGTTTCTCCGAGATACAGCACATTTTTCTTGCTGGGTTTGCTTCCTATCTGATCTCTCTCCGTCTATTTCTCCCCGTTGGTTTGTGGGCTTGTGGCCATGATCACGATCAGGGCTGAGCCCATGGAGGCACGGGGCGTACGAATGGAGCAGTCGTGGCTGCCGTGTCCTGCGCTAAATCATGCTATTGCCGTTGCCGGCTCCACAGGTCGCACCAGACCTCTAGTCCTGCTGAGACTGGTAGTTGCAGCTCACTTCGATGTAGAAGTGCATGACTTTTCGTGAATATAGAGTAGTGTTTGAGTTTTTCGGTTGTCATTATTTTTCTAAAAATAAGAATATACAGAGTAGTTATAATTTTTAAGGAGAGAAGTCCAATTTTTAGTTTGTTTTTTTATCATACAAACTCTAAAACCAGATTATTTCTTACCATCCAACTTTTAATATCGAGGTGAGCTGCAAATGTGGTTTTGTATTTTAAAACGATAACAAAAATGGGTTTGTTTTCTAAAGTTCATAACTAATAATAGATCAATTCGGATCTAACTGTCGAATCGAAAATGAAATCACCGATTACTGTGGGTGATCCACATGTAACCCTATTCTCCTGTGCTCACCCTTCATGAGCACCGCAGTTATCTGGTGCATTTAGAACAGGAAACTCTCGACACAATGCAGTAAAGAGCTTAAGCTCCTATGCCAATTGTCACTTGTACCGGACTTATCCTGTGGGGCAAAAAAGCCTCCACCAAGCCCTTCTCTCAAAACTATTTCAAATACACTAACTCTCAAATGTTGTCTAACGTGACAACAACTCCTTTGACCCTGAGCTAGCGTTTTCAAAGTCATTTTGCAAACATTTCTTCTTGCTTCCTTTCGCGCCACTCGACGTAATAAATGCATCGCTGAGTTAGATCTCACATAGTGGCACTAGATAATTGTTTAGCTCACAAGAATGTTACTCTTGATAGTATGTCTATCTATACTGAATCCGGTCAAGCACTTCTCTATACAACCTTATACTAGTGAAATAAAATGCCCTATAAATATACCTTTGCCTTGTGCACTCCATTCCATTTCCATGTTGGTGATGCCACTCAAGCATCTAACCTCCATCTTTATCAAATGAGGAACAATGATTGTCCAGTGTAGCCAACCACACTATCTTAACCATTGCTCATAGCATGAAGCTCCTCCTTCATCAATCCATCAAGCCACTTGATCACACAAATCAGCTCTTGGCTTGATCTTCTATATATGAATGATATGATTCACTTCATAGCTTCACATGGTCTTATTGGTCCATCAACCATAGCCTTTCTTGCTCTCCATCGTTGCCTCGATCCATCATCGTCAAGCTCTCTACTTGCGCTTCCCCGCCTTGACGGTCTATTGTACCCAAGCCTCTTGCTTTCCCTTCACTCTCGCAACCGTTCTTTCGTAGGCCAAGCCTCACCTTGATCTTCGTTCTCCACCTAGCCATATGAGACTATGTTATGTCTCATATTCAACAAGCTTCTTCATCTTCACTAGTTTGAGCGCTAGCATCACATGCACAACCATCTCTCCACCATAGCTTTCATTGCTTGCTCATCCTAGTGTTGTTTGGACTCACCTGTTGATCTTCGCATGACACACATTAGTCCATCTGAAGTTGTCACTCATTACCAAAACCAAACCAGAACTTTCAAGCCCCCCTCAGCCCCATGAAAAGTTCTGTCTTTGGAGTTACGGAAGGAGGGGTTGGACACCAAACATGAGGTTGAAGATGAGAAGTTGTTCATTCTTAAGTTGGCTTGGTGTGTGTAGCACCCGGTTTTAAGATAAAACCAGATACACACCATATGTGAGCCCAGGAAGTCAAATCTCACATATAGCTACAAATAAGGGTAATATCAAATGACAATGCTTAATATATAACATACTTATTATAAAAGATATAACCTTAGATAGCAAATAGCGGAAAGACAACTCCGGTCTTCAGGTGAAGACTCCACTCCACAGGGACAACTGACTGGTTGATCACAAGCCTATCTGCTCCAATCTATGGCAGCCTGGTACCCATCCGGGATTTTTATCCAAAAATAGAAAATAAACAAGCGTGAGTACATTTCGTACTCCATAAGCATAACATGGGGATTCATGAGGCTCAAAAGGCAGACACGGTTTACTGCATTTAGCATTTTAGTAAGTCTACATTTTGTTATTGATCAACATCAAATTATGCTTAAGCTCCCAAATTAACCCACATGATCATATACTAGAATTAAATAGAGTCATTGATCAACATTATATCATCATCATCGTCATCATCATCATAATACCATCATAGTTCATCATGAACAACATCATCATAAGTAACCATTTATTCTGTGAGTTTTCCGGGCCGCTCGTGACCGTGAGCACGGCTGTTATAACAGTTTTAACACTCTGCAGAGGTTGTGCATCTTTACCCGTGAGTCGTGTTGCCCATATGCTCGGGTTAATTACTCCCATAACACTTCCAAGATGAGCGGGCAGGGTACACTATAAAGCCTTCCATAGGTCTCATCTAACAAGTTAGGGCCACGAGGTTTTCTCGGCAGGCAGATATAGAGAACCCCCCTTTCTGTGGCACAATTCCCGCAGGCTATACACACAAGAACAGAGGCAGTTCTATACCCAAAGTGGCAAGCCCCTCTTGTGCCCTTTCGGGTAACCTCTAACAAGCTAGAAAAGATCATATTACTGAGCTAAAGTCAAAGCCATATAACTCTCACGGTTGCACTGTATATCCCAGCTTTTGCCCTACAGATAAGTTCTTACGGAAGGTTTAGGGCAACATGATCGACATCATTTGCACCATCACCCTATAGTTCAATTATTACCATCATGTTTATCCGTTTGTTCCATTAATCATAGTATTGATCATGTTTGAATAGAGCACTAGCATTCTACGCATATGCAATAAAACCCATAGGCATCAAGGTATAAGTCATCAATGGCTAGGATGTCCTTATAGTCGAGCAATATTAGACACATGCATAATGAGTAGATTATATAATGAATAGGAATCAAGGTAGGCCCATGCTATACTTGCCTTGGTTCACAAACTGCTGCTGGTCCTACTGCTCCTCGTACGTGTCCGTATTCCCAACGTACTCCTCACCGTCTGAACTCGACCAACACGGCAACATACACATTTCAGGAGCATTCATGCATAGCAAACAAATCTATAATTAGAACAGTACACCAGCAGTATAAAAACAAGATAAAAAGTTTATAAAATATTCTACGTCTCGCTACGATCACAACGACGCGAAGTTCATGAAAAACGGAGCTACAACGCAAAAGTTACGTGCTAAACAATGTTCCAAAACTAGCTATTAAACTAGACTTAATTGAGAAACTCAAAAGCTTCTAACAGGTCTATCAGTGGCACTAATGCGTAGATTACGAAATTATGAAACTAACGCAAGTTGAACGGGTTAAATCGGAGCTAAAACGACGATTTTATATATGTTTTACTGCAGTGGCAAAACTGTAAATAGATTGAAAGCATTTTGGAATTAAAATAAATCGAAATTCAGAAAATTCATTAGAATAGAGGACTGCGGGTTGGAAATGCAAGAACTTGGGGGTCTCTTTAGAAAAAAAAGGACCCGCGAAGGGGTATCAGCCAACCAGGGTCGTTCATCTCGCGATGTGCGGTCGAGATTAGATGGGGGAGAGGAGAGAGAGGCCGGCCGCCGGATTTAGGGGAGGTGACGGCGGCGCCGCCATGGCCGGCGACCGTGAGCTCGCCGGAGCACTTGGAACACGACCTACGATCCACGGTTTCGAAAAATAAGGGCACCGGGACGAAATGGGGGAGACGACGAGCTCGCCCCGGAGCAAAACACGGCCATGGGGTAAGCCCGAGCGGCTCCCGCCATGGACGACGGTGAAAAGCTCCTCGGAGCTCGCGGACACAGCCATAGAGACTAAAATTCGAGAAGGTAAAAGCACGGGAAGATAAAGGGGAGTACGGGGAGGCTCACCGAGCGGCAAATTGCAGACGGAGGAGGCTCGGAGGCGTAGGCGACGCGGTGGCGGACGGGACGCTCCGGCGGTTTGTCGCTGCGGCCTTCGGGTGCTCAAGAGAGTAGGGTTGGAACGGGAAAAACAGCAGGGGGAGGTGATGAAGGGGTTGCGGCTCCCTTTAGAAGGCCGAGCGCGGGGGGGGGGGGGGGAAGAGGACGCTCCCACGACGCGAAGTGGGCGCGGGCGGCGGTTGCCGTGATGACCGAGCGAGAGAACCAGAGGTTGGGGAAGAGAAACATCTGACGAGCGGGCCCCAGCTGCCAGCGACCGCGTGAGGGAGAGTGGGGCGTGGCAACGGTTGCCTGGCCCGGTTGGGCTGGGCCGCGGCCTAGGAGAAGGAGCGCGGGGAGGGATGAGTGGGCCGACCGGGAAAACGGGCTAGCAGGCCGAAAAGGAAAAATAGGAGGGAGCTGGGAAAGAGAATTCTTTTTTTTTCCAAGTTGATTTTCTAACTTCATTTTCAAATGGTTTTTGAATCATTTTGAGTTTTGGATCAAAACCACTCAACACAATAAAAGAATTGCAGCAGCATGAATGCATCATCATGTATCTATCCTTATGATTGGTTTTTTTTAATTTCATAAAAAATATTATTTCCTACATTTGAATGCACACATAATTGCATAAATAAATCAAATTTAACTATTTTCAAAGAATGCAAATTTTAGGGTGTTACAATTCTACCCCCCTTAAGAGGAATCTCGTCCTCGAGATTCGGGAGACGGTGATCAAAGAGATGTAGATACTCTGCCTTTGGATCTTCATTTTCTCACAACGATCACGCGGTAGCTTGCACGTTGTTACAACCTTGCTCCTATTAGCTTGATCAACTCTTAAGCACAATCACTTAGTCATTTATGCCATTACCTCCAATTGACCTTTGCAATTCCTTTTGTTCCAAGGTGAACACTATTATTACCAACTCTGTAGTATAGGTGACATCACTCAAGTTTCTCACACAACTCAACCTTGGTGTCGCCGAACCTCCCTAGAAGACTATTTATGCTATGAGCATCGGCAACATTTTTTTTTTTTTGCTTCTCCGGACGATAACACACTTCCATGTCATAATCCTTGACCGCTCTAATTCATCGATGATCTCACAAGATCAAAACCAACTTAGTGAAGGTATCCTTTAGATTCTTACGGTCCTTGTAGACGATGTCCTCCTTATGTCAAAGATTATAATGCCTCCAATGAATCTCTAATAAAATCTCACTACTCCAAGGTAACTCCAAGTCATCTCTATGCCCTTGATGGGTTCCAACTCAACACATCATTAACTTTCTCGAGTTCTTCACCATATTTTCACCATTAAAGATAACCTATCCATGTAGTGAGCTTTGTTCGATCAAAACTTACTTGCCATATTTGATGTCACAATGAGTTTTTTTTGAGTCTCCGTAGAACCAACTATAGATGTATCATATCTCCTTGCCTTGTCATTGTTGCTGACTTGTCTTGGGTGTGTTGAAGTTCAAACACTCAACTGTGCTTTGTTGGTGACTTCTCAACCATAGGGATAACTAATTCTTCCAGGTGGAGTACTAGAATGTAAGAAACCTTCATCTTGTTACTTCTTCACTCGGCTACCCCCCTTAAGAGAGATCAACTAGGGGACAACAAAGGGTAGCTTGCATCTTCTTCCAAGTGAGTTAACCATCATAATGACCTTCTGATATCCCACGGAAACTCATGTGTATAAGTAAGAACAACAAGTCTGAAATTCCTCATGAGCAAGAAAATAGCAGCACGGTAAAATGGCTATAACTCTGGTTCTGTAAATCCAATGAAGTTGTAGTTTATACTGTTGGAAAGCTATTGAAATCCTCTACAACTTTTGTATAGAACACTTTTCCTGATTCCAAACATAATTTGGTTGAAAACTGTGCACCACAAAACTACTCCAGGTTTCAGACAGCACAGCTATATCGTCTTGTGATTTTCTTAAATCCCAAACCAAAACAGCTATGAAATTGATTCCAGCGGCAGATGAAACATACAAGAGTCTACTTTTATCCATAAAAGTTTCATAACTTTTGGATGTCCAGATCTGGAGATATATCATGATGAACACAGACTGCTCTGAAAAACATGATGGATAAAACAGGAGAAAACCAAAACCCGCCTATTTACTTCATTAATCCTTATGCCTATAGACTAAATGAAATTGTGGACAATCCCCACAAGATCATTACAATCATTACAAAGATCCAAAACAAGCACATGCATAATGACAATTCAACAAGCAATTAAGGTGCATACTTCAATCATTGACTCAGCTTGCGATACTATCGTTCTATTCATATTAAGAGCAAATATCCTAAAGCTCCGCTTCCGATATCGCAGGAAGATGGTAAGAGACAAGATTCTAAAAGCATATCAAGCAAGGAGTGAAGATGAGAACAAAGGCTTAAACAAGTATCAAGGAGGAGATGAATATCAAGGATAGAGAAATAATAGAGGAGGAATATCAAGGTTTATAGAATAAGGGTCTTATAGCAATTCCTAAACCTTAAGACGGCCAATTCCTAACTAGACTTGCGTCCTACAGTCAGCATTGCTCTGATACCACTTTGTAGCACCCGGTTTTAAGACAAAACCAGATACACACCATATGTGAGCCCAGGAAGTCAAATCTCACATATAGCTACAAATAAGGGTAATATCAAATGACAATGCTTAATATATAACATACTTATTATAAAAGATATAACCTTAGATAGCAAACAGCGAAAAGGCAACTCCGGTCTTCAGGTGAAGACTCCACTCCACAGGGACAACTGACTGGTTGATCACAAGCCTATCTGCTCCAATCTCTGGCAGTCTGGTACCCATCCAGGATTTTTATCCAAAAATAGAAAATAAACAAGCGTGAGTACATTTCGTACTCCACAAGCATAACATAGGGATTCATGAGGCTCAAAAGGCAGACACGGTTTACTACATTTAGCATTTTAGTAAGTCTACATTTTGTTATTGATCAACATCAAATTATGCTTAAGCTCCCAAATTAACCCACATGATCATATACTAGAATTAAATAGAGTCATTGGTCAACATTATATCATCATCATCGTCATCATCATCATAATACCATCATAGTTCATCATGAACAACATCATCATAAGTAACCATTTATTCTGTGAGTTTTCCGGGCCGCTCGTGACCGTGAGCACGGCTGTTATAACAGTTTTAACACTCTGCAGAGGTTGTGCATCTTTACCCGTGAGTCGTGTTGCCCATATGCCCGGGTTAATTACTCCCATAACACTTCCAAGGTGAGCAGGCAGGGTACACTATGAAGCCTTCCATAGGTCTCGTCTAACAAGTTAGGGCCACGAGGTTTCCTCGGCAGGCAGATATAGAGAACCCCCCTTTCCGTGGCACAATTCCCGCAGGCTATACACACAAGAACAGAGACAGTTCTATACCCAAAGTGGCAAGCCCCTCTTGCGCCCTTTCGGGTAACCTATAACAAGCTAGAAAAGATCCTATTACTGAGCTAAAGTCAGAGCCATATAACTCTCACAGTTGCACTGTATATCCCAGCTTTTGCCCTACAGATAAGTCCTTACGGAAGGTTTAGGGCAACATGATCAACATCATTTGCACCATCACCCTATAGTTCAATTATTACCATCATGTTTATCCGTTTGTTCCATTAATCATAGTATTGATCATGTTTGAATAGAGCACTAGCATTCTACCCATATGCAATAAAACCCATAGGCATCAAGGTATAAGTCATCAATGGCTAGGATGTCCTTATAGTCGAGCAATATTAGACACATGCATAATGAGTAGATTATATAATGAATAGGAATCAAGGTAGGCCCATGCTATACTTGCCTTGGTTCACGAACTGCTGCTGGTCCTGCTGCTCCTCGTACGTGTCTGGATTCCCAACGTACTCCTCACCGTCTGAACTCGACCAACACGGCAACATACACATTTCAGGAGTATTCATGCATAGCAAACAAATCTATAATTAGAACAGTACACCAGCAGTATAAAAACAAGATAAAAAAGTTTATGAAAATATTGTACGTCTCGCTACGATCACAACGACGTGAAGTTCATGAAAAACGGAGCTACAACGCAAAAGTTACGCGCTAAACAAGGTTCCAAAACTAGCTATTAAACTAGACTTAATCGAGAAACTCAAAAGCTTCTAACAGGTCTATCAATGGCACTAATGCATAGATTACGAAATTACGAAACTAACACAAGTTGAACGGGTTGAATCGGAGCTAAAACGATGATTTTATACACGTTTTATTGCAGTGGCAAAACTGTAAATAGATTGAAAGCATTTCAGAATTAAAATAAATCGAAATTCAGAAAATTCATTAGAACCGAGGACTGCGGGTTGGAAATGCAAGAACTTGGGGTCTCTTTAGAAAAAAAGGACCCGCGAAGGGGTATCAGCCAACCAGGGCCGTTCATCTCGCGATGTGCGGTCGAGATTAGATGGGGGAGAGGAGAGAGAGGCCGGCCGCCGGATTTAGGGGAGGTGACGGCGGCGCCGCCATGGTCGGCGACCGTGAGCTCACCGGAGCGCTTGGAACACAACTTACGGTCCACGGTTTCGAAAAATAAGGGCACCGAGACAAAATGGGGGAGACGGCGAGCTCGCCCCGGAGCAAAACACAGCCATGGGGTAAGCCCGAGCGGCTCCCGCCATGGACGGCGGCAAAAAGCTCCTCAGAGCTCGCGGACACGGCCATAGAGACTAAAATTCGAGAAGGTAAAAGCACGGGAAGATAAAGGGGAGTACGGGGAGGCTCACCGAGCGGCAAATTGCAGACGGAGGAGGCTCGGAGGCGTAGACGACGCGGTGGCGGACGGGACGCTCCGGCGGTTCGTCGTTGCGGCCTTCGGGTGCTCAAGAGAGTGGGGTTGGAACGGGAAAAACAGCAGGGGGAGGCGGTGAAGGGGTTGTGGCTCCCTTTAGAAGGCCGGGCGCGGGGGAGGGGGGAAAGAGGACGCTCCCACGATGCGAAGTGGGCGCGGGCGGCGGTTGCCGTGATGACCGAGCGAGAGAACCGGAGGTTGGGGAAGAGAAACATCTGACGAGCGGGCCCCGGCTGCCAGCGACCGTGTGAGGGAGAGTGGGGCGTGGCAACGGTTGCCTGGCCCGGTTGGGCTGGGCCGCGACCCAGGAGAAGGAGCGCGGGGAGGGATGAGTGGGCCGGCCGGGAAAACGGGCTAGCAGGCCGAAAAGGAAAAATAGGAGGGAGCTGGGAAAGAGAATTCTTTTTTTTCCAAGTCGATTTTCTAACTTCATTTTCAAATGGTTTTTGAATCATTTTGAGTTTTGGATCAAAACCACTCAACACAATAAAAGAATTGCAGCAGCATGAATGCATCAGCATGTATCTATCCTTATGATTGGTTTTTTTTAATTTCATAAAAAAATATTATTTCCTATATTTGAATGCACACATAATTGCATAAATAAATCAAATTTAACTATTTTCAAAGAATGCAAATTTTTGGGTGTTACAGTGTGTTTCAACTCAACTAGAGAAGCCTAATAGCACATTAGAAAAAAGAAGAATCGGCCTTTGTTCTCCTTTGTTTCTCCCTTTCTCGACTTCTCGGCCAAATGCCCGAATCGGCATCACTCAAGCGCGTCTGCTGTGAGCTTTAGGGCAGCGGGTGCTAGCATCTAGGGCTAAGATTGGTGGTGGGCGGCGGTGGCACAGGTTGGCGGATGGAGTTGCGATCATGCGAAGGTAGCTAGCAGGGTGCAAGCGGACACGATCGGACGCAAGAGGGCGGGTGTAAGCGGGTAAATGGCCGCAAGCGCCGACGCCGTGACCGTGGCAGCCAGGTCTGGCTGGTAGGCCACCTTGAGTGAGCAGGCAGCGGCCCAACACCCAAGCCAGATAGCCAATCGTCGCATTGCCACACCAGCACGACAGTAGCCAGCAGCCATGCTAGGGCCCAAGGGCCTGTCGTCGCATTGCCACAGCACAGGCGATACCGCAACATGTCTTTTTCTTCTCTTGATTTATCTCTTTTTACATATAACTAGTTGTTCAAATTTTGATTTACAAGTTCCTTAAAATATCTAAAAGAACAATGTGCACGTATTTTTCTAGTTTGTAAGAGTATATTTGTTATGGAGGAAGGCAGGAAGCAATGATTGAGAGCCTTAGACTATCCGCACTCGTGGTACTCTAAATTCATCCTTAAAAGGCATAGTCATCAAGATTCTCTCCTCTATACTCAATTCTTCCGCATCCATCCATCATCTATATCATCATCTATCCACTATGGGCTCCACTTATCACTTTATCTAAATATATCCATATGAGATCTAGTTTTGAAGAATTTATTGAAACGAATTTAATGGTGCAATTGAAATTTAATTTGGATTTTTGGTTCGTGAGTCATAATATTTTTTGTCACTTAAAATAGTGGGGGCCGCCATTGCAGCTTTCCCCTCCATCCTCTCTCTCCTGCGTAGCTCTTCTCTCTCTCGTGGCCCAGAGGGCCTTTACCGGACGTCCTTCACCACGCGAGATTTAGCGGACCAACGGTCTCGTTTTTGTTTAGCGCATGTTTTACAGGTCTCCGTTGCCGCGCTTTTAATATGGTAGCTGGTACACCGGATCACATGCAGAACCCATTACAGACAGCCTTAGCGTGGTACTACTTTGATAGCGCGGCACGTACGACCTCATACACGTATGTACTAACATGGTTTCATATAAAATCTTAGGAACCTTCGTGTCTCATGCGCGCAACCAACGGGATGCCGACGGCAACGATATATCCCGAGTTCCATGACATGTTCGATGAACCGTACCAGTTCAAAAAATACGGCATCTGTCGGCAGGTTGCCCACGATGATGAAAAGAATGGCATTGTCCAATCACCATGATCAGTGAACCTGACTGCAGGAATGGGGTGACCTTCTTGCCCACTCCAGAAAACAGGACGCCATCTGTTCGGAATCGTCTGATGCTCAACAGCCGACGCTGGGGTAACCCGTGAGGCCGTAACGGGGCGGCGACGTGGTCAGCGGCTCAGCGCAGGGGTTCACCGTTCACGACCTCACGTCGTTTCCATGTGCGGGCTAGCGGTGGCTCAGGAAGTCCTGGGGCACGGTGGCGCAGGCGCGGGGCCAGGGGCAGCCGGGCCGCCGGGTAGGGCAAGGGCAGGGGACCGCGCGCGCGTCGGACTCAGCCTGCCACCGACTCCACCGCTCGGCCGTCGTCGTCTTGCGGCGTTGTCATCTGACTATGACCATCGCTTGTCGATGCTGGTGCAGAGTGGCAACTACCTTCCCAACCGTCCGAGAATTAAGCGCCAATGCGTCATCTATCGTGCCGAGTAAACGTTGATCCCTATGCACCGATGGTTTGGACTTCGCTTAGAGCCTCTTCGGAACACAAGAATTTCATATGGATTATATAAAAATTTTGCAAGATTCAATTTATTTTTCATAGAAAAAATGTAGGAACGGGAAAAAATTCCACGTTCCAAAGAGGGCCTTAGTGTTTATAGAGACCGAAATGTCATAGGATGGACCAAACTTTGTTTTACCAAAACGGGTATACTGCTGCCTTTGACACAAAAAAAATCACGGTAAAGAACTGTTAACTTCTCCCTCCCTTCACAAATGCATTCTCACTCTCTAAAAAGTCAAATGATTTAAAATTTGACCAAAATTATATAGAAAAGTACTACATTTATAACACAACATAAGTATAGTTAAATTTATTAATAATGAAATATATTCATAGTAAAACCTAGTTGAAAACATAAATGTTACTATAAACTTAGTCAAAGTTTAACTTTCACAAATCGTATAGTTGCATTCTTTCGTAGATAGAGTAAGGTGACGTTTGGTTCTATCGCCGGCAACGTAACGTGAATGGAACCGATACCGGAGGGCAACGGAAAGGGAATTAATTATTCCTTCTTTGTTTGGTTGGCCATCCGAAGTTGTAGGTAGCCAACATGATCGGCTACCGCTGAGGATCGGGCGTGAATAGATCGCTGAATCCTCGAATCTATTCCCAAAGCAATCGTTTGCATCGTGCATGTAACAAACATAAACCAACATAACATGATAACGCAGTAAACAGATACGGGCCTAAAAAGGATGAACCAAACAACACCTAAGTACTAATGTCTATTGATACAGGTCAGCAAATAAGTAATAATAAGGTACGCTACTAAGTGTAGTGAAAATCACCTAGGTGCTCAATAGAGATGAGGATTGGAGACACTGTCACATTGAAATGCATGGCTAGGGATTGTTGTTTGGTTAATTACTATATCGGCTTCACGGTCCGACATGTTTGTTGTTCTGTTACCTAGCGCCGCGAGCCTAGTAGATAGCCAAAGAGTCTAGTTATGGATATTCAGTGAAGGGTGTGCGCACACAGAGTCTGCCCCCGCCCATACGCATTCTCTTCTTTCTACATCTCTTCTCCTCGTGCTCCCAATCCCTCCCATCACCATCACACCCTACTCTAATTGCGCCAACGCCATCTTCGTCGTCACTATCGCTAAATCAAAGGTAGTTTCTCTTTCTTTGACCGAGCGCTCTCGCCTTCACCACCTCCCACCGAGTCTAGTGACACTCCGTCACCAGTTTCGCCCACCACCAACACTAATCCAAGCTATCATCTTCCTCCCAAACTGCCATCTCTGCCACTAGCATCGTCCAACCGACCTCTTTCATTGCTTGGCAGGTGGCGCCACTGCCACCCCGCCCCGTTGTCGTCTCGACCGCTACTACAACCGATCAACTAGCCTCCCCAACTTCCTATTACAAGTGGAGAGCACAAAATCCCCAACCTAAAACCCTAGCCCCACCTCACATCACCATATCTTAGGGTCATCATATTTGAGAGAGGCACAAGAGAGGGGGAGAAAGACAACAGGTTAACCACACATCGCAACTTGTTCTAGTCAATAAACAACTAGTCATTTATCACCATGGCTATAACTTCTGTATAAGCAACCAATGTGATGTTTATATTGATCTTATAGTTCAACCTGTATAGGTGTTTAAGGCTGAGGTTCTCTCAAAGGTTCTTTTCTTATTGCTCTAGTTTATACCAAATTGCTTATTATTGGTTTAGTGGTTTGTAATCTGCGATACGAGTATTCTCCCGTCACTGCACCGCGTAATTCTTTTTTCACGAGGAAACACGTGGGGGTGGGGGTGGGGGTGGGGAGGAGGAGGAGGAAACAAACTAGTCCTAGGCAAGGCAACGAAACAGGTCCAATCACCATGGCCACTGCACAGCACCAGCACCGGCACGGACGTGGGCGCCGCTCCAGGTCCAGGGCTCCAGGCGAACCACCACCAAAATTTTAATCCGAAAGCTGTCAGTCGAGCGCATGGTCACGCGACATTCTTGAAGCTCAGTTCACCTCACCTCACCGGCTCACCGCACCCCGTGTCCGTCTCCCTCCTCGGGATGCCGTTCCTGCCTCCACGTCGTAGTCCTCCCTAGCGACCTCTATTAAACGGCAACACCTCATGCTGCCCCCGCTGCCACACCCGCCGCTTATCATGCGCTGGCGAAGGCGATTGAGCGAGTTCAGCGGCTAAAAGATTTCAGTTCTATTTCCGGGAGAATGCGGGGTGGCGGCGGTGCTTCCGGGCTTGCGTTTCGGGGCGTGGTGGAGGAGGAGGAAGAAGAGGCGGTGGTTTCGGCTTCGGAGAGGCCAATGCAGCGGCGGCGGCGGCGGAGGTGGGGAGCGGAGGTGGATGACGGCTACTCGCCGAGCTCCACGGGCGGCGGCGGGAGCAGCTGCTGCGATTCCTTCGGCTGCGACTCGGTTGGTCCTGGACTCCTGGTCCTTCTTTGCTAAGCTTCTTGCCCTTTCTTTCTGATGCTTTCATTTTGATGGCCCCATGGACGAATCTGCTTTTTGCTTGGTATCAAAATGATGCATGCATTGAGCGCCATGGGGAATGGAAACATTTTTGAGCTGGCATTCACCTTTTGGAGTGAAAAGATTGAATCTTCAGCACTTGGACGTGATCACAGATGGAAAAGATTTAGTTCTTCACTAGCTCTAGCTTAGCTGGTGGCAATAAGCATTAGCATCATGGCGCCATGCCGATCTAGGTTGCCTATGGCATGTCTCAACCTCTGAGGTGACCGCAACCCTTTCACAGAGAACGAATGGTACAGGACGAATTTGTTATCAGCGAAGTAGACAAAGTAGGAGGGCCCGGAAATTTTTGATTTGAGCTATAGGCATCATCATCACCATCCTAGATCTTTATAGCAACAAAAGGCAGGGTGCTTTTTTTCTCACAAGAAAAAACGAGCGCCATTGGATTCTCTTCACCTTTGTTCCCCTTTTTCTGAGATCTACTTTTAATCAAGGCTATGATGATGGTTGCCTGCAGCCTTTGGCCGGGTTCGTGCGCCCAGATGGTGACCCAGATACAGATCTGGAGACAGATGGGTTGGCCACTTCCTCCTCCAGTGGTAAGCACAACGCTGTAACCAGCTCACAGTTTGGAGTCTTACTAGTGTCTCAATCGGTCTGAGAGCAACCTGACCGCCCTTTAAAACGAGCTAGTGTTGTTAAGCTTCTGCAGCCTTTACCGAGCGGCAGGACGACGAAGCGGAGGAGGTACTGTGCGGGTTGAAGGAAGAGGAGTGGGCTCAGGTGCAAGAACCAGCCAAGAATCCGGCAGGCCGTGCCACCCCAGGTACTGTATTAATTTTGAGTCTTGCAATCGATTGAGTTGTGCGGGGTTGCCAATTTTGTATGCTTGTATGTTGTTCGACAGAATGCCACAACCAGCGGTACCGAACGGAGGCTGCTGTTCTTTTGCATGGTAGGAAGGGGTCAAAACAGCGGCCAGCCTCACTTGACCTCGGTAGCCCTGGGTTCCATGGAGCCACGTTTTCTCCAAGTTTCGTGATTGGTGGTGTGGGGTTGATGAACAAAGGACTTGGAGCATCACTCATCAGATCAGACGTGTTTCATAGTCCTGGGACGCCGAACTATCCGCAGCACCGTGCATCGGTGTTGGGGTGCCAGAAAGGGTGGAGCTCTGAGAGAGTTCCACATCCTTCGAAAGGAATTAGGAGGTACCCAGGCAGCAGCATGGCATTTCCTTACAGCAATGGGAGGACATTGCCCTCGAAATGGGAGGATGCAGAGAGGTGGATCTTCAGTCCCAATTCCAGTGATGCGCTTGGAAGAACTACGATTGCTCATGCTCGGCGACCAAAGTCTAAAAGTGGCCCCCTGGGGCCTCCAGGAAGACTTGGTGGACAGTATTCATCTGTTTCTTCGGTGTCATTGCTTGATAGTGGGAGAGCTGGACCTATTACAGCAAATTCTCCTTTTGCGGCAGGAGTACTAATGCCGGAACATGTTTGTGGAGGAAAAAATACAAATGGATCCTATTCAAGTAGGCCAATTGGTGACGAAATCAACATTGGAAGAGGAGTCAAAATTTGTCCACTGAATGGTGGGTCTCATCCTATTCGAACTTCCAGAGTTCGCCAGCGATTAGATTATGCAGTCGAATCATCTGCTTCATTGCCTAGCACGCAAGAATCTATCCAAGGTATTTAGAAATTGTTTCCTGTGCACAGAGTACATGTCCATCATTATTAAATTTGGTTTAGTAGTAATTAACAAAGCACAAAACACTTTGTTTGAGTTATGATCTATATTTGTTGAAGCATAGAAGGCATTGTGAAATCCCGCATGAATTGCATTATAAAACCAGTTTTTTTTGCAGTAACAAGTTGAAAGCTATTTACCTTAAGTTGTGCAGCAGATCTTTATAGAAAGTTATCATAATCTGCTGCCTCTTTGTCGTTGTCTTGTTCAGACGAGCAGGTTGAAATCACAGAAGATTCAGCTTCTATTGCCTCTATAATTTCTAGGAAAGATGCTGCAACCCAGACCAGCCCAGAGCTAAGTAGGTCCTCTTCGCCCAACAATAGACCAACATTTAATCGTTCCCTGTCAACAGAACAAGTGAAAGATAGCGGGACCTGTTCCTCAGATCTTGATATCAGGGATGTTCAGATGGATGATCGAGTAACTCTGACTAGGTGGTCGAAGAAAAATGTAACACGGTCATCTAACAAGAATTCAACAAGCATAATAGAGTGGAAGGAAAAGACAGTGGAATCAAAATCTCCATCCTGGGGCTTTGCCGAAGCGAAGTGCATATCTAAGTAAGAGAAATCACAGATCACTACATATTCAATTATTTTGCTTCTTGAAGCCAAATTTCCTAATACTTTTTATCTTATGCGTCATGAGATCTCTGTCTGCTTGTGTGTTCTAACTTCTAAATGTGTCCAAGCCCTAACCATTTCTCAAGATTTTTCTAAATTTTCAATATATATTTACACCAACAAATTGTGAAAGCTGACAAGTCTCTACAATGTTATAAGGATTGATAGAGAGGACACAAAAATTACTGCATGGGAGAATATTCAAAAAGCAAAAGCTGAGGCAGCAATTCAGAAGTTAGTGGTATGTTCTTTGCTCTATTTGAACTGTATTGCACTATTTTTAACTGAATTGATGCTAGGATTGTTTGCAGGACATTTTATTTATATCTAATGTATCTAGTTGACCCTGAATTGTACCCACACTTCTATGATATCAGATTAAGCTTGAGAAGAAAAGATCTTCTTCGCTGGATAAGATTTTGAACACCCTCAAGTCTGCTCAAAGAAAAGCCCAGGTGATGCGTGAGCGTGAGCGTGATGCTGTAACAGCAAACCAAGATGGAAAAGGCTCTAGGAAGGCAAAAAAGAGAGCGCAGCTTAGCAAGAATGGCCAAATCAGTTCGCTGAGTGGCTGCTTCACTTGCCATGCTTTCTGATACATGTAATTCTAATATTTAGTAAGTTGCCGTCAGACTGTTAATGTGCATTGAATGTATTTTTGTATTGAATTTTTCAAGTAACTTGATGTTCTGTTCCTTGAAGCAGCAGCATCTATACCACACTCTTTCTATTACACCAGGCAATACAGTGGCATGTTGACAACAACAAAATTACCACCAACCTTTTGCCACTTTAGTAGACTCATATCTGCATGGTGTTCAAAATTGTTGTAGCTGATGTGAACTCATCTTGGTTATTTTCACATCTTGCAGATTGTGCTAAAACTGCTCTATTGATGTATACATAATTTTTATAATTATTCCCACATAAACCACCCAATTTTTCACATTTGTTGAACTTTCTGTACGACACATTACATTGATCAGCTCCTTCAGATTTGTAGATTCTTGTAAGGATATACACTGTTCATTATATTTGCAAATTGCAATGCAGGTCTTGAGGTTGTAAGTGTTCAATAATATACTTTCATCTGTTAATGACTTCTCCGTAAATATAAAGACAGATTTTAAGCCTGTTAGTGTTACTTGTGGTCAAATGCCTGGGTATTTCAGCACCAATTTCATTTCCTACAACTGCCAACTTGTTTATGCTTTTAACATCAAGACATTTCTGTGCAGGAATCAGGATCTGAGAAATTCCTTCGTATTCCCTACATTACCTTCATGTTCAGAGATCCATCACATGTCAGTACATAATATCGATAATCCTGCAGCTGGAAATGACAGGCTCAGATCTTTCCAAGATGCTAGCTGCAGGCCTCAGCTGCTATGATAGGGACAATGCAATATCTACAGTGCTGCTCTGTGTTAGTTTCGATTCTGCCAAGGGAACAAAGAAAATGGAGCACGAAGGAAAGGAGGAACGGTTCTGCCTACACCCCATGTGCCCGGTTGATGCCTCCTTTATCATTGTGCCATTGCCTGGCCTGCCTTGTAGCTAGGCACTGTGAGCCTGTGAGGCTCTGATGGCGATCTTGTGGCCAAAGCTGTATCGATCATACTATGTGCAATTCCATTCCAAGAGACAGCAAAATCTTCAGGTACGAAGAGAAAGCATGGCCTGCTTGTGCGTGTGACTATGTGAGTACCACCATGCTGGGTATTGGAAGGGAACCACGCCCCTTTGTTTCTTTTGTTTGGTACAGTGCTTTGCGAACATGCCATGGTGCCATGGTGGTGACTACTTGCGTTTGCTTTTCAGCAGCGTCGGTGTGTGCCTCTTTGAAACTGAGATGTTGGTTTGGCCTGGAAACTTCGGAATATCTTCACATATATATGTACATATGGCCATATATGGGGATGAAAATATGATCATCACTATGCCAGGCATTACATCCTTTAAAAAAAAAGATTTGTTGTGGGTGTCATTTTACGGCAGTTATTCATCTGGAATGTTAGTGTCCTTTTTAACATATTCTTCACTTGCTTGACTTGCATATTTTACATTATCTTCGAGTGGACCATTTGGTCGGATAGGATAAGATACTTTTGAGTCACTACGCTAGTTTGTTGTGCACTTATGCACTCCCCCCCCCCCCCCCCCCCCCCCCCCCCCCCCCCCCCCCCCCCCCCCCCCCGCTTGTGCTACGTGCATGTAGGTGTTGACTGCTGGCGTTTCCGTATTTGACGTGTGTACATATTAATCTGTATTTTTCTTCTCTTCATGCCTGTTGCCTGGATCTGATATTCTTTCGACATTCTATGCTATCTGATATCTGTATCTAAATTGGACGCCGGACAGAAGATCAACACTGACCGACTTTGGAGTTTGGATAGAAACTTATGGTTTTTTTTTTCAAATCGCAAAAGACTTGTGCATCTTTATAATTAAGGTAGAAAAGTTCGATATAAACAATGCGCTTCTGGCGAGAACCCTAGAACCAGCAAAGGGCAGCAACGCAGCCAGGAAAGAGGCCTTGCGCTTGCGCTGCTTCTGACGTGACTCGTTCGCGACGCCGTGGAAGACAGGAACTTATGGGTCCTTTTCGATGTGAAGTTTCAAACACGGTTTAGAAAAACTAGCCCATTAATCTTGATATGTGTGCTCTTACGTGGGCTACCAAATTTAAGATCATTTATGGTTAATCTTTTTTGAACAAGTTTCATGGATAAATTTGGGCCACCACTAATCAAAACTTTTTATTTTTCTTCTCTCATTTGCTCATAACACAATATCTGCATAGATATCGCATGTTCTGTCCAGTAGCAGTAGATTTTAGCTACCAATTATTGTATGTGTTTTTCTATTCTCATTTATATATAGTTTTCTTCACCTCACACCGCACCTTCATATGTCCGAAATATGTTTAAAAGAAACATTTAGCTAGAGAGATATGTAAACTCTTGCTGGAATTCATCGGATTCTCAATCCTAATCTTACTTTGAGTTATTCATATATCATATATTATTAATAATGTATATGGGGTCCCCGTGTATACTTTAAGTTTTTCCATATAATAATAATTATAATAATAGCAAAGTTGGGTAAGTTGGATGCTCAATTAATGATAGTCTTATTTTTCAATAACGATGTGATTTAGACAAAAAGATAGAGGTATTTAGATTACTTTTCATAATAACATATATGGGTGTTATATTGGATTATTTTTATAATGGCAACGTTAAATTTAGAAACAAATTAGAAACAATGGTATTGCTGCTAACAATGATCAGACTTACATAATTAATGACCAGTTGCTTTTTTAGGATTTATTATCTCTTCTCTAACTCATAACACGTCATGTGAGGATCAATGTGGATGCTCTAAAAGTATCCTCTAATAATAAGAACTATCGGTGTAGCTAATGTAACAGAACCGACCAAATTATAAGAATGCAAGTAAAAAACAATCACCGCAGTGATCAAATTTCTGTACTTAAGCTCTCGCAATCCCAGTAGTCCAGAAATCTCGAAGGATTTCAAACAACTATCGACATACAAACCAAGATCGTAGTGATTCAACACAACACATCATCTGTTACAACAATTCGCAAGTAACATATGGATTACATCCATCGGAGTTCAAAATAAAATATTACAAACCAAGTTTGTTTCGCGGAAGCAACATAGTTCAGTACATAACTTCATAGGTTTAAATACATTGCCAGGAGTAGTCATGTCCAACAAAAGCATCTCAGGTAAGATAACTAACAGAGATCGTACCCGACGATCTAGTCCTCATCTCCGGCAGGGAGGAGGCAGTATTTGCAGCACCCGGAGTAGAACAGGTCATCTGCAACAAGTGAGAAATAAACCCTGAGTACGAGAAGGTGCTCAGCTAGACTTACCCGTCAAAAACCAGAAATAAAGGACACCAAGGATCATACAAGGCTTTACAAGGTGGGCTAGCTTGACACATTTGCATAAAAGAACTTATGAGCATAAGTGACCAATTTAAACTTAGCATCAAGTTCGTCATCATTTACCTGTCAACTATATTAGCACCTGTACTAGAGCACTCACTTATAAGGAGTAAACAATATTAACCATAGCAGGTATAATCAGGCCATCATCATATCATCATTCTTGAACCATCAGTTTATTTAGTGCATCTACTTTGGAGATACTCCCGTCAAGTTCTCACTAACCGGTGAGAGACGGCGACTCGAATCGAATTACAACTCAGCTGAGGGGGTATCATAACACTCACCCGGCAAACCCCGCTAAAGGCAGCCGTCGATCACCTTTGGTACAACTCAGGAATCAACTTCGCGGGTTCGATCAGCGCCAGCACTCTCAGGGATTATCCTTCTGCCAGGACGTTCAGGACTTTTAAATCACCTGCCCTTGGACTCAAGCCTACGGTTCCCTTCCGAGGCGCACTTTATACTTATCGACTCCCGGCCTGAGTTGAGCTACTCGGCTTCATGGTCGATCACCAGACCGGCCAACTAAGTGTTAGGCATGCGTTCAACATGACCAAGAAAGGTTCCAAGAATCGGTCCTTAATCGACACAGACGGAGTCACTGCAAACCGGCAAGCCTCCGTCCGGTCTTTATTCAAATTAAACCAGGTTCCTTTCCATGATAGCAAATATAGCCAACCGTGCTACATGTATATCCCTATAGCTCGCAAGTGACAGAAAATCACCCGACTTATACCAATTAAAGCAGGGCTAAGCATTCTACTCGATCCTGAGCTACATAGGATTCAGTCGTAATATCTGGACAAGGATTGGATACCAATGCAACAAGGGTTTTCATCCAACACCTACCACTTAATAAAACAATAATATAACATAATACTTAATTGCATTTTAGAAAATTAGGAGGCTTATAATGCTTCGGGCCTTACCTTTCACAAAGTTACAAGGCGTGTGGTCCGGACAATCTACTACGTCTCCTTCTGTTACTTCTTCGGGGGCCTGCACCTCCTGCTCCGTTGGTTGCTCATCCAGGTTCTTCTCGAATTCTAGAAGGGTGACTCCCTCCAGAACACCTATTGCATGCATATGCACAAGATAAATATCATGGATGCATAAGAAATGACATGATGCTCATGATAAATGGATCACAATAAGTAAGTACTTTAACTAAAACATCACTAGACACTCGTTTACCGAGTAAGAATAGCTCTATTCAAATCACTTTAAAAACATGTATCTAACTTATTCGAAAGAACAGGATCAACTTACCTAACTTGCATAACCTAAGATAAAGATGTTCATCTTCAGTTAAAGGCCTAACACCTAGGAACATTACCAACAGGCTTAGGAATAGTAAATGCATACTTAATCAGAAAGTTAAGGTTTCATATGCAAAAGAGCAATTCATTAAATCAATCACAACAGGAGTTCTACAAATCCAATTGACTTGCAAGAGGACATTCTAGAAAGATTATGAAATTATATACAAAACATTTATAAACATTAAAGCATGATTCTAAAGTTTACTAAGTCAAAATCAAGCAAACACAGAATCTGTTCTGTGCAAACAGAGGGCAATTAAACCTGATAGCCAACTTTAAATAGCTATAACTACTAAACCATATGACCAAATGCCACCAAAATTTAATAGCAACTATATCATGAAATTCAAAACAACTTTGCTATAGACCCCAAGACATGAAAACATCATTTTCATAGAGTAATTACCAATACCTCTAAATCTGTCCGGAAATAGCAGATTCGCTAAATTAAATGTTTAGTGATGTAACAAAAGCATATTTGACCTAGACCAAGTTTACAAACTTATTTCTCATATCAAAAGAATGTCACCAAGTGTGGTGCCAACATCTAAATCATTTCTTTAATGCCATTTATTAATTTATTTAGATAATTAGGTGAATAAAGGAACCCACATTAAAACTACACAATTAATTTCATTAAAATTATAGTGGCTACCATATACATCCAAAAGGCTACCATAAAATTTTTAGAGCATTTGAGTAAGTATATTTTCCTATACCAAAAATAACAGACAAAAAGACTAATTTTGGCATAATTAAGAAACCTTATTAAAAAGTATCAAACAACAGATTTCATATTTTTCTTGGGTTCTTCCTAACATAAGAATAACACTTCTCAAAATTCACCTTTACTGGATCTATAGATAATTCATGAAAATTCTCACAAGATCCACCCAAGCAAACAAGATAATTATATAACTCCACCATACATTATTCAAAATTGATGAAATTTAAACTACAAGCTATTCAAGGCATAAACAGAACCATATAAAAATTTTAAGTTATTTAGAGCTACATAATAGTAGATACAATTTCCTTCTATTTTCTTAGGAATAAAAGAGATAATTTAAAGCTTCAAATTCTATAACAGAACATAGCCTATTTTATATTTTTAATAAAAACTAGACTTTACTAGGAACACCACAAAATTGGAATCACATCATTTGGATCTACCATTTGAGAGATATATAGTTTTGAATCTATCATCAAATCTGTGAAAAAGAATAAAAATAAAACAATTTGAAACCCTAAACACCCTCATCCGGCTACTGGGTCGGCCTGCTAACCCGGCGCGGCCCGCTAACATGCGCGACCTACTCGGCCTGCGTGGCCCAGTCGACCCGCGCGGCCTGCTCGGCCTGCTTGGCCCGCGGTCGGCCTCCCGTCTGCGTGCGTGCGCTGACCGCGCGGTCCCACGCGTCAGAGAGAGGGATGGCAGGGGAGAAGGGGCGACGGCGATAGCTCGTCGTCGGTGGCAACTCCAGCGAGGCCAAGGGTACCGACGTTTTCACCATGGCTATGCGCACCTAGGGGTGCAACTAATTGGGACTATCGCGGTGGCTAGTGAGGGCGGCGTCGGCAATGGCGGCCCACGGCCACGGGCTTGCCGGCTCTGGTGAGCCAACGGCGGCTTGGCCCTAGTGGCCTACCCCACGAGCATCATCAACCCATGACAGACACTGAGCAACGGAGAGAGGAGGCGGTAAGGGGCCTGAGTGGCACGGCCATGTGCGAGCTCGGCTTGGCGGCGAAAATGGCGATATGGTGGAGCCACCATCTCGGTGAGCTCTACCTGGGGCAAAAACAGTTGCTCGGTGAGGTCGAGGACGTGGAGGGGCTCAAGGTGATGCTACGGCTTAGAGGAATTGGACAATGGTGCTCGGATTTGGTGGGTTTCATGGTGGCGGTCGCTGCTCTCCTCCGGTTGCCGCTCGCTCGGTGGAGAGGACAGGGAGGAAATGAAATGGCGAGAGAGAGGGAGGGAGTGAGGTGCCAGCATGGCCTTCATCTGTGAGCACACACGCACAATGTGGAGGAGCTGGCTAGGCATGGACGCCATGCGGTGGCTCGGCCCTGAGCCGATCGGCCACGACATTCAACTGAACGTTCAGAACCCGACTGAATCGGAGCTCTGGTGACCGACTAACAGAGCAAATTCAATGCCTCATATCTCCAGATATAGGCCGATTTGGTGTGAGCCGTAGTTAGCAAAATTGTAGAGGGTCATGGGATCTACAAGTTTTTCAATAGGAGCTCGAGTTGGTTCGGCACAGTTTGAGAGTTACAATGCTCCAAAGGGGGTCACTTTGCAACTGCAAATGTCAATTTCAGACTTAGAAAAATTCTAAGTGTTGGGCAGCCCTCTAACTGTCTTTGTGGGCCTTGTTAGAGCATGTTCCAGCCATTTTCATGAGATGACCCTAAAACAACTTTTGTTCCCTAATAAATTTGCTACAACTTTGTTAAAGGGTGCACATCCATGCAAGATCTCTAGGCTGGACTTTTTAAATGGTCAAACAAGGACACTCTATAGGTCATCACATGGTCAAACTCCACCTAGAGGGCAAATTGGTCATTTTGGTCAACATGTACAGTGCTCCACTAATTAATCTAAGTGTAGTCAAGGTGTATTAGGCCATAATCAACCACTCTACACATTTGTTACACCACTTCTAAGTACCACATGAGTTGAAACAAACAAAACAATCAAATTACTCATTTGTTGCAAAACCATGTTTCACATGTTTCATGAATTTGTTGCAAGTTTAAGCTTGTCATGTCCACTAAAAATGTTGACATGTTTCAAGGTATGAGAACTCATGTTGCATTTACATGTTGCACTAACCATAATTCACAAGCAATCATGTATGAAACAAACACAATTAAGAATGTTGCATACACATGTTTCAAGTAACAATTGCATGATGAGATGAATGATGCACATGTTTATGAAATGAAAATGCAATTTGTGGAAGCCAAACACCTAGGGTGTTACAGCTAGTGCCCGGACGTCCAGACGAACGCCTGCGTCCGGGCGCCCGCGCCTGTTGCGCCTCCTTGCCCCTCTAACCGTCTGATTGCCTAGCCACCTGCTCGCGTCGCCCGTTTGGGCGTCTGCTCATCCGACCGCTGCTCGTCCAAATGCCCTACCTGCTCGCCTGCCTATCTGGTCTGCTCGCTCGTCCGCAACTCACGTTTGCTCGCTCGGCCGCCTGCTCACCCACCTAGCCAGTCGCTCGCCCGGCCCTGTCTGCTCGCTCGCCTAGAATAGCTAAAACATATGCAACACCAGATCTACTTTTACAACATCCAGATGAAACACGTGCAACATACATCTGAAACAGCTAAAACATTTGCAACACATGTTTGAAACACTTGTAAAGCATCTGAAAATACTTGAAAAGTCATTGCAAACATATGCAACATCTGGATAAAAACACTTGCAACATATGTGTGAAATATACGCAACATCTAAAACAAACACACTTGCAACATGCTTTTGAAAAATAGGTGAAACATTTGGAACACACCCTTGCAACATGCGTGTATAGCCATTCAACATATGCAGCATCCCGATTTACTATGGCAACATTGATGTGAAACACTTGCAACACATCTCTGAAACATCTAAAATATAAGTTGGATGCTCAATTAATGATAGTCTTATTTTTAGTAATGATGTGATTTAGACAAAAAAAAAATTAAAGGTATTTAGGTTATTTTTAATAATAACATATATAGGTGTTATATTAGATTATTTTTATAATGGCAATTTTAATTTAGAAACAAATTAGATACAATGGTGTTGCTGCTAACAATGATCAAACCTACATAATTAATGGCCAGTTGCTTCTTTTTTTAAGACTTATCTCTTCTCTAACTCGTCATGTGAGGATCAATGTGGGTGCTCTTAATGTATCCTCTAATCAGTAAGAACTATTCCATCAAACCATGCTCATGCTCTTGAACGAGCTAGTAATAATAGGCGACATAAGTATTAAAATCAATCAATAAATTTGAGACCCATAGATAACTAGAAGTGCTTATTTTGGTTCTCTCGCATTTGTTCTACACAATAAAGTAGCCTGGTCCTTGGAATATCTGCACCTTTTGTCATCAATCTAGAAGGGAGATCATTATTCTTAAATTAGATTTTGAAAATGCCTTTGACAAGGTTGAACATGAGGTGATCATTAAGATAATGGAATGTTTTCCTGATAGATATTGCTTGGATGAGGCTGATTTTCAACTCTGGCACTTTAGTTGTCATGTGTTAATGGTGTATCAGGGAAGATTGCTTGGATGAGACAGATTTGAGAGAGAGCAATGTTGCAAGTACGATAGCTACAGTATTTGAGAGAAGAATAAGCGGCTGCAGCAGCCACACCCACCTAGGCCTCGTTTAGTTCGGTGAATTGGGGAGAAAAACACTGTATCAGAATTCCTGTAGCATTTCGTTTGTATTTGGTAAAAATTATCTAAATTTTGACTAACTAGGCTTAAAATGTTCATCTCGCAAAGTACAACAAAACTGTGCAATTAGTTTTTGATTTCATCAACATTTAGTACTCCATGCATTTGCCGACATTTTGATGTGACAGGGAATCTTCTTTTTGCATAGTGAAATTTGGGGGAGAATTGGGGAACTAAACAAGGGCTTATTCTTGCAGCCGAGCATCCTCGGTGGGCAGAATTTTTTAGAGGTTGTTGCATGACATAGATCGAAGCCATCAATAACCTTGGGCTGGTTTAGATGCAAATTTTTTTGCAAAATGGGCACTGTAGCTTTTTCGTTGTTATTTGGTAAATATTGTCCAATCATGGTCTAATTAGGCTTAAAAGATTCGTCTCGTCCATTTCATCTAAACTGTGTAATTAGTTTTATTTTTTTATCTATATTTAATGCTTCATGCATGCGTCTAAAGATTCGATGTGACGGGGAATCTACTGTTCTTTTGCAAAATTTTCTGGATCTAAACTGGGCCCTTGTGTGATAACATATATTATGAAGTCTCTTGTCCATACTATTGAAGATTGACTGCCAGCATCACTCGCCCATTAGTTTGTGTCAAGGCACTAATCCCTATTCATTAGCTATGCCTATATGCTTATGCTTATCTATTTGACTAGCTTGAGCGACAAACTAGTCCTCATTTGGTGGGTGAGTGTCAAAGCGCACGGCGGCGCAGGAGAGAGTTTGCAACATCCTTAAGGCAGCCCTGTGGACGACGCAGCTACGACGTGTAGAGTTGTGATTATCGCTGTGGCGACGTGCCTGTCCTTCGGTTTGACTGACGTAGAGGGCCGAGGCCTCGAAAGTGTGAATCATGGCGTGATTTTGCTCCATTCGAGGGAATAGTGGCATAGAGCGGTGTTTTGTACGCCGCGCAGGCCTGGATCGTGCGTATAGTGCCAATATGGGTGGCATAGTGACTAGCAGCTCTTCCCCATGCTTGTTATGAGCGACAGCGTCGTGATTTGACCCCTATCATTCCTGACTTGTCCGGTTAGGCGAACGCAAAAACGTGGGTAACGTCACGGGGGGTCTCGAGCGTGCCAACGGGGGAGCGGCGTTAGAGGCCGGTCTCGGGCGAGGCGGTGATGATGTTGTGGGTTGGCCCGTGCCCGAGACCCCAGCGCTGAGGTGTTCCGAGACCCCTTGCGTGAGGCCTCGGATGAAGCGGGGAGATAGGCTGGTATGCTCACGCGGCTCGCTGGAGGCTCAGCAAGGGGAGAGTTAGCCCATAGCTCTCTTTAACTGATTTTTTTTCTTAGACGGGGCAGATTAATCGTTTATTTTTGAAAAACCGAGTGGATTTTTCACCCTAATTTGGGCTAATTATGATACCCGACATACGTGCTATGCACGATCTCAAAAAAAAAAAAGTTTGCAGCAGCTCCGGTGAATGCGATTAGAGTTCAAGATAAACCTCTTTTGTGAGTGGTATCCGTCACGTCACATGGTTACCATAACAGATGAATCTAGAACGCCCATTCTAGCCGAGTGAGCCTCGAGACTCTGGAATTGATTTTCTTTCCTCTTCCATGTAGTTTCACAATTGATTTTTATAACCTTCTTCAAAATTGTAGTGAGATTTGCTGATTAAGCCCTGCATCTTTTTTCAAAACTGTACCTGTCATACTTGAAGGGAAACCTACCACTTTGTTCCCATCAAAGCACCAGGAGAACTGACACCGGGTCCCACCAACAGATAAGCCGGCAGAGGCCCTACATGGCAGCAACCTAGCACCAGCTGCTCCCGGCCTCGAGGATATTTTTGTCCGTATGCCACCAACCCAACAACTGACGGAGGCAAGGCCACCACGTGGCGACGTATGGTTGGCTACTCGGTCGCGTGCCGGGAGACCACGACCTGTGAGCGCGCCACGTCCTAACCACCCGCACCCGACGGAGCACTCCCCGGCCCCGCTCCACGGCGCCCCCAAGACCCTGGATCCCCTGCGCCGCCTTCCTCTTCTGCATCATTCGCAATCACAGGTCACGGAACTCTACCCACTCGTCAGCACCAAGCTAGCTAGTCCTCGCGCCTTTCCGACGAGAGGCGCATGTGGCTCGGTAGCAGTCTTGAGGCTTTGAGCTCTCCTCACCTGGTGTCCATGTCTTTTTGGTGCTGAGCTGAGACTGAGAGACAGGTAAGGAGGAGGAGGAGGAGGGAGAGATGGAGTTCAAGAACTGCGGGTCGTCGTCTCAGCGCCGACCGGCGGTGGTGGTGGACGAGGGGGCGCCCTTGGCGAGACAGGGGTCGGTCTACTCGTTGACGTTCGACGAATTCCAGAGCGCGCTCGGCGGCGGGGCCGCCGCCGGCGGTGGCATCCCCAAGGATTTCGGCTCCATGAACATGGACGAGCTGCTCCGGAGCATCTGGACCGCGGAGGAGACCCAGGCCATGGCCTCCGCCTCTGGCGCAGGAGCGGGCGCGGGGATGCCGCCCACGCCGCTGCAGCGGCAGGGATCGTCCCTCACACTGCCCCGGACGCTCAGCGCCAAGACGGTCGACGAGGTGTGGCGCAATCTCGTGAGCGACGAGCCGCCGCAGGCGCAGGGGGCGGACGGCGGCGGACACCAGCAGCACCACCGCCAGTCGACGCTCGGGGAGATGACTCTGGAGGAGTTCTTGGTCAGAGCTGGCGTGGTCAGGGAGAACCCCGCTCCAGCTCCTCCAGCGCCACCACCCATGATGCCGCCGCGGCCGGTACCTGTTGCTCCTAAAAGCTCCGCCTTTTTCGGGAATTTACCGGGTGCCGACGACGCCGCAGCTGCGGCAGCGCTGGGGTTTGCACCTGTCGGCATGGGGGATCTGGCCATGATACCGCCCAGGGCGGCAGGCATGGGAGGCAGCGCCATGGCTGTGCAAACAGCGGTGAATCAGCAGCTTGATTCTGGCGGGAAGGGGTACAGCGACCTGTCGTCGCCGACGGAGTCGCTGCCTTTTTCGTTTGAAGGGATGATTCGGGGGAGAAGGCATGATGGAGGCGGAGTGGAGAAAGTGGTGGAGAGGCGGCAGAGGAGGATGATCAAGAACAGGGAGTCCGCCGCGAGGTCCCGAGCTCGCAAACAGGTCTCGACCTTTTGTACTGAATTCATGCATGTCTTACTGATCAAGCCATTTGTTAGTGAAAGACTTCAATCTTGTTGGGCCGAGAATAAGATGTTACGAAAATTTTATCCAAATTGCTTCTTGCGACTGTAATCAGAGTCATTGTACAGGAAACCTGAGCTTTCTACTTATACTATCTGTTTCTTTAAAGCAGACAATTTTTCGACTTTCCTGTTTCGGTAAAAATTTCTTATTTTACTGCATAGGCTTATACAATGGAGTTAGAAGCTGAAGTTCAGAAACTCAAGGAGCAGAATCAGGAACTGGAGAGGAAACAGGTGTCTTTTCTAATTTTCTCTGCACACACTACAGTTTTTTAGATAAAAGACACACTACAGTTGCACTTCATTCTTAAATTATAAGATGTTTTGATTTTTTTGGATACATAGTTTTACGATGCACTTAGATATACACCATGTATTTAGAAAAGTCAAAGCGTCTTATAATTTGGACCGGAGGGTTAGTGCATTGCCTCCTGAGAAGCATTTATTTTTACTCATTCTGAAATGGGTGGTTTCAGCATGCCCCATGTTGCTGGCATAGAGTTCCCGTTAATCATTCACTATCTACTCTACTCCTGTATTGTTCAGCGTGACAGCTATAGTACAGTGTGCATTTCTAAAAACAAAAAGATGCACGCTGTAAGGCTGTATATTTCTGGTTATCAATAATTGGAGCATCTTTCAGTACATCATGGACCATGTTTTGAAGTGAACATTACCAAGGAAGGAACACGGGAACAGTTTTTCAGCATATAAATAGACTTGACATCCGGACCACATTTCGTTTAGGTGTAATGATACTGCATCATAGGTTATGCTGAACAACTCTTAAGAATAGGCACACATTCTTGCATTGCGGACTCTGTTCTTTCAATGTGCTCATAGTACTGATCGTTCATTTCTTTATAATGCAGGCAGAGATTATGGAAATGCAGAAGAACGAGGTAACTGTTAATTCCAAACTTCCTGTGTTTGACCCCTGTATATTATCTTGACGCTCTTTCTGGTTTGCTAAAACTTTGGCAGAGAAATATTCAGCCTGTAAGCATACTACTTTTTCTATTACTTTGCCAATAACCAAAGATGAAAGAATGGCATGAAGTAAAATCCATATTATTCAAATATACTCCATTAGTCTCACGTTGTGAGTTGCTAGTTGAGCAACCAATCACTAAATAAATTGGTTGTAGGATTCAGTTGGGGACTCACACTTGCAGGGTTTCTTTATAGGCAACGTATCTGGTGCAAACCAATCTCTCTGTGCAACCGTACAAACTTCTAATCTGGGTCACATGACGTTGATCTAAGGGAGCGCAGGAGAGAGTGGGAGGAGAGATTTGCAAGAGTGTGATTAGGAGCGGGCGGTTAAGCGTAAAATTACCCAATCCCCATGCGTCCCTTGGATCAACATCATGTGGCCCAGATTAGAAGTTTGCACAGTTGCACGGAGAGGTTGGTTTGCACCAGATACGTTGTTCTTTCTATTCCAGATTCCGCACATTTAGTTCAACTTAACTTCAAATATACTACATTTTTCCTTTTACCTCCTTTTAAAATATTTTACTGCAGATATCTGAAACAGTTAACAGATATACAATATTGCTACCAGCACATTTATAATTCTAACTTTTCACTTGTTTTTGCATTTGGTACTGATGATTGCAAATTTTGCTCGACAGGTACCAGAAACGTTGAAGGATCCATTCGGACGGAAGAAACGGCTGTGCTTGCGAAGAACATTGACTGGCCCTTGGTGATGATTGTCTGGAACAGCAGATGACTTGCACTAGCTACATACCTGCAGTGGTGCTTGGGATCTGTACATAATTTCTCTCCTATAGACTAGCGATGAACATAGTCGGAATGATTGTACTGTTAGCTCCCTTCTGCCGCTTATGTAGTACAGCAGTACCATAGTGGTGGAATCGAAAACTGACATGTAGATTATGTTACTAGAGAACCAAATGGAGTGAAGCCGGCCGCAAGAGTCAGCTTTACCATCCTCCAGTGCTTGTGTAGAGTTGCCTAGGTTTGCATCTTGCCAGAACATCGTATAGAGATTGGATGATTTTAAAAGATCGGTGACTGGGTGTAAGTAGATTGATGGGATCCAAGCGTGTCAGCGTTCAGGATGCAGCCCGTCTTGACGACTGTATATCCGATGGCTATAGAGCAGTAGTATGCAAACTGTACCGCTGCTGCTTGTGTGTAATGGTGAAATCGGAATCCCTTATTTAGTCATCTGTATTGCTTAGCAAATATACTCACAAGGTCTCCTAAATACCAACATTGGAGTGGTGTGAGTTAGTTGGGTCGATTCAACCAAGTTGCAAGTGGTTTGCATGAGTTGTGATAGTTGTATCAAAGTTGTACAGGATAAGTGCGACACTCTCCTGAGTTATATGGTTTTTTTGGCCTAGTTTGCATTAAAAAACTGGGCTGACACTTGCCTTTTTTTCTTTCTTCGTCTAATAGAAATCACGGCAAAGCTTTTGCCGTCCTTTCTTAAAAAAAATACCAACATTGAAAAGTTGGATAGAGTCTTAGTAAGTACATATTTGGGAGTAAAAACTCCCATTAGCAATGGTGCAAGCTTTAGGTAGGGATATTTTATATTTTAGACCATTCTGGAACTTCTGCTCATCGTGGTAATCGATAGTTGTTGACATTTGAATTGTGTTGGTTAACATGGGAAGGGTTCTATATGAAAAAGTGCAATGTGTTTGGAATAAGGAGACAAGAGGGTCCAACTCAATGCAAAGATGGCAATGCAAAATACAATGTTTGCGTTAGTACTTGAGAGGTTGGGAAAGAAATGAAAAGGCAAAATTAGATGAGAGAAAGAGGTTATTACATCTAACAAGTTTTGTTGATGCTTTAGATAAGAAAGCGGAGTTTTCCTTTCTTTTGTCAAGACAAGATCTATCATATGTTGAGGGAATAAGAGATTGCATTGTTTCAACGCTCCAAATCTAAAGACTTGTTAGATGGGACAATAGTACAAAGTACTTCCAACCTATTGCAAATGGCAAGCATTGCAAAACTCATTTTCCAAATGGAACATGATAAAAGCACTAGGCCCGATGATTTTCTGGCAAAATTTTATCAAGTGTTCTGGGAGGTCATAAAAGTTTATTTGATGGCAATGTTTTATGACTTTCTTAATGGGAAACAAACTTGTTTAGCCTCAATTTTGGAATTACTAACTTTACTCTCAAAGTGTCAATAAGAAACCCTAATACAACAACTCAGGCCAATTTGTTTGTTAAGTGCTAATTTCAAAACTTTTACAAAAGTGGCAATGATTAGAATAAATAAGGTTGCTCAAAAAAGTAATTAGTCCCTCATAAATGACTTCCCTTCCTGGAAGATATACTTTGTAAAAGGTAGTCATTTTACACGAAAAAATCCATAAGTTACTCCATCCATCCACGAAATGATGTAACTATCGGATTTGTCCAAGTCAGACTAGCTTAACTTTGACTAAGTTTATAGTGAATAGAATTAACATTTATGTCTCCAACTGTGTTTACTACAAAAATATACATTATAATTAATTTAATGATACTTATTTTGTCAAACTTTAAATTGTTTGACTCTAAAAAAATGACAGTTGCATCCTTTTATGGACGAAGGGAGTACAAAATAAAATAGATCAATGGGTCATTTTAAAGGTAGACTTTGAGAAAGTCTGATAAAGTCAAATGTCCTTTTCCGGAGCAAACTCTTTGGATGAAAGGTTTTCCACCATTGTGATGTCATTGGGTTCATCAATTTTGTTTTGTGGTAGATGATCTTCGATAGGCTAAAAAACATGGACCCCTAGCAAGGATTCAGTGATTTTGGTGGTTGATTGGCAATATAACCATTTAGACTAACAAGTGTAGCTAGTATATAAGGTATATTGGTCCATAGGATGCCAAGATGGACTTGGCTAGACTAAGGTGAAGATTGAGGAATCAACACCACAAATGAAAGTCAAATAGGATCAATGAAATCCTGAAAAACGAGCAAGAAGTTCAAGACATAAAGAAAAAAAGCCTAGACAAAGAGACGCGAAGAAACAACACTTAGAGAGCACCAGAGTTTTCTGATGGCACCATATTAGCTCTCCAGTGTAGCTCCAGACAAACAATTAGACAAAAGGCTTCCAATAATCAGTTCAACTACTAGCTAGTGATATTCTTTGTTTCCCTCTCTATCTTTGGATTCATCTAATGACCCAGGACGTAATCCTGGGTGTGAGGAGTAAAAATCAAAAAAAAAATTGAATTTTTTTCTTATAAAATTAAATTGGATTTATTTCGTACATTTATTTTTGAGAAAATTCAGGGGTCAGAATTCCATATAGTTCGAAAGTCCTAAGTGATCGTACCATTGTTTCTGATTCAGCAAACCTATTCTTATCTCTTTCTAAAGGAATTAAAAAACAAAATAAAGAATAAAAATTACTAGAATTTTGGATTTTTCAAATTTCTCTCATTAAATATTCCAGTATTAAGAATGGGTTTAGTTACCTAAATTCAAAAAGCGAATCAAAGAATTTTGGTATCTAGTTATTAGTTAAACATATTTATTAAAATTTTAAAAAGATTGAATACTTTTATTTGTAATCATTTTTGTATTTATTTCTGTTAAAATAAAAGAGCTCTCTTGTTTCGTAATTGATTGATTGAATTCCAAAGTTGACACTAGAAATTTTCACCAATCAATGGTTAGTTTTTGCTATAAACTTGTTGGCTATTCGTTAGTTTTTGCTTTATAGCCGGAGCCTGAAATTTGTAATTATGGGGGTGTTCGGTTACGGTGGCAGCCACAATCGTAGTTACTACAGTAACCTCTATATCATTTGGGTCCATTAGCACTAAAATTATAGCTAACTAATAGCTGCAAATTTTTAACAGGATTTTGTTTGGATCCACCTGCTAATAAGTGGTTGGATATTGAGTTGAAGGTGCATATGAATTATTAGCACATATTAGCAACTCCAAGCGTGCTAACGAAACGAATAGTTAACTTCCATCTAGCTAATAATTATCAGATTTATTAGCAGATCTGTTTAGTTCTATTAGTACTAATTTTAGCTTTTTTGAATAGTATTAATTTTAGCTGCTAATTTTTAGTGCTAATAGATCAAAACAGACTAAAAAAACTAATGGTTATGGGTCATTGGGTCACCGATGAAATGGGCCGATCTGACATTGCTCCAAATACCGCAAGCAGCGGAACCGTTCGTGGTGGTCTACTTCGACAATCTCTCTTACAGCCCACATCGATTCCGTTAGTCTCGGCCCAGCTTTGCGCCCGTCGCAGCACCCAGTCGGGGATCGGACCGGCGGAAACTTTGTCACACACTCAGACAGAGAGAGAGAGCACTTCACTGCAGGGACGGAGGAGGAAGTACACCCGTGAACACGGTTCACCGGTCATCATCCCGCCGACGATCCACCCAAGCCTCTCCAGCCAGCTAACTGCTAACCTACTATTTCATTCCCTGATCTATGTACTCTTAACGTATACATATTTATATGAACTTTTCACAAAAAAAAACCCTACGAGCTACGTATTCATGTAGCGCAACAGACCAACAGTGCACGATGGGATAGGATAGGTTTTGCATCGGATGCTTTCCTGAATGAACTTCACAGTTCGTGCCATCATCGTGTGGCAATGGCAACAGCTGCTCCCAGTCCCAGATCACGACGATAAATGTGCAACATTGACGTCGAGTGAACTTGGACTTGATGCCTCGATTTGAGCCGTATGCTATGCCGTGCGCTAGCGTGTGTGAGTGGGTCTACTCCCTCCGTCTCATAATTATTTTCCTAGAGCGCTTTCATTTTCTTAGGAAAAGAAAAGAAAAAGGTAGACAAACTTGTAGATTGCAGTAGTGTAAAAAAATCTGCAGTGATCAAACTTTCTTAAATTTAGCTAGATTTATATTAAATATTAGAAATTAGAAATATTTTATAATCAAATAAGTATTATAAAAATATATTTGATAAATGTTATTAATTATGTATAATAAATATTAATATTTTATATATATTCCGTCAAATTTTAAAATACTTTATTTTTTAGAAAGTGAGAATGACACTTTTTATAGGACGGGGAGTGTATCTTACATTGCTAATTCGTTACTAGACGCGCTAAGAAAAAAAAGCTAAATTCTAGAAATTCTCATAATAATCAGAGATATCTGACCTTTAATTTGTTAGACTCTAATCATCCTCGCCTATAATAACCATTATATCAATTATAATTTATTTACGCGGGCAATCTTACTAGTTAAAACAACTTTAGTGTCAGTTAGAGAGTGCTTCCGCATAGAACCATAGATATTAGAGTACTAGTTTATTGGGCACACCAACACGATCCATAACTCATCATCAACGTAATCTGCAAAGCTACAACTACAACAGAGCTCCTATGTCTTCTGATGGCAATGAAACTACGGAGAAAACCAGCATCAGCAAAGCTGCCTCGCACGGAGGCCCCCAACAAAAGAAACCAGATCGGCCCGCCCCCAAAAGCTGGGACAGCGCCACGCTGTGACCGAATAATACCACACCCGTCGACCGTCGTCGTGCGTCCAGCGTCCTCGGCTCCTCCGGTGTCGTTGGTGTGCTTCGCTTCCCACCGCGGTCGAGCGATCAGGGCATCGATCAGGACCGCAGCCACGACGCAGCCGTTTAATTAACTTTATTGGCGAGTGGGCACTGGCCCCAGACAGGACGCCTGGCATGTCCTGGAGCACGTGCAGGGACAAGAAGCGAAAGCACCAGCGCGGCCGAGCGTGCCGTGGTCGCAAACAATGCGCCAGCCCCGCGCGCGTGGTGGCGCACGGTGCCACAGCGCAGGCGGTCGGCCTCTCCCCTCTCTGCCTTTCTGGTACGAGCGGCAGGCTAGCGGTTGCCAAAGGCAGCGGCAGCCGTGGGCTGGCGCCCGTGTCGTGGAGCCGGCGCCCAAGATCGTGTCTCGTCCGTCGTCTTGGCCGTTGGGTAATGTGCGGGCTCGACTGCCCGGTGTTCCCCCGCGGAACGAAGCAAACCGCGGGTCGGATCGGAGAGCGCGCTTTACAGCGGCGCGGCGGGCAGCGCGCGGCCGGTCGTTCGCTAGCTTTCGCTGCCGCCGCTGTGCGGGAAGAGCGACGAGGAGTGGCTGCATGCGCCGTGCAGGATCCAGGATCCGATCTCGCCTGGCCGGCAGGGCGTACGTACGTTCCCGGTGGCCGTGTGGTTGGGCATTATATCCTCCGTACCGCAAGCATATCATACCTCGGTCGTTCGTTAGGAAGGTGGCAGGGCGAATATTTGGCCGGCACGGGCGATCTGCCACTACTCACTAGTCACTACTGCCAGTCCGATCCGTCTGCTGCTTCGCGCACTTCCTTGGCCAATAACCGGATGATTTGGCCTGGGCATTATTGCCATCCGATGGCGATTAGCTTTGGCACTAAACAAACGGTGTGGTCCAATGCCTTTTTCGTTTCTGTGCGGAGTAATACAAACTCCCACCGCATCGTGTGCCCCCTGCTCCCCCTGGGGAACAGAACAGATAAGCCCCGTGCACGTACTACGTACGTACGAACTGCATACATAAATGCACGGATGTACATGTTGCATGCTGGCAAGTGTACTACGCACCTCTGCTACTTTAATACTAGTTCTCTACTTTACATGCTCCAGTTGGTTATCGTTAGTTACAGATAATGAGCATCTGCTCATCAGTAGGATTGGTCCTCTCAAGTCTCAAGCAGGGGGAGCCGGTACAGAGCTAGCGTGGCAACTATAATTCGCCCGTCTCGTGCAGCATCTGCACGCGTGCCACTCTGAATAATCGCGGTTGCTAGTTCGGTGCATGTTCCCTCGCGAAGCAAATGAGCCAAACTGGAACATTACTATACAGTCGGATCACAAATTGTTTCCAGCCATATCCCTTTTTGTTTGTAAAAAAACAAAGGGTGTTAGAAAACCGAGTGTGTGAACTGTCCATGTAGGACTTTAGCCAGACCGAACAAGGCACCAGGCGATATTATAGTTGAAGGAGTCTCACTGAAGGACCACAACAGAATATGTGGCCCGATGGGCTTTCACATAGGCCTTGTTTAGTTCCCAATTCCACCTCTAAATTTTACTATGCAAAAAGAAGATTCTCCATCACATCAAAATATCGGCAAATGCATGGAGTACTAAATGTAGATGAAATAAAAAAACTAATAGCACAGTTTTGTTGTAGTTTGCGAGACGAACATTTTGAGTCTAATTAATCAATTTTTGGACAATTTTTTATATAAAAAACAAAACGCGCTACAGCGTTCCGACCGGAACACTGTAGCGCGCAGTGCCGATTCGGCGTTCCCAAGTCGGAACTAAACACATTGCTACAAGGTCAATTGTCGGTTGCATTGTAAAGGTCTACCAGGTACAGGCAGGCAGGTGTTTAAAATCCTTGCGCGCTCGTTACAGCGTGGCTGGTAGACTTCCTGCGTTTCTTAGGCATAACCATATAAGCCAGGAGCTCACAGACAAGCCTCGTTCAGCAGTGTGACAGGGCAATAGGTCCTGCGTCCTGGATTTGTATGCAGAAAGGTACACACACTTTATTTTAACGCATGGGCTCAAAGATCGTCGGATCGACTATCCTGATAGTTCGCCGAGGTTTTCTACTCCATCTATTCTAAATTGTGTGTCACTTTAGCCATGTGCTAAGTCAATTTTTTTTTTCTAACTTTGTTCAACTTTATACATCAACATCTATCAAATTGGTTTCACTAAATTATCCATGGAACATGTTTTGTTATTGCATTTAGTTGAAGCTGTGATGTTGATATATTTTTAAAAAGCTTGATCGAAGTTATATAAGTTTGAACATTAAGATAACCAAGGATTGGAAGGAGTATAGTATGTGTGATAAACTATCCTTGGAAAGTTGGAAGTAGATGAGAAGCGGTCAGCTTATTTGGCATACCGTCCTACCTTGCCGCAGATCTTAGTATTTCTTGGCCCTTGTCTAACAAATATTGGGCCATCAGGTGCAGTTTTGCCCAACAGTTCTATGCTTACGTGAATATCTGATAATGATAGCCGTATCTGTGAAAGTGAAGGGCGGATGTAAGACGATGGCGACACCGTACCATTTCCTGCACATCAATACTAGTACAGAACAACTAACACCATAAACAGTCAAGTAGAAATGCATGTGTCACAGTGTCAGTTCGTCAGCTGTAGACTGTAGAGCCAGCTGCCTCCCAGCCTCCCTTTTTCAGAAATGTGAACTGGTGGGCACTATCCTTGTCCATGACCATATCTACGCGCATGTCGGAGACGATCAGACTCAGACGGACACACGGGAGTGGGCAGGCGCCAACCGCAAGGCGACGCCGTGGGCTTCACCTTCCCAGCGGCAACGGCGCCGGTGCATTCATTAATGGCTGCCGCGCCACCGCTCGCTGGGTGCCTGCCTGGATCACACAGCTCACAAGTCACAAGCAAAGCGAGAGGGCGCTAGCCTTGTTCACTTACGGCTCCAGGGGCCGCTCGCGTCGCGCCCGTGCCGCGCGCAACTGCGACGGAGACATGACCCCGCCAAATAAAGCAAGGGACAAAGCCTTTCTTTTTGGGCGGGTACACCGTGGCGCACGGAAAGGGGGCATGGAGTGCGCCCGTCGCCCGGTCGGTCCGTGCATGAGCTAACTGCTTCCACGATGTTCGTTTCCTTTCAGATACGAAAAGGGTAATTCTGGTTAGGAGTTGTTAATCGGCGTAGCTTAGCTTGTACCACAAAAACTAATGATCATGACCGCAAAGCTTAGTGCGCAGGGGAAGAAAAGCTACAAGGAACCAGGGGTGGATCCAGCACTGGGGCGGGGTGGGCTCGAGCCCTCGCTACCGCCGCTCGGACCATGGAGCCCCTCCTAAGCCCCCACTACAAATTTGTACATATTCAAGCTTAGAAGAAGAGGCTAGGAATGAAAGATTATGAGATAAGCCTCTCCTAACTTATTTTTTAGATCCGCCACTGCAAGGAACAGCAGAGGATGTCGCGACCGGGAGGCAACTGCACGTATGCTCCTCATGCCGGGCACCAAAGCAAAACATGCTCATGCTACACAGCCTGTGAAAGCGTGACTGCAACTCGATCATGGACCTCGCATTGCATTGTCTGCTGATCCATGGAGGCCATGCTAAGCTATCGTCGGATTGGACTATTGAAGGAAGGTTCGCATGATCTGTTTTCGGATATATCATAAACAAGGCTATAGCCAGTAGGAACACATCAGCACCCACCCACCGTGCCTGTTAAATCTTCGACGTACTAACGGTATCCAACAGTACGCACTCAAAGAAACGTTTAAAGATTCATTCACCAGTCCGTTGCAGAATAAGGATGGAGGAGCGTTTTTATTTTTAACTAGTACTGTGCAAATGTGCCTTCTCGGTGAATTTAGCTCTCATTTCTGGGACACTGTATCTTACAACGAACGGTGCTTGGCGCACATGAGCACGGCATAATTTACTGGCGCGCTCATGCGCGCGAACATGGTCTAGTTTACCTTCTCACTTATACTAGTGTAGTTTGATTCGGACTCAAAATAACAAAGAATCAGAAGCGTCCGAGATCGATCGAGGTCACGGGCGTGCCAGCGCTTGCGCGAGGCGCTGGACCTTGGCGGCGATCTCCGGCGGGATGCGCACGGCGGGCCGGGAGCGCTCCTTACCGCGCCGGAAGTCGAGCCCCAGCGCGTCCGACACGTCCTCGGAGGTCCACCCGGCGCGCCGAAGCGAGTCCGAGCACCGGTCAGCCTTGAGGACCAGCGCGTCGAGGATAGCCTCGGAATCGGGTGCTGGGGCCCCGGCCTCCTCGCCGTCGAAGAACCCGGAGGCGGTGACCTCGACCATCTCGTCCACTTCGCGGTCCCTCCACCCGCCTTTCCTCAGCATTGATCCGAGCTCGTCGAGGTAGTTGTCGACCCACCGCGGGGTTGACCGCCGGGGTGGCGACGGGCAGCCTGAGGACGACGACGACGACGAGGCGGTGGAGGCTTCCGAGGACGACGAGTCGCGGCGGCGGCGGTCGGACGCGGCGTCGCTCCAGAACTCGATCCAGCGCGGGGCCTGGACGGCGTCGAGGCTCCGGCGCGTGCACGACGACCTGCTGGTCGTCGCGCCGGCGGAGAGAAGAGGGGACGCGAGCGGAGAGGAGGAGACGATGTGATCCATCGCCGTCGGCTGGAAGGAGGAGTCGCGGGTGAAGAAGTGGAGCAGGTCGAGGCCGCAGCAGAGTACGCGGTCGTCGGCGACGAAGAAGACGGGGTTCCCGGCGAGGCAGGGGCGGCAGGGCAGGTAGCAGCGGTCGAAGAGCGGCACGAGCAGCGGCGCGCGGCGGATGGCGGCGCGGGCCAGCCGCAGGGCGCGGTCCGGGTCGGCGGGCCTCCGGCCCCAGCACCGCGGCCACAGCGCGCCCCTCGCGACCTGGAGCGACGCCGCCGCGGCGGGGAGGTCGAACGCGGCGCGGAGCCCCGCCCGGCCGCGGCCGCGCCAGTCCGGGAACCCGGGACCCGAGGGGACGCCGAGGGCGAGCACGGCGCGGAGGTCGGGCGGGAACGTGAACCCGAACTCGGCCTCCGCGCGGGCCAGCTCCGCGTCGGTGAGGCCCGGGAGGACGGCCACCCCGGCGGCGTCGCGGAGGTGGGCGAGCACCCCCGCCGCCACGGCGTGGAAGGAGTGCAGCCCGTGCCGCGGCGACGCGGACGCCGATGAGGGACCCGCGGCGGCGCGCGTGGACAGGCGCCGCAGCGCCGCCGTGTGCGCCACCGATGGGGCCAGCCCCGCCATTCGGTGGTCCACGTCCACCATCGCTGCTGCGGTTTCAACCGGAGTGTGTGTTGTGAGCCCTGTTGCGTCTCGGGTGCGGTGCGGGAGTGAGGAGGAGTCCTTGAGATGCCGAGGAAACGGCTGCTGAGACTGAGAGGGACACGAGGAGACGGGCGGAGGGGTGGTGGGTTTAGAGCATCTCCAGCAATGCTACCTAAAACACACCCCCTACTTCTTTATTTAGGGTGCTACCTATTTTCATACTACCTATATTTCGTGGTTTGCTCCAGCAGCACTACCTAAAATAGGCTACCTAAACTCATCCCAGCACAGAATGACATGTGGGTCCCATCACAGAAAAAAGTAGGGAGAGTGGAGTAGGGGGCCAACAGAAGTAGGGGGTTTGGGGGAGAAAGTAGGGGGGCAACAGAAGTAGGGGGTGTAGTAGGGGGCCTGCTGGAGTTGATTTTTTAGACTCCACTACCTAAATCTGGAGTAGGGGGTCAAGTAGGGGGTCCTGCTGGAGATGCTCTTATATAGGGGAGGCGGTGGCCATCGGTAAGACAAGGGTGGGGTCTAGGGCCGTGGACGTGGGGGCCCTGCGGAGATCTGAGCTGAGCGTGGGGCGAGAAGGCGACGGCGGCGTCGCGGACATCGTGTGCTTCGATCGATGCGAGCTGGCTGCTGCTGGTGTTAACGTTGGGCGTCTCCGCTTGTGAAAACGCATGCTCAGAGGTCAGGTACTCAAGAACGGCGAGGGAGCAATAAATTCTTGTACCCGTATGATCGTATCGCGCATGGTTACTGCTTCACAGCAAGACTTTCTCAATCTTGTACTACTATAGCGTTCCTTTTTGTTGAAATAAACAAATATAAGAGCGGGTGATATTCTATTTTAGCAGTGACTACACAAATTCAGAAATCGAGTAGCATCAATCGGTCGAGCTACAGCCTACGATTTTTTTTTGGGTCCATTATTCGGTGCCTGCCTGGGCCAAGGACACCTGTGTTCATAACCCCGGGAAGCACAGGTACATGCGGTAGGGAATCCCTTGCCAGCCAGAGATGAAGGCCATAACTTGCTTGGGAGCACTCGGATCAGATGTCCCCCAGCCCCCAGGAAAGCGAAGGAAGGGGGATGCTTTGCTTAGTTGGCTTGGGTGCTCATCTCTTATCATAGAACCCAATAATGCTGTCAGAGAAACAGAAACCCAACTGGCGGCCATGATTTTGGTCCCCCGGAAACCGTGCATCCGTTCATGGCTTCCTCTTGGAGTAGGTCCGTCCGTCGTCCGCTGCCGCGCTGCACCATCCAGCCTCCTTCGTGTACTCGCGTGTACGGGCATGTGTACGTCAACTGATCATCTGACAAACTACGCTGCAAGTTGCTCGTGGTTTCTCCAGACCATTGTGCATCGTGTAAACACAAGACACTGCGCGTGGCGTAGGATACTGAGGCTGTGTTCAGTTTCTTAAAGTTTCAAAAATTTTACAAGATTCTCCGTCACATCAAATCTTTAGATGTATGCATGGAGTATTAAATATAGGTAAAAAAATAACTAATTATACAGTTTGGTTGTAAATCATAAGACGAATCTTTAGAACCTAATTAGTCCATGATTAGATACTAATTGCCAAATACAAACGAAAGAGTTACTGTGCTTCCAAAAAAATTTACGGGCCAACTAAACACACCCTGAGACGAGACCGCACCGCACTCTGAGGGGTTGTTTAGTTGGCAAAATTTTTGGCGAAACGCTACTGTAGCAGTTTCGTTGTTATTTGGTAAATATTGTCCAATCATGGTCTAATTAGACTTAAAAGATTTGTCTCGTCCATTTCGTCTAAACTGTCGGCATGTTCGTTTCGCTGGTTTATTGTGCTGAAAGCACTGTTCGCTGGTTTGTTGTGAGAGAAAAACACTGCTGGATGGCTGCTGATTCTGCTGATAAGTCCAAACGAACAGGGCATGTGTAATTAGTTTTATTTTTTATCTATATTTAATGCTTCATGCATGTGTTCAAAGATTCGATATGACGGAGAATCTGAAAATTTTGGCAAAAATTTTTGGCATCTAAACGGTGCCTGAATGACCGGCTGGCCGCCCGGGGGGTGTTGCTGCCTTGGCGACTTGGCGTGGACAAGGTGCTATTGCTAACTCACCAGCCGCGGTCACCTCATCAATCAAACCACCAAAGCGACGGCCGCGGCTGGGGCACCATCATCCCCATTCTCCATATTTCGCCGGCTCGCCGCACGCCTGCAGGGAAGCTGCATCGCGATCGCGGCCGTTCCGACGTGAGACGGGCGGGGATTGTCCTTGTCGATGTCACAGCAAACCCATCGCAAGTTTTTGGCATCTACGTACGCGGTGGTGGCAGTGCCAGGCTAATCTTGAGCCCGTCAAGTCGACGTGATCCCCGAGATCTCGGCCGTCGCCGCTTGCCTGGCTTTCCGACGGCCGTCTGGCGGCGAGTCACCGTCACAGTAATCAGTAGATGCTGACAGTGTGGCGTGACCGGTGGTGAGTGAACCAGGGGACTAGCATTTCTGGGCGAATTGCGGCGATTACTTGTTGCGATTGGATTTGGAAGCTGTATTATTATTGGGCGGATGGCTCTCTTGAGTAATTTCCGACCTACCATCTGTTCTTGTTCTTGTTGTCGCGTGGTTTGTCGCTGTCAGGATTCGTTGGAGGGATTTATGACAAAGCACGCAGAGTGATAAACATCACCAAGAGAATTTTATCAAAAAAAAAAAGCAAGAGAATCACTAGCAGGCTAGTGCATAGTACTGTTTTTTCTGGTATTCGGTTGCACACTCAGAACGCCTTTTTTTTTTCTCAGGATCACAGGACAGGAGACTGGTCGTGCTTGCTCAATGATTGAGGTGAGGTCTCCCTTTCGATCTTTACAGTCTTTGTTACTGTGCTCTGGTTGTAGGTCGGCGTCAGGGCATAGGGAATGAGCAGCACCTAATGACCTAGTAATAGCGACGTGGTGCACGAAGCGTTGGCTTAATCCAGAGACAAAACCGGCACTACCTTCAGACAGTGACCAGGCCTCCACGCATGCACTGCCACTGGGCTACATGTACATTACCTGACCTCTTCTGCACATGTGAAAACTGCAGGCTCGCTCGGCGCTCTGGACAGAAAAAGCAGTGGCGTGGCAAGTGGCAAAGCTAACACCACTGTCCACTGGCGCAGAAGAGCCTCTTGTTTTATTACTGCGGAACGTTGCTTGATGACGATGCGTGCTGCTGGAAAACATACAGTAGTAGAGTATTATTACTATGAGTGCTGACACTGTCACACTGAAGAGTCTCAGACGGTGAGCCCATGTACACAGGCAATTGTTACTGTGATTGCTTCAGGATCCACGGCTTTTGTCACTTGTGTAACACCCTGTTCGTTTAGACTTATCAGCAGAATCAGCAGTCATCCAGCAGTGTTTTTCTCTCACAACAAACCAGCGAACTGTGCTTTCAGCACAATAAACCAGCGAAATGAACAGGCCGAAAAAAACTGCAGCCTTCCGCACTGAAAAATCGCCGACGGCAGCTGCCATCTTGTGAGGAAAACGCTGCAGCCGGAAGCCTGGTGCCTGTTACACTCGCAACGGGCGATTCCTGCAACTCGCAGCAATGAAGATTACCAGCCACACCGAACGCTTGCTGGTACTCCTACGTACATGCGGTAAGAAACAGAGGCCTTGTTTACTTCTCTTCCAAATTCTAAATTTTTACAGTCTCTTTCCATCACATCAATCTTTAGACGCATGTATGAAGCACTTAATGTAGGTAAAAGAAATAACTAATTACACAGTTTGGTTGTAAATCACGAGCGAGCAAGCTAATAAATAGCGTATAACAGGTTGGTAGCGGATTGACATCGAGGTAGCGGATTGCAGATAGCGGGCGATATTGCGGACGATAAGTTTCAATAGCGGCACCTGATATTCCCATATAATTTTAAGTACATATATCATGAATAATGAGTATAAATAATTTTAAGTGTATATATCATGAATAATTTTAAGTTCCACAGCCGTTGCATGAGTATTTGAATTAGCGGGCTGGACTAATTAGGGTTATTTGCTTCCATGCTATTGCGGCCTGCTACGTGTAATTACGGCCGCAATATCGGCTCACCATTTAGAATTGCGGCCGTAAAGTTCGAAGATGCAAAGTTCAAAGCGCTACCTCATAGCGATAGCGGCAATGGACCGCTATCGCTATTGCGGGCGCAATTGCGGCCACTATCGCCGCTATTTATTACCTTGATCACGAGACGAATCTTTTGAACCTAATTAATCCATGATTGGACACTAATTGTCAAATACAAACGAAAGTGCTACAGTAGCAAAATTTTATTTTTTTTACATCTAAACACCCCCTAAGAATGACGTGTGAAATCGTAGAGGAGAGAGGAGACTAGGGATTGGGATCCTCGCAGAGTCTCGGTTGCATGTGCGACGAGACGACTGACTCCTGGTTCGTGCGGGTGAGTTTGTCAACCCGAGCAGGTAGGCCGTGCACGTGCGACCATGTGCATGTCAGCATGTGCATCAGGAGAGGACCGCGTACGTTTCGCCGTTTCGTACGTGCCTAGGGCCTGGTTTAGTTGTCAAAATTTTTAGCAAAATGCAACTGTAGCATTTTCGTTGTTATTTAGCAATTAGTGTCTAATCATGGTCTAATTAGGCTTAAAAGATTCGTCTCGTCCATTTCGTCTAAACTGTGTAATTAGTTTTATTTTTTATCTATATTTAATGCTTTATGCATGCGTCCAAAGATTCGATGTGATGGGAAATCTACTGTTCTTTTGCAAAATTTTATGGGAAGGGAGGGTATAACTCGGAGTCCGTCTCCACACGGGCGTGACTGAATTGCAAAAACAAGAATACAAACTCATAGCTACCAGCCCAAAATTCTGTAATTTATCTATCTTTTTTTTTGAAACGAATTTGTCTATCTTCTCGCGAAAAAACCGAAAGGAAGTACAAAATCTAACTCGGTAGTGAAACTTTCCCCTCAAAAAAACCGGAAGCAATCGGGCCTGATTTTAAAATATGTAGCTGGGCTAGCACCAAAGCTACAGAAACCTCGTTTATTATGCCGATACAGAATGGGCTTCAAAATGAAACACTTCGACTTCATCGAAGTTTCTTCTTGGGCCTGAGGTCTCGTTCGGAAGAGAATGTACGTCGTTTTCCTTCATCGATTTTTCTTGGGCCTTGGGTAGGGTAGTATTCGGGCCCTGGGTCGATACTTTTGGTCCGTTGTTAGCCTGTTATACACCAGCACTCTGCGGGGCCGCGAGCCCGGGACTACATGTTACAAGCTAGTTTTCTATTCTTTGCCTGATATAAGGAAAAAGTCTACTTTTCCTCCCCCAACTCTCACAAGTCCGTTTTTCCTCCATCAACTCTAAAATCGGACAAATCACCTCCCTCAACTTTTTAAACCGTGCATTTTACCTCCCGCGAGCGGTTTTGAAGACGGTTTGGTACAGTAAACGGCGGTACGCTACAGTAACAGATGGCTTTGGTACGGTGTCCATGTTTTTGTCTTTTCCTTTTTTTTATTTATTCCAGCTGAACCTTTGAAAAATCATAGTAAATCACAGAAAAATTATAAAATGGAAAATCTAATTTTGTTGCACTCCACATGAGTAGATCTACACAGTAAACATATAATATGGTATGCTTTAGTACAAAGTTTTTGCTATGAAGTTTTTATCTTTTTCTTTTTTATTTATTTGGCTGAATCTTTGAAAAATTATAGTAAATCATAGAAAAATCATAAAATAGAAAATCTAATTTTGTTAGACTCCACATGAGCATATCTATACAGTGAATATATAATATGGTATACTTTAGTACAAAATTTTTGTTGTAGCTTTAGATCTATGTTTTTCTGTAATTAATTGCAATAATTCATAGCTGCAGCTTCTATAATTATTTTGTTGGACTAAAGCATATCATATTATATGTTTACTATCTAGATCTACTCATGTGAAGTCCAACAAAATTAGATTTTCTATTTTATGATTTTTCTGTGATTTACTATGATTTTTCAAAGATTCAGCCAAATAAATAAAAAAGAAAAGACAAAACCTTCATAGCAAAAACTTTGTATTAAAGCATACTATATTATATGTTTACTATGTAGATCTACTTATGTGGAGTGCAACAAAATTAGATTTTTCATTTTATGATTTTTCTGTGATTTACTATGATTTTCCAAAGATTCACCGAAATAAATAAAAAAAGAAAAGACAAAAACATGGACACTGTAGCAAACCACCGATTACTGTAGCATATCTCCGTTTACTGTACTAAAACCGCCTTCAAAACCGCTCGAGGGAGGTAAAATGCACGGTTTGAAAAGTTAAGGGAGGTTGTTTGTCCGGTTTTAATGTTGAGGGAGAAAAAATGAACTTGGGTGAGAGTTGGGGGAGAAAAAGTAGACTTTTTCCCTGATATAATACTAGTACATACAGCTGTAGTAGTACACAATATACCATGGGACTTGCCCAAATACTTTCCTTCCGAGATTTTATATTAAAACCATAACTTTAGTTTGTTACAATTTCTGGGGCACAATCTGTAATTTTCGCTTTTGAGAATAAAAATCCGTCAGACAAAATCGTAAACTTAACAAAATCTTATTCGTGTTGCCATAAAGACAATTAACAATTTATAATTTTTCTCAATTACGCAAAAGGTTTACGTGTCTTTGTATTAAGATAGAAATAGTTTGAGTACAAGATGCTTAATTGGTGTCCAGACTCTATATGGTTTGCAACTACCTGTTCGCTTGGCTGAAAAGCCATAGCTGAAAAGCTATTACTGTTCGCTGATTTGTTGTGAGAAAAAAATACTATTTATTGACTGAAAAAGCACGGATTATAAGACAAGCGAACAGAGCCAAGCTCAAGCCCGCCCAAAGCTGAAAACGTCTATTGTATTACTCCGGCCAATAAACAACGTAGACTCCTTGCGCCGACATTAACAATTTACAATTATTTTTTGTTGTCAAACAAGGACAAATATTTGATATGTTATTAGGACGAAAAGACAAATACCAAATCGTGAATAATTTACATGTACTATTGCTTGAAACCATCTTCAAATTCAAGCACTTGAAATATAGGACAAATTGATATACTATGGTACTAAACAACGGAATTCTGTTCAACAATTTCCTCATGTGTTTTCTGACTATCTATTCTATTTTGAAAGTCGTAACAAGGGTAGCAGGAAGAGAACAGGGAAAAAAGAGGCGATGACAATTGACAAGTTTGGATTTCCTGCAGCCAAATTCCGGTTCTGGGCCTTCAGAAAGTCACTAATTTGAACCGTTCAGCATAAGCCACACCAAGAAAATCCAGCTTACTCCGTATTTAGCAGTCAAACGAAACACCTAGCAGAACCTTCTCCAGCGTCATTATCCATTAACCATATCCCATGAGATCAGCAAAAGAGGAAGCAATCTAGCCAGCGGTTGTTTTTGGTTCTTTGACTGACATACAGCAGTAGTACGCAATACGGTACTCCGTTCTAAATTGTAAGTCATTTTGATCTTTTTTTTTCATTTTGCTACGTATCTAGACATATTATTCGACACAACTAGTGCCCGGACGTTCGGCGCGAGCAACCGTCCGGACACCCTTCGGGACCGTCTAATTAAGATAATAGGAGTCATCCAAATCTCATCAAATAAAACAACGACGGAAATAAAGCGGACCTATCCGATGCAACAGAATGCCCCCGCGTCTAAAAACGAGAGCGCCCCACGTGCGGCCCGTCCCCCACTACGCCGCTGTGCCTCGTCGTGTCGCCATCCCCCGCCGTGCTGCCATCCCCTATGCGCCTGTTGCCCTCCACGCCTCATCCCCACCGTGCTCCATCACCCGAATGTCCAATGAGAAATTTTTCATCGAAAGATCTATTTCAAAACAGAACAATGCGAGATGCAACATCAGAATTATTACTTGTTTGTAACATCAAAACAAGTCTGCAACATCAGAACAAGACTATTACAACAACAGAACAAAGCTACTGCAATGCGAGATACAAGATCAGAAAAAGAGACTAATGCAACAAATAAATATTGTTAGTTGCAACATCAGAACAACGCTACTGCAACAACAAAACAAAGTGCAATGAGGAAGCAACATTAGGAAATAAAAAGAGACTAATGCATCAAAGAAATATTACTTCTTGCAATGTCAGAACAAGGCTACTGCAATGCGTGATGCAACATCAGAAACAAAAAAAGAGACTAATACAACATAGAAATATTGCTTTTTGCAACAGCAATACAAGGCTACTGGAACAGAGCTCGCCGGAACCCTAGCCACCCCCGCGTCCCTCGGATCCAGAGGAGGAGGAGGAGGAGGGCTCAGATCCAGAGGAGGAGGGAGAGCGCTCAGATCCAGAGGAGGAGGAGAAGGAGGAGGGGGGCTCAGATCCAGAGAAGGACCGACCTACCTCGTCGGAGCTGCCATGGTCATCCTCGTCTCCGGTGGGGGAGGGAAGGAGGGAGGGAGGAAGCGTGGACGACAGTGAGCTGTGGGGCGCAAGCAGGCCCAAAGAGCGGTGCGGCAGCGAGTGGCGCCCGGGGGGAGCGGAGTGGGTCACGGGATGGCGGAGAAGCAACGAGTGGGCATAGGGGGAGCGAGGTGGGTCACAGGATGGGATAACGATGTCGATGGGATAAGGAGTGGGGGTCATGGGGCCACGTCTGGACGCAAATTGGGGATGGACGCCCAGTTCGTTTCAATTTCGCATATTATTATAGGAGTAAAATGCACCACAGGTACTCAAACTATTGTTGGGGTACCAAATGAGTACTCTAACTCAAAAACCTACCACATAGGTACTGGATCTATATTTGTTGGTCACCAACGGTACTAGCTTAGACCACATAGGCAACATCAGCTTACGTGGACAAGCCACGTAGGCAACAACAACGCAATGGTCATGACATTCTTGCTGAAACCCCCCTGCCGAACCTAGGAAGTCACCTCTTGGTCCTAGTGCTGAAACTCCTCCCATCCAGTTCTGTCTCGGTCATTCTCTTTCTCTCGATATGAAGCCTCTCGTGGTCAAAAAAAGATACAAAGCCTCTCGACACGAAGCCGCCGCCGCCCCCGTCCCTGGACTAAAGTCGCTGCCCGCCTCTCACCCCTTCCCAATCTCACCGCCACCCACCCCTCCATTCTCACCCGCGCCCCAGCCCCCAATCTCACCGCCGCCCTCCCCTGCATTCTCGCCGGCCCCCACCTCCTACCTCCCCATCTCGCCGCGGGCTGGTGAGGAGTGTGCTCGGCGGGGGCGAGATGAGGTGACAGCGGGCTCATGAGGGGCCTAGTCGCTGCGTTCCGTGAGTGAGCCGAGGCCGACGCCACGCGCTGCGAGCGGGCTGAGGCCAAGGACGTCGTCGCCCACCACAAGAATCAGGTGTGTCCATGTGTGCCTCCCTCCCTCCTCTTCTCTCTCCACCCTGATGCAACCGATTTTCATTTTCATCAGTGTGTGGACTCTTGTACAGATTGATGTTTTGGAGTTCAAAATGGTGCTAATGAGGTTTGGGTAAAGCAGTGGGAGGTGTGGGCGTGGCGCAACGCAGTACAGCACCATGGCCGGTCGCCGGCGACTGAAAGGGGAACCAACACCTGTTTATGGTAAGTGCCGCGAACTTGGTGTGGTAGTACATGGATGTGATGCATAGATTGAGTTGTTAGGGAAAAGCACTGAATTTTAGGTTTTATCTGAATGTTTAGGGCCTGATGATGACAAGTTCTCTGTGGAAATACATCATGGGGGATTTTTCAGTGGGTCTGGTAAAAATCAAGTTTATCTTGGTGGCAAGGTTGATTGGTTTGACCATATCAAAGAGAAGTACTGGCAATTTTTCACAGTTGATGAGATCAGTGTGATGTTAGGCTATGGACTTGACAATTTGGAAGTGTACTGGTTGTTGCCTAAGATGGTTGTGCCTACTGGTTTGAGATTTGTAGACTCAGATGCAGATACAGAAATAATGAAGCAATTTACATATAAGATCAAAAACTTTGTGATGTACTTTGATATCTACAATTCATTTGACAAAGACATTATGATGAATCCAATTGGTACACTACCCAAGGTGCCACCTAAAAGAGATGATGTGGGCAACAAAAACAATGACAGTGATGGTAGTATAGATGGGGACTTTGTAGACAATGACTATGAAGTTGATGATGGTGATGACGACCTATTCTATGACAATGTTGATGATGGGGTGGTTGATGAGGGTGCAGCCAAGGGCATTGTACTCAGCAAAGGGAAGAAGAGAATTGCTCCATATGGCAAAGAGAAAATGGCAACAGATAGGGAATGGGATGAGCTGTCATCTGATGAGGATGAGTTGGAGTTACCAGATTCTGATGAAGAGGGCCAAGTTGGGAGGAATTTGAAGATTTTCATGCCAGAGGACTTGCAGAACCCTATTTTCAAGATTGGAATGAAGTTTGCATCAGTACAACTTCTTAGAAAGGCTATTACAGAATATAGTATAAAACAAAGGGTGGAGATAAATATGCCATGGAATGACAAGACTAGAATCAAAGCTCATTGTGATGATGGTTGTCCATGGTACTTGTATGCTTCATATGACTCTAGGATGGAATGTTTCTTAATCAAGTCTTATGTTGGTGATCACCATTGTCAGAAGAAATGGGTGCTTAAGAGGTGCATTGCAAAATGGTTAGCTAACAAGTACTTGGACAAGTTTAGGGTTGATGAGAAGATGAGCCTGACCAATTTTGGAAGGACAGTTCAATTGGAGCTGAACTTGACCCCATCTAGGATGAAGCTGAGAAGGGCCAGAAGGATGGCATGGAACATCATTTATGTAGATGAAGTGCAGCAATTCAATCTTCTTTGGAACTATGGTCATGAACTCAGGAAGTCAAATCTAGGTAGTAGCTTCTTTCTAAACTTGCTTGATGGCTACTTTAGTTCATTGTATGTGTCTTTCGATGCTTGCAAGAGGGGTTTCCTTAGTGGATGTAGGCCAGTGATATGTCTAGATGGCTACCACATCAAGACTAAATTTGGGAGACAACTACTCACTGCTATAGGCATAGACCCAAATGATTGTATCTTTCCTGTAGCCATGACAGTGGTAGAGTAGAGTGTCTAGCATCATGGAAGTGGTTCCTAGAGACACTAAAACAGGATCTTGGCATAGACAACACCACTCCTTGGACCATAATGACAGATAAACAAAAATAACTAATCCCAGCTGTCCAGCAAGTTTTCCCTGACTCTGAGCACAGGTTCTGTGTTAGGCATCTATACTCAAACTTCCAAGGCCACTTCAAAGGGGAAAACTTGAAGAATCAACTGTGGGCATGTGCTAGAGCGAGTACAGTAACAAGGTGGAACCAGGAAATGGAGAAAATGAAAGTGCTCAACAAGGATGCCTATGCATGGTTAGAGAAGATGCCACCAAACACTGGAAAGGTCTTGATGGCTAGAGGGGGGTGAATAGCCTATTAAAATTTTCTACAAAGACAAGCTAAACAAGTTTATCAATAAAACAAACAGCGAGATGCGAGTTTTGCTTAGCCTACGGGGTGTTTGCAAGCCACCTAACCAAATCACAATTCTAGTGTAGTTGCACTCAACCGCACAAGTCAAACCGCACAACTTAACTACAACTAAAGCTAGCTAGCTACACAAGCTAAGAGTAACACTAACAAGCTAGCAAGGTAACTAAGAAATTAATACAAGAGAGAGTTAGGAGGGTATCACCGAGGGGCGAAGTATTGAGCCAACCAATCAATATGATCAAGAGATGAATACCACAATACACAACCACCGGGATCAATCAAACACAATAAGAATGATGACACGAAGATTTATCCCGAGGTTCACGTGCTTGCCGACACGCTAGTCCCCGTTGTGTCCCTCTTCACCACGTGGTTCGGTGGCTAATTGGTCTCACACCGAGCCTCTCAAAAGGCACCACAAGAACCTACCAAATGGCAAAAGGTTGCAATGACACGAGCAATTCACTAACGTTGCCTTTGGCGCTTCACCGAGGTAGGCACAAACCCCTCACAATCACCGGAGGTGGCCAAGAACAAACACCAACTCTTGCCAACGCCTCCAAGCTGCTCCAAGCCGTCTAGGTGGCGGCAACCACCAAGAGAAACAAGAATCCCGCAGCAAATCAACTACCAAGTGCCAACTAGATGCAATCTCACAATGCAAATGCACTTGGATCACTCAATCTCACTTCGAATATGCAAAGAAGCAAGAGAGATGAGTGGGAGGGGAGTTGCTTAGCTTAAAGTGCTCACAAGTATGTCAAATATTCGAGAGTGAGAGCCTTGAGCCGGCCAACGAGTATTTATAGACGTACCCTTTCGAATAGAGCCGTTAGAAACTTAAACAGCCGAAATCGCGGTGACCGGACGCGCTGGTCCAACTGACCGGACGCGCCGGTCGCCCAACGGCTAACTCGCGAAGTACTGACCAGACGCGCTGGTCCAAACGACTGGACGCACCGGTCGCCCAACGGCTAACTGTGAAGCAACGACCGGACGCGCTCATCGCGCAGACCGGACGCGCTGAAAACGACCGGACGCGCTGGTCCCGAGAATGACCGGACGCGCTGGTCGCCTGAGCAGCGCTCAACGAAACAGTGACTGGACGCGCTGAAGAAAATGACCGGACGCGACTGTGCCAGCGTCCGGTTAGAGTCCAGTAAGCTCCCTGAACGACCGGACGCGTCCGATCATCAGTGACTGGACGCGTCTCGCGTCCGATCATCGAACTGAAAAACGCGCAGACACTGAACACTGACCGAACGCGTCCGGTCATTCAAAGACCGCGTCTGGTTCAGCGTCCGGTCACCTCTGTGACCTCCGTTCGCCTCTGTTTCTTTTTCGGACTTCCCAAACCCTCTCTACCGCTCAAACTCCACCGCCTTCGCAAACGTGCTAACACCACCAAGTGATCTTCGTCAAGTGTGAGTGTGTTAGCGTTTTCACAATCATTTTTCGAGGCGATATTAGTTCTATCCAAATGCATATGATCGTGAAATGCACATCTAGAGGCACTTAGGAGTTCAATAGCCGCGTCATTTTCCTCTTTATAGTACGGCTATCTATCCTATAATGTAACCACATCCACTAGGTGTCTTGGTTACTAAAACACAACCCTTAAGCATATACCTTTGCCTTGATCACATAGGGTTGCGTCCAAATCCAAGTGTGGCCATCATGATCACCATGTCCATCTTGCCACCAACCTTGAAATGTACTAATCCTCATATGCTACGTACAACTTAGGCATAGGATTAGTATTTAGGCATTGTCACTAATTACCAACACCAAACATAGGACTTTCAATTACCATGTGTAAGAATTATGGACATGTGATCATGAATTCAAATTGATAGCAATGGCCCCCCCTACATGTATGCTATATGTTTGGATTTTGGAAGCATACATGTTAGATAGGAAAGATTAGGAGCATTGACTACCAATAGGTGCTAAGTGTTTAAGATTATAGACCTTTGAAGCGTGATACCATCGGAGTAGCGATAAACACCATCTTAGCACCTTGTGTAGTTAGATACCACTTGTAAAAGCACAAACAAAAACTAGAAACCTCGTGAGATCAACATTATAAGCAAGGCTCTATTACCACTTTGAAAAACATGAAGCAAGAAAAATCTAACTACTTCCTATTCATGCTAGTACCATAATGCATCATTCAAATTATACTAGCAAGCCACCACACAAGCAATGTATCGGAGAAAACGAAATGCATAACTATGCATCATACATATGAGGTGCACATAGAAATGCAACATTCATGTTTAAAAGCTTGCTCCCCCTACTTGTGTGCTTCTTTTATCAATTCTCCCCCTTTAGAATTTAACTTTGTGAACAACATTTTCTCCCCCATAACATTTTTGAGTTCTATCTTTGTGAACAATATTTTCTCCCCCTTTGGCACCAAATGACCACAAGGAGCAAACTTTAGATAGATTATCATGTTGAAATATGGGGTGAGGATCAAGTTTATGATTCAACCTAGATTGCTTGCATAAATAAAATACTTCGATTTGATCCAAGGGCAAGCTTCTTCACACCTCCCTAGAAGGGTTATCATGCACCATGTTGAAGTAAATATTTAGACAAGTTTTCTAGATTAAACACTTAGGATCACAAGCTACTTAAACAAGTTATATGCTACCAGTAGATCATACAAGTCATGGAAACAATAGTGGTACCATATAAACTTCAAATTTATTTGATTTTCATGAATGAGCCTAGAACATGTAAATTATGACTAGATGCACTAAACAAGTCCTTAGCATAGAATGTATGACATGTCAACCAATTGTACCTTGGGGCTCGAAGGAGAGGCATGTCATATATGGGGGTGCATCAACTCATGTTGGAGAAGTCAAGTATGTTCAACTCATTCTTTAGCTTGTGAAATCTCTTCTCATCAAGTGGCTTGGTGAATAGATCGACTAATTGATCTTCGGTGCCCACACTCTCAATGGCAATGTCACCCTTTTGTTGACGATCTCTAATGAAATGATGACGGACATCAATATGCTTTGTTCTTTGATGTTGAACCGGATTGTTGGTTAGCTTCACGACACTTTCATTATCACATAGCAATGGCACATTCTTGAATTTGATTCCAAAATCTTTCAACGTTGCCTTCATCCACAAGATTTGTGCACAACAACTACCCGCGGCAATGTATTCGGCCTCGGCGGTAGATAGTGCAATACTATTTTACTTCTTGGATGACCATGAGACAAGTGATCTTCCTAATAATTGACAAGTCCCGGAAGTGCTCTTTCTCTCCACTTTGTCACCGGCATAGTCGGAATCCGAATATCCAACTAGCTCAAATCTTGCACCTTTGGGATACCACAATCCAACATCTTGTGTATGCTTTAAGTACCTCAATATTCTCTTTGTTGCCTTCAAATGACTTTCTCTTGGTGAGGCTTGAAATCTTACACACATGCATACACTAAACATTACATCGGGCCTTGATGCCGTCACATAGAGTAGGCTACCAATCATTGATCTATATAGCTTTTGATCCACCATGTTGCCACTCTTGTCACTATCCAAGCTTCCACTAATGCCCATTGGAGTTGTAATACTCTTTGCATCTTCCATGCCAAACTTCTTGAGCATATCTTTGATGTACTTAGTTTGGCTCACAAATGTACCTTCTTTCATTTATTTGATTTGAAGTCCAAGAAAGAAACTAAGTTCACAAATCATTGACATTTCAAATTCCTTTGCCATCATTTTCCCAAACTCATCACAATAATCTTGATTGGTTGAACCAAATATGATGTCATCAATATATATTTGCAACACAAACAAGTCTTTCCTAATCTTCTTGGTGAAGAGAGTAGTATCCACTTTGCCCATGACAAACCCTTTGGATAGCAAGAAGTCCTTCAATCTTTCATACCATGCTCTAGGTGCTTGCTTCAATCCATACAAAGCTTTTCTTAACTTGTATACATGATTGGGTTTCTTGTCATCTTCAAAACCGGGAGGTTGCTCCACATACACCTCCTCTTGGATGTACCCATTGAGAAATGCACTCTTCACATCCATTTGATATAGCTTGATATTGTGAGCACAAGCATAGGCAAGTAAGATCCTAATTGCTTCTAATCTTGCAACTGGGGCATATGTTTCACCAAAGTCAAGACCCTCTATTTGTGTGTAACCTTGAGCTACTAGTCTTGCTTTGTTCCTTACTACTATCCCATCTTGATCTTGCTTGTTGCGAAAGACCCATCTTGTTCCAATGACATTGTGATCCTTAGGCCTCTCAACTAGTTCCCATACTTTATTTCTCTTAAAGTTGTTGAGCTCTTCATGCATTGTATTTACCCAATCCGGATCTCTCAATGCTCTATCAATGGATGAGTGTTGCCCACTTGCTTTCTGGCTTGACATGCACTACATAACTTATCTTTCTCAAATGTGACATCCTTCAAGCCTCTAACTAAGTCATGCTTCACTAACTTGTTCAATTGCTTCATGCCTACATGACCTAGTCTTCTATGCCATAACAAACCCATACTTGATTTGGTGAGCAAGCATGTTGAAAGTTGAGTGTCACTAGCATTGAAATCAACCAAGTATAGATTCTCAAATCTAAAGCCTTTGAAGATCAAGTTGGAGTCATCAACACTAACTATCTCCACATCATCAACACCAAATATGCACTTGAAACCGAGATCACACAATTGAGCAACCGAGAGAAGATTGAAGTTCAACTTTTTAACTAAGAGCACATTGGAAATGCTATGATCATTTGAGATTGCAATCCTTCCAAGAGCCTTCATATTACCCTTGCTATTATCACCAAATGTGATACTATCAATGCCACTATCATTTGATTTGAGAGAGTTGAACATTCTTGAATCACCGGTCATATGTTGAGAGCACCCACTATCAAGCACCCAATGCCTTCCTCCGGCCTTGTAATTTACCTACAAAACAATTTAATGTTTCTTAGGTACCCATGCTTGTTTGGGTCCTTGTAGGTTAGTCACTAAGCTCTTTGGTACTCAAATAGCCTTCTTCTTTGGGCCCACAATTGGTGTACTAACAAACCTAGCATGCACACCTTTCTCACCCTTGGTAAGCACATAACAAGAATCAAAAGAAATATAAGGTACATTAGCATTTTTCTTATTCTTGTTCATTTTATTGCAATTAATCTCTAGATGCCCAACTTGCTTGCATCTATTGCAATAACGACCATTGCTCTTCACAAAGCTAGGCTTGTGAGTTGCAAAGGCCGCCTTGCCCTTCTTAGGAGTATAGCCCAAACCCTCTTTGTTAAGAGAGAACCTTTGCCTACCCAAGTATTTTAGCAAGTTGGCATCCCCACCATAGGCATTGCCTAATGCGCGGGTGAGATCATCCACCTCTCTCTTGAGAGTCTTATTCTCAACCACAAGTGATGAATCACTAGTAGTAGAGGTAGAGTTGGTTGTGGTGGATGATGATGAGCTACATGAAGCATTAGTAGGACCAACAAATAAAGAATCATCAATAATATCACATGTTAGTCCAATGTCACAAGTGACAATCACTTGCTCCTCCTTAGCTTCCTTTATGAGCTTCTCCAACTTAAGGTCCTTTTCCTTGATGAGCTCAAGTAGAGTGGAGTGGGCTTCCTTAAGCCTAGTGTGAGCAATTTCAAGATCCTCGTGGTCTTCCTTTAGACACTCACGAGAAGCCTCTAGCTCATCAAAGGATTTCCTAAGAGCTTTGAGCTCTTGTTCAATTCCTTTGCACTCCTTACTCTTTTTGAGAGCAACAAGCTCCTCCATCAAGGCATCATTTTCATTGCTCTTGGCAATGAGCTCTTGTTCCAAGATTTTATATTTCTTGGTTGTCCTCTTATAGCCCTTGCTCATTTGATCTATTATGCCCAATAGATCATCCTTGGAGTAGTCCTCCTCCTCCTCCTCATCACTCCTACAATCATCACTAGCACAAGAATCATCATCACTATCATCATATTTTACCTTTGTAGGCTTGGCCATAAGGCATGTTGATGTAGTGTCGAAGATGGATGGCTTGTTGGAGAGGGCGATGTTTGCAATGGCTCGCCGAGTGGTCCTCTCATCATCACTAGAGCTTTCATCATCATCATCACTATCGGAGTTGTCACTATCCCAAGTGACCACATAACCACCACCCTTCTTCTTTTTGTTAAATGTGAAGCTCTTCTTTGCTTTCTTCTCCTTCTTGTCCTTCTTGTTATTCTTCAACTTCAACTCCCCATCATGATATCTTGTCTTCATAGGGGCACTTTGCCACTACATGATCGGGGCTATTGCAATTGTAGCAAAGCACCTCCTTTGCCTTCATGAAGTCTCTTCTCTTTCTTGCACCATAGCCTCTCTTCTTCATGAACCGACCCATCTTTTGCACTAGAAGGGCCATGATCTCATCATCAAAAGGATCATCATCATCATTCTCCACCTTGCTCTTGCCCTTAGAGGATGAAGCCTTAAATACAATGGGCTTCTCTTGCTTGACTTTGGTTTCCTTCTTCTCTTCTACCTCATCTTCATCATCATTGTATTGGGCATCGGTCATTATATCTCCAAGCACATCGGTTGGTTTGACCTTGTCCAATCCCTCTCTAAAGATCATTCTTCTCAAGGTAGCAAACTTCTTGGGTAAACACATCAAGAACTTATGTGAGAAGTCCTTGTCCTCAACCTTCTCCCGAAGCCCCTTGAGATCATTGACAATGACTTGGAGCCTATAGAACATTTCCGGGATGGATTCATCATCCTTCATCTTGAAAGTGGAGAACTTGTCCTTGAGCATGTATAGTTTGGCATACTTTACCGTTGAAGTGCCCTCATATGTTTCCTCTAATCTTGTCCATACTTCACTTGCCATTTTAAGATCCTTGATTTGCTCAAAGACCTTTGCATCAATCCCATTGTAGAGAGTATTGAGAGCCATAGTGTTGTATTGGTTGTTGATGCGGTCATTGTTGGTGAGGTTGTCGGGATCAATGATAGCATAATCATGGTGTGTCACCTTCCAAACGTTCTCATGAAGAGAGCCAAGATATTGCTTCATCTTTCTTTTCCAATGATCAAAAGATGTGACACCACCAAAGAATGGAGGCTTGCCCCCGACATGGTTGAACATAACTTGAGCCATCTTACACCGAGGTTGTTAAGCCTTACAAACGGTGACCACGGCTCCGATACCACTTGAAAGGTCTTGATGGCTAGAGGGGGTGAATAGCCTATTAAAATTTTCTACAAAGACAAGCTAAATAAGTTTATCAATAAAACAAATAGCGAGATACGAGTTTTGCTTAGCCTACGGGGTGTTTGCAAGCCACCTAACCAAATCACAATTCTAGTGTAGTTGCACTCAACCGCACAAGTCAAACCGCACAACTTAACTACAACTAAAGCTAGCTAGCTACACAAGCTAAGAGTAACACTAACAAGCTAGCAAGGTAACTAAGAAATTAATACAAGAGAGAGTTAGGAGGGTATCACCGAGGGGCGAAGTATTGAGCCAACCAATCAATATGATCAAGAGATGAATACCACAATACACAACCACCGGGATCAATCAAACACAATAAGAATGATGACACGAAGATTTATCCCGAGGTTCACGTGCTTGCCGGCACGCTAGTCCCCGTTGTGTCCCTCTTCACCATGTGGTTCGGTGGCTAATCGGTCTCACACCGAGCCTCTCAAAAGGCACCACAAGAACCTACCAAATGGCAAAAGGTTGCAATGACACGAGCAATTCACTAACGTTGCCTTTGGCGCTTCGCCGAGGTAGGCACAAACCCCTCACAATCACCGGAGGTGGCCAAGAACAAACACCAACTCTTGCCAATGCCTCCAAGCTGCTCCAAGCCGTCTAGGTGGCGGCAACCACCAAGAGAAACAAGAATCCCGTAGCAAATCAACTACCAAGTGCCAACTAGATGCAATCTCACAATGCAAATGCACTTGGATCACTCGATCTCACTTCGAATATGCAAAGAAGCAAGAGAGATGAGTGGAAGGGGAGTTGCTTAGCTCAAAGTGCTCACACGTATGTCAAATGTTCGAGAGTGAGAGCCTTGAGCCGGCCAACGAGTATTTATAGATGTACCCTTTCGAATAGAGCCGTTAGAAACTTAAACAGCCGAAATCGCGGTGACCGGACGCGCTGGTCCAACTGACCGGACGCGCCGGTCGCCCAATGGATAACTCGCGAAGTACTGACCGGACGCGCTGGTCCAAACGACCGGACGCGCCGGTCACCCAACGGCTAACTGCGAAGCAACGACCGGACGCGCTCATCGCGCAGACCGGACGCGCTGGAAACGACCGGACGCGCTGGTCCCGAGAATGACCGGACACGCTAGTCGCCTAAGCAGCGCTCAACGAAATAGTGACCGGACGCGCTGAAGAAAATGACCAGACGTGACAGTGCCAGCGTCCGGTTAGAGTCCAGTAAGCTCCCTGAACGACCGGACGCGTCCGATCATCAGTGACTGGACGCGCCTCGCGTCCGATCATCGAACTGAAAAACGCGCAGACACTGAACACTGACCGGACGCGTTCGGTCATTCAAAGACCGCGTCCGGTTCAGCGTCCGGTCACCTCTGTGACCTCTGTTCGCCTCCGTTTCTTTTTCGGACTTCCGGCGTAGTGGAAAATAGTCGTTTCAACTCCTCAAAAACGCCTGAATCCCGCGCTCGCAAGCTCGGTGGGAGGAAGAGAGGTTCCCAAACCCTCTCTATCGCTCAAACTCCACCACCTTCGCAAACGTGCCAACACCACCAAGTGATCTCGTCAAGTGTGAGTGTGTTAGCATTTTCACAATCATTTTTCGAGGCGATATTAGTTCTATCCAAATGCATATGATCATGAAATGCACATCTAGAGGCACTTAGGAGTTCAATAGCCGCGTCATTCCCCTCTTTTTAGTACGGCTATCTATCCTATAATGTAACCACACCCACTAGGTGTCTTGGTTACTAAAACACAACCCTTAAGCATATACCTTTGCCTTGATCACATAGGGTTGCGTCCAAATCCAAGTGTGGCCATCATGATCACCATGTCCATCTTGCCACCAACCTTAGAATGTACTAATCCTCATATGCTACATACAACTTAGGCATAGGATTAGTACTTAGGCATTGTCACTAATTACCAACACCAAACATAGGACTTTCAACACTTGGGTTAGAGCCTTTTTTAGTGAGTACCCGAAGTGTGATATCCTGTTAAACAACACTTATGAAGTTTTCAACAATTACATCTTGGAAGCTAGAGAACTACCTATCTTGACCATGATACAGAAAATCAAGTCCCAACTAATGGCCAGGCATTACAATAAACAGAAAGAAGTGACTGAGAAATGGGTAGGAATGGCCATATGCCCAAAGATCAGGAAAAAGTTAGATAGGCATGCTGATTTCTCCAACACATGCTATCCTATACCAAGTGGGAATGATATTTTTGAAGTTCATGACCAAGAGTGGCAGTATGTGGTTGATCTTAGGGGCAAAAATTGTGAATGCAGAAGGTGGCAGTTGACAGGCATACCATGCAGCCATGCCATTTCTTGCCTAAAGCATGAAAGAATCCTAGAAGATTTAGTGCTCCCAAATTGTTACTCCATTGATGCATTTAAAAATGCATATGGCTGCAGCATATTTCCATGTTCTGAAAAATCTTCCTGGGAGAATGTTGGAGGTCCACAGGTGCAGCCACCTAAGTATGAGAAGAAGGTAGGCAGACCACGTAAGGCAAGAAGAAGGGCAGCACATGAAGTTCAAGGTCCTAATAGACCAAGGCTGTCCAAACATGGAGTAATCATGCACTGCAGCCACTGTGGACAAACTGGTCATAACTCAGCTAGGTGTGAAGCAAAGAAGGCATGCCAACCAGCTAGTAAGAAAACAAAAAAGCCAACTGGAACTGCTACTATAACTGAGTCAGAGCAGCAACCAAGTTATGAGGTGCGTTATTTCTAGGTATGTGCACAGCCACAACTACATTTTACATGTGCAAATGCATATCTACCTAACTTTATTATTGGTTGTGGAGGTGACTGACCTAGTTGAGGTACCAGTAATGTCCCAAGTGGAGAACCCCATGCTGTCACAACTACTAGATGAGGTACGAAATGTTCATTTCATCCAAAATTTGATCATGTTCATTTTTCATTGCAATATTACAAAATTGATGTAACCAATTGTACTCAGGCTTCACAAAATTTGAGGCACATGCCATCTAGTCAACCATTGCCAGACTCTGCCTTCATCGTGACCAACCTCCCACCAGCAAGGCATGGTCCACTTACAACAACAACAAAGGCTAGAATGACCTCAAGGACCAAGAAAGTGAAGAGCAACACTGCTGCCCCTAGTAGAAAGACAGTGAAGGGCAAGAGAGGTCAATGCATAGTCTAGACAATGCCTTAGATAGTCTTTTGTGCAGGAAATATAGTTGTCTTTTGTCCAACAACTATAGTTGCCTTTTGTGCAGCAACTAGAGTTGCCTTTTGTGCAGTGATCATATAGGTATAGATCATTTGCAGCAACTTGCTGTTTTCTTAGCATATGTAATGGAAGCACCAAAACAGTTAGTGGTTTGCTGATAACAACTTGGCTGTAATGACCACAACTATGCATATGGATCACATTTCAGTCATATATGTGTGCTATTTTAATCTGTGAATTGTATTCACTTGATCCCATTTATATAAGAACCTGTGAACTCATATTTCAGTCATATATGGAAATGGAGAGAGCCTAAGGTTCGGCTGGGGGGTTTCAGCAAAAAGACCATGACCATTATGTTGCTAGTGCTTGCGTGGCTGCTGTTGGTGCCTGCATGGCCTAAGTTTGTACCATTAGTGATCAACAAATAAAGATCCAGTACCTAGGTGGTAGGTTTTTGAGTTGGAGTACCCATTTGGTACCCCCAACAATAGTTTAAGTACATATGGTGCATTTTACTCTTATTATATTTAGATGCATAGCAAAATGGATATACTAAAAAGTCGAAGTGACTTACTGTTCACTTGAACTACTTCAGCAGTACTTTTCAGCGAAGAAAAAATGTTTACCTCTCACAACAAATCAGCATAACCCAAATTTTAGCGAAACAAACAGGGTGATAGATAATTTGGAACGAAGGAAGTTATGAACAATGCAATTCTATTCAACAATTCCTCGTGATTTTTTGACTTTTTCGGAAGTCGTAACAAGGGTACACACAGACCGATACGAGTAGTAGGAAGAGAACAGGAAAAGGGTAACGACAAGTTTGGATTTCCTGCAGGCTGCAGCCAAATCCCGGTCCTGGATCATCAAAAAGTCACTAATTTGAACCATTCAGCAGAAGCCACACCGAGAAAAAGAAGACACATATTTCCACTTTTCCAGCTTATATTAGCAGTCAAACGAAACACCTAGCAGAACCTTCTCCAGCTCCATTATCCATTAACCACATCCCATTCACGTCCGTCCGTTCTCGCGTGAGATCAGCAAAAGAGGAAGCATTCTAGTTTGCTCGGCAGCCTTCTCTGTCCGGGTCCGGTAGCGCCACTGGCCAGCTAGCCTTCGGTTTGGACTAGACCGACGGACCGGCCTGCAACCAAGCGGAGAAGCGAAGCGCGCGGGGGTGACTCCAAAAGTCAGCAACTTGTCGCGTGGCATACTGGCATCGGTCAGCGAGAGGAGGCAGCCACCTTCCCCCGGCCCGGCGCTGGCCTCATTTTCTCCACCCCGCTTTTGTTTCAGTTGGTGAGGCGTTTACTTGGCGATCACCCAGTTGGACAAGCAACCAATCAAAACCAACCCCCTTCGGCTGGACTGCTGGAGTGGAGAGAAAAACGCGCCCGCCTCACTTGCACGCCTGCAGGTCCAAGTTGCCCCCGCCATCTGTTTCTGCCTTTTGCAGTCTCGACTCGAGCTTAGCCATGCACGGTCGGGGCCGGGAGACGGGGTTTTGGAGCGGATCAACGTGGAACGTGGAGCTACGTATGTAGTTATAGAATCTTCAGTACCATCCCTGGTAACGTGGATAGTAGGGACTGTGTTTTGTGGGGGTTGGTGTAACAGTACCTGCTGTACTGAAGACATGTGGTAACGTGGATAGTAGGGACTGTGTTTTGTGGGGGTTGGTGTAACAGTACCTGCTGTACTGATGACATGATGCTCTAGTGTTGGTGCCCCGGACTGCCGGCGTGCCGCGTTTCGTTTCGACTACGTGTTCTCCGTACACACGAGGACGATCGAGATGGATGATGACGCATCAGCGGAAACTTGGGCATAAACATCCAACTTTCGAGAATTACCTACCACTGCCAGCACCGTGCAGTCCGCACTTCCATTCTGGGTATGCATGCAAAGCATATATGCAGATGTATAGAACAACCCGTACTCCATCCGTCCAAGAAAGAATACAATTCTAGCACCGTATCTTGGTCTTACATCTTAAGTTCGATCAATTATAGATAAAAAAGTATCAATATTTATAATATCAAATAAATATCATTAGATTAATTATGAAATGTATTTTTATAATAAATTATTTTGGAGCCGTAAATGTGAATAGTATTTGCTAGAAATTTAGTCAAACATGAACTACTATTGCTGGCACGCAACACGTAGTTGCATTCTTTTGTGGACGAAGGTAGTATGCCGAAAACACAGTTCAAGATAAGGTTTCAACTACACACATATCACTTCTGTTATGGTTATCAAGGTGTGCATGAGCCAGTGGCGGACGTAGGTACAACCTGTGGGGCCACCCGGCCCCACAGGTTTTGACGAATCTAGTGCAATTTTACTGTAGCATATATGGTTTGGTCCCACAGCTTCTGCTGGCTGGCCCCACAGGTTTTGATTCCTGGATCCGCCACTGGCATGAGCGTTACTATACAAACTTTATTCTTTACTAGATACATGCCCGTGCGTTACATCGGGTCATAATTTTTTGAATTGAACTTTAGTAATCGAACACGGACACGTAAGCTCCGGGAACTTCGTATTGGACGAGGAAATGTATCTTAATCAGGTAGGACACAGATGTGTAAGCTCAATGTATCTTAATCGGGTAGGACGCGGATTGTATCGGGCATGGATGCGTGAGGTATAAAGATTTGGTATCACCGAGTAAATGATGACTTTAGAGTCTTTTTAGGTAGTAGATATGCATAATAATGAGATGGGTGCATGCTGATTTCCAAGCCAAATACATAGCTGAAGTAAAAAAATTTACCTAAACACATGTTGAATATATATGCATGAAGGTGCGATGCAAAGGTGTCGTCCGCCCCCAGCTCGTCGTCGTCTTCACTCTCCGCCCAAGCTTCGCCCTTCCACCCAGCGGGGAACTCGGTGGGGCGTTCCAAGGCTCGCCGGTGGGCGGTGGAGGACCTTGACGCCTCCCATGCGGAGTCGTCACCGGCTATCTCCCCAACCCCATACCTCGACGCCGTTCGGCGAGAGCCGCAGCTACGGACATCGCCGTTTGCCGAAACGTGCCCCGACACGCTCCACCATCGCTAGGGGCATGCGCGACGGGGCCGCCGTTGGGTCACGAGCCGAGAGGCGGGGAAAGCGCCCCAACCACCGGTGGCCACGCCCGTAGCTCATCCATGGCTTCCTGTTCGAGGCCAGGACAGCGGTAGTGGGATCGGTCGGGAGGCTCACAACCGTGCGCAGCGTCGGCCGGTTCATCGAAGGACAGGACCTCAGCCTACTCCCGGCATCCGGCAACGCTTCTCCGCTCCAGACACCGACGGCTGGCCCGAGGTCCTTTCGCGAGGGCCGTCTGGAGGCCGAGATGGGGCTCCACTGCCGCGACCACCGCGTCCAGTGCCCTGTGTCCCAACAGAGCTCCAGGGGAAATGCCTCAACTGCCTCTCCACCTCGCAAAGTGTGGCGACATACAGGCTGCCTCAGCGCTGCCTGCGTTGCAGGGGCTTTCACCACTGCGCGCGAGATTGCAAGCAGCCGCGAAGACCAAGTTCAGCAAGGAACGCCATCCTGGCGACTTGGGCGCGCACCATCGACGTCCTTCCCAGGGTTGTCGCGACCAGCTACACCCCCATGCCGGTACACCAGGCTTGGGTGCAGAGGGAGGTACGCCGAGCTCGGGAGAAGCCGTGCCGGGTGCCGCTGGGCGCTGCGGCGAAGGACGGCGACGCCGACGTCGACATCGCAGACGTTGGGTGCAGCCAAGGGATGACGGCAACGCTACGGCGTCAGGCAACACTACGACCGCCGTCTGTGCTTCTCGGGAAGCTCATGATGAGCCCACCACCGTGTCAGGGCACGGTGAGCTGGCCAACGAGATGGGCTTCGTCGAGCCTGACCCGTTGACACTGACGCTGTACCCAGACACCACACATGATCATGACATCAAGGAGGACCGATGTTAGAGGAGTTTGCAACCTCGCTCGTTGGCAGTCGGATCGTCGCGTGGCCTTCCCTTGAGCGACTGTCGTCACCTTCGGCGCTGCCCCAGCTACAAGATGAGGCCCCGGCGGTGGCGGCCCACCAGCTGGAGGATGAGAACCCAATGGCGGTCTCCTGTAAGCTGCGGACACCACCCCCGCGCCCCATTCAGTGGGTAGTGGACTCGTCGAAGACACACACGGAGCACAGCTGCCTGTTAGGCTTCGGACCAGTCGACCTCACGGTGGATGCTGGCCCTCCCAGTTCACCGCCGGTGGATACCCACAAAACTGTGGACAACGACGACTTCGCCAAACGCCGCCTCGATAGCTTCATCAACAAAGTGATGCGTAAGAGGGACTATTCGCTGATTCGTGAGCCTCCTAAGCAACCTCCTGCTAAGCCGGTGCTGCCATGGCGGAGCAGGAGGTTGGCGGCTCAGAGCCTCTCCCGAGTACCTACTTCCAAGCGAGGAGAGGTGCTGATTATGCAGTGTATGGGCTACACCAAGGGTCCATCAGCGCCATCCGCGTCAGATCTGGAGGCCTTTGACAAACTCTTCGACGGCAACCTGTCTGCGTCCAATGCTGAGGCGATGGACGCGCTCTTCCCGGCCGTTAGAAAGGGCTCATCCAGGCAACCGCGAAGACACAAGGCTATCTGCTAGGTCGCACAGTTGCGTCGGTATTGGTTGTTTCCTTTTATGTAATATTGAAATAAGAGGTCTTGTGTTAGGATGATCCAGCTACAGTTGTGTTAGGTCGACCTCTTTCGGCGCTCGATAGAAGCGCGTTGTATGTTTGTTTAAACTCTTCTACTTAATACAATGATACACAAATCTTTTTCGTATTCTCGAACAGATGAAAGTGCATCAACTAAGCACACGCCAAAAAAACACAAAGGAAGCGCGAATGGGAAAAATATGAATGAGGAGGGTAAATAGATGGAGCAAAATAAAGTATTTATGAGCATTATATGTTATGGTATACATACACTAGAGATAGTTTGAACTACATACTATATATCTAACAACTTAAAAAAATATGCGAGGCAAAGTGAACGACTATGAATAAGAAATGAAAAGTGCACAGGGCAATTGGTAGTAGCTGAACTCAATCACAACCGACTATGAATATGGAAAACATCCACATGATTATTATGCTAAAATATGAGCAAACGTGAAAAAGGACAAAAATAAGCTGTTTTGATTAGTAGCGAACCCTAAATTTATATATACACCTCTGATCGATAATACTTATATAGACAGGTTGATACTCTATAAACCAGTACTAAGTCAAGTGAGTTAGGCGAAATTTATTAGTGGTGTAACTAGTTAACACACGGAGAAGAAATTACGCATCAGTACGTCCACCTATAATCCGCCTCGTCAGTGTGACGGCACGGTCGACGCCACGGCCGGGCTAGCTGCGTGTCCGTGTCAAGCTGGGCCGATGATTTTTGCTTGCATGCGCCCGTAACGATCATTGGTTCCGGCCTCACATTCCTTGTGCGCCGTTTCGTGTCGTGAGACGACGGAAAACATCTTGTTCGCACCTACCTCGATCGAATCTTTTTTCACGGACAAGAAATCAACGGCTGACGAAGGAGAATACTCCAGCCCCCGCGTCGCTCTCGCCAAGGGCGACACGGGCGGCGCCGCTCCCTCCCCACCCCCGAACCCCCTCCCTCGAGCAGCCTTCCCCAGCCGCCGCCGGAGCTCGACGCCGGCGGTCCGGCCAACAGCAAGAAAGGCGGCGGCTGGGTCTTCTTCTCAGGCTCTCCTCCCTCTCCGGCTCTCCTCTCCCTCCAGGAGGTGCTCCCATGGTGGATTTGCTTGAGGACGGTGGCCGGCGGCGGGATTCGTGTCTGCTGTGCGCGGATCCGACTTCCCCTCGGCCGGATCTAGCCTGCTGGAGCGCGGTGGTGGTGGGAGGAGGCTGCAGGGACGTGGTGGTGCGGTGGACATGCTGGTGGTTTCCGGCTGCCCAGATCCACATCGCTGCGACGTAGCCCGGGCTTTTGGTGTGGTGCCAGCGGAGGTGGCGGTGCTGCGGCAGTCCGTTGGTGACGCCGTGGTGCCGTGGCCGGCCTGGCTTGGCTGGGTGTGCTCCAGCGGCGTCAAGGTGGCGCTCTCTGGTGGCGACCTGGCGTTGGCACGCCCGCGGTGCCATGGTGGCACTGTTGGTGGTGTTGGGCTGAGGTGATGTCCGCAGATCTTCCACCTCCATTGCTGGATCTGCTCCGGTGGAGCTCGCCGGCGATGGTGGTGCTGTGGGGCTGGCGCAAGACGGCGGTGCAGAGGCTGCTGGTGACCTTGTGCGGCGTGGTGGATGCAGAGTCGGCTCGGCAAGGGGTTGGGACGCTGGTGGGCTGGGCGATCTGGGGCTTCTTCTGATCCCGGCCCTCTTCTCCCCATTAGCTGCCTTCCCTCTTCCTCGGGCTGGCTTCCGTGGCGGAGCGAGCCGGTCTTGTTCCGGCGAGCTTCTCCCGACACTTCTCCTAGACGGTGTCCCTAGGGACGGCGGACGGGCAGGGCTGCTGCTGAATCTTTGCCGCACCCTTCCTCCCTGGTAGGGTGGGGTCTTTGGTGGCGGCGGTGTGGAGGTTGTTTGAGGTCGGGGCGAAAGCTTGGACGACGGCGTCTGCGGACGTTGTTCCCTTCTTGGAGGCGTCCTTTCCTACCTCTCCTCCCACCGTGCTGGATGTTGCAGGTGTAAACCTTCCCATGAAGGGCTATCTTGTCGGCGCTTTTGTGTCGTTTCCTCCTTGGGGGCAGGCTAGTCTTTCCAGTTCTGCGGTTGCTTCTTGCCATCTGGTCTTGGTGGTGCCTCAGCGGATCATCGTGTTCCTCATGTCCTTTTTTAGTTGTTAGTTGAGTTGTTTAGTTGGGTCGATTCGACCAAGTTGGAGCATCAAGTAGAGGTGTGCCTTGGCATAGTTGCAGATAGTTGGATTTTTGTTTTTAGTTGGGTCGATTCGACCAAGTTACAAGTAGTGGCGTGAGTTGTTGCAGTTGTACCAAAGTTGGGCAGGGTGTGTGGGCACCTCAGTTGTATGGTTTTTCTAGCTCAGTTTTCATTCAAAAAACTGGATTGACACTTGCCTTTTTTCTTTCTTCGTCTAATAGAAATCGCGGCAAAGCTTTTGCCGTCCTTTCGAAAAAAAAAATCAACGGCTGATGAAAGTAACCAGTACGATCAATCAAAGTTTTACATCATCAGCTTGACCGCAAGTCATCGGCCGACGGCGTGCATACAGTAGCAGTTTCCCTTTTTTTCAATTCAAAGTCCACGAAATTTTGCAGCAGCGCAGTGGGATGGATGGGCGGTTGTATTTCGCGTACGTGTAGGGATCAGTGAGGACGGCTACCCACCCAACTTTTGGGTTGGGGTGACGTCCGTTGAAGTGAGAGATGTGGACAAATCGGAGGTGCCGCAGTGGAGTGCAACGAGCGCGCAAGCCATCGCCCATCGGTGTGGTGGTCTGCGCAGCACAAGTCCGCGCTCGTGCCTTTTCCACGCGCCTTTGGGTTTTACTTTCTCGATCTCCCGGCGAGGCAGGCGGCAGCGCCACAGGTGCCATTGAATTCCTTCCGGTCCTGAGGTTTCTGGAACGTGGGGTGCGGAGCGGCCACGGAACGGTGGCGCGGACCCGAAGGACATGCAATTCGTCCTGCAGCGGTCGAGCCGGGCCGCGACCCTCCTGGCCACTGCGTGCACCCGTTCCACCGCGAGGCCACCAAGCCAGGAGCGGAGGGCCCCGCTCGCGCGCGACGATTTTGACTCGGTTCACGGTGGAAAGAGTGCACGTAGGCAATTGGAGGGGAGGGGACGGTGTCGGGGACAGGAGAGCGCGGCGCCCACGGCTCCCCCGGGACAAGCGGTGGAAGCTTCTTATTTGGACCGGCTGCAGGAAAGAGCGGCTCAAAGGGCGAGCATACGTACGTAACGTAACGTACCGTACCCGCACAACACACACACTGATGACCCGCGCGAAGAAATAGACGCAGCTCACGCCTACGACACTCGGAAAGCAAGAAGCCCAACGCCGAAAGCAACCGCCGCGCTGGTCTATCGCCTCGCGCGCGACGGCGTGACCCGCGAGCCGCAACGCAAAGCCCCTCTCCTCCGTCGCATTCGTTCTCCTCCAGTCTAGTCTAGCTATCCTGATCCGCCCGCCCGCCCTTTAAATCGCCCGAGGAGGCGACGAGCCGAGCGGCTCTCCCCAGACGAGCTAGCGACGCCAGGGCGGAGAGGTAGGTAGCCGGAGCTAGCCCACAGCTGGAAGCAGAGACCCGAGCGGGGGGCCGCCGCGGCGGCGCAGGTGCTTACATGGGAGTAGAGGCGGGCGGGTGCGGGCGGAGGGCGGTCGTCACCGGGTTCTACGTCTGGGGCTGGGAGTTCCTCACCGCCCTCCTGCTCTTCTCGGCCGCCGCCGCAGTCTCCTACTAGCTAGCTTGCTACCTGCTTCTTTCATTCCCTTCTTTCGATAGCTCAGCCATACACACAACGCACATACAAGTGATCAGTTACTAGTTACTAGTAGGCTATACAACACAATCATATATACTAGCGTGTGAGTTCGTGTAATTAAGCAGCAGCCAGTCGCGCCGATCGATCGAGAGATGGAAGAAGCCGTGGCCGTGGCCGTGGCGGCGGCGTCGAAGAGCAGCGGCGGGAGGGGAGGAGGCGGCGGCGGGCCGGCGCCGTTCCTGACCAAGACGCACCAGATGGTGGAGGAGCGGGCGACGGACGAGGTGATCTCGTGGGCGGATCAGGGCCGCTCCTTCGTGGTGTGGAAGCCCGTGGAGCTGGCGCGCGACCTCCTCCCCCTCCACTTCAAGCACTGCAACTTCTCCTCCTTCGTCCGCCAGCTCAACACCTACGTGAGTACACCACTTGCTTTGCTTGCTCGCTTACTTGGTTAGTCATCAGTTGCATGATCTTGATATATATATATATATATATCATCTGTTGCTGTTGGTGAGTGAGATTTACCTGATCTTGGGTTGTCGTGTTTAAACAATTAAATTAATCAGCTAGCTAGATGATCGTTTTCTACTCTAATTGAATTGCTAGTTCTGGGCTTCTGGCCTGGGCCGGCGCGCTATCGTTGTCGCGGCCATGCTACTTCTTCTGTAGTGTTCCGATTTCTGTAGCATGTTGTTTTCATTTCAAATCTGTGCTCGATGACTAGCTCATCAACAAAGGCTTGGCTTGGGTTGCGAAAAAGTCCTCCATCCGCTGCTTTGCTTCTGATTCGACAGCCCCTTCATTCTTTCCAGAATTGCTGCCGCTGCACGACTGTTCCCCCTTGTTTAGTTCTCCCAATTCTCCCCAAATTCCACTATATAAAAATAAGATTTCCCGTCACATCAAAATATCAGCAAATGCATGGAGTACTAAATGTTGATGAAATCAAAAACTAATTGTACAGTTTTGTTGTACTTTGCGAGACGAACATTTTAAGCCTAGTTAGTCAAAATTTGAATAATTTTTACCAAATACAAACGAAATGCTACAGGAATTCTGATACAGTGTTTTTCTCCCCAATTCTCTGAACTAAACAAGGCCTTCTTTTTACAGTAGACGAAAGGCTGCACGACTGTCGTGTGTGGGGGCCGGGCACCGTACGTCTTTGTTTATACGCCGCGGTGCACATGCATGGTCCAGTGCTAGCTCAACCAAATTGATGAAGAAGCAGCCTCTCGACGCGCGATGATGATAACGTGTGGTTAGTTGACGAGTCCAGAAACCTTCCAAGGCACCTGCCATACGTCTTCCAATCCAAGGATTGAAACGTAGAAAGTGATCAAAAGGCCGGGTTTCCTTTGTAGCGTTGCGCAACTGTTAGACACAGTTGAGTATTTGTATTTCCCGGTGTGTGTAGTACGTGTGCACGCACGTATAGTACCTGGACGTGAGTACGTGACCTGTGACCTTCGCGTCGATATAGAACAGTACAGGCGTACAGCAGACAGTCAATCTCAGATTATACAGTATTAATTAATTAGTATAGGTATGCATGCGTGTCGCGGTTCATAGGAAGGAGTACGTACGTGCGCGAGTCAATCTCTACCTCGATCCCTTTAATTCCTTTTCCCACGCAAAGCATGATTATCGGTTACTATGGTCCAAATGACGGGTCATCCACCTGAATCCTTTATTAAGAAAAAAACAAAGGGAAAAAGGAGATCGAGGCGGAGAAAGATGAAGTAGCAGACAAAAACATGGAAAGGGTGGTTGAACCTCCTGCTGATGTTCGCCTCATTTCCCCCCTTTAATTTATTCTAGAACTCTCGCGGTTGCTGCTGCTGATGTTGTGATAAGTTTTTTTTTGAAATGGGCCCCGGTCACTTGCTTCTAAATTATTGAACCTAATACGTACTAGTATAGGGCTGGTTCAGCTGGTGGAAAAGCCGGTTGGTTTCGGCTGATTCAATAGTGTTCTGTGAGAGAAAATAAGCTGAAACAAGCCGAAACATGACTTGCAGAACAGGGCAATAGTATGATTTAACTTTCTTGCAAACACAGACAATATATCTTTGCATGTTCAGTGTCACTCACTCCCTCAGAGCTAGCTGAAGAGGAATGGCCTGTGATGAAACTTGAGGGCATCTATCCATATCTTTGTGCCGTACACTACTTCTATATAAGCAAAGCAAATTAATTAGGCGCGCGCCTGTCTTGATCAGGTCGCTTCACACGCCACGGTATTATAGTGGCGACAGAACCATGGTATTCTAGTGCGACCGGGCCCTGCGATCGATTATTATCCAGCACAGATAGATAGATTATCTATGGAATAGTCAGGAGGAATCTTAAGGAAGCTTCGGATGGATGAGCTTTTTTCTGGGCTCTTCTGCATAGCCTACAACAAGAGGTTAATTTAGCTACGAATTGGACGTGTGCATGTATGCTAGCTGAACAAGCAATAATCATCCAAGCTAGGCAAGGCAGAAGGCACCCAACAAATGTGCTAATCTTTTCTTGCCTTCCATTTGTTAGTTTGGAACGGAAGTCGCTCAAGAAATTAATTAATTTTCAAGTTATTAGAATTTTAGTCAGCAACTGAATATGCGCTGTGATTGAGTCTTGTACCTTGTACGGAGATGCACGATGACTTGCCCACTAGCACAGTCAAAAGCTTCACACTGTTAGCGGGTTTGTTCTCACTAATCCTTGAACTATTCTAGAGGGAGAGCTAGCTTTCTATGAATGTGTGAACAGCTAAGGCGTTATCCGACTATGTGAGCAACATTTGCTAGTCAAAGTAGACAGGCCTGACCGTGTAATATATCCAACGAAATGGCTACTGGCCTTTCATTCCCTTCATCAGCAACTTTTTCCGCGTTTGGTGGTGACTGGAATTTGACATTATTCACACTAGGCATTTCGCATAAGCTGGTAGTGGTAGTGATGATAAGCTTCTAGAGTTATCTCAAATAAAAATTATATGATCTTTACTCATACAGATTTGCACGGTTGATTCCGCCTCTGAAATTGACGTGCTAGAAATCAAGAATTGTTTAGGAACTGGATGAATGGGACACCGATGAATGCAGCTCTTGTTCATTTTGCCGTTGTTTTTTTAAGCATCGATTTGCTCATCTGCATTGGATGCTTACGTCGATGGCGACCATCCATCCATGCAGGGTTTCCGGAAGGTGGTGCCGGACCGGTGGGAGTTCGCGAACGACAACTTCCGTCGAGGCGAGCAAGGCCTCCTGTCCGGCATCCGTCGCCGCAAGTCAACGACGCCGCAGTCATCCAACAAGTCCGTCGGCGGCGGCGGCGTGAACGTGGCGTTCCCTCCGCCGTTACCCCCTCCCCCGCCGCCTCCCGCGTCGGCCACCACGTCTGGCGGCAACGAACGCAGCTCGTCATCGGCGTCGTCGCCGCCACGTGCCGACCAGCTGACCAGCGAGAACGAGCAGCTCAAGAAGGACAACCGCACGCTGTCCAGCGAGCTGGCGCAGGCGCGCCGGCACTGCGAGGAGCTCCTGGGCTTCCTCTCGCGGTTCCTCGACGTCCGGCAGCTCGACCTTCGGCTGCTCATGCGGGAAGAGGGAGAAGACGTGCGAGCGGCGGGGGCCGCCGGTGACGACGCACAGCAGGCACAGCGCCGCGCAGCAGTGGCCAACCAGCTGCTGGAGCGCGGCGGAGGCGGCGAGGAAGGGAAGAGCGTGAAGCTGTTCGGCGTACTCCTCAAGGACGCCGCCGCGAGGAAGAGGGGACGGTGCGAGGAGGCGGTGGCCAGCGAGCGGCCCAGCAAGATGATCAGGGTCGGCGAGCCGTGGCTCGGCGTCCCGTGGTCGGGCCCGGGGCGGTGCGGCGGCGAGAATTAAGGCATGACTGATGCGCCATGGCTGGCCGTGACATTGCCGCCAGCTTTACAGCGAGCGCGTATTCATTCATGCTTTTGTGCGTGTCGTCAAGGAGGTGAGGTTGATGGCATGGATAATTCATTCCATCGATCGAGCAAGTAGCCAAAGCCAGTGCTGTGGTAAAACTGTAAAGGCAGAACATAGGACACCGGAGATAGGCATAACGCTTGTTAAAAGTTAAATTATATATGGGATGTTTTGGAGCTAGGAAGATTGAAAGTAGTAAAGTCGAGATGAGTAAAACGGGCTAGAAGGAGAGCCCATGTGTTCAGAATGGAAAAAAGTGTTTTTTTTAAAAAAAATTATGCTGTTTGCAACTCCGGTTGATTCTGGTGACAGCAAAATGAAAAGGGTGTGTTACTTTTACCACCCGTATAGCTATCTTATCTTTCTATTATTTGTTGAAGGCCACTTGACCACTAATAATCTCATCATTTCGTTAATCTTCAGAAGACGAGGTTGAAAGAAAAGGATAAATCTAACGACTCCTACTAATGCCACTAAACAAATTATAAAACTTCATCTTTTGTTAATTTTAATAGACGTGTGCACTTTAACTGAAGCATCATGACATGCCTATATAAATAAATAATACAACGGTGGTAAACACTCTATTTTCTAATTATTGAGTATTAATAAACATACAATTATTTTTGATAAAAAATAGGTGAGGTTAGCACATACCAAAGATAGCTATGATCTCCTTGGTCTTTAAGATTCTTTTAGGGTAAACAATGGTCATTATAATTAAGCTTAAATATAATATCCTACTAGTGAAGTTAGCATGGTTGGACCTTCTTATATGTCTCCTTAAACTCTACAAACGATTTTAGCATCGTGGTGCAGGTTTAAACGACTATTTATACCATCATAGTAATAAGGGTACGTGCAGCGGAAATCTTTATCTTTAATAACATATGCATAATTAAAGAAAAGGTATAATAATCACAAGATTCTTATTAACTTGATTTGAGAACATAGAATTTGTAAAAACAAACAAGGTAACAATTAGAAAGTTGATTATTCATGTTCTTTTGTGGTAGTCGACTATTTTGTTGACTTGACATGGCAATTAAGTCGAGCCGTTGTTTCTCTACTTTTAGACCCTGGACATTATGTAACAGGGAAATACTAGACGAAGAGGTACTTTAATATAATTACTATTATTATTACATCATAATTCTAACAAACATTTAATGCATCTAAAAGTAGTATTTAAATAAATCAATGTATGATATTACCTTAAAATTTTCTTTCTAACATTTCTACAAGCGTAGTCATTAATGTTGGCATCAATATTAATCTCATGCAATAATTTTGTCTCAATACTCCACGATAAAGTTAAGTTGCTAAACGATCCAATAATTTATGCATGCTTTCTTTATGAGATACCAGCACTAGAATTATTAAAAACAAGCAATTTACCAATGACATGTTTGTTTGAAGGTAATTGAAAGGAGGAAATGTGAGTTTGGAGTTAGGAGTTTAAAAATCTTTTGTTTATTTCATGGGGGTGGGTGTTTTGGTGAAAAGGTATGGGAGTTTAGAGGGCCAACTCCTACCGATCACTTCCCATGGGAGGGTGGTAATTGATTAGGAATTTGCTTTTAGTGGATGATGAATGCATCCTTACTGTCCATCATAACTTGTATTTTATATTTTTTTTCACTCAGAATAGGGGATATGAATTCCGCTTAAACTCCTCTTATTTTCCTCCTCAAACCAAACAATTGAGATTATGACTAAAAATCAAATTCACAACATAATTCCCTTCATCAACTCCTAGCACTAACGTGTTGTTTGGTTGGTTCCAAAGTAACGTAAACGTTAATAATGAAACTATTTCAAACTTATCCTGCCAGTAACGTGCCACGTTTGCGTTACATTTCTCCGCACCAAACGGCTCGTAATTTCCTTTCCTTCCCCGTACTTTCCAAACGCACCACAAAGGTACTTTGATCAACATTCAACTCAACAAAATTAGAAGATTACTAAGCTGCGTCACTTATGTAGAGTTATCAGCAATCAAGCTCTCTAATCTCAACGACCGGACTCTGAAGACTGCGCACAGAAAAGAGAACAGAAATTACGCTTGAATTTACTTTTTGTTAATCATTGAAGATCAAGGGGAAGAGGCAGAAGGTGTTGCCGTCGTCTCAGGCTCTGGGGTGTCGCCGCCATGCCGTGAAACCACGTCGGGGTTCGGGACGATCTGCGATGCCATCATTCTTTGTGACCATGATCAAAGAGCGCACAGGGCTGAAGCGGCGGCGGGATCGGTGATTCGGTGTCGCGTGCGGCGTACGGTCATCTCCCTTGGGCCTTCCTATACATGAGAGAGGCCCCTTTGTTTTTAGCCCAGGGAGATTTTTTTTGGTGGGAAGCCCTGCTGGATGCAGTTGGACAAAAAATAATAATAATAATAAATGGAGAGAGGCCCTCTGGCCCTGGATGCTTTGAACTAAAGGCCTAAAGCTGACGAGCTCTTCGGCTCAAAGCTTGACCTTGTCTCATCTATAGTTTGGGCTGATCTTGAAACAAAAGACCAGCCGAACGCGAGCACCAGGTCACAAGCCTTGATCGTTAGTTATACCGGCCTACCCGTGGACCAGGAGCGCAGGACGTTGGTTAAACCGGCCAGTGGCCCGTACCACGACACATCCGAATGCCCGGGCGCTGCCCAGCAGCATTTTTCCTGGTACCCATGCATTTAACTAGCTACAGGGCTGCAAAACAGATGGCGGGCAAACCGGCAAGGGCGCCGGAGGTTGTTTGGCCACTGTCCTGAGAGCAAGTTTAATAGCTGAGACAAGCACTTGGCTGTAAGAAACTCCACGTTAGATTATAAATCAACTTATACAACGATTTGTCTCTTTACAAATTTCAATACACCTTGTTTCATTATGCTGGACCCGGTGGTCAGTCTCAGTTTGCATATAACGTTGTTTTCTCTCCTTCGTTTGGCTCAGGCCATGTTTAGTTCCTTAAATTCACCTCTAAATTTCACTATGTAAAATGAAGATTCTCTATCACATCAAAATGTCGGCACATGTATAGAGTACTAAATGTAGATGAAATCAAAAACTAATTGTATAGTTTTATTGTACTTTACGAGACGAACATTTTGATCCTAATTAATCAATGTTTGGACAATTATTACCAAATAAAAATAAAATTGCTACCGTGTCAAACAGTAATTCGGGGTACCCTAATTTGAAGATCTAAACAAGACCTCAGCAAATTAATTTGAGGTTCTTGAAAGCGTGTTCAGCTAGTCGCCAGGTTCAGCGCCAAGCTCACCATTCTCTCTCATCCAGCTCAGACAAAAATCTGATGTGTTAGTCGATTCGACTATTGTTGGACCTGCTCTGATGCGTCGTCGTCCTTGCTAGCTGGCATTGAAGCCGAGTGCATGCAGCGCTGGCCCCCCGTCCCTCCCGTCCTCCGCGACCACGGACCACCCGCAGCGCGAAAACGAATCGCCGAACGGCACGTACGGCCGAGCGGACGGATCGTGATGTCTGCCAGTGCGACGTGGGACGGGGAATGTGGCTGAAAAGGGCAGCCGAACCGCCGGCTCCGGCGCCACGCGTCCGGCGTGTGCGGTCGAGGGAGGGGCAGGGCACTGTGCGCTCTGTACGGCGCCCGGTCAGCCTGAGCTGGACTGCGATTAACAATTAAGAGCAGGTATAATAGTAGGCTTATAGTGAAGTTAGTTAGCATTTTTTTTCCTCTGATGTGAAAGAAAGACGACAGAAAAGAAAAGAGAGCTGGACTCTCATGCAAGCAATAACTGAGCACGGAAGTATAGGTATTGGTAGATTAAAACAAAAGTATATGTGGGGTGGGCGGGGGGGGTGGGTCCTTTGCTGAGAAGCCTATCGTGGGCGAGTACCATGATGCCCAACGCATCGGCATAGGCATCCTCGCCAACGTGGTCACGAGGTCATGTGGTAAGGACACGGCATCTTAGTACAATCATTGAATATAAGACGAGTTCATTCCTATATTTACGTGATATATAATATATAATTAAAATCATATTTCTAAGCATGTTTATTTGCCAAATAAAAAATGCTTGTGATTTGTGATTATATATCAATTTGATCTTATGCAATTTATATGCCAATTTGATTATATGAATTATGCTTATTTGTTTATTCGATGATATGCATTGTGAATCTATGTCATGATGAATTTCTATGCATAAATTAAGGAGTGCAAGTTATTACCAGACAACTAAAAGGACATCTCATTATAGTAAGTTGTCTATTAAGCTGACTCATGATTATGTGAAACTAAGACCCTGTTTGGCAGGGCTTTACTTCACTAGTGAAGCTATTTTTTGTTTTAGCTCCACAAACGGCTCCATCGATAGAGCTAGAGCCGTTTTTATGACCCGTTTGGCAAAACAATTCCAAATGTCTATAATACCCCTCCTCTGTTTCTTCTTTCTCCCGACCTCTCTCATCCTTATCCACCCGTACCCCGCACACATGAACTCCCTAGGCGACCGCGCCCCTTCAGCCGACGGTGGCCGCGCACGCTCACACTGTGAGCCCTGCCAACCACGTGCTCCCCAGTCGATCACGCCTCTCCCCAGGTGGCTGCGCCCCTCCCACCGGTAGCTGCGCCCTCCCTTGGCGGCTGCGCCCTCCCGTTGGTTGCCGCGCCCCCTCCTAGGCGACCGCGCCCTCCTGCCGGTGGCTGTGGCCCTCCTAGGCGACTGTGCCCCCTCCAGCCGACGACCGCGACCCTCCCGCCGATGGCTGTGCCCCCTCCAAGGTGACCGCGCCCTCCTGCCGGCGACTGCGGCCCTCCCTAGGTGACCGCGCCCCTCCTGTCGACGACCGCGCTCTTCCCACTGGTGGCTGCGCCCCTCCCTAGGCGGCTACACCTCTCCCGCCGGTGGCTGCGCCTGCACCGGCGTGCCTCCGCGCCCGTGAGCCAATGGGGGCAATCCGGGGCTTCGTCGTTGTTGTGTCCACGTTGGCAAGCTGGAGCCGGGAGAAGCCATAATTTTTGGCTCCACCCTTCACATTTTCTTTGTCTCAGCACCTTTTTAGGGGCTCCATGCTTGAAGCCATTTTATTTTACGCCATTTGGCAGAAAACAGCTCCAAACGGCTCCTGAAGCCGCTCGAGAAGCCCTGCCAAACGAGGCCTAAACGGCGTGTTGTCAAGCTCCTAGCAGATCGCCAAGTCAGGAAAAGCATTATGGTGCATAAAATTATACTATAGGAAAAAAAAACTATAGATACACAATAGAAGAAGCAAGATCATTTCAGATTTAAATCTATAAGAGACCTAAGGAACTAGATAAAGACTTCAAAAGTGCGGACATCGTGCATAGCGCAGTGGTGACGCCTCCGGTCGTGGAGCGCACTCGCCCGCATTCGATTCACAGAATCGAACTGGGTGCTGCACCGGCTTTTCTCCCCAAAAATAAGAACAGTCTCCGCTTGGACCAGTTCCAAGCATCTGCCTCTCACGCGTGAAACCATGATGGGATCGTGACGTGCCCGTCGTCTACGAAATCAGTGGATTTCGGTGATCTCAAGAAGGACGCGGAGTGTAGTTGTAGGTTTGTTTGTACACGGATGGTGTGAGTAGTGTGCGTGTGTTGAGTGGGCGTGCGTGTATATGAACAGATGCTACAGCTATACCCAGATGAGAGGCGTAAAAAAAGACTTCAAAAGTGATTTTTTATCGTTAATAGAGCTCACAAAGATGAGACCAAAGGCTACTTGATTTGGCGTAAGCTGAAATTGCACAGTCACGAGATAATAATAGGAAAAAAAAGAAAAAGATGAGAAAGATTACAATATATGGATCTTAATTAGAGTTTTTTTAAGCCTGGCAATAGATAGAGTAAAGATGCATCAAGAGAAAACAATTACAATCAAAGAAATAAACGAATCTATTTCCAAAAAAGGCATTGAAATAAAAAAATATAAATACCACAGTAAGCAAACTAGCTCCCCACGCTATTTGCGCAGGCCAACTTGCTAGTTTTACATATTGCACAATCAATCGTTATTAAACATTGATAGCAACACATATGTTATTGTTATTTTTAATCCAGTTGCTACCATCTAATGATGGGTTTTGCACACCAAGATTTAATTTCGGTACGCTAAAATTGTTTAGCTCAACATGTTTCGTAAGATGGCAACACAGATCATTGAGCAAAAGGGGCAATACCGCTCCCTGTTTCGGGTGAATGTGTATAGCAACGATACTGGATCATTGATTGATATCCAGATAGCTTACATTCTCATCATCATTATAGGGGAAAGGCAAAGAAAACGGAAAGAGAATGCTGCCGTTTCTTCTCCTTCAACGTAATTTTGATTGAGGAGAAGGGCAAGCAAAGAAAAAACAAGAAAGAAACAAAAAACCTTCTCTAGCTAGCTTCGTTAAATAATGCCTAATTTAAGAGTCAAACTATTATATCCTCCACATGGTCATCGGTCTCACGACGACCCTTTCGGTCCACCGTACTGTTCTCCTCTCTCCATAATTTGACAGGCAAGCCATGCTTGGGCACAGGGAATGGGCTGTACTCGACCTCATCACTGGATCCAATAATCTCCCACCTGCAAATCAAACAAAGCATGCACACGCCAGTCAGTATCTCAGTGATGTATAAGATCAATAAATAAACAACTCAAACTATTGTTATATATAGCTGTGATCAGTGCTGATGACGATGCTGATATAGGGGGAGAGCAGTCGTCACTGCACAGTTTATGGTATAGGAGTGTATATGATCGATCGATGCAGGCATACATACAGATACAGGAGGAGATTTGGAGCATGCACGGAGAGGTGGGCGATGGAGTGGCACCAGCCATGTGTCGTCCTGGTCCACAAGGTATGTACAAGCGGAAATATATGGAGGATCTGGGAGGAGATGAACGCACCTGTAGGCGGTGACCAGGTGGTGGATGAGGACCAGCATCTCGAGCTTGGCCAGCTCGTTCCCGGGGCACGCGTGCACGCCGTTCCCGAATGGCAGGAACGTGTTCGGCCGCGGCGCCACCTGCATATGCAACGTGGTCGTTCCACAAACCACCACAGAAAAAGGAGGCTCATCAGCAACATACGTATATATTTTCAGTTCCTTGCTGATATATACGCGAGCATCGACGTCAACTACGTACAGCAACATATAAATTTACTGTACCTGGAATCTAGAAGGGTCGAACTTGTGTGGATCCTGGAAGTAGTCCGGGCTGTGATGGATGCTCCTGAAGAGCGGCATCACCTTCCACCCCTTGGGGATAAGGAACCCTACAACACGCCAAGGAAATACATGGAATAATCCGAGTCAGAATTAAACCCCTTCTTGCTAGTTGCTACGTGCGGAAAAAAAAGGAGTGCCAAGCAGCGCCTCTACGGTGACTACGTAGCCCCACGCCGACCGCAGGAGGCTAGCTGCAGCATGCGTGTGCGCACGTGCGTACCTTTGTACTCCACGTCGGCCACGGCCTCCCTGAATGTGAAGGAGATGATGCTCGCCATCCTTAAGCTCTCCAAAATCACCTGAGCAGAATAACGGCGCCATCAGTAACCACAAGATCGAACACACGCTGTCATCAGAGGTTTTATTTGCGTTTTCCGGCCAGCACGCGCGCACGCACGTACCCTATGCGTCAGCGGCATGCTCCTCGTGTGCGCCCACGTCAGCGGCAGCCTCCCGCCGTCGGTGGCCTCGCGGACCGCCGCCTGCTCCGCCCGGACGGCCTCGAGCAGCTTGGGGTGGTCGTGGAGGTACTTGACGATCCAGGTGAGCACACTGGCCGTCGTGTCCTGCGCCGCGAACAGCACGCCGATGATGTTGTCGGCGATCTGCTCGTCGCTCAGGAGCGGCGCGCCGTCGTCGCCCTGCTGGGACGACTGCATCAGGCAGCCCAGCAGGTCGGTGCCCGGCTCGCCGCGCTCCCGGCGCTCGCGCATGATGTCGCTCAGTACGTCGTGCAGCCGCCGCCGCGCCTATAGTATCGAACGGTTTCACACGCGTACGTGTCTCGTGTCAGGGTACTGCCAGAAGGTACTAGAGATCAGTTGAGTTGTAAATGCCGTTGCTGCGTGCTCACCTGCATCGCCTTGTAATAGAGCGTCCCCGGTAGGCTGTTGGGGAAGGAGTTGTACCCCTTCTCCACGATGGAATAATTCTTCCTCAGCTCCGCCTTGCGCCTCTCGTCCAGCCGGCCGCCGCCGAAGATCATCACGATGCCCACATCAAACGACAGCTGGAACGTAACAAGATCGAGAAACAAAAACATTCTCAGCATCCGACTCATTCGACATTACCGACATCATTGGCCATGATGCATGCTTCAAGGCCTACATACATATACACTCTGGAGATCGAGTGGAGATTATCATGCATGCTTGCTTGCTTGCTTACCGTCTTCATGGCGTGGAACGTGCTTCTGACGTGGCCGTCCCAGGAAGCGAGAGTGGACCGCACGGCGGCCTCGACCTCAGGGACGAGCGCGCGCAGCGCGTCGGGGCCGAGCGCGCCCTGGACGAGCTTGCGGAGGCGGAGGTGGTAGTCGCCCTGGTGGAAGAAGAGCGCCGACGGCCCGATCATGCGCTCCTTGCTCCGAGGGTAGGTCGGCTTGAACAGGTGCGCCTGCGTCACCAGGACGAACCGCGCCGCCTCCGGGCTCGCCAGCATCACGCACGGGCACCCCAGGAGGTGCGTCTTGAAGATCTCGCCGTACCTCTTCTGTTTGGAGGCGAAGAAGATGTTGGGGTCCTGGGAGTAGAGCTGGAGGGTCTCACCAAGGTAAGGCCAGCCCATGGAGCCAGGAGGCAGCTTCAAGGAAGAAGAAGCCTGCTTCTCATGGCCGCAGCCAAAGCGGCGGCCTTTCCCCTTGTGCCAGCGTGCGTACTGGACGTAGGAGGCGATGGCTAGAAAAATGAGGGTGCAAACAAGGATGAAGAAGAAGGCCATCCAACTGATATGCTGAGCAGCAGATCAGTTGCTGCGATTGCAGACTGTCCCGCTGCGAGTTTTGGTTTGCGCTTGTGTGCGTTCTGGGTGTGAGAGCCTGCTTTATATGTTGGTGGCTGGGAGGAGGGGGAATCGAGACTGTGTTGTGTGTTGTGAGGAGAGCGCGCGAAAGAGGGACGGAGAGGAAAAATCTTTGATGGACGGATCTTTCGAATGGTGGAGGTCGAGGCAACGCCTTTGCGTGGTATTTATAGAAGGAGCGCTCAAGAGCATATGTTAAAGTCAAGACCTGCATGAGGGAGGATAAGTCCTAGTCCGGCTTAAGCATGATGTGCCTGCCGGCAGCGCATAAATTTAAGCTAATACTCCCTCCATTTCTGATATGATGTTTTAGTTTTGTTCAGTGTTAAACTTTTCTGTTTTAACCATCAATTTGTAGTAATTTGTATACTTTACCATAATAAGATTTGTGTTTTTAGGTTAACCAGAAATATTTTCGTAATATATAATTCAGATGTTAAATTATATCAAGTTAACTAGAAATACTTCCTCAATATATAATTCAGATGTTGTTAAACTACATGAGTTTATAAGAACCGATGATAGAAAATAGAAATATTTAACTCAGGACAAAACTAGAACTACATATGGAACAAAAAGGAATATTTTGGAATCGGCTAGATCTTCCTCGTGTCCCCACATAGTCCTTATGTTTCTAAATATTTTTTTTATAAATCGCAAATGTGCTTTTATATTGACCACAAATATGAAAAAAATGTCGTTCTGACAAGTCATCTGAAAATGATATGGGGCAGACATTAGGCAAACCCTTGGCTATTCTCCATTCCTCTTGCTCCAACCCCATGGCTATTCTTCTTTGTCCTTAACCTCTTCCCTCTTCTTCTACTCATGCAGCTCTCCTATCTCCATAGAACTTAGGTTGGGGCGATGGTAGGGGAGGAGCTCGATCTCCCTGTATTTGTTGGAATGTTTATATATAAAAGAATAGAAATGTAAATTATTTTTATTTTGATAAATTTTAAAAAAGAAGCCATTGTTGTTTATCAAAGAGTATGACTGGAACCTCATCAAAAATAAATCTCATGCCTCACTACCTTTATTTACTTAATCATTAGTATTTTTGAGATATGGAAATCCACATTGATCACTTTTCTATTTTATTTGCAAGAGGTGGGTAATCAAGAATTCACAAAAATAAGATATAGTTAATTGCTCCAAAGCTATCACTAGCTGCGCCTATGTTATTTATGTTGAACACCATAGACGTTGTTGAGATATATACCTACTACTAAATTACATTGGAAATTGATGTTATTAGATTGATATTCCAAGGACCTCACTTATTATTATAATTTTGTTATATAATGAAACACTAGAAAAAACACCTAGCTTGTAACAAAAAAATAAGGGAGAGTACATAGCTAGTCATAAGAAACTTTGGAGCAATTGTTGATCAAAACATAACTTTTTATCTTATAAATGAAATACTATAGAATAATTGTTGATCAAAGGCTTGTCCTAACTAAAAGAAAAATGCCTAGCTTGTAACAAAAAAGGAGTGAGTACATAGCTAGTCATACAAAACTCTGAAGAAAATACCATTAGTTGCTATCCATAATGAAGATAAATTAGAGCTTATGCTACAGGTTCATGTCACTATGTTGTAACGTACCGTTGGACACTGAATTCTAGTGAATGTCTTATGCATTCAAATCATATTATTGTGGAAGCAACAAAATGTTCACGCACCATACTTGGATAGTTGTGTTTTTTTTTGTGCTCCTCAGTCAAAAATAACAAACCATAGTTTGGAAAGTAGAAGAAAAAATACACAAGACAATTAAGTTTCACACATACAAGGTAAATGCTTAAACTATTTCTGTTCTCACAACACCATATATTTACAGGTGAAAACAACACGTAATTTCCATATAACATTTTCACAAAAAGAAAAAAACAGAAATTGACACATCTGACGTGCGCTCTAACCAATGCAAAATACCATATCTTCTTCCCAATGCGCGCAAGCAAACAACAATCTCCACTTGTACATAGTGCTGATCGCAAGATCATGTGTTTTTTTAAGATCACCGGAGGGAGAGGATCCCCACCTGAATTTGTATTGCTCATTCACTGCCTTGAGGCAGGAGGTGCTTCCAAGTTAAAGTGTGAGTACATCTTTGACTTAATCTGTATCGCAAGATCATGTGTTCCGTGCACGAAGGATCCAACGGTGTCAGATTAGCTGACTTGTAATTTACCCCTCTTAATGAAAAATGGGCTATATCTGCGGTCGCGAAAAAAAAACATGGTCGCACCGATGACACCCCGGGGCCCTTGAGCCGACCCGCACCCACGCGGGCCGTCCTCGGCGCCAGGACGGACGGATGGACGGCCAAGCGGCATGTGACACGAGATGGCAGCCATGCAAGCATGCGCGCGACCTCGCCGGTGCCCGCGGGTCACCCTGGGCATTCGGGTACCCGAAACCGATCGGTTCGGTTCCTCGGGTATTCGGGTAATTCGGGTACCAAGGAATTGGAACCGATCGGTTCCTAGTTCGGTTTCGGGTAATTCGGTTTCGGGATCGGGTAATTCGGTTCGGTTTCGGGTATTCCCGAATGGAACCGAAAAAATGAAAAAAATAAAAAACAACTCATTCAAATGTAAATTTCGACAACATTTCGCCTCATTTTCATGCACATAACGGGGAGAATATGAGGCTTAAAGCAGTATAAGAGTCTCCAATGCAAACAAACAACCTTCGACAAGCAACAAACTTAACGATAAGCCTCAATGGGCGTCCACCACGGCTCCACATAGGCACATACCACAGTCCACAGGCATCTTCATGACATCACCTTCTCTTGAAACAAGTCTTGTAAAGTAAAACAAGTAAAATTGTGCAGCTTTGAATATAATATATAACTAGGATGTATATATATATTTATATAGCTAGGATTGTGCAAATTCGGGTACTTCGGGTACTTCGGTTCGGTTCGGGAATTTCGGTTCGGTACTCGGGTATTTCGGGTACTCAGAAATAGGAACCGAACTAGGAACCGAAACCGATCGGTTCGGGAAGTTCGGTTCGGTTTTCGGGTAGTTCGGTTCGGTTTCGGGAATTCGGTTTTTCGTGCCCAGGGTTACCCGCGGGGCGCCAGCTGGGGCTGTCGTCGGGTGGTCTCCGCCGGGCGGGGGGCCGGGCCGCCAATCATGAGGACGAGCAAAAAGCCCCGGAGGCAGGGCCATCCCCGGCCCCGGGGCTCACGCACGGCATCAGCGGCGCGGCCTCGCGTATCTGCACAAGATCGGGTCGGCCAGGTGGAGGCTCCCGAGAGTTCCAGCTGCGGACGGGGCCCCCGGTCGACGTCGCGGCCAGGTCGGACTCGGACGGGCTAGCTTCGAGACGGTTCTCGGCAGGCGCGCCCACCCTTGCGTTGCGCCTCCCGGACGGCCGGGCACTGCACGGTTGCCTCCCCGCGCGGTCCGTTGACGTCGCCGGCCGCCTCCTGTTCCAGGACGTGAACAGCTCGCGACTTGCCAGAGCCTATTTGCATGCAACTCGCGTCAGTGATGTGCACGCAAACGCAACGCCTTGCAAATTGACTATTAGGAACACCGTGCCGCGAGCGACCAATCGGTGTCTGCAGTGGCACCTACAGTATATGTGAATGCCATTGTTATCGTTTTCACGGGAATCACGGCGGCGAAACCCAAAAAAATCTGTTCGTTCAAGAACATACCAGTGGCTTCCGCTCCACAGTTGCAGAGCAGATTGACCTCGGTGAGAAGCCATGGCTTCTCTGTGGCCGGCAGGGCCGCAATGCTGACGAGGATGATGGCACTATACGTCCTAACATCTGAAGGTGCGTACCACTTGCATTGCATGACTGTATATACGATAGCTCAGCAGGCCAATGCGTATCTGTTTCTTCTCACTACGAACGTGTTCTGGAACTCTGACGCAACTTGAGCTACATACAGTATATAGGGATAGATACTCATTATATCATGCTCACGAAGACAGTAATGTTGCACGGTTTACTTAGCTTGGACTTCGCGATATACATTTCGTTTTCCCGCGGAATTAATTATAAGGGAACAGCTACTACATCTGTGGTGCATCTTGAAGCAGGGAACAGAAGGACCCAAATCATGCAATGCATGACATGTGATGATGTGTATCCCTTTCCCTGCTTCCATTCCCTGCATGATTCTTCAGTTTAGCGAACGTACGTGTCTCGGACATCACCACATGATAGGATCAAGGATAGTTTGTGTGTTGCTGTAAAAGATAATTTTGTAAGCACGTAACATTGAGGAATTGAAATTCAATCGTGTTTTTTTTCTTATTAAAAAAAACATCGTGTCCTGTGATGGGTATTGCATTCTCGGGCAAATTATATACAACTACTAGTCTGTATGTGAACGTCGAAAGGAGTTGCTTCACGTGAACCAAGCTTTAATTCTGAAAACCTATATATAGTGATACTATATAGTCTTCCAAAACAATCGACAGGGGTCATGCCTGCAATCTCTTCGGACTCTAAATTTTCTAAGAAACATGCGAAACAATCCATTTTTCTTCCCTTATTTTAACAGTTTCATGTTTCTGTGTATCTACTACTCAGAATCATAGAAAGACAGACGCCCGCATCGCTCGCCAAGGGCGACACGGGCGGACCAAGCCTGCGCCGCCGCACACCTCCCTCTCGCGGTCCTCATCCTTGCCGCCGCCCGAGCCCTCCGGCAGTTCGCCGTGAAGTCGCAATGACGGTGGCGGCAGGGCTCTTCGTCCCCTCCCCGTCCGTTTTGGTGGGCGCGCGGCGACAGCACCAGCAGCTTGCGAGCAACGGCGGCGGCTGCGACAACCCCATCCTCGACGGAGGTGGCAGATCCGACGCCGTGGAGGGTGGATCCGGCAGCTCCCATGCCGGATCTACGCTGGTGGGCCTCGTGGCCGTGCGGGGTGGCGTTGGCTGCCATGGTGGTGCTCGGCTGCGCCGCCCATCCATGGCGGTGCGACGGTTTGACGGTGGTGTCCGTGGCGGTGAGCGGTGTGGCTTGTGCGCCGTCGTGGCCCTCGCCGGTCTACAGCGGGCGCAACAGCGGCGGCGGCGGCGGCTTCGGCTACCAGATCTGGCGCTCTGGCGGCCGGATCCGGCCCTCGCTGGGCCGGATTTGGTGCTCCTGCGGTGGTAGTGACTACCGGCGCTGGTGTTCGGCTGGGCACCGGCGGCGGCTTTGTCAAGGAGGTGGATCGACTGCTTGGTGGTTCGGCTGGGCGGCGTCTTCGGCGTCTGGGCGGCAATCCAACGGTGGCGGTGTGGTTCCTTCGGCGATGCCGTGGTGGCGTGGCCGGCCGTGGCGATGGCAGGCCTGCGGTGCCGTGGTGGTGCTGCCGGCATTGCCGGGCCCGGTGGAGGCCACACTTCCCTGTTGGGGCTTGCCGGCGCGTGTGCCCGTGCGGGCGCAGGGGGCAGCGGCGGGGTTCCCTCCCTTTCTGCTCGCCCTCTCCTTCTTCTCGATGGTGGCCATTTTGTGGCGGTGGTTGGGTTTCATGCCGGCGTTGGGGGGCGGCCCTCGTCTATGCCGTTCTTCCCCACATGATCCTGGCTGTCGGCGCGGAGCGGTCGCAGCGAGGACGGAGGCCTCGGCGTCTTCGGGGGTGCTGGTCTGGGGCCTTGCCCCAGATCTGGGATCTTCAGGGCATGGGACGGTGCCCAAGGTGGACATACACGGCGGCGGAAGGCTGGTTCTTCGGCATGTGGTCCGGTCGGCGGGGGTGCTGGCGCAGCTTTGCAGCTGTTTGCGTGGCCGGCGCGTCGACCCCCTCGGAGTGGCCTCGGCCGGTGGTCTGGCGGCGACGTCTTTGGTGCCTGGCAGGGACCCGGCATCTTGACCGATGACCGTGCTGTGGTTTCTTTGGGCGAAGGCCTGGTGACGGCGACACCTGCGGGTGCCGTTCCCCCCGTTGAGGGCGTCACGTTCACAGCACTCTCCACGGGTGAAAACCCAGTCCGGCCTTGGACGAGCGACGGCGGCGCTTGGACGTCGTTACCTTCTTGAAGGCGTCGTTGTGGAATTTGTCTCGGCCGGGACGGCTCGTGGCGGGGCTAGTGCGTCGTTTTCGCTGTTGTGTTGCGTGGGTGGTGCCAGTGGTGGAGAGTTTGTTCTAGTAGAGTCGAGTTGAGTGGACGCCGACCAGCTACAAGTGGCGGCGTGAGTTGAGATAGTTAGTTAGCTGGGGTCGATTCGACAAGTTGGTGCTGAATTGTTCCATCAAGTTGTGTATGAGCGGGGCTCTCCTCAGTTGTATGGTTTTTGCCCAGTTTCCATTCAAAGAACTGGCCGGGGCATTTGCCTTCTTTTTCTTTTCTTCGTCTAATACAAATCACGGCAAACTTTTGCCGTCCTTTCGAAAAAAAAACTACTCAGAATCCAGCCTCTTCTGAAGTCGTCATTCATGTGGATCAAGTTCTAGTCTCTTACACCACCTAGTCTGTGTACCAATGCTTTCGATTAGACAGGAAACTAGCACGCTCGAGCTTGGTCAGCTTTTTGATGTGATCTCGCATTGCTACAGACGTAACAAACTGAATAAGCTCTAATCCGCCCCAGCATCGATCGATCAAGAGAGTAGAATATAGATTGATCAAGATCACTCTCGGCCCCCAACTTGGCCGCTAATGGCACAGTAACTACTTTCTCCGGAAAGCTCAGTGCACAGCACCTGAGATTCGACCGTGGCATGGACGGACACGGGTGTGTGAGATTAGATGAGATGATCGTGCGCTGATCGGCGTGATCCACCTCGACGTGACCCGGCCTTTCAGGCCGTTGGCCCTTAGCTGGGAGCAGTGCCCGCCCATGCAAGTAGCGCGCGCCATAGCCAACAGGCCAACAGTAGCTCGGATGTTTGCACCTCCGCCGGCCACGGCCATCCTGGCTGGCGATCCACCGGTCGCTCCCGATCGACGTCGCTGTCGCGGTACGTCTTGGTCTCTCGGGATTTATTGCGTCACGCGGGACGGCAGCGCTTCCTGGCCACACCTCAGCGGCGTAATCGCCATGGCAACTGCGTCAGCTTGGCCAGCCAGCCCCGCGCGCGGGCACATGAACGACCGCGACAACACCAGGCGGCGTCACATCAGCCGGAGCACGCCCGCCCTCAGAGTCATGTCACGCTGACGCGCGCCAGGCCGGATCGCCCCGATCGGTCGATCCGCCATCTGCTGGGTCCCCAGAGCGCTATCCGATCCGTTCCGCGGTGCAACTTGAAGCCGCGCCCGGCCGGAGGGCGGAGGGGAGTGGCCACGGCCGCGCTACGGTCCACCGACCCAGCCGCGGGGGTCGCGCGCGTCTAGCTGCGCGACGGCAGCCCGGGCCCCGTGTCGGCGCCTGGAGGACCACCGGATGGGCCTCACCGTCGCCGTCCGCGTGTTCCAGCGGGCGCCGGCCGGCCGTCCCGGTCGCGGCGCGGGCCATACATATGCATGGCTCCATCGCTCCGAAATACAGTAGCCCTTTTCGCGCGCCTCGAGCTCGTCAGGTGATGACAGGCACTGCAACTGTGCAAGCTGCCGATGGCGTGGACGTGATGGTGACCGAACAGTTTCGTGATCGGGGATCAGCATCCGGCGGGCACCGGCCTCTTTACAAGTTGGTACGGTTCAAACTGTGCATGGCTGTCGGTCGATGCAAGGATAGGGTTTAGGGTTGGCTGAATTCCAGTGAGTCAGCGGCAAACAACCCGTAGTATTTTGCTGCTGGTGAACGCTTGTACACAGTACATCTTTAAGAACGACGCGTTGTCCGTTGTGCATTTGGGCAAGATTAAACATGCATGATGTACTGCCAGGCATGCATAAATATAAGTTTCGGTAAATTTAGTGGCGCGATATTCACAGTCCAAAGTAGACAAGTTGTTGAGTAGATCCCCGCTTACAAGGAGTGTGTGACAAATCTGCATTTGGGCAAAAGTTAAGCATTATCCTGCTTCCTGCTAAACATGAATAAATATAAGTTTCAGTAGATTTAGTGGCGAGATTCACGGGCCGAATTAGTTGAGTAGATCCCCTTTATTACGAGGAGTGCGAACTCAAATAGAGTTAGAGTCCATGTTATTTCTCATGACACGTGCTAGAAATAAAATCTAAATTTTTGCATAATAATCATAAACAAATAATCTCTAATTTGATATACTCTATAAGCATCATCGCCAATAATAGACATGAGATTGATTCTATTTTTTAAAAAATTACAAATATGTATTAACATGAATTAACAGCTTGGATATTTGCATCTAAATTATCGTCCTTGCCGTTATGAAAGATAACTTACAAATATCCCATAAAATTGCAAATAAATCACCCATCTATGCTAGTATGAAAGATAAATTAAAATAACACACTAAATTTATATCTAAATCACCAACATATGTTCTTATGAAAGATAATGCAAAATAACCTTTAAGTTTGTATCTAAATTGCTAATATATGCCATTATGAAAATAAAATAAAAAGAATTCCAACCACCAATAAAAATAAACTAAAATATTCCTCAATTTATGTATAATAAATAAATCTATATCTATATCTAATATGAAACTACCAAACGTTTATGTAGTCCTAACTCTTTCCCATATCCATAAGAGTTAGAGCAGAGTGGTCAGATATGGTGCGAAGTGGTCTGACCTGAGACGAAGTAGAATATGTAGCATTTTCATGGTATGTCGTTCTTTCTCGTGCTCATACAAGTTTGTTTTAGGCATGGTGATTCCAGGCACTGGCGGATCCAGCAATCTGGCGAGCTCTGGCAGCCGCCAGACCTCATCGCCGGCCACACCTACCCCTGCGGAAGATGCAGATTGACATGCCTGCTACTTTGGCGATGATCGATTCAGCACTTCCATTCATGCATGCGCTGGGCCAACTGCTACTACGTACGCGTGGTATACTGGTATACCCGCATGTCGTATGTTCATGCTCAGCGGCCGCAACGGGAAGGTTGCAAACTTCAGATACTAATGCATTAGTATTGGCCTCTATTTGTTCGTGTCCCCGATTAATCGATACTAATGCATGCCAACTTATTTGGTCTTCTCCTTTTTTTGTTTCTTAATTTCCCTCTCTCCCTTGTGCCCTATATATTTTTTGAACCTTGGCTAATAAATTTCAGTGGGGACTAAGGTCCCTCATGTTTCCTAAAAAAACTTTATTTGGTCTTGGATGGTGGTTGTGCATTGTCATACAAACATATAATAAAAAGTTCGCCATAGGTGAAATTTTATCCTGCATCCGCCACTGATTCCAGGATGAATTTGAACGCATGCAACGATTATTAGATAAAGCTCTAAGCTTTCCGTGCCCATATGAGTTAGAGTAATGTGCATCCATACATGGTACATAATCCAATTCGAAGATGAATTGGAATGCATTGACATGATCATTGAATAAATCTTTGAGCCTAGATGAGGTACATAGGCTTACCGAGGGCATGTAGTTAGTATGTTCAAACTTGATCACACAATTCTACAATGAACGGTCCTCAATCGACACAAAAGGCACTATGCCAAGACTCCATTCCTGATGCAATCCAACAAAAACCGCCCGGTATCAAATTATCATCCTTTTATATTCCATAAAGATTTTAACTGAATAAAGTACCATTGCGAAAACGATGAACCCATCACTCAACTTCAAATAACTAAGCATGACTAAGCATTAATTAACTGAACTAACCTTCATGTGCTACTGTGGTCACAAGGAAATATATCCGAATTCAAGCCAAACATGCAACGATTGGTATTCAACGAATTCCTAGCAACTTAATGCACAACTGATAAGACTCAAAGATGTAACATTTGCATTTAACAAGGAACAGGTTAGATGCTCTGAGGCTTGCTTGTGTTAGCTGAGAAGTCAGGCTCCTTGGAAGCACGTCCAAGTGACCACACAATAAACTATACATCCAATTTAAATGCAGGGGCTTGTTTGCTAATAACCATAAATTATGCTATACATATTTCTAAATTACACACCCCCGTTGAATTAATAGTAAGCATAATCCTATACAACATCATGTAGACCAAGTAACATGCTTATATTAGGATAAATAATTATTTTCGTAATTGACCACACGGGAATAAGTATTCCTTCAATGGAACAAACAAACTATGAACAATTACACTAATAATTCACTTTAAATTATACTATACTCCATGAAAATAAATGTTGTAAGTTGCTGCATGAATCGACCTAGACCAACTTTAGTAAACTCTAACATAGGATTCAAGATTATTGACTATGCATTCAACCAAAGCTAAGTTAACTCAAACTAAACTAAATGTAGGTGTAAGAATGTTCAATGACACTTTCCTTGAAATGTTGTTCAAGCCTTGATATTTCTTCTCTCTAGTTCAACCTTGATCGACTTATCTTGGATAGATGCAACCATCAGTACAAACATAAAAAGTGACTTAAAAAACAGAACACCAGGTATGAGAAAAATACTATAAAGGTTTCTGATGTATAGAGTTTATTTCTATGATCATGTGAGTGCAAAAATCGTTGAAAGCGGAGTTCAAATAAATGGAGAAGATATAAATATTTAAAGGTTTATGTAAAATAAGGGCATTCTAGGTATTTCACATGGAATGTGATGGCACAGATAAAACATATAGCAAGGGCATGATCAATCAAGGCTAGGAATAAATAATAAAGAGTTGAAACAAAATAAATTTTTGAATTATATTTGAATGAAATCATGAAAGAAAGGATAGAAATTGAATGAATAAGAACTAATTGCACTTCTTATCACTCAATCGTTCGTCACACAGTGTGACATAGCGGCCAAGTCTCTAGACATTGTCGGATGATCTGCCGACCTTTTGCCTTCACGCACGGAGTGCCCAGTAAGTGTTTCGGCATATATTCTAGCATGGAATATTCCCTTAGACTCTTATGTTCTTCAATTGTTTGGTGCTCTTCACAGTGCCTCTCACTAAGTCTGGCTGGACTACTCATTTGATTATCTAGTGCATGTGTTTTTTGTTGCCACCGAATTGTCTGGTGCGCACATCTTAGTTGTACTGTCACACCCGGTCCAATTTGGAATTTGGCCCATAGTGGCCCATGTGAATGTTATGAGATATTGTAGAGAGTTTAGTCCCACCTTGATTGTTTAGAGTGGGATAGACCAACATATAAGGCTTCTAGAGTCCATCTCACCATCCCCGGGTTAATCCTTTTACGCGAAGCGAGGACGAAAGCGTAAGTGGGATGGTGGTAGGTGTGGTTCATTCAGCGTGCAGAGTGGATCTGAGCCGTTTGGACTCTGGGGCGTTACAAATGGTATCAGAGCCGACCTTCGCAGCCACGAGCGCGTGCGGGCCAGGGGCTGGACATGGGATTCATTGCGCGTGTAGGCTCTGCGGAGTGCACGGCGTGGCACATGTACCAGCACTGGGCGCACGGTCGCGTGTGCTAAGAGGGAACGTTCCTGGTTATCGTTTGTCTGATTGTGGGTATGTTGGGCCCGACGAGGACGTCGGGTTCTTTGAGGGGGGGTGTATGTCACACCCGGCCCAATTTGGAATTTGGCCCATAGTGGCCCATGTGAATGTTATGAGATATTGTAGAGAGTTTAGTCCCACCTTGATTGTTTAGAGTGGGATAGACCAACATATAAGGCTTCTAGAGTCCATCTCACCATCCCCGGGTTAATCCTTTTACGCGAAGCGAGGACGAAAGCGTAAGTGGGATGGTGGTAGGTGTGGTTCATTCAGCGTGCAGAGTGGATCTGAGCCGTTTGGACTCTGGGGCGTTACATGTACTAAGTCCTTTTTGCTCTGTTTCTACATCGGTCTTTTGCACAACTTTTTTTCTTGCATCTCTAGGACCCATTATAACCCGTCTAACACATATTTAACATAAATGTTAGTCCTAGACTTGTGTTGTCATCTCAATCACCAAAACCAAAATATATGACCACGAGCACATAATCTTACAATCTCAAGCCTTTTTGGTGATTCATGACAACTCAAGTAAAGCAAGCATAGAATGTAAACAAATGAAGTACATATGCACTAGGCTTACCATAAGCTTGCCTAGATCTCTAACCTATCATCCAACTCGTCCAAAATATTGCTCGACTCGATACCAATTGAAGTACGAGTCGTACTTTTTTTGGACTCAAGTGTGCTTCTCCTATGTCCAAGGGGTCATTAAATTTCCAATTCTCTCCCATCTTTGGACATAGTCATATGCACTCCCCCTTAATCCTTGATCTAATCCTTTACCTTGCTTAGCATACATTCTCTCCCCCTTTGTCAACTAATCAACAAAAAGGACTATATGGAGAGAGATGTTACTAGTAGCAAAGGTTTTCATTTTGTGGTATCTTACCATTTATCCACATAGAAGGACATGTGGTAGGGGTGTTTCCAATTGAATTCCAACACTCCCCTTTGTCATTTATTCCCATGGGTTGATCATGATGATGATCTTGGCCTTCTTCCCTATGGTATTTACACAAAGGGACTACATAAGATAGACTTGAACACATGTTAGTCCCAAAACTACAAGCTGTAGACCAAGCTCCCCCTAAATGTGTGCAAGAGGTGTTTGAATCACTTAGGGATAGGTGATACCGATTTAAACATTGACACCGGCTGACATCCTTGCACATTGATTAAGAAATCAATTAAAGAGATAGTTCTATAACTCGAGAAAAGTGTAGGAAACAAATTTAAACATGTAATGCAATCCTATAGAAGGTCATGTCTATATGATGCTAGAGAGATACCAATTGAGAGCATCAAGTTAAGCACACATTACCTTATGATAGGGTTGAGGAACTTGGGTACATGATCCTTACTAACCCATTTGTCATTTTACTTAATCCAATGGGATGTACAACCATGGTATGTCAAATCTCCAAATTCCCCTTCATGCCATGCATGACCTTCACCCATTAGGAACCCAAACTATTTGAGGTCCATCCCCAAATCTTCCACCCAACCATTTTGGCAACCACTTATCATATTGCTTACCCTCTTGAGTATGTACTGGTTTCTTTGCCTTTGTTCGATCTTCTTATTAGGTCTGGTGCACATGATAGTGGATTTGATGACTAAATTCATCTTCTTGTTCTTCTTGCTATCCGTCTTCTTGTTATTCTTGTGTCAGTGTTTTATAAACCGGACTAGTAAACTTATACGATTGCCGCGCTGCTCTAGGAAGACGATGGTAGCATTCAAAAGACACGAGGATTTATACTGGTTTAGGCCAGAGCCCTACGTCCAGTCTTAGAGATGATCTAGCGCGTGTTTCTCGCTTGAATGCTCTGAAGTTCTTACAATGGGGGGTGCAAGAATGGTGGAAGAGGTAGGAGAGCTGGAGCTAGAAGATAGACTGCCCGAATGAGAGCTTCGAGAGTCCAGAGATGGTGAGGATGCAATGCCCTGGCTGCCCTTATATAGAGTCCGGGGCCAGGTCACATATAAAGAAGGAGGTTCTCCCAACCGAGAGGTCGTGAGCCTAATGGAGGGAACCTAGCTAACTTGGCTTGCAAGCAACATCGTCTTATGGTGCACGTCTGGACGTGGTTGTCATCATGATCCTGTGTCCATGTCGCGGTATGGTGTGACATGGTGCTACAGTGCTGTTCGTGGCAGCACTGTGGGCACGTTGGTGTTTCGCCAGTCATCCTGCGCGACATGGTCTTCGTCATGGCCTTTGTCATCACTTCCTGATCTCCTGGGGGCGTCGTACAGGAGTTGGTAGCCGCCCCTAGGTCGTTGGTCATCTTGTTGGCTTGTGGAGTTGGTGGCCATGACCCCAGGCTATAGGGTCGTGGCCCCCTGTTGGCTTGGATAGTCTCTAAGTCAAGGCTACCATCGTGGATCCCATCCCATAGTGGGTAGAGTCATACATACGTCTCGTCGGGCCATATTTGGATGGTGGGTCACCGTACTGACCGTCACCGCTTGATGGTGTTGTCTTGTCTCTGCTGCGTGGTGCAGGGATGGCGTCTAACCGGATCGAGATAACCGTTGTCCCCTCGGTCCTTGCAGGGTCATTGCGGTGTGCCTGCTCCTGTCAGAGCAAGCGCGCTTGGCTGGACTCGATCTCTCCCCTTTCCTCCTAGGGGTCGGGATGGTGGAGAGGTCATGAGCCTTTTGTGCGGTGTGCGGCTATGACAAAGGATAGGGGCCATGGCAGGCTCCGGCCTCAGTGTTTGGCCTGGTACGCTTAGCTTAGTTAGGCCTCGATCGTTTGGGTTTATACTAGCTATCATTCCGTGGGCCGCCTGAGCAGCTATCTAATCGGTGCCTTAAGATACCCGAAGTATCATAACCTCGACATCTTGACACTACTACACAACTGACCTTTCGTTGATCGCCCAAAATGCCTTTAGTCTCGGCGATTTCGGCGACCGGGACTAAATATACCTTTAGTCTCGGTTGGTGTTACCAACCGGGACTAAAGGTCCCTCGCCAATGGCTCTATTGTCAGGCGCTGTCGGGAGAGACCTTTAGTCCTGGTTGGTAACACCAACCGGGACTAAAGTCCTGCCTTTAGTCCCAGTCAGTTCCACGGACCGGGACTACAGCTTTTGTCCCGGTCCGTGGCACCGACTGGGACTATAGGACTGGGTTTAGTCCCGGTTGGTGTTACCAACCGAGATTAAAATCTCCCCCTATAAATTGAACCTCCCTCTTCTTCCTTCCTGCCCGAGCCCGAGCTTCCTTGTTCATGTTCTTGTTGCTTGTTCTTCCATTGTTCTTGCTTGTCTCATCTCCGGTGATCAATCCACTTCAAACGCTTCTACGTCGTCGTCGATTTGTTTGAAAGGTTGCTAGCTTCATCCTCCTATGTTTTAGTAGCACCATACGTAAATCCATGTTGTATATGGCTATTTTATTTCATATTGCTAGCTCCAATCACTTTTCATGTTTGAATTTTTATGAATGATGCTAATTATAGTACCTAGAAAGTAGTATACACATATAATGTTTAGTTCTATTATAGACTTTTTAGGATACTTTTTACTTTAATTTGTTCATGTTCTCATTTTAAAATATTAAATAATGTTGATTCTTTGTAATTTTGAAACAAATTAATTTTAACTTTAAAAATTCTTCAAATTAATTTTATTTAGAGATAAAATTACACCTTTTAATAGAAAAATACAAATTTTATGATTTTGCTATCTTTTTATTAACGTCCACAAATTAATTTTATGAAATGATGAACCACTTATAAAATTTTGAACTCAATTAGACAAGGTTGTGTCGCGCTCTTTTCTTATGCTGGGCTTTTAATTATGTGATGCCATATAATGCAGATAATAACACGCCATTGGATGTACAATGCCGATCGTCGCTCCAACGAGTTCATTGAGGACGTGCGAGAATTCTGCAGAGTGGCAGAGGAAAACAAGCGGGATGGTTTTATGTGCTGCCCATGTGTCGTGTGTATGAATTTGAAAGAATTTTGTAGCTCAAGAAGTATTCACTTGCACTTGTTCAAGTCGGGTTTTATGCCAAACTACATTTGTTGGACCAAGCACGGAGAGATCGGGGTTATGATGGAAGAAGAAGAAGAAGAATAAGCGGACCCTGACAATGTTTTTGCTCAATACTGTGACTTCGCGATGGAGGAAGTTGAAGAAGAGGCAGATGCAGAAAACAATATCGCTGAAGATGACGATGCTCTTGGTGATGTCATTCGTGACGCACAGAGAGATTGTGAAAGTGAAAAGGAGAAGGCTAAGTTTGACCAAATGCTAGAGGATCACAAGAAGTTACTCTACCCGTCGGCCGAAGATGGGCAGTAAAAGCTAGGCACGACACTGGAGTTGTTACAGTGGAAGATAGAGAATGGTATATCTGACAAGGCATTTGGAAAATTACCGAAGATCCAAAAAAAGATGCTTCCGAAGCCTAATGAATTGCCCACCACTACATACGAAGTAAAAAAAAGATTGTCTGCCCTTTAGGATTACAAATCGAGAAGATACATGCATGTCCTAATGACTGCATCCTATACCGTGGTGTTCACGAGAATTTAGATGAATGCCCTGTTTGCCATACGTCACGGTACAAGATCTTATGAGATGATGCTGGCGATGTTGAGGATGAAGAACGTCTGAAGAAGAGAATCCCTGCCAAGGTTATGTGGTATGCTCTAATAATTCCACGCCTAAAACGACTGTTCAGAAACAAGGAGCACGCAAAGTTGTTGCGATGGCACAAAGAAGACCGTAAGGTGAACAACATGTTGAGACTCCCTGCAGATGGGTCCCAGTGGAGAGAAATAGATAGAGAATTCCCGGACTTTACAGATGACGCAAGAAACCTAAGGTTTGCATTGAGTACGGATGTATTTAATCCTTTTGGAGACCAGCGCTCTAGTCATAGCACTTGTCCCGTTACTCTATGTATCTACAACCTTCCTCCATGGTTGTGCATGAAGCGGAAGTTCATTATGATGCCGGTGCTCATCCAAGGCCTGAAGCAACCTGGCAATAACATCGATGTATACCTGAGGCCATTAGTTGAGGAACTCCAGCTGCTATGGAGCAAACCAGGTGTGCGTGTGTGGGATGAGTACAAACAGAAAGAATTCGACATGCGAGCATTGTTGTTCGTGACAATCAATGATTGGTCAGCTCTAAGTAATCTTTCAGGACAGACAAATAAGGGATATAATGCATGCACCCATTGTTTTGGTGACCTTGAGGCGTCTATTTTAAAAAATGTCAAAAGGTCATGTACCTTGGCTATCGTTGATTTCTTGCTAAGAACCACCAGTTGAGAAAGAAAGGCAAACATTTTAAAGGTACGGCAGAACACCGGTCCAAGCCAGGCAACTGAGATGGGGTAGAGGTATTCAAGATGGTCAAGGATTTAAAAGTAGTGTTTGAAAAGGGACAAGGCAGTGAACATGTTTGAAAGGTCCTTATTTGGTTTTGGTAATTGAGTGACAACTTAGGTGGACTAATATGTGGTTATGTGAGATACACAGGAGATTAGTCCACATGTGATGGTGTCATGAAGGAGCTCATTGCATATGAGACATGACATGGAGTCATGTGACCAAGGTGGAGAAGATCAAGATGAGGCTTGGCTTGATGGACCGGTTGCTAGGGTGAAGGGCAAGTTGTGTGATGGCTTGGCGCCGAAGGACCGAGGCAACGGTGAAGAGCAAGTGAGGTCAAGATCGATGAACCAATACGGTCACGTGATGATATGAAGTGGATCATATCATTTGGTGATTGGTTGGTGCATGTGTTGCATCAACGTCGGAGGAGATGGAGTGGAATGCGCAAGGCAAAGGTATAACCTAGGGCATTTCCATTTCACCGGTCATAGGTGTGTAGAGAAGTTTATGACCGGGTTTAGGATAGATAGCCGTACTATCAAGAGGGGCAAACTTGTTTGCATATCGGTCATCTAGTGCCACTCGTGTGATCTAACTATGCATCGTTGCTAGGATCGAGTGGCGTGGCAAGTTGAGTGGTTAACTCCTTCGGTAAAATGATTATGAAAATGCTAACACACGTGCACAAGGTGGTGATCACTTGTTGGTGTTGGCACATTTACAAAGGCGATGAAGTTTGAGTGGTAGAGAGGGTTTGGGGTCCTCTCTCCCTCCCGCCGAGCTTGCGAGCGCAGGATTCAGGCGTTTTTGAGGAGTTGAAATGTCTATTTTCCACTACGCCGGAAGTCCGGAAAAGAAACAGAGGCGAACGGAGGTCACAGAGGTGACCGGACGCTGAACCGTACGCGGTCCTTGCATGACCGGACGCGTCCGGTCAGTGTTCAGTGTCTGCGCGTTTTTCAGTTCGATGATCGGACGCGAGGCGCGTCCGGTCACTGATGATCGGACGCGTCCGGTCGTTCAGGGAGCTTACTGGACTCTAACCGGACGCGGGCACTGTGGCGACCGGTCATTTTCTTCAGCGCGTCCGGTCGTTGTTCCGTTGAGCGCTGCTCAGGCGACCAGCGCGTCCGGTCATTCACGGGACCAGCGCGTCCGGTCGTTGCTTCGCAGTTAGCCGTTGTGCGACCGGCGCGTCCGGTCAGTACTTCGCGACTTAGCCGTTGTGCGACCAGTGCGTTCGGTCAGTTTGAACGGTGCGTCCGGTCGCTGGTTTGACCGTTGGGGGTCAGTGACCGTTGGAGAATCGGACGCGACTGAGCGCGTCCGGTCAGTTACGACCGGCACGTCCGGTCGTCTCGAAATCTGCCCAGTGAAGGGGTAACGACTCTATTTGACCGTGGGGGTTATAAATAGATGCCTTGGCCGGCCGTGGCCGGTAGCTGAGCATACTTTAGCCTTAGTGGCTTATGTGGTAGTGCTTGGGAGCCCTCTAACTCACTCATGCTTGATAGTGTTCATCGGATCGAGTGAGAGAGCGATTCTAGTGCGTTGCTTTGAGAGATTACATCGTGTGGCACTAGGTGATCGTGTTGCAAGCCGGTGGTGCTTGTTACTCTTGGAGGTTGCCACCTCCTAGATGGCTTGGTGGCTTGTGGCTCCGTCGAAGCTCGCAAGAAGATTGTGCGAGGCTCCGGGGAAGCTTTGTGAGGGGGATTGTGCTCACCCCGCAGGGATCGCGAAGAGCAACTCTAGTTGAGCGTGTCATTGAGCTACCACACTTTATGGTGGGTTCTTGCGGTGCCTTTTGAGAGGCTCGGTGTGTGACCGATTAGCCGCCGAACCACGAAGTGTTGGTCGACACAACGGGGACGTAGCTTGGTGGCAACCAAGTGAACCTCGGGAGAAAATCACCGTGTCAACATTGTCTACTCTTCTCGGTGGTTTGCTTTCGTGCAACACAAGCTTGTATTTACTTTCATATATATTTGTGCTTGTGTAGTTGCTCTCGTAACTAGTTTGCTTGGGTAGCTTGTTAGTTATCTTTTTGCTTGTGTAGCTAGAAGTATCCCCTTTGCGTGGCTAATTCGGTTTGTGTAACCTTGTTAGTCACATTGCTTAGTTTGTGTAGCTAAGTGTTTTGGGCTCTTTAATTTGGCATTAGTTGCCTTGTTATTGAGCATTGCTAGTGAGCTTAGGAGCTTTGTGCTTTTGCTTCACTAGTTGTGTAGGAGCTCCCTCTTGCTTGCAAAGTACTAGTGCATAGGTTTGTGTGACCTTGCTCTAGAATTAAATAGGAGAGCTCTTGCTAAGGAAAGCACCTTAGTTGCTTAATTAGGATCTTTGTGAGGTGCTTGTGAACTTAGTTAGAGGGGTGTAGTCTTGGCTAGACCGATAAGTTTAATTCCGCATTTGTTTTGGTTAGCCAACACGTTTAAGTTTTAGAAAGGACTATTCACCCCCCTCTAGTCCACCATCTCGACCCTTCAATGTTCCAAAAGACGCTTCGGGGCACGCCCCAATGTGGAAAAAGAAGTCAATATTTTGGGAGCTACCATATTGAAAAGACCTTGAGGTCCGCCACTCGATCGACGTGATGCATCGGACAAAGAATCTTTGTGTCAATCTCCTAGGGTTCATGGGTGTGTTTGGAAAGCCTAAGGATACCCTTGAGGCACGAGAGGACTTGAAGCGCATGAAAGAACGAGACAACCTGCATCCAGAGAAGACAGATGATGGACGTCATTACTTAAGACCTGCTAGCTACACTCTTAGCAATGAGGAGAAGGAAAGCATGTTTGAGTGCCTAAGCAGCATCAAAGTCCCATTTGGGTTCTCCTCCAATATAAAGCGTATAATAAATGTGCCGGAGAAGAAATTTGTCAACTTAAAATCGCACGACTGCCACGTGATTATGACGCAACTGCTTCCGGTTGCATTAAGAGGAACTCTACCTCCACATGTACGTCTGGCCACCGTGAAGCTGTGTGCATTCCTCAATACAATTTCTCAGAAGGCAATCAATCCTTTTGATCGAGCTACTCTACAGAATGATGTGGTTTAATGTCTTATTAGCTTTGAGTTGGTGTTACCTCCATCCTTCTTTGATATCATGACACATCTCCTAGTTCATCTGGTCAAAGAGATTAATATCCTGGGTCCTATGTTCCTACACAACATGTTTCCCTTAGAGAGATTTATGGGTATACTGAAAAAATATGTTCACCAGCAGGGTCGGCCAGAAGGAAGCATTGCCAAGGGATACGGGAGAGAGGAGGTCATTGAGTTCTGTGTGGACTTCATTGCTGACCTTGACCCGATTGGTCTTCCTGAATCACGGTATAAGGGGAGACTTGGTGGAAAGGGTACACTAGGAAAGAAAATATATATCAGATAGGGTGATGATTCTTTCAATAAAGCGCACTACACAGTTCTTCAAAACTCCACTGTGGTGGAACCATATATTGAGAAACACATGAATTTTGTATGATTCGAGAATTCTGGGAAGAATGAGGCTTGGATTACGCGTCATCACATGGAGACATTCGGTGATTGGTTGCAAAAAAAATATCAGGATGATAAAACTATTGGAGATGAACTGTATTTGTTGGCTAGGCAACCAGCGTGGCACGCCCTCACGTACAAAGGGTACGAGATAAATGGAAATACATTTTACACCGTATCCCAAGATAAAAAGAGTACCAACCAAAACAGTGGTGTCCGTGTGGATGCTACGGAACTGAATGGGAACATACACACATATTATGGTCGCATAGTGGAGATTTGGGAACTAGACTATGCACATAATTTTAAAGTCCCTCTATTCCGATGCCAATGGATGAAGATGAACGGAGGGGTATCAGTTGATAAGGAGTACGTAATGACAATAGTAGACCTCAACAATATTGGGTATAGAAATGATCCATTCGTCCTTGCTGCTGATGTGAATCAGGTGTTCTATGTGAAAGACATGTCTACAAAACCCAAGAGAGGGAAACAAGACGAGAAAAAAACCAACGAGCCAAAGCGCCACATAGTTCTTATAGGGAAAAGAAACATCATGGGAATTGAAGACAAGTCAGACGTGTCAGAGGATTATGAGAAGGATGAACGAATCCCACCCATCTGTGTGGCCAAAGACCCAAGCATCCTGCTCGCTGCTGAGGACACTCCATGGTTACAGAATGATCATAACCAAGGGCATTACGTCAAGAAAAAGTTTACCACTATGCCCACTTGATATAGGTAGTGAACTCAAATTAATAATGTATATTTGACATCTTGTGTAATATAATTGTAACATTATGTGTTGAAAATTCAAATTTGAGTGGTTCAAACTTTGCTATATGTGGGAATTGTGGATTTTCAACTACATATTGCCAACACTTTGTCAAATGCAAAAATGGTCTATATTTGAAATGTAGATCTTGATGAGTGGAACAATATTGGTAATCATGACTTTTCTAGTCGAGATCATCCAGGGTTCCGAAAACCGACGTTTGGCTATGAATTCTTTTAAAATTCAAAATTGAGTGATTCAAACTTTTACAAATGAAAAGTTGACCATTAGACCAAATGTAGGTATTGATGAGTGGAACAAACTTTGTATTCATGAGTTTTCTATTCGAGACCATCCGGGGTTCGGTCAAAGTGTGTTTCTAAAAACCAATGTTTTGACTTTGATCAAACTTGGTCAAATAACCTATTTGATGACTTCAAATGAAAAACTTTTAAATACCAAGTTGTTAGAGCTCATCAAGATCTACATTTGATACATGGACCATATTTTCATCTGGATAAATTTTAGCAAGTCCCAGGCACATGTTTTCAAAATCGAAGACGAGTTTTGGTCAGACTTGGTCAAATGATAGACTAAATGACTTGAAATAAAAAACTTTGGAATATCAAGTTGTTAGAGCTCATCAAGATCCAAACTTTTTATATAGACCATTTTTTCTATTTGAAAAAGTTTAAATAAACAATACTCACCAAATCTTGAATCTCACACAAACTATATGAAACTATATGTGGGAATTATGGATTTTCAACTATACTTTACCAACACTTTGTCAAATGCAAAAATGGTCTATGTATGAAATGTATATCTTAATGAGTGGAACAATATTGATATTCATGACTTTTCCAGTCGAGACCATCCAGGGTTCCGAAACCGGTGTTTGGCTATGAATTCTTTCAAAATTTAAAATTGAGTGGTTCAAACTTTTACAAATGAAAAGTTGACCATTAGACCAAATGTAGGTCTTGATGAGTGGAACAAACTTTATATTCATGAGTTTTCCATTCGAGACCATCCATGGTTTGGTCAAAGTGTGTGTTTGTAAAAACCAATGTTTTGACTTTGGTCAAACTTGGTCAAATGACCTATTTGATGACTTCAAATGAAAAACTTTTGAATACCAAGTTGTTAGAGCTCATCAAGATCTACATTTGATACATGGACTATATTTTCATATGGATAAATTTTAGCAAGTCCCAGGCACATGTTTTCAAAATCGAAGACGAGTTTTGGTCAGACTTGGTCAAATGATAGACTAAATGACTTGAAATGAAAAACTTTGGAATACCAAGCTGTTAGAGCTCATCAATATCCAAACTTTTGATATAGAACATTTTTTCTATTTGAAAAAGTTTAAATAAACAATACTCACCAAATCTTGAATCTCACACAAACTATATGAAACTATATGTGAGAATTGTGGATTTTCAATTACACTTTGCCAACACTTTGTCAAATGCAAAAATAATCTATGTATGAAATATAGATCTTGATGAGTGGAACAATATTGGTATTCATGACTTTTCCAGTTGAGACCATCTAGGGTTCCGAAAATCGGCGTTTGGCTATGAATTCTTTCAAAATTCAGAATTGAGTGGTTCAAACTTTTACAAATGAAAAGTTGACCATTAGACCAAATGTAGGTCTTGATAAGTGGAACAAACTTTGTATTCATGAGTTTTCCATTCAAGACCATCCAGGGTTTTAAAAACCGACATGTATCTCTAAAAATTTTAAATTTTCAAATTTAGACAATTAATGTCGCGTATTTGGATAATTATTATTGAAGAAATAAAAGTTTAACGTCCAAATGACCCAAAAACAATTTTTCTGTCGAAAGTCAATAATTTTATATATTTTAATTGCCCATTATATTTTTGCATTAACACAATATTCATTATAAACAATATTTATTTTGGATAATATGAAATATTTGAAAAAATAGTGTTTACAATTTTTGTAATGCACAATAGAGTCAAACTAAACTAATGTGTATTTTTGAAAAAAATTATGATAAATATTTAATTTACTATGCATTTAGAAAGATAAAAGGAAAAAAAGGTGAAAAATGAAATTCACCAAATTCTGGCGCCTAAACAGGCGCCAGAATTTGGTGAAAGGACCTTTAGTCCCGGGTCTGGCCACTGCCTGGGACTAAAGGGCCGCCTTTAGTCCCGGTTTCAGCCACGAACCGGGACTAAAGGCACCCTTCCTTTAGTCCCGGTTCGTGGCTGGTACCGGGACTAAAGGCCCATTAGTCCCGGGCGGTGGCCAGACCCGGGACTAAAGGTCCCTGGTCTATAAAGGGAGGGCCTTCTTCCTCCTCCTCCCCATCCGCGCGCACACATGAACCGTCGCCGTCCTCCCGAGCACCGCCGCCCCGAGCGCCGCCGGCGCGCGTCCTCGTCCACGTCCGTGTCCGCGTCCGTGTCGCCAGGTACGTCCACGAGCGCTCGCCAAACCCACCGGTTGCGCCGCTAGTTACGTCCTTGGCCTTCGTTTGTATCTTGTCCTCTGCTCCTCTTGGCAACGTCGTGGATCCCGCTCGCGGCCCCTCTCAGTGGTGTCGAGATGGGCGGGATCCTCACCGGCATCCTGCACCCTTCCTATCTCCGGTGGCCGATGCTCTTCCTCCCTCATTCCATTGTTTTGGGCAAGAAAGTCAATGACAAGCGGGCCCTAGGTGTTATTATATATTAGAATGAGTTTGAGAGCTTTATTTTAAGGGCCACTGCTAGAGTGTAGCCTAGAAAATAGGACCCTCAAAAGTAGGGAGCTCTCAAATAAAAAGAGGTACCATGTTTTGAGAGCTATTGCTGGAGTTGCTTTTTGTTATTTTTGTACAAGATTTTAGGAGTGTAATAAAATTATGAAAAATTTTATATAGACTCTCTATGATGTGTAATATCTAGGAAAACTATTAAACCTGAAATTTGAATAGTTTTTCCATGAGTTAAAATTATCTATTTTAATTAAGAAATACAACTTCAATGGATTTTATAGGCTTAAATATTAATTTAAAAATCCTGAAATTTTCTAAGTAGACTTTTCATGCCTAGGTCTAGCTTCACAAATATTTTGGTACTGTTTTGATAAATAGAAATTAGATTCTTAAGTTATGCTCTAATATTTAATTAATTAACCATAAGTTTATCTTAATGATTTAGGATTTGTGTGATTTTGAGATTTAGTGATGACTTTGGGTCATTAACATGTGATGACCCTTGGCACTTTAATTAATTGTTTGAGTTTATGATTAACTTGTTAATTAAGAATTGTTAACGATAATTAATGTGTTTAACATAGATCATTAAGGTTAATGATTTCTTGTGTAAGTAATTAGTGGTCTTATGATAGACTTACTTGTTATTAGATGCATTAAGTTAGTAGGAGTTCGTCGATACCGTTGCTGCATGATTACCTTGATCTACACTTATATCCAGATGATATCCCACTAATATGTGTAAGTCGATCTCTTATGCTTAGTAATGCTTAGACTTCGGTAGAAGTCGATCTCTTATGCTTAGTAATGCCTAAACCCTAAACTGTAAACCCTAAACCCTAAACCCTAAACTGTAAACCCTAAATATTTTTACAGAAATGGCCGACCCGAGAGAAGACAAAGAAATATTGTTGAACATAATCCGCGGTAGCGCTGAAGATGGTCGTTATGACGATCGTGAAGGCGATGAGAACCCTGAGGACATCGATGACGGTTCTCAGTACTTGGTCGACCCGAATGACCAAAACAATGTTCGCGAGGTTTGTAATATATGCAGCCTCCTATGTTTATATACATGAAATTCAAAAAATTTCTTTTATTAATTGTCTTGTTTCTGCCTACATAGCCCTCTGTCTCAACGACAACCACGGGGACCAGCAGAAAAGTACGAGGCCTGAAGAAGCCGATGGAGGGCCAGTTGGTTATCATGGATTTCGATGAGGGAACAGGCCAGCCACGTGGACCCCATGCAAGGGCCTTTATCAACCACTTAGGGTACCTTGCCCAGGATAAGATTCCGATCAATGTCCGTGAATGGAAGAAAAATAAGCAACTCCCAGAAATCAGTTAAGTCTCCGACCGTGACAAGGAACTAGTTTGGGGTGACGTGTTGCAACATTTCACGCTAGACACAAACGATAAACAGTTGAACGAAAGAGTTCGGGATTGGTCTATGAAGAAGATGGCCACACAATTCTAGGCTATAAGAAGAATCTGTATAACGACTATATCAAGAAGAACAAGACTCCGGATTTCAATTGTAAGCACTTTGTCAAGCTGCGGCCATTTTGGGATGAGTTTGTACAGTTCAAGATGTCGGAAGAGGGTCAGCAACGGGCAAGAAGGAACCAAGAGAATGCCTGACACAAGACCTACCACCATACGATGGGATCAGGTGGCTACCCTGCTGCCATTCCTAAGTGGAAAAAAGCCGAGCAAGAGCTAATTGATAGGGGGTTGGTGCCAGAATCCCTCGACTGGCTTGAGCGTGCCAAGATTGGTTTTTCGCTCACAGAGGCCGCTTGGACCTAGAGACCGAAAAGGTAATGTATGGGGAACACATCCAAGCTGTAGCAGAAAGATTTCATCAAGCCCGCTCCGTCGCTCAAAGTGAAGAGTGGCAGCTAAACAGAGATAAAGATGAGCTGACATATGCCCTGGGGAACCCTGAGCATGGTGGACGGATGAGAGGCTATGGCTCTGTGTCATGGGAGCATGCCTTCCCTCAGGACAGAGAAACTTATAGAGGCCACCAGAGAAAGAAGGAAGAGGACAGGGAACGGCTACGCAAGTTGGAGGAGTCTGTTATGAAGACCAGTGAAGTGGATCGTAAGGAACTAGAGTGGGAGGAAGCGCTTAAGGCCACTATGAATGAGCAAATCAGAAAGGCCGTGGAGGAAGTTGTAAGTTCTCGCCTCTAGAGCTTGTCGTAGCCGGCTGCCAACATCAGCCCCGGCTCAGCTCAGTTGAAAAGCAGTTGTGCTTCTACGGAGGTGCCTGTGAGATAAGATGATGACGCAGGGATGCGCTTCTCGATGGATGACGTCACCGCTCCGTTGACGTCCTGTGAGCTGCATATTCTGGAGGAGAATGCCACAGTCAAGGTGGCTACCGGTGTTATATCTCCTATCAACCCCACCAAGACACCAAGGATCCACTCGGTCGTAATACCACTCGTATATGCTAGTGTCTCAGTGGATAGAGTGGTCAAAGGCCATGAAAATGTGGCTCTGGATATCGAAGGTGGTGATGGGGAGAAGACCCTAGGTGAAGCGGAGAAGACATTCGTATGTTGGAAGAAACGGTACATCATTATTCCTGGGGCGCTGCCACCACAACCGAACCCTAGGTGTGGATGATTGTGAACGTAATTGCTTTTCAATAATTATGTACTATATCTAATTACGGTTCACTCATGTATATACCTTGTTCGTTTTTTTCAAATTCAGGACCTTCCCAAGTCCGTCTATCTATTCACCACATGACCACAGTGCCGTGGGACACGACGATGACGATTTCATACAAGACAAGGCTGCATCCCCACCGCTGGTCGTATCTCCTCCACGACATACTCCAACGCCACCAGCGGCCCAATCTGCTCCACAACAGCAAGCTCCAACCACGCTGCCGCCGCCTCCGCCAATGCCGACAACTGCCGCCTCATCGGCACCGGTTGGTCCATCGAGGAACAAGAGGCTCGCTGGCCCACAGAGATCGGTCCCACCACTTCCGCTGAAGAAACAAGTTGTGGTCACGAAGATCCCGAAGATGACCAAGCTTTCATACGAGAAGACTGATGAAGAACTTAATGCTTCAGTCAAGGCAGAAGTGAAAAGCATTTTTCGAAAAGACCAAAGCTGACGTACGAGCAAAATAAGAGAAGCCATACCTAATGTATCCTCGTGTAAAGCTACGTCAAGTGATACAGGCTATGCAAAATGAGAAGCGTGTCGCTAGTAAAAAACTAGCGCCGCCACTATCAGACTATGAGCGTACTATCACAAAGAAAATCAAGGAGGACAAAAGAAAATAGAAGGCGGTCGGAAAAGATGTTGCACAGCTCGGCCAACAAGCGTAGCAATCAGTGCTGCCACTAGTGGTTAAGAATCAATATGGTTCCAATATAAACTTGATGCAAATGTCGGTACCTGATGATATGGACTTAGATGAACTCGCCAAGTAGATGAATGTGACTGGGCTTTCCTTAGAACAACTTCTCGATCGGGAGGAACTGACAACTGTTAAAGAGGCTGAAGTTGTTGATGAATGGCGGAGGAAGTACGTATATGGTAGGAGTCTATGCGACCCTGTAAAGGTAAAAAATCTTGGTACATAAATATACAAGCTGCATGAGTACTACTTGAGATTCTGTGCACAACATTAAAGTGAATAATATCTGGGCGTCCAAGTCAGAGACCGTCACTACTTCCGTGAAGATGACGTCATCTGGGTACAGTTTAGTGAAGTACACCAGCTTCTCTATATGGATACTCTTGACAAATCTCTCATAAGCTGCAACTGTCTGTAAGTGATTCTTCCTTTTAATCAATAATCCTACTCTAGCATATGTACGTATTCGTAATAACTATGCTTATGATGTGCAGACACATGATGAGAGAACTCAGATTGAAACAAGGCGATCGAATTGGTTTTATCGATCCGTATGTCATGTACAATGACATAAAGACTAAAGATCCATTCAATCTGAAGATCAAGGAAATAGAGAAAAACCTCCGGAGGTTTTTTTATAACCAAAGGCATAAGGAGTTGATACTCTTCCCTTACATTATGGGATAAAGTATTGGTTATATCATATCTTAGTCAATCCAACATTTATATATATATATATATATATATATATATATATATATATATATATATATATATATATATATATATATATATATATATATATATATAAGTTGACTCTGTAAACAAATACAGAGATCACTAGATACTCATTGAGATTAAGATCAAGGAACAAACTATAAATGTGTAGGACTCAATGAGAAAAGAGCTGGCAATGTACCAAGACATGATCCAGAGGTAAGTTCTATCATTCGTTAATTATCGTTGCATGCTCCTTTAATTTACTATGCTATACCTAATCAACGACTGACTTATTAGACATGGTTTGGGCTTGGCTACAACAAAGATATCGTACGAATCTGAAAGTGCCACTCCCCCCTCCTATTCTACATAAGTGGGTGTCCAGACAACCGTACGGAACCAATTTATTTGGATACTACGTTTGCGAGTACATACGGTGTAGTAAAATTACACCTGCTAAAGAGATGCTAAAAGTAAGTATGTGTATACAGTAAATTCATATCTTATTTATTTGTTGAAACTAAATAAATCTTATATATATTAATATCTTTTCCTTTAATTAATGCAAATGAAAGGGGTGGGAATTGAAAGAACAAGTGTTCAAGCACACAATACTCGTCGCAATTCAGGAGACGATCGCAGGTTTCATCAACGATCATGTCATCCCAGAAGACGGCGAGTTCCACCACAACCCTAGGTTGGATTTGAAGAGTCCAAACAAGAACGAACACTTATATGAGCTTTGAGTGGCGGGCAAACATTTGTGTAACTCATTAACCTGCGACCGAACACTTGATTACTTGTATATTATTGTAAATGTAATGTGTATGTACGTATATAGCTCTATAATATATATATATATATATATAGTTTCATACTTTATTTGTGTGCAATAATAACGCTCTCGTATAGGTGCAACGTATACGGATAATAGCAGCGAAGAATAAATTAGAAAACAATATAACTGAAAACCAAAATCAATAATGAATTGGAAAGAAAAAGGAAAAAGAAAAAAGAACCTTTAGTCCCGGTTGTTAATACCAACCGGGACTGAAAGGTGTTGCGCCACGTCGATGCCTGACAGCACCTTTAGTCCCGGTTGGTATTACCAACCGGGACTAAAGGTCTCCCTTTAGTTCCGGGCCTGAGAACCAGGATTAAAGGTGGGACATTTAGTCCCGAAATCTTAGTCCCGGCTCGCAGCCCGGAACTAGAGATCCTTTTAGACCGGGACTAAAGCCCCGTTGTGCAGCAGTGTGACATCCATCTTCTTGTCCTTCTTAACTTGTTTGCATTGGAAGGACTCTGCCTTACTAATTACACTTGAAGGAATCAATAGATATGAATAGACATATCAAATGTCGGGCCGGGTTGGGTTCGGGTTAGACTAGAAATTTTTTGGGTCGTCATATGAATTTTTGGGCTCGAGCCCAACCTAACGCACTGGTGGGTTGAGTTAGGGGTTGTTTGGTTTGGGGTGTTAAAGTTTAACAAATATTGTAGCACTTTCGTCTTATTTGACAAAAAGTTTTCAATCTGGGACTAATTAGGCTTAATAGATTCGTCTCGTAAATTACTCCTAATCTGTGCCGACATGCATGCAATTAGTCTACATTTAGTACTCCATGCATTTGAGGGAACATTGATGTGATGGGAGTTAAACTTTAACAAAAGTAAACCAAACAGGGCGTTAAGTTCATATGTTTATTGGAGTTATCTATTTTGGGCCAGTTTTTGGGTTGGGTCTAATCATTAGTTGATACCATGACCTGAACCTGACCTGATACATTAGTGGGTCGAGTCAGGTTAAATGGCCCATGTTTAAATCTAGAAATGAATCCAGTATATTTATTCGTCACATATCGCTTTTCTTGCTCACCACTAGCTTATTCCATGGCATTGAGGTTGCCATCGACACTCCACGCGCGCCCATGCGTCCACGGCCACGGCTACTTCCGATCCAAGTACCGAACCATCACCCCCACGCTAACATGGCCTCTTGTGACAAGTCCGTTACCCCCTTATTTCTTCATATAAGCTCTTCTATCCAGTCCTAATAATATAAGTATCTTCATGTGTGAGACTGAGAGGATCATTCAATCGTCAGTTCGTCACCCTCACAGGCTGTGTAGCGATGCACACAACGTACTGGCTCCGGTTCGTACACGACCCGGCCACCTTGTATGGAGACGGCGGGGCGACCAAATCCACATCATATCCATCACTCCACACGATTCCACGGTTCATTCCGCATCGCCCAAAAATAGATGCGTGTATGTATGTGTTTCTCCCGCTTCCACACAGTGCACACACACATATGTGTGATACGTAGGTGATACCTTATCAAAAAAATATGTGATACGTAGGTGATACCTTATCAAAAGAATATGTGATAGGTGATACAGATACCACAAGCATCTCCCTATCGCCGCGGTCGATTCAGTGTAAGGACTAAGGGCGACCACACCGCCGGAATATGCCGGCTCGGCGCCGCGGCCGGGACTCTTGGGCCACGGACGTCGCATTATACGTGCGCGGTCGTATCGTATACGGCCGAGACAGTAGAGATATTTGTGTACTTCGCGTTCCGTATACGGACAACACCGCCGGAATGCTGGACTCCATTAAGGTGCGTTGGATCGGTGCGTGAGCGTGACACGACGAGAATTCGAATATAGTTTCGCATGCCATTGCTGCATGCATGAAAACAGAAATTAGTTGGATTATAGCTGTGCTGTCGCTAGTCGCTTCCTCCTCCTACAACTCTGGCACGCTTAGGATCGGAAGAGCTAGGCAGTTACATGCGTGGCAACGCGCGCCACCACGAACGAAGGAATCAAATGCGTGATCGCCGATGGCGAACGAGCATTGCAGATCCTGGCGGGGATATAAAGCGAGCGAACCACCTCGATCGGCACACGGCACGTTTTAGTATTCATCATATCATTCACACCCACGCCTGGACAACGATATCCGCATTCCAGCGGCATACGGAGTACATGTCTGAATTTGACAGCCGAAAAGAGATGAGCCAATAGATCACGCAAATAAAAGAGATGGGTATATATGATGGAACAATACGTTGCGAAAGATTATTCAAGCAGATAACCACAGCGCCGAAATCCAATCCAATAGAGGACGGTACACCGATGACCGATCGTCGAATCCCGAAAGGGACAATGTTCGGATCGACCGAATCGCCGTTGTCCTGTTCCCGGCCGCCGTTGCTGGAGCAGCGTTTTCTAGACGTGATCCGCGTGGCCGGTCGTCTTGTACGGCGCCGCTTGGCTGGCTAGCCAGCTCTCGCGAAGTTTTCTTCCTCTTCGTCTCGGCATCTCCTTTTCGTCGCCGGAGCCTCGTGGTTTTTCACGGCTAGAGAAGATTCACCCTAGAGCTACCTACTGCTCGGAATGTCGCTGTCTTATTGTCTATCACATATGGCCGGTCACTGCTACATCTGCCACCATGCATCGCATAGCATTGCATCGTAAGCTGGTACTAGAACATTGCTGCCAACTGCCAAGTGACCCAGCGAGGACAAATGGAACCCCTTCCGATCAACAAGGAAGAAGGCGCACTCGCGTTCCACAGGTAGCCCCGCCGCGAGCTGCCTTTGAATGGTTGGAACTCGCGCCCGCGACCCTGACATGCCGGAGTCGCCATCACGAGGAATCCCGAGGCGGGTGGCGCTGGCGCGGAGACGGGAGATCTCTGCGTGAGCGCGCCTGCCTGACAGGGATCTTCACCGGCGTGCCGTGGCGCCCCGTGTGCATGCTATCGGCGTGTAGCTGTAGGTGTTCGTTCCGATGCGCGGTACGGTGGCGCTCCAGAAATGGTGGCGAGGTTGCTTTCCACGACGACGCACCGTGAGGGCATATGCGATCGTGTGATGATTGATCGCAAAGTGGTTCTTGGTTTGGCACGGAGAGTTTGCAGTGCCCATAGCCTTCAGTGCGGTGAGGTTGTTGGGTGGTAGTGAGTGAGAATCGATTTTGTAACAGAGACCGATTGCGAGTGCAACGCCGGCCAAGTGGTAGGTTCCAAAGAATGCATGCATGGCAGAACTGCACGTAGTGCAGATGGCAGAAGCCGGTGGTTGGCCAGGTTCGATGTTTGGTGTCTCACCGGGGTTTTTTCCTAACAGTGCTCAGGATGTGTCCTGGGTTTTTAGTAGCCTCACGTGTACTTAGAGTGTTGAGGCATAAAAAAAGGAATGCATGCATGGAGCCTCTGCACTGCAGAACTGCCTAACAACACCAGCAAGAACAACATGTCAATGTCATTACCATTTTTATTTCCAGGCAAAACATGAAACAGCCGGCAGTTAGCTCAGGATTACACGGATAAGCAAAGAGCAACTAAACCAGCCTTAAACATTGTCCAACTCTTTTTCTTGGCATGCAGTTAAAGAGATACGGAGTACAGTTGTTGTGCATCCTCCAGCACCATTTGGCCGAATGAAGCGGGCACCTATATTCAACCAGAGAACTCAAGTAGGGGAAAGAGAGACCATCCATCCTTATGCCACTCAATTGGTGCAACCGAATTGAAGCAACGTACAATTCAGCGTCTCTATATAGAGAAAGTAATAGATTTTCCTGTGAGCTGAATGTCTATTCGTGTCGTGTCCATTAGCGACCTCACCTCCTTGCTGAGATCACCATCCTGTAGTAACTGCAGCATTGCCATGTCTTGTGGAATGTTGAGTGCTTATGTTCTTGTGTTGATAACTTGATAAGCTGACCTACAAATTTAGTGAAAGTTTGATACTCTAAAATGATCCGCTATACTTGACTGTCAACTGGAGTAGAAAATAGAGGCAGTCAAATAGACATAAGCAATTCATTGGGCTCATCAAAATCTCCTACCTAATGAAACCTGAGCCAAAAGATGGCCAGGGAGCGTGGCCACGTCGACCGCTTTTCGTGGCCGTCCGATAATCAGACGAGCCCGGTCATTTTTTTAAAAAAGTCATCGAACTTTGTTGAAATTTAGTTTCGGTCATTTCAGATCGGGCCAACAAATTTAGGTCTGGTGACTTCACTCACCAAGATGGGAGCAGAGGTTTCTAGCCCTTACGAAATGGAGCCGAACCGGTTTTCCTGCCATAGGCCCGACCATAACAGAACACGGTGCGATTTCAAGCCCAACTAAGCCTGTACAGATTCAGAATTTTAGCCCTCACAGTCACAGCAACGATAAGTTGTCCGATAATTTCCACACGCACACAGTGCATAGCCAAGACTTGTAATTAGAGTGGTCCATCGTTTAAATTTTTTTTGAATAACTACAAATGTATACACACAAAAAACAATTCCACAACTGAAATGAAATAATCTAGCGTTGCACAAAAAAATCATGCAATAATCCAACACCCTAGAAGTCTAGAACTTAAACCATTTTTATATAATTCTACAATTCCAATGATTTTTTTGCGAAGATTTCAAGGACCTAAATGAGACATAGAGACAAGTTCGAGAATCTAAATACGGATTTTAATAGTTTGAGGACAATTTTTAGGAATTGTCTATATATTTTATACTCCTATATATTAATAAAAGTAGGTACTATTAGTATTGATTTTTTCAGAGAGAAGATGACTGGGTCAGTGGCCTATCGCTGGCTCACAAACATTGTATATGGTTCTGGCGTCGTCCACTTTGGCTTTGACTGTTACACTACCATATCCTCAACCCTCGATGAGCACTACTGACCAGAAACGAAAGATGGATACTGCAATACATTTCCCAAAAAATTTGCAATAATCAACCCCAGAGAACACTTCGGTTAACCATGACGAAAGATAGCCAAATGTTACCCAACCTAAAGGCGCCCCTTAACGGATCACCCATGCTCGTTCGCCGCGTCCCTGTACTACACGCAACCCTATGCATCATGCATTGTACGTACAACTGTGTATACACGACTCATACATACCTCACGCACCTTTTTATCCTCGTTTTAATGTGCCACGATAGCATCACACCTTCCCCATCATCCATATGTCGTTGCTCTCGTTTGAAGCAACGGAGCATATCCGTTGTTAGTCCGTTACAACGATCCGCCGGCGCCAAACAGCCGCTGGATCCAACCAATGCAACCTATAAATTCCATTGCACGGGCATGGTTCTCCACACACAGGCAAGTCCAAGCCTCCCTTGCATTTAGCAAAAGAGAGGTATAGTACAGGCACTAGAGCAGAGATGGCGAAGCACTCGGGTGCCATGTGCAGCCTCCTAGTGTTGTCCTGCTCTGCTTGGGCTCCCAGCTGGCCCAGTCTCAGGTCCTCTTCCAGGGGTTCAACTGGGAGTCGTGGAAGAAGCAAGGTGGGTGGTACAACTGGGAGTTTGTAGTGCCCATAGCCTTCAGTGCGGTGAGGTTGTTGGGTGATAGTGAGTGAGAATCGATTTTGGAACAGAGACCGATGGCGAGTGCAACGCCGGCCAAGTGGTAGGTTCCAAAGAATGCATGCATGGAGCCTGCACTGCGGCACGGCCTAATAACACCAGCAAGAACAACATGTCAATGTCATTACCATTTTTATGTGCTATGTTTTGCAGGCAAAACATGAAACACAGCCAGCAGTTAGCTCAGGATTACCCGGATAAGCAAAGAGCAAACAATACCAGCCTTAAACAGTGTCCAACTCTTTTACTGGGCATGCAGTTAAAGAGATACAATTGTTGTGCATCCTCCACCTCCAGCATCATATGGCCGAAGGGGGTCACCGGTATGTTATGACAGACTACCATATATTCAATTCAGCCAGAAAAACTCAAGTAGGGGAAAGAGAGACCATCCATCCTTATGCCACTCAATTGGGTGTAACCGATCGAATTGAAGCAACGTACAGTTCAGCGTCTCTATATAGAGAAAGTAGTAGATTATCCTGTGAGCTGAATGTCCATTCGTCGTGTCCATTAGCTACCTCACCTCCTGCTTGTCGTTGATCAGCATCGTAGCAACTGCAGCATTTCCATGTCTAGTGGAATGCTGAGCGCTGTATGTTCTTGTGTTGATGACCTGCTAATAATGTTTTTTTTTGAACAAGTCAGCAGGCAAGCTCTCTACCTATTTTTTCATTTTTATTAATGAAATGTACAAATATTTACAGGTTACAAGACAACTAGGCCCAAAAAGAAAAGAGTAAAACATCATAAAAGACTCTCTCCACTGTTTTAGCAGATTGCTCCTGCTGGGCTTGGATTTGGTATACACTAGACCAAGCTCCTCTTTAAAATTACTTTTCCAAACTGAGAGGTTGCAAGAGGCATTATCAAATACTAGATAATACCCCGCATTGCTGCGGAAATTAATAGTGTTGTATATCTATTTGAACATTTGAAAAATATAATGCATTTCATGATACATATACAATGGCCGGTAGGAAATATGGAAGTTATAAAATTGCAAAATAGTAAACAATTCCTAAAGTCAGGTTATGAAGAGCCATAGGAGGAATATATGAACATGTAGTTACTTTAGATGTACGAAAGGAACTATGAGTACTAAACTACTAATTTATTACTTCCATTTGTAATAGATACCAAACACACAACTCAAAGTAGACGCTGCTATTCAGTTTATTGAAACTACAAAAATACTGGATTCTAGGAAGCAAGAGAAAAAAATGCTAAACTAAAAAATAGAATAAATTGTTTTGCTGGATTCTAGTAAGCAGGAGAAAAAGAAAACGTTATCCTTGACTTATATCCATCAGTTACATCTACAAAACACAGATACACTAATACTTTTTTTTTTACAAAAAGACGGATATATCTGTCTTCACTGCCTCATCCATGGCATGCACATCGTAGTCTAGGCCACCCATGGATCCTGCTGTGTCTACCATAACCCGTTGTAATATGCTCCGTCAGCCATGGATCCGGTCGTGCTTTTGTGTGCATCTGAGAGTTGGAGAGCTTCGTAGATATGAGAGAGAGTTGGATTGAACAAATCGATAGGTCGGAAGCGAGTTAGGACTCAGGACTCATGAGGATGACAGCGGACCTTGGATAAGAGCGAGCCTGTCGACGCAACAATGGTCGTGAACTATGAATGACGACCGTGAGGGATTGAGGGTGATTACAACAGGATGCCAGACCGAATGGAGAGCCTTGGTGAGCGAGAGCCCCCACCCACCCCGCCGCCAGCGTCTGCCCGGGTGCCGCCGTCCATCCCCCCCTTCTCAGATCCACTACCCCGCACCCTGCTTGCACTGTCTGAGCAAGACCTTGAGCCCCTTCTTGGCACGGGTGACAAGGAACTCATGGATTGGGGAGACGCGGAGAGCCCTGACCACATTTACGACACCTCGCCTCCCAACGCCAAAGCTGAAGATGGTGAAGAAGCAGAGGATCCGATGTCGGGATCCAGTTCCCCGCCCCCCACCGACGCCCTTCCGGAGCTGGCGACCGCTGCTGCTGCTGTATCTGGCGGATCTGCTGCTGCCCCCGAGCTGAAGACCCATGAGCTAGCGCGTGCTAGTGGCGCAGCGCCGGCCAAGCTCAAATCGGTGCTGGTTCAGCCTGCCCGCGCCGCGCGCCTGCGTCGCCTGGCGTACCGTGGCGGCCTCAGAAGACCGTTTGGTAGCGCTTGGATCTAAATGCCATTTCTGTAGACGGATCCGGCAAGGCCAAGGCTCCCAGCTCCAGGACGTCGGCCACCCACTCTGGGAAGGGCCTTTACTGCTCCTCTGGTGAGAGATGGGAGGAGGGAGAGCCCTCGGGCGTTAATACGGAGCAGGCGGATCCATTTTCACCGGATTGGCAAATAGCGAAGACGAGACGCTGGAAGTGTGCTGCAGCTGTACCCCTTCCGGACACCACCGCGCCCAAGTTGATGCCTAGAGGAGCTCCGTTCGCGGCCTTGGCGGCCTTTAAAAAGCGCTTCGCCGGGCGATGCTTTCGGTGCCTCACTTCCGACCACCAAGTTGCCAAGTGCCGAGACCCAGTTCACCGCATCTCCTGCCGGAAGGTGGGGCATCTTTCTCGCTCCTGCCCAACTCGTCGTCCTCGCACCATCTCCGACCAACTCCGTGCCCGCCTCATCTTTTCGCATGAAAGCATCCACAGCCGCATCATCTTTCCCCCACTCTCGCACCGTGCCCCATCCCACCACCACCAAGTCCACCATGGCGTTCGTCCCCAGACTTGCCCACCAGCGCCCAGTTCGCAGCCGCGTCAATGTCATGTCCATGGAGACAATGTACCGTGAGGCAAACAGGCTCAGGGCGCATGCTGCAGTCATCTTCTCGCCGTTAGAGGGCTATCGCACCAACACGCCTGAGGTGGCCCACACACTGGCTGACCAGCTGCACCTGCCTCGCCACACCATCTGCGCCACCAAGTACAGCAACATTGAGTTCATGGCTGAGTTCGAGTCCCCGTCGGATAGAGATAGAGCCCTCTGCAAGGGATACATTGAGATCAGCGGTTCCATCTTCCCCATCTGTCTGTGGGTCTCAGCTAGGGGTAGTGCGGAGTAGACATGGTGGTACCATGTCAAGGTTGTCATGGAGCATGTCCCTCTAGAGGCCTGGAACGAGGATGGAGTCAAGCTCATCCTCGGTGACTCCTGCATCTTTGACAGGTTTGACAGGCGCACGACAGCAAAGGAAAACTCGTAGTTCCTTGGCTACTGAGTTTGGATGAATGACCCTGATGAGCTCCCAAGGTCCCTGGAGTACACTATCTTCGCGGCAAGGGTGGGGCAGGCCATGGACATCAATGGCCCCACCACGACGACGTGCCTTCTTGCCTCCCCTCTGACTAGGATGGCAGGTGACAAGATCATTCTCATCCACATGGCGGGGTATGAGGACTGGAGTCCAAGGTCTCTAGATGGCATGGGCTTCATGATGTCCTCTGAGCACGGTAGCTCCGCTCCGACGATTGTCCCGTTCGATTGGGCAGCTAGAGTCCTCGACGACTGGCCTGCGCCGGCTAGGCGTGCGCGCCCTGTTGGCTGTCGCGCACCACCTGAGCAAAGGGCGCCAAGGGACGACAACAACGACGATGACTTCTACGAGCCGCCACATCGTGGAGACGTGCCCAAGAGCACTAGAGTCCAGCAACTCTTCCCCTCCTGCACATCAGAGCGCTCGGTCTGGGTCTGCACCGGTCGCCACCAACCTACCGCCGGGCCTGGAATGGTGACAACACCATGCTGGATCGGGGACACCCTAGCTACCACTCGCCGAGGAGGTCTGATCGCGGGAGGCCCTCCAGCATGCCTCGGAGGACTGGGAACGCCATCGGTCACGTTCCCTGTCATCAGAACTCGACCGATAAGCCGTGACCCTCTTCTTGATTTCTTCAGGAAGCCCAACGAAGACTAGGCGACCTAGACAACCACCCTCTCCTAGGAGGATGACCCAATGCTTCACGAGTTTGGCTACAACAAAGCGTCAGCCAACGCGCCGCTGGGTTACTCCCCCGACAGCGATGGTATCTGCGACGGCGGCAGGCACTACTCGCCGGAGTACCAGCCCGTCAGCAAGCTATGGTCCGGCCCACCCTCGGCCCACCCAACACAATCCTAGGATGAGATTGTGTTTGAGCCAGGAGTGCAGCTCGAGGAGACCAACAAGAGGCCCAAGAACCTAATGGGCGAGGTCTCAGACCGGGTTACTCGGATGGAGATTGATGGGGCAGCCCAGGCCAGCGACTTCAGCCCAGGCTCTAGAGATGGTTCAGACGTCGACGACCCGGCCGCCAAACACGGTACGGACTTGGAGGTTGAGGATGTGCTCGAGGCGGAGGTGACAGCGGCGGCCCTGGAGGACAAGGATCATGAGGATTCTGACGAGTATGCCGCCTTCAGCGCTGGTATGTTCAAGGCCGTCCTGCCCTCATTCTGCAGAGGCCTGACCAGTCTGCTTCGACCAGCAGCCGCGACAAGAGGCGAGTGGCAGCCCTAGCCGCTCAAGCACACGCCTGGCAGCCCGGGCGTCTCCATTCCCGGTTGCTGAGCGTGCCCAGCACAGGCTCATGCATGAGCTCGCCTTCATCAAGAGCAAGTCAGCGGCGCCGGATGCAGCGGTCACGGCCTACATCGACATGTACGGGGAAGATCTCCCAGACAACGTGGTGCAGGCCATCAGGGCAGCGACGTGTCTGGGGAACAAGGAGCTATCCGAGGCGCTTGCGGCCATTGCAGCGGAGTCTGGCGTGGCACAGATGGAGGTGGCTTAGATTGTTCAGATGCAGGGTGACCAGTAGCAGTTTCCTTCAACCATGTATCGTAGGATAGAGTCAGCGCCGGCCAGTCTTCATCTGGTTCAATTAGGTTCTGTGACCAGTGATGTTTGTTCAATGGGTGGGATGTCTGTGTTCTGGTGGCTTGCTCCTGGATGCCTGATGCACTGGGTGACAGTGGGTGGTGGCTGGATGGCATGTGTAATGTGCTTTGTTTTCAGTTTAGTTAACGGTTTGCTGACTAGATGTTGTTCTCCTTGCTGCCTGATTGTACTACTGGCAAGATGTGCTGTCTATTGCTCTCTAATTGTTTCCAATGGGTGACATCAAATGGCTTAACTGGAATGTTCGCGGCATCAACTGTGCTGCACGCCGAGAAGCAGTGAAAATCTTAATTCAGCAAGCCGGACCAAGCATCATTTGTTTCCGGGAGACTAAGCTGGACAACATGGATAAATTTTTGGCATTGGAGTTCTTGGGACAGACATGCATGTGCTATGAATATCTGGCGACAGATTCTACCTGTGGCGGTATTCTGGTGGCATGGAATCAGGACCTCGTAAATGTTGAGGCACCAAGCAGACAAAGATTCAACATGTCTCTAAAACTGACAATGAAGCTAACAAATGCCTCATTCCTGCTTACTTCTGTATACGGACCGAACGAGGACAGTCTAAAGACATTGTTCCTGGACAAACTAATCGATCGTCAGCCGACTGCTGGCACGGCGTGGCTATGTTTGGGGGACTTCAATTTGATTTATGAGGCAATGGACAAGAAGAACAACAACTTCAACCGTAGACTCATGGGTCGTTTCCGTCGAGCCCTTGATGCGAGCGAACTGATGGAACTGAGGCTGTAGAATAGGCGTATATTTGGAGCAACAGCCGTGCGCGACCTACTCTCGTTCATCTTGACAGGGTATTCTGTAACAAGGAATGGAACACAATCTTCCCAACTGCGAACTTGCAAGCACTGCCAGTTCCCTTTTAGATCACTCGCCTCTTTTTCTTGGAAGCCAACAACAAGCGCCAAGGATAATCAGCTTCAAGTTTGAGCAGTTCTAGACATGGGTGCCGACATTCCTTGACATCGTTGCTTCTGCCTGGAACAGCCTAGTTAGGGGAACGTCACCTCTAATGATCTTGCACAACCGTCTGTCCATCACAACTTGATCGCTCCACCAATGGAGCAAGAGACTTTTTAGTGAAGGTCGGACACAGCTCTTGATGGCAAATGAAATAATCCTACGGCTAGACACTGATCAGGAGTCGAGAGCCTTAACCCCTCAAGAAATGTTGCTGCACAAAGAACTCAAAGCCAGAGTGTTGGGGTGGGCTGCTATTGAACATTCTTGGAGGCGACAGAGCTCCCTGCTCCTCCAAATAGAAGAGGGTGATGCGTGCACTAAATTCTTCCATCAGAAAGCTAAAGGCCGAAGGAGCAGAAACCTGATTGCCTATCTCAAACAAGACAGCGGCAACATTGTCTGGCACCATACGGAGAAGGAAAATATTCTGTTCCAACACTTTGCTCAAATACTTGGAAGCACAGTACAGAGAACATGTACTCTTAGACTGGGAACGACTTCAGCTCAGCCAGGTCCATGATCCCTCTCTAGGCCTCCCATTCACAGAAATTGAAATCAAGAACACAATTCGGGAACTGCCGGGAGAGAAGGCTCCCGGGCCAGACGGCTTCACTGGAACTTTCTACAAGGTCTGCTAGCACATCATCAAGGACAATCTCATAGTATCCATTGAGTGCTTCTACCACCTCTGTGCTGGGCCGCTGGAACACCTAAACGGGGCATACATTGCCCTCATCCTGAAGACTGAAGTACCCGAGCACGCAGCGGACTTCAGGCCGATCAGCTTAATCAACTTGTTTGCAAAGCTGATCACCAAGACGTTATCCATACGGTTATCAGGACACATTGACAAGCTCATCTCCAACTCACAAAGTGCTTTTATCAAAAGCCGCTGTATTCGGGACAACTTTATGTAAGGAATTTGGCCAGAACATACAACAGAACGAAGATGCCTGCTCTCCTTTTCAAGCTTGACATTTCCAAGGCCTTCGACATAGTCTCATGGGAGTATGTCCTGGAACTTCTCGAGCACAGAGGTTTCAGCCTTAGGTGGAGAGACTGGTTAAGACTCCTTTTCAGAAGCACACACTCCTTGGCACTACTTAATGGAGTCCCCGGGGAGAGAGTAAATCATGCATGGGGTCTTCATCAGGGCGATCCCCTTGTTAGATAGTGTGCATGCATTTGTAATCGAAGATAGGCACAATCTCACCAGGACGATGTGCGTGGTCAAGAGCTATTGGTGGATGCGCGTGGTCAAGAGCTGTTGGTGTAACGTGTGTGTGCATGTGTAAGATAGGCACAATCCCAAGATATGAGTGGTCAAGAGCTATTGTAGATTAGTTGACAAGATCTCTTGTAACAGCCTTGACCACTACTTGGAGGATGCCGATCTCATATATGTAAGCCACGAATGGGGCTGTTCCGTTCATTCCGATTAACACGCATGTGCTCGTAACCCAAGATAGGGTACGATGTTTCTCCTACGCGCCTCTAATATTTCTTACATGGTATTAGAGGCAGATCTCCACAAAATTCAATCCACCAAATCCAGCGCTATGTCTAGCTCCAACTCATCAACCAATTTTCTCTCTGGCCTAGTTGTCTCATAGCAACTAGGAAAGCTAAATCATACGTTGTGGAAAGCCAAAGTTCGTTCAGCCATACGTGGTGCTCGTCTCCAAGGGCACATCACCGGCGACACCAAGGCACCCGAAGAGGAGCTCGTCGCCATCGTTGATGGAAAACAAGAGAAGAGGTCGAACCTGACCTTTGAGGAATGGGAAGCCAAGGACCAACAAGTCCTGAGCTTTCTTCTGTCATCGCTCACCAAGGAGGTGAAGATCCAAGTCTCCACATGTGAGACTGCAACGACGATCTAGAAGAACATCGAGCAGACGTATGCATCTCAGACACGTGCACGCACCGTGAACATTCGCATCGCCCTCGCCAACACCAATAAGGGAAATTCCACCGTTGTTGAGTACTTCGCGAAGATGAAGGCACTCGGCGACAAGACGGTTGCAGCCAGACGACAGCTTGATGATGAAGAACTGGTAGAGTATATACTCACTAGACTTAGAGAAGACTACACTTCTCTAGTCACAAACCTAACTACTAGGGTTGAGCGCATCACAGTTGGGGAGTTGTACTAACAACTTCTTAACTTTGAGACCCGCATGGACCTGACCTATGGAGGCAGCCTCGGGTCTGGATTGGTGAACGCCGCTAGTCGGGGACGTGGTTCTTCATAAGAGGAGGAGGCTACAGCCAAGGAGGACACGGCGGCCAGAACAATCAGCGTGGCCGTGGCTGTGGTGGTGCATCAGCACGTGGTCGTGCAACTACAACAACACGTCGCAAAAAGGGGTGGCGGGCGTGGTGGGTACAACAACAACCACCACCATGCGCCGCTGTCTAATGGTGATGAACGCCCTCTATGCCAAGTCTGCTTGAAGCTCGGGCACACGGCGGATCGATGCTGGCACAGGTTCAATGAGAACTACTTGCCGGATGCGATGCTAGTAGCGGCCGCGATGAACTCCTACACCATTGACACCAATTGGTACACCGACACCGGCGCCACCGACCATATCACGGGCGAGCTAGAGAAGCTGTCCTTTAGAAACAAATACCATGGGGGTGATCAAATCCACACCACTGATGGTGCAGGTATGGATATTAGTCATATTGGTCATACTACTGTTCATGCCCTATCTTGCAATATTCATCTTAAAAATGTCTTATATGTTCCACAAGCCAAAAAGAATCTTGTGTTCACAAGCTAGCTTCTCATAATGATGCTTATTTAGAATTTCATCCTGATTTCTTTTTGATTAAGGATCAGGCAACCAAGAGTACCATCCTTGAAGGGAGGTGTCACAAAGGGTTGTGCCCCCTTCCTGTACATTCAATAAAATAAGCTTATGGTGCATCCAGAGCTCCTTTGTCAAGGTGGCATGGTCGCTTAGGTCATCCCTCATCATCATTGTGAAGCAAGTTATTAGCAAAAATAATCTCCCCGTTTTAGATCAATCATCATCTAGTGAGTTGGTTTGTGATGCTTGTCAACAAGCAAAGAGCCATCAATTGCCTTATTCTAGATCATCAAGTGTGTCTACTTTTCCTTTACAACTTGTTTTCTCAAACGTCTGGGTCCTGCACCAGAATCTATTGGTCGAAATAAATATTATGTGAGCTTTATTGATGACTATAGTAAATTTACTTGGATCTATCTATTGAAATATAAATATGAAGTTTTTCACAAGTTTCAGGAATTCCAAACGCTTGTTGGAAGATTGTTCAATAGAAAAATCCTTGCTATGCAAACCAACTAGGGAGGAGAGTATCAAAAACTTAATTCCTTCTTTAATAAGATTGGGATTATACATCATGTTCCTTATTCCACATGCTCATCAACAAAATGGAGCCACCGTAAGAAAACATCACCACATTGTAGAAGTTGGTCTATCCTTGTTATCACATGCATCCATGCCTCTCACGTTTTGGGATGAGGCATTTCTTACGGCCACATATTTAATTAATCACATTGCTAGCCCCACTACACACAATCTTACACCCATGAAATGTCTTTTCTAGCAAGATCCTGATTAGTCCATCCTCCAGGTCTTTGGATGTGCATGTTGGCCAAACCTACGTCCCTATAATTCTCACAAACTTGAATTTCGATCTAAGCGATGTGCTTTCATTGGGTATAGTAATCTTCACAAAGGATTCAAGTGCCTTGATATCTCCTCTGGTCGTGTATATATTTCTAGGGACGTTGTGTTTGGTGAAAATATCTTTCCTTTTTTCAGAATTGCATTATAATGTCAGAGCTCGTTTGCGTTCTGAAATAACTCTCCTTCATCCAGCTTTGCTAAATCCTGGGGCCATATCAGTAGTAGATCAATTAACTAGTATTCCTCAAAATGATCCTACTGATGATGTTATTTTGCATGAAGAAAATCCGATACAAAATGCAAGAGAAAATTGTGGAAATGGTGCTGGAAACTAGGTTCCAACTGTTGGCACAGGTCCTGAAGAGGATTCGCACAACCATACAGTTCCAGAAGGTGGTAGAACACATGCACACATGCATACCATGCTAGGAACTGGATCCCAGGAAATTTCTCCACCAGAAGGTGGTACAACGCATGCACACATGCATACCTCGCCAGAACCTGGATATGAGGAAATTGTTGCTAGCACTGGATTCCAAGAAGAGCATGCATCTAGATCCTCCGTGACACCACTTCAAGCTGGACCAAGGACCCATCTCAAAAATGGCATTCGTAAGGATAAGATATATACCGATGGTACTGTTAGATATGGTTTTCTAACCTCTACTAGTGAGCCCTGCAGCATTGATGAAGCACTAGGAAATGAAAAATGGAAAGAAGCGATGGATGCAGAATATACTGCTCTTATGAAAAATAAGACATGGCATTTAGTACCACTGTAGAAGGGGTTAAATGTCATTGGATGCTAATGGATCTACAAAATCAAAAGAAAAGGTGACGTGAGCCTAGACAGGTATAAAGCTCATATGGTAGCAAAAGGCTTCAAGCAAAGGTATGGAATTGATTATGAAGATACCTTCGGTCCAGTTGTTAAAGCTGCTACTATTCGTGTCATCTTGTCTGTTGCTGTGTCTCGAGGATGGAGCCTTCGACAACTTGATGTACAAAATGCTTTCCTTCATGGGTTCTTAGAAGAAGAGGTATACATGCAGCAACTGCGAGGTTTTGAAGATCCCAGAAGGCCAAGATATGTTTGCAAGCTAGACAAAGCTTTGTATGGGTTAAAACAAGCACCTAGAGCCTGGTATTCTTAGTTGAGCACTAAATTAATTTCACTTGGTTTTGAAGCATGCAAAGCAGATACCTCTTCTTCTACAACAAGGAGGGATTAACTATTTTTGTGCTAGTATATGTTGATGATATTATAGTTGCAAGCTCTATAGAAAGAGAAACTATGGCACTTCTGAAAGACCTTCAAGAAGAATTTGCACTGAAGGATCTTGGTGATCTTCACTACTTCCTCGGCATAGAAGTGACAAAGGTACATAATAGGATTATGTTAACACAAGACAAATATGCCTCAGATTTATTGAAATGGGTTGGTATGTCTAACTGCAAGCCTGTTGCAACACCTCTGAGCACTACTGAGAAGCTATCTTTACATGAGGAATCTTTGTTAGGTGTCCATGATGCTACTCGCTATAGAAGTATAGTAGGTGCCTTGCGGTACTTAACTCTTACCAGGCCAGATATTGCATATTCAGTAAACAAAGTATGTCAATTCCTTCATGCTCCTATTACTGTTCACTGGGCAACAATGAAACAGATTATAAGATATCTATAGCAGGGTACCAAGTTGGGCTTGAAAATACACAAGTCAACATCCATGTTGGTCAGTGCATTTTTAGATGCAGATTGGGCATGAAACATAGATGATAGGAGATCTACTAGTGGATTTGCAGTGTTTCTAGGCTCAAATCTTGTGTCATGGAGTGCATGAAAACAAGACATTGTGTCATGATCTAGTACTGAGTCAGAGTACAAGGCTCTAGCCAATGCTACAGCTGAAGTAATGTGGATACAGATCCTTCTTAGAGAATTATAGATTAGTAGTCCATGGGCTACTAAGCTGTGGTGTGATAATCTTGGTGCTAAATATCTGACAGCCAATCCAGTATTCCATGCTAGGACTAAACATATAGAAGTTGACTATCATTTTGTTAGAGAACGATTTTCTCAGAAGCTATTGGAAATAGACTTTGTTCCTTCAGGTGATCAGGTGGCAGATGGGTTTACAAAACCACTGTCAGTTCAGCTCCTAGAGAATTTCAAATACAATCTCAACCTAGTACGGTTATGATTGAGGGGGCTGTTAGATAGTGTGCATGCATTTGTAATAGAAGATAGGCACAATCCCACCAGGATGATGTGCGCGGTTAAGAGCTATTGGTGGATGTGCATGGTCAAGAGCTGTTGGTGTAACGTGTGTGTGCATGTGTAAGATAGGCACAATCCCAAGATGTGAGTGGTCAAGAGCTATTGTAGATTAGTTGACATGATCTCTTATAACAACCTTGACCACTACTTGGAGGATGCCGATCTCATATATGTAAGCCACGGACGGGGCTGTTCCGTTCATTCTGATTAACACGCATGCACTCGTAACCCAAGATAGGGTACGACGTTTCTCCTATGCGCCTCTGATATTTCTTACACCCCTGTCTCCGTACCTGTTCATCCTAGACATTGATGCTTTGCAAAGGATTCTACTGTACGGTCAGAGCAGAAGGAAGAACAAAACTGTCCAGGTGCTCTCCACAATGGCGCATGGATCAAAGATATTGCCTACAACCTGAACAATGATCTCCTTGCTGAGTTCTTTAGACTCTGGGAGATGCTACAGTCCTTGGAACTCAATTTAGACACCCCAGAGGAAGATCAAATTTGCTGGAAGCTGGACAGCTCTGGGAAATACACTGCCAAATCTGTGTACAACATCCAATTCAGCAACATCATACTCTCTGACTTCCCGAAGCTGATCTGGAAGGCGTGGGCACCCCCAAAATGCAGATTCTTCCTTTGGTTACTGCTACAGAACCGACTTTGGACAGCGGCACGACTGCAACTGCGTGGCTGGGAAAACAATTATTTTTGTGGGCTTTGCGTTCAGAATTTGGAGACTGTCATGCACCTGTTCGTCGAATGCCCCTTCTCCTGCATCATTTGGGAGCATGTAGCTACCTGGAGTAACTGTGAAAATTTGCTTCCTGTGCAATGGGGTGAATCAATGGATGTTGAAGATTGGTTCTTCAAGATGATAGGGTCAGGGAGCAAAAGGCCCACACCTTGGCTATCCTCACGCTATGGTGCCTCTGGAACCAACGGAATGCTGCTGTTTTCAACAACAAATCAAGCACTGTGGCACAGGTGCTCGCTCAGATCAAAGATGAATCCCTCCTGTGGGCTAATGCTGGAGCAAAGGTCCTCGGACCTCTTTTTGTTGAAAATAATTTTGTGAGTAATTAGCTAATGCTCTTAACTCCACTGCAGCGGTCTGCAGCAGTGGGCTGCGCTTCTTGTGCTTCTATGTTGTAAACTCTTTCCTACCCGGGCAACCGGGTCTTTTAAAAAAAAGAAGAGCGAGCCTGGTGCAGAGTAGCAAGGGTGCGAACGTCGCATGCCGCAAGCGCCACCGGCAGCGAGTGGCCTCTACAAGCGTCATAGGCCGCCAGCACTGGCGACCGCAAGGGGTCTCCACGAGAGCGGCCGGCCTTGAGCACCTCGTCCACCTACGCGGGCGTTGGGGGCACTGACTCCGCGAGCATGGCCGGCCGCGAGGGGCCTCCGCGAGCGCCTCCTTCTCCGCGGGTGCCGGAGCTGCTGCCACTGGGACCACTGTTGCCATTGTTGTATACCTGAGAAGAGGAAGAAGTGGTTCTCATGGCGGACGCGCGCTGGCATGCTAGACCATGAATTCATGATAGTAGCACATAGCAGCGACGGTTCGGTTTTTGCATTTGTGGTGGGCTGGTGGTGGACGAATCAAAGCGGCAGCTAATGACCATGCCTATTCGTTTTTTTGCACACACAACTGTAGTGGCAGCTAAGGCCAGTCTCAATGGAAGGTTTCACCTTCCAGTTTTCAAGATGTGAAATTTTGACATGAAATGGGTCTCTCCCTTGGTGCATAGTTTCATTGCACAATTTCATAGGTTATTTTAGACTCTCGTGGGTCCCATCGGTCTCTCTCTTCCCTCTCTTCTTCCCTCTTCCCCACGTGGAGGCTGCCAGACCGGGCAAGGAGGCCGAGTAGGGCGGCAGAGCCCATGCCTGGCGGAGCCTCCAATCGCCACCATCGCCCCAGCCAAACCCCAGTGCACTGCCTATGGAGGACCTGTCACAAAACCTCCTAATTATGATGGCCCACATGTACCTGTCATCGTCATAATGACCTCTGACAGCCGTACTTATGTTTCTCATAACTTAAAAGGCCTGCTATCCACCGAACAGGATCCAATCACAGGAGTATTGCAATATTACAATAGTTTATTCAAAATACCATCAGAGTAAAGTAGCGGAAGTCTTACAATAACTTAAGTTTACAAACCACAGTTTCCAAATTTCAAACCTTAAGTAACATTATTACAAACCGGTAGTAGGGAAGTATCGGTAGTAACTTTATTATAAACACACAAACGAAGTGTCTTGCCCAGAGGCCACATAGTCTATTCGTCGTCACTTTCTTCAACCACAACGATCATGCAACAAGGCTCAAAGCAGACTTGTTCATGAACCGCACCTGCAACAAGGGGTTTAACAAACCCTGAGTACGGGAGTACTCAGCAAGACTTACCCGACTAAGAAAAGACTCCAAAGGCATGCTAGCTTTAGGGAATCAAGGTACGGGTATTCAAGAATCAAAATTTCTTTTGCAGAAAAGCTTACTAAAGTAAGTCCTTACCTTCAATATTTTATTTTTACCATTGATGGTTCATTAACCAATTCTAAGTGATCATAATCTAGATCAAAGTAATTCTCATCAAGATCTTTCTCATTCTCTTTCAATTCCAGTTCTTAACTACGATGTTGGTGCAAGGCCAAGACTCCATTCTCGCGGAGTAACGACGATTCGAACCGCTTGATTTACCCAGCTGGGGCTTCCTAACCACACGACATATGTAGAACCGAGTCTTGTATATATCAACTCTTACTCGGGTAACCCAAAACCAGAACGTGTCCATCGCCACCCGAGAGCACAGTAGTCCTCGAACCCAGCCCAATTCTAGCCCCGAGAGTACACGCTACTTGTAACACTTCAAGTGTTTAGTCCTTAATTGCATTGCATTTGCATTGCATAAGCATAAGCATGCATCATTCATGTTTGTTATTTTATGTGATGCAACACATGTGATTATTCTAGGGTTTGTTTGATTTATTTCATGAAGTATTTGATAGTTGGTGTAACAAAAAAGTAAGGTAGCCAATCATGACCTACAACACCTTAGTTATACTTAGGGTAACATTTGGAACAAGTTTCATGTTGACCAAAATTACAAATTTGCCCTCCAAGAGAAGTTGACCACCATTTGACCCTAGAAGGCTCTAGTTTGACCAGTTAAAAAGTCCAGCTTAGAAATCTTGCATGGAGAAGCAACCTTAAGTAAAGTTGTAGAGAATTTCATGAGGAACAAAAGTTCTAATATGGCCATCTCATGAAAATGACCAGAGCATGCTCAAAAATGGCCCACAAGTCAGATTGAGTGGTGATCAACACTTAGAAAAATTCTAAGTCTGGAAATTGGACTTTTTAGTTTCATTGTACCTCACTTTAGCAACTTGTAACTCACAAACCAGGCCAAACCAGCCTTTGAGCCAATTGACAAAGTTGTTGTCCACACATAGCTCTACAACATTGTCAATATCACCATCACCTGGTTCTCAATAGTTTAGGAGATATAGTGTCAAGAAGTTAGGGTTTCAGTCGGCGTTGATCTCTGAAACTGCATTTCAGTTTCAAGAGGCACCACTTTGGAGCTCTGTAGTTTCAAATCTAGGCCGAACCAGCCCAAACTCCAATTGACAAACTTGTAGACCTCATGTAGCTCTACAAAATTGGTGTAATCATCTTCGACTAATTCGAACCGGTTTGGGAGATAATCATCGTGGAAGTCGCTCTGTCAGTCGGTCATCGCTGTCACCATTCACCGATTCAGTTTCGTCAGCCGGGAGAGTGGCCGACCGGCCGCAGGCCGTCGTCGACGCGTGGAAGCGCGGTGGCGCCCGTACGCCGGCCCTGGCCCCACCAGTCAGGTCGCGACGCCTTCAAGACGCCACGACGCGCGAGCCGGCCTCCATTCCTCCGCCCCCTCTCTTCCAGTTGCCAAAAACGCCGAAACCGAGCCGCCATTGCCGTTCTTCTCCGGTGAGCTCGAGCGCGAGCTACACCGCATCACCGGCCGCCAGACCTCGCCAGTCCCTCCGCCTCACCACCCTCCATCCCCTTGACCCACCGAAGCCCGCGATTTGACTCAAGGTGAGCCGCATTGCTTTCTTCCCCGTCTCCGAGAGGTCGCCGGAGCCCGCCATGGGACCTCACCGTGGTCGGGGTGCTTCGGGTCTCTCTCCATCCTCCCTTCCTAGCAAAATGGATCCGCCTAGCTTCGGTGAAGCTCGTACCGAGCCTAGACCGCACCGTGCATCCTCACCGGCGACGGTGCGCCGCCACCGGACATCACCGGCCGCCGCTCGCGGTGACCAGCCCCTTCCACCCCATCCCCATCCATTCCATGAGCACCAATCGACGCACCGGGTGACGGAGAACACGAGGCGGTGTTCGATCGACCGAGCGAGCTCTTCTCCGGCGAGCTCGAGCTCGTCGGAGCTCGCGGGTCTCCGCCTCCCCTACCTCCGGTCACTGACCGCGGGGGCCCGCCCGTCAGTGTCGCGCGCGGGCGGGAGCGCTGAGCGGGCCGCGCGCGCGAGTGTGTGGGCCGAGTTTTCCGGGCCGGCCCAGTTCATCCGAAATGAAATTCATTTTTATTATTTTGTCACTGATTTTTGTACAAGTTGGAAAAATATAGATCTAGGGTTTTAATGATCCAAAAATCATGAGATAAATTTTGTCAGGATCTACATGATGTGTAGTATTTTAGAAAAATATGGATCTGGCATGAGATGTTTAAATTCTATAAGAATTTAATAGATCCTTTAAATGTGTTTTGGAATGCATGCAAATTTGTTAAATTTATAACTTGAGCTGTAGTGTTCCATAAATCATGAAATTTGGTGGGTAGGTTACTCTATGCTAGCCCTAGCTCTGGTAAAAATTTGGGCATCAGTGCTTAAGTAATTTCCAAGTTATAATGCTATCTTGTTATTCTAGGAAATACTTAAATGAATTATTGTAAGTTTTCTACATGTGCAATGTTCATATAACTTTTTGGAGAATGTCTTGGTACCCTAGAGTGTCTAGGAAAATTAAGAAATCTGTTGTTTGACACTTTTTACTATGCTTTGTTATTTATCCAAAAATCAGCCTTTTGGGCTTGTTAATTTTGTTCAGAGAGTTACTTTGAATAAATTGAGTTCAAATTTTTACAGTAGCCTCTTTTTGGGTCAGAGAGTCTCCTGTAATTTTTGTAGAATTTTTGGAGCAGTTTACATATATGTTTGAAATTCCACTTAATTACTTAAGTAAATTGAGAAATGGGTTTAAATAAATATTCTAGGTGGGAAAACCTTACTTTCTGGTGTTTTTGTGACCTTTGTGAACTTGTAGTAGTATTAGTTTGGTCCTAGAGAATGTTTGCCACATAAATAAATATTTAACCTTTACAATTTTAGGTTTTCTGGACAGCTGATAGTATTTCTAGGTTTGACCTTGGATAAAGGTGGTTTCTGGAAAACTTGTAAATACCAAAGTTGGAATAAACTTGATGAACTAGCTTGTGTCAAAATTTGGAAGCATTTGGCTTAGTAGTTTGAGAGTTACTGTTGTTTAAAGTGGCAGTTCAAAATCTGCTACTCTCTGTTTGAGAGGACAGATTCTGGAACTTGTGAAGTTTGACATGGAAAACTTAGGAGTTTGGAGTTGAGGTCTGAAAATGAATTGTAGTGCATTTCTTAGGCTGTCCAGATTGTCTTAGATCATATCTTTTGGAATTGTAAATCTCCAGTTGTGATAAAAACAAGTAGCTGCTGTCCAGAATGCTTACTGTGATGTTTTGCTGATTGTTATGGTGAGATATCCTAAGACATGCTACTTTTGTAATTGTTAGGTGTTAGGGCCTTAACTGAGGATGAGCAGCTTTATCTTAGGTTAAGTAGATTAGGTGAGTACTTCTCTACTGGAGAAAAGATTTGCACGTACTAATAAAATAACTTGAATAGAGTATTTTATTTCTGAAATGCATTTCATTCCGAGCATGTTGCACCCATTTATGCATCCATGGTATTTATTGTGCATTCATGCAATAGGTGTACCGAAGGGGGTAACTCTCCTCGAATTCGAGCCTGTGATTCCGGAGGAGGACCAGGAGCAGCAGGAGCCCGAGGATCCAGCAGGCGAAGGAGTGCCCACAGACGACCTTCCTGAGTGTCCAGACCACCGGCCCGCAACCTTTCTGAAAGGCAAGCCCCGGTGCATGCTGAACCTACTGTTTTATAAATTAATCTTGAGTACTTTTAATTGTTTAATGCATTAAGTTGTAGGAGTTATATGAAAACACTTGTTGCATTATACCTGTCCTTGTCCAGATATCGTACTTAATCCTATTTTAGGTTTAGGCACGTGTCAATGCTTAGCCCTGCTTAGTACGGTAGAAGTCGGGTGATTTCCGGTCATCCGCGAGATGTAGGAAGGAGTCACGAGTGGCTTTTTGGCTATCGTGGATGGAACCATGCTTAAAAATGAAATTGAGACCGGGCGGGAGTTCGATAGTACAGCCGCAAGACACTTCACGTCTTGGGTGTGGAGCTATGCCCGTCTGAGTCGTTTAAGGACCGATTCGCTGTACGTCCTTGAGTCATGTTGAACACAGTCTAACACTTAGTTGGCCAGATAAGTCGTTCCGACCGTGAAGCCGAGTAATGTGATTCAGGCCGGGAATCGAATGGTAGGTTGCTTCTTGGAGGAGAGAAAGGATGTGCTTGGGGACATTGGCGTGAGACCAAGGGGGGGTTAAAGTCCCTATCACCTGGCAGAGTGTCGCCCTTGGGGTCGCGACATTATTCGGACCCGTGATTCCTGAATCATATGAAACGGTGGCTTGTGCGACCCTGGCAGGGGCCTGCGCGGTGAGTGTTAGAAATACCCCTCCAGCTGGATAGGAATTCGATTCGAATCGCCGTCGCTCCCGGTTAGTGAGCACTTGACTTGAGCAGGGGCAACGTAGAACTCATTAAATGAACTGGTGGTTAAGGGAATGATACAATGTTGCCATAATGATATACCTGCTATGGATATAATAATAATGTTGTTTGATTATAATCAAGTGCATGTCTAGTACAGGTGCTAAGATAGATGACAGGTAAATGCTAAAAATAACTGCTAGTACAGGCTACAAGAGTTTAAATTACTTATGCCTTTATGCAAAATGTTATGTCAGCTAGCCTCTTGTGTAAGCCTTGCATAATCCTTGGTGTCATCTTATTTCTGGTTTTCGACGGGTAAGTCTAGCTGAGTACATTCCAGTACTCAGGGTTTATTCCCTCCTGTTGCAGATGACATGCTTTATCAGGGATTCTGCAAGACGTGTCTCCACCCTGCGGGTGATGATGACTAGATCACAAGGGCGTGATCGTCTCTATGTACTTTTCTCATGCTTTTGCGGGATGTCGATCATCCAGACTGGCAGTATTTAATTAACTAGTGTGTGTTATGCTTCCGCTACTTTCAAACTTGGTTTGTAATAATTGCTACTCCGTGGTGTAAACTTATTTCAGAACTACTTGTGAAATATATCGTATGATGTTGTATGTTGAATGATGCGATCCTGGTTGTAAGCAGTTTGGTTTGAGATCCTTCGTGATTTCGATTGACTACCGGGATTATATGGGCTCAAGTTTGAAAATTTGAGCGTTTCAGTGCTTGTTTTCGTACTTGTGCTCTTATAATTTGGTCGGTTCTGTTACAGCTGGTATCGGAGCATAATTCAACATTAAACACATCTTACGAGTAATTAAAAACAAAAGTATTTGTTTGCGAAAAGGGTTAAACACTAAAAAAATTATTTTTAGGTATGCCAGTGATCACATCCCTTAGCCCAAATAAGGACTCTTAGGTGGCTTATTATAAAGACTAACTTGGGGGCCTTGTTTGTTTTTGTTTCGTCGTCCATACAGCGTGATATTGTATGGATGCCATCCACTTGGGTGGTAATGTATGGATCAATTACCTCGACGCTCTGGTAAGTGTGAGTTGTGAGAGCATGATCGTCCAACCGGCGGTCTAGGGGAGAGTAGTTTTGGTGACTTACATCTTTACCTGTTTAAACCATGTAACTATGTAAAAACACTTAATTGTGGGCATCTATCAATCGGGTAGCTTTGATACTGAAATATATACATCCGGGGATGTGTATATGGGAAGTATTTAGTTTACTGCTTTCTTGTATAATATTTTGGGAATTGTTGGGCTGCAATGAAATTTTCTGCAGGTACACTAACAGCGTAACGAGTAGACCGATAGTTTCGCTTATATGAGAGAACGTATGTATGCCACCGCTTAGCGTTAGCCCTTTTGTTTTCTACTAAGGTGAGAGAACGTACGGAACGTGCATGCATCATGTTTAATTATATCATACATATCATTTACTCCATCCTTAAAAAATTTCAGTACTCCCGACTAAAGTAAATTTCGTATCCCCTAAATGATCCTCACTTTAAGTCGTATCTTATCTGTTGCTACAGATGGCACGTACCAAGAGGACCGCTCGTAAGTCCACTGGAGGCAGGGCACCGCGACACCAGCTCGCTCCACGTGAGCCCCGCCCTGAGCCTACTGAGGTGGAAAGGCTGAGGGCAGAGTTGGCTAAAGTGACGGCTGCCAGGAATGCAGCGCGGCAACAACTGGAACAAGTGATTCATGATCGTGATCAAGAAACGATTGCAGTCCAGAGGTTGACAGTGGCAAATCGCAACTGTCAACGCATGTTGGTCCGTGTGATGGAACAGAGGGATGAAGCCTGGCACGAGGAGAACGTTCTGAGAGCTCGCCAGTTTGAGATCGAGCAACAGTTAGAAAATGCTGAAGAATACAATGACAACCTGCATGAAGAAGTGCACCGCCTGAACAACGAGCTTAATCCCCTGCTGCCTCGAAACAACAACGTCGATGAGGACATGGGTTCGGGAATCTTCATGGCTGAGGATGATGATGAAGTGGAGGTTGATGGACCACAGGATGCCCCACCTGCAGAAGCACCAGAGGAAGAGCCAGAAGAAGAAGAAGACGAGGAGTTAGAGCCTGTCAGTGATGAGGACGGCGGGGAGATCCTTGACACTGACTCGGAGGATGATGCTTAGAGTAGTCATCACGTGCCTATAATGTTAGGATCGTCTTTTGTGCCCTCCCTGTGAAGGAGTGAGGCCTTGTAATAACTTGACTTTGGGATGTAAGGTTGAACCGTATGTTTCCTGAATGTAGTTTGAACCTGTTAATTTCGATCACAACTTGATGTCTTATTATGTTGCGTTCGATGATGGTGTCACGATTAGCACCCTTCGGTGCCGCGACGAAACCGAGGGCCTCCTATGGCGCGCGACATAAGGCTGTGCTGCTTGGCACGCGCAGGTATCGAGGTGGCTAGTCATGATCCACCATGGAACTCTTCATTGAGAAGTCTCTTTGTGGTCAGTTTGAAGTAGCCTTTCACAGTCACCTAAAAATCTTGAGATCGAATCCAAGTACCGTGCAAAAGGTCAAAAATCACGTAGATAGCAACGTAAACGGTCCGGTAACCGTTGTGCTCCCCGTGAGTGAGCCTTTATCAAAGAGCATCTTGTTGGATTACCAAGTATGATCTCGTCAAATGATGCGCTAGAATGGATTGTGCGGTTGTGATGAATTATTGTGCCTTAATTATTATGAGAAATCTATTCATACAGTCAGATTGACATTTCGCAATAATTCATCTACAAATTTCCCACATCGTCAGTGCTCATTGGCTATGCATTTTGCAGATGTCGTACAATCTACGCCGGGGTCGTGGAAATGAGGAGGAGGAACAGCCACCCCCTCCGCCACCACCTACTCCGGCCGAGTTGATGCAATCAGTGGTTGAGGGGCAGCGTATGTTGGCTGATGCCATGCGCCAACTGGCTAATCGAGAGGCTCGTCATGGCCGCCAGGGCCCAGAGCCAAATCAGTACAGCGATTTCAAGGACTTTCTGGATACAAAGCCCCCGCTCTTCAAGGAAGCGGAAGAACCACTGCAGGCTGACGAGTGGTTGAATACCATTGAACAAAAGTTTCGTCTGCTACGCCTAACTGATGAGCTGAAAACTGAGTATGCTTCCCATCAGTTGCATGGTCCGGCGGGCATTTGGTGGAGCCACTATCGTTCCACACTACCTGCCAATGTCCCGATTGCTTGGGATCAGTTTAAGGCGGCATTCCGGGGAAATTATATCCCTCCCGGTCTTATGGCAATCAAGCACACAGAGTTTATGAGGCTGTCGCAAGGGAACAAAAGCCTGACTGAATACTTGCAGTCCTTCAACAACCTGGCAAGGTATGCCACAGAGTTTGTGGATACCGATGCCAAAAAGATTGCTAGCTTCAAAAGGGGCCTCGGCCCAAAACTGATGAAAACTATGGGCACTAGCAAATGTACTACTTTCAATGAGTTCATCAGCGATGCCTTAACCTAGGAGAACAACAATACTATTTATTCTGCCTCTAAGAGCCGTAAAAGGGCCCTTGAGGCAAGTGCTTCTCAGTCAAGGGCCTCAGCGGCACCGAGGTCTTCTCCTCGCCCACCTGTTCAGAATACAAAGTTCCGCCCGCCGCAGAAGAAGCCTGCTGCAAAAACGGGGTTCCATAAGGCTTATACCGTCGCTCTGCCAAAGGGGACTTCTGGACAGAGCAGCTCTAGTGTTCCTCCTAGCAATATGCCTTGCTGGAATTGCAACAAGCCAGGTCATTGGGCCCAGAACTGTCCGTACCCTAAGAAGAATGTCAACCAAGGTAGTCGTCAGGGACACGCCCATTATAACAGCATAGAGGAAATTCCCTCTGGTGAGGTGGTCACCGCTGGTAAGTTTCTAGTTGACCAACACCCTGCAGTGGTACTTTTTGATTCAGGTGCTTCGCATTCCTTTATCAGTCCTAAGTTTGCATCCAAATTTGCACACAAGTTGCATACTGTTGAAGGTGTGGGTTATTGCATTAGTGCAGCAAATGGGAATATTTCCACAAATAAAGTAGTGGGGAACCTTAAGTTTGAGATAGAAGGGCGAAGTTATTCGCTTGCCCTATTGGTTTTACCTGGTTTAGACATAGATATTATCTTGGGCATGAATTGGATGAGTCAGAATGGGGTACTCATTGACACATCCGCTCGGGTAGTTATGCTCAGAGATCCTACAGATCAAAAGGGTTTTCTAGTACAACTTCCCAGAAAGGTTGAATTGTCGGGGGAAATTCATGCTGTGCAAGCAAAGGCGTTGGCTGAAATTTCTGTAGTAAATGAATTTCCGGACGTTTTTCCCGATGAATTGCCGGGACTCCCTCCGGATCGGGATGTGGAGTTTAAAATCGAGTTGTTGCCTGGCACCGCACCCATCTCTAGGAGACCCTATAGGATGCCTCCAAATGAGTTAGCTGAACTTAAGGTGCAATTGAATGAACTTTTGAAGAAGGGGTTGATTCGTCCTAGTTCATCGCCGTGGGGATGTCCTGCTATCTTTGTAAAGAAGAAGGATCAGTCGTTGCGGATGTGCGTAGATTATAGACCTCTCAATGCAGTCACTGTCAAGAATAAGTACCCTCTACCACGTATCGACATCCTGTTCGATCAGTTGTCTAAAGCTAAAGTTTTCTCCAAGATCGATCTAAGATCTGGCTACCATCAAATTAAAATTCGTCCGGAAGATGTTCCAAAGACAGCCTTTTCTACCAGATACGGTCTTTATGAGTATCTTGTTATGTCCTTCGGCTTGACAAATGCCCCCGCACACTTCATGTACTTGATGAATTCGGTGTTTATGTCGGAATTGGACAAGTTTGTGGTGGTATTTATTGATGACATCCTGGTATATTCTGTGAATGAGGAAGATCACGCTGAACATCTGCGTATAGTCCTCACAAGACTGCGTGAACATCAACTATATGCAAAGTTCAGTAAGTGCGAATTCTGGCTTCGTGAAGTACCTTTCCTTGGGCATGTGTTGTCCGATGGAGGAATTATGGTGGACCCCGCCAAGGTACAGGAAGTACTGAACTGGAAGGCTCCTATCTCGGTTCACGAGGTCCGGAGTTTTCTTGGTTTGGCTGGCTATTATTGTCGCTTCATCCCTGATTTCTCCAAAATAGCCAAGCCAATGACTCGGTTGCTGCAGAAAGACACCAGGTTTGTCTGGACTCCTGAGTGTGATGCGGCTTTTCACCAACTGCGAACCCTCCTAACCTCAGCTCTGGTTTTGGCACAACCGGATATCGAGAAACCATTTGATGTTTATTGTGATGCCTCAGGCATAGGTTTGGGAGGTGTTCTGATGCAGGAAGGCCGAGTGATTGCATATACCTCTCGACAACTTCGGAAGCATGAGGCGAATTATCCCACACATGACTTAGAACTCGCCGCAGTTGTTCATGCTTTGAAAGCCTGGCGACATTATCTGCTGGGCAATGTCTGCAATATCTATACAGACCACAAAAGTCTCAAATACATCTTCACCCAACCCGAGTTAAATATGCGTCAGAGAAGATGGCTCGAGTTGATTAAAGATTATAATCTTCAAGTGCACTATCATCCTGGCAAGGCAAATGTGGTTGCGGATGCTTTAAGCCGTAAGTCTCATTGCCATTCCTTAGTTGAAACTGATTTTCATCGATCTCGCCTTCTACATCCAGCAGTCTTGTACAACATTACTGTCAGTTGTACTCTCAAAAGCAGAATTATTGAGCTCCAAAAGACTGACACTGGTATATTCCACATCAAGCGTAAGATGAAAGAGCAAGAAACTACACAGTTCAGGATAGATGAAGAGGGGGTACTATGGTTCAAGGATAGGTTAGTTGTGCCTAAGGACCGAGAGCTTAGAAATGATATTATGTCTAAAGCACACTCCTCTAAGTGTGTCCATCCATCCTGGCAGCAATAAGATGTATTATGATTTGAAGCCATACTATTGGTGGACCAAGATGCGGAAAGAAATAGCTGCATATGTGGCTAGGTGTGACACCTGCTGTAGAGTTAAAGCTGTGCATATGAAAGCTGGGTTGCTTCAGCCACTTTCCATTCTAGGCTGGAAATAGGAAGAGATAAGTATGGATTTCATTGTCGGACTTCCTCCTACTGTCAAAAATCATAACTCTATTTGGGTAATTGTTGATCGTTTAACCAAATCAGCTCACTTCATTCCAGTGAGAGTGGACTATCGTCCCACTGACTATGCTGAGTTGTACTTCAATCAGATAGTCCGGCTTCATGGGATACCTCGTACTATCATTTCTGACCGTGGTCCCCAGTTCACTGCTCGCTTTTGGGAGCATTTGCATCACCTTCTGGGAACCAAGTTAGTGAGAAGCTCTGCTTATCACCCCCAGACATCGGGTCAGACAGAACGAGTTAACCAAATCTTGGAAGATCTGTTGCGAGCATGCGTCATTTCATCCAAGGGTTCTTGGGAAAAATGGTTACCTTTAGCTGAATTCTCGTACAATAACAGTTATCAAGAGAGTATTAAGATGGCCCCATTCGAGGCTTTGTACGGTCGAAAGTGTCGAACTCCACTAAACTGGGTAGAAGCTGGGGAAAGAAGGTATTATGGCATTGATTTTGTCCAGGAAGCCGAGGAACAAGTCTGTACCATCCAAAAACATATGGCTGCAGCACAAGCGAGACAGAAAAGCTATGCGGATCGTCGTAGAAAACCACTCGAATTTGAAGTTGGAGACTTCGTTTATTTGAAAGTTTCTCCAATGAAGAGTGTCCAACGTTTTGGTGTTAAACGGAAACTTGCACCAAGATACATGGGTCCTTTCCAGATCATAGGCAAGAGTGGAGCTGTTGCGTACAAAATCCAGTTGCCTCCTGAGATGAGAGCCATATTCAACGTGTTCCATGTATCTCAGCTTAAAAAGTGTCTTCGAGTTCCTGAGGAACAAGTTCCTTTAGGTGATATCAGGCTGGAATCCGACCTAACCTATGAAGAAAAGCCAGTCCGAGTGATCAATACTCAGGAACGAGTAACTAGAAGTAAAGTGGTTAAGTGGTACAAAGTGATGTGGAGTAATCAGGGAAGTGAGAGTGATGCTACGTGGGAACGGGAGGATTATTTGCGGGATGGTTATAAAGAATTCTATGAAAAATGGTACGCTTTCCAAATCTCAGGACGAGATTTTTATAAGGGGGGAGGGCTGTAACACTTCAAGTGTTTAGTCCTTAATTGCATTGCATTTGCATTGCATAAGCATAAGCATGCATCATTCATGTTTGTTATTTTATGTGATGCAACACATGTGATTATTCTAGGGTTTGTTTGATTTATTTCATGAAGTATTTGATAGTTGGTGTAACAAAAAAGTAAGGTAGCCAATCATGACCTACAACACCTTAGTTATACTTAGGGTAACATTTGGAACAAGTTTCATGTTGACCAAAATTACAAATTTGCCCTCCAAGAGAAGTTGACCACCATTTGACCCTAGAAGGCTCTAGTTTGACCAGTTAAAAAGTCCAGCTTAGAAATCTTGCATGGAGAAGCAACCTTAAGTAAAGTTGTAGAGAATTTCATGAGGAACAAAAGTTCTAATATGGCCATCTCATGAAAATGACCAGAGCATGCTCAAAAATGGCCCACAAGTCAGCTTGAGTGGTGATCAACACTTAGAAAAATTCTAAGTCTGGAAATTGGACTTTTTAGTTTCACTGTACCTCACTTTAGCAACTTGTAACTCACAAACCAGGCCAAACCAGCCTTTGAGCCAATTGACAAAGTTGTTGTCCACACATAGCTCTACAACATTGTCAATATCACCATCACCTGGTTCTCAATAGTTTAGGAGATATAGTGTCAAGAAGTTAGGGTTTCAGTCGGTGTTGATCTCTGAAACTGCATTTCAGTTTCAAGAGGCACCACTTTGGAGCTCTATAGTTTCAAATCTAGGCCGAACCAGCCCAAACTCCAATTGACAAACTTGTAGACCTCATGTAGCTCTACAAAATTGGTGTAATCATCTTCGACTAATTCGAACCGGTTTGGGAGATAATCATCGTGGAAGTCGCTCTGTCAGTCGGTCATCGCTGTCACCATTCACCGATTCAGTTTCGTCAGCCGGGAGAGTGGCCGACCGGCCGCAGGCCGTCGTCGACGCGTGGAAGCACGGTGGCGCCCGTACGCCGGCCCTGGCCCCACCAGTCAGGTCGCGACGCATTCAAGACGCCACGACGCGCGAGCCGGCCTCCATTCCTCCGCCCCCTCTCTTCCAGTTGCCAAAAACGCCGAAACCGAGCCGCCATTGCCGTTCTTCTCCGGTGAGCTCGAGCGCGAGCTACACCGCATCACCGGCCGCTAGACCTCGCCAGTCCCTCCGCCTCACCACCCTCCATCCCCTTGACCCACCGAAGCCCGCGATTTGACTCAAGGTGAGCCGCATTACTTTCTTCCCCGTCTCCGAGAGGTCGCCGGAGCCCGCCATGGGACCTCACCGTGGTCGGGGTGCTTCGGGTCTCTCTCCATCCTCCCTTCCTAGCAAAATGGATCTGCCTAGCTTCGGTGAAGCTCGTACCGAGCCTAGATCGCACCGTGCATCCTCACCGGCGACGGTGCGCCGCCACCGGACATCACCGGCCGCCGCTCGCGGTGACCAGCCCCTTCCACCCCATCCCCATCCATTCCATGAGCACCAATCGACGCACCGGGTGACGGAGAACACGAGGCGGTGTTCGATCGACCGAGCGAGCTCTTCTCCGGCGAGCTCGAGCTCGTCGGAGCTCGCGGGTCTCCGCCTCCCCAACCTCCGGTCACTGACCGCGGGGGCCCGCCCGTCAGTGTCGCGCGCGGGCGGGAGCGCTGAGCGGGCCGCGCGCGCGAGTGTGTGGGCCGAGTTTTCCGGGCCGGCCCAGTTCATCCGAAATGAAATTCATTTTTATTATTTTGTCACTGATTTTTGTACAAGTTGGAAAAATATAGATCTAGGGTTTTAATGATCCAAAAATCATGAGATAAATTTTGTCAGGATCTATATGATGTGTAGTATTTTAGAAAAATATGGATCTGGCATGAGATGTTTAAATTCTATAAGAATTTAATAGATCCTTTAAATGTGTTTTGGAATGCATGCAAATTTGTTAAATTTATAACTTGAGCTGTAGTGTTCCATAAATCATGAAATTTGGTGGGTAGGTTACTCTATGCTAGCCCTAGCTCTGGTAAAAATTTGGGCATCAGTGCTTAAGTAATTTCCAAGTTATAATGCTATCTTGTTATTCTAGGAAATACTTAAATGAATTATTGTAAGTTTTCTACATGTGCAATGTTCATATAACTTTTTGGAGAATGTCTTGGTACCCTAGAGTGTCTAGGAAAATTAAGAAATCTGTTGTTTGACACTTTTTACTATGCTTTGTTATTTATCCAAAAATCAGCCTTTTGGGCTTGTGAATTTTGTTCAGAGAGTTACTGTGAATAAATTGAGTTCAAATTTTTACAGTAGTCTCTTTTTGGGTCAGAGAGTCTCCTGTAATTTTTGTAGAATTTTTGGATCAGTTTACATATATGTTTGAAATTCCACTTAATTACTTAAGTAAATTGAGAAATGGGTTTAAATAAATATTCTAGGTGGGCAAACCTTACTTTATGGTGTTTTTGTGACCTTTGTGAACTTGTAGTAGTATTAGTTTGGTCCTAGAGAATGTTTGCCACATAAATAAATATTTAACCTTTACAATTTTAGGTTTTCTGGACAGCTGATAGTATTTCTAGGTTTGACCTTGGATAAAGGTGGTTTCTGGAAAACTTGTAAATACCAAAGTTGGAATAAACTTGATGAACTAGCTTGTGTCAAAATTTGGAAGCATTTGGCTTAGTAGTTTGAGAGTTACTGTTGTTTAAAGTGGCAGTTCGAAATCTGCTACTCTCTGTTTGAGAGGACAGATTCTGGAACTTGTGAAGTTTGACATGGAAAACTTAGGAGTTTGGAGTTGAGGTCTGAAAATGAATTATAGTGCATTTCTTAGGCTGTCCAGATTGTCTTAGATCATATCTTTTGGAATTGTAAATCTCCAGTTGTGATAAAAACAAGTAGCTGCTGTCCAGAATGCTTACTGTGATGTTTTGCTGATTGTTATGGTGAGATATCCTAAGACATGCTACTTTTGTAATTGTTAGGTGTTAGGGCCTTAACTGAGGATGAGCAGCTTTATCTTAGGTTAAGTAGATTAGGTGAGTACTTCTCTACTGGAGAAAAGATTTGCACGTACTAATAAAATAACTTGAATAGAGTATTTTATTTCTGAAATGCATTTCATTCCGAGCATGTTGCACCCATTTATGCATCCATGGTATTTATTGTGCATTCATGCAATAGGTGTACCGGAGGGGGTAACTCTCCTCGAATTCGAGCCTGTGATTCCGGAGGAGGACCAGGAGCAGCAGGAGCCCGAGGATCCAGCAGGCGAAGGAGTGCCCACAGACGACCTTCCTGAGTGTCCAGACCACCGGCCCGCAACCTTTCTGAAAGGCAAGCCCCGGTGCATGCTGAACCTACTGTTTTATAAATTAATCTTGAGTACTTTTAATTGTTTAATGCATTAAGTTGTAGGAGTTATATGAAAACACTTGTTGCATTATACCTGTCCTTGTCCAGATATCGTACTTAATCCTATTTTAGGTTTAGGCACGTGTCAATGCTTAGCCCTGCTTAGTACGGTAGAAGTCGGGTAATTTCCGATCATCCGCGAGATGTAGGAAGGAGTCACGAGTGGCTTTTTGGCTATCGTGGATGGAACCATGCTTAAAAATGAAATTGAGACCGGGCGGGAGTTCGATAGTACAGCCGCATGACACTTCACGTCTTGGGTGTGGAGCTATGCCCGTCTGAGTCATTTAAGGACCGATTCGCTGTACGTCCTTGAGTCATGTTGAATGCAGTCTAACACTTAGTTGGCCGGATAAGTCGTTCCGGCCGCGAAGCCGAGTAATGTGATTCAGGCCGGGAATCGAATGGTAGGTTGCTTCTTGGAGGAGAGAAAGAATGTGCTTGGGGACATTGGCGTGAGACCAAGGGGGGGTTAAAGTCCCTATCACCTGGCAGAGTGTCGCCCTTGGGGTCGCGACATTATTCGGACCCGCGATTCCTGAATCATATGAAACGGTGGCTTGTGCGACCCTGGCAGGGGCCTGCGCGGTGAGTGTTAGAAATACCCCTCCAGCTGGATAGGAATTCGATTCGAATCGCCGTCGCTCCCGGTTAGTGAGCACTTGACTTGAGCAGCGGCAACGTAGAACTCATTAAATGAACTGGTGGTTAAGGGAATGATACAATGTTGCCATAATGATATACCTGCTATGGATATAATAATAATGTTGTTTGATTATAATCAAGTGCATGTCTAGTACAGGTGCTAAGATAGATGACAGGTAAATGCTAAAAATAACTGCTAGTACAGGCTACAAGAGTTTAAATTACTTATGCCTTTATGCAAAATGTTATGTCAGCTAGCCTCTTGTGTAAGCCTTGCATAATCCTTGGTGTCATCTTATTTCTGGTTTTCGACGGGTAAGTCTAGCTGAGTACATTCCAGTACTCAGGGTTTATTCCCTCCTGTTGCAGATGACATGCTTTATCAGGGATTCTGCAAGACGTGTCTCCACCCTGCGGGTGATGATGACTAGATCACAAGGGCGTGATCGTCTCTATGTACTTTTCTCATGCTTTTGCGGGATGTCGATCATCCAGACTGGCAGTATTTAATTAACTAGTGTGTGTTATGCTTCCGCTACTTTCAAACTTGGTTTGTAATAATTGCTACTCCGTGGTGTAAACTTATTTCAGAACTACTTGTGAAATGTATCGTATGATGTTGTATGTTGAATGATGCGATCCTGGTTGTAAGCAGTTTGGTTTGAGATCCTTCGTGATTTCGATTGACTACCGGGATTATATGGGCTCAAGTTTGAAAATTTGAGCGCTTCGGTGCTTGTTTTCGTACTTGTGCTCTTATAATTTGGTCGGTTCTGTTACACTACTCTCGCCATCTCTCCACTCCCAGTGCGAGGTTAGACGTTCTCGTAATGAAATAGCCAAAGTAAGGCTTATCCGACATGGGTACATGGCTTGTACTGATAAAAACTCTATGACACGAGGGCCAACAACGTACGGTCCTTAACTGATAAGGTGGAAACACTACATTGAGACTCCTTTCCTAATGCAAGTTAGCAGTGGCCAAACCACCCGCCCGATCTTTCAAGTTCATTCTCATATTTCAATATTTATCAAGTATGCCATTGTGGCCATGTAAACTTTCATTTAAAAGCTTAACTCATAAGCATAGCGAAGCATACTATGCATTTTCAGTAAACACAGGTATCAAAGGTGATATCGCAATAATCAAGGATGACAATGCAGCAATTGGGTTATCACTCAACTCCTAATTACTTAATGTAGTAAATTATAGTATAAATAATAAAGATTTGTAAAACTCAAGGTAGGGTTTAAATGCACCGGGGCTTGTCTTGCTCTGACGAGATGACTAACTCGGACTCAAAAACTCTGACTTCTGGTCCGGAACCCACCTAAGATAGCTCTTCTCTGGAGACTTGCTCGACAGCGTCGACTTCTTCGAAAGTGGAAACTACACGAGCATATAACATGTCTCAACATGATGCGGTGATAAACATGATGCTTGATGATGATATGCCACGGTTTATGACTCGAGTACAACTTTCCTTCGCGGTATAGTCGTAAAACAGTAAAACCTACTAACTAATAGTGATAACTTAAGCAACACTGACGCTTCTTTCTGAACACGCTACTAACGAGCTCAACCAAGTAATTAAGGCGCCAAGAATCACCAAGAATTAGTGACCCAAGGTCATCACTCAATCAAAATGGCACACAACACTTAAAGTTATGAATTTAACATTTATTTAAACATTTAATTAATTAGGGCATAATTAATAATAAATCAAACTTCATCTAATTGAGCTAAAACTTTTTTTATAGATTAATCATAGCCTAAAACAATGTCAAAATAAATTTCATGATTTTTGGATTAATATTTTAATTACTATAATTTCTGGAAGTTGCATTTAATATTTAATTAAGCTAATTAAATAACTTGCAAAAAGTAATCAAATTTAGCATTTAATATTTTTCCTAATTAGTTTACACCTTGAAAAGCTTACACAAAAATTTTCATTATTTTTGGAGTTCTACAAAAATTCTAGTGAAATAAACAAATACTACTACTATTCACATTTTTGAAAAAGAATAACAAAAACTGCCGCTCGGTCCGCTTCTCCTCTCCTCCTTCAGCTCGGCCCAGCCAACGCGCGGCCCATCCGCGCGCTCGCGCCCGCACCCGCGCTCGCTCGCTCGGCCCAGCAAACCGAGTCGGCCCAGCAACGCGGCCCGCCTGCGTGCGCGCTCGCCTGCTCTCTCTCTCGCTGACATCTCGGCCCCGCCTGTCATCTCCCTCCTTCGCTCTCGTCTTCTCTCCCACGGCGATGGCACGGTGGCCGGCCGACGATCACGACGTCGGTCGTCCAACCAACCGGTCTAACACGATCTACTCCTCACCGCGAACCTCACTGGACCACTCACGCGACCACAAACGTCCTAGAGGTAACACCTCACCGGCCATGGCGGCACGGTGCTCGCGGCTCACGGCGTCTTGGCGATCCACGACGGTAGCGTCTAAATTGAAAGCACGATAAGCAACAGGAGCTCACAGTGATTGCAACGAAGCCACTAAGAGGCGCTGGGAGGCGGTGGAGAGGGCTGGCCACGTGAGGCGTCTCGGTGATGCTCAGTCGTCGGCGTTGGAGAAGGAAACGGTGGTGCGGCAATTTGGGCGAAAAAAGGGCTAGTTCAGGCGGACCAAGAGATGCGCGAGGGCGAGGCGAACGTGATGATACAGTTTGCGTGGCTGGTGGCGGCTCAACGACGGCTAAAAACAGAGAAGAAAAAGAAAACGAACGGCGGCTTGCTCGGCTTTATATAGGGGTCACCAACGGCGCTAGAAGGTGCGTACTTGGACGAGGTGGCGATCAAGCGCCCGCGGGAACGGCTGGAAGCAGCCCGGTGGCTCGCCGGTGCCCATGCCGCTCAGTGCCTGGCGGTGATTCGATGGGTACTGTAGCTCCCCCCAAATTTTCAATTTCAAACTATTTTATCAAATTACTCTCAAAATCATGTAGCAACTTGAAAATTTTCCAAGATATGAAATCTTCAGAATTTCAAGCTCTACAAGTTTTATATTGAACACTTTTTCAAATTCGAACTGGATTTTGAAATTTGAATTTAAAATCAAAAGGGGACACTTTTCGGGAAATTTGGTAATTTAGAAATTACTTTCAATTTTATGTTGAAACTTTAAAAACTCCAAACACCAAAGTTGTACATATAGCCAAGACCTACAACTTTGCTATTCAAACCATTTTCAAATTCTGCCTCCATTTTGAAATTTGAGTTTGGGGATGAAAATGGTCAAATTTGAAATTTGCTTCTTTTCAAAATTGTTCCATATTTTACACTAAAACTTTGAAAACTCAAAACACCAAAGTTGTAGCCCATGAAAAGTTATACAAACTTGGTTTTAAACTTTTTCCCAAATTTTGCTTAGATTTTGAATTATTTCAAAAGGGGTAAAATCAGGGTTTTAGATTTTAGGGTTTTTGGAAGAATTTCAAATTGAAACTTGTTGCTATTTTAATTGGTGATTATTAGTGATCAAACCATCACCCAAGTGTATCATTGGGTCAAGTATCACATAGTTAACCAAATGCTACTCTTGGTTGTCCAATTTAACTTTTGAAAATCTTTTAATAATGTCCCAAATTTGAATTCAAATTCGAATCGGAAAACTCGCGACAAGTTTTGGATTCCAATTCAAACTCAAACTTGGAGCTTTATTTATATGTTGTACTTGAGTTCATGCCCTACACTTGGCTCTAGTGTGTAACACAGTCACACACCTCAAATTACGTAGGGCATAAACTAAGTATTTGCGGTGACATTCGAAATTAGGGTTTTCGGTTCGAGTCACACCACTGAGAAGCACATCCAACCTAAAAACGTAAACTTATTTTAGTTAATGCATAACATGGTTGATCTAATCAGGGATGCTTTACGGTGCAATATGATGACATGATAGATTAATTAGCCACTATAACACCCGAGGTGTTATAGGACCCGCCGCCGCCGTCGGCGAACAAGATGGCGAGGAGGAGCCCCGGCCGGCGAGCCACCACCGTGCATCCCTGCCAGCTCAGTGAGCTCGCCCAGCCAGCGGCGTAGGCCGGCCACGCCGCCCCTCACCCTGCTCCTAGCCGGCGGCGCATCCCAACCGCGGCCGTCATGGCCGCTCCAATCCTGGCTCGCAAGTTCGCCCAGCCGGCGGCGTGGGCCTCGCGGACGGCCGCGCCGCGCCCCCGCACCGCTCCTAGCCAGCTGGAGCTCCGGTGAGTCCACACTTGCCCACCCCAACCGTGCTCGGAGAGGCCGCCAAGGCCGACCGCCGTGTGCCTCGCCTCGCGCCTTGCGTCCGGCAGCATCTGCGCGTGGCGGAGCTCGCGCCCACGGCCGGCGACGCTCGCGCCCGGCATCCCTTGTCGCACCGTGTCCCATTCGAAGTCTAGAGGAAGAAGAAGTCACGGATGAAATGAAGGAAGCCTCTCAATGGGGATTTCACTCGGTTTACAATGTTTTAGAAACAACGCTCAAAACATTTCGTGGGGATGAACGTTTCCCTTCTCTCTCCTTCTAGTTTCATGCAAAAAGTTTCTTTATGCTGACGTGGCACCCTATTTAATGCGCATGAAACCCCATTGAGACTGGCCTAATGGTCATGCATGTTCGGTGCGTAGCTGCATTTATTGTCTTCTGGTGCATAGCTGCATTGCGGTTCAAAGAATATGTGCCGTGGCTGGGCTGGCCAGTTTCAGAAATGGAGAGCTGCCGCCGCCGCCTTCTGTGAACACGCATGGGAAGGCACTGTTTGGCTCCTGTGTATGGACATGTGGTTGTGGGACCCTCAGATGACGTGGCTTCACGAAACCGCAGAGAAATCCTGTAGTGGGTTTCTCCTATTTAGATACAGTAGATTATACTGTTCCTCATCTTCCAAATGATCCAAGATGTTGTTATTACTATTCCTGCTAATAATGTATTGTCTATGGCTTCTGTAATCCTTCGTCGATCACTATTAGTGAAGCTGACCTACAGATTTTTAGGTCAATCTTAATGGAAGTTTCATGAGAGTTTCACAGACATTAAATATGCTGACATGACACTGTATCGATGAAGAGAGATGATGAAAGTTTCATGGGAGTAGAGATAGTTTCATGAGAATGAAACTCTTCTGCATTGTTTTCAAAGTATGAGTATGTTGGTAACTGGACCATGAAATCCCCCACTGAAATTGACCTTAGTAGCAGTAATTAACTGTCTCGGGCACGCGAGGGACATTAATTATCTGTATGTAAATGAGTGAAGGCTTGATACTCTAAAATGACGGGTCTACTTGATTGTCAACCAGTAGAAAATAGAGACAGTCACATAGACATGAGCAATCCATTCGGATCATCGAAGTAAGATTTCTACGGGGGAATGGAATTGAGCTTCATCGTTCTGGATAAATGGAAACTGAATTTAACTGGGCCGGAAGAAAGGTTTCTAGCCCATTTGAAATGGAGCTGAACAGGTTTTCCTGCCATAGGCCCGACCATAACAGAATACGGTTTCAAGCCCAACTGCGCCTGTACAAATTCAAAATTCGCCCTCACAATGTCCGCTAATTTCTACACGATATACTACGGGCGCTACTCCCCGATACCACGACACCAACCACTTCATGGACCGGCAATACCCATCTTCTCGGGCATGTCACCGGGTGATCTTGCACGGTTGGGCATACGTGACATTGGATAATCTGCACGGTTGGGGATAAGCGCCCGGCGGTTATATTTCAAAATTTCTATTTCTATATTAGGGTGTGAACGGTTTTCACCAAATAAAATAAATCAATTTGTTGCCCATTTGGATAAATAAAATTTGCTTTATAGAAAAATATAAATGTAACTTTCCTAGGGACATTGCATTCATCTGCTTGCATAATTTATTTGATTGAAAAACTAATTCAAAAATTCGATTAGGCCTTTAATATTTCTAATTTCAAAAATAAAGTCCAAATTTATGTTTCAAAAACTAGATCTCTCAAAGTGAGTTTAAGTTTGAAGTTCAAAGGTCTTTTAAAATGTAGTTTAAACATATTTTTAAGTTTTATTTTAGAAAAGGGTTTAAATTCTCAAAATAGTTTAAAATGTATTTAAAAATAAGCTTAAATAATGTTTCAAAATTAAGTTCTAAAAAGGTTTCAATTTTATTTGTTTTTCTTAAAATGGCTTCAAAATAGTTTTGAAACATATCCCAGAATTTAGTTTTATTTTTCCCAAATATAGTTGAAAAGGATTTAAAAATATGTATTGACCATGTCAGCATTTGATGTCATTTGAAAATTCTAAAATTTAAATTTAAAAAATAAAGAAATTAAAATGCATACTTGGGACTCTAAATGACTTTAAACCATAAAATTGTTAACTATAAAATTATAGACCACATTGAGAACTACAACTTTAGTATAGATCATGTCAACATTCTAGGTCATTTAAAAATTTTAAATTTCAAAATCTAACAAAGTGCAATGAATTTTTTAGAATATGATAAGTTTTGAATAAAAACTTGCCAATTACAAAGTTGAATATCGCATTGAGCTCTACAGTTATGGTATAAATTTAGTCTTCATCTTACTTCATATGGAAAAGTTTTTAATTTTTTGGGACAACTATTTCTAGTGACAAGCCTCTTAAGTGTACCTTCACTATTAATCAATTTTTAGATGGGGCACTCTTCGGGGGCTCAACTCTTGAAATCACCATTTTATAGAGGGGGTCACCCTAGAATACCTATCTTTAATAATACATTAACACAGCCAAACAACATAAGGTGACACATCTAAATTTGCCATTTTATATTCTCTGCTATATCAATAGATATAGTTACTATCAGTGTTGATCCATCGAACTACTGATCCATCGAAAAGGTGAGATGTGTTAGATTGATCTCCAACTCGAACTAGGCCCAACGGCCCAGTCAGGATTTTGATCCGCGCCCTGATCGGGGGCGCCCAACCCATCTATGGCTGGAAAGCCCCTGGCACCCTGCGCTATATAAAGAGGTAGGGGCCGGTGGCTCAAAGCATGAGGTTCGTCGTGAGCCTGCTCCCCACCGACAAACCCTAATCCGATCTAGAGAGGGGCGCAGCCAGTGACGGGAAGCCGCCAGCCGTCGCCCCTGCTTCCTCTCTGTCATCACCGACTTCGTCGGACGCCCCACCGCTACACCGACCGTCGTTGCCCATGCGCAGCCTCCATCACCGAATCAGCGATGGCCGGATCTTTCTCCAACCCCTCGGATGGTTGGTAACTTTCACCTCTCCTCCTCTCCCACTATACCTCTCTGTTACACTGAGTTCCAGATTAATCCCACCTAGATCTACCCTAGACCGATCCACAAAACCTATCAATGGTATCAGTTGAGCCTACTGGGTGGATCTAGGGTTTTGGGAACAAGGAAAATCAAGAAAAGAGAAGAGAATGACAGATTTCGATCCGAACAGATCAAGAACCCTAACCCTAGCAGTTGAACAGAGACTGTGGTGATAGAAAGGGAGCCTACCAGAGCTCTTCACCGCTGCAGTAACCACCGTCGTGGTGCGGGTGGTGACCGCCGCCGCCATTGCTGGCGCGCGGACAGAGGGTCGGCTCGGCGGTGGCTCAGGGCAATGGTCCAAAGCTGCTAGACACCCAAGGACAGCCGGACCAGCTTTCGGCCCAGGCGGGGCAGCGCTTTCCCGGCCCAGGCCCACGTTGCGGCCTAGGGCGCGGGGCGCGCTGCGCGCGCGGTTGCGAGCGGACCATGGGCCGCGTTTCAACGCAGACTGGGCCGAAATGGCTAGATAAAATAGCAGTCATGGTTTTTTTTCTTTTTTCTAGAAACTAGTTTTTGATGTATTTTGAACATTTTGAATCGAATTTGATGTAAATCTCCGTACAATTTTTGTTCAACAATAATTTTGTTTAGAGAACAGTATAGTTTTGTAACAGTTTCTGGAAATAGAATTAAAAGATTTATTCATGTTTCCACTGCGTATACAAAGTTAATGTTTTTATTATTAAATTTGAATCAACAGGAGAACTTAATTTTAAAAAATAGATATGTTTTTAAATTATTATAATATTATTATTATTCTGACCAATGTTGATTAATTGCAATATTATGATATTGTTTAAGAGTTTTATCACGCACTAATTTTATTTCTACCCAACGGTGATGTAAAATTACTGCAGAGGACAATTGTATGTTTTAATTTTGACCAACGTTGGAACTACTACATGCGATTGTTGGTATTATTATGTTCTCACTTTACATGAATTGTGTTTTTCAGGAGGACGACATCAATAGACCACTTAAGTTATACTACGATAATAATCTGACAGTACAGTATGCTCACAACAATAGGTCAAGTGATGCTGTCAAACACATTGACATAAAGTTTTATGTTGTGAAAGATAAAGTCCAGGATCATATTATAAGTCTTGAGCATATAAGTACCGAAAAGATGCTCGCGGATCCGCTTACAAAAGGCTTACCACCCAACGTGTTCAGAAAACATATAGCTGGCATGGGTTTAAGGGAAAACTTATAATTCTTGGACTATAAAGGGCCCAAAGTTAAAGAATCTATTTCAGAACAGAGATGTGTATTGTAATTGTTAAATCTATCGGCGATTGAACGTGACGATGAAGCAAGCTCTGTGCACTAATCTGTGATGGAATGGACAAAAGTAAATGATATGAGGTTGAGATATGATAGGAAATCAAAGGGGAGAATGTTAGATTGATCTCCAACTCGAACTGGGCCAACGGCCCAGTCGGGCTTTTGATCCGCGCCCTGATCGGGGGTGCCCAGCCCATCTATGGTTGGAGGGGGGCCGGCGGCTCAAAGCACGAGGTTTGCCATGAGTCTGCTCCCCATCGACAAACCCTAATCCGATCTAAAGAGGGGTGCAACTAGTGATGGGAAGCCGCCAGCCGTCGCCCCTGCTTCCTCTTTGTCGTCACCGACTTCGCCGGACACCCCACCGCTACACCGATCGTCGCTGCCTGTGCGCATCCTTCATCACTGAACCAGTGATGGTCGAATCTTTCTCCAACCCCTCGGATGGTCGGTAACTTTCACCTCTCCTCCTCTCTCAATATACCTCTCTGTTACACCGAGTTCAATATTAATCCCACCTAGATCTACCCTAGACCGATCCACAAAACCTATCAAGACGAAGTGGCTAGATCTATGGACATCGCTGGATCACAAACATCATATATGGTTTTGATCACCGTTCACTTTGGCTTTGGCCACAAACAGACTATATCAAGAGTAAATGAAATAGTGGTCTAAGACTTGTTTTGGAGTGTTATAGGTCCCCCAAACTCTTAAAATGCACTTTCAATTACCCAATCTTATCTTGGGGTGTCATCTAAGTCTAAAACTCTCAAAATTTCATTTTTAGGTTCTCAAACTTGTCAAAGTGTGCCATTTAGGTCCATTTAGGTCCAAACAAGCTCCAACCAGCTCACATGTTGGTCTCTAGCGCTCCATCTACTACATGGTCTCTCTGTCTCACCTCCATATCCAAGCTCTCCCATCTCTTTGTATTTCAATCTAGTGTGGCATTTCATCATAATCGTCAATTCGCCATCTCTAACCCATGTCTTCATCCTCCACATCAAAGGTTACGATATCATCAGTAGTGGTGGTGTTAAGGCCAAAGCTAGTGCTCCTTTGATAGAAGAGGCAGACGAACTATTGCTTTGTCATTAAGTTCCTACCCTGGTCAAGAATGAGGTGTGGACCCAACCATTGTGGCATGTGATATCATGACGCGGAGTAGATCAGGTCTATTTGAACCTATTGACACACTATGGCAAGTTTAGGATCCTGGATGACATACTGAGATAAGTTTGAGGATCTAAAAATAGTATTATCAAAAGCGTGAAATCTAAATGACACATAGAGATAAGTTCGAAGATCTAAAAATATATTTTTAGAGTTTGAGGGCCTGCATCACATCCGAGGATAGGGACTGTCCATATATTTCACTCCTATATCAATAGAAATAGGTACTAGTATTACTGATTTTTTGGAGAGAAGATGGCTGGGTCAGTGGCCATTATCGCTGGCTCACAAACATTGTATGGTTCTGGTCGTCGTCCACTTTGGCTTTGACCGTTACACTACCGCATCCTCCACCACCGATGAGCACTATTGACCAGCAACGAAAGATGGATACTGCAATACATTGTCCAAAATTTTGCAATAATCAACCCCAGAGAACACTTCGAAGTTCGAACCATGACGAAGGATAGCCAAATGTTACCCAACCTACCCAAAGGCGTCCCTTAACGGATCACCCATGCTCGTTCGCCGCGTCCCTGCACTACACGCAACCCCATGCATCATGCACTGTACTTGTACATATGTATATATGTGTGTGTGTATACACGATTCATACCTCGCGCACCTTTCTATCCCCTTTTAAATGTGCCACGATAGCATTACACTTTCCCCATCATCCATATGTCGTTGCTCTCGTTTGAAGCAACGGAGCTTATCCGTTGTTAGTCCGTTACAACGATCCGCCGGCGCCAAACGGCCACTGGATCCAATGCAACCTATAAATTCCCTTGCACGGGCATGGTGCTCCACACACAGGCAAGTACAAGCCTCCCTTGCATTTTGCATACCAGCACAGAAGCAAAAGAGAGGTGTAGTACAGGCACTAGAGCAGAGATGGCAAAGCACTCGGCTGCCATGTGCAGCCTCCTAGTGTTGGTGCTGCTCTGCTTGGGCTCCCAGCTGGCCCAGTCTCAGGTCCTCTTCCAGGGGTTCAACTGGGAGTCGTGGAAGAAGCAAGGTGGGTGGTACAACTACCTCCGTGGCCGGGTGGACGACATCGCCGCAACGGGGGCCACGCACGTCTGGCTCCCGCCGCCGTCGCACTCGGTGGCACCGCAGGGGTACATGCCCGGCCGCCTCTACGACCTGGACGCGTCCAAGTACGGCACCCACGGGGAGCTCAAGTCGCTGATCGCGTCGTTCCACGCCAGGGGCGTGCAGTGCGTCGCCGACGTGGTGATCAACCACCGCTGCGCCGACTACAAGGACAACCGCGGCATCTACTGCGTCTTCGAGGGCGGCACGCCCGACAGCCGCCTGGACTGGGGCCCCGACATGATCTGCAGCGACGACACGCAGTACTCCAACGGGCGCGGCCACCGCGACACGGGCGCCGACTTCGGCGCCGCGCCGGACATCGACCACCTCAACCCGCGCGTGCAGGAGGAGCTCTCCGGCTGGCTCAACTGGCTCAAGTCCGACCTCGGCTTCGACGGCTGGCGCCTCGACTTCGCCAAGGGCTACTCCGCCGCCGTCGCCAAGGTGTACGTCGACAGCACCGCCCCGACCTTCGTCGTCGCCGAGATATGGAGCTCCCTGCGCTACGACGGCAACGGCGAGCCGTCCAGCAACCAGGACGCTGACAGGCAGGAGCTGGTGAACTGGGCGCAGGCGGTGGGCGGCCCCGCTGCTGCGTTCGACTTCACCACCAAGGGCGTGCTGCAGGCGGCCGTCCAGGGCGAGCTGTGGCGGATGAAGGACGGCAACGGCAAGGCGCCCGGGATGATCGGCTGGCTGCCGGAGAAGGCCGTCACGTTCGTCGACAACCACGACACCGGCTCCACGCAGAACTCGTGGCCATTCCCCTCCGACAAGGTCATGCAGGGCTACGCCTATATCCTCACGCACCCAGGAACTCCATGCATCGTAAGTCCCCAGCAACCCCATCACCAATTCAGAATTCACCATGAGCTCCAGTAACTGACACGGTCCTTGCAACTGTAATTCAGTTCTACGACCACGTTTTCGACTGGAACCTGAAGCAGGAGATCAGCGCGCTGTCTGCAGTGAGGTCAAGAAACGGGATCCACCCGGGAAGCAAGCTCAACATCCTTGCCGCGGACGGGGATCTCTACGTCGCCAAGATCGACGACAAGGTTATCGTGAAGATTGGGTCACGGTACGACGTCGGGAACCTGATCCCCTCAGACTTCCACGTCGTTGCCCATGGGAACAACTACTGCGTTTGGGAGACGAGCGGTCTGAGAGTTCCAGCGGCGCGGCACCACTAGACACGGCCGCTCACTACAGATATTTTTCTTTTCAATCAGGTCTATTTGAGCCTGGAAAAGAAATATATGAGAGGTTAAATAACCGGCATACGATTCTGCTAAGCTTCTTTCAGCTAATTATTGAAAGAAGATTCTATTGTTTCGATGTATTAATTATGTTGGCATGGGAATTTTTGTAACCTCCTGAAATGAGGAAACAAAGACTATTCTTATTAAGCTAAAATCCCCGGTGATGTTAAGAGCAACTCCTCCTATAATTAACTTGCTAAACTAATAAATTTAGCGAGTCAACAAAATAAGTAGTAAACCTAGCTCAATTTATTCATCCCTCCTATAGTTTCTTATATTTTTTTCATTTGAAACCCTGAACTATTTAATAGTTTTTTCGTCTTTTACCGTTTTCTCACTTGGAACCTTTTATCTTCTTAAATTACCCATTCATCCAATTTACTCCGATCTCCCGATGAAAACGTCAGATGATCGAGAAGCTTATGAGGAATCCCTCTTGATTGTGGAAACCTATGAGTTGGAGAGGATATTTAGTAATTTTGTTTAAGGTGTTTTTTAAACCAAACTATTAGAGGGGATTTTTTTTGCTAAAAATTCAAAATAGAGAGTTGTTTTACAAAACTCGTAGAGACGCTCTTATAGCCCTATCCTTGTGCAATAGCATGTATCTGGCTACCACCAGAATCGCTGGTTGTGCAATTTTTACCGAGTCCAAATCGAGTTAGCATTTAGTTTTCTCTTGGTGATGAGATCTATTTTTCAATAAAACCACCATCAAAGTATCTCAATTTTTTATTTTTAGTTCTTTGGCCTCTTATAAATTTAAAATTTGGATCATATTGTTCCCTTCCTTGAGGATCCGTAGTTGCCTTTTTTCCCTAAATATTACCGAATTTATCATAATACAACTTATATCTGCTATAGCCACTGTGGCCTCAAGCAATTGTTGGATGACCCCGTCATCACGCCGACATCCATATATACTTCAAATCTTCCCATATAAATTGTGGAATCATCACTCCGGCCAGTGAGCTTTTAATCTTAGACATGCTACCTGTGCTACTATACTGTATTGTTATCACCCAAGCTATGACCACATCAGTTTTCACTCGTCATTGGCTTTTTACAAAGAAAATGGCATACTATGTATGTTACACTGCTCGTGAACACACATTGGGGAATTGATAGACCAAATGCACGTAAGATATCAAAAGTTGATATTACTTGTGATTTTCTTCATAATTCTGGGCACTGGAACATGCTCCTCCCTTGGGTCGCTTTCTTTTCTTGAAAAGCCACCAGATTTGAGTTATGATTGTTGGAATCGACACGTTTTATTTGGTTGTTTCCCTTTTATTGACGTCGATGGTGATGCCAAAATTTTTCAACATGAAAATGTTCAAGACTGACTCGATGAGCTTAGGGCTATGGCGAGAGGACATGCTAAGACGGTGGTGAGGCATATAAGCGGCCTAGGACCGAAACTGGTTGAACGATTATTTTTATATGCATGTCAAGACTTCGATGTTTGGTTTGGATAGCTCTTTGTGCATTTGCATAGAAGTCCAATTGTAATACAATTGTATACCATTATCTCTTTCCATACTTGGATTCTTTATTCATTTTTCTTCTGTATTTTGATGGACCTAAACCATTATAGTCTGGACCTATAAAATTAATATGGTATTTTATACAGAAACCATTCGGTCCGAACTGCCGGACCGGAGGCGCGCGCCGAACAGAGCGTGAAAACAGTACGCGGGACGCCACACGCGGGAAAGTGAGCGGGAGGCCACGCGCGCGATCAGTACGTGGGAGGCAGTACGTAATGTTTCCTTTTCTTTTTTTATTCTTTTCTTATCTATTTTTTCTTTCCTTTTCTTTTTTATTTTGTTTTCTTTTTATTGTTTTATTTCCTTACTTCTATTTATTCTTCCTTTTTCTTTTCTTTTTAGTTTTCTATGTTTTCATTCTTATTTTATTTCTTTTTCCTTTCTTATTCTTTTCTTATTTATCTTTACCTTTTATTTTTCTTTTTTCTTTTGATTTCTTTTTAATGATTTTCGTTGCTTCTATTTATTCTCTATTTTTTCAATTTAAGTTTTCTATGTTTTTTCATTCTTATTTTGTTTTTTTTTCTTTCTCTCTTTTTTTTTTCTCTTTTCCTTATTCTTTTCTCATTTCTTTTTTCTTTTCATGCTTCATTTTCTATTTTTAATTTTTTTGTTTTATGTGATTTTTATTATTCTTTTTTATATTTTATGTTTTTTTTCTTTTTCTCTTTTCTTATTATTTTTGGATGTTCGCATGTTGTAAATGTGATGTTCTATTTTTATCTTTCTTTTCTTTTTTCTTTTAATTTCTTTTATTTGTTTCTTTTCTGATTATGTTTTCCTTTGATTCATGTTTTTTATATTTTAATCTTTCTCTAATTTTTTTTCTTTTCTTTTCTTTTCTTTTCTTTTTTCTTTTCATGCATCATTCATTTTTTGTTTTTTTATGTTTTATGTGTTTATTATTATGTTCATTTTTTTATATTTTTATCTTTCTTTTGTTTATTTTTTTCTTTCCTTTTTTCTTATTATTTTATATGATGTTGTATGTTGTTTTTTTATGTTCATATGTATACATGTGATGTTCTATGTTTTTTATGTTTACATATTATACATGTGATGTTCTGTGATGTTTTCTTTTATGAAAATTTTGCTATGGGATATCGGACAAACGTGTTTTTTTTTGCTGATGGACATTGCCAACTCGAAAATATGCCCAGTACCATTATGAAATTGTGTTTCTTTGCTGCTAGACATTGCAACCATTAAAATATTTATTTTCACAATTTAGGAGAGAGAAAGGGCGGTAAATAGACAATATTGCCCCTGTGATCTTTTTCCACCTTGAAAGTCCTATGTTTGGTGTTGGTAATTAGTGACAATGCCTAAGTACTAATCCTATGCCTAAGTTGTATGTAGCATATGAGGATTAGTACATTCCAAGGTTGGTGGCAAGATGGACATGGTAATCATGATGGCCACACTTAGATTTGGACGCAACCCTACGTGATCAAGGCAAAGGTATATGCTTAAGGGTTGTGTTTTAGTAACCAAGACACCTAGTGGGTGTGGTTACATTATAGGATAGATAGCCGTACTATAAAGAAGGGAATGACGCGGCTATTGAACTCCTAAGTGCCTCTAGATGTGCATTTCATGATCATATGCATTTGGATAGAACTAATATCGCCTCGAAAAATGATTGTGAAAATGCTAACACACTCACACATGACGAGATCACTTGGTGATGTTAGCACGTTTGCGATGGCGGTGGAGTTTGAGCGGTAGAGAGGGTTTGGGTTCCTCTCTCCCTCCTGCCGAGCTTGCGAGGCGGGATTCAGACGTTTTCGAGAAGTTGAAACGATTATTTTCCACTACGCCGGAAGTCCGAAAAAGAAACGGAGGCGAACAGAGGTCACAGAGGTGACCGGACGCTGAACCGGACGCGGTCCTTGCATGACCGGACGCGTCCGGTCAGTGTTCAGTGTCTGCGCATTTTTCAGTTCGATGATCGGACGCGAGGCGCGTCCGGTCACTGATAATCGGACGCGTCCGGTCGTTCAGGGAGCTTACTGGACTGTAACCGGACGCTGGCACTGTCGCGTCCGGTCATTTTCTTCAGCGCGTCCGGTCACTATTTCGTTGAGCGCTGCTCAGGCGACCAGCGCGTCCGGTCCTTCACGGGACCAGCGCGTCCGGTCGTTCCCGGCGCGTCCGGTCAGTTGGACCAGCGCGTCCGGTCGTTGCTTCGCAGTTAGCCGTTGGGCGACCAGCGCGTCCGGTCGTTTGGACCAGCGCGTCCGATCAGTACTTCACGAGTTAGCCGTTGGGCGACCGGCGCGTCCGGTCAGTTGGACCAGCGCGTCCGGTCAGCCCGATTTCGGCTGTTTAAGTTTCTAACGGCTATATTCGAAGGGGTACGTCTATAAATACTCGTTGGCCGGCTCAAGGCTCTATCTCTCGAACATTTGACATACTTGTGAGCACTTTGAGCTAAGCAACTCCCCTCCCACTCATCTCTCTTGCTTCTTTGCATATTCGAAGTGAGATTGAGTGATCCAAGTGCATTTGCATTGTGAGATTGCATCTAGTTGGCACTTGGTGGTTGATTTGCTGCGGGATTCTTGTTTCTCTTGGTGGTTGCCGCCACCTAGACGGCTTGGAGCAGCTTGGAGGCGTTGACAAGAGTTGGTGATTGTTCTTAGCCACCTCCGGTGATTGTGAGGGGTTTGTGCCTACCTCAGCGAAGCGCCAAAGGCAACATTAGTAAATTCCTTCGTGTCATTGCAACCTTTTGCCATTTGGTAGGTTCTTGTGGTGCCTTTTAAGAGGCTCGGTGTGTGACCGATTAGCCACCAAACCACGTGGTGAAGAGGGACACAACAGGGACTAGCGTGCCGGCAAGCACGTGAACCTCGGGATAAATCTTCGTGCCATCTTTCTTATTGTGTTTGATCGATCCCGGTGGTTGTATATTGTGGTATTCATCTCTTGATCATATTGATTGGTTGGCTCAATACTTCGCCCCTCGGTGATACCCTCCTAACTCTCTCATGTATTAATTTCTTAGTTATCTTTGCTAGCGAGTTAGCTTTGCTAGAGTAGCTTCTTTGTGTAGCTTGCTAGTTGTAGTTTCCTTCTCGGTTTGACTTGTGCGGTTGAGTGCAATTACTAGAATTGTGAATTGGTTAGGTGGCTTGCAAACACCCCGTAGGCTAAGCAAAACTCGCATCTCGCTATTTGTTTTATTGATAAACTTGTTTAGCTTATCTTTGTAGAAAATTTTAATAGGCTATTCACCCCCCCTCTAGCCATCAAGACCTTTCACACCTTCGGCCGACAGCCTCATCTCTCTCCTCCCTCCATTAATGGAAAAACTAAAATCCATTAATGTCTGCTCCTTTAATCTCGCAACAATTAAACAATATCATCACGCTCCTTTACTCCTCCTTTCCATTCCCCCTACATCAGTCAATTGTTTTCATTCTTCTATCTCATCAATCACCGGCTGCCATTAGTGGCTCCACCCAAGCTCTCTGTCTGTCCCTTCCCCTCGCCTCCTCCTCTATAAAAGCCAACCCTGAGCACCGTGCACGCACGCTGCTCTCACACCACTGCTCTTCCTCCTCCACACTTCTCCATATGGCTGCATCACCGGCATCATCGCCATGGTCGAAGCTTCACCCAAACTCTCGATCTCTTGTTTCTAGCCATCTCCCTCTGTATCCTCTCCACCCTTAGCACCACAAGAGCATCAAAAGGTGTCCTCGCTACTTGATGCCAAGCCTCCACGCATTTGGAATGCCATCTCCTATGTACTCCATCCAGGTTGTGATGGCGACGGAGAGCTGCACAAGGTCCACCTCGGACGGTGCTGCTGGGGCGGCGGAGGCATGGGTGCGGTCGACGGATGACCCGACGGTGGAGAGATCCAGATGGGGTGGCATCTGACTCAACAGACCAGGCGGTGCTGGAGTTTGCTAGAGCGAATCATGCCTGTCGGCGATGGGGAAGACATGGACAGACCTCACCAGTTGGAGTCGCGAGGAGGAAGATGACCATAGGGGCAATATGGTCTTTTCACTATCCTTTCTCACTCCTAAACTATGAAAATCAATATTTAATGGCCACAGTGTCCGGTGGTAAAAAAACACGATTTCATAATGGTTCTGGTCATATTTCCGAGTTGACGGTGTCCATCAGCAAATAACACTTTTTTACGTCCCACGATAAAATTTCCCTTTCTTTATGTTCACATGGTATGCATGTAATGTTATATGCTATATTTTGCGATATTCATGTAATGTACATGCGATGTTCTCGTAGTATACATGTGATGTTTTATGATGTTTTTTATGTTCACACAATATACATGTGATGTTCTACGATTGTTTTTGTGATGTTCACGTGGTATATGTCATGTTCTGTAATGTTTTTTGTGATGTTTTTATAGTATATATATGTGATGTTCTATGATATTTTTTGTGATGTTCACGTATTATAAATGTGATGTTCTACGATGTTTTTTATACGTTCACGTGGTATAGATGTGATGTTTTATGATGTATTTTATGATGTTTGTGTAGTATACATGTGATGTTCACGTAGTATATAATGATGTTCTATGATGTTTTTTCTGTGATGTTTATGTAGTATACATGTGTTATTCTATTATGTTTTTTAATGTTCTATGGTGTATTTAGTAATGTTCACTTAGTATACATGTGATGTTTTATAGGATCTTTTTAGGATGTTTGAAAAATACCCATGTGATATTCTTTTAAATTTTTCTCTATTACGTGTTTTTCCTTATGCTTTGCTCTATATTTCATTATTTTTTATTTATGTTATGTATTTATATATTTATTTATTTTATGTATATTATAATACCAGTTTCATAAACCTAAACAGAGAACATTCTTCTTATAAGACGCAACATTGATCTTTAAATCTAGAACATCTTCTCTGCTCAATAATAGAAAATGTTCTATCTTCATAGGCCAAATGTTGGATAAAATTTTTTTATTTAAATATATCTATGTGAGATCTTGTTTTAAAAGATTTATTGTAAGAAATCCAATGGTGTAATCAGAATTTAATTTAAATGTTTGGTTTAAGCGTCATGACTTTTTTTAATTCGTTAAAAGTCATTGTATGGGATATGGGTGAGTGGGCCCTACGCGATAGGACAGCCTGTGCGAGGCATCCATTCGCGTGCATGTACGCTTCTTGCGGCGGGGGTGGGAAGCTACGGTTATGGTGGGCGAGAACCATTGCCAAGTGGTTATGATCCGATTGGTCGGACGCTAGCACCCCTTATTTTATATCCCTTATATGAGTGAAAGTTTATTTCGCTTTTGTGGCTCTAAATTAATTTATTATGAAAATACATTTCGTAATTAATATAATGATATTTATTTGATATCATAAATATTAATACTTTTTATCTATAATTAATCAACCTTATAAGATTTTAAAACGTGACACTGTACTAAAATTGCATTCTTAGCTAGTCGGGTGGAGTACAATGCTACTTACTATCGGTGATGGCAACGGGTACGTACCCGACGGGTAGTGCTCACCCGTACCCGTACCCGCACCCGCAAAAATTTACCCGTCGGGTTACCCGTACCCGCATGCGGGTAAAAAAAAGTTCCATACCCGTACCCGTCGGGTAATTCTCACCCGATGGGTAACCCGTACCCGATAGCATACCCGAAAATTATCTAAAAATATCAAATAGTCACGTGCAAAAATAAATCATTCTAAGCTTCCAACAAGTTACAAACATGATACCAAATATTATTAGCATCATTACAACAAAGACAATCTACTAAAAATATAGTGGATGTCTCAATGAGCCAAATTAATGACTTATATGCGCTAAAATAACTGAGGTTGGCTAGTTATTTTTGCGGGTATGTCTTACCCGCGGGTATACGGGTATGGGTAGTATACACCCGCACCCGTACCCGCATACCCGATGGGTATATGATTTTGTCCAATAACATACCCACGGGTAGAAAATTCATTCCATACCCGCCTCTTTATCGGGTAATACCCATCGGGTACTCGGGTTTCGGGTACCCGTTGCCATCTCTACTTGCTATAGTTCAATAGACTGGCCATGTGTTATCAAAAAAACAAAAAAAAGGACTGACCACCATGTTCTAGAACCTGAAGCTATTGGTAGCCGCCGTGGACGAGCCACGTTACCAAAATCCCCATCTGCTTTGACTTTTCTCGGTAGACTCTTCCAATCCTCGAAATGCTGTCTATCACTCCGGTCCCTGTCTGTCACTGAGGTCCGCCTCTAATGCATCATTTGCATATGCCAACACGTCAGCACCACCTCCCATCGCGCACGGGCCGCGCACTAATCGACGGCGCGCCCGTGCCCGAACCGGATCTTTTACAATCCAGAGCTCCTCGCATCCACACGTTTTCGACAACCCGGAGCTTCTAACCGGAAGTGGAAAAAGATCCATGGACCAGTCTCGTTCCGAGCTCCCACCTGGCGCCGCTCTGTATCCGTGCACCGTGTCGCCGTGTGGCTCTCGATGGCTGTCAACCTATATAAGCGCCTCCACCCGCAACTTCCCGCTTCAGTTCAAAAAGTTCAAAGTTCAAACACACTCCAACTCCAAGCCTCAATCTCGAGCTCGGTAATGACCAAGAAGCTCATCTCCGCCATGGCCGGGAAGCAAGGTTGCAAGGAGCAGCAGTTCAACGATCAGAGGAGACAGTCTCCGATTCATGGAGACGCCAAGAGCGTGGTGGGGTTCGGCAGCGGCAGGCTGATCTCCCATGAGCAGGAGGACGCCATCATCGTGGCGGCGCTGCGGCACGTGGTTTCCGGGTATAGCACGCCGCCGCCGGAGGTCGTCACGGTGGCGGGCGGCGCAGCGTGCGGGGTCTGCGGCATCGACGGATGCCTCGGCTGCGACTTCTTCGGGGCCCCGGAGCTGACGCCGCAGGAAGCACTGAACCGCGGCACAGGGCAGATGGCGGCGACAGCAGCGGCGGGAGGGCGGCACGAGCAGAGGCCGTGGCGGCTTCGAAAGAAGAACATGTACCGCGGCGTGCGGCAGCGGCCGTGGGGGAAGTGGGCGGCGGAGATCCGCGACCCGCGGCGCGCAGCGCGCGTGTGGCTGGGCACGTTCGACACCGCGGAGGAGGCCGCCAGGGCCTACGACTACGCCGCGATCGAGTTCCGCGGCGCGCGCGCCAAGCTCAATTTCCCGGGCCACGAGGCGCTGTCGTCGTTCCAGCAGGGCCATGGCCACGGCGACACTCGTACCACCGCGGCGGCGAACACCGAGACGCAGACACCGTCGATGCTGACGCCGTCGCCGTGCAGTGCAGACGCCGCGGAGGCGGCGGCGCCGGGAGAGTGGCAGCTGGGCGGCGGCGTGGACGGCGGAGCGGGAGACGAGCTGTGGGAAGGTCTACTACAGGACCTGATGAAGCAGGACGAGGCGGACCTCTGGTTCGCGCCATTTTCTGGCGCTGCATCTACTAGTTTTTGAGCTCCTGTACTGTACACAGAAGCGTGCAGTGGTTACTGACAGGATCTCAGCTAGACTGACCAGCATTCTTTTGTTGTGTATTGAAACTATGGGGCGTTTGGTTTGAGGTGTTAAAGTTTAATAAATACTGTAGCACTTTTGTCTTATTTGATAAAAAGTTTTCAATCTTGGACTAATTAGGCTTAATAGATTCGTCTCGTAAATTACTCTTAATCTGTGTCGACATGCATGCAATTAGTCTACATTTAGTACTCCATGCATTTGAGGGAACATTGATGTGATAGGAGTTAAACTTTAACAAAACGTAACCAAACACGCCCTAAGCATAGCTAGTCGGTTCGTTGGAGGTGGATTAATTTGGAATAGGGGTGGCATTCTTTTGTTGTGTATTGATTGGTGGATAGAGATTTTTTTTCCTCAATGGAATTACTTGGGGAGCTGTGTTGATAGACTGAACATTTTTGTGCTCTGGCTAGTGAGATTCTTTGACGAGTTTACTGCTTGTCCACGGTACTCAGTTACTGAAAAAACGTTTTTTTATAAAGAAATAAAAAAATTGTTGACCGGGCCATATATAACGGAAGAGGGGAAACGTCTCAGGTCAAAACAAACATGGTAAAGGAAAGTAGGAAAGTGCTGGAGAATGTTAGAGCAACTCCAAGAGACTCTCTATTTTGTTCCTAAATAATAGGAATAGAGATTTTGGTGAAAAACTACTCTCCAACAACTTGTCTAAATGGTTATGCAAATATAGTCATCTTCTATTCCGGATTTTTCGCTAGTCAAAAATAGAAGACGTGAATGGCTCTATAGAGTGCGCATGAAATATGGAAAGACTGTTGGAGAGTCAAAAGATATATAAAGTGATTTTTATGCAAACGAATGTCCAAATGATGATTTAGACAGTGAGATTTAGAAAGGCTCTTGGAGATGCTCTTAGGCCCCGTTTGGTTACCGGGTGTTAAAGTTTAACTCCCATCACATCAATGTTTCGTCAAATGTATGGAGTATTAAATGTAGACTAATTGCATGCACGTCGGCACAGATTAGGAGTAATTTACGAGACGAATCTATTAAGCCTAATTAGTTCAAGATTGAACACTCTTTGTCAAAATAAGACGAAAGTGCTACAGTGTTTGTTAAACTTTAACTCCTCCAACCAAACACCCCCTTAATTCATCATAAATTTTATTTTCTTTCATCTGGCATCCTTTACTTACCTGCCTTTTATCTCATCTTTGCTCGAAATAGGAGTATATATGCCAGATGGCACTCGTTTAAGCATTCTATTATTATTCTCTTGCGTTGCGCCCTGAAAATCTTGTGACGGATTACCAGTGGCGATAGTGATAGGCTTCTGCTACTGTATCGAAAAATGAAGAAAGGCTGTGGTAAAGAAGAAAACGACGGGCCAACCGCGAGCGCCGAGAGTAACGAGTGGAGTGGCGCAGCCGAGCCGCGCGGGCGGGCGGGCGGGCGGCTTACTCGTCAACTCGTTTCCAAGGACCGCGAGCGAAGAGCTACTCGTCATAGCCAACCACCGGCACCTACGTGCAGTGCAGCGTAGGACAGCGGCCTGCGGGGACGGTGGGTTTTCGCTTTCAGCCGCGGGTTCCGGATAAGCACCAGCAGCGGTAGCCGCGCGCCGCCCGCGGCTCCAGCTGCACCGGGCTGGGTCCGCACCGTCAGACGAAACGGAGAGGAAGCGCTCTTGGACCTTGTATTCGACGCGACGGGACGCCGCGGGCGGGAAGCTCTAGACTCACTCACCTGCCCGTTCGCTGCTTAAGTTTTTGACTAGTCTTTCACCCATGCGCTACACAAGTGGCTTCTGGATTCTAGGTTAACTTTCTACGCTTCTCAGCAGCACACGTATGACTTGTCACTTGCCCACCCGAATAGTGGGATGATAGAGTGCAGGGGGCCGTTCAAAACGACAACAATCATGCACTATATATAACAACTAAGTAAACATTTGTGTTGTAATAAAAAAGCTAAAAAACACTTAAAAAGCACTACATATTATGGAGAAAAAGGGAAAAAAATAATTATCACCGATGAGATGATTAGTTGATTACTGAAATTGGATGAATGATAAATAAATCATAAGTGCTCGTGCGCCTTTTGTTTCCTTTTTGTTCTCTCGATCCTGGGGGCATTTGGTATCTCACCGTGTGCTTCCTGGATTTTGTATTGTCCTATCACTTCTCCTTAATGAAATACGGGCAATTACACGTTCCCGAAAAAATAAATCATAAGTGGATAAGTACTAGGAAATTACAACTTACTGCTGTATTACAGAGATCAGAGAGGATTCAAGTACCAGTTTTGTAGAGGCAGGGCAGCTGCTGCAGCTGATCGCCAGACCGACCGACTGGCCGAGGCAGCCAGGGGAGGATTTTATATTATTAATCATTTTTATTTAATATTTTAATAATAACTATGTCTAAAAGTTTTTCGCAGATCTAACCCTGACATGACCAAATAACGTTGTCGTGCTACATTTGCGTTGGCGTGGCAAGATATACCACATTGGACGACATTTCCGTTGTGGAAAACTTTGTGATGCCACTTCCGTTGGCGTGACAGTGTCGTCTTCGATACGACGTCGAATGAAGATGATTTTTATATCAAACTTTCTAGCTTTGAGTTTTTTCATTTGAGGATGTTAAGATGCTCAAATAAATAATATAAGATTTCAATAGCATAATAATCGCGTACTAGCGCTTGTTGCATTAGAAAAAATAATATGTTTTTTATATGGTGTCAAATGAAGATATTTTGTATATCAAAGTTGTAGCTCCCAATGAGATCTATAACTTTATAGTTTTGGGTTTAACATGCTTGAGAAAATAATATAAAGTTGTTAATCTCATTGGGAAAATGATCGAGAAAATAATATAAAGTTAAAATGTTAAAATGGTGTCAAAATATAGTTTTGAGTTAAAACGAAGATGCCCTTTATAAAGTTGTTAATCTACAACTAACAAGGTGTTAAATGAAGATATTTTTAACATGCTCGAGAAAAATAATGTACACTTTCAGTAGCACGTTAGTTGTGCACCATGTCTTCTCGCCTCACGAAAATTATAATTTTTTTTAAAAGATGTCAAATAAAGATACCTTTTATATCAAAGTAGTAGTTATCAATAAAATCTACAATTTTTAGTTTTGAAGTTCTTCATTTGAGATGCCCTTAGGGAGGGGGAGTTGTGCTTGCCCCCCCCCCCCCCCCCCCCCCTATATTGAGTGGTACGCATTCCTCCCATCTACTTATCTACCGCACTTTATGCAATTATGCTGGAAGTTAATTCATCTGTAAGAAATCTTAGATTTAAGGTTTCTGATGCAAACTTTGATCAAATATTTTTTGTAGCTTCTTGTTAAAAAACATTCTCTAGACGATTCAAAGCTTGAATGTTGTTTGTATGGGAAGTAAAATTATATACGTACCCCACCATCTCCGACCACAGATACCTGAGGAAAATCTGCATTCATCGAACTCTCGTGCCATCTGCTTCCTTAACCGGAGCACTTCTCTTGTCTCGAAACGAGGCCACGCTTCATCGCTGCCGCCACGAGCCATAACGCTACAGAAAAGCAATGCGTTGCTCATGTGATTCATTTGCCTGTGTCACTCGAATTTTGGATCGTTTGATTTGTTCTTGACTTGATCCTGGCCTTCAGTTTTCATGTGTGGACGCTGCACCACTCCGTCTAAGGCTGCACCGCTTTGAGTTAATTCTGAGTGGGTCCCACCTACCAGCGGGTTTCTTTGGAGACGTGAATTTCTTGCTCCTCAATTGGTTGCAATCTGCCGTTTCTTTGTTTGATTGAATCCTCTCATCTTTTCTATTTCCTTGCAATCCATAGATACATTCTGCAATCTGTCTTTTTGTTTGTTTGATGCAAGCCTCTCCAATTTTACAGTAGAGGTCAACTATACTTACAGTGCTTAATCATGTGTAAGTGTTAGGTATTATTGGTGTGATTGCTAGGTCAACTATACTAAGTGTAAAAGTTCATTAGGCACATGTATATGTCATAATTTGAATTGACTATATTTACTTTGATTTTGTTTGATGCAGTACTTTCATAATCATTTTGGTATTTTGCAATCCATAGAAAATTTATGTTTTTTGTGTTTTTTATTTACATTTGTATGTTTGGTTGATGCACTGCCCTCAGAAAGTTTTTGGTTTTTGCAATTCATAAATTTTTTTGCTTTTTGTATTTTGTTTTATTTACTTTGATCTTTTTGGTTGATGCACTGCCCTCAGAAAGTTTTTGGTTTTTGCAATCCATAAAAAATTTCTATTTTTTGTTGATTGTATTTTTTTTTGTAATTCTATCCTATTTGTTTTGTTCCTCATATAGTTTCCAGATCTAGTTCTGTTACAAGCATTAGTCATTTCTTGTATAGTTTTGTCCAAGTGCTTTGGATCCCACTAATTGACAAGGTGTAAAGGTGGTTTGAAGTTTATTTTTCCTAAATTAATTCAGGTTTTGTTCTTGGTATTGAAATGTCATTCAATTTTTTTTCGATTTGAAGTTTTGATTTTTTGTTCATGCGTTTGTTCTGATCTCGCTTTCTTCTTGGCAAATCTACTTTTTTATGGACTATGAATTGATTTTTTCATTTACACTAAGTTGAACTATCCTTACAGTGATTAATCAGGTGTAATTGCTATGTATTATTTGTGTAGGTAATACTAAGTGAAAAAGTTTAGTAGGGACATATATGGCTCAGAGTTTGAACCGTCTTTGTTTCATTCATGTAATGCCCTCAGATGTTTTTGGTTTTACACTCCACAAAAAATTCTATTTTTTGTTCTTAGTTTTTTGTTTTTAAATATTTAATTGACAAGGTTTTTGTATTTATAATTTAGCAAAATCTTGCTGTTTTTTATCGTCCATGAAGGTGTGCTGATGGAATGCAAAATTTCGTGTGATTTCAACTCCTGTTTCACTCGAATTCTGTTTCTATTTAATTTTGAGTGATTTGGCCTTTATGATTACCCGTGTGACCATAGGGCCTAAATCACTCAGATTTTGTTTTTTGTTTCATTTGTGTGATTTGTTCTCTCAAATTGCTTGAGTGATTAGAGACGACAGATCACCTGAGTTTCAAATAGACAGATCCTATCGCTAGCTCCCGCTGCATATATATGCATCAACATATGTTATATTCTTTTGATGAGAATATAAAACTTTGTACTTACTTACATATTTGGAGCTAAAACTGTGTGTGTGCACGTGGTTCCTATAGGAAATAAATGAAAGAGAGAATACAAAGGCATAAAATTACTCAGTGATTAATTTGGTGCATCCGGTTCCTATAGGAGCTTTGCATGCAAGAGATGAAATTTAGAGCCTGCTAATGTTACCAAATTAATCAGTGATTAGTTTAACTCGAGATGATGAAAGTGATACAAGTCGAGGACTCGACATGATCTTACACAGATGTGTACAGATGCTTGCTGGAAGTCTAGAACAAAAACATCTGGAAACCCTAGGCTTAAACGGCCAGGAGCCTATGTTTTCGTGAAAAAGCGATTCAAACGTAACGGATGCACAAGGTCTCTCACAAGGTCAGCACTACTGGTCCAGAGGCCCCTGATCAGTCTGAAGGGAGCGCCGAAGCTGAAGACAGCCGGTCTGTTTCTGAGGCCGGCCCAAGGCCCAAGCGTCAAGCCTGACCCAACCATCGGTTCGTTGGCCCCGAGTGGGATGTGTAGCTATATGTTCGCTGTGGGCGACGAAGTCTGTAACGGAGAACAGAAAACTCAAACTGAATCCAAACAATCATTCCTCGCCCTGTTCTTCTCCTACCTCCGGCTTCATCCGGCTTCCATTCCTCCTCCCTCCTCTGGTGCTAACAATCTGGTATCAGAGATGACGGCGTCCTGCTTGGCCCACCTCGCGTCGAACTTGTCGAACAACTTGCGGATTTCGTCGAGGAGTTGGGTAGAAGGAGAGATCTCGGTAGGGGGATTCATAGTGCGAGGAACCGAGAATTGATGGCTCTGGTACCACTTGTTAGCAACTGGTAGCTGGACTAAAGAGAGAGAGGAGAATTAGAGAGAGATAGCACAGGAAGGATAGGGTTCTAGAAGAGGAACAGTAGAGCGAAGGGAAATATCGGGAGGAGGAAGGTAACATGTTTGGTATATTCTGAATATTTGATGCTCAACCTCCCCTTGCCTTCTTCCCTTTGTATTCCTCCAGCAAGGTCTAGCCTGGGCTCAAGGCCCAGGGCCCATGCGCTGGCCCAACCTATGCTAGTCCCTAACACCACAGCCATGAGCGGCCCGACCGGGGACCGCGCGCGCGTGTCACGGTCACGGCGGAGCGGCGAACGTAGTAACCGTGAAAAGTAGCTAGTAGATAGGCAAAGGGGTTAACTGTAAGTAGAGTTGTTGGAACTCACCGTGGATGGTTGCCGGCCGGAGCCTTCGTGATCCTGATCCTCACTACACGTCGTATGTTAGCGGATCTCGGAACGTGTACTGGTGGTGGAGCAAGGGACCGGCAGTGGCGGGCGCGCGGGCGGCGGCAGAGAGGTGGGAGTTGGTGCTTACTGGTCGCTGCCAGGGCGGCATGGGGTATTGGGACAGAGAGGGGAGGGGAGGAGAGGACACACTGAGGACTCGAATATTTATTGAAGTGCTATTAGCTAGGGCTCAAAAGCTTTGTCTCCCGAAATGGGAGAACGACAAGCACACACCACTACCGGTGGTTTGTTTCGGAATGGAACGCAGCAACTACGGAAGCAAACATGGAACGAAACGGGTGGCAAGGGAGTTCTAACCTCTGCGGCTCGTTTGGTCGGGGGTAATTGAAAGTAGGGAATGGGAGTTTAGAGATAGGAGTTTAGGAATCTTGTATTTGTTTCATGGGAATGAAAGTTTGGGTGAGAAGGGGAAAGGAAGTTTGGAGGACCAACTCCCACCAATTAATTCTCTAGAGGAAGAGTGGGAATTGTGTTCTCAATAAAAGAACAATAGATCGTCACCGTCCATTATGATTTGTCTTTTAATTTCCCTCTGAAAACCTCTGCACCAAACAAGGGATATAAATTCCCTCTTCAATTTCCTTTCTTATTTCCCTCCATGAATCAAACAAGGTATTAAGACTAAAATTCAATTTCCCACCTTTTAATTCTCCTATCAACTTCCACCATTAATTCCTATGCCTCTTCTTGCGAAGGAAAGTAGAAAGAGACACAGGCTCACAGCATTTCTATCCCGAGCCCTGCTCCACCCGCACCAGCACCATCCACCGCCTCGCCCAGCCCACTGGCCTGCCCTGCCCTGCTGCCCCAGCACCGCATGGCGGACAACACACGCATTGTTTTGTGCTTGTTTTCGTCTCTCCGGGAAAAGTAGCATGCACGACGACGACGACGTGTTTGGGTCAACGTCCTTCATCCCTTCAGGAAAAATGCAATTATATGATTCGTACCAGTCAAATAACTTAAGATTAACTGAGTTTATAGTAAATAATATTAGCCCTTATATCTTCAAATAAAATTTATTGTCAAAATATATTCTATAACTAATCTAACTATACCTATTTTATATCATTATTGATAGTAGTTTTTTATATAAATTTAGTCAAAGTTTAAGCTGTTTGACTTCTCGAAAAATGAGAATTACATTCTTTTTTCTATACGGAGCGAGTACTACCTTTCCGATTGAATTCTTTACGCTATTGACGACGTTGCATTCTTTTGGTTTAACGAGGATCTGTACATTCTTTTCGTTTGTGAAGAACTCCTCTCAAATGTTTAGGCCCCGTCATTGACGACGTTGCATACTAACTCCATTCATAAAAAAAAGATTCTAGTGCATTCCCGGTTAAAGTAACTAGAATTTAATTAAATATATAGATAAAAATAGTTAATATTTATGACACCAAATAAATATATTACAAAAATAAGTTCCATTACAAATCTAATAGTATCTATTTAATATTATAAATTATAAATATTAATATTTTTATGTAAATTTAATTAAACTTAACATAACTTAATATAACAACACTGTTCTAGAATTATATCTTTTTTTAAGCAGAATTATATCTTTTTTTAGAGGGGAGGGAGTATGTATTTTTTTTATCAGACCTTTCCTTGCTGTACTAGTAACTAGGACAGTACGCGTGTCTTGGCATCACGTTTAGTCAGAGAACTACGTGATTGGGATGTCTTGGACGGCGGCAGTCGCAGCAAGGCATGGCATGTGTCATGTGTGCGTGTGTATCCAAGGCTCAAGCGCGGGCGCAAGAGCTAAGAGGATGCACGTGCATGGGCCAGGCACATGAACGCAGTTTTTTTTTTCTTTGCCCCTAAGGGTACCTGCACTGCTATCGTGGACCACAAGATTTATACTAAAATTTGTGTCCAACAGAATTTGCTGGACACAAACTTAGTGCGAATTTTGTGGTCCACAGCAACAGGGCATATGTCCTTGGGAGCCAAATTTACTTTTAACCCTGGCACGTGCAAAGCCTGTCGTAGGTGGTCCGGTTTGTATTTTTTTTTTTTGTGCAATGTCACCAGGAGTTGGATCGGACTTGTTTTTCCTTTTTTTTTTTTGGTGAGATCGAGTATGCATGATGGGGACGGGACTGGACGCTGCGGGCAAGAAGCGGTACGATATGACTCACCATCTGCCCGTATGAGCTGTCCACTTGAATAGTGGGACGATGAGTGGAAGCGGAGAGGTAAAGCTTCCCATCTAGAGTAAACACTGGCCACACTTTGGCGGAACATTTTTTTCTCAAACGGGGATGTTTATATGAAGAAAAAAACGCTAAAAAGCAGAAAAATGTTCTGATAGAATAAAAAAAAAGTTTGACATTGATGATTTCTTGTGCATATGCGAGGTCATAATATTCCTGCCTCTTTTTTTCCCATACTGATGAGGACATGGCACGTTCGGATATGAACGATGATTATAAGGTGCGCTCGTTCCTATATTTGCATAGTGACTTTGGTTATAATTCACTTGGTTCCACATGTACATGTCACTATTTGATTGTAGGTTCAAATGTGTTTCATAATGGAAGTTCATCAAAGTTGAACTTTCGGTTCGTCGGCAGCCCGACAGTGCCTCATTGGGAAGGTCATAACTCATCCATCCGGAGTGCGATCGAGGTCAATGAGCACTTGATGGAAAGCTTGTTTGATAAGCTTTCAAATAGATCTGGTCCCATCTCAATATCACGTCGGCAATGCCTCCAAATCACCAATATATTCTGTCACTATTTCTGGCGAGAGCTACACTGTCATTATGGGCTTGTTAGACATCCTTGGGACCCAGGCCCAAGTTGGAGCATGCCCCAAGAAGATGGAGAACACGTAAGAGATGGCTTTGGATGTCCTCCTCCTTGTCCACCACCTTAGGAGGCCAGCAAGGACGTCCAAGCCAAGCCAGAGGCCCAGTCCAATCCGAGTTCGAGTCTGTCTCGACCATCAGGACCAGTCTGCAATAAAACGGATGCCCAGGACGCATCCGAACTCCGTTTTTTATGATACACATATGGATGGAAAGATAATTTGATAAGGAAGCAAAACCAAGTGGTTTCACATCAAAAGCTCTTCGGAATCAACAGGAATCGTCGAAACAAGTCAGCGTCCAGAATCTGTCATGGTGCTGCGACACCTTCTTTTGGGCCGTTGGGCCTTGTAACGTGTTGGGACACCTTTAGGACGTGAAGAGGGATCCTTGGACGTCCCTTAGGCTATATAATCAGTAGCCACCACCTACTTTAGGGTTTGAGTTTTGCTTAGATTATTCTATTGACAACAGTTTCGCCGCCGCCGTCGGTTTGTGAGACCCCAACTTTGTGAGCCTCATATTTATTTGCAATTTCAGATTGTGTTTTACCTGTTCTTGCTCGTGTTCTCGATTCGCTTGCAGGAAAGCCTTCTCGGTGAGGTCAATCGCGTTCGCGTGGTTGATAACCAACGGAGCTGTGGTGTAACGGTTGCGGGGGTCCGAATCAGTCTTGGTTCGAAGCCTAGATCGTGAACGTCGAGTCTCCACCAATCGACGCTATCATACCTATCGGAAGATCGGGCCTTGTCTACATCACATACGATTTCAATGACATGGTCGCAAGCATAGGAGGTGGGAAGAAGCAAATAGGTCAGTGATTTGAGGCTGCGAGAGCAGTAGGTCATACAATTTGAGGGGAGGTTCATGTGATGGAGACAGTGACTAGTAGTGACAGTGTTCGAAGAAGTAACAACAAGTGGCAAGGCTGGAGGGGGGGTGTACTGGCTGGTGGTGGGGATAGACGCGGAGGCACTGGATTGTGGCAGATACTGCTCTCAAGCTCTCTAGGGTAGCACACGATTTTCTCCCCTCTAGCTTCAATTTCGGAGTGTATTTTGGGCCTATGGGTCCATGTTTCTCCCTGGCTCTCCCCTAATCTAGGAGGGAGGGAATATTGCGGAGCAAAGGTGCTGCCCTCCCAAAAATAGTCGGGATTACCTTTGGTTTGCTCCTGCTCCTTCTCCATGCGGCAACGCCTAGCTGCCACTTCTTTTCCTTCTCTTCCCAACTTGGCCCATATCTGTTTTTTGTTCTTCCCTTCCTAACCGTCGAGAAACCACATGCCATGAAGGGAGATAATGAAAAGGGATTTCAATGAGGTATTACACATTGCCTTTCTCCTGTATCTTTTTGATTGATTAGTGGAGTTGTTATATTTTGTTGTTCGAGTTGACCTGTGTGTATTCAGATTGGGCAAAAATGAATTGCATGGATTTATCTAGCATTGTGCATTACGGGTGATGTGAACATGTGTTTTGAGAACAAAGTCAATTCTTCTCCTCCTCAGAAGTACAATTGTTTTAATCATAGGAAATTTACTCTAGGATGATAATTCTAAGGACAAGGAGGATTGCAACATTATTACTACAAATTGAATGTGCACGTGATTTTTTCTAAACAAGAAGCACATTGTACTACTATTTTGCGCATTGTGTGTTGAATTTTATTCAATGTGTTCCCACCAATTTTATTGTGATGAGCCATGTAAATTTATAAATTTATTCTACAAACACAGACCATAACAATAAAATATACTATTATTTTACACAGGTATTGCCAAATAGTAGTAATCTTAGTTCAATAATGGGTGCACGACCGTAAATGGCTGTAATTCTTGTCAACGGCCAGACATTTTTTTTATCCTGGCAAGCCATATAAGAGTAAAATTGTACATATAAGATATTTTAACTCAACCAGACAGACCATTTTTTATTAAGCAAATGGATTTTTGCCTAGTAGTAACAAAAACCCTAAGAATAATCGTTTAAAGACATGGCGTGTGACTCATATTGTTCGTGTAGATATCATAGTTTCAATACAAATGTTTGACCCTCAATCTTGGAGGGTCAAGTAGTCGCAGCTATCAACTAGTTCTTTAGCTTTACACCTATGTTCATGAGAATGAAACACGCTACACACCTCATATTGACGCCTTCTACATCAGATCCAATCTACATGATAACAATTGAATAAACCTTCAAACACATCTTGAGCAAACTAAATAATCTTATACTCTTATAAAAGTAAAATTCCACTAGCTATTTATCTCAACATGCAAGTTGTCCAACTAGGCAATGCACTATCACATATAATTAAAATCCACTAAGCAAAACCCACTAGCCATTTATCTCAACAGGTAAGCTGTCTAACTAGGCAATGCATTGTCATATACAATTAAAATCCACTAGCACATGCAACTGCAATGTCTACGTCAACAAGACACATAAGCATTTTGTTGTCCTCATCATCATACAATGCAATCCACTAATCTGCAATTCCCACGACATGCGCGGAGTATGCTTCTAGTCAATTACTATTAGAAAACATGGTAACATTCAGCTTACCTCAATGATATTCATGTTGAAGGAAGCATTAACAACAAAAGATCGATCAGGTTCCTCACCATCGATCAAGCACATTTCCTTGCACCGTAGATAGGCAATGTAGTCATCTCTTGACTTAATCTATGGTGGGATAGGTGGATCATCTTTACAAAAGTGTTTGTTGAACAATTCAATGAGGTACCTACGGAATTCTCCGCGAACAAAAGATAATAGCCACTATGTCTGGTAGATGTGTATATGTAGGTTTGTGTGTGTGTGTGTGTGTGTATATATATATATATATATATATATATATATATATATATATATATATATATATATATATATATATATATATATATATATATATAGGTATGTGCAGCTTGGACTGGCATATTTTGAAACCAAAGAATTGAATGCTTGGTTATTAGCTGGTTTATCTCTAGTTGTACATTTGGAATATTAGGATATGACTGATTAGGTTTTAAAAAAAACAAAAATAATCGTTAGGTGATATATGTGTATCAACATTGACGCAGGTGTTAGTGTCTTAGTGTGATTGTGTTGGTCGTGCAATTACCAAGACAATTATTGTGCAATCACCAGGACAATTTGTGATAAAATCAAGTGCTCAATAAACCCACAAAAAATATCATATGCCATGTACATAATGCATCAATTTGAGTGGAATCTATATGACATAAATTAAGAATCACAACAGAAGAGCAAACTATAGTGTATATGGGGGGATTAATTTAGTTCCTAAATCAAATAAAGGACTACATGTAGTCAAAATCAAGGGATATGCTCAGAGCGGAACAATGGCGATACAAATTCGTAGTTAGGGTGTTTCTCCGTGAGAGGTTAGGGGAGACTCCTCTGCGTGTAGTTGAACGGAGGAGATCCCACTAGCTGGCTGAGTTGACAACTCGAGGCGACCATGACTAACTACAGGTCTACGGAAAGGGTGCGCTAAGGTGCGCCGAACTGGATGACTACTGGGGTAGCAGCAAAGACAGGGTCAATCGGGGCGTGGTGGAGCCTGCATGGTATGAGATCCATGATGAGAACTCCGCTGAATGTGGGGATCATATGTGGCATTATGATGATTATGATGCTACTCCAGTTGTGGGGTTGTGGATTGGAACGATAACTGAGAGAAATTGAGGTTTTCTCGTGACATCATTGACATGATTACCAAGATTTTCTAATAGATTTATTCCGATGAATAAAAAATAATACTTTATTATTTACGACAGCAATCTGAGCGTTTTACGGTTTGGACATCGTTGTTCATGGTTGTGGGAGAGATGGCCCATTTAGAAATGCTTACTATTTTTGAATGACGAAATTTACTCTTATGTATAAGGAGTAGTTTTTCTGTCATTTTAATGTGGTGACCTTTTCGCATAGAGGATGTAGTAAATAAGGATATTTATAATCCGTTAGGTGGATGTGGTTTTACGTTCGAGAGGTACCTTCGAAGGATAGCGGCGCTCTGCTGGCGTATTGAATACTATTCAACGTGCAATGCGTAGAATTGTGTGTGTGGGGGGGTGCTGCTCATATTTGTCCTTCCTTATTACTTCGCTCCTGAATTGTAGAATTTTCAAAAAGTGGCATACTAAAGCAATCCCAAATATATATCATTTTCATTTTAATGAAAAATGCATGTTCCCAATAACTTTAGTAGATGAAATTGCAACTGATTTGATTAGCCTTATTCTTCTTGTTGTTAGAGTCAATGCACATGGACTATTTTGACAGAGTTACTATACTTCCTTAAGAAAAAAATATACAATTATATATATGGTAAATCAGAAGAGGAGTTTACTCACAAAATTATTCAAAATGTTGTCTTTATAAAGCAACCCATTTCTTTTTTATTGTTGGGGAAACATTGTGAGACTACATATTATATTAGTAATTTTCTTGAACCATGAGGCAGAATTGTGAAAACACTTCCTTTTATAACGTAGCATGGTGATTACTTTCCAGGTACCCTATGTCAAGTATATCCATGATAAATTTCTGAATCGGCCACTCAGTGAGCTCCTGCATCCTGCATAATGAATGAAGTGAATGTGGAAAATGTGCCACAGATATCTGTTCCTTCTGAATCTATCGATTTAGTGGCAAGTTTGATTGATTCAGAACCTCCTGTATCCTGCACAATGAATGAAGTGAATGTGAAAAATGTACCACAGATATCTAGTCATTCTGAATCTGTCGATTTAGTGGCAAGTTTGATTGATTCAGAACCTCCTGCTTCCTTTGATTTCACTAGAAGTGCCCCGGTTGTTCATAGTAGACATTTAAGTGAGGATTTAAGTGCCCTTTCAATTAATGATTTGCGTTTGAACAATGGAGAGCAAAATTGCAATGACCAGATTGAACGGAAGGGCATAAGTAGTCACTCTAGACATTTTAGTGAATATTTAAGTCGCCTTGCAATTAATGATTTATATACAAACAAAGGAGAGGAGAATGGCCATTACTTGGGTGAACCAAAGGTAGAAAGTCGCCCTAACTCTGCTGAAAGAAACATTTATAAGGCGGTAGAGATTGCTGAGCGGTTTATTCAATCTATAGATAATAGGGTGCTTGTTGACACTGGAGCACCAATAGAATCTGTTAAAGAGGCTGTAAGCAAATTTGGAGGCATTCTTAACTGGAAAGAGGTAATGTCTATTCTCCTAATATGTTCTTTGTATGTCTCAATACCATTGTTTTTCTTTTTCGTGTTAACTTATGAAATTAGCATGTCTTTCCATTCCATTTGTTTTGTGTAGAGACGTAAGAATGTCCAAAATGGGCTTGACAAGGCACTGGAAGATGCTCCTAAGTACAAAAGAAGAGCGGAAGCTGCAGAAGTTGAGAAAAACAAAGTTGTCATGGAATTGTGTACCACTAGGAGAATCATAGAAGGGTTGAAGCTAAATTTGGAGAAGACGCAAACTGAGGCAATACAAGCACAGCAAGACTCAGAGTTGGCTGATATACGGTCTAAAGAGATTCAACAGGGAATTGCTTGTAGAGAGAGTGTTGCAGCAAGAGCAGAAATTGAGCTTGCAAGATATCGCTATGCTAGTGCGTTGGCAGAACTACATTTAGTGAAGGATGAGCTACAACAACTTCAGAAGGAGTACACATCCATAAACACTAAAAGGGACGATGCTGAAACAAAAGCATGCGAATCCAGTGTTGCGTCTCAGAAGATTGAGAAAACTGTGGATGACCTTACCCTCAAAATTATCAGATTGAAAGAGTTGCTCACCTCTTCACAAGCTACTCATATTATAGCAGAGGAACAAAAATTGAATGTTGCTTTGGTATATCAACAAGAAAAGGAGAATTGGCAAAATGAACTGAGGAAAGTTGATGAGGAGGTTCAAAGTATGCGTGATGCGGCTTCAGTCAACAAAGATCTCGAGTCTAAGCTGAAAGTTGCCTCTACACTACTCATGAAGTTGCAAGATGAGTTTTCTAGTTATTTGAAAGGGGAATGTCCCCAAGAGGTTAGTATATATGGAGATGCAGAGGGACCAATGGTTATTACCAAGATGAAGCTAGCAAATGCTAGGAAGGAGCTTGAGGACATGAGGGCGGACATTAAAAAAGCCAAGGATGATGCCAGAATACTTTGGAATGTTGCTGCTACATTACGAGCTGAAATAGAGAGGGAGGAGGCAGATCTGTTGGCATTGAAACACAAAGAGCACCTCGCTTCGCTTTCTGTGTCATCACTCCAGGAAGAGCAAAGCAACATGACATATGAGCTCAACATCGTCCATGAAAGAACAAAAGCATCTAAGATGCCTGCAGAGCTACAACAAGCAACTGAAGTAGTGGAACAAGCACAGGCTAAGGCTCAGATGGCCCGTTATGAGGTGGCAAAAGCTAGGGAAGAAGCGGATCAAGTCAAGGCACAATTTAATGTCATCAAATTGAGGCTAGAAGCGGCATCAAGGGAGATACTTGCAGTGAATGCATCTAAAGAAATTGCGACCACCTCAGCAAATGCATTGCAAGAATTCAAAGATGAAGCACAAATAGAGCCCCAAGATGAACGGATAAGCGACAACTATATGACATTATCACTTGAAGAGTATGATGCCTTAAGCAAGAAAGCCCAAGATGCTGAAGGCCTCGCCAAGAAGCGGGTCATCAAGGCTGTTGAGAAAATCAAAGAATCCAAGGATGCAGAGGTGAGGAGCTTGAATCAACTAGAGCAGTCGACCAAGAAGATCTATGAGAGGAAGTTGGAGCTGAGGGCTGCGCAGGAGAAAGCCAATTCAGCGCAATATGGCAAGCTCACCATGGAGAACGAGCTGAGGAAGCGGAGGGCCAAGCATGAGCAGCAAAGGAAAGCGGGTGAGTCAGGCCATGCCATTTCTGACATCCCTAATTTGAAGAGCGCTTCATTGTCTTTTGATGCAGCATCGTCAACCTCCAATCCTCACATGGTTGGAACATTGTCTAGAGCTGACACTATAGGAGCAACTAGGGTGAAAGAGCCAAAGGCACGGAAGTCACTCTTTCCACGGTCCATAGTGGCCATGTTCGTGTCTAGAAAGAAGACACATTAAAAGTTACATTCCTTTCCGATGATAATATTGTGCTAAATCCTTTGGCATGATTTATTTGTAAATGTACTCCCGTAGAAAATAGGTTACAATTCATAGAAGTGTTTCTGAAATTTACTCTGATTTGTGTTGTAGATTATATCGAACACCATTGAGTTGCCCCTCTAACCACTGTGCTAATATTGTTAGGAGCATGCAACATGACTTATTGACTGCTGTAATCTAGCTAGCTTGGGCAATCTTACTTTCCTTTCCAGACATGACAAAATTGTTGTTTGTTTGCTTTGAAAGGCAGTTCAAGAAATTGCATAAGTTGTATGAGAAACACAAAATTTTTAGATCGTGGAGTTGCATATACACAACTTCCTCCCAAGTCCCAAGCAAAAAAAAAAAAAACAATTTAAGAAAAGAAGATAAGTTATTCTGAAATTTCTTTGGAATCTGACTTCTGGGAAAAAAAAGTGATATGTTACGTACTTGATCGGATCTGATCAAACTTCGTCCAAATCAATCAAACAATTTAAGGCCATCATCCACGTCCTCGCAACGCTTGAGATACCGGAGAACGGCACCGAGGTCGACGTTTGTCTTGGCCCTGCAGTCATAACTCGGCGGCGCGTGGAAGCACGGCTCCATGGACATTGCCCGGACACAAGGCGGGTGTGCCACCGTCTGGTTCGTCGGCGGCAGTAGCAGCCACGGGCTCAACCCGGCGAGGCCGTGGCCGACGTAGCCCACCGTTGACCACCCGCTCACCACGGACACGTCGCAGTAGCTCTGCAGGAACATCTCCACCAGCACCTTGTGGTTCTGCGGCTGGTTTCCGGCTCCCGGTGGCTGCAGCACGCTGACAGGCTCGCCGGTCACCGTGGCGTGCTCGTAGTACATGGACTTGAGCCTCTCGGCGTACTCCGGCTGCGCTGAGATGACGAGCACCGCCTTGGACGACGTCGCAGCCGCCTCGTGCTCACTCGACGCCACTTTGGGATCTACCCCGGGCAGGATCTTCTCCTGGCTCGTGCACGCCGCGATCTGGTTGAAGTACGCCTCCGTCGACACGGGGTTCCAGGCGAGGGTCGTGATCTGAATCCCAATCTTCTCATCGAACTTGGCCATGTACGACGTGTAGTACCCCTGGATCATCTTCCACACCTTGTTGGACGGGTGGAACAGGTACCTTCCGAGGTGGTGGAACACCGTGTCCGTGGCCGGGAACATCCACCGGAGCTCGTCCTCGAACTGCGGCACGAGGAACAGACCGGGCGCGAAGTAGAGGTCGGACCGCAGTAGCAGCCAGTTCACCTTCCCCAGCACGGTCTGGTCGTCGTCGCAGAAGAAGCGCTGGTCCGGCAGCTGGTAGTCGTGCGCCAGGTGGAGGTACGCGTACGACGGCAGCGACTCGGACCGCACGCCGACGGGGTCCTCGTTGCTGATCTTCTTGGCCCCCAGCAGGCTCCCGTAGCTATGCTCGCTGCCGCGGCGGAGCTGCGTGAGGTTGTGCACGGGGAAACCCGGGGGCAGCTCCCACGACGCGCCCGGGAAGGGCTCGCAGAAGAGGCCCGCCATGTCCTTGGCCATGTCGACGAGGAAGACGCGGCGGGTGAGCAGCGCGTAGAGGAAGGCGGACGCCATGGAGACCATGCGGTCGCCGAGGTGGTTGCCGGCCGTCCACACGAGGTAGGTGCACTCGGCGAGGCCCATGCTGTTGTGCGCGGAGGCGAGCTGCCGCACGGACTTGTCGTACAAGGGCGCGCCGGGGCCGCACCTGCGGTGGAGCGCCTCGTACTTGCGCAGCCGCGACACGAGGTACGGCGACGGCGAGTGCGGCGACGCTGTTAGCAATCGGACGAACTGAAGACCAAATCTAATACCGAACAGGAAATAACGACGGGAAATTACGAGTGCTGAATTTAGAACTGGAACAATAAGTGTTTACAAGAACTAGGAAATGAGTTCATTCTCGTCTGCCTCGCTTTCTCGCGCCTCCGGTGTATATATCTTCACCTTCCCCTTCAGCAAGCCAAGGTCTCGCACTAGTTGTTGGACCATGTTGGACCGTAAAAACGAGTGCTGGGCTTTCTGGGTCGGCGCGGCCTTGGGCTCGACGACCTGTCTTGGGCATGGGCTTCCGGGTTAGCCAGCTGGCTAACACTCCCCCCTTCTTGAGAATCGGCATGACCCCATGCCGGAGCCAGCGGAAATTGTTCTCGGAGATGAGTAGCATTCTCCCAGGTGGCCAATGAAGCAGGCATATGAGACCACTTGATGAAGACCTGCTCCACTGGGTGATCACCGGACGTCCAGCGTCGCTGTAGTATTTTCTCAGGAACCTGGAACGCAGTCAACTCAGAAGGAACATCAGTGCTCACCGTGTGGTTGCCAGAAGAAGATTTTAGTTGAGAGACATGGAAGATGGGGTGGACTGCAGAGCCTTCAGGAAGAGCCAGCTTGTAAGCAACTTGGCCAATGCGCTCCAGAACACGAAATGGCCCAAAAAATTTGAATGACAGCTTATGATGTGCACGCCGAGCCACAGACGATTGCACATAGGGCTGGAGCTTGAGAAACACCAGATCGCCAGGACTGAAAGTGCGCTCGGAGCGATTCTTGTCAGCCTGACGGCGCATGCGTTCCTGCGCACGTTGAAGATGCAGACGCACCAGGTCCTGCATGAGCTCGCGCTCCTCCAACCACTGATGAAGGTCTGGCACCGGTGTTGCAGCTGAAGGATCAATGCCCAAATGCCTTGGTGGATGACCATACAAAACCTCGAAAGGGGTACGGCCGAGAGCAGAATGTGTGCTGGTATTGTACCAATATTCCGCCAAAGGCAACCAACGGACCCATCTGCTTGGGCAAGCGTGAACGAAACAGCGAAGAAATGTTTCCAGACATTGATTAACTCGCTCCGTCTGGCCATCCGTCTGCGGGTGATAAGACGAACTCATGCGTAACTGAATGCCTGCCATCTTGAATAATGACTGCCAAAACTTACTTGTAAAGATCCGGTCCCGGTCCGAGATGATGGACTGCGGCAATCCATGCAATTTGTAGATATGATCCAAAAACATAGTAGCAATGGTGGTAGCTGAGAAGGGGTGGCGAAGGGGTATAAAATGAGCAAATTTGGAGTACTTATCGACCACAACCCAGATTGCATTGGCCTGACCAGACAACGGAAGACCCTCCACAAAATCCATTGAGATGATTTCCCAAGCAGAGTGGGGTACTGGTAATGGTTGGAGGAGGCCCGGATACTTAGAGCGATCAGGCTTTGCTTGACTGCATGTTGAACAGTGCCGCACATAGTCCAGAATTGAAGCACGCATGCCAGGCCAGAAGAAAAGTTTGCTCACCTTCTGAAAAGTGACAGGAGCACCCGAGTGGCCACCAACAGGACTGTCATGAAGTGCGGAGATGACCTTCTTCTGTAAGGAGGCATTGGAACCCAACCAAATGCGGTTCTTATAACGAATCAGACCTTGCTGCAGCGAAAATGGTGGGCGAGCACCGGAATGCAAGGACAGCTGTGATAAGAGTGCTGAAGCCTCGGGGTCAGAGTGGTACCAATCCTGAATATCAGCCAACCAATCATAAGAAGGTGAAGAAATGGCGAGCAGAACATCAGCATGCTCCCGACGAGAAAGAGCGTCGGCCACTCCATTATCCACACCCCGGCGGTAAACCACCTTATAGCTTAAGCCCAAGAGTTTGCAAAAGACCTTTTGTTGCCATGGAGTATGCAACCGCTGCTCATTAAGATGAATCAGACTTTTCTGGTCAGTATGAATCACAAACTCGCCTTGCAGTAAGTAGTGTCTCCAGGCATCTACCGCCATTAAGATGGCCAGGTATTCCTTTTCATAAGTCGAGAGGCCTTGGTTGCGAGGACTGAGAGACTTACTAATGAAGGCTAGGGGATGTCCATTCTGTTGCAACACAGCACCGACACCCGTGCCCGAAGCATCGGTCTCGACATGGAAGGGCAAAGTGAAATCCGGGAGAGCTAAAACTGGCGCTGAAGAAAGTGCAGATTTCAGTGTCTGAAAGGCCAAGTCATGAACCTGGGTCCAAATGAACATAGAGTCCTTCTTGAGCAGTTCATTAAGTGGTCGAGCAATGACGCCAAAGTTGCGGACGAATTTCCGGTAATAACCGGCGAGACCCAGGAATCCCCGCAGGGCACGCACGGTGGTTGGTACTGGCCAGTCTGTAATTGCCTGAACCTTAACGGGGTCGGTGGCAACACCCGCTTCACTGACAATATGGCCTAAGTACGAAATGGACCTTTGAGCGAATGTGCATTTGGACAACTTAACCTTCCAGTGGTCGGCTTGGAGCCAAGAAAACACAAGGGCCAAATGCTCCAGATGCTCCCCCAATGTGCGGCTGTAAATGAGGATGTCGTCAAAGAAGACGATCACAAATCGACGAAGCCCGGGTGCCAAGGTTGAGTTCATGGCGCTCTGGAACGTTCCGGGAGCTCCAGTCAACCCAAACGCCATAACACGGAATTCATACTGACCCAAATGTGTCTGAAAAGCAGTCTTGAACTCCTCACCCGGCTGCATCAGAATCTGGTGAAACCCAGCACGGAGGTCCAACTTAGAAAACCAACTGGCATGCGCGAGCTCATCCATGAGCTGATCAAAAATGGGCACTGGGAACTTGGACTTCGCTGTTAGCGCGTTGAGGTGTCTGAAATCAACACAGAAGCGAAAGGAACCGTCCTTCTTTTTTACTAGCAAGACCGGTGATGCAAACGCACTAGAGCTTGGCTGAATGAGGCCCTGAGATAACATATCCTGAACCTGGCGCTCAATTTCATCCTTCATACTTGGGGGATACCGATACGGTCGGATAAACACCGGTTGTGCGCCTGGAATCAAAGGAATTGTGTGATTGCAGTTGCGGGAGGGAGGCAAGGTAGTGGGCTGCTCAAACAGAACTGAGAAGGAATCCACCACATGCTGAACTTCAGGAGGCAGAGAAGGCACTGCTGAAGAACTGCCCTGATCGATAGAGTATAACTGCAAGCAAACTGAATCTGGAACAGATACATCCAATCCCTGAAGAAGTGTATACTGTCCTTGATAAGAGATAGCCAACCATTTTTGACGCCAATCAACATGCATGGGACTAAACGCAGCCAGCCAATCCATACCAATAATGGCATCAAAAGCTGTGAGGTCCAGAACTCGAAAGTCTGATATAAATTTGCAGTTATCAATAGACCAAGCCACAGACTTCAGGACTGCCGGGCTGCTAAGCATGCCTCCGCCAGCCACCTGCACCGTAGAGGAATGACCAAGAGCTGTGCAATGAGGGAGTTGCGCTGCCAGAGCCGTGCCAAGAAAAGAAGTTGAACTGCCGGAGTCAACCAAAACAGTTGCCGGAATACCAGCTATCAGAGCCTGAAAACGGATGGTACGTGAAGAAGGGGAACCATTGGAGGCTGACTTGGACAGAGCCAAACACACTTGTTCATCTGGCTGCTGCGGCACCTCAGGGGAATCACAGTCCTCATCATCCAGGGAATCCCAGAGAATCTCCACTGCATGTAAAACTTCAGGAGCACATTTGTGGTCTTTGGACCATTTGACACCACATCTAAAACAGAGCCCCAAAGCACGCCTGTAAGACTTGATGGCGGTCAGCTTTGCATCAGAAGAAGCTTGAGGAGCCTGAACTGGCTTATCTGGCCGATGTGGTGGTTGAAAAGGTGTCGCTGAGTGAGAAGTCACCGGCAGTCGTGAAGTAGAAGACCAATCACCCGAGCGACCAGGGCGCTGCTGTAGAGCAGAGCCCGCCTCCTCCTGTAACAAAGCGACAGTACAAGCAGTATCGAGGTCTTTGGGACGAAGTACCAGAACAATGGATTTAATGTCAGCGCGAAGACCATCGATGAATCTCATTGTATAGAACAGAGGGTCAGTGGATTGTGAATATGCTTTCAACTGATCCACCAGCTCAGTGAATTGGGTTATGTAGGCAGCGACGGAGGAAGTTTGTTTAGCATGGAAAAGATGGCGAATGAGCAGCTCTTTTTGATCGCGGTCGAAACGATCATGAAGAAGACGGCAAAAGTTCTGCCAGTCAGAGAAATCAAGGCCTGGTTCGATGGACTGAAACCAACGGGCGGCCGCTTTGTCGAGATGCTGTTTAGCAACACGAATCCACATAGCAGACGGCACACTGTACATCTCGAAGTAATCGACACAGAGCGACTGCCAATGGCGGGGGTTATCGCCATCGAAGCGAGGGAAGGACAGCTTGGGAAGACGACCGGTGGCAGGTGGAGCAGTGGATTGAGCGGCAATAAGAGCTGCAGATGGAGGCGGTGGAAATGGAGCATGATGGGCAGGGCGCTGGTGGGTGCTTGGGGGATGTGGAGGGGAATGCATAGGTGGAAGTATAGGAAAGGCGAAGGAAGAAGGATTAGGACGATGAGGAGGGGACTGATAAAACGACGGTGGTGGTGGAAACGAAGATGGAGGAGGAGGTGGAGGGGCAGATGGATTGAATGGTGGAGGCGGGAAAACACACCGGAGATGCTGTTGTGGTGGAAACACTAATGGAGGAGGGTCAGGGATTGGAGGAGAGGTGAAACACGTACCCTTGGCCGGGACGTGCGACCAGGTCGTAACGACCCCGGAGGCAACATCCCGTGGAGTCGAAGCAACGCCGGGCCCCATGGGCGAGGTAGGATCGACGGTGACCGCGACGGATGCGCTTGCCGAAGCCGAAGGCGAAGGGTGAAGTGAACTCCCGCTGTGCGGCAAAGGGTCGAACACCTTGGGGGCGTGCTTGGAGTCCAACTGGTCCACCCGGAACTTGACGTCATCCAAGGTTCCCTCCAGGGCAGGCCGCCATGCCGCGAAATCAGCCGTAACCGTCTCCAGGGCACGCAGGCGATCGTCGCGGTCCGGGGAGGAACGGTCGACGCGGGCGGTCTCGAGGTCGGAGATGCGGCGGCTGTACTCAACATCGCGGTCGACGTAGGACGCCTCGAGCGAAGTGAGACGCTGGATCATGCTGGCGGCGGCGGAGTCGACGCCGACGGACTCCAGGACGGCGAGGCGCTGCTCCAGCGCGGCGGCGGTGTGCGCAGCTGCTGACGAGGCGGCCGCCTGAGTCGACACGAGCGCGTCGAAGCGGGCATCGACAGCGGCTTCCCGCTCGGTGGTTGCCCGGTCCCGATCTGCGAAGCGGCGGTCAAGCTCGTCGAACCGGCTATTCATCGTGTCGAGGATGATCTTCAAATTGGGATCCATGACGCCGAGACGACGCTGCAGGCGGGTGTAGTGGGGATGAGGGGGGTTGGAGTCCAGGGTCGAACGAATCCGATACCAATTTGTTAGCAATCGGACGAACTGAAGACCAAATCTAATACCGAACAGGAAATAACGACGGGAAATTACGAGTGCTGAATTTAGAACTGGAACAATAAGTGTTTACAAGAACTAGGAAATGAGTTCATTCTCGTCTGCCTCGCTTTCTCGCGCCTCCGGTGTATATATCTTCACCTTCCCCTTCAGCAAGCCAAGGTCTCGCACTAGTTGTTGGACCATGTTGGACCGTAAAAACGAGTGCTGGGCTTTCTGGGTCGGCGCGGCCTTGGGCTCGACGACCTGTCTTGGGCATGGGCTTCCGGGTTAGCCAGCTGGCTAACAGACGCCTTGCGGTACAGCGAGGAGAGGTACCGGCTCAGGCAGGTGCTCGCGCTGACGTCCGGCGACAGCAGGCCGCCGAGGAGGATGTCGCGGCTCTCCAGCGGCGAATCCGAAGGCTCCGACGACGGCTTCGGCTCATCATCTGCGTGGATCGGGCGTAAGCGAACACGCGTTGTTGTCTGCGTTTGCGAATGCTGCGTGCGGTACGCGAGGGAGACAAGCACGCACGTAACGTACCGTAGTGCACGGCTACTCTGATGCCGATCTGCTGCCACAGGTCGAACAAGGTTGGCCGCCCGGGTGACAGCGCGAGGAAGAGCGGCAGCGTCGTGAAGCATAGCGCGACGAGCAGGCCGACGGGCCACGCGACCCTCCTCACCACCGGCTGCTGCAGCGGCCTCAGCTTCCTGTCCATTCCTTCGTCGGTCGCCCCCTTGTCCGCGCCCGCAAAGAGAAGCCAGCCTTGGCGCACCCGCACGACGGAAGCAGAGGACTCTGATGTCTAGTCTCCGCTTCAACCAGATGAACAATCTGCAGAGACTTGGGATTCGAGGCGAGCGCACTTTTTCGCCGCTCGAAGTAACGGCGAGTAGGCGGCATGGTGTAAGATGCAAACTTCCATTGTTTATTTGTTTATGCAAATACGCTGTACCCAGTACCCCTCAAGATTTCTTTCTCCGAGCTGGTGCGGTGTGAATCCAGTGGTGACTGGTGCGTGTCGCGCCCAAGTAGCGTGAGCTCACGAGTCTGAGCCCATCATCATCGGGTATGCGTGCGTATCAATCAGGTCAGAAGGTCGGGTGACCCTTTTTTTCCTCCAGCAAGTCACAACGTGACTTTCGCCTTGTTGTAAAAAAAAAGTGACTTTCGCCTCTGTATCCGCCGTCAAGAGGATCGAAAGGGCTCAAGGGTACGAGCTTTTACATCTTTGGGGACCTCTGGTCTTTTCACCCGTGACAACAACAACAACTCAACAAGGTGAAGGCAAAACGAGAGTTATCATGCGCCGATGCGCGCCGCGCCCTGTTCACCTCGCCGCGCATCAGAGTAACGGTACTGAATCCACGGCCCTTTCCAACAGGCTGCCGGCCCATTTTCCTCACTAGTGCCCTGGCCATCCGTTGACTCAATGTGTTCGGCCATAGAGCCCAAACGAACGGCATACTAGACCCGATGAACCAGATTGACGATCCAAAGGAGTTAATTTTAGCTCCTCAACTATGGATCGTTGAGATTCGCAAAAAAAAACTATGGATCATTGTGGTATGTTTTTTTTTTGCGTAGGGTCGTAGACTCGTAGTATCCAAATTTTTATAGAAACATCTTGGACCCAGATTATGTCCATAAACATTTTGGAAGAAGAATCAAAATCACTTTTGTCAAACTGTTTGACTATTAGAATGGCTTATGATCCACAAGAATGTATATATTCTTAAAAACTATATAAATAAAAATATGCTAAAAAATCTTAAACTTTTTGTGATGCAAAACAACTTAAACACGGCTGATTTTAACTTGTTGCGCTGAAAAAAATATAAACGAATTAAATACAATTGCTAGAAGAGAACAGAGGCAAAAGAAAAGACATTAAAATCACTGTGAAACCAGCGTGCAACTGATTGTAGTTTCTAGGCACAAAACGAGAAATGTTTCTAGCCTGAAACGTTCGTTGTTTCAGTGTTTCACCTGGATTCTCGAGTTCCAAGCAAGAATCCAGAATGTTTCTCCTATCGAAACGCCCCCTAGTACAGACACAAACGTCATATACATGAACGTAGGGATGAAAACAGAAGGAAATTACAATTTCTATTTTGTCCCCTCTATTTTCGTATTTGCAGGATTTTGTTTTCATATTTACGGAAGTTGAAGATAGAATCATGTTTTCATTAGGGATGAACCTATATTTATCTTATTTTCATTTAGTTTTCAATCATGCGGGATATGCGTAACAATTACGTATTCTTGTGTTATGTTAATATACCAACTAATAACCACCATTATGCATGTCAATGTGTTAATACATATGACATGCATGTGAATATTAGACATATATTGTTTTGTGATGAGAATATTACATCATGTGGTAGAGGTGGGACTTTTCCACTCTCCATCCATGTTTGTCATTTTCTCTGTCCACTGATTCCGTTTTCGATCTCAGCCTTTCCATATATGATCCCATTTGCACCAAAAATATAGAAAACAAAAATGGGAGATGGGGTTTGATACCTGTTTCCGTCTATTTTTCATATATATATATATGAGCGTACACTCACTCTTATAAATACAAGCACGTAGACCATAATACCCATATAAACACCTTTGAAGGACTAAGTTAGACGGATAAATCACGAGATGACAAAGCCACCACAGACGTCTCACTATCGATGGATACGTCATCTATCACTAAAAGAATACGTTACATCCTGAAATAAATTCAGAAAAATATGAGCACTCATGTTAAGTCGAGAAATCAAATTTAGGTGGTCGTGGTATGGATTTTCTCCTTTACTCTACAATCAAATATCTTATTCAAAATTGTTTAAGTTACCTCTGAACCTTGGACTGAAGTTATTTTGAAGGCAGTTTAGTCTTTTTTTTAGTTAACTTCAAGTTTTTCTAACTTCAAAAAAAAGGAGGAAACCATCTTTAGAACTCATTGAAATCAGGACATGGAGATAATTTGAATTGTTTTAAGAGTTTATTTATAGCATAAGATGTCTGGTTTTGAAGTTTAACGAGAAAATTCGCCTAACGATGGTTCACGTAGCCAAAGGGTACCTTTTTTTTTTCCATGAAGGTCCGCTAAAATCCATGCCTGGATGGCAGCTCAACCCACATTGTGTTGAGGCCCTACCTGTGACGTAGGCAGCCTCATGCTACAATCTCGCCGCGCCGGCGTGTTCCACTTTGAGGACCACGCATTCTCCACCTATCCCATCAGCCATCAATCCATGAGACCATCATGGCATCATTGGCGGATTGGCCTGTCCGGGTTTTTTTTTTGAGCAAATAGAAACAAAACCTATCCCGTTTTCAGGTTGGAGTTGAACCAATCGCGTCGACGCCCGGGTCGCTGATAGATTGACAGCGGATAGGATAGGATCACATGTTACATCAAGGGACGGCGTATACAGTCACGTTGATACCGGCGCCGCGTACAGGCTCAACAGCGAGCCCAGCCGTCGATGACCACGCTTATAAAATCTACGCCAAAAGGTCTCTAGTTCGCGCGGCGTGGAACGGGACTGCGACGCGGCCAGCGTGTCGCTTCATCAGCAGGTTAGCTGGGCAGTTGATCCGAGCACGTCCTGCACGGGGTGATCGATCAAAAAAGGCAAACATGAACCATCTGATGCTACCGCCGATTCAGCTGGACTGGACTGGTCTGGCGCAAGCAAGGAACAAACGCCCACCACGTCCGCCGCGGAGAAGGCGAGACGCAACGAATCATGGCATCCAGGCATGATCGAGCTCGAGCGCCCGCCGGCTCCTCTCCTGCCCGCGCCAAATGCTTTTCCACCCATCCAAGCAAACCCAAATGGCATCTCATATACACCTCGTCAAATATTTTAGGATCAGAGTAACAGAGTTCCGTTCTTCTTCTGCAACCAACCACTGTAGACTATCAAAAATAATTATTTGTCCCCTAACGAATCGCAGAACTGGTTGCCGCCCGGGCAAAACAAAACAAAAGTCGCGAGCCGGCGGCAGCCGCAGCTGTGCGTCCAAGTCTTCGCTCATCTCTTCGCCGTTGCACCACCCTCCCATCCCGCTCGGTCCAAATCCGCGTCTTTGTCGCGCATTGCATTATTGGAGGATCGGACTGGCGCCCCCGCACTAATGATCCCCTTCTCCCTCCTCCTCCTCGCCGGCGCCCTCGTCTTGCTCGTCGGCGGCGTCGCCGATGCCCTGTCCGGTGTGCCTCTCATCACTTCCGCCATTATTCTCTCGTTTCCTCCTGCACACGTACTTGTTGAACTGTTCGGCGTCTTATTATTCCCTGACCCCGAGTGGGCTCGCTCACCTCGCGCGCAGGGAACCAGATAAGCTGCGGCGCGACGTCGGCCAAGGTCGCCGGGAACGTGACATGGGTGCCCGACGGGGCGTTCATCCACGTCGGCAAGGCCGCGGAGCTCACCGGCTCCCCGGGCGTGATGCCGATGCTCTCCTCCCTCCGGTACTTCCCCCCGGACGACGCGTCGTCGTCCGCCGCCACGACGAAGTACTGCTACGTGGTCCCGGCGGCGATGCACGCCCGGTACCTGGTCCGCACGACGTACTACTACGGCGGGTTCGACGGCGGCGGGGCGCCGCCGGTGTTCGACCAGATCATCGACGGCACGCGATGGAGCGCGGTGGACACGGCGGGGGGCTACGCCCGGGGCCTCGCCACGTACTACGAGGCCGTGGTGGAGGCCACGGGCAAGGAGCTCAGCGTCTGCCTCGCTAGGAGCGCCGCCACCGCGCCCGGACGGAGCCCCTTCATCAACGCGCTCGAGGTGGTTCCGCTGGAGGGGTCCGTGTACAGCGCCGTCAACTTCACCGCCTACGCGCTCAGCACCTTCGCGCGCCACAGCTTCGGCTACGACGGCGGCTCCATCATTGGGTATCCAGGTGACCGGTTCAACCGGTACTGGGAGCCGTACAGCGACGACGGGAGCATCCCGGTGGTGGAGAGCCAGGCGAGCGTGGCGACGGAGGCGTTCTGGAACAAGCCTCCGGAGGCCGTGTTCCGGCGAGGCCTGACGGCGAGCCGAGGCAAGAGCCTGGACCTCCAGTGGCCGCCGGCGCCGCTCCCGGCCGCGACCTACTACCTGGCGCTCTACTTCCAGGACAACCGGGGGCCGAGCGCGCTCAGCTGGAGGGTGTTCGACGTCGCCGTCAACGGCCAGCCGTTCTTCACGGGCCTCAACGTCTCCACGGCGGGGTCCATGGTGTACGGCGCCCAGTGGCCGCTGTCCGGGCAGACGAGGATCACGCTGACGCCGGCGCCGGGGTCCCCCGTTGGGCCGTTGATCAACGCGGCAGAGCTCATGATGGTCGTTCCGCTCGGAGGGAGGACGCATCCCAGAGACGGTAACCTCCTGTCCTGATCGGTACACTTGCCGGTGTCATGCATGACTGGTAGATACACGGACACTGTTTGCTCACATCACCCATCTCGTTGCTGCTGCAGTAATCGGCATGCAGGAGCTGGCCAGAGGATTCATGAACCCGCCGTCGGATTGGAGAGGTGATCCATGCTTGCCCAAGGGGAACTCGTGGACTGGCGTCACCTGCAACCAAGATCCACTCGCAAGAGTAATGGGGCTGTAAGTTTGCACTTTGCAGCACCAGTCAGTCATATGACAACGGAATGTTCTCTTGTAGTATATACTTCTGATGAACAATGAATAATGGTCAATTTGGTCATTGCAGCAACCTCACGAATTTGAGAGTTGGAGGATCGATATCTGACAACATTGCCAACCTGACTGCAATTTCGAGCATGTAAGCTTCTGGAACAAAGTGATGTAGATTTGCACGCTAAGTGAAAAAAAATGGATTGCTAAAATTGAAGCGATAACTGTTGCAGTTGGCTTGTCGGGAACAATCTGACCGGACCGATTCCAGATATAAGCCTACTGCATCATCTAGTCTCTTTGTAAGTATAATAATAACGATGGGTAATAAATATAATCACCAACGGCTAAATACCCCTTCTGTATAATCTGACGTTGATGATAATGGTTGCTTGTTTTACCTAATCCCGTTGCATTCCTGATTGGAAATTTGAAGGCACCTGGAGGACAATGGACTGACAGGCCCGCTCCCTGAATCGCTTGGAAACCTTACAAGACTTGAGGAACTGTAAGTGCCTCTAATGTTTATTAATCCACTCTACTGTACGTAAGACAAATAGTTGCTCTATTACTCAGTGATAATCCTTCGTTCTTATTAACCTACTGACCACTCGAATTAATTCCTGTTTCGCAGGTCTGTGCAGAACAATAACCTACAAGGAACAATCCCAAGCAGCATCAGGAACAGAGCAACGGTGGACACAAGGTTTAGGTTCCAGTAAGTGACTACATTTGGCGCTTGTCGTTTCGTAGCATCCTGCAGTGAATGACGAATTACTTGCTGTACGCTGACAGGTACACACCTGGGAACAACCTTAGCTAACAAGGGCATTACAAGAAGGCAAAATCATCTGACTGGTGGTCTTTTATCATGGTGTTGTTTTTCTTACCTAATTTCGGGTGCTTGGGACCCTTTTCCTATTCTTTTTGGAATCATGGTTTTTTTTGTACTATTAAATGTAACCTAATTTTTTTTCTGTAAAGATGCATTTTGTCAAAGAAAAAATGAACACTATATTTTCGTGAATGAGAAAAACAAGAAGGCAAGTTACTTACTTAGACAAATTCATAAGAGCAATGCGTGTACAACCCATCCGAACAACTTCTTTGTCATCGCTCACTTATTATTACAAAAATAAAAAATGTGAAGCATTTTTCTGTTCAGAAATGCTTCTATGGCAGGCCATGCAATCCAGCCCGGAATTATTCTGCAGCCCATGAAGCTCAGCCCAGCCCGTTGTCCCAATAGGCCCGTACTGTCCCAAGATATCGAATCAAGATATCTCCCTCGTGTCTTACTCTTGTCGGCTCCATTATCTCCTCATTCCTCGCGCTCATCGCCCACTTCACCGTCGCTGCAACTCCCACTCCCGCCTCTTCGCCGGCGATGACCGCCGCTTCCCACACCCAAACCTCCCCCGCGTCTCCATGACGACTCCGCCGAACCCGTCCCCGCTCCTCTCCTCTCGCCCCAACCCCTCCCTCACTCTCCACCGCCGCCCCCGGTTCCCCCACTCTCCGGCCGCCGCCAACACCACCGGCGCCGCCTCGGCGCCGGACTGGTTCCGCCCTCGCCGTCCTCCGGATACGGACCCGTCCACCTCCCCCGGCGGCCGCGTCGTCGCGCGCGATCCTGGCGTTCGCGTCAAGGCCAAGGAGGGCGCCGAGGAGGAGAAAGATAAGCAGGGTAAGAGGAGGAGGTGGTGGGAGCGGTGGTCGGGGGACAAGGAGAGCTACCTGGTGGATGATGTGGAGCCGCTCCCCATCCCCTTGACCGTGCCAGGGACCGAGCCCATGTCGCGGGAGGAGCTGGACCGCCGGCTCAGCTGCGACGTCGAGATCGAGGTGAGTGCGGCAGGCCGAGATGAAAGCTTCAATTTCTGTGTTCTTCTTGGCGGCTTGGGTCTGGGCGAGGTGATGAGTTTGGGATGTGTGAATTTGGGTCGTAGGATTGCAAGACGGTTTCGTACGAGTGGACGGGCAAGTGCCGGAGCTGCCAGGGGACGGGGCTGGTCAGCTACTTCAGGAAGAAGGGCAAGGAGACCATATGCAAGTGTGTGCCATGCGCCGGCATTGGTAAGATGAGATTTCTCGAACTTGATTTCCTTACATGGTACAATATTGATGCTTTTTAAGAGTAAAAATCTCTAGAGAACAAGGACAAACAACAACAACAACATAGCCTTTTGCCCCAAGCAAGTTGAGGTAGGCTAGAGATGAAACCCAAAAGAGACGAGAAACAGGGAGACACATAAAGGGACATAAAGGGCACAAGACAAAAAGAGGTCATGGTTCAGGCACGTTGATTGCCAATCTCCAAGCGCTCCTGTCCATAGCTAAATCCTTGGAGATATTCCACTCCTTAAAATCTCTCTTAACGGACTCGTCCCAAGTTAGTTTAGGTCGACCTCTACCGCTCTTTATATTATCGGCCCGCTTTAGAACTCCACTACGCACCGGCGCCTCAGGAGGCCTCCGTTGGACATGTCCAAACCATCTCAACCGATGTTGAATCAATTTCTCCTCAATTGGTGCCACCCCAACCCTATCCCGAATATCGTCGTTTCGGACTCTATCCCTCCTTGTGTGCCCACAATACCAACGCAACATACGCATCTCTTCTACACTCAATTGCTGGACATGTCGCCTTTTTGTAGGCCAACACTCAGCACTGTATAACATCGCCGGACGAATCGCCGTCCTATAGAACTTACCTTTCAGCTTCTGAGGCACCCTTTTGTCACAGAGAACGCCAGAAGCTTGACGCCATTTCAACCAGCCGGCTGAAATTCTATGCCTAACATCTTCATCAATGTCTCCATCCTTTTGTAGCATCGACCCTAAATACCGAAAAGTATCCTTCTTGGCCACCACTTGCCCATCGAGGCTAACGTCTCCCTCCTCGTGCCTAGTCGCGCTGAAATCGCACCTCATGTACTCGATCTTAGTCCTACTAAGTCTGAACCGTTTCGACTCTAACGTGTGCCTCCATAGTTCTAACTTCCTATTAACCCCCGCCCTACTGTCGTCAACTAGCACCACATCATCAGCAAAGAGCATACACCAAGGGATATCACCTTGTATGTCCCTTGTGACCTCATCCATCACCAAAGCAAATAAATAAGGGCTCAAAGCTGACCCCTGATGGACAAAGGTACCAAGAATTTCTTACTGGTAGATCTGCCATGCTTTTAAACCATAGGTGGAACTAAAATCAAGACTTGAGCTTTGTGAAGATGTGATGTCATTGTGATGAACTACTAGTAGGACAGATAATATACTTTGTCATGCATATAGAGCTGTTATGATGGAGGTGCAATTCTATTATAGATCATACCATAATTATAAAATTATAACACATTAACACTAAAGTGGTCCGAACTTTGAACCACATGGCTAAGTTATTTGCTGCACCTTGAGTTCCTAAGCTTGGGCATTAGGCAATGCCCTTCTGAGAAGAACCTTAGATTGTCATAAATTGGACTGTATGTTTAGGAATAAACAACCTATTGCCACTGGCTCTAATTCCTAAGAGCTCCAGCATTCATTATTTTGGCCATACGCCATATTCATTTCTATTTGCATTTGTGTATTGATTACCAATTGATTATAATACACCATAGGTGTTTTGGAAATCTGTTCAACAGTAGGTCTGATTATTGACTGAATTGTGTTGTGAAATGGTGCTTATTCACAGTCACAGAAAATATAACTCAAGTTTCTTTGCAAAGTTTGAGATCCTCATAATCTTTTAGTTGTGGAGTTGCGTTGGTGTATCATCTCCCTGGTATTGTATGAAGTAATATAGTTCATGGTTAGTGTCCTATAGAAAAATATGTACATGAGAATAGTTCTGGGGATATTTCTTATCATTGGTTCTCTGTGCTGTTCAAACATACTGTCTTTGGTTTATAGAAGTATACCATGGATGCTAATCACACAAGAAACTAGAATGGACATGGTTGCAAGTTTTAGTTTGTAGGCATGATGACAAATTATCAGTGTCATAGTAATAAGAGCTTTTTACCTGTATGGCCCTAGAAAAAATGCATCTTTCTTGTATGACCCGTTTTTTTTTTCGAACTTACCTATATGGCCCCAAAATGAAATTCCCTTCCTTCCATGGCCTTCCGTCCGTTTTTGGCACTTGACGGTGTTAAGTCAAGGGTAAAATGACCATTTTACCCCTGGCCAAAAAAAAACAGTTTTAAAGAGCCCGGCAATTTGATCTTCCATGAATTTGAGCTAATGCTCCATGTATTGAAATTATAGGGAATCAAGACACAAATACATTGTGATCTGAAGTCATGGTGAACTGAACTTTTATTCATATAAAAAATTCAGTAAATGCAGAGTCTTGTTAAAAAACATCATTGTTCTCAAATCCAATACAAGATCATGAAATTGACTCTAATCAAACGCACCACCACCAAACCAATCAACAAATCAGAAAATCAAAAATAAATGGATCCAAGCAGGAAGAAGAACAAGTATCGAGGAGCTAACACTGCAAAGAATGCATCGCAATAAGCCTGCGGCTGCCGCTGATGCAAGCTCGTTGCTGCTCCAATTTGGACGTGCGGCCGCACTTGCCGTCCACGTGGGCCTCCCCTGCTGCACAGTACAGGCACTGCCACCAGCTAAGCTCGCCTTCCCGACGAGGCCCCCGATACGGCCTCATCCCCGGACGAACTCGCCACAGCCGCCCGCACTCGCTGCTCTCCTGCGCGGAGATCCGCTGTGGGATGGGCCGGCCGCGCCGGGCTGCTCGCCGTCGCTGGAGGTGCTGCCCGCACCGGGTTGCCCGCGGGAGGGGCCGCCTGGTGCCGCGCCGGGCTGGCCATGCTCGCTGGAGGTGGCAGCCGCGCCGGGCTGACCGCGCCGGACCAGCCCCGGCCGCGTGCGCTCCACCAGCCGAGCGGCGGCGCCTACACCACGGTGGCCGAGGGTGGGAGTGGGTTCGGGCGGAGCTAGATCAGGCGGATCCGGCGGGAGAGATCCCGGCGGTGGTCCCTAGCTGGCGGCAGCGGCGCCCTGGCCGCCCTCCCCCATTCGCTCGCTCGCTCGGTCTCAGTCGGGAGTTTTGCACTGGGTCTCCGCTGTCGGCTCGGTCGAATGCAAAATGGGCAGAAAAAGCAGAAGGGCAATTTAGACATTTCGCGTATCTCCAAGTGGGGAACCAAACAGAATACCCTAACAGAGTTGATGGAATGCCATAGAAGGAAGGGAATTTCGTTTTGGGGCCATACAGGTAAGTTCAAAAAAACGGGCCATACAAGAAAGATGCATTTTTTCCAGGGCCATAGAGGTAAAAAGCTCAATAAGAAATTACTGAAAAACTGTAGATTTCTTGGTGCTTAGGACAATTCAGTGGTGATTGAATATGAGATTTCTAGTTTATGCAATGAATAGTGATACAGGATAGTCCCTCAGCTCTTATCCTTGTGGGTTTACATACGGGACATCTGAGCTGAGCTAACCCTGTTAATTGGCAACATGCATATGAATGATAAAGTATATGCTAATGATCTGAAGACAGTAAATATGCAGCAGTTCTTTTCTAAACAGGATTGTATTATACTCCCTCCGTCGCCAAATATAAGGCATGCACATATTTTAAAATTCAACTTTGTTATCTTTGACTAACAATTAGCCTAATTATATGAAAATTTTGTAACAAAAGTAGTTATATTAGATTTGTATTTAGAAATACTTTTTAATGATCAAACTTTTGTTCCTATAAATTATATATTATGAGAAATTATAGATCAAAATATGTTCTTGAAGACCACACCAAGTCAAATCATGCCTTATATTCGGGGACGGAGGGAGTAGTGTTAATATATAGAGCAGTAAATTCGCACCTTCCATGAAGGTGTAGAATACATCCTCAACAAGCAAGGCCTTACACCAAGCGCAATGACGTGAACACCTGAACAGGAAGATCCTGGAGGACGCGAAGTGTACAAGGGTGTGGTCGAGTTGGCCGCACCGGGGTCACCAATATTTGTGTCATAGGGACTGAAACTGACTCCGCTGGTGTTGGGGTGACAGGGCCTCTGCAACGGAGGATTGGGCGGACCTCGCTCACCGGCTTGACAATGCACCTTCCCTGGAGGACTTTTTATGTGATTGCCGGTGAAGTGTAGGAAATGGAGAAGATGGAACCCTTGGTGAAGGGTGCGCAGATCAATGAATGACGGTATGTTGTAAAAAAAATGAATGACGGCATGGACAAATGCAGTGAAGACCTTGATGAAGACTTGATGTTGACAACTGTTCTCAGGTGCAGAAAGTCGAGAGGAGCGCACCAGATGTCGATGCACTAGCCGGCAAGCAGATATGGCGGTAGGGTGGTTGAACTGGCTGCCTGCCAGAGGGGAGGGGGGAGGGGGGAGGGAGGAATTTCTGGAGATGTGTTCAGTGGTGACCGACATCAACTTTTAGGTTATCTGAGATGAGATACCAATGATAGTACATAAACTACGGAGTTTGGACAACTCTTTATTATGTAGCTCTAGGCATTTCACTGACAGACAATGGTAGAACTTGGGCAACTGTTCCCTAGATAGATATATTGCTCGACTATTTGGTTTAATTGTGTTGTCCTATACTTTTCACTGTTTCGAATGTTCCCATTTTTATTGTCATACTAGTCAGAAAAAAGGTTGTATCCTATGCAACAGGTGTTTAGGTGGAACCTTGGAAAGTTACCCATGGCCATTCAGTTTTAGAGCAATGGATGACGTTGATCAATTAGGTGTCTTATTCACAACAAACTTTTGACTGTAGGGGTTTTGCCTTGTATCATGAACACTACACAAGCTCCTATCATCACCATGAATTCATGTTAGTGATACTTGTAGATATGCTTGTATAATTTATTGCCTCCATTGACTCACTGCATTCTTGCTTGACTATGATCACTGAACACAAGCATGGTCCATGTCTCTGGTGGCTGCAGCCACATTTTCGTAGGAACTGGACCCTAGTAGACCCTAAGCTCATGTCCTATGTCCTTTTCTAGACTAGCCACCACTCATTTCACACTTTAAACCTTGCCTGAAATAAACTTTGAAATACTAGATTCGAATGTCAACAGTAGATCCATTTGCTTGTTTCAGTAGGGATTTCCTACTCACAGGACCGCTTCAGTGATTTTCTTTTTAACTTCTACAGAACATGTACCATGGTAGATACTAAATATAACCTCGCAGGGGATTTGAGAAATAAGGAATGATATGTAGTACTGAAACACAAAGTACTGCCACCTTACCTGAGATAAAACCCAGACGAATACCTTTCCTGATAGATGAAACCCCTGATGCGCTTGGTATTTAGTTTGTGTGTAGTTGTCAGTGCCTCAATGGTCGACATATAACTGTATTTCATTTGTCTAGCAATAGTTTCACACTAGGATGTTCTGCTGATGCTTCCTCATTTTGTTTGTTTTTATGCCATGGAAAAGTAAAATTAGAATTAGACTTTCCTGTAGAGCTTGAGGGCATATGTCATGCCAAAGTGTTGGGCTTTCTTTCTAACAGCTTACTGCTGTATTATTTTCTTCTACGAGATTATACACTGACTTCTTCCCATACCTGTGGAATGGGAACATTATTTGTTGTGCAGGTTATGTGAGGAAAATTACATATCGTGAGGACATTCAAAAGATAGATGAGCTAGACAATGACAAACTACCATAGTTTGAAAGGTCTGAAGTCATTCGGCTGCTGTAATTTTGTAACTGCTGCCGAATAGCTTGTGCTCGCAACCTACAAATTGACCAATGATTCTTTCCACTGCACATTCTACTGTTCAGGCACGATACATGGAGGGGTTGTTCTTTAAGCATTGTAAACATTACGTTCAAAAAAAGCATTGTAAACTTAGCAATGGTGCCTAGTAATTGTACCCGACCGTTACGTAAAAGAAAAGAATAAATCTCAAGGGGATTCTTATCTCGGCTGTATAGAACCTTTTTGGTTTGCTGTACGTTCGTTCCCAAGCAGCTTCGTATTAGAATCTTATACTTCGCACGTTGGCATGGTCCATCTGTTGCCCTCATTTCTGGTTTGAGGTTGCCTACACTGCAAGCTCTGGAAGAATCCCACATTCTGAAACTCTCTGCAGCTTTCAGGCATATGTATTCTCTCAAACTTTGCTGATGGCAGGCGACATATAAACTTTGATGGAGGGCCATCACCTCTAGCTAGCCGCAGCAGAACAATTATTCATCGCCAAAAAAAAATGTCTCATCTGAGCATTCTCTCCTTCAAGTACAATCTCGCGAAGCTCCGGTCCAAGGCCGGCCCGCTGTCGGCCAGGGACCGGCAGTTCTCCGACCTGAGCACCTACAAGCCCGACGACGAGGAGATGAAGAAAGTTTTCAACATGATAGCTAGCCAACCCCGTGGGATCAACAAGAAAGACCTCCAGCAGCTCCTGGAGAGGTTGGGGAAGGCGGACGCCGCCACCGAGGCGCGGCGGATGATGTGCGTCGCGGACCACAACAAGGACGGGTACATGGACCTGGAGGAATTCATGGAGGTGCACCGGAACGGCGTGCAGCTCAGGGACATCCGGCGGGCCTTCTTTGTGTTCGACAGGGACGGGGATGGCAGGATCAGCGCGGAGGAGGTCATGACGGTCCTGCACAACCTCGGGCAGAGCTGCAGCCTGGACGACTGCCAGAAGATGGTGAGGGAGATCGACAGGAACGGCGATGGCTTCGTGGACATGGACGAGTTTATGGTCATGATGACTCGCCCGCGGAGGAAGCCGTGAGCACCGAGCTAGCTAGCTTCCGTGCACGTCCTGATGTAAATATGCCATATGCAGGTCGTATCCTGAATAAGATGATCATATTCAAACCAGCTATCTTCTCTTCTGCTGTTTATCTTTCTGCAGCTTGCTGATGACGTGCTATTAGAAATTTAGGGGTCTTCTAAGCCTGGCTGTCACTGCTCCTTGCAGTTGCTCGTTTGCTCTGCACAGGAGAATTCCCGCTGCAACTGCAACAACAGTCTTGTCTTCATCCGGAAGCACACAGAATGGTTGTACGTAGCGATTACAGTCTTGTCGATGACCTGACAACTTGCAGTGTCTGACGTAGAGACGAGTCCAATAAAGCTACCGAAAGTACTGAAACGAATAATCGGTGCCCATGAAACTTTGGCCCAGTTTAGTTGCCAAAATTTTTGGCAAAATACAACTGTAGCATTTTCGTTGTTATTTGGCAATTAGTGTCCAATCATGGTCTAATTAGGCTTAAAAGATTCGTCTCGTCCATTTCGTCTAAACTGTGTAATTAGTTTTATTTTTTATCTATATTTAATGCTTCATGCATGCGTCCAAAGATTCGATGTGACGGGAAATCTACTGTTCTTTTGCAAAATTTTCTGGATCTAAACTGGGCCTTTACCAAAAATTTCAAAGTCAATGCACGGTTGTAGCGCACGCATGGGAAGTTGAAACCTACTCCCTCCCATTGTCTCTGAATAACTGTCATCGATGGTATACGTGCCTCATGTTTAACTCAATTTGTAGAAAATACGTGCGATATTTTTATCTTCAGATAAATTTATTAAAAACTAGATTCAAAAATCTTTCCAATAATATTAATTATGTACTATAAATATTAATAATTTTTAATATATATTTAGTCAAAGTTGTTTTCGAAAAGCGAAAACGATTGATATTTAGGAACAGAGGGAGTAACACGGGCTGTCGTCCCGATTATCCTTTTTTTTCCATGCCGGGCTGTCGTTATGCTTTTTTTTATGTTTTTTGTTGGGTTCGTTTCAACTTTATATTACATTTTCTTCTTAATAAATATATGTACTCCGTGTGTTAAAAAAAAGCTAATACTCCATTTGTTCCAAATGGTAAATCATTTTGCCTTTCTTTAGTTACATATATTTTGCTGTGGATATATATATATATATATATATATATATATATATATATATATATATATATATATATATATATATATATATATATATATATATATATACACACACACACACTATCCCTCTCTAGAGAAATATTTTTTTGGATTAATATATACTGAAAAAAATGCTGGTTTTTCTAAAAACATAAAACGGCTAACAATTTGGAATGGAACGGAGGGAGCACGACAGAGGGAGCACGCTACTTTCTTCAAGAAACACCATGCCACCACGAGAAAAACGAAGCGTGTATGGTTGCAGAGTTTAGACGAGAGGGCAATAATGCAGGGCCTCATTTCAGCATCCTATTCCATCTCTCTTTTTAACACGATAGCACTATACAGTATACAGTATGCCCGATTTCCCTCTCTTTGCAGCAGATTCCCACATTGTGCGGCTGCCCGTCCTTACCTCTTGCAGGTGCACAGCTTACACGATTCTATTCCACGACGCCATCAATCAGCTGGATGATGAATGCAGAAGCTCATATCTTCAGCTTTTTTTAATTTTGTTCTTTTTCAGCCACTTGGGTGCAGATTCTTGCTCCATTCAACGAGTAGTGCACGAGGATCTAGACGGCTCGATCTGATCGGCGCGCGATAGATGCCGTTGTGTTGTGCTCTTGGACCTGGCAGTACGTGGCCTATTTGTCGACCAACAAATCTGCGTAGAGAATCAGCTAAGCTGCAAAAGGTCACAACTCACAACAAGGCAGGGGTAGATACAATACAAGCCGTGATAAACGACGTTACCCCAGAAAAAGTGACGGCAGCAGGCGTTGTATTGCACGCGACAGCCTTGCCAATTTGGCTTGCTTATATAAGAGCAGTAGGTCTCAACAAGTTGCTGCACATACACATACAGGCAGTAAGAAAGGGTATATCTAGGTCATTTGCAGAGGAGCTAGCTTTCTGTGCTGGTAGTGTTGTGAGCGCCCGCTGCTGCTGCTGCTGCTGCGCTCGACCGACCGATGGCGATCAAGAACATGACGGTGGCGGCGACGACGACGCGGTCGCTGGACGCGGACATGACGGTGGACGAGTTCAAGGAGTGGCTGCGGCGGTTCGACACGGACCGGGACGGGCGCATCAGCCGCGACGAGCTGCGGCGCGCCATGCGCGCCATCCGCGCCCGGTTCACGGGGTGGAGGAGCAAGCAGGGCATCAGCTACGCTGACACCGACGGCGATGGCTACATCGACGACAGCGAGGTGGACGGCCTCATCGAGTTCGCGCAGAAGAACCTCGGCCTCAAGATCGTCGCCTATTAATCTCGCGGGGGCCGCGGCGGCGTCCGGCGGGCGCTGGCTCGCCATGAGCTAGCTATATAGCGACAACTCACCATCACTCTCCCCAGCTAAAATAAGAAAGGGTTGATCTATCGCTTGTCTTCTGTTAAAAAATGCTTTCCATGTACTTAGTCAATACGAGTTCGAGATCATGCACTAGCTCTCTATGTTGTTGTTGTCGTTGTTGTGTGATCTATGTACGGTGTGTATGGTACTCATGGGTGTTGTTGATGTTATTTTGCTCTAGTGAAATTGACGGTATAATGCTTGACCATCCCGCTACTCCTATATTGAGGATATCTTCGAGTTACCCGTTTTGCTACTTGGTTAAACTTGTTCGCTTGAGCTTTCAGCCGCTTATTTTCAGCCAGCCAATAGTGTTTTTCTCTTACAACAAATCAGCCAACAGTATTTTCAGCCGCTTATTTTCAGCCAAGCTAACAGGCTTCTGCAAGCTCCGGTTGATGCATCTTAGACCTCGTTTGTCAGAGCTCAGCTTTACTAGTGAAGTTTTTTTTTCAGCTTTATGAGCAATTTTCTTGGGGTCTGTTTAGTTTTCAAAATTTTTCAAGATTCTCCGTCACATCGAATCTTTGGACGCATGCATGAAGCATTAAATATAGATAAAAAATAAAACTAATTACACAGTTTAGACGAAATTCACGAGACGAATCTTTTAAGCATAATTAGACCATGATTGGACACTAATTGCCAAATAACAACGAAAGTGTTACAGTACCATTTTTCAAAAAAAATTCGTGAACTAAACAAGACCTTCGTGAAACTAAAGCTATTTTAGAGACTTGTTTGGTAAAATAGTTTTGCATGTAGATTTCCTTAAAACATGCTCTCACAGAATCCCACAAGCTACCCAAGTGTAAGGTGAAGTTGTGAAAAGTTATTTTCAACTTCAACCCATCCCATTCCCATGTCAGACCCTGCCACCGCCAAGTTATTCAGGCTACAATCGCCGTCTCTTACAATATGGCGTTCCACCGCACGAGCTGTACGTACCTTGCCGGAGATGTACGCAATAGCCTTGCGTTGACCACTGACCTGAACGCTTGGGATCCACTTCAGTGTCGACCAAGCCCATTTCTCAGTGTAAATCTACCTTTTTACTACAAAAGACCCCCTAGGCAAGGCATCATTGCCATGTTACCTGAACTTGTATAAAAGAATACAAGAACAAAACAGGCTACGTAACAGAGAAAATTATAACTACATTTGATGAAGCCCTCACTTCCACTGCTTCCATTCCAAATGCAACCATGCAAGCAGAAATATGGTCCAACGCAAGAGGGATGCGTTGTCAAGAGTTGGACTCCTTATGATTGTCAGTTATAACTAAATTTGATGAAGTCATCACTTCAACTGTTATCATTGCAATTGCAACCATGATAGCAAAAAATCTGGTCCCACACGAGAGCTCCTTTTTTGCCTTCATTTTTTAACAAGGCGAGTCCCTTGCAAAGAATCTTTCCACCATCCATCTCTTTTTCTTTGTCTTGTGTGGTGTGTCTCACACCCATTTTCATCACGCGGTCTCCTACCTCTCGCACGATGACTCATTTCCCTCGTTACGATAGTAGAGTGGCCTAATCTTTCGGTTGGAATGAATATATCGATTGGAGGTTGAAGATGACATTAAGGCCCTCTCGCATGATGACTCATTTCCCTCGTCATGAGAGTATGGTGGCCTAATCTTTCAGTTGAGATGACTATCTTGATTGGTGGATGAAGACGACATTAAAGGGCTCAGTACAACTGACTAATGATGTTGTGTCCTAGCGACAAATACACCACCTCTAATGGTTGCTCATGATCTTGTGCAGGACGATCAATTGGCCAAGAGCACTCATCTTGCAACTACAAGCAACCGAAGAACCAACAGGAAAAAAATAGAGCATGCACTTGAATTGCTAGATTAATATAAAGGTTTCCATCTAAAAACACAAGATGGTTGGGTTCCGAAAACAAGTAGACAGAAAGTCTAGCCGACTGCTAAGCAAAATAGCAATGGCTAAATCAAAATAAACAAAATCCAATCTGTTCTTGGTGGCCAGAGACCTATCAGTAGATGGGTGGATGACCACAAGAGTGTTGGGGTCGTGCCTCAACCCTAGGGCGCTTCCTTAACAGACTCCACTTGATACATAGGCCATTGACCTAAAATAGAGTGACGTAGCACCGTGTGGCAGAATAGGTCTCGACATTGAAACGATGCTTGCAATCGAATCTGATTAGATATGAACACGTCCAAATCTATTGGAAAGTAGACTTGATTTTTTTTGCCGTGAACTACTAAAACTCCCAAACCGAAATATGTGTGAAGTCGTGATGACTGTCATAAATGGGTGTTGTCTTATAGTCCGAATCTAGCCTACGCGAATCCATTTCCTTGTTAATCTTCTCCATTGTTTTTGATGAATACAGAAGTGCTCAGATCTCTATGTTCTAAATAAGTTGGGTACAAGCTTAAGAACGAACTCATATAATAATTGATTTGACGCACAAGCAAGTAACCGGTCCAGATGGTGTTGATGTCCTCATCATCTTGTCTCCTTCTATTTCTCCTGTGCCAATTTTGTTTTCAAATTTTTGTAAATTTTATTTGTTTTTCTTTGCATTTTTTGTTTCATTTTTTCGAATTGTTTCTCGATGATTTTGAATATTAGTTTTCATTCCGTCGAAATCTTTTAGAGGATTTATTCACATGTATGCATATCGTTTATATATAAATCTGTATATATAATTTCTTATATATATAGAAAAAATGGCCTCCAGGCTCCTGGTCAGTCCGAAACGTGGATTTGCTTCGTTAGACTCGACGGCCCATGAAGCAGAAGGTGTTCAGCGGTCTTTCCCCTTGTGCTCCGCATGACCCACCTAATAAGACGAGAGGGACTGGGCCTAAAAGGCTTGATCTCGCGCCTGTCCTTGGGCCTAGTTCCCAATTTCGTTGCATACAGTACGTAATAACGTAATAACTAGCGCAGTGCGCAGAGGTTCGAGAGTGTGTCATTCCACGACGCCACTGCTGTCGCCGCCGTGAGCGCCGTCGCCGCCACCGTCGCTGAGTGCAGTAGCCACCCGTGAGTACTGCTGTGCCTGGGATTGAGCGGTCGTGCTGTTGAGAGTCTTTCCCTGGCGTGCCTGGGATTTCTGTGCTCCACTGAATCTTCAGTGTGAGATCTCCCCAATCTCTCCCCAAACTAATCAGCTCCTTACTGCTCTAATTTCCAACGTAATTCGGGCTGGTTAAAGGGCAAACATTGGGTTTGTTTCTCGGCCTTGGTTGCGTTTTTGGGAATTAGAAGCGGTACCACCTCTGAGTAAGCTGTTCAGTTTGGGGATGGCTGAGTCTAACTCAGGACTACAGCAACCCGTAAGGGAAAGGGATAGTGACCTTGATGTTTTGCTCCAGCACTTGGAGATAAGGGAGGATGAAGAACAAGATATTGTTTTAGAAGAAGATCTGGAGGTGTTAAAAGCAGAGGCACGATGGACAGCTTTGTCAAAGGTTTGTTCCTCAAAGACTTTCAGTCATACTGCTTTCATTGAACATATGAAGTATGTGTGGAGCTTAGCAAAAGATGTCAGCTTTAAGGCCATAGAGGAAAACTTGTTTCTGCTTAAATTCTCTTGCTTGGAGATTGGCGCAAGGTGATGGACGAGGGTCCTTGGATTTTTAGGGGGCATGCTGTTCTTTTGGAAGAATATGATGGGATTACAAAACCCTCCAAAGTGAGATTCAAATACCTAGCAACTTGGGTTCGAATCTATATATGATCTACCAACAGGATTTAGAACGATGAATATAGGCCAATTGGGAAATAAAATTGGCGATTTTTTGAAGGTGGATCTGGATGATAACACTAGTAGGTGGAGAGACTTTCTTACGTATCAGAGTTAAGCTAGATGTGGAGAAACCTCTTACCAGGATTGTCTATGTTTCGTTACGAGGTGGAAAACGAGAAGCCTTTTCGTGTGAAGTATGAGAAGCTCCCCAGATTCTGTGTGTGGTCTTCTGGGACATGTTGAATGCGGTGATGGTGTGCATGAAAAAAAGGAAATCCAGTATGGGGATTGGTTGATTGCAAGTCCAGAGAGGAAAGCAAAAGTAAGAGGTAGCAGATTTTCTGGTTCGGAGGATACGAAGGGGTCTAACTCCAGAGATTCCATCAAGTCTTATTTTGAAAGGAGATCCTCGGAACCTAAAAGTGGAAATACCAGCCAGAGAGACTTAAATGACTTGACTGATGATGACACTAGAAGTCCCTTGAAGAGGGATAGTGGTCGGCACCTGAAGTCCAATGATGAAGAGGCTAAAAAATGTCTTACTCTACAAGGTGCAAGAGTACAGGAAGGTGACAATCTTGCTATGGCTCTTGTTCCTACCTCTGATATGAAGCTGAATATAGGGGACAACTATGAAATAAAGGCTACCCATTTGCTTTTAAAAGATGTTGATCAAAGTGTTTTTGTGAGAGATGGAACTTTGAAAGAGCGAAGCCAAAAGCGACTTAGAGTGGAGGATGGAAATGAGTTTTCTGATGACATTGAGATGAGATCGGTGGGCTCCCTAGAGGAGTACCGCCGGGAGAAATGAGAGCCCTATGCTGGAACTGTTGCGGAATTGGCAACCCCGCGACAGTAAGAGAACTTCACGATCTCGCGAAGGAGTATGCCCCCTCGGTACTGTGTATTCTTGAAACACAAATTGCTAAAACCCAAGTGGAAAATTTAAGGTTTGTTTTGGGTTACGATAACAGCTTTGCTGTTATTAGCAATGGAAGAAGTGGCGGTTTGGGGATTTTTTGGACTAATGAGTTTCCATTAAAAGTCACAAAGTTCTCTCAATATCATATTGATACAGAGATATGTGAAAGGGATAGGGATCCATGGAGGATTACTTTTGTTTATGGTGAACCAAATTGTGCTGAAAGGAAGAAGACATGGGATTTACTGAAATTCATTAAGGGGCAGTGTTCCTTGCCTTGGATATGTATGGGAGATTTTAATGAAATTTTGCGACCAGAGGAACAATTTGGGCCAAATCCTAGAGAGGGTTATTTAATGGAGGGCTTTTGAGACACAATGGATGTATGTGGTTTTTGTGATATTGGGTATATTGGTTTGGACTGGACTTGGGAGAAAAAAATGGCTAATAATGAGTATGTCCGGGTGAGGTTGGATCGTGCAATAGCTACAGCTGAATGGTGTAGTATGTTTCCAATGACTTCACTGAGACATTTAATTGTTGTAAAATTAGATCACTGTCTAATACTCTTATCTACAGAACGAGAGGTTCAAAGCACAAAATTTACTACTAAAGGAAGGTCGTTCAGGTATGAAGTCATGTGGGAATCAAATAAAAGTCTGGCCAACTGATTTCCTATGTGTGGAAAGATGATATGCATTGCAGCAACATTAAAGAGTTGAACCAGAAATTAAATCGGCTAACGACTGCCATTCAACAATGGAGTGCTACTTCTTTTTATGTAGTAAGAAAGGAGCTAAGGATTTTGAGAAAGAAAATAGAAATTCTTCGGACAAATCCTCAAAGAAGGGGGCCTTCAAATGAAGAGAAGGAAGTAGAAGAAAAGATTATAATGCTAAGTCTGCAGGAGGAGATAATGTGGAAACAACGCTCATGTATCTAGTGGCTTACAGAAGGGGACAACAATACAAAGTTCTTTCACCAGAAAGCTAGCCGCAGACATAATAAAAATAGAATTACAAGGTTAACCCGTGCGGATGGAGCAATCACGGAGGAGATCGATGAAATGCAATATATGACAAGAGATTTTTATAGAAATCTATACTCCTCTCAGGGTACCTTAAATATGGAGCAAGTCCTATGTCATGTGCCAAGAAAGGTAACCGATGAGATGAATGCTTTCTTATGCCGACCATTTACAGAGAAAGAAGTTAAAGAAGCTTTATTTCAAATGTCTCCATTGAAGGCTCCAGGACCAGATGGATACCCAGCCCATTTTTTCCAGAGGAATTGGGATATATGTGGGGAAGATATTACCAGGACAGTGCTTCGAGTGCTCAACGGGCATGAGTTACCAGAAGAAATTAACAGTACATTCATTGTTTTAATTCCAAAGGTGGCCAACCCGACCTCGATGGGACAGTTTAGACCGATCAGCCTATGTAATGTGGTCTACAAAATCATTTCGAAGGCATTGGCTAATCGGCTCAAGACAGTCCTCCCTGAAATCATTTCCGAAGAGCAGTCTGCATTTGTCCCAGGAAGGATAATTTCTGATAATATAATTGCTGCATATGATGCCTGCATTTTATGCAAACAAATGCCACAAAGAGAAATGGTTATTGTGCTCTCAAACTTGATATGTCCAAGGCTTATGATCGAGTGGAGTGGCCATATCTATTTGCCATTATGGAGAGGCTGGGATTCAACAAGAAATGGATTGATGTAATTACGAAATGTATAACCTCAGTATCTTTCTCAGTTCTATTCAATGGAGAGAGATTAGAAGAGTTTAAACCATCTAGAGGAATTAGACAAGGTGATCCAATTTCTCCATACCTATTCCTTATTTGTGTTGAAGGTTTGTCATGTCTTTTGAATAACAATAGCCATCAAGAGAGGGGAATTATATTAGCTAAAAATGCTCCAAGAGTCAGCCATTTACTATTTGCAGATGACAGCATCTTATTCTTCAAAGCGAGTGTAAGAGAGGCAGAAGAAATTGAATCTCTCCTTGCTGCTTATTGTCATGCATCTGGACAACGAATCAAATATGACAAGTCATCAATTTATTTTAGCAAAAAATGCAGCAAAACATCAAAGGAGGAGATCAAAGGGAAGGTGCGCGTGTATAATGAGGCACTAACTGAACGCTATTTAGGATTGCCTACTGACGTGGGTAGATCAAAAAATGGTGCCTTCAAATATTTAAAAGACTAGATATGGAATAAGGTGCAGGGATGGATGGAACAATGCCTCTCAGCCGGCGGAAAAGAAATGTTGATTAAAGCTGTAGCTCAAGCAGTCCCTACTTATTCCATGAGTTGTTTCAGGCTACCAAGGGGGCTATGCCAAGCAATTAATGCAATGATTCGAAAAATTTGGTGGGGCAGTAAGGAAGGGAAAAGGAAAAATTGCTGGGTGTCATGGGAAGAAATGACTCAGCCTAAATACCTTGGTGGGTTATGATTCAGGGATATCGAGCTCTTTAATTTGGCTCTTCTTGCTCGGTAAGCTTGGAGGATTATGCAAAATTCAAAGTCCCTAAGTGCCAGGTTGCTAAAAGCATTATATTTTCCTGATAAACATTTACTTGATGCAGCCCTGCGAAGTAGACCCTCACAAATTTGGAGAGCTATAGTTGATGGATGGGACGTTCTTCAGCAAGGTTTGATCAAAAGAATTGTGAATGGTGAAAGTATAAATATTTGGGAACATAATTGGCTCCCAAGGGATGGTGGGTTGCGGCCAATTGCATCAAAGCTATCAAACCCACCCAAGCGTGTTAGTGAATTAATAGATGGAATATCTATGCAATGGAGGCATGATGTGATTCAAAAGTACTTCTATAATATGGATGCTCGCGGGTAATAAAAAATATTCCTTTGAGTTCATGCCGGCAAGATGACTTTTGCGCATGACATTACGAAAGATATGGTATATTCTCGGTTAAATCTGCTTACAGAATGCTTGTTCATCGTAGGAATCAAATACAAGATTGGCTAGATGGCAAGGTAGAGAGCTCGGACATTGAAGGAGCTAAAAGAAGATGGAAATTATTCTGGAAGGTCAAGGTACCATCAAAAATTCATATTTTTTCTTGGAGATTAGCCTATAACTCTTTAACAACTAGTGAAGTTCTTAAAGAAAGGTCAATGAGTGAACGATTTGAGTGCAAATTATGTGGTGCTATTATCGACTCGTGGCGCCATGCTATTTTCTATTGTACAATGTCTAGATGTGTTTGGGCTCTAGTAGATGAGGATCTCACTAAACATATTGTTGCAACTGAAATTGATAATCCAAAGACATGGCTGTTTTTTATGCAGGAAACTTTACCTGCAAAAGAATTTCAAAAACTTCTAATCATATGTTGGGCAATCTGGGGGGCCCGGAGAAAGGCATTACATGAGGATGTATTCCAAAGCCCATTATTAATATTCAACTTTATTACAAAATATCTTGATGATATCAAACTGGCTGGGTTGATTGAAGATAATGAAACAACCAGATCAACAAGAAACAAGCTTCCAAATGGATACCTCCGCCTAAAGCTTTCTTGAAGTTTAATGTTGACGGTGCGGTGGCGCGGTCTAGAGATAATGGGACTGTTGGTGTGGTGTGTCGAGATAAGGGGATTGCAAGTGCTATGGTCATTGATGGCTTAACTGATCCGTCATCTTTGGAAGCTCTGGCTTGTAGTGAAGCAACTTCCTTGGCCATGAACATGGGTGTGCGTAAGTGTGTAATAGCTTCAGATTGTTTGGAAGTCATTATGAATCTTCAGAAGCAAAATTTGTGTGCTTATTCCTCGGTCTTGAAGGAAATTAAAGTCAGAAGCACTTTGTTTCAGGAAGTAGTTTTTAGAGAATCAAATTATGAGGCCCATGCTCTTGCTAAAAGTGTTGGTAAATTGGCACCAGGGAGATATGTATGGCTCTTTGGGCGTCCAGAAATTTAACAGGTACCTCAAAACATTACTATGAGTTAATAAAATCTACCTTCCTCTCAAAAAAAAAAAAAGCGCAGTGCGCAGCAGAGCTAGCGAAGGAAGACCTTTCATCATCAGAAAAAGGAAGGGCTAGGGCAGCAGCGCGTCACTGACTCTGCTTCGTCTGCCCGGCCCGGGGCCCGGGCCATGCCCACGCCGCGCCAAGCCACGCGCAGCTGCCCTGCACGCCTCCACCTCCCGGCCCCCCGTCTCGTCTCCCTCAAATCGGATGAGAGACCGCGGCTGCAGGCTGCTGTAGCGCTGTGCCTGCAGCGGCCGCTGGCCGACCGTGGCTCCCCTCCCCGCCCGCATGCAGCAGATGCAGACAATTGTTTTTGTCCCGAGGCCACGGCCGGTGGCATGGCATGGCAGCCAGAGATCGAGCGCAGTGGCGCGGGGATGGGCGGGCCGGGGAGGAGGCAGAGGCAAGATTGACAGCTAAGTCACCTCATAAATTTGCGCACTGTGGCGGTGATCACCAGGCCCTTGTTTAGATTGAAGATTTTTTCAACCTGATGAATAGTACCACTTTCGTCTTATTTGACAAATATTGTCCAATCGTAGACCAACTAGGCTCAAAAGATTCATCTCGTGATTTTGAACTAAACTGTGTAATTAGATATTTTTTTTACCTACATTTAGTACTCCATGCAAGCGGCTAAAAATTGATGTGATGGAGAGAGAGTGAAAAAACTTGGAATTTTGAGGTGATCTAAACATGGGCCAGGTAGGCGGAGGAGGGAGGGCTGCTGCCGGGCTGGAGGAGCATTACGCGACAGGGCGGGAGATGCGATGGGGCCCGGCCGGGCAGCTGCAGAGGCCAGACCGAGGCCTCCTCCGCTCCGCCCGGCCTACCCCTGCCCGGGTCGGCTCGCCCGCCCCGCGCCTGCGCAAAAGGACAAAGAGGTCCGCATGCCGGACGCGGACGGTACGGGGTGATTAGCAGATACTAAGCGCTCCCTCCCGTGGATGCCGCTGCGTGCCCGCAGGTCTCAACACGCTTTCCATTCGTGGCCTCGTTTAGTTCGGTGAACTGGGGAGAAAAAACACTGTATCAGAATTCCTGTAGCATTTCGTTTGTATTTGGTAAAAATTATCTAAATTTTGACTAACTAGACTTAAAATGTTCATCTCGCAAAGTACAACAAAACTATGCAATTAGTTTTTGATTTCATCAACATTTAGTACTCCATGTATTTGCCGATATTTTGATGTAACAGGAAATCTTCTTTTTGCATAGTGAAATTTGGGGAGAATTAGAGTAACTAAACAAGTGCCGTGTTTGAATCTTTGGTGACGACCAGCCCACCACAGCTTTGACCACATGCCCAGCACCAGCTAGTACAGTACTTACAGTACTAGAGATAAGCACACCTAGTACTTGCATTTTGGCTGTGTTTAGTTCACTTGAAAAGTACACTATGCAAAAAAAAAATTCTCCGTCACATCAAACTTACGATACATGCATGGAGTACTAAATATGGATAAAATCAAAAACTAATTGTACAGTTTGGTTGTACTTTGCGAGACGAATGTTTTGAACCTAATTAGTCAATGGTTGAATAATTATTACCAAACGCAAACGAAATGCTACAGTATCGCTACAGTGAATTTTGGCACTCCAAAATTTAGAACTAAACACAACCTTGTAACAAATGGATCACAGACGAAGACTCATGTAATACTACACTAATAATTTTGCAGATTTTTTTTTATATAAAAAAGCACCATTGAACTGAATGTAAAAGCTAGATACTACTCCCTCCGTCTCTAAATATGTGTCGTCTTTGGTGTACGTGTCACAAGTTTGACTCGATTTGTAGAAAATACGTGTAACATTTATATCTCTAAATAAATTTATCGAAAAACTAGATTCAAAAATCTTTCCAATCATACTAATTATGTATCACAAATATTAATATTTTTTAAATATATATTTAGTTAAAGTTATTTCTTTAAAAACGAAAACAATATCCCTATATATATATATATATATATATATATATATATATATATATATATATATATATATATATAGGGATAGAGGAGTACTCATGATTACTGCACCTAGCCACCAGCCAGCCCACCAGCATGCAAGCGCTTCGTGGAGTGAGCTGGAGGCTGAGGCCTGAGGGGCGGCTAGCTGTGCCAAAAGCAGACAAGCATGGGAACAGCTAAACAACACGTACATCAGGGACCCACACCATGTGAGGGTGAGGGGGGAAAATACTACTGCATTTAACCGGCCCTTTCAAAAACATCAGAGCTTACAAAAAGTTTTTAATCTTAGACTAATTAGGCTTAATAGATTCGTCTCGTAAATTACTCCTAATCTGTGCCGACATGCATGTAATTAGCCTACATTTAGTATTCATGCATTTGATAGAACATTGATGTGATGGGAGTTAAACTTTAACACACCCAAACCAAACGGGGCTGAGTTAATTTGACTACTAGTACTGCTGCCCTAGTACACTAGTACACGCGACCATGCATTACAATGCAAAGCTAGCATCCATGGATGCACATCTACTCGACCAACGAATTACTGCCAAGAAACAAATGATCAAAATTCCCTTATACACCCAGAATAAATAAATAAAAAAGAAGGAAACAAGCTGCGGCAAAGAGGGAAAGGACGAAATGCACATTGGTGTGAGCCACCAGAGACGTCTTCGTGTTTGGCTTCATCTCCGGTAGGCTAAGCCACGTACTGACATGATCGAGATATAGATCATCAGCTAGCTAGCGGATGCCAAATCATCAACAATCAGATGATGAGCAGCCAGCTGAAAGGCACACTTTACCACCCAATACTTCACCGCTAACAAGGAAGTCACAACTGATCCTGCTTCAGTCTCTCGCGCTTCACTGGCCTCCAAGATCCTGCGAATGTAGCATACATTATTGTCAACTCTCAACTGCCATTGATTGTAATTTGAAAAATTATAAGAAATATGTGCAATCTGGCGCTCTGTACTGTTAATTAAGTTCAGCTCCCAGTTACTAGCATGAAGAAATCGATATTGGATGCAGCAAGCAAGTACTCTATGCCCCATAGTTGCAGGTAGTTTCAACTCTCAACAACGATTCAGAAAACGCCAACGGTGGCAACAGGGCAACGGGACAATGCACACTATACCCAGATAGAGTGGCACTTGGACTACTGAGTGATGCGAAGAATTGTGAACAAAGATGTATCCGAGATGTTAGTGTTATTAGTGAAGACCCACCATATGGGCGTCGGTGGACGTGCCGGCGGCAGCGTCGGCGGTGGCGGCGGCCTGCTTCTTGGGCGCCTTCTTGAGCCCGAGCAGCTCCTTCCACCGGATGTTGGGCGCGCGGGGCACGCGGCCGTGGCGCTCGTCGGCGCGCAGCTCGTCGCGCAGCGTCACGGGCCGCCCGCTGGCGCCGGCCTGAAGCGGCGCCTCCCGGAGCGGCAGGAGGCGGCCCTTGGAGAAGAGCTGGTCGGCGGCCATCATCGGGTGGCTGCCGACGGAGAACTCGAAGTCGGCGTCCCCGGGCGCCGGCGCGCCACCGCGAGCGGCTGCCGGGGGCGGCGGCTCCACATCGAAGTCGCTGGAGAAGGACATCCGCGGCGCCATGAAGGGCGGCGCGGGCTGGTGCTGGTGCTGGTGATGCTCTGGGTTGTACATGTTATTATGTTAACACATGCCATGCATCGCCACGCACACGCGCTCTAGCTGGTTTTTGTCCCTCTCCGGCCGTCCTCTCTCCCTAGCTAGCTCTCCCACCTCTGAGCTCTTGCTCGCCCGTTCGTTATCAAGCTTTGAGATCAAGAGCGGAGCTAGCTAGCTGGCTAGAACACTCTGTGGTGGGTCTCTGGCTGGCTTGTGAGTGAGCTGCTAGCGGAGCAAGCTCAGCTCGTGTAGCCACTGGCTAGTGGATGTACTTGTGACTAGTGAGGAGAGTGATGGCTATGAATTGTGGAGCAAGCTCAGATATCTCTCTCGTGGAGTGAAGGGGTTGGGTTGGTCCGGGGACGGAGCGGGGCACGATATATAGTGGGAGCCTGCCCTGCTAGGAGGCCGACCGGGTAGCTAGGCCGGGAAGCAAAGCAGCTAGCGAGCGTCGTGGGCGCGGCCGGACGGATGGGCAACCGCGCGCGCGAAGCCGCGAATGCATGGGATGCATGATGGACGAGAACGGACCGACGGAACGGACGGGCGCCGGGGCCTCGCCGGATGTGGCGGTTTGGATGCACTCGGAATGTGCGCGCGTGAAGCAAGGCACGCGAGGAGGGTAGCATCTAGATCTGCCGTGTAGGGCGCTGGCTAGGCATGGCGCTGCGAGATTATTTTTTTTATGGGTTGTTGGGGGCGCCTTGGATGTTCAGGCAGGGAACTGGATGATGAGCTAGGGATGCATGGGCTCGCTCTTCGTACACTTGCTTCTTTGGAGGGTTGTTGCCGGTGCCGGGTAACAAAAATGGGAGTATTTTATGAATCATTGCACATTGTCGCTCGACGCTTCGGTGGCGTTACGACTTACGTTGCCCCGGCAGCAGGAAGGTGTTTCTTTTCTTTTTCCCCCAAAAAACAATAGATATATACACGCTCTTACCTCTAAGAATACATGCGTGCATACCCTGCCCGTAAGGAACTACGACAGAGAGGGGAAGGAATGGCCTTAGGTTGTTCTTCGTTATCAATGGACATGTCAGCACCACTAAGGACTTGTTTACATGCACTCGTATTCAACTTAATCCATATATATTGGAGTGGATTGGGATGTAGCTTAGTTTAATTTTACCCCGTTCATTCCAACATACATAGATTGAGACGGATACAAGTGCATCCCAAAAAAAAAGGCCTAAAAGAGTATAATTGACCATAATTGTAAGCATACATACATAGTCGGACACTCGAACCAGATAAACAGGTTTAGAGACTAACAAACTAAGCTATGTTTAGCAAAAAAAGATGTTATTTGGTGTGGTAAAAGTTCATCTAGCTAGGCCCCTAAGTGGTTTTTGCTAGTTAAGGATATTTCTATTATTAATGGTCTAATGAGTTTCGTTGCGCACAAGTAGGTATTAAAGCAAAAGGATGAGATGCTTATGCTTAGCAACGTTTTTCCACTACTACAAAATCAGTAAGCCCCACTGATTGTCAACTCCTGTCGGTTTTGCCAAACGCCGATGTTGCTCATTTCATAAAGGCCCTGTTTACTTCCTTCAAAATTCCAAAAATTTTACAAGATTCTCCGTCACATCGAATCTTTAGACGCATGCATAGAGTATTAAATGTAGGTAAAAAAAATAACTAATTGCACAGTTTGTCTGTAAATGTCGAGACGAATCTTTTGAGCCTAATTACTCTATGATTGGATAAATTTTACCAAATAACAACAAAAAGTGCTACAGAAACTTTACACCAACTTTTACACCATCTAAACACTACCAAAACAAACAAAAGAAAAAGTAGCAGTTCGTAGCCCCCCTCTCCACCCATAGCCCGGCGTGTGCCTGCGCCACTGTGCCTATCTTCCACGTGCTGCTAAGTCAATCAGGGAGGGAGATGGAGAGATAGTGAGCCTGGGCAGGGAGAGAAAATAGAACTTACGTATGGACGAGCACCAACGGATTTAACTAGATTAAATGAAGCTACGGATGTGAGCACCTACAGACTCAACTGCAATGAAATGAAATTTCAGGTCTATCATGTGCTGCCAAGTCTGGGAGGGAGATAGAAAGATAGTGAGCCTGGGCAGGGAGAGAGAAGAGAACTTGTCCATGGACACGAGCACCTATAGACTTAACTAGATTAAGGGGATGTTTGGTTGGCCGCCGAAGCCTGCCACTCCATGTGTGGCGCCGCCGAAGCTTTTTCTTTTCTAGCTGTGGCTTGCCACTCCGCAACGACGGCAGCGCCGAATCTTAGCCGACGAATTTCGGCGCCACAGCTGCGGCGTGGTTTTGTGTAGAGAGTAGCAGTGGCAGCCATAGCTTTCACAGAAACCAAGCAGCAGTGGCGCAGCCACAGACTGTGGTGTGGCTCGCATCGGCATGAACCAAGTAGTAGCCTAGCTCCGATGGCAGCCACATGTGTGGCGTGGCGCACGTCAGTCGGCAACCAAACAGCCTCTAAATGAAGCTATATGGACGCAAGCACCTACAGACTCAACCGCAATGAAATGAAATTTTAGGTCCGAATTATATATATATATATATAGCTGGCGGTTGTTAACCATAACCCGATTTTAAAGGAGATGAACGGGAGATGCTTTCGCCAAGCCTCATCCACGGTAATGCAGATCCTCATGCACATCAAGCACATCGCAGACCAGTGGATCGATTGCGCGAGTAATCAGCTTGTATTTAAGTCTGCTAGGCGGGGAAAAGCTGCTTGTATGATGATTTGCCCCACCTAGTGCGCCACATAGTGGCGTGTCGATGTAAAAACTCAAATTTCTCGATCTTAATACAATGATGTGAAAACCTTTTGCGTATTCAAGAAAAAGATAATGAGTTATTGCTACCCGATTTCAAAACAACTGATTGTGATAACATGTCACTGTAGGTTTTATTAACCGACAATGGTAATGCTAATAGTAATAACCACTCTTGTAGTTGTGACCTCCCTTGCAAAAAAAAAGGAAACTGGAGAGCGTCATGTGAAGATCAAGAAGAACATATTACTTAAATTCATTCACCCTTTGAAATAGAGTTTAGGATGTTGTACTATAAATGGTGACACATTTTCATGTGCTTGCATTGGAATCAAAGGTGTTCAAAAGAACTAACATATCCATGAGAACCATACTTAGTCCTTTAGTACACAAAACTTGATTTCTATCCAGTTCCGAATAATCTATGGGTTCACATAGATAATTTGGCAGATGGTGTCATAGCCTAACCATGTTAGCTCTAGAATCTTGAAACTACGAGCCTTGTATCAAGTTAGGAATCATCCATGCATTTGCAGTTTTTCTATTGTTCATCTTTGGTGGCATATAATATATGTAGGTTTGGTTTTTTAAGTTAAGGATTCTTTGAAAATTTAAAGATTATCTGCACTTAACAGAACCAATAGCTAGTTTTAGGCATGGGGTATAAATACTTCTTGTCCCTTACCACTCAATGTGTCCAACTATTTTGCTCCGGCAATATCTAGCAACGTGATCGCATAGATAAAATCAGATAGTAGCACAGAGACACAAAGATTTATACTAGTTCGGGGCGTGGTGCGCGCTAATCCCTACTCCAGTGATGCGGCTGCTTTTGTATTCGTATGCTCAATTACAGGGGCTGTTGATCCTAGCTACGTGTAGATGGAATATATAGGTGGAAGATGGATAATCTGGATCCTGAGCCCGAGGTCCCTACCCCTTTATATAGGCAGGAGAGGTAGGGTTACAGAGAGGGCGATCGGGCCAACAGATCATTTCCTAGTTTGTTACACGATATGCGCAACAGAAAGATCCTAGCTATGTTTAAGATACGCCTGCCTTGGTTTGCCTTGATCTTCACATTGGTCGATGAAGTCAACCCTCGTGGGCCTTTCTCTTGACGGCCGCTGGGCCGATAGCTTGGCGATGGTCATATATACGGGCGGTGCAGGTACCCCTGGCCTATATTTCTGACAGTAGCCCCTGTAGAACTTAATGATAAGCTAGCACATAGCTTCAAGCCCTCGGGACGTCGCAGTCTCCCCTGTAAGTTCTGCGTACTGTGAGTACATAGTGAGCATCTTCAGGAGCCGAAGTTTCAAGTAGTGCGGCTAGATATTTCCAAGCATTGGAGAGCCAGTATGTTGTCGTTCGAGTACCAAGAGCATTTCTCGGGTAGCAAGAATCTTCTTCAAGCATCGAGTGCGGCGGTGGTACACCGTACATCAAGGAAAATGTTGTTCCCTGGAAGCTGTAAGTGCCTGGCTCGGGTAGTGCACCCCATATTGGGAAACATAGTTTCCTAGGTGTGGCCCTTAGGACGTTGTTAACGTCGCGTTCGGGTGGTGTACCCGATAACCGGAAGCATAGCCTCCAGGACATCGTAGATGCCATGCTAGGGTAAAAATACCGATGTACTCAAGAAGTTTGTTCCCGACATTCCGGCGTGTAAATAGTGGTTGCGCATCATTAAGTCCTAGCCATAAAAAATAATGAGGATGGGGTAGGTGCACCTCCATCGCCCGCGCGTCACTAGGCCAGTTGATTTTTAGGGTGACCTGTCGCAGGTCATTTGTTTAACGAGCACTAAGGTGAAAGCCCAAGTTTGGTTTTGGTAATTAATGACACCAAGTTGCTAATGCCATTGTGAGGGCTTATGACCGGCATCAACCGGCAGGCGCGCGGGGCGAAGTGTGAGGGCTTATGACCGGAGCATCCGATCATTCGCGGGACCGGTGCGTCCGGTCACGCACCTAGGGGAGCAACGTGGAGGGAAGTTTGATTGGACGCGGTGGCGCGTCCGTTCCCATGCGACCGGACACGTCCGGTTGACAAAGTTGCTCTCTGGAACCTCTCTAGACAGCGACCGGACGTTGGCACTGTCGCGTCTGGTCGTGGCGTGGAGCACGTCCGGTCACACTTTACCTAAGAGCATAACGTTTCGTGACCGTTGGAAATCTAACGAGCGAGATTCAAAAAGGGACACGTGGCAAGCATCGGCGAAGTCACGCTGGTGCGACCGGACGCTGGCCGCGTCCGGTCAACGCGCGCAAAGCGGCATCTCGAGCCTAACGGCTCTATTCTTTGGGGATGCTTATAAATAGTTGCTTGGCTAGTTTTGGGAGCTCTCTCTTGACTCTTTGAACACTTGAGACATACTTTGAGCTAGAGAACTTTCTCTCCACTCATCTCCTTGCTTGGTTGCATACTCTAGTGAGATTGAGTGAGATTCAAGTGCATTGCTTAGTGATTTGCATCTAGTGGCATTTGATCCTTGAGTTGGCTACGGATTTCTCGTTACTCTTGGTTGTTTTCCGACATCCTAGACGGCTTCGAGCAGTGGTGGTGTTGAGCTCATGATTGGAGATTGTTTCGAGCCTCACCAAGTGATTGTGAGGGGTTCTTGAGCCTTTCCCGCGTGAGTTCACAAATTGGCTACTCTAGTGGAGCTCGTGGCTTGGAGGATCCCCATCTTGTGAGTGGATGTGCGACACCCGCTGAGGGTTTGACTCTTGATAGTCAATTAGCTCGTGATCCATCAAGTGGGTGCATTGCCACAACAAGGAGTAGCTTGCCGGGAAGCAAGTGAACCTCGGTAAAAAATCTTGTGTCATCTCTTGTCAAGGATTCTCTTTGTGATTATGTGTGATTGATTCTTTGGATACATCTCATCTCTACACCATCGGTATAAGAATCAATTTACTCCCCTTTTACATTCTTGCACTTTATCTTGTCTAGTGTGCTTAGAGTAGTTTGTATCACATAGGAGTAAGTAGCTTAGTGACTTAGCTTTGTTGGTGTGAATTAAAGATCATAGTCTTGTTCACTAGAATTATGTAGATGGCTTGCTTAGTATAGTTGAGCTAGTGCTAGAATTAGCGTCGCCATCTTTTATACTAACAATTGTTGTTTAGTGAAGCTTGTAGAATTTTAAATAGGCTATTCACCCCCCCTCTAGCTATTTGGACCTTACATAAGGGCGTCATGTTTTTCTTCGAGATCCGTCGAGTAATGTGATTTGAATTTTCAAGAGCCTCATTAGTGGAAGAGCGAGGACGTTGTCTCGAAGCCTTGAGGCCAATATAACAGTGTCCCAAGTCGGGCACCACTGTGGGCGAGTAACGAATGCGTGAGCAGCTGTGGGCAGTTGGACTTATTACTCTTCGAGCTAGTAATGGGTAGAACGAGTGAACGTCCGCTATCACTAAAAGGAAGCACAGGACAAAGCCTAACTAGCGGGGGCATGTCATAAAACTCTTTTCAGATTCTAGGAGCTCGTACTTTGGTTACAGCCATGGGCCAACCTATTTTTTGGTTTCCCACAAAAGGGCACACATTCGTTGAAATAAGGTACTTCAATTTCGTCAGGGTATTGAGGGATTTACGTGACACTGAGTGTCAGAGGTTTTAGGATCGTACTGGCGACCCCCCAGAAACCCCCTGACTCTAGTAGGGGTAGGGTCGATAGTGAAGAAGTCAGTACCGCTTACACCTGCTGTAATGGTAAGCTGGGCCGAGTACCCGATCTGAGTGTCAGATCACTCTACTGCACCGGCTCGGGTGACCGTGCGTCGGATTTTAGGCCATGAGGCCCTATGGTTTCTACGATTGTGAAGATGGGTTCCTTCTTGGCGAAACTGAAGTGTTGGTTTCGGCGGCCCATTTCCCCACGTATGTCTCTCGGGAGGTGTCCCTCCGGAAATCGTGGGGACGTGGCACGACCTCAACGGCATAACTACTCGGAGAGATTATTGGAATTCCATCGGCTGTGTGTGTCCCTTGTCTATAAAAACAGAGGAAGCGGAGGAGGGTTAGTAAGCCTGTGCTGTACCTTTTGCATTCTTACCTTTCGTCGTTTGCCGTGGTTTTCCTTGAGCTTTTGTTCATCATCCATGGCTGGCAACAAACGTGCGAGGGTGGAGATGGAGGAGGAGGAGACCGCCAGGAAGCGCGTGTTCCAGGGTCCCGTTCTTCTTCGTGAGGCGCTAGTGTGACTTGGGTAAGTATGAATCTGCCTCTTGTTCTGGTTGGCAGAAGGAGGGATCTGAGAGAGTCATCCATTGTAGGGTTGTCTCGATGGTGTGTCCTGCTCCGAGACCCTCCACTGATGGGGGGGTGCTCCGTCGTCGTCACAAGTCCTGTCAGGATGGGGCGGTGACGAGGGAGGCATTATTGCCATGGTGCAGGAGGCCAACGTGACGCGTGAAGCCCTTCGTGATGTCACTCAAGAGGAAAGGCGACTGAGAGAGTATACCTCAGTCACGAGGGTGGCGCTTGACACCATGGATGAGGAGGCCGGTGAGGCCAGGACCACGACAGCGTCGGCCGAGGTGGAGCTCGCTGGTAAATTGGATTTCGCCTTCTTCGGGTTTTATCCGATCTAGATGGGGGCAATTCTGAGTTTTTTCCTTTTTTCTCCCCAGGTGTTAGGGAGCAACTGGCCGCCGCGCAAGCCGAGGTGGTGGAATTGCAACGGGCCAGCAAGGGTTTGGCCGGGCAGTTGGCGGAGGCTGCCCGCGAGAGGAATAGTGCAGCTGCTTGGGCACGTTCCTCCACTGCCCTGGTACAATCCAGCAGTGAGCATCACTCGATGCTTCATAAAGCGGCGATCGCCGCCGTTATGATGATGCTATCGGTGGGGATGAGCGTTCCCGATCGGCTCTGATGCCTCCCGACACAGATCTGGGAGGTGGTGGCTCATGGTGTCCGCTATGGGGACGCAGGAGCCTTGACCACGACTCATCTCTGTCTTAGTCATAAGATGGATCTGCACGAGGTGGCGCCCGGGTTCCCGACGATGGATGAGATTCCCGATGACATCGACATCCATTGGATGATTGCCGAGCTCAGTGATTATGCTGAGGCGATTGCTGCCGTTGTTGACGTGGAACAGGTCATCAAGGACGCCCCCCTTTAGGAGTAGATTATGTACCTCTTTGTGAAAGAAGACGTAATAAAGTTTGGGCTTTGCAGTTATTCGATGTCTCTGCAAGTCGGATTCTCTGTGCATGGTGATTGTGTGTGATAGCATGTAGCCCCCGAATGCTCGGGTGGGTCAGCGTGGCACACCCGAGGGTTGGAGTCACATCACAACCGTCATGAACCCGTAGGATAGTTGTAACAGAACCGACCAAATTATAAGAGCACAAGTACAAAAACAAGCACCGAAGCGCTCAAATTTTCGAACTTGAGCCCATATAATCCCGGTAGTCAATCGAAACCACGAAGGATTTCAAACCAACTTGCTTACAACCAAGATCGCATCATTCAACATACAACATCATACGTTACATTTCACCAGTAGTTCTGAAATAAGTTTACACACACGGAGTCACAATTATTACAAACCAAGTTTATAAAAGTAGCGGAAGCATACACACACCAGTTGTTTAACTACTACCAGTCTTGTTGATCAACAACCCGCAAAAGCATCAGGAAAGTACATAAAAGATGATCACACCCTAGTGATCTAGTCTTCGTCACCCGCAGGGTGGAGACAATTTTTGCAGAAGCCTTGGTAGAGCATATCATCTGCAACAGGAGGGAATAAACCCTGAGTACTGGAATGTACTCAGCTAGACTTACCCGTCAAAAACCAGAAATAAGATGACATCAAGGATTATGCAAGGCTTTCATAATTGGAGCTGGCTGACATTACCTTTTTGTGGAAAAGCATAAGTAATTTAAACTCTTTTAACATGTACTAGCATTTATTTTTAGCATTTACCTGTCATCTATCTTAGCACCTGTACTAAGCATGCACTTGATTATAATCAAACAATTATCATTATTATATCCAGAGCAGGTATGATTTGTGGCAACATTGTATCATTCCCTTAACCACCGGTTCATTTAATGAGATCTACGTTGCCGCTGCTCAAGTCAAGTGCTCACTAACCGGGAGCGACGGCGATTCGAATCGAATTCCTATCTAGCGGGAGGGGTATTTCTAACACTCACCGAGTCACGCCTGGCGAGGGCTGCTCAGGTCATCTTTTGTACAGTTCAGGAATCACGGGTCCGAATAATGTCGCGTCCCCAAGGGCGACACTCTGCCAGGTGATAGGGACTCTAACCCCCCCTTGGTCTCATGCCAATGTCCCCAAGCACATTCTTTCTCTCCTCCAAGATGCAACCTACCATTCGATTCCTGGCCTGAACCATACTACTCGACTTCACGGTCGGAACGACTTATCCGGCCAACTAAGTGTTAGACTGTGTTCAACATGACTCAAGGACGTACAGCGAAGCGGTCCTTAAACGACTCAGACGGGCATAGCTCCACACCCAAGACGTGAAGTGTCTTGCGGCTGTACTATCGAACTCCTGCCCGGTCTCAATTTCATTTTAAGGCATGGTTCCATCCACGATAGCCATAAAGCCACTCGTGATTCCTTCCTACATCTCGCGGATGACCAGAAATCACCCGACTTCTACCAAACTAAGCAGGGCTAAGCATTAACACGTGCCTAAACCTAATATAGGCTTAAGTACGATATCTGGACAAGGACAGGTATAATGCAACAAGTGTTTTCATATAACTCCTACAACTTAATACAGTAAATAATTAAAAGTACTCAAGATTGCTTTATAAAACAGTAGGTTCAGCATGCACCGGGACTTGCCTTTCAGAAAGGTCGAGGGCCGGTGGTCAGGACACTCGGGTAGATCTTCGGCAGGAGCTTCGTCGCCGGTTGGTTCCTCTGGCTGCTCCGGCAGGTCCTGGACTTCCTCCAGAATCACAGGCTCGAATTCGAGGAGAGTTACCCCCTCCGGTACACCTATTGCATGCATGCACAATAAATATCATGGATGCATAAAGGTGCAACATGCTCGGAATAAAATGCATTTCAGAAATAAAAAACAATAATCTAATCAAGTTACTTTTATTAGTACGTGCAAATCTCTTCTCCGGTGGAGAAGTACTTACCTAAGCTACTCAACCTAAGATACAACTGTTCTTCTTCGGTTAAGGCCCTAACACCTAACAACACAAGAGTAATATTACTTAGGTTACCACAGTAAGACATTCTGGACAACAGCTCAAAGATTCTAACATAACTGAAGATTCCTAACTCCAAAAGTTATGGTCTAAGACAATATGGAAAGCTTAAGAAATGCACTACAAAATATTTTCAGACCACAACACTTAATTCCAAAGTTTACCTAGTCAAAATTCCAAAGTTCCAGAATCTGTCCTCTCTAAACAGAGAGTAGCCAATTCTGGACTGACACTTTAAACAGCAATAACTCCCAAACTATTAAGCCAAATGCTCCCAAATTTTGACACAAACTATTTTATCAAGTTTACTACAACTTTGGTACTTACAAGTTTTCCAGCAACCACCTTTATCAAAGGTCAAACCTAGAAATACTACCAGCTGTCCAGAAAACCTAGAATTGCAAAGATTAAATATTTATTTATGTGGCAAACATCCCATAAGACCAAACTAATGTTACCACAAGTTCACAAAGGTCACAAAAACACCAGAAAGTAAGGTGTGCCTACCTAAAATATTTATTTAAATTCATTTCTTAATTTACTTAAGTAATTAAGTGGAATTTTAAACATATATGTAAACTGCTCCTAAAATTCTACAAAAATTACAAGAGACGCTATGAACCAAAAAGAGACCTTTGTAAAAATTTGAACTAAAAGTATTTACAGAAACTCCCCAAACAAAATTCACAAGCCAAAAAGGCTGATTTTTGTATAAATAACAATTCATAGTAAAAAGTGTCAAACAACAGATTTCCTAATTTTCTTGGACACTTTAGGGTACCAAGACAATCTCCAAAAAGTTGTAAGAACATTGCACATGTAGAAAAATTATAAAAATTCATTTAAGTATTTCCTAAAATAACAAGATAGCATTATAACTTGAAAAGTACTTAAGCACTACTGCCCAAATTATTACCAAAGCTAGAGCAAGTATAAATTAGCCTACCCACCAAATTTCATAATTTTTGGAACACTAAACTCAAGATATGATTTAAACAAGTTTGCATACAATCTAAAACATATTTCAAAAACCTATTTAAATCTCCCAGAAACTAAACATCACATAACCAATACATATTTTTCTAAAATACTACACACCCTGTAGATCCTAACAAAATTTATCTCATAATTTTTGAGCAAGTAAAACCCTAGATCTACATTTCCTAAACATTATCTAAAACTGTGACAGAATAAAGAAAATGACATAATTCCTATTCGCTACTGGGCCGGCCTGGGAACCGACGCAGCCCACTGCTCGCGCGCGGCCTGCTCGGCCGCCCCGCCCGTGCGCGGCATCTGCCAGGTGGGGACAGTTGATAGTGAGAGGGGAGCAGAGAGGGGAAGGTCGCGGGCTCCGGTGAGCTCTTACTCGCCGACGACGACGTCTTCGGTGACGGGAAGATCACCGACGGGTTCCCCGTGACCTCCCGCATCACCTAACCCTCAAATCATGGATTCTACCCAACCCTAGCTACAACGACCATGGTGACCGCGACTCGGAGGTGGCACACGGTGGCACTCCGGCGAGCTCCGGGAACCAGGGACCTAGGTTGGGCGCGCTACGGCTTCCAGAGGAGATGGCAGATCTATTCATGCTAAGGACACGGATAGAGGTGGGGCGAATGCGGCTAGCCGCGTGAGCACCGAATCGGCGGCCATGGCACGGCAGCGCACGATCGTGTTCCGGCGTGGACCGTCCACCACTACCGGTAACACCATACCCTAAGCTTCTCTACGCAACCCGAAACCCGAAACAAGAGTTAGCAAGGATGGAGAGTAATGGTAGTGAGCTAGCCACGGTGAGCCGCCGCGCAGACGAAAACGCCAGCGAGGTCTCACGGTGGCGGAAATGGAAATTCACTCTCACCTCCGCACGATTGGTTCAGGTAAAGGATGGAGGAGGTAGAGGGGACTCTGGCGGAGCGGTGGACGGGGTTTGGGTGGCTGTGGCGTGATGGCGAGCTCGCGCGACCACGGGGAAGGGTGCGGCGGCAATGGCGCCTCCGTTTTGCGCCTCGGTGAGCACGGCAAGAGCGAGAGGTGAATGGGGATGGCGAGCGCGAGTGAGTGTGAGGCGTGGTGTCGGCTCGGTCTTCACCTCCGCGCCTGGACTCACGACGTGGAGACGCTGGCAGAGCGCGGGCGCCACGCGGCAGCACCGTTCTGCCCGGTCGCCACGACACCGCCTCCGTCTGGACTCGGAACTCGACGGCTTCGGTGTCCATCAACCAACTGACGGCCAAAGTTCAACCGATCACCGTTCCCAATCTAGCCAGAGTTAGTGATAAGTGTTAACAGCAACTTTGTAGAGCTATGTGAGGGCAACAAAATTGTCAATTGGAGCTTGGACTGGTTCGGCCTAGATTTGAAACTATCGAGCTCTAAAGTGGGGTACCCGAAAACTGAAACTGAGTTTCAGTCAACTATGCCGACTGAACCCCATTTTTCAAAGCACCATATCTCCTAAACCATTTAGAACCAGGTGATGGTGATGTTGACAATGTTGTAGAGCTACATAAGGACTACAAGTTTGTCAATATGAGTGGAAGCTGGTTTGTCCTGGTTCGCAAACTACAAGCTCCTAAAGTAGGCCACCGTAAAACTGGATGGACACTTGGAGACTTAGAAAAAATTCTAAGTGTTGAGACAGCCCCTCAAGCTGACTTGTGGGCCATTTTTGAGCATGTTTTGGCCAGTTTCATGAGATGGTCATACTGAGACTTTTGTTCCCCATAAAATTCCCTACAACTTTGCTTAAGGGTGCTCCTCCATGCAAGGTCTCTAAGCTAGACTTTTTAAATGATCAAACTAGAGCATCCTAGGGCTAAATGCTGGTCAACTACACCTTGGAGGGCATTTTGGTGATTTTGGTCAACATGAACCTTGCTCCATTAGTGGCCCTAAGTATAACCAAGGTGTTGTGAGATATAATTGGCTACTCTACCCTTTAGTTACACCAACTACCTAGTGTCACATGATGTGAGCCAAACAAAATTTTAAAAACAATCACATTTGTTGCAACCACATAAAATAACATGAATGATGCATGCTTATGCTTATGCAAATGCAATGCAATTAAGGAGCTAAACACCTGAGGTGTTACAGTAGTTGACGTCCTAAGACCGTCTTTGATATTGTGACAAGTATTGTCGTGCGCGCATAGCCCCTGAGTGTTTTGTTTGAACATCATTTGACTGGTTATCGTCGCACTTGAGGTGGCATGCTGATCGGTTGGTGTAGCTGCGCTGATATTAGCTTCAAGACCCACAAATATCTCATGAGACTTTTAGGGTCAAGGTGCTTGAAGGTATTTGTCACGTGGGACCAAGGCTTCACTCAATCTAGGGAAAGAGCATGAAGCTTTGGTTCGTAGTGAGTTTCGATCAAATTCAGGTGGCTCACCCGACTTGTTTGGAGCGGAACGATGTTGCTTGAAGCAAGCTTTTGTTCGGCATCGCCTGCACACCTTTTCATTTCTCGTCTTTCTTTGTCTTTAGTGTTTGATGTTGGTTAATACTTTAGACTAACTACCTGGGGATTATTCGACCAGAACGAAATGTCCTGGCAGAGTCCATGCAAGGTCTTGTTAAGTTACTTACACCATTTCAAGGCCTATGAGACTTTGATCGGCGAAAGGAAAAAAAGGGAGCAGGTGTGCGGTCAGTAGGACGGCCTCTTACTTCCCTGATCATAACGGTAGGTTAGTGTAACCTTTGACCATAACAACTATAGATGTTCATAATTGGGTCAGTCTGATACAGCCAACCCCCAAGTGATTCGGGGATATCCTCCTGGAGTTGCCCGGGAGGTATCAATACACATTCGCATCAAATGGATATATGTGAATTCTCGCAGAATGTAATGCAATGAGAAAACATGAATCAATAAAGGTGAATTAGACATAACTGATGGTTGTCGACTGTCGTCATGATGTTCTGAGTTCTTGCTGCTAGGCTGCGTCCTCAAGGGCAGGAGTCACCATCGGATCCAAGGCTGAGGAAGGTGATGCTGTTGTTTACGTCCCTATGACCCTTCGCCATTCGTCTCGCTTGAGGGTAGCCTTTTTGTCAAAGGTGGGAGATCCGTTTAGAACCCGACCCCAGACAAGAAATGAGTCAGGAGCGATCGGGTCCTTTGGCGGGTAAGAACATAACAAGACGACTGGTGTAGCCGTGCGGTTATGCATGTAGGCCAACTCGTAGATTTTCCAGCCTTGCACGGCTTGGGAAGTGCTTCTGGTTGTACGGGCCCTCCCCTCGGGTGATTCTGCTTGGTAATCTGTTGGCTAATGGGGGTTCCCTTCTCGCCGAGGGAGGGATGACAGCCCCTCTTACCCATGGCCGTTGGCCGCCAGATGCAAGTGTGTAGCTTGGATCGAGAGTATCCCGAAGCAGGGTTAGTGCTCGAGTAATCGACCATGTTGCCATATTACCCTTTTCAGTTAAGGAAAAGGTCTTACTCTTTCATCGGTGGGGACTGTCCGAGCTTCGGCTGCTTGTCCGGTGATAATTCGGTGTTAGTGCCCGACGCGTGTGGGATGGCTTCATCGTCGTTGCCGTCAGAGTCCGAGTTCTCGAGTAGTTGGTCGCAGCTATAGAGAAAACGATGGAGAGCCATTGGATCGATGAGTCCGGATACGTCGGCGTCGTCCCACCAACCTTGTTGAATGGGGGTGTCATCGACGTTGTCTCGGTTTGTTGGTTCTTGCGGCTGGTGTTCCTCCGTGGGAGGTTCGGTGGGTTCCACCGCCGCCTGCGAGAGTGTCTCACCATGGGTTGTCATTGTATGCCCCGATCTTGTCGAAGATTGGGGGAGTGATGGTGAGATATGGGTATCGGATCTGAGGCAGAGTCAAGATCCATGGTTTTGCTGATGTGAAAAGTGGGGATGATCTCACCTTCTCGTCCATCTTCGACAATAAGATGAGCGTAGTGCTTTAGGTATACCACGAGAGCATCTGGTCCAGCGTCCACAACCTCCTCCAGCCTGGCGGCGAAAGCATGGATCTGAAGGGACTATTCTCCTGCTTCGGCCGGCTCGGGTTCCTGAAGGCACAGGTCCCCGAATTGGTCGGCGATGAAGTCGAGCCTACCGAAGGTGATCCTCTTGCCCGGCTGCTCCTATTCTGGTTCGTCGCCGATGTTGAAGATGACTCCCATCTGAAACATAAGATTAGTCTGAACGCAAAAGGCCCCTACCTGGCGCACCAACTGTCAGATTATTTTGCTCCAGCAATATCCAGCAACGTGATCACATAGACAGAATTAGATGGTAGCACACGAGACACAGAGATTTATACTGGTTCGGGGCGCGGTGTGCGCTAATCCCTACTCCAGTGATGTGGCTGCTCTTATATTTGTATGCTCAATTACAGGGGTTGTTGCTCCTAGCTACGTGTAGATGGAATAGGTGGAAGATGGATAATCTGGATCCCAAGCCCGAGGTCCCTACCCTCCTTTATATAGGCAGGAGAGGTAGGGTTATAGAGAGGGCGATCGGGCCAACAGATCATTTCCTAGTTTGTTACACGATATGCGCAACAGAAAGATCCTAGTTGTTGTCCAGATGCGCCTGCCTTGGGTTTGCCTTGATCTTCACGTTGGTCGATGACGTCAACCCTCGCGGGCCTTCCTCTTGACGGCCACTGGGCCAATAGTTTGGCGATGGTGATATATACGGGCGGTGCAGGTACCCCTTGCCCATATCTGTGACACAATGATTACCCTAACATTTACTCAAACCTAACTTCAACCAATAACTTCTCTAGCATTTAAACCTTCACTATGTTCCCTGCTTTGTTTCCTTTGAGATCTAGAGTAGAGATTGAGTGAGGATTTTGAGGATTGAGTGAGAGCTAAAATTTCTACCCTTAACCAATCAATTATTCATGAAGCTCATATTTGTGTTTATTGCTCTTTCCACTAGACAAATAGGGGGTCACTCATCAAGTTCCCAAGGTTGTAGTAAGCCTCAGAACGTTTGTATAGCCCTGACAAGCTAGTAAGTAAACTTGGGCTCAATCTTTGTGGTTCCTTGAGCGAGGATTTGGGTTGAAGGAGGTCTAGCTCTTTGTAGGAAGCATAATGCAGCCAAAGGCATGTCTTATGGTGTGATCAAACTTCGACAATCAAACCCTTTGTGTCTCTTGTGCCTAATTTCATGATTTCTTTGTCAGTTTTTGTGTGCTCAGTGAATTTTTAGGGATTTAGATATAATCTACTCGTGTGTGGATTTTTTGTTGCATGTGACATGCATGGAATAGGTCCAGACACTCCCATAGGCCCCTAGAGAAATTGTAGACTTGATTTAGAATGTGTTGTAAGAGTGTCATTGTTACATAGCAAAAATTGCCAACGATCTACAAATTTCTATGGATACACCACACATTTGCAAAACATCCTCGACAACCTACGGATAATCTACACCTGTGATATTTCGTTGCTTGGAGTATTTTCTTTTCTTAATCAATTACATGAAATTGCTCTTCTTGTGTTATTGGCAGTAGCAAATAAAGAATTAGGCAAGCAAGATTGCAATGGCAGGAAATAAATTCATCCTTTTCAGATAATGAAGAAAATAAATGTACCCTAATATCCTATAAAAAACAGAGTGTCGTTTTGATATAACAAACTAACCCCGCCCGTGGCTACTGAGACTGATGACTGAGCAGCATGTCTGCATTTGTCCGAACAACTTCTTCGCTGAAACCAAGCGCTTATTGTCATTCATGTCGTCGTACTACGACTCAGCTTAATGATCCCAGCTGGTCTCATATAATTTCTCGCTTTGCTTGTCTTGTCTCGACGCGAGCACAGCGCCCTCTGCCAAGATGTCCAAGAGATCCTGAACAGCAATCTAGCAAAACGATAATGATCAGACTCAGAGAGGTTAATGGATTGTTTGATCACTACTACTACATGCTGAGAAAGGCTCATCGAGCCAGGACAAGATGAGGGCACATGCTCGTTTCCTTTGGGCAAGTGGGAGCGCACCAGCTAATGCTGCTGAATGCTCCCGGCCGGCCGGACACATTCTCTCTGCTCTGCAGCAGCACTCCACTCCATGGCTGGCCGCCCTTTTCGGTGGTTTCTCTATGTACGTGCCCCGGCCCGGACGCCTGATAAGGCCGTAACTATGGGTTTCGTTGTAGTGGTATTTTATGGGCAAACCACATTATTAAAGCATGCAAGCAAAGCAGCCGGACTAATCACGTCCCACCTACATGATGAGTGACTCAAAAGGAGGGTTGGGCATCCTGATTCCTGCGTCGCGACAGACAATATGAGTGCTCGCTCGGCAGGTATTCTGCTAACTGCTTCATGTGTAGTACGTATATTTATCGTTTTGCCTCCAAGAATGGTTAAAAACGCGACTGTAGATGTACTGTACGGTGTTACACTGTTACTAGTACAGATACAATGGGAGGAGCTTGTAGAATCCAGGCAGAGAGGGAGAGAGAGAGGGTTGACTGGGGTTTGACTGGGCGCATGCATGCAGGGGATAAGCTGGCGACGTGGACAGGTCGAAAAGACCACGTGATCCGCAGCCAGATCCTCCACTGAGGTACGGCCGGGCGCGCGGTACTCGCTCCCGCTCCTCGGCCTTCCCATCCATGCAGTGGCGGATCCCAGCGGGGCCTGGGTGGGCTGCAGCCCCTAAGTTTGATTTTTGCCTTTAAATTACTGTAGTTAAGCCTTAAATCCATTATTAATCTTTAGCTTTAGCACTAAACCTTCATTATTTAGCCCCTATATGCTTATCCTATATCCGCCACCCATCCATGCGTCCATCGCGTGGCAAATGACACGGCCACTTGTGCAGCAGTGCAGGTGCAGCCTTGTGCGGTCTACGTTGCGTGGTACACTTCTGCCGTTGCTGCAGCTGCTGGGTGCTGCTTCACCAATAATGAAACTTTGCAGCCAGGCGTCCTGGCCGGCGACGGAGAGGATGGTGTGATCGTCGTATATAAAGATGCCGATACTGTTCCATCAATCAAATAGGAGTACATGCAGATGCATGGAGTGAGGATGCCGTCCATCGTTCGTTGGTTTTTGCCTGGTGGTCTTTTTGGTGGCTATCCGTCGTCCATCAGTGCTGGAGGATTCAGTACACAGTCCGGCCTGAATGTAAATATGAGTTGCGTGCCATGAAGAGTGGTTCGATAAAGTTTTTAGTAAATAATATTCACAGTTATATCTTTAAATTAATTTATTATAAAAATATATTTTATAATTAATCTGATGGTATTTATTTGGTATCATAAATATGAATATATTTTTATCTATAATTGATCAAACTTATAAGGTACTAAAACGTGATACTGTTCTAGAATTGCATTCTTTTGGAGACGGAGATAGTTCGTATATATGCTCATACGCTTTCTGACTGGTCCATCGTGGGGCTTGAAATGTACTGTACTATGTATTATTGATCGAGATCAGTGGTGTATGCCCGGTTGAAAGGCGGCACCGTACCATAGAAGAGCCACTGTTTGGTATGTACTATTCCCTATTCGGTCCGTGGCCTCATGCATCACTCTCAATCCTCATCAGGTAGCATACGTACATGCGCATCCCATTGTATTACGGCGTGGATAAACATTACTCTGGGTCTGGGGTTTCTCACAAATCTCACGTGACTTTAGGGCAGCTAGTAGTGTGGACGCGGACAACGTGTCTATAGTGAACTTGTTTGTCGCCGAGCCAGACAATTACTGCTACTCTTCTGCTAGTATAAGGCCTGTTTGGTTTTAGTATGTTAAAGTTTAACTCCCATCATATCAATGTTCCCTTAAATACATGGAGTACCAAATGTAGACTAATTACATGCATGTCGGCACAGATTAGGAGTAATTTACGAGACGAATCTATTAAGCCTAATTAGTCCAAGATTGAAAACTTTTTGTCAAATAAAACGAAAGTGCTACAGTATTTGTTAAACTTTAACTCCTCCGACCAAACACCCCCTAACTATTCTTTGCACCCTTGCAAGTCTTTCCCATTACGATAGCGGTCCTAGACAGCAGCGAAGCTAGAGCAAATAGCAAAGGGTGTGCTTGCTCTATGAGTATAAGCATTTGAGTTGTAACTATGATGAAAATTTGGTTATAGCACCCACAACAATCAATGTAGCTTCACCATTGTTCCTAGATCTCTAGGAGCGACTTCACAACTTCGGCAACTAAACGAGGCTGAAGGGCTCCGCTCTACACCATTTCTTCCACAATTTCGTTCTCTAAAGCTGAATGAGATCGGAGTCTAAAAAACTGCTTTCATCAAGCTCCTCAATCACGTGCGCGTTTCTTCTTCAAAATGCCCTCTATGGGGCTTGGGGCCACCGAGGCGCGCGCAGGGCTTCCGGGAGCCAGGGCCGCCGAGCACAAGCACGTGGAGCACCATGGGGCGGGGGATGCGTGGAACCGCTAAAGCTTCGGGGCGCCGGGTCTTCAGCGTGAACGAAGCTAGAGGCAGCGTCCTCACGAAGGGCTCGCGAAATGATAGGGATAGGAAATCAGAGAAAGAAAAGGAAGGAAAGAAATCAAGGAAGAAAAGAAAAGAAGATAAGGACATTATAGGCATTTCGCCTTTTTATCAACCATGAGGAGCTATTTTATCAAATATTTTATCAAAACATTTTGATCTCCACCAATGAAGTTCCTCGTGGAGCCAAAGTTTTTTTTAAAAAAACTTCTTCACTAATGAAGCAGAGCTATATATACCAAACAAGCCCTAGCTAGTGCGTACACATTTTGCGGCCATTGGAGCGATATCATATCGTATGCGCTACTCCTGTGGTAACATTATATTATTAAGCCTCAGTCCAACATTTCAATGAGATAAACATTTTTAAGTTTGATTCTAAATAAATTTATGTATCATAGATATTAGTATTTTTACATACATTTAGTTGAATTTTTTTTTAAAGTTTAACTCCTCGTTCTTGAGACGTGTATGTTTTTTTAAAAAAATAGAGGAAGTAGTATACTAGTAGTACTACTATGTAGGAGTATATACAATCCTATCGGCCCTCCTTTTCAAACTCGACCGATATGATGTACTACAGTCCATGACACTCCAACTAGTACTACATACGTACAGTACAGTGCAGGGCACAGTGTATACATGTTACTTTTAATCCTTGCTGGGGTCCTCTGGCCAAAACTGGAAGAAATAATGATATCGTCACTGGAGTAGTATACGCACAAGGTGAAGACAATGGCTACTGTGCCGTGAACATTAACGGCGTAATGTGAGCGTGCACGCAGCTAGCGCGTGGTACTCATCTCGTCTACATTTTGAATCTTGCCTCGATCCATATCTACCATACCAGCCTCTCTCTGCCCCCATTGCCGCCCTGGATCTTACTCCCCTTACTCCCTAGCTACGACCCTAGTCAAAGTTTTGGATCGGCCTATGTGCACTGTGCAAGCATCGATACGAGCAACCGAGCATCGGAGCATACATGCAGATGCAGCTGACCCGACGCCGACGGATGCGCGAGGCAGAACCCATGCATGCGATGGGCACTGTGCATGTCCGGCCCGGCCGGGCCGCGGCGCCATATGTCCATCGTGCACGCACGCATGCCCCCGCCACGAGGGGGCCGTCGTCCTTGAGGGCTGAGGCTGCATGCGCGCGAAATTGAAGGCATCGATAGTGACGCGCCCTAGACGGCTACTCAATCTGTCCCGGTTTATCTATCGTTTTCAGTTTTCGTGTCACAAGTTTGACTTAATTTGTAGAAAATACGTGTAACATTTGTATCTCTAAATAAATTTATTAAAAAACTAGATTCAAAGATCTTTCCAATGATACCAAGGCCTTGTTTAGATTGCAAATTTTTTTCAACTCTAGCTATTGTAGCACTTTCGTTTGTATTTGACAATTAGTGTCCAATCATAGACTAATTAGGCTCAAAAGATTCGTCTCGTGATTTACTACCAAACTGTGCAATTAGTTATTTTTTACCAACATTTAATGCACCATACATGCGTCCAAAAATTGATGTGATGGAGAGAGAGTGAAAAAACTTGGAATTTGGAAGGGAAGAGAATAAGGCCCAATTATGTATCATAAATATTAATATTTTTAATATATATTTTCTCAAAGTTGTTCCTCGGTAAGCGAAAACGATAGATATTTTTGGGACGAAGGAAGTAGACTACACGCATGTCGACGAGGATCCCGGGAAGAATGATTGACACGCCTGCTGGACCCTCGATCCCTCATGTAGAACTGGAGCAGTACGTAGTCACCTTGCCTGTAGCTGCGGATCATGGCAGTGGCACTGTCTAGGAGTATATATCGATTATTATCGAAGCTGCTATAGCTAGTTACCTCAGCTCGTCATGATAAACTTATGATACCTACACGAAGTGTACGTGGTTCGCTCTTGGTACCGTATGTACGTATGAGTACTCCTATGCCTTACGGAGTAGTCAATGGCGGATTCAGGGGGGGCTGGAGGGGCTGCAGCCCCCATAGAGCAGCTAATCACCACTAAATCACTGTAGTAAAAACATCAAATTATCATTAAATCTTAATGCAAATCAATATCTTTATTGTTTTAGCCCCTCTTATCCCCTATCCTGCATCGGCCACCGCGAGTAGTAGCTGGCTAGCTGCCGTCCAGCATCCAAGCGCATAGTCCATGATATCGGATGCCGTGAATCCGTGATCTCCCTAGTGATGCCAGTACTCCGTAGGTTACAGATCCGGGTAGCATCTAGCTGGGGCACACCGCACTTGTCAACGCCTCAGCTCCCTAGCTGATGAGGTTGAAAAGAAAGGTACGGTGTCGTAGGGCCAGCCGGCGGAGCCGGGGGCGGGGCCATGGCCATCGTCTCTCTCTGGTGTGAATGTTACAAGAGCATGCAGCACTATGGCGTGCCTACTACTGTTCCGCCACGTGAAATGATCAGCCTAAGACTATCTGCACTGCTATACTCTATCTCACCCTGCAGTAGCACATAGTGTCCAAATGCTACGCTAAAATAGTGGCCGTGCTCATCGTCCGGTAAATATGGCGTGATAGAGGATCTACGCTATGCCCGGGGCGTGGGGCCTGCGCTCATCCTTTGCGCGCTCGTGTGGCCGAGAGAGGAGGGAAAAAAGTGGAGAGAGAGAGCGCGCATGCAGGATCCAGCAGTGGGCCCTACTCGTTGAACTAACTAAAAAAATGTTATAACTCATAAACCAAAAACCAAAATAAATTTCATTTACACCATTAAATTAGTTTCAATAAATCCTTCAAAACAAGATCTCACATGGATATACTCCCTCTGTCCCTGAAAGCTTCAATTCCTGGTAAGTTTCAGGCAGATTAGTATAGCTGTCAAATAACCATATTACCCTTAATTAATTTGAGTTCCACCATTAAGTTGCACAGTAATCGTTGTAGCTAGTCACATCATTTACTGCTCATCCGGCTCCTATCATTTACTACTCCTGCTCATCCGGCTGCAACTCGGGCAACTGAACCGTCAAGCCGTCACCTACGCGCCAAAAACAATTCCATTTGGGAGGTGCGGGCGACGGAAGGGAGGTGCGGTCAAAGTGACTTGTGACTTTGTGAGTGCGAGATGGGAGGGGATGGATGCTGCAGTAATTACGATGGGAATACGAGGTGTATTAAAGGCGCCGGTGGACCGCTTCCTCTCCAGGAATCGATTCTTTGGTGGACAAATTTTTGCTCTAGGAATTGAAACTTTCAGGGACAGAGGGAGTATTTAGATAAAGTGACAAGTGGGCCCCACTGATGGTAGTTGGTATAGAGTATGAGATATAGAGGATGATGGATGCCGAAGAAAACAGTATAGAGAAGAGAATCTTGATGACTAGGACGGATAGAGGATGAATTTAGAGTACGAAGAGTGTGGATAACCTAAGTATCTTTCAACGCATCGGCGCCCAGCACGCTACCTTGTTCGTTTTATGCTAATGGTCGCCAGGGTGAGTAAACCGTACCGGCCGGAGCGGCAGCAGCTCTTGCAGTTTTGCTCTAATCGTACGTATAGTACGTGCTAGTGTTAGTAGTACAGTACAACAGTAGTAAATAGTAGTTAGACTACCCGCACTTATGGACATCTATATTCATCCTTTATACGTCCTAGTCAGGAAGTTTCTCTCCTCTATACTCAATTCTCTCGCACTCATCCATCCTCTATATCATCCTCTATCCACTCTGTCCACTGTGGGACCTACTTGTCACTTTATCTAAATATATCCATGTGTAATCTTGTTTTGAAGGATTTATTGAGACGAATTTAATTGTACAATCGAAATTTAGTTTGGATTTTTGGTTTGGAGTTATAGCATTTTTTTTCTTTGTTTAGCTAGTGGGGCCCGCCACTATAGAGTATAGAGTAAGCAATATATCACTCTAAATATAGAGTGAGAGAAAGGATAGAGTATCGTTTTAGAGTACCCAGTGCAGCAGTTTTTACTCTATATTCATACTCTAAAGCTTTAGAGTATCGTTTTAGAGTACCCACTGCGGGTAGTCTGCGCCTGCAACTGCAAGGTTATTATTAAGATGTACGTACGTCGGTACGTGCGTGCATGAGTACGTACAGACCCAGTATACCAGCAGCGCCCCCACCTGCATTGCAGTTACAGGGCCAAGAGGCCAAGAGGGAGCCCACCACCGTACCTTGCAGGCCAAATACTATGCAAAAAGAAGATTCTCCTTCACATCAAAATTCACCTTAAATTTCACCCCAAATTCCACTATACAAAAAGAAGATTCCCCGTCACATCAAAATGCCGGCACATGCATGGAGTACTAAATATAGATAAAATAAAAAACTAATTGCACAGTTTTATTGTACTTTACGAGACGAACATTTTGAGCCTAATTAATCAATGTTTGAACAAAAATTTACAAATACAAACGAAATGCTACAGTGCAGAATCTTACACTATACAAAATCAGCCCCTCCCAATCAGCCGATCTAAACACGGCCACGATTAAAATCCGTGGATATACACAGCGGTCGGTGACGCCCGCTGGCTTTCTGTACCGGCGCGCGCGTCTTTCCACGTAAAATAACGGTAAGCTAGCTTGCGTTCAAAGCCCGGTCGTTTTTGGGTCCTCGCGCTCGCTCGCGTCCTCAGTCCTGACCAGGCGGGCGCCCGGCCGGCATCATGCATGCATGGGCCGGCCGACGACCGGAGCGCAATGAAAGACGCCACGGCGCCACCAGGGACGGTACTACGTTGCATGCGCATCGGGAACGCCGCGTTCCAGAACGCCTGCACCGGCGCCTCTATCGCTGCCTTGGCCGTGTTTAGATCGAAGAGAGAGTCAAATTTGGGATACTGTAGTACTTTCGTTTGTATTTAGCAATTATTGTCTAATCATGGACTAACTAGGCTTAAAAGATTCGTCTCGTAATTTACAATCAAACTGTATAATTAATTATTTTTTATTTATATTTACTGTTTCATGCATGTGTCCCTAGATTCGATGCGACGGAGAAAGAGTAAAAAAACTTACAATCATGACCCTTGCCTCGCAATCGCAATGAAGGATGACTGGATTCAATCCCGCTGATCGGTGACTCCTATGCATGCACAGACGGCAGGGATAGGTTCCCAGCTCTTCTGCAGGCACTCTGTCTCCGTCCCAAAATAACTCAATTCCTAAATTAATTTTTAAATCAAACTAAATCATTTTAAGTAAACTATCATAAATTTAACCAATTTTATAAAACATAGTACTCTATTCATCTTAAAATAAATACATATATTTAAAATTTACACTAAAATAAGTACACTTCTTATTTCTAGGTATGCAGGGCCCAAGTCATGTTAGACTATCTCCAACAACGACACCCAAAATACAAGACTCATTGCATGTTTGGTAACACTACAACAAAACCAAAAAGAGAACTCTTTCTACACATGGGTCTCCAAGAGAGAGGATACTCAAATTTAAGTTATGCCTCTCTTGCACCCAAAATAGGCCTCCTATATATTATATAGGTACTCAATAGGAGGCCGAAACAGTACCGTCGGAGACCTATTTTGGGTTCGAATGCTCTAATGGGTCACCTGTTGGAGACAATCTTAGGCTAAGAAGTTGCATAGGCACCGGGGTCTACAATCTCTCTCTCTCTTGTTGACAGCTGATCTCTATCCTTTATGCACCACTTGACCCAATGGTGTGCACCAGGCGCCAGCTTCGTCCTCAGCGTTGCCTAGCCAAATATTAAAATGCAAAGTAGTTTGCTCAAAAATATGCTCAGCTCGTGATGGCTGGATTCAATGTTTTCTCCGTTTGGGTTTCATTCTAATAATTATAATTAATTTGGGTATAGATTAATTAAGCTAATATGGTTGTATATGCAATATATTTGTATACTATTGTTAACCATAAAAGACAGATACTTATATGTTGCATTTTTACTGTAGGAAACGAGTTGAAGAGCATGCTATATGTTGCTGAGTAGAAACATAGCATGCTGATCCATAAAATCAATTTCTATCTCCCGTCATATGAATTTAAGATAATCTTATATGTGAACTTGAGAAACTTATGAATGTCAAATTCCAAGCCAAATAGCCTAATCCATTAAATAGATTCCAATTCCTATAAAATGAAAGGATCCAAATGGCCCCTTAGAGTTTTTCTACATTTGACTCTTCCTCGTTCATATTTGGACATTTTAGCTATATATTTTACATTTACTTTGAGTTTTCTATTTCACAACTAATGGACACGCACATCCTCCACACGAACACATCCACCCACACTTCATAGGTATTCACTTTGTATCACATGCATAGCTTCTAGTCATCTTTTAATAGTTACTAGGTGTTTTAAAAAAAAGATTATAATATTATTACCTCTTGTTATAACTATTATGTAACGTGAACAATTAATTTGAGTGTAGTTGGTTACTTTTTACTATGTACGTGCTCGAGAAAAATACTTTTCCTATGTATAAAATGTCCTCAAAATATGATTTAAGCGAGCATTTTTTTTAATATATGTATATATGCAATAGTAATGTATTTAAAAATATCATATCTTCCGAACTGAGCGTAGCTCATTTGTTTAAGATTCCTTATGGTAGAACAGGTCCACCTGGGGGTGTCGACTGCAAGGCGTCTGTGATGAATTTATCAATCTTGAGACTTGCTGGCTCAACTTTTTGAAAAAAAATCATAGAGGTAGAGTTTAGGGTCTGTTTGGATCATCGGACTAAAGTTTAGTACGTCATTGGATAATAGGCTGAATGTGGACTAATTAAAAAAAATCTTTTTCTAATGAGTTATACTCATCTATTAATTTTTTAGACCATAATTAGTTATTGTTTTGGCTTTCTATTTGGCATCAAAATGACTAAACTTTAGTTTAGTTCATACAAACAGGTCTATGTGTGTACTATCATAGGGGTATGTGTTTGTGTGTTATAAGCGTCCACGTTTGTACTACGTATCGCAAAAAAGAATACCATATCTTATACTTTGTATATGGAGGCAGGGTAAGGTATTTGCTAAGTCAGCACTAGGGTCAAGTTTACTCTAGCTTTGCCCATTATGTAGGATTTTTTTTACTTTCTCTACTTGTAAAGTGCAACCATTACATGCTCAAATTACTTTTAACAGGGTATATATGTAAATTCCAAATTTTTAGATGCCTTGTTTAGATGCCTTCCAATTACATTGTTTAGATGCCTTCAAATTACTTTTAACAGGGTATACATATGTAAATTCCAAATTACATGCTCAAATTTTTGGAATTTTGAAGGCATCTAAGCCTTGTTTAGATGCCTTTAAAATTCCAAATTTTTATTTTTTGTCCCATCACATCGAATATTTAAACACATGCATGGAGCATTAAATATAGATAAAAATAACTAATTGCACAGTCTGGTTGTAAATCATGAGACAAATCTTTTGAGCCAAATTAGTCCATGATTAAACACTAATTGCCAAAATACAAACGAAAGTGCTACAGTAGCCAAATTCCAAAAGTTTTTGCATCTAAACAGTCTGAGATCCAAACATCCCTAAAGATATTAAGCTGCATACGGCAGTCAGCAACAAGCGATAGCTACCTAGTAGTATATACTCCGTATCTACTCTGGAACAGTTGGAGTACCTAGGCCCCTCAGTTTGAGGGGACTCCTCCCAAGCTCCGGTTCCTTCAGTAGAGCAGGCGTGCAGCTCTCCGAAACAAGCTCTTGCTACTCGTCTACTCCTACTCCGTACTGATGTACGCCTACGTCGATCAGACGACACCAAGGCTGTGTTCAGTTCAAAAAAAAAGCACTGTGCAAACAAAAGATTCCCCGTCACATCAAACTTGCGATACATGCATGGAGTACTAAATGTAGATGAAATCAAAAACTAATTGTACAGCTTGGTTGTACTTTGCGAGACGAACGTTTTGAACCTAATTAGTCAACGATTGAACACTATTTACCAAATAAAGCCAAAACGTGCTACAGTACTTTTTTTTTACACCTTTTCGCGGAACTAAACACACGTAAGAGAAGAGAGGCAGGGCAGGGAGAGCTCTCTTTTCCGTGCTCAGCTTTAATGTGCTGCAGCAAAAGCTTTTGTGAGGTGTGTGTGCATGGGCAACAGTACAATACTGCATGCAGGCTAGGCTGGAGGTGTAGGATTTGACTGCCTGGCGCCCTTTGAAAGGAAGCAGTTGGACTGGGCTCGAGCTCTCGCGCGCTCTACAGGCTTTTGCTCTGCCGGATCCGTAGACTGCATGCAGGGCTCGTCCAACTATTGCTGAGAGGTCGCCCGGCTGCAGCTGCACCGGCCAGAGCCTGGGTGCAGTTTGACCGTCCAATGGATTGCTGCGGTTGCAACAACGTACAGGACAAGATTCTAAAAAAAAAACGCACAGGACTATCGGAGAAAAGGCGGCCGGCCAGCCGGGTCCATTGATAATAGCAAGTTGGCGGCGCCCCGACCCTGAACGCATATGGCTACGGGTTTGCATAAGTGCAAAAACTATGGGAGCCAATTCATGGATGAATAAGAATAGCATGTGGTTCGTGGACGATTTGGACAAAAAACAATCACCAAAAGAAAATATTCTTTAGAGATGCTGGATGAGCATGCCCCTAAAACTCTATTGGATGAGCTCATTTATATTTTCTAAGCTTAGTTACTAGTAAATAAATTAAGAATTATTAGTATGTTGTATTATTTCTTAGTAATTGCCATGACAAGATTAGTTTTGATAAGTGTTAATACGTTGGTTAATGCATGATTTGTGTTCCAACTAGGGTAGTAGTAGGAGTGGTAATTAACATATTTCATTTTAATTGAGTAATTATCATGATAAAATTAGTGTTAGTGCATATTTATTAGTGTACAATTAGTTTTTATTATTGAGATATGATTAGACAGCTATTCTCATCGCACCCACTCTCATCCATCCAACCAAAAAAAAGGCTCGTTGAGATAAGTGTTGCAACACATACAAAGATTTTAGATCTCCAAACTCAAAACGAGAAAGGTGACCTAAGAGGAGTGAGGGCGTGATGAACAGACAGAAAGAAGGTGTGGAGAGAGTGAGAGATGGAAGTTTTTTTAAAAAAACATATTACATGTAGAAAAAATAGAGAGATTCAAGTATGTCCGCCGTGGCACTTATTTGCAGTAACATTTTTATGCAATATCTTTGTGAAGTTTGCATGTTCAAAGACTATGTACTACCCGACCACACCTCCGGATTTTACTTCTCACTATCTAAAACAAAAAAAATGTTGGATTTAATGTGAGAGGTCCATATTTAATTTAATTAAATCAAATAAGTTCTAAGGCAACGCTAGGTGCAATAAAATGGTAGGCTGGATGTAGTGTGAACTTGTAACGGTTATAATTATGCTTGCGCGCGGTTACTAGTAACTCCATTGGTTATGCTTGTAGCTACAAGTAACCCCATGTTTATGACAGTGGTTACTTGTAATTGATGGATGTCTCATGATGTCTAGGTTCATCCTCTACACTTCATCATCCACCTTCCGCATTTTATAAGGAGTGCTCGCCTTCAGCCACGCGTACGAGACACAGATACTGCACCCGCTCTTCTCTGCCAAGTTGCTTCCAAGTTTTCTCTGCTTCGGCCATGTGTGCACGTAAGATTTGAAGCACCCGCATCTTTGACATCTGCACGGGTGTGCTTGGCGATCAGGCTTTTGGGGAGCGTCTAATGCGACTGCTCGCTGCTAATCCGATCGACGACATCGTCTTCTTCTTGTTGGACATTTAAGAGATTGCACTGTGAACATCGTCCTACATCAATTGTGGTCCGCGACATCGAGCAATGCACTATGTCGACTAGTGCTCATGGAGCCACCGCTACCTTGAGCATGGGTCCCTCTACCGGGTATACATCTCTTAGTGAATATGTCCAATTTAGTATAATATCTGCTATGACTAGTATGTTTGTCATGTATTTTTTTGCTACTGTTGTTAGTAGTAATATATCACACATGCACATATATGTCGTTACAAATTTGCTACGATTTTTTTGGATTAAATTAAACATCAAAATACCTAATTTCCTTTTTTTGAGGGGAATAGAACCTTTTATTGACCTTCATAGGAAGTACAGACGCCATCAGGCGGAGATACAAACCAAACATGTCTCCCTAAATCAGCATAGACACAACTCCTAGCTAGATTATGAGCATCCACATTTTATTGTCTCCCTTCATGGAAAAACTCAACACATCTAAACTCACTTCATCTAGCTCTAAATTTCTGGACAACATGCCCATAAGAGCCAATACTTCCTTCACGAATGCCTGCGACGACTCCGGCGTTGTCATGTGCCAATCTGAAGTCCTACAGGAGCAAATCACTAGCAAGAGCCAGGCCCTCCTTGCATGCTATTGCCTCCATTGTTTCTGGCTCCAAGCTGCCTTCCATCACCATTATTGAGGCCCCCAAGAAACATCTAGCGAAATCTCGCGCAACAGCTGCAGCAGCAGCAACACTTCCTGAGCGCTTAGCCAAGAAATCATCAACGTTGATCTTCATCAGCCCTGATGAGGGAGGAATCCACTGAGCAGAGCTTCTTTGGACTGCAGGTCACTCCTTAGCTTGTTGTTTCACCGATTGAAGATCAACCACAAAACTGGTAGCAAAACTATGTGTCGAAAGCGGGCTTTGGTAGATATCTTCATGAATAGCTTTCCGTCTTGCATACCAAATCACCTAAAGAGTAACAGTAACCCAAATTAGGTCTTCATGCTTCAAAGATTTCAGAACTACAACCAGCCAGCCCCTTGCATCAAGATGCTAAAGCTGAATAATATGCTCGGTTATTTCTTCCTCCTCCAGCGCCCAGCGCCATATTGCACTTAAGGAGTGAGTGCCGCCATGAATCCCCAGCGTCGCAGATGGGGCAGGCACTGCTATCGGCCATATTCTTGTGGAGAAGAAGATCCTTCAATGGGAGGGAGGATCTGGCAAGCCTCCATAAGAACACCCGCACTTTGGAAGGTTACTCCCCACAACGTAGACCACTCCTTTTGAACTGCTTGTCTGTCCGAGGCCCCGCCGATCTGGCTGGAGATTTACAATTTGCAAGCATTCTATATGCCGAACGGATCGAGAAGACACCACCCTTCTCAAAGTGCCAAGCCTAGAAGTCTTGTTGTTGCCTTGTACTGATGGGATACTCAATATAAAATTCACATCTGATGGTGTAAAGAATACTATTAGCTTCACCCGATCCTAAGTAGCCGCCGTTGAGTCTATGAACTGACTGACCAGTTGAGGTGGGTTAGGCTAGCTACTTGGCACCGTCCTCCTCAAACCCGATGAAGGTAGCTAGTCCATTGTACAGATGCTAGTTGTTTCGCCTATCCCAATCCTCTAAATCAAACCCTCCTTCAACACCTCTCAACCATCAAGAATAGAACGCCAAATGCAGGAGGGATATGGTCCAACCTCGGCTGCAAGGAAATCCCTATCAGGAAATAAACTGATTTTAACACCCTAGCACTCAGCAAGCTTCCATCCTGCAAGATCCTCCATGCTTGTTTCGCTAATAGTGCAAGGTTGAATAACTCCATGTCTCAAAAACCAAGCCCACCATGGCACTTTGGTTGAGTCATCTCATCCCACACCACCCAACAAGTCTTCTGCTTCCCATCCATGCAACCCCACCAAAACTTCATTAACAAGCCATCTATATGTTGGCACAAACCGTGGGCCAATCTGAAGCAAGACTTGGAGAAGGTTGGAATGCTTGAGCTACCGAATTGAAGAGAACTTCCTTCCCGCCAACAGAAAGGCATTGATCCATCCATCCTTGTACTCTGTCCTAGACATGGTCCATTAAATATTTGAAGGCTCCGTTTAACAATGATCCCAAGTCTGAAGGTATACCTAAATATTTCTCCTTCAGTGTTTCATTCTGTACCTCAAGGATATCCTTGATCTCTCCTCCCAAGCTGCTCTAGCCTTACAGTTAGCTTGCGTAGCTACAATCGCATGTTCCCAAATGACGACTTTTGATGGTAGTTATCGTTCACCACAAACCGTCAATTTAACTTGAAGAAATGATTGAACTGGATCACCAATAGAAACTTAGGGGTTTAAACTAAAAATTTCCACAAGTTTTGGTGAATCTGTATTTTCAACAGGGTTATTCTAGAAAACTGAAATGGAAGATCAAAATGTCAAAAAGAACCAAACTTAACCGCGATGAAAACTACTCTAGAAGGTTTCAGAGGATATCAGAAGATACCACACCACGACGGACCATGAGAGGCTGCCAGGTGGGGATGGCCGGCCCCACCATGGTGCCGCACGGTCCCGCACAGTGGCCCCTGCCTGTCAGCTTCCAGAAGCTTCCTCCACCGCCTCCTAGGATTGCATCTACACCGTTCTTCAAGTCGGTTTGATCCAAGAGCTCAAGTTGCACCCTAGGGCTATATAACCAGGCCCTGCCCTCCCTAGAGGAGACCTCTACATCTGCCATAAGTCAAGATTAGACCAGAAATTAGGGTTTCCAAAGATTAGAGAGAGGACTAGTTCTTCAAGTTCTTAGTATAGGCTTTCTAGCAAGGTTCAAGTAGAGTTTGGGCTACTACTCAGGATTTCGGATCTGCCATCTGGAAATTGGTATTAGCCATTATATCTATTTATTTATGACTTTGTGCTGCTTCAATATTATGTTATTACTTATTGTGTTCCTAGTTTGCTCTAGTTTATTGCTTGATATATTTATGATTGATAATGAATATATGCATATGTTCGTAGAGCGCTTAATTTAGTACTCGAGTGAGTTAAGTGGTCAACACTATGTAAGCATGGTGCTTAGATATTGTTTGCCTGTGGATGCACTCTATATGTCGGGTCATGTGGTAGATTGTGAATGTGACACTCCCGTTGAGTCCTTTGTTGTCCACTCCCCGTGTATAGAACGAGTAGAACCTCGATTACGAAGGAAGGGAAAGCTCTGTTCTCGAACTTCCCTAAGTAATGTTCCATATGCATAGATCCAAAGTTAGTTATGCTATAGATGAGAGTAAATATGCTTGAGTGTACAAAAGACATAGTAATTAGGAATGACATAGGAATCTTTTGCTCTTACCGGATCTCGAGCTTAGTCATACTACATTTGTGAGTCTCTATTTTTATCTCTGGAATACCTTTGTTTTCTTTTATTTATCATTTATTTATCACTTGACTTACCCCTGCTAAAGCATAAGAGTGGTTTAGATCATAAGTATACATATTAGTCAATGTCTCAATGTCAACTCAACTTCATAGCTCTTCCGTGTGGATTAAATATAAATAACGATACTCGGTATACTCCCAGGTAAAATTCTACAATGGTAATTTATTTGTGCGCTTGCGGATACTTCAATATTATTTTCTCAGAGTTTATAAGTGGCATTCATAATTTATCAACAAAGCATTTTTGGCATAATGCTAGGGATGACAACTTAGTAAGAGTGATGCTAAGAAATGCCAGCAAGCATTTCTGGCGCCCTTGCTGGGAAAGAGCAATATGGCACAAGAGAATTGAAAAATAAATACTTATTGATAAAACCATAACTTTTGCTTTAGCAGGCTTAGCCTTGTATGTTTTTATTCATATCTTATACAGGATAAGTGCAAGATTGGTTGTGATCCAACAACTCTCATCAATTAGAACAACAAAATCAAGAGGAAACTCAACACTAGTTTCTGAAGCTATGGCTAACAAGACTATACGTGAGTTCTCTTCTTCAAGTACCGAGAACATTCGCACTGGACCAACACTCAAAACCAACAATCTTGAGTTTGAGTTCAAGCCAAGCCTCATCAACATGGTGCAAGCTACCACATTTAGTGGAAAGGCACATGAAGATGCTTGTGCTCATCTTCAGAATTTTCTGGAGATTAGTAGCATAGTCGTTATCAAGAACGTTGCTCAAGACATCATACTACTTCGTTTGTTCTCCTTCTCACTTGCGGGAAGAGCGAAGCAGTGGTTCTACACTAACAAAGATCACATCAATACATGGACAAAATGTTCAAAGACCTTCCTAGAAAGGTTCTTCCCTGTAGGCAAGACTAATGTATTAAGAGGAAAGATTTTAAACTTCCAACAGCAGAAAGGAGAGACCATTCCAGAGGCATAGGAGCGTTTTCAAGAATATGTTTCAGATTATCCCCATCATGAAATGGAAGAATGGTCACTCATGCAAAATTTCTAGCATGGATTAACTCATAAATATCATGAATAACTCGATGCCACTGTTGAAGGATCATTTATGTCACTCACCCTTGGGAAAGCTAAAGTTCTTATAGAGAGGATAGCCTCTAATTAAGGCTGGTCATCATGCAAATGCAATAAGAGCAAAGAAGTACCAGAAGAGTGTGTGCATTGCCAACCAAGATGAACGTACTGCTGAATTGGCTCGAACATCATGACAATTATAAGAGAGATCGTCGGGCCATTCAAGACGCATTCAATGCTCAAAATAGATGTGGAGCATATTTAGGGGTTGAATTTCCTAAATCTCATGAAGATATAAACATTGTTATCAACAATTCTGCTCCACAGCAATAGAGGCAAGGATGGAATCAACAACCACGGTCTACCTACTAAGGTAAGTACCAAGGTAATTACTATAATTCTTCTAATTCTAAACAACCAACCTTGAGGGATTTAATCTTAGAACAAGCTAGGATTAATGATAATATTTTGAAAAGGCTTGCTTTTAATGATAAGGTCCTAGAAAGTATAAATGCTAAAATGAATTGCTTTTCTTTTGCTATGAAAGATCAATTGAGCTTTAATAAAAAGATAGAATCACAATTAGCCTAGTTGGCTTCTGCTCTACCTTTTGTCACTAACCTTGAGAAGGTCAATGCCATAACCACAAGAGGTGGCAAGTCTACTCGTGATCCACCAAATCCAACAAGGACAGGTAAGACATGAGTGGTAGTGCAAGAGGAGAAGAAGGACGATGAAGTTGAAGAAGTTATACCACAAGAGCAAGAGTTGCTATAAGATTTTTATGACACCACTCTCCTACTGTTTCCATGCAGAAATCAAAAAGTCAAAATGGATGAGCAGTTTGGTAAGTGTGTGGAGGTAATTCAAAAGTTATATATCAATATTTCGTTGCTAGATGCCATTCCGGTACCTACCTACATGAAGTATCTCTGAGACATCCTCAACAACAAAAGACTACTGCCCTCCATTGAGATGATCAAGTTAATGGACGAGTGTGGTCCGGCCATTCTAAAGACGTCACCTATCACGAAGAAGGATCTAGGATGCCCCATGATTGATTGCTCAATCGAAACCCAGAACTTTGAAAATGCTTTATGCGATCTTCGAGCAAGTGTTAGTGTCATGGCCAAGAAGGTCTTTGACAAGCTTAGCTACTCAACACTCACACCAACATCGATGTGTCTGCAACTAGCCGACCAATCAGTCCGCTACCCTGCAGGAATTGCCGAGAATATTTTGGTAAAAATCTAAAACTTTTTTGTTCCTATAGATTTTGTAGTACTTGACATGCAGGAGGACATGAAGACACCTCTCATCTTGGGAGACCCTTCTTGAGTATCACAAATGCCCACATTGACGTTGGAGCCAGAGAAATAAAATTCAACATTAATGGAAAAGAAGAGTGGTTCGCTTTCAAGCCAAGACCAAAACAATGCTCCAATTTAGAGTGTCACGAGAAGCAAGTATCAAGGTCTCTATCTTCAGGACCAAAGAATACACCCGAAGATTAAACCTGAATGGAGAAGTCCAGTTCGGCGGACTTAAAAATCCTGAACCCTTGTCGGAAGGAAGAATGAGTAAGTTCGTTAACAAGGTCAAGAATGCGGTGTCATTCCGCTCATCAAGGAGTCGTTCTTCATCCTGTGCGGGTTCTGATATGGAGGTTGACCCTTCATCCCCTACTGTTAGATCGTCCTCACGCTCAGCCCTAGAAGAAACTTTCACCCTCCTCAGGGATAAGCAGATCAAGCTTCAAGATGACCGTGAGAAGAAGATTTCCCGAGAGTTGAAGACCGAGAATTCACTCACACTCCCATTTTCAACCCAGCACTCCTACAAATGATAGGTATGGATTCCAAATTTGAGTTTCTTTTTAATAATGTTGGATGGGAAAATGCTTGGGAATTAAATGAACAAGGGTGTAGGCTTTTAACTATTGAATTTCTATGCACCCTGCGACCCGAAGATACTGAAGTTTCCTTTAGGCTTTTCAATAAAGAATTTCCCCATCATGGAAGAACTTCAGTAGGTTCCTTGGTTTCCCAGTACAATGTGCTATTGCCATCGATGCTGCAATAAATGATTTTTTATAGAACTAGATTTTGGCAAGACATTTTTAAGGAAGTAGTGTGTCACCGCCCCGCACTAATGAACTGAATCACCCCACTTTGCAATTTTTGCATAAGTGGTTCAATTTCACTCTTTTTCCCAGGGAAGATTTTTGTGTACTCAGGATAGAGGAAATAAAATTGCTTTTTGCTATGATCAAAAAGAAGAAAGTTTCTCCTATAAAATTAATGATGCATTATTGGTTATCAATTCCTAGGCTTAAGGGGGATGTTTGGTGCACTTCATGGGTGACTCGTTTGGCTAGAAATTTGGGTCTGTTAGCTAATGCCACTATCATATACATTACTACCCCTCGCTAGATTATCGATTATGTATATTTTAACAAGGCTCATATGCTCAAGAGGGGTAAGAATGGCAAAACTATGATGATGTATAAGGACTACATAAATGAATTTGAGATGCCAGACTGAAATCTCAGTATGTATGTGGTGGAGTCTTTTGTTTTTGATTTGTAGAAGAAAGGACAAGAGCCTCACAGGAGTGCCTCTGCCAGATTCACACATAACCTGAACCCGAGGTATCATGGTGAAGACACTGCTCCAGCAGGTCCAGCCTTCACTAGCTACGCCGGATTCGATCAAGCAGGACCGTCTATAGTACATCATCTGGGGCAAGATGGTTGGGAGCAACCTGCTCCCCATCACTCAGAGGCATCATGGCAGCAAGGATCTAGTGCACAGTGGGAGCATGAGAATTTCAACTACTACCAGCAGCAGGAGTACGAGGACTCTAGCGACATCCAGGGAGGACGCATGTCCTTCTCTACACGGGGCTTCCACAACCATACGTCGGGCTTTCATGGTCCATACATGGGTCATCATTATCATTATCATCCACCTCCCATGGGCCATGAGCAGCCGGTGTATCTCGCTCGTACCAACACCAGGCTCACCACAATTGAAGAGGGCCAGCAAGAAATCCGCAACACTCTCCATCGGCATGCCCAATGGCAGGAACATACGACATAGACCCTTGCCGACATTCGACAGCACCAGCAGCAAGAACAGAACAATTGGGATTGGTTGTTCGGTGGCCTCAACATTGGCCATCCGCCACCACCTTAGTGAGTACCACTTTAGCACCTAGCTTGGGGGAGGACCCCCCTGTAGCCGAGGTAAGTTTTTCTTCCTAGTATTTTATTTTTTGTTTGTTTCCTGTCTAGTTATTTAAAAAATACATAATCAGAAAAAAAATTGCTACTATCTTCTACTTTTGTTTGTGTTTCTAGTATGTCCAGTTAAAACAAAAAAACCAAAAAGAGAGTGTGTAATATAGTTTGCCTTTAGTTTGCTTAAGGTGTGCATTAGTTTGTCATCCTATTTTTAAGGGTAGAATAAATAAATGGAACTTGAAGATAATCTCTCATGATGGAAATGATGAATAGTCGCTCTGTTATAATTTCTTTCAAGTACCTAGTATTCAGCTTTGAGTTCTCCTGAGTCTTGGATAAAATTAATTGGACATGAGAATTTTCTCTGAACTTGAAACTCGTGGGTAGCATATGCTTGATCTAAGCCTAGATAATTGACGGATATGATATGAGAAGGTCTGAGCTGCTATTTATCTTGTTCTAAGTGATACTTGAATTCTAGAGATTTCTTTTTAAAAACTTGAAAATCCACATGATGAGATTCTGTATGACAAAGCTTGAATTCCAACCAGAGCCTTACATGCTTATCTAGGCTAGGAAAAACTTCCACATATATGCTACTTGCTTTGCATTGAGTTTGGTCAAGCTTTGTTGATGTCTTATGAGAGATTTGTCATACTCTTAAAATCAAGATCACGTACACACCACCCGCATATACACTACTCCTACACTTGGGGTAGGCACAGAACATGCTTTCCATTTAGATCCACTCAAAAATATTTTACTCCTACACTGGGAGAAAACACCAAAATATTCCATATAGGTTTCCACCAAACAAATGCTCCAAGTTCTTGTGCTATCTCTCAAATATTTACTATGCAGAAAAGAGACATGGGCTATGCAAAAGTTATTCACAAAAGAAAGAAAGAATTGAAAAAATGGACAAGTGTCCCAATGATTAAAACAATGGGTACTTCGATGCCCGCCTAAAAAAGAGAAAAAAATGAATAAGATAGCCCATATTTTCTTGCAAATGTTTTTTAGTTTCAATTGAGAGATATGTTTTCAAGGAGCAAAGTAGAATTAGGATAGCCACCATATATTTCCATCACTCCACACACATGCACATCTTGATTTGATTGTATGACTCAACTGTCTTTGGATCTGAGGTTTGACTTTACAATATATGTATTGTAAGTATGCTCTTTCATGCACTTATCCATTCCCATGAGCTCCCCATATGCCTTAGTGCAGGAAGAAGGCATAACATTATTCACTACCTTGGTGAGGATCTAAAAATACCACATATATGAGAGACTTGAGAGTGTCATGCAATGAATCTCTGAGTTTTATTTTGGAAACTTATAAAAACTCTGAAACTATGGTTGAATAAAGAGCTTGAGACTTAGTGCTTGACTTGATTGTTCTATCTTTTAATTGCTTATGATTCAAGTGAAAGCTCAAAAGCTCCATGGTTGAAGGTAATATGAGTAAGTTTAAAGTCAGATCGGTAAATTTCAATCCGAAGGAGAATTCCTTGTTGATTGCATGTGTACTTTTGAGGAGTTGCATCAATGTTTAATTTCTAATCCATCATTAAGATTAGCTTTGCTCAAGGACTAGCAAAGGTTTAGCTTGGGGGAGCTTGTTAACAGTAGTTATCATTCATCACAAACCGTCAATTTAACTTGAAGAAATGCTTGAACTGGATCACCAATAGAAACTTAGGGGTTTAAACTAACAATTTCCATGAGTTTTGGTGAATCCATATTTTCAGCAGGGTTATTCTAGAAAACAGGAAAGATGATCAAAACGTCAAAAAGAACCAAACTTAATCGCGACAAAAACTACTCCAGAAGGTTCCAAAGGACATCAAAAGACACCACACCGCGGTGAACCCTAAGAGGCTGCCAGGTGGGGCCGGCTAGCCCCACCATGGTGCCGCCCGGTCCCCTATAGTGGCCCCTGCCTGTTAGCTTCTAGAAGCTTCCTCCACCGCCTCCTAGGATTGCATCTACACCGTTCTTCAAGTCGGTTTGATCCAAGGGCTCACGTTGCACCTCCAGCGCTATATAACCAGGCCATGCCCCCCTTAGAGGAGACCTCTACATCTGCCATAAGTCAAGATTAGACCACAAATTAGGGTTTCCAGAGATTAGAGAGAGAGCTCTAGTTCTTCAAGTTCTTAGTATAGGCTTTCTAATAAGGTTCAAGTAGAGTTTGAGATACTGCTCAGAATTTCGAATCTACCATCTAAAAATTGGTATTAGCCATTGTATCTCTTTATTTATTACTTTGTGCTACTTCAATATTATATTGCTACTTATTATGTTCCTAGTTTGCTCTAGTTTGTTGCTTGATATAGTTATGATTGATGATGAATATATGCATATGTTCGTAGAGCGCTTAATTTAGTACTCGAGTGAGTTAAGTGGTTGACACTATGTAAGCGTGATGCTTAGATATTGTTTGCCTACGGATGCACTCTATATACTGGGTCATGAGATCACGGATGTGACACTCTCGTTGAGTCCTTTGTAGTCCACTCCCCGTGTATAGAACAAGTAGAACCTCGCTAATGAAGGAAGGGAAAGCTCTGTTCTCGAAGTTCCCTAATGTCGATGAAATGTGGTCGGCAATCCATCGAGGGATATGCCCGTGATGGTAGATTAGTCGGTAGATAGGTGCGCAAGACACGAACTGGATGGTAACAGGACACAAGACATAAGATTTATACAGGTTTAGGCCGTCAGCATGATGTAAAACCCTACATCCTGTGCTCTGTTATATTGTATTGAGTTATGTGGTTTTTTGAGATGTATGACCTGTCCTCTAGGGGACCCCTTCCTCTCCTTATATACTCTGGACGAGGGTTATAAGTAAAGTATCTGATTTGGTACTATTATAATATCTAGTACACCTTGTAGCCTTGCGGTGCACGCCTTGATCTTGTGGGCCAGGCCACCTCGGATGGTGCGGCCCATGTATAGCCATGAGGGTATCCAGGGTATATCCCCCACAGCTAGTCCCCGAGCGCCATGTATTATGAACAAACACGCCGATGACCTTCTTCCGACCAGTGAGGCTTCAGCTTCTGGAGTCTTCGACCACTGAACATACCATCCAAGCACTTGCTGACGGTCTTCGACCTGTCGTGACATCAGCTGACTGGATTTATCGAAGAAGTTGGTTGTTCGAATAATGCATGGTTCTCTTGAGAAGAAGAAAAAGATTTCCTTCCTAGGAAGTATAGCCATTTAGACTCCTTGGTCGATAAGGAGTGTAAGCCAGAAGAAAAGCACAACATTCACCGTGAGGTGAAGTGTAACCACTTAGTCCCTGAGCCTGGTAGTAGGTGACGTAGACACATGGTGCCAGGTAGTAGGTGCCCAAGATTAGCACCCTGATCTAAACAGCATGGAGTAGATTGATAGTGCGCTGATTAGACATTGTGACGAGAGCTCGACGAGGAGTCCCCAGCGTGACCGGAGATGTGGTCGAGTGGCAAGAGCTCAGTGATGATCCTGACGAAGAGTGACAAGAAGCTTGATGAGGAGTCCCTAGCGTGGCCAGAGACATGGTCGAAAGACGAGAGCTCGGTGAGGAGTCCCCAGTGTGGCCGGAGACATGGTCGAGCTATGAGAGCTTGGTGATGAGCCTGACGAGGAGCGATGAGAGCTCGGCGATGAGTCCCCAGCATGGCCAGAGATGTGGTCGAGCGAAGAGAGCTTGACAAGGAGCTCCTAGCGTGATAGGAGACATGGTCGAGCGGCGAGAGCTCGGCGACGAGCCTGACGAGGAGCGATGAGATCTCGGCGAGGAGTCCCCAGCGTGGCCGAAGACGTGGTCGAGCGATGAAAGCTCGACGAGGAGTTCCTAGCGTGACCGGAGACATGGTCGAGCGGCGAGAGCTCGGCGACGAGCCTGACAAGGAGCGACGAGAGCTCGGCGAGGAGTCCCCAGCGTGACCGCGGACGTGGTCGAGCAATGAGAGCTCGACGAGGAGTTCCCAGCATGATCAGAGACGTGGTCGAGCGGCGAGAGCTCAGCGACGACCTGATGAGGAGCGATGAGAGCTCGGCGATGTGGTCGAGCGATGAGAGCTGGGTGATGATCCTAACGAGGAGCGACGAGAGCTCGCCGAGGAGTCCCCAGTGTGGCTGGAGACATGGTCGAGCGACGAGAGCTCGACGACGATCCTGCAATATAAATATGCAGAGCGATAGTACGTGATGTAGGAATATATGAACTTCAGAGAGAATCAGTAATGATGAAATAGTATATGACGCTCAGCAGTCAGTTGCAAATGAGCATGATGTGATAAAGCAACCGGTGCTTTGTAAACATCAGTGTTGATGTGAAATTTGTGTTTACACTTAGCATAAACCGCCCGACCAGTTAGTATGTAGCTGAATTTCCAGCCCTAGCTTGCCCGTGTTATGCAGAGCGCGGAGCCCATGTGCATGTGGATGGCATCGCTAAGGAGCCGCTGCCAACCACCCGTAACGCAGAGGGCAGACGCTCGTGCACGTGTGGGGAGAAGCCGGAGACAGGGCTGTCTCTAGAGACATCGAGCATCAATGTGATTGGTCAAGGATTTGCGTTAAGCATAGATGTATGTCATCTTTAAGATGGTATACATGGACAAATATTATTTGAAGAATAATCATGATGAGGACGTTGTGGAGAAACGTCGTAGCAAAAACATGACAAGGACGTTGTGGAGAAACGTCGTAGCAAAAACATGACGAGGACATTGTGGAGAAACGTCGTAGCAAAAATTGTATTAAATATAAATATTGGAAGTGTACTTAGCTTTAGTCGAGACGTTGTCTGGTCGGTGGTGATAAAATTGTCTGGCCCTCAAACTTTCTGATCCATCATGACGACGACATCACGGTTATCGTAGCGCATTTCCTTATGGCGATTATTATTGCGATGTGTAGGTGGTCGAGGCAAGAGGCTGTGGTCATAGTCAGAGCATGTTGGAACTGCTCTCCTGCCGCTGAAGCCACCGAGTCCGTCGTTGTCGAGTTAATTCTCGATATTAATCCTAGCGAGCTCTAGGGCGATGTTAGCGAAGTAGATCGCGAACGAGGGAGATGTCGTTACATGCAGAAAAAATCAATCTGTATTATATATTCGAAGAATAGACTGATCTAATCAACAACGTAGAACGACTCACTTGATTTTTAGTAGAGAATCCCATTTGGCTTGCATGAGAGTCTGTACGCACACCCCCTACCTGGCGCGCCACTGTCGATGAAATATGGTCGGCAGTCCATCGAGGGGTATGTCTGTGATGGTAGATTAGTCGGTAGATAGGTGCGCAAGACACGAACCGGATGGTAACAGGACATAAGACACAAGATTTATATAGGTTCAGTCCGTCAGCATGACGTAAAACCCTACATCCTGTGCTCTGTTATATTGTATTGAGTTATGTTGTTTTTTGAGATGTATGATCTGTCCTCTAGGGGACCCCTTTCTCTCCTTATATACTCTGGAGGAGGAGGGTTACAAGTAAAGTATCTGATTTGGTACTATTACAATGTCTAGTACACCTTGTAGCCTTGTGTTGCACGCCTTGATCTTGTGGGCCAGGCCACCTCGGATGGTGCGGCCCATGTATAGCCATGAGGGTATCCGGGGTATATCCCCCACACCTAAGTAATGTTCCTTATGCACAGATCCAAAGTTAGTTATACTATAGATGAGAGTAAATATGCTTGAGTGTACAAAAGACTTAGTAATTAGGAATGACATAGGAATCTTTTGCTCTTGCCGGATCTCGAGCTTAGTTATACTATATTTGTGAGTCTCTATTTCTATCTCTAGAATACCTTTATTACCTTTTATTTATCATTTATTTGTCACTTGACTTACCCCTGCTAAAGCATAAGAGTGGTTTGGATCATAAGTATACATATTGTTCAATGTTTCAATGTCAACTCAACTCCATAGTTCTTCCTTGTGGATTAAACATAAATAACGATATTCGGTATACTCCCGGGTGAAATGCTACAATGGTAATTTATCTATGCACTTGTGGATACTTAACTTCAATATTATTTTCTCAGAGTTTATAAGTGGCATTCATAATTTACCAACAAAGCAATTCTGTTATCATGCTAGGGATGACAACTTAGTAAGAGTGATGCTAAGAAATGCCAACAACGACCGCTCCGAGCGCTGCAGATGGCTTCTAACATCCTTTACCTTGCACTATAGATCAACCATGGTTGATAGCTCCAACCCTCCCTAGGCCTCCACCAACGAAGATGAGAAATCCTCATGGGTTTCCCACATGACCTCATACTTGAAGTTCTTCTTTTTTGTGCCCTTAGACTCATCCAATCTCCAGGTAAGATCAATAAGGCCATGATCCAAAGTAGCTGTAGAGTGGTTCCGAACCCTAGCAAGGGGATAGCGCATGGTCCAATCTGCTGTGGCTAACTCTCTATCCAAACGAACCTGACAGAATGATCCGACGGTAGCCTTCTTTTCATAAGTCCACTTTCTTCCTTCAAAACTAAGGTCCGCTAAACCACACACATCGATATCATCTCTTAAACCCTCCATTTGGGCATAGCTTCACTCTTGCACACCAACATGCTCAGACCCATGAACCTCATTGAAATCACCTATACACACCTAGGGAAGAGGAGATGAAGATTTAATGTGTTGGTGTTCTGTGCACGGATTCGAGGGGCGGTTGGCCTCCCCAGTCACATCATGGCATAATAGCACCCACTGATGTGTAGTCATGCACCGCGGAACATGGGCGCGTTAATCTAAATGATATGGAAAAAGTGGGAATCCATAAGGCTTACTTGGTTCGCTCCACTAGGTGGGCAACCACCGCTTCGCGTTCTCTCGGATCGCTCCTCCTGTGCTGCGAAATTCTCAAGACGCTTGTGAGTGAGCACGCACGCGATCGAGCTGTCCATCATGTCTGGTCCTTGTGGCTATAAATAAGGAGTGGTGGCAAGGAGAGTTATCTGCCCTTGGGCACTCGTTCCGCTACTTCTTCCTCCACGTGCTCGTTGGCTCTCGACTTCTTCTTCCTATCAAGCCGATGGATCGCGGCAAGCGCCTGTGGGAGGAGTCGCCAAAGGCCGATGGGTTGCTGCCGCACCTTCGAGCCTACCTGTGTGAACAGGGGTGAGTGTCAAAATTATGTCTAAGTTTAAGGTTGGACCAACCTTGATCGTGCACGCTTCTAGGGACGCTTCCCATGCTGCGGTGGCGACTGGAGGGTCATCCCATGCTCGTCGTGCTATGACCCCGCCAACGGAGGGGTTAGGCTCGTCATCATCATTGTCGTCTTTACATGATCGGCGAGAGTTTCATGAGCTCGTCCGCATGTCGGACAAGGACCACCAGCGCTACTCCGATGCCACCCACGAGGTGAGACGGCTAGAGCGTTGTCTCGATGCCATCAGGGTGACCCTCGTGGCCTCAGAGAGGGATATCGTTGCCACGCATGTGGCGGCCACCGACACCGAGGCCCGCATCACAGGTGAGGGTGCTCTTCGTCTTATCACTCAATTTGTCGTCCACAACTTCTGACCTTCTTGTCGTCTTGTTGCCAGCGCTGGAGGAGCAACTAGCGATCTCCTACCATGAGACGGAGGAGGCCCGCCTCTAGGAGGTCCTCATGATGGAGGATCGCAAGTGCGTGGTGGTGGCCAGAGTTTGACAGGGAGCCAATGTCACCCTCGTCGCCATGCAGCTCCGCACTAGCCAAGATTTCTACCAGGTGGAACCTGGGTTCCCGGCCCACGCCAGGTCGAAGGAGCTGGCAGAACTGGTTGGTGACTTCACTGCCGCCATGGACGCCGTTGTGGCCACCGTGAACGTGGAGGACATCCTCTGTGGCACTGACCTAGGGCCTTAGGTTGTACCCAGGGCCTATTTCCTTTAATGAAGCAATCTCCTGAAGGGTCGAGATGGTAGACTAGAGGGGGGTGAATAGTCCTTTCTAAAACTTAATCGCATCAGCTAATCAAAAGAAGTGTGGAATTAAAATTATCGGTCTAGCCAAGACTATACCCCTCTATCTATAACTTTAGTACCTTACAAAAGATCCTAATTAAGCAACTAAGGTGCCAAGCATATCAAAAGCTCACCTAATCAATTCTAGAGCAAGGTCACACAAACCTTTACACTAGTACTTTGCCAACCGAGAGAGCTCCTACACAACTAGTGAAGCAAAAGCACAAAGCCCCTAAGCTCACTAGCAATGCTCAATAACAAAGCAACCAATGCCAAATTAGAGAGCACAAATTACTTAGCTACACAAACTAAGCAATGTGACTAACAAGGTTACTCAAACCAAATTAGCCATGCAAAGGGGATACTTCTAGCTACACAAGCAAGAAGGTAACTAGCTAGCTACACAAACAAACTAGTTACAAGAGCAACAACACAAGCAAGATATATATATATATATATATATATATATATATATATATATATATATATATATATATATATATATATATATATATATATATATATATAAAACCACCGAGAAGATGATGAACAATGTTGACATGATGATTCTTCTCCCGAGATTCACTTGGTTGCCACCAAGCTACGCCCCGTTGTGTCGATCAACACTTCGTGGTTCGGTGGCTAATCGATATCCACAACCGAGCTCTCCCAAAGAGCACCGTAAGAACCCACCATCAAGTATGGTAGCTCAATGACACGCTCTACTAGAGTTGCTCTTCGAGATCCTCGTGGGGTGAGCACAATCCCCCTCACAAAGCTTCTCTGGGGCCTCGCACAATCTTCTTGCGAGCTTTGACAAAGCCTCAAGCCACCAAGCCGTCTAGGAGGTGATAACCTCCAAGAGTAACAAGCACCACTGGCTTGCAACTCGAACACCTAGTGCCACTCGATGTAATCCTCATGATGCAATGCACTAGAATCACACTCACTCGTAATCGATTCATACTCTTGCAAGCATAAGTGAGTTAGAGGCTCTCCTAGCACTCCCAAAGCATGGACCCTATATCCCAAGGGTGCCAAGCACCAGCCAAGGCTAGCCACCACAAGTATTTATAAACCCACAAACGAATATAGCCGTTGGCCCATTCACTGGGCGTCTTTCGGATCAACCGGACGTGCCGATCGAACTGACCGGACACGCTGCACCACGTCTGGTTACTCATAGTTGTCCACGTGTCGCCCTGCGTTCAACGTTGTCTGCATGATCTCAACTGTTGACTCAGCGCCCCAATGGTCACCGAGCGACCGAACGCGCTGCTCAACCGACCGAACGCGCCGATCGCACAACGCCTACGCCCATGAAGCATCAACCGGACATGCTGCTAGAGTTGACCGGACACATTACACCTAGCGTCCAGTTTGAGTCCAGTAAGCACCCACACACGACCGGACATGTCCGGTCGATCATGACCGGACGCGCCACCGTGTCCGATCGACCTCGCGAGTTTCGCAGTTTCTCTCGGACTTGACCGGACGCGCCGGTGCACGCGCTGCCTCTGCTCGCGGGATGAACTGACCGGACACGCTGGCTGTGTTCGATCTAGCATCCGGTCACTCCTATGACTTCATTTTGCCTCCGTTTCTTCACCTCCGACGCAGTGGAAAGTAGGCGTTTCACTTCTACAAAAGCGCCAAACTACACCTCTCTACCGCTCTAACCCATCTCTACCGCTCAAACTACACCTCCTTTGCAAATGTGTCAACACCAACAAGTGATCACCACCTTGTGCACATGTGTTAGCATTTTCACAATCATTTTCTTCAAAGGAGTTAGCCACTCAACTTGCCACGCCACTCGATTCTAGTAACAATGCAAAGTTAGATCACTCGAGTGGCACTAGATGATCGATATGCAAACAAGTTTGCCCCTCTTGATAGTACGACCATCTATCCTAAATCCAGTCATGCACTTCTCTATACAACCTTTGACCGGTGAAACAAAATGCCCTAGTTATACCTTTGCCTTGCACATTCCATTCCATCTCCTTCGATGTTGATGCAACAGATGCACCAACCAATCACCGAATGATATGATCCACTTCATATCATCACGTGACTGTATTGGTTCATCAATCTTGACCTCACTTGCTCTTCACCGTTGCGTTGGTCCATCAATGCCAAGTCTTGCTCAAGCTTCACCGTCATATGCGGTCCCTCGCTTCAAAGCCTCTGACTTGCCCTTCACACTTGCAACCGGTCCATCAAGCCAAGTCATGTCTTGATCTTCTCCACCTTGATCACATGACTCAATGTCATGTCTCATGTGCAATAAGCTCCTCCATCATCACATGTGCAAGCTTTGCAACATCTCCAAGCCATGTCCACCTCCATGGCATATATTGCTCACACACATGGACCTATGGACTAATCACCTGTGTATCTCACATAAAATACAATTAGTCCATCTAAGTTGTCACTCAATTACCAAAACCAAACAAGGACATTTCATCTCCTTAGCTTGTGCTTCTGCTCCTTGATTTTTTTCCTTCTTGCGCATCATTGTTTCACCATGATTGTCGATGATCTGGTTGTTCGAATGCCATAGTCGCGTGACCTTGCTCAGGGATCAACCCATGAGGTTTAGCTTGATGCGACTCCATTTTCATGATTGTGATGTTTGTAGGATAGACTTGGCAGCATCGCGCCTTTCTTTAGCTTTCTTTCCTCAGGTTGTGACGGTGATTCCCTTCCCTTTCCTTTTGGGCGTGTACTTAGCCTCGCCCGGAGCTGGCTCCGAAGGTTTGGCTTCACGCGGCTCATGGATAAGTGATACACCATGGTGTTGCCCCCACAAGTGGGTCATGTTGTTTGACACGCGCCGATCGACATGGGTCATTCAGGATGGAACACGTCGCTAGCGTCGCTTCGATGTTTACTCCTTGACGCGTCGTGGCGGCTACACTACGATCTCTGGGTGTGGGACAAGATTTACATGAATGGTTATGTACAGAAGTTTGGTCGGGGAGACTCATGTCTCGGAGTGTCTTTGATGCGAACATTGGGTGCTCGTACCGCTGATTGTGGCCCTTGGTCCTGGCGGTGTTTAGCGTGGCGAGGCCTGGACCGCACGGCTTGTCGATACAAGGAGTGCACTATGTCACGAACCCTCCGAGGCTCATCGATCACGCCGTCCTTACACCGAGTCGTCACAGGTCTCATCACACGCCATGGTTGAGGTCGTTGGGCATGATCTTCGCGTGCTCCCCTACCACGTAGGGGAGTCACGTTCGGGCCTAGCCCTGGGGTTGCCTCTTAGGCCTTAACTCTAGCACGGCACTGATTGGTGCCGCCCAGGCGAGTCATGGCTCTAGGGGTTGGCATGCGGCCGTCGTGATGTTGTAGTTCTCCCGTTCACAGAGGTGAGCCTGTTGAAGGTCACCACCTATGGTGATGATCCCGTAAGGAACAGATATTTTAAGCTTGAGGTAAGTATAGTTAGGAATGGCCATGAACTTAGCGTAACATGGTCAGCCTAGGATGGCGTGGTAGGTGCCGGGGAAGTCCACTATCTCGAAGGTGAGCGTTTTCATGCGGAAGTTGGCTCGATCTCCGAACGTCATGGGCAAGTCGACCTACCCAAGGGAAACAGCTTGAAGCTCGCGTATGACTCCATGGAATGGAGCACCGGATGGTCATATCACCACTCGCAACAGCCCCATGGCATCATAGATCTTGACACAGAGGAGGTTGAGGCTGCTTCGACCATCCATGAGGACATGAGATAGGCGGGTCTTGCCGATGATTGGGTCGACGACAAGGGGGAAGTGTCCTGGTTGTGGAATGTGATCAGGGTGATCCTTTCTGTCGATAGTGATCGTAGTTTTTTGACCATTTCAGGAAAACCGGGGCGGCTTCACCTAGAGCGGCCGCATTGACCTCCCTGGCCGTGAGCTTTTGCCAGCGCTTGGATTCATACGCCACCGGTCCGCCGAAGATCATGAGGCACCCTTTTGGGCCGGGATATACATATCCCCTTCTCTTCATTACCAGCGGGTCTGGACAGCGCGTCCGTGCTGGTTGACTTGTAGTCGCCCTTGAAGTAGCACTTGATGATGTCGCACTCCTCGAGGGTGTGCTTGACTAGATAGACATGGTTGCGGCACGGCAACTTGACTATCTTGTTGAAGCTGACTTGGTTGAGCTTGCCAATCTTCTGCTTGTGGACCCTATCAACCACCACGACAAACTCGTTGTCTCGGCTTCTCCAGCTGTCCTTCTTGCCTTTCCCCGCCGATTGCAGTCCTTAGCCTTGTCCGTGGGTTCGGCTTGAGCCGCACCCTTGTATTTTGCAAAAGATTGCCCGAACGGCCTCCTCGCTGGAGGCATGGCTTGTCGCGAGGTCGAGCAACTCCTATATCATCAGCGGTTTGCTACATCCGAGCTTGTGAACAAGTGCTTCATTGGTCGTGCCAGAGATGAACGCCCCGATCACGTCCGCATCCACGATATTGGGAAGCTCATTGCACTGCTTAGAAAAGCGAAAAATGTACTCGTGCAGAGTCCCTCCCACTTTTTGCTTGCAGACTTGAGATCCTTGGAATTTCCCGGGCGCACGTATGTGCCTAGAAAGTTCCCTACGAAAATGCACTTGAAGTTTGCCCACAGGTGGATTCTATCTGCGGGGGAGTGCTCGAGCCACACTCGGGCACTTTCCGCGACGTACAGTGGCAAGTATTGGATGATGAAAAGATCATCGTCTGCCCCGCCTGCTCGACAGGCGAGGCGAAAGTCTTCCAGCCATATGGCGGGGTTGGTGTCCCTGAAGTATTTGACAATGTTCAGCGGCACATGGAAACACGCTGGGAACGGCGTCTGCCAGATCTTCTTCGCGAACGCCTGTGGGACGCAAGCGTCTGGGCTTGGACTACGTCAGATGTCTCGAATCCGATGGTTTTGGCCATGGTTGCCCAAATCGCTGTCACCGTAGTATGGCAGATCTTTGCCTGCTAGGTCTGTCCCCGGGCGTCTAGCGCCTTGAGCCGGACGAGCGCTATGGTTCCTGACGTAATGGTTGCGTGCTAGGGAAGGCTCCTGCCTGCGTGCGGCCATGTCATCGCCGGGTTGGAGCATGCTCGGCGTGTAGTGCCCCTCAGGGGCACTACGCGCGGAGGAGATGTGCACAAGGCTGGCCTCGGGATGCCACCTCTTCATGGAGCTTTGAGCCTACTATACCACTGTGGTTTCCAGCAGGTCTCGCAGCTCCTGCTGACCGCGTTCTCGTCGTCGGTCGAGGGTTCAGGGGTTGTTCGCATGAACATGGTGGCCACCATGATGTTCTGGCTGGCTCGAGGGAAGATGAGTGACTCCCTTCTGCTCTGCTAGATCTGATCGTACACACAGCGTGCCCACGCCTGCGCATCCTGGGCATCGAGGTGTTACGAGCTAGGGCATCCGTCATCACGGCGTTCGTCGGGAGTTGATGGCCACGATCCCGAGCTCTGGGGTCATGGCCCGTATTGGCTTGGATGGCTTCTAAGTCAAGGCCATCATCGTGGATCCCATCCCGTAGCTAGTGGGATCATACAAATGTCTTGTCGAGCTGTATTTAGACAGTCGTTCTCCGTACCTGCTGCCATCACTGGGCGGTGTAGTCTTGTCTCTGCTGTGTGGCGCAGGGGTGGCGTCTGACTGGATCGAATGGACCACTGTCCCCTCAGTCCTTGAGGGTTAGTGCGACGTGTCTACTTCTGTCAGAGCAGGCGCGTTGTGGCAGGCTCGATCTCTCCTGGTTCCCTGCACAGGTTAGGATGGTGAGAGGTCGTGAGATGCTGCGTTGTGTGCGGCTAAGGCAGGAGGGAGAGGTCGTGGCTGACCCTAGACTTAGTGATTGGCCCAGTCCGCTTAGCTTAGCTAGGCCTCGGTCGCTTGGGCTCAAGCTAACTTTGGTATTATGGGTCGTCCGGCCTTCCGGCTAGTCGATGCCTTGAGACACCCGGGGATCATGACCCCGAGATAATGAATTTTAGAACATCCCACGTCTTATACCTCTCGCTGGTCCTTGCTTCACCATACACACAAGTTAGTCTCCATGGATCTAGATCACCTTCTTGACCAATGACATCAATATGACATTGTGAGTAGGGTAAAATCTGTAATTGATATTATTCTTCCAAAAAATTCCTAGGCCGCCACTATGACCTGAACTGCTAACGGCAAAAGCAGAATTGAAACCCAAAGTGGTCTTTAGTTGCTCCACCCTCGCCTTGTGCACTTGAGTCTCCTGGACGCGAAGTACAGAAGAGGCAACCCGCCTCGCCAATTCATGAAGCTCTTTCACTGTCGCGGCGTTGCCAAGCCCGCGACAGTTCTAGCTTAAGCAACTCATTGCGCTGGGTGGACTCCCTCCTCGAAACCCGCAGGAAAAGAACTGCACCGCTGCTATCTTGCACCTTTGCCTTTTCCTTCTTATCCTTCAACTTTGCACCTAAAGGTCCCACCATCGCTGTCACGATCAGCTTCCTCAAGTCCAAAAACCTAGGTCTTGTCCCACCAAGGCTGGACAATTGCGCGCAAGTAGTCCCTTGATCAGCCCAAGTGGGAGAGAGAAAGGGAGGATCACGTAGGAGATCTGACGTCAGAGCCCTCCATCCAGCAACGTCGCCGATCCCGCGTCTTGCGGTCGCTCATACGTACATCACGCAAATGCCTGAGTACATAGTACGTACATGCTATCAAAATACCTAAATTCCTAACAAAAGAAACTATTTACACATCTAGGCCCACGCCCCACTGCATATATACATTTAAAAATTTGAAAGTAATATGCATCAATCATTGGTTGAGTGGCCTTAGAGCATCTCCGACAGGCTACCTAAACCCACTACCTATCATATATTTAGGTAGTGGGAGTCAAAAACACCACTCTAATAGGCTACCTACTTGACTACCTATTTTTGTTGGCCCAACAAATTCTCCTCCCCACTACCTACATTTGTTGGGCCAACAAACTTGTCTACCTACTTTTTCTCTCTCCCACGTGCCTCTCTCTCCGCACTCGCACCGTCGCACGCCCGCACCTCGCCCACGCTACTCGCCAGCGCTACTCCCTGACGCGGCGGCACTGCTCACCGGCCCGCCGCCACACATGCCCGCGCCTCGCCCTCACCGCCGTGTCGCTGGGGTGCTGCGTTGCCGTCGCGCCGCCACCCGCCCTTCACCGGAGGCCACACGGGTGCCGCGCCGCCGCCTGCCCTTCACCGACGGCCGCAGGCAGACCTCGCCGGCGCTGCTCCCCTGCCCGGTGCTGCTCCACCGACCTCGACGACAGCGGCCGCATGGATCCGGCCTCCACAACGGCGGTCGGACCTCCCTCCCCGACCGGCAACTCCCCTCCCCGACCGGCAACTCCCCTCCTGGCGGCGCGATCCATGGCCGAGTTCGTCGATGGCCACAAGGAAGAGGATGACACATGAGTCCCGCATGTCATAGATTATTAAAATGAATTTAGGTGTCATGTTTTAGGTAGTACTATTAGAATTGAAAGCAAAATATAGGTAGTATAAAAATAGATGGCTACCTAAATAGATATTTATGTAGTTTGATTTAGGCAGTAGTATTGGAGATGCTCTTAGACTGCTGTGGTGTACCGTGTACGATGTACATGCAGAGATGCGAAGGAAGCATCCAAAAATGTTCCAACCAACGGTCAAAGGGACCAAACAAATAATGTACTAGCTACTCGTAGCTAGTAAGATATAGTACACATCTTCAGCTGCTTCTGCCTCCAAGTAAAATATGGTCACACAGCCATCATCGCCCCATGATGCCATTCCACTCCTTTCTCGCCAACGCTGAGCCTGTCCGGTCTCCGATCTCGGGGGCATAGCGCGAAAGCACTGTGTGCACCCCTTGAGCAACGCGTCGGCGTTGCCTCGCCCTTTGAGCAATGTGTGTATCGTATGAGGCCGACCTCGCTTAGTTTACTGGCGATGGCTTTGGAGCTTTAGGGGAGGGCTGAGTGCGTGTGATGTTCTCCAAAAGCTCAGAATGGGCCATCGGGTTGCTGGCCTAGTTTATTCCTGTACATGTTCAGAGCCAGAGCGTCTGAGGCTGGAGGGAAGTCAGGCAGGATCACATGCAAAAGCATGTACGTATGTCTTGTTGGGTAGCAAAGGTGGAAAAAAAAACAAGAGAAAGAGATGCTGGCTGGGCCGCTGGGCCATGCGTGCACGGGTCACCAGATGCAGATGGAGAAGGTGTGCGTGGTCAATCCTCCCAATAGTCAATTGCGTGGTAGTAGCGGCAGCTAACCCGAGGTTGATTACTTTCCAAAGCTGGCTGGCTATAGGGTGATTTGTTTTGCGAGGAGGGCCATACCATTAGTCCATTACCTCGGCAACGCGACAAAAAGGCGCAGCTTTATTTGTGATCCTACTTGGTTTGCGGCTTGCTTGGTAATTGGTGGATGGTGATCATTTGAGTATTGGATCGATGAGCAATCTTTGACCCGTCAGTGATTCTTGTTTTTTTAATCTTTTTGAGCAGATGAGATGACCCGGCGGAAAACTTTTCTACCACACTACGCCAAATGGCAAGATCTGCGCCATCTAAAGTGCCGGCACCACAGAAAAAAATTAAAAAAAACACTCGACTGGTTAAGAACTCAAACCTCCCGGCCGGTCCAGGCAATTGTGATCTTTGACTAGGTTGAGCTGCCTGCTTATAGTGGGCTGGCTCTCCCCAAATGGGCTATTCATATCTCGAGAAAGGGCGTATGACCTATTGGGCTCACTCTAGGTGTAAACCGTCTTGGGCTACGGCCTTATTGGTTGGTCTAGTCCTTTTTCCTTTTATTATTACGCGGCAGGCTTTCTCTTTCTTTTTTTGACAGATCAAATTTGCAGCGGCAAGATTTTAATGAAAGAAACCAGAGGCGCTTGCATATATATGGGTGAAATGTCGTTTTTTATGGGTCAAATGTCGCCCCTATCTCGAAGTACAACTTGCTAGTAAACCTGTTGTTTTTAACCATGAAGAAACAATTCAACGCTTCGGTTTTCAATGTCATTGTGTCAACTTTCTTTGACGTGCCATTTTTCTACTTTCAGAATTACACTGCCGAGAGATTAAATCACCACTAGAATGTATCTGTGAAGCAAGATAATGTGCTAAAGTTATTGATAAGTTTGTTCAGCAATTTGTTGGGCTTTAACTTTATGGCTGTCAAAAATGACGTTGCTCTTGACAAATGTGCTAAAGTTATTGATAAGTTTATTCAGCAATTTGTTGGGCTTTAACTTTATGGCTGTCAAAAATGACGTTGCTCTTGACAAATGCCGATCAAAAACTTTCTTGCGAGTTTTTATTTAGGGGACGTACTTGCTATGGCGTTGAGAACCATAGCAGCAACTTGAAGATCAGCGCCTTGTTTAGTTTGCCTCAAAGTTCCAAGTTTTTTCACTCTCTCTCCATCACATCAATTTTTAACCGCTTGCATGGAGTATTAAATGTAGGTAAAAAAAATAACTAATTACACAGTTTAGTTGGAAAATCACGAGATGAATCTTTTGAGCCTAGTTGGTCCATGATTGGACAATATTTGCCAAATAAGACGAAAGTGGTACTATTCATCGGGTTGAAATTTTCTTCAATCTAAACAAGGGGCAGCAGGAATTGCAGATTTTAGCCTCGGAGCTTAGACTCGATAGCTATGCAAATTCTTTTTGAGGAATTTTACAGTGCTTGAAAAAAACTAGGGTCATCCATATAAACAAATCTAATGGTTATAAAATGAGAAGAACCAATACAAAAGAACTTAGGTTGTGGGCCGGAGCCTGGGCCAGAACCTGTAATATGTGGGCTAGGAACTAGTTTCAAATTTAATCGCAAGGGTACCATAGTATTTTCACAATCTGAGCAGCTCCTCATCATCTCCCGTGTGCGTTATCTATCTCTGTTCTTATCGGAATCGCCACCTGGCCCGCTCGTCCACCGCCACCGCGGCTGCCCACAGCCAAGCTGCTGCCACGGTCGCCCGACGACACCCCAACGCCGCGCCGCCGCCGGCCAATGCCACCCCAGGTAGGCGCGCCAGCCATGGTCGAGTAGACATCAACCCCCAGCTCGAACCGTCCAATCGTGGACCTCCAGTGCAAGAGCAGCGGCTGCGGGCTGGTGTTGGGGGCGGCGTGACGGGCTCGGCTCAGTAATTGGCTCGAGCTACCTCGGTAAGCCCACGAGCTAGAGAGAAAAAAATTTCACTCAGCAGAAATCAACGTTCAATCGCTCACGTATCTTTGATTCAGTATAGCAAATTAGGAAAATTTCACTTCAAGGAACAAATCAACAAATAAGTGATTCACGTGTCCTTGGTTCAGTGTCAAAAGCAAGAAGCAAATTAATGTATTTCGAGAGAATCACAAAGCAAGATCCGTAGAATCCATGAAAGACATGACCGGAAGTCACGGCGCAGCAGCTCAATCTCAAATTAAAAGCAAGCAGAGCTTTCAGGGAGCGTCCTAACTGCTCTGCACCTTGGTGCTCTTTGGGACCGGCGGCGGCGGGCGCCGGCGCGCAGCTTGCGCGCCCACATGGGGCGTGCGGCCGACGGGGTTGTCGCTTGGGCTTGGGCACTCGACAACCAAGCGCTAGGCGAGGCGTCGCCCGGTGCACGGTGGAGGTGCTGCTCCTGCTCGGCAGCTCAGGGCGGCCGCCGCCTCAGGGATTCAGGGAGTTATTACATAGGAAAAGTACTTAACTGCCCTTAAACATAATTAATTAGTTTTCCTATTCGTAAGAGAGGAACCGGTGTTCCTTCCTAGCACCGTAACGAACCTCATTTTTTTTACCTCCCACAGATGGTCATTTATTTTCAGGATTGGTCAATAATCAATAATGTTAAATTTTTTTCATGGTGCAGTTTTTAGAACTATTGTGAGTGATTTTTGTAGTCATGGTTACCTCTTTGTAATAAACTACTCTCTTCATTCAAATTATAAGACGTTTAGGATTTTCTAGATACAAAGGTTTTGCTTAATAAAAGTAACGTATCTAGAAAAGCTAAAACATATTGTAATTTGAAAGCACGAAAACATCTTATAATTTGTCTAGTGCTCATAAAAGAAAAAAAGAAAACAAGAAGATCAATTCACAGAATCGCAAAGGGTGCTATACGTAAGTTTTTTTTCCCAACTTCAAGTAACAGTAAAGTCAGTCAAGATTAGGGGCAGGAACATGATCATACTTTAATTGCACAAGTTGATACCAATGAAGGGGCATGTTATAGGGGACCAAAATTTAGATGCACAAACTGATGCCAATGAAAGTGCTACAAGGAAGTAAAATTTAGATGCAGAAGCTGATGCCATGAGGGCACTTGGGAGGTGAAAATTTGCAGCCTTCGGATGATATGCAAAATGTAAATATTGATGAAGAGGAAGACTCACTTTTGACTATCTTTGATCCTAGAACATGGGAAAATCTTGAAAAGGCATTTGAAAAAGTATTTAGTTTCTTATTCAACTCGGAAAATCTGAAGTCCTTGAATGGTACTGATCTATGAAAGTGTTGCACTACTTTTATATAAACTTTTTCTCATGACAACAAGTCTGATGTGCGAGAATTGAAAGTGTTGCAATTAACTTTGCTCGATGAATTAATGTCAGCACCTACGATTCTTCACTTTGATAAAGTTGCAAATTGCTATCCGAATGTCTCTATTGCATATCAGATTCTCTTAACTATTCCTGTGACAATAGCATCAGCCAAAAAAAGCTTCTCCAAATTAAAGTTATTTAAAAAATTGTTTGAGGTTTCAACTATGCTACAAGAAATATTGAATGGCTTGGCTACGTGCAACATTGAGAATGATGTTTTGGATAATATTGATCCCGATAATGTTCTTGAAGATTTTGCATCAAGAAATGGCCGAAGACGGTTTTTCAAAAGACACTGAAGCATTATTGTTTGAGGTAATCATAATAGTTATTTTACCATTCTTTTAGTCTCTTTCTTTATTGTACTATCATTATTTTAATGAACTAAATATACATTGTAAGTTAACTCTTATTAACAGTACTATATACTTCAAATGTCATATTTAAAATTAGATTGTTGGGCCCTTACTATCTTACTTGTCCAAGGACTCTTGAAATTGTTAAGACGACCTAATGACTATGGGGGTATCGCTTCATGACCTTTTTATTACACACTCACGCGTGCGGCACACATACACATAAACCAAAGGAAGACATGATAGGATGTGTGTACAACAACTAGAGATTATCCTACATCAAACCAACGAAGCCCATCTCTTGGGACTTAGCAAGCCCACGAGTGTAACTTGAATTATAAAACTGAAACATGTTTCATCTAACATTTAGCACCATATTTTAAGGGTAGTACTAGCACCTGGACAGACGCCCATGTCCGGACGCCCGCGGCCGCTGCACGCCAGCACCAGGCGGGGACCACCTGCGTCGCTTCCCACGCTTCCCCTTTCGCTTCCCGCGTCCACAGCCGCGCAACGCTCCATCCCTCCGGTTCCCACACACATGCATGGTGCCCCAGCAGCTGCAGCAGGTGGCTGTGGCAGGCGGGTCACATTGCAACATGTACACACTCGATCTACTTTTGAAACATCCAGATGAAACATTTGCAACATGCATCTAAAGATACATGAAACACTTGCATGCATCTAAAACACTCGCAAAAAACCTGAAAACACTTGAAAAACCATTGCAAAACATATGCAACATCTACATAAAAACACTTGCAACATATGTGTGAAACATTTACAACATCTAAGTAAAAACACTTGCAACATACGTCTGAAAAAACAAATGAAACATTTGAAACAGACGCTTGCAACATATCCCGATCTACTTTTGCAACATCTATATTAAACACTTGCAACATACCTCTGAAACATCTGAAACAATTTAAACATATGTTTGCAACATAGAGGGAGAGACCGAGGTCGGTCGATTCTGGCCGTCAGGGTGGGAGTCGATAGCAAGTGCCGACACATGAGTAGCACCAGCACCGTCGCGCTCGTGGGTGCCCCTTGGCTTTTTCGGGGACGACCTGAGGCGCCTCAGCACGTGCCCTAGCCGCCATCGGCAGCGGCGGCGGGGTTGGGGAAGAGACCGAGGAGACGCTAGACGAACTGAGGGAGGAGGCGTGGTCGGCTTGGGTGGAGGAAGGAGGCAGCTGTGGCAGGGTGGGGCTCTGCTACTGCCAGCGGACGAGAGAGAGACCAAGAGACAGGGAGGGCGAGACGGAACGGGGAGATTTTTTTCTTGAGAGAAGCAGATGAGGCAGAGTGGGAAGCCACGTCTGGATGGACGCGGACGGACGGGCGCCCATGTTAAAGTATTTCGGAATATCTAAAGGTGTTTTTAGGCCTTCCACCATGCAAAGTGATGCCCAAAATAAAATTTAGGGCTCACGTCACAGAAGTAGGCATCACTTGCTTGTGCAGGCCATGGGTTGCATGTCGCGCGTGAGAAATAATAAACAAAGAGAAAACGACCTGTGCAAAAGCTCTACCAAATTAAAGTTTGTGTGATTGTGTCAATCTCTCTTCTCTCTCTTCATATTTTATCCAATATAGTTATCCAAGACTGATCTCTTGCTCCGAATTTCCTAGCGATGGCATTGCGACTTGCGACTTTGCGTGTTGCATTGCAGTGGCACAAGCCCGCGTTGTGAAGTGTCAGGCCAAAATTAAACACCAATACAGTGATTCCCGAGTCGAATTTATATATACTAGCCGTAGCCGATGTTGTTAGGGCAGTGCTAATGCAGATTTCATGGGGTTGATACACATTAAATAGGGTGCCACATCAGCAAAAATAAAGATTTTGTATGTATCGAGAAAGAGAGAGAAGGGAAACGTTTCATGAGGACGAAACGAGTGAACATTGTTTTCAAAACGTTGGAAACCGGATGAAACCCCCACTGAGAGCTTTCCTTAGTTTCATCCCGTGCGCGACTCCACGGGCCGCGAGCTCCGCCGGCCATGGACGCGACTCCGCTAGCACTACTCCACCGCCCGGGCACGACCTCCGCGGGACGCGAGCCCCGCCGGCCGCGGGCGTGACTCTACCAGGCGTGGGCTCCGCCGGATGCGACTCCGCCGGATGCAACCTCCGCCGGACGTGGGCTCCGTCGTGGACGCGCCTCCGCCGTGGACGTGACTCCAGCGCAAATGCGACCCGCTGTGGACGCGCCTCCGCCGGCCACGGGCTCCCCCGTGGACGCGACTCCGGCGCAGGCGCGACTCCGCCGTGGACATGACTCTGCCGGTCGCGAGCTCCGCCGGCCACGAGCTCCGCCATGGACGTGACTGTGGCGCAGACGTGGCTCCGCCGTGGACACGACTCCTTCGGCCACGGGCTCCGCCGGCCGTGAGCTCCACCAGCTGTGGGCATGACTCCGCCGGGCTGCAGTCGCGATCTCCGCCCGTGGGATTCGTCATGCATGTTCGCAGGCGAGCAGAGTCTTGCCGGCGGCGGGAAGAGTGGGAAGAGAGAGACATCGGTGGGACCCACGAAAGGCTAAAATAACCATATGAAAATGTGTAATGAAACTATGCACTGAGAGAGTCCCGTTTCATATTAAGTTTTATGTTTTGGAAACTGAAAGATGAAACCTTGCACTGAGACTGTCGCTATGTCTCTACTGCCCATCTTAGCAGACGCGGCTAAAAATTAAAATCATCTGTATAGCATGCCAAAGTACAAAGACAATAATAATTCTGACAATATCGCAAGGTTTTGATGAGGAAAAAAAACTATGTGTATACCACTCTTACCTCTTCTTACATCTTAATTTACATGCGCCTGTGTGAGATCGAACCAACGAAACGACTCGGCTTCTGAAATTTTGATCTGCAAGCTCGATCAAATCATCCGTAAGTGCAGCACGTACGTCGCATGAGCTGCAGGCTGCAGCGCTCCCCTACCAACTACGGTTTACTGAAGCTTGCTGGTGTCGTCCCCGGCCGCCGCCGTCTGCTTGGCCACGGAGATGGAATTCTTGCAGTGCGCGATGGCGGCCTCGATGGCGCTCTGCAGCTCCTCCATGGTGCTCTCCTCCGACGACGTGGACACCTTCACCGACCCGCCGACGGAGAGGTGCCCGCTGTTCGCCGGCGACACGCGCAGCGACGCCGGCGCGGACGACAGCTGCCCACGCCGCCGCCTCCACCGCTCCCGCTCCCTCATCTCCCTAGCGGCGCCCGGACCGTGGCCCGAGAACGAGTGCGGCCGGCGCCGCTGCTCCCGCCTCTCCCTCTCCGACTGATGCCGGGAGAAGGAGGCGCGCAGCTGCTCCACCATGGACGCCATGTGTCGCTTCACCCACTGGCCCACGTCCAGTGCCCTCTGCTTGGCCCTATATTCCCTCTTCTCCCCGGCCTGCTGCTTTCCGGCCACGTCGCTGCTGCTGCTCTCCTTCCTCCACGCGCCGCCAAGGCCGGAGAAGAAAGGCGAGGCCTTGTTCTTGGCCCTACTACTATCCCTGTCCCTGTCCTTGATGCTAGTGATGCCGTTGCTTGTGGCGGCGTGATGATGGCTCGCTCTGGCGTGGCTGAGGTGGCTGAGGTCGCTGCCGACGCGGCCGACGGGGGTGCGGGACATGGAGAGCGGGTGCAGGTGGCCGCCGAAGGGAGAGGGGAAGGAGAAGTCGTCGTGGGAGAGGGAGGTGGTGGCGGAGGAGATGGGCGGCGGTGGGGGAGGGGACGAAGGTGGGTTTGGCTTGGACAGTAGTTGAGGTGGACGTGCGCGTGACGACTGCGGTGTGTCCATGGCTTTGAGCGCCGCGGTAGGGTTAGCTTCCGCGCCCGCGCGCGTACGTGTGGGTGAGAATGTTAGGTGGACAGCTGGTGTGGGGGAGGGGGGATGCATGGCTGAGCTACCGGAGGAGACAAGAGAGGACGCTGGGGTGATTAGCAAGGACGACGACGACACAGAGAGGGTTTAACCTGCTCTTTGCTATGTGAATTTGGGACGGTGTAGAAGATGATAATTTAAGCACGCTGCGAAGAAGAACTGGGGTGATGTCGCCAGAAATGTTACTATATAAAGAATGAAAGCGTGGGATTGAACTGACACGTTGATATGTTGATCGGAGGAAGAACAGTAAACGGTTGATGCAACGTAATAAATCAACCCTGTTGAGATAACGTGTGACCTGATTACGTTGATGATAAGAAGCATCATGTCATTAATACCACTCACACTCAAACAACTGTAGTTTTACAGAGGATAACCTTTAGCTGTACTAGTTGATCTGAATCTGAGATCATAACATGTCAGAAGTACAAATGGTCCAGCAGTTGGCCAAGCTTCTCATTTTTGACATGTAGCCCGATCAAGCTTATAGTAAAGGTACCCACCCATCATCAGTCTAGCAGACTTAGCGGCAGAGAATTGGACTTCCATCAGCCCTGAACCAGCATAGTCAACCCGGTGGATGACACGCAATTATTTCATGATAAGCCCAAATGGACCGCACACTAATTGTGATATAGCTCGATCATCGACTGACGTGTACCTGTATCCGTAGCTCCCTACGGAGGACCATGCATGATATGATGCCCGTGTCCCCAGCAGCTCGCTCGCTCGCTAGTGCATTTCAGACTCGATCGAGACACACACACACACTCTACTACTGTTAATCTGACGGCAGCGGCGCGAGCCCTCACGGCTCACACACGCACGCAGAAGGGCCCTTGCTTGCCCGCCTGCCATTAGAGGCGCGAGGCGGCGGGGGTGTCGCTGTACATCACTTAATCAGCAGCGACTGCGACTCCGATCCGTCGTCATTTGCACAGCTGCAGCTGCCGGTGGCGATCGAGCTCAGGACACACGGACCAACCTGGCGTTGGCGTACGCCCCTGATGACTCGGACATGTATACATGATACAGCTGGCCCAGGAATGATCCAAGGAAACATGCAACATGCGTCCTGCCCACTGCTGCGGCTGCGTAATCCGGTCGAGCTGAAGAGAGGCACGGTTACGGCATCTTAGATGAAGAGATGTTTCGTCGTCTGGTTGCGTAACTGGAGAAATGAAGATTCAGAGAGAGATAGATAGATAGAGAGAGAGAGAGAGAGAGAGAGAGAGAGAGAGAGAGAGAGAGAGAGAGAGAGAGGAACTCATTTAAATCTGAGAAGGCCCAGGGTCCAGGGACTACGTCCAATTGATGAATGGGCCCTTCACCCTTTTGTGCTCTTCCGTCGTCGTGTCCTTGGCGAGCTGTATCATGTTCCTTGATTTCTCTAATCCCCTGTAAGCAATAATCCCAATTATGACATTTCGCTCGCAGACATAACCAGCACCACCAAGAAAAGCAGTGTGCCGTACTACTGTCGTTTCTGATGTGTTCATATCAATGGCAAGGCAAAGCGAGGCTGAGGGTTTCTCATCAATTGGTACTCAAATAATGGAGAAACCGTGTACTGCACCTCAGCAACTCCGTCCCAAATACAATGGATTCTGAGTTTGTCTAGGCCATGTTTGGCAAAACTCCGTCAGCTCTAAATCCAGATTTACTTTTCTTAGTCAAACACTTCTACATCCAGCAGCTCAACCATCAACTAGCTCCACCATGGATAGCTCTATAAAAACCATAGATCTATCCCCCGATCAACTCAAATTTGATAGAGTGGCAGAAAATTACCCACAACTGTCACCGGTTACCTAGAAAAAGGGTTCATTCTGAAACTCTAAAAAATGGTTCATTCCCTTTCTTCTTTCTCGCAACCGAGCGTCAAGGAGCACCGCCGCCATACGCGCCGAGCCATCGACTGTGCACCTCGCGTGCGCCAGCTCCGCGCTCACCGTGCCCGCGAGCTATGGCCCTTCAGCGCGCGAGCTCGTCGTGAGGAAGAACAAGAAGAAGCCTGTGGCTTTTTTTTGCATTTTTTTCATTATGCCCCCTTGATGTGTGAGCGCAGATGGTAGTGAGGTAGAGAGAAGCGAACTTAGAGCTAGAGCTGTACCAAACAGTTGGATGAAAACCAGATCAACGGTGGAGCTGCTCCACAGTGGATCTGAGTGGATCTAGAACTATTGGAGCTCTGCCAAACAGGCCCTAAGTCTAGTTATTCTAACTTTGGTTAAGTTTTAAAGATGAGTATTCTAACATCTACCACAACAAATGAGATCCCCATTCATCTTATTTCGGGAGAGATTATTTGAAACGAAAGTACGATCATATCTCGCCCCCCTATCGTCCCTAGGGTAACTCGGGTGGTGACCAAATCTCGACGCCGCATGGATTCCCTCCCCCCACCAATGCTCTTCCATGATTGCTGCCACCATTGTCCGTGCGGTGCCGGTACCATCGATCTTTCTCCCTTCTAGTTCAACTCAGATCGGGTCTTCCTTATGTTTTGATCTGGGTTTGTGACCTTTCGTGCCATGACGTCTTTGGTAGGTGTCTCTCCTGGGTTCCCTTCACGGGGCTTTCTTCAGAGGTTGCATGAGCCTGGCCTCAAGGATGGTCCCAAGCGGCAAGTGGCTTGGGATTTTACTTGCCAGCTTTAGGGTCCATAGCCAGTGACCTGACTGTGTGTAAGACAACTCTAGGATTTTAGGATCTATTAGTTGGCGGTCTTTCTTACAAATCTGCCACTAGGCCCCTTATCTTAGGAGCCTCAACAATGGTGATCTTGGTGGTCCCAATGGCCAGTGGGGGGCAGTTGTAGGAATGGCGGCGGCTTTTACGTTTGCCCATTGCCCATCCTCGATGGCAATGACACCACCACTCTCTCCTTGTTGGAGGCATTCCTCACCCTCAAAAGAGACATGTTTACTGGTGATCAATTCTGAATTTTAAGCTTTCCTGAATTTTGTGCCTACTTTTCGTCGCACTCTCTCGCTCCTACGTATACACCTTGTCAAACTCGGCTAGTTAACAGCTTTACATTGTTAGACCTATTTGGGTCGCAACTCACAATCAGAGCTTTTTGGGTTCTGTTCTTTTTTAGGTGGGTTTGCCTTTTCAGTTGATTATTTGCTATCACCACACCTGTAAGTATATCTTGCTACACATTTCCTCGTTGCCCACTTGTCATAGACACGTAAACTCGCCTAGTTCTGTTCCCCTAATCGCTAGCCACGACAATGGAATCATGTGGCTCGCCACATCAAAGTTCCAAACACAGCAGTCCAACGCCATCCGTCTGAGGTACAGTTGGCCCTGGCCGTACGCAAAAGTTTCCTTGGATGCTAACAAGTCTAGAATCCAAACCTGACGTCTGACGACAAGGGACGGGCGCGGACGGCAGCGGCAACGCTCTTCGCTCCCACGGCGTCCCCGTTCCATCCAAACAAGCGGAGCGATCGGCACGTGGCCGCGCGCGGGGTCTCGGGATCGGAGTGGACAAGCAGGACATGACTCGGCACCAATCGATCGCCATCCCTATCCGTCCCGCGTCGCGTTCAGAGTTCAGAAGCGATCGAGGCCACGGCTACGGCTACGGCAACGGCCGCGCAGGTGAGCTACGGCTACGGCTATGTGCAGATCCCACATCCCAGTAGGTGAGCTGTAGTCCGGCGGGAGCAGTGGCGCGCTGGCATGATGCAGCCGTGCAGGTGCGATGAGCAGTCCTCGCGTCGTCGGCTCGTCGCTCTCCCGGGCAGGGGCTTCCGTCACCGGCATGTTCCTCCGCTCCGGAGGAGACAAACCGATCCGGAGACGGATGCGCCAAATGACGGTGCATGGGGAGAGCGAGAGCGATCGATCCCCGCAACAGCCAGAGATTCCCTTCCCTGATTTTGTCACTGGATTTATTAATTAGAAAATGTGCAGGGTGAACACTGGTGCGCCACAGTGCGCAAATAAATGGCTTTGGCTGGCCGTTTGGCGCAAGCGCGCGTCAATATGGACGCATATGGATGAGCAGGAGCGCGTATACACGGTCCATGCTGAGGGTGGATGATAGTTACATGATGAGATTAGTTGTTTATATCCCATACTATATGTACGCTGGAATGGGGCCGACGTGCAGAAATTATATTGAATATCCCAGTGACTGACAGTGGATGTTTAGCAACAACGGGTACGGCAATTCAAGTGTCATCGATCGACCTCTCTTTCACCAGCTAATCTCCAATAAGAATTTCGTTAAGCTAAACATTTTTTTCTCGGGCGTAGTCAGTGAACTGGGGCCTCAACAAATTACAAGAAGACCAATGATCATTTAGACCTCTATACAAGTAAAACGACCTCTGTAGAATATGTACACTGAAATGCGTAGATGCGGCTTTCAGCTGAGCTGAACCTCTGAACACAACCGTAGTCCTTTGAAAAAATAAGATGGGCTTTGCTAATTCCTATGCTACTCCAACTGATGAATAAATCTCCAGGCTGTTTGTCAAGAATACTCTGTGTTACTCGACTGAAACGGCCAATTCTAGACAATGAATTGTTATGGGCTGACTATTGTTTCCAGCTACAAATGAATAAAAGAATCTTTAGTGGTATGAAAGAGTGGTTCCGTGAATTAGGCAGGCCTAGCACATGTGACCGAAGACATTTGTTGAAGATCCTGGAAAGACAAATAGGAATCCAAAAACGAATGAGCAGTCTGAGGGTTTAGCTAAAGAATGTAGTTCAGGTATATATACCAATTATAATGATACCTCTTGGCCGGCGTTTCCCTTCCATTGCTTCTTTCTTTTCATGACAGCTCAGGCACAGGAAAGGACCCTGCCAACCTTGTAGTTTTTCATGTTGCAATGGGTTAGCATGCACTGAAATTCCCTCTCCAGATTTCAACCGTACCAGACAAACTGCACAGCTGGAGGGTGCAAAAATTTTCTCAAGTGTATATCCGGTAGTTAGCCTGCAGGTAGTGAATGAGTGTTAGAAATCAGAAGCATTATGAGATAACAGAACATGTAGTAAGAAAAATCCTTGACGTTAATAACCAGGGATTTGCTAGCTTCTCATGTTGAGTGCAACTTCTAAGGTTGCAAAATATCTGTTGACTATCCTGAAACTACTTAACAAATTACTTCAAACTCATACAAGAATCAAATTAATCATAAGGTTGCAAGTTGAGCTGCAGTGCTATATACATAGAACAGTGAAAGCAAAGCTGGAAACGTCGAGATTTCAACTTATTTATTTTGTCAGTATAAGTGGTAAATAATTTAATTACATTATCTGAAAATTAGTACGTATTGATGGTTTGATGACAGCACCATGTAAATAATCAGAAGAAAGAAGAGGATCCAAGGTTGTAGGTGTTGGGAAAGGATTCAGCAGATGAGCAGGCAATCCTGATCATTAGCATATATGGAAACAAAAACGGGGCTGTGGCTGATACCGTCAAGCAGCAGTGCCAACTCATTTTCTGTATCCAATAATTACTACTACAAGTCCTAAGATCCTTTAGCAAACAGCAAGATCTGACAATCTAATGGAGTACCATAGTAATTGTACCAGCTGAGTATGCATAAGCTAAATATGTCTCTTTCATTGCCATAAACATAAGGACACAATCATAGTAACCAGATCTACTCTACATTGATGCAGTGGTACACATAAGGATATCTTCATCACAATTTATATGGATGCTAGTACTCCAATGATTTCAAGTTGGCATTTCCACTTATCCAACCTTTCAAAAACAAGGATAACTCTACTATATTTTTCTGCAATGTTGTTACTTTTATAGCTATATATACATGAGGTCGAACTACAATACGAGTGAAAAGGTGAAACAGAAAAATTGCTAAGCTCGTTATATGTTACCTTTTAGAAAGCATCGGAGAGCCATCTTCAAATATTTCTTCCACCACATCCGGTTCAGCATATTCTGATCTATTTGTTTTGAAGGGAGCATCTAGAGATCTTCTGCGAAACATATTGTTAAATGCAATCCTGCCGGATCTCTTAGGAGGACTCGGGGCTATATTTTCTGGTGGTAGAATGTCAATTACGATGCAAGTAGTATCATCCCTGATTCCTCGAGGCCGGGTTGCTTCCTGAAGAAAAAAAATAACGAACCAAGGATCACAGATTGTTGAGATTAATCAAAGAAATAATACGACCTTTAAGGAAAATGCATGTGAGTTAATTACATTAACAATTCGATGGGCAGCTACATCTGATGAGAACCCACGGGAACAGTCAAGAGCCATTTCACAAGTCAAATCATCCCATACACCATCGCTTGCAATGATAATTCTGCCTCCAGCATTAGAAAGCTGATACAAAGAACAGCATCACAGGGGTCATGAACTGTAGTGGTCATGATTAAATTCACGATATAGTAGAACTAAAATTGCTGTTTAATTCTATACATGACATGATGACGCCATCTTGAAGGGGAGACTTAAATTAAGTGGTATCTAACCGTGAATGGACATATATAATGGCACATGCAATGTTTGGAAGTTGTAGGTGTAGAGCAGAATTTTCAGGTGAACAAACCTTCACTTGCTTAACATGAGGAACAGCAATGATGCATTCACCAACATCAAGATCCCCTATGGATCTAGATAAACACAGGCCACCTGGCCAACATCTTAGAGGACCAACCTGAAATGTCAAAAGGAGAAACCTATTTACACCAATGTACTATATATATAATATAACAAAACAAAACAAGGAGACCAAACTATACCAGGAGGGCAATAAAATGGATTAAATAAACACAAATGATAATTGCATTAGAGACAGATGAACTTGCAGTGTCTGAAATAAGATAAAGGTTGCTCACTTGCACTAATTGAAGTCACAGATTGAAACGATAGTGCAGTATTTTTTTCAAACGAAAAACAGAATTAATACTTTGTGTCAAACAATTAGCAAAGACCAAAGAGGGTGGCAGTCATATCATGAAATAGAGAAAAATGGTGAAATGGTTCGGTGCAAAATATAAACTACCATAGGACTGAAACACACTGCACAAGCTTTTAATTTCTATCATAATTTAAGATACATTTGGAGCACATTAGAACACAGCAAATTCAATAATATAATAATCATGGAGTTACAGTTAACTGCTGAAATTGGGAATCATCACCATGGTAGGTTATACGCCAAACATACACAAAATCCATTCAGGAGCACACAGGGTTAAGGTGAGACAGAGACACAAACCTCTGGACCACCGACAATGTCCATTTTCCCAACTTTGCTCCCACATGCTGTCACGCGCTTGACCCTGAAAAATAGGAAGATTATAAACATCGAACAATTCTTAATAATAAATATATAACATCAGGAGCAAAACTTACTCATCTGGGTTGGAGTCAAAGCGATGATCAGCTGATAAAAAGTAGATTGAGCCATCGGCAGATTCTAGTATGCAACGTGAATCACCGACAGATGCTACAGTCACAACCCACTCGTCTATTATCACAAATGTCACAGTTGTACCAGAAGTTTCAGCTGAAACAGTAAAGAAAATGTGTCAGAAACATTTGAAACAGCAAAATCAGTTACGAAAGGAAATTCTGGACTATAAACAGAGCTCTCATATGCTCTATTCCCACAGGAAAAGAGAAACTGACAAATTTAGTACACCTTGTGCACTGCATTGGCTTGAAGAAGAAAGAAAGAAATCATGTGTCTGCCTAAGCAATATATGCTTTTTTAATTAAGGACTAAATAATTCTATGAAACGTGTTATCATCAGCGTTATTAAATATGCTAAGCTTACCCACTGCCTGGAAATCTTTATCGGTCTTGACGAACGCTGCAACAAGCGCCCGTGGGAGCACGACAAGCCACTCCTCTCTGCAGAAACATGTAGGAATGGCACGCAAGACGTTGTTCAACAGATTCTCCCTTGCGTATATGGCAGCTCCTGATCCGTTGTGCCCATCGAAAAGCTATCAATCAACCAAACCAAGCACAATTGGCAATCATCAGATGTCCATCAGAAAAAAAAAATACCGTCATCATCGGTGTACCATCATCAAGCTATCGCCAAAACAGAGCAAGAGACGAAATCTGATATGTTTTTCCATAACATCACATAATTAAGATACGATGCTTAGGATCAAATCAAGGTAAAAAAAAGGTTTTCAGAGTCGTCATGCTTCCACCATGCATGCACTGGCCTATGCGCATAACAAAAAAAAACGCAACAACTATTTCTCTTTTCTTGACTAAAAAGTTGAAATAACTCTGCCAACCAGAAAAGGCGAAAAGCAAGCGCGTAGTGGCAGCCACGTAAAAGGCGGATGCCCAAAACCCCACGACCGACTCAACTCCAGTAGGCGAACGCGATCTCTACTTCCCAGAATCTGCTGGACATGGACAGAGAGCAATGTGGGTTAATTACCGCGAAGACGGAGAAGGAGGTGGACGGGTCCCCGGGGATGCGCTGGCCGGCGTCGGCGCGGAGCAGCGTGAAGTCCTCGCCCTTGCGACTGCGGTTGGCCTCCCCGCACAGTACGTCCGGCCGCTCCATCCGCTCCTTGGTCGCCTCCCGCCGCAGCAGCACTCCCAAAGGCACCGTCCCCGGCGACAACGCCGGCGCCGCCGCCGCCGCCGCCGCCATCGCCATCGATCTCGGGGGCTTTCCTCTCAAAACCCTCGGCCCTCGTCCTCAGATGACCCGGGGGAGGGAGGACTCTGCTTTGAGACGGCTAGCGACTCCCTGCCGCGTTACGCAAGCACCCCCTGAATGAAGAAGAGATCACGCAGCGAAAAAGGTCCCCGCGGGTTATGGTGTAGCGGGAGGGAGTACGCGATCGTGGTCGCCACGCGGTGCGTGAGCCAAACCACCAGCTTGATTGGGAGAGACGACGAGGTCAGGGTGTTTTTGAGGAGGGCCGGTTTAGCTGCCAAAAATTTTGCAAAATGGTACTGTAAGCTATTTTCGTTGTTATTTGATAATTAGTGTCTAATCATGGTTTAATTAGGCTTAAAAGATTCGTCTTGTCCATTTCGTCTAAACTGTATAATTAATTTTATTTTTTATCTATATTTAATGTTTCATGCATGTGTTAAAGATTTAATGTGACGGGAAATCTGAAAAATTTTGCAAAATTCCCTGGGAACTCAACCCGTTGGAGGGCAAAAAGGAGAGAGATCGCTCGATCGGCGCAGCCGTTCCGATTTTATCGGCACGGCCACGGAATGCAGTTTGGATTCGATTCGAAACGGCTCGTTTGCGTGGTCGCTTCCGACTCCGTTTCCTCTCTCGCTCTCGGTGGCCGTCCGCCCCTACACGTGCCAGGTAAATTTCCAACTGCAAAAAGCCGCTGCTCCTCGGATGAGCTGGTCTGGGCTGGGGCTGCGTCTGAGAACCCGAGAAGGCCGGCTTTGTTCATGGCTGCTACGCCCAGGTCGTGTTTGACGGGGTCAGGCGTACGCGGACCTAGCAGGTGGCTTGTCCTCAGGTGGATGTGGAGCACGTTCCGAAACGCGACCAATTTGAAATTGAACCTTTGATTCCAGGTGGGTATGGGCTGGTGTGCATTGAGTCGTTAAAAAAATGCAACAAGGCCCCGTCTCCGTGCTGAGGAAGCTACGTCCAAGAACGGCGGCCAGGCCCATTGCCGTCCAGCGCGCGCGGCAGCCGCACGTGTGCCGCCGGATCTGCCGCGAGCCAGCGACCCGCGTCGTGTTGTGTTTTAACTGTGGCGTAAGGCGTTCGTGCATGATTTGGCTAACGACTTGCGATCCAATTTCGGGACGATCGATGTTGCGTGATAGACATTCAGTTCGTAGGTTGGACTACCAGCTGCTGCTTTTTGGTAAACCAATTGTGGATGAGCTTCCGGATCATGGTTGTTATAATCGAGTGATGATGAGCAAGAGCGAGCCGGGCTCGTGACCTGCCACCGCTGCCTGCGTCGCCGCAGAGGCTCGCCCTTGCCCCGGCTCCGACGGCGCCGCCCGCAGCGGCGGACCCCACTTGGCGCCTCCCCCTCTGGCGTCAAGCTTCTCGCAGCTGCGCCCAGTGGGGCGGCGCGGGGAGCCTAGGGTCGTGCAGGGAGCCCAGTACGGCGGCGCTGGAGGAGCCCCTGGGCGGATGGGGATCAGCGAAGGGAGCGAGGAAGAAGAAAGAGCCAAGGGCAAATTGGATATTTCACCACTTTTCTCTCTCCTCAAAGCTAAAAGTCAATATTTTATTGGACACGATGTCTAGGAGCAAATTTGACAACCACCAGAATGTCCACCAGTAAACTACACAATTTTGCATGTCCGCTAACAAAGAGGGGTGACTTTTAGTGTCCAGTAGCCAATTTTGTCTATTCAGAAAGAATCACAACCCTTAATTTTTTAGATAATATAAAAAGAATTAATAAATAATTAAATAAAGAACTTCTAGAATCTCAACGTCACTCACGCTAACACATTTTTTTCTCCTCCTTTGTTTGCACTAACGAGATCAGGTAAATTAAATCCCTCCTTGTTTGGTCCGCATGATGAGCGTATATAGGTCCTCACGAAGTCACGATGAGCAATTGAGCATACAAAGATCTGCACGTGGATAAATAAATTTTGCACCGACTTTGTATAAGTTGAGTACACTAAGGCCTTGTTTAGATGTTAAATTTTTCCCCAAATTCAACTATGCAAAAAGAAGATTTCCCATCACATCAAAATGACGGTACATGCATGGAGTACTAAATGTAGATGAAATCAAAAACTAATTGCACAGTTTAGTTGTACTTTGCGAGACGAATCTTTTGAGCCTAATTAGTCAATGTTTGGACAAAAATTCATAAATACAAACGAAATGCTACAGTGGAGAATCTGTTACTATGCAGATTTTGGACCTTCCAAATCAGGCCAACTAAACACGGCCTAAAGAAAGAATATGACAATAGTATATAGACCTACACCTCGTTCGGCTGGCTAGTGGCTGGTGGCTGAGGCTGATTTATTGTGAGAGAAAAATACTGTTGGCTGGCTGGTGACTGGTGGCTGATGCTGAACTGGTGTGAGAGAAAAGCACTGCTGGCTGGCCAGCCGAACAAGGCCCTAACTTCATTCCTACTTCCGAAACAGTGAAGACTGTGCACCTGTCATGATAGTGTTCTATGCATTATTTTTTTTCTTAAAGTTTCTTACGTACTCCCTCCGTTCGTTGAATTTTTTTATACACATCTATTTTGTTATGTATCTAAGATATATAACATATGTTTAAATATGTAGCAAAATCTATGTAAAAAAAGTTTAAATGACTTATTATAATTTAGAACAGAAAGAGTATTGAAAGGACAAAGGATGTCCCCTAGAGGGGGTGAATAGGCGTTTCTAAAAATTAATTCCTTCAAATGCGGAAACAATTAGTATAGAAAATTCCAAATCAGAGAAATAAACCCCTCACGAGTTAACCACAAAGTGTATGAAATATACTAAACAAGCCTAGAAGCTAAGAGTCTGCAACACAAAGATTAGTGCATTGAAAGAATAAAATCAGCGCTGGGTCTAATACCGGACATGTCCAATATACCGGACACAAGCTCCAAACTTGTTGCCTTTGATCCCGATTTGTTACTCCAAGTTGCAGGCACTCACTAGTGACCCGTTCACAAGCTCAAGTAACACAGATAGATCACAAATACCAAATGAGAAGGAATTGAGACACAGTATTTATTTTACCAAAGTTCGGACTTTATCGAGTCATACTCTCTATTGAGGGGGCTGCGAGCAACCCAGTAAAGGTCAGCTCTAGAGGACCCACGAAGGTCACTCTAGCCGCAGTCATTTCGAAGTCCTTTTCCTCCTTTCACTAGTTGATTCCTTCCCTTGCGACAGTGGAATCGACCGTAACAAACTTTCTAAGGCACACCACAATCTCTTGGGTGCTCTCCGATGACGCCTAGCCATTTAGGACCGAAGAGTTCAAGAATAACAAATGCAAATCATGAGATCGACAAATATGTACAAGTGCTCAAAGGTGGCTTGCTCTCAATTTTGAATTTCTCTCAACCCACAAAATGATTTTGCAAATTGGATCAATCACTCACTAAGAGAGGGTTGGGGAGTGTTCTCAAGGCAAAAACGTGTAAGGAAGTCAGCAGAATCAGCAACCTCCAAAGGTGGAGGCTTAGGAGTTTTTATAGTCCCTTTTGAAAAACTAGACATTATAAAGCCGTTGGGACATTCCGGACACATCCGGTGTTGCCTGCACAACTCCAACGGTTAGAAAGTTAGCGGCGCGTGAGGCATCAGAACTCCCGAGACTTGCCGGGACTTCAGGCTCCCGGAACTCCCGACTCTTATCGGAGCTTCCGACGAACCAAACTCGAGAGCACAGAAAAGTTGTTGTGGCTGACCCCATACCGGACAGCTCTGCCACAGCACAACATTAGCTCTAGTGTCTCGTTGTCACTCAAATCTCACATGGATTGGCTTGAGCACTTATGAATAATCATCTGTCAACAGGATGTATCTCTCTTAATAGTACGATATACATATTAACCCAATATCAAATGAAAACAGAGTTTGAATCGCTTGAGTTGATTTCCTTCAAACCAAATGCCATAGTTCTAAATCTTCATCAAAGTGAGGGTGTCAACATGTCAACTTTGATTTTCTGGGCATAGCCATCTTGAGCATGTGACTTGATTCCATTCAATAGATGAGAAATAATTAACTTCAAATGTATCAAGTCTCTCCCAACAATTTATCCAATAAATTTGATCCTCCACTTCAATGTGACCATCGTTTGATTAGTACCTTAACTAAATGCAAGTACTTTTTTCTTCACCTTAGCTAGGTTCTTCGGCCACCAAGCCGTCGCTTGCCCTTCACCCTTGCTTAGTACCTCGAAGCCTTTCCTCTATCTTCACCATCTCAAGCCGTCAAGTCACATCTTGTGTTGAATTACTCATTCATTTGTATAGTTGTCTTTTCATTTCAATGTGGCAAGCTTCAAATAAGAGACCATTCCATATACAATCCCTCATATCTCATTAATCAATTCTCAACATGCTTGCTTTCTCATAAATCAAAGAAATCTCACAATGAATAAACCTTACATGAATTACATTTGCATTGTTGTCTTGTATTTGAACTAGATTGTTTATACAATAACACAACATTTTGGCTTTTATCAAGTACCTGTGAGATAACTAATTTCCTGTTCAACACTTAGCAAATAGGTTAGACCTTTAATCACGTTATCATTCAATCATCCAAAACCCACTAAAGGGCTAGATGCACTTTCAAGTATATATGACAAAACAGTTGTATGCATGTTATTTTAGTTGTCACACCTCACACGAGTTCTTCTTCCACGATAAAAAAATCATTCCGGATCACATTAGTTTTTTCCATATGCAAATTGTAACAAACAAATCACGTTTGGTTTCTTTTACAAAATAAACTTGTTAGAAGAAAGACATTTTAGATTTTATCCACATGTCATGTTATATCAATTAGCAAAGTTAGATCAAATACATATATTAGATCTAATAAGAAGATGTTTATCTTATTTCTTCTATTACCTTCTAGGAGGTAATATGTGCTGACTGATATCCAGATCAATAGTCCATATAGTTAGTTTAGAGTACCGTAGAGCAAATCGTCCATAGTCTAAACATCAAATCAAAGAAAGATGCAACTGTTTGGCACCTCTTGTGCTCTGCTGGCAGCTGCTACCTACGACTTGGTTGTTCACTTGTTCCCTTCTGTGCTCCGCGGGGAGACTGATGGGTGAAGGTGGCGTGGTGGAACCATATGGAGAAGGGAGCAAGAGCGGCCGTGCAAGAAGGGGCCGCACCAACATGAATCCATGCACGGCCGTGGAGGTTGGGAGACGGCTGATGGATATTGCATGGGATTGAAAGAGGGGGAGATGTGTTAAGTTTTTTTTAAATATTTTATCCATTTTAAGTTATAAAATATTTTAACTTTTTGATTTAGTTACATTGTTTTTACTATACATCTACACATAATGTATATCTAAATACACAATAAAATCTATGCGTCCAGAAAAGCCAAAACGTCTTACAATTTAGAAATTAGAATGAAGGGAGTACTATTATTTTAATGAACAATTACAAATCTAGGTATCATTAAACAAAAAATTGCAAAATTAGCATCATGTCGGCTATTGGAGAGTCGATAGTGGAGCTATCGGCAATCCTCTAGCCAACAGAACTATGTAAACTGACATGGTAGTTATTGGGTGCCCATGACCTTATTGGCTTTCAAAACGTCAACCGAGGGCCTGTCGGTCCCTAGCTCGCCAACGAGGCTTGCCATCCCATGGAGAGCCGATTAGCCAGTCCACAATTGTAGAGCCCACTAGTCTATCGACAAGTGGATGGCTGAGAGATTTTTTTCTTATAAATTTTGATATTTTTAAAGTTGTATCGAACTAGATCTCTACTTTCTTCATATTTGATTCTCTTGTGTTGCTACACACTGACAAATTGTCCAATGAGTTCAATAATCTCACCGCCAGACCGTCCTTTTTGTGCATTTTTTTTATTTCACCTCTAACTTCTTCATATAAACTTTGACTGAGATGAACCTTGTTTGGTTCAATTCGTTACCACATTTTCAAGCTCTCTAGACCATTTGCTCATCAAGTTTGCACCACCAAGTATGTTGAAAATTTGGTTGAGCTTCTCACATTCAAATTCCTTTCTTGACAATGCTTAACTCTTGACGAAAGGTCTTCAAATTTTGAGTGTTTTTATCATCTTGTCATTAACTCTTAGGGTTGTCTTCACCTTCATGCATTGTGGCTTAATGTTAGACTTGATTATCCAAATCACACGTTAGCCACAAATGCAAAATGTCCTCGGCCTTTTATCATCATCACTTGAGGACACCTTCTCATCTCCATGCTTTTGTGACCTAACCTGTTTATCCAAAATACACACGTTAGTCACAGAAACAAGATAGTTATGAACCATGAAAACCACTTTTCTGAGGGGTCTAGAAGCTTACAAACACATCTACACACAATCATATGCATCAAAACACATGCATCCATTTGCAAAAAGTAATACACAAACACACACTTGCATCCAAACACATGCACCCATTTGCAAAAAGTAATACACAAACACACACTTTTCCGTAAAATTGAAAGACAATATAGACACAAATGTGCTCATATCACTCGTTCATGCACGCACACTCAGTCTACTCCTAGTCCTAGTCTTAGAGCACCTTTGAAAAGACTATGTCAATAGATCTCAAGATAACGAAGTCACCGTAGATGCTTCGCTGTCAACGGGTATGCCATCTACCACTAAAAGAATAGAGCCACTAAATCTTAAAATAAATAGATCTAGAGAAATACGAGCGCCCCCGTGTATATCACCTACCACCGGAAGAATATAACCGTTAAACCCCACAAAAAATATTTTTTTTAAATATAAGCATTGATACCAAGACTTGAATCTAGATAGATAAATTTCATGACCAGAAATGTAACTAGCTGAGCTAAACTCAGTTCGCAAATATATACATATTATTCAACACCCATGTGCTCCACATGCCTCTTCCTTTTCATCCGTCCATGCATGCACGTATTTTTTTAAAAGACAAAATAGACACAAATATTCACATCCCTCGTATACATGCACGTACGTACCTCTATAAGTACTTTCGAATGAGAATTACTAAACTAACAAATCTCGAGAGATTGACGAAATCGGCGTAAGCCTAGCCAACCGAGCTACACCTTCAATTCACACACTTGAACATATACTGATCAACAGTTGTATGTGCTCCATCGGTCTGTTCCCTTCCTCCGTCCGTGTACTCTATATTCCTCTCTTGAACTTCCATTCTATAGACCATAGGTTTGCATGCGAAACCAACAATTTTGATTAAAGGACCAAACAAATATGATGACATCTTTAAATATGATAAAATATACATAAGTCTATGTCTCAACGATTTTTAAATATTTTTACACTAGTTATAACAAAAATCACAACTTTTTAATAAAAAAATTAGTGAATTGATACTTTATTGTGCTGTAAATTCAAATATTTGTAGGGGTATTAAACAAAATCTACTGTGCTTGGGCCTCTGGTTTCGCCACTGTCTGCATCATGCTGTTGTACTTCCTTCCGTTGTTCCCATGCTGTTAATCGTGGAATCTATCGTTCGGGTTCGTGACAAAATACTGAAATGATAGAGCCCGTTTAGTTTCAGGGGCGTAAAGTTTTGGGGTGTCACATTAAATGTTTTATGGGATATTGAAAGAAGTGTTAAGACACTAATAAAAAAACTAATTATAGAACTCGCCTGTAAACTGTGAGACGAATTTATTAAGACTAATTAATCTGTCATTAGTACATGATTACTGTAGCATGACATTGTCTAATTACGGACTAATTAGCTCAAAAAATTCGTCTCGCAAAATAGACGTAATCTGTGCAATTAGTTATTTTTTAGTCTATATTTAATACTCTGTACATGTGTCAAACATCAAATATAATAGGACGTAAAGTTTTAGGGACAAGACCTAAACTGATGATAGCACGAACCATCTGCCCAACTGCAAACTATCGGCCCGGGCATGTTTAGTTTCCATTTTTTTTAGAAAAGCACCGTAGCATTTTTCGTTTGTATTTCATAAACTTTGTCCAATATTAACTAGACTCAAAAGATTCGTCTCGATATTTACAGATAAATTATGTAATTAGTTATTTTTTATATACATTTAATACTTTATACATATACCGGCATATGTGATATGACGAAAAATCTGGAAAACTTTTTCTATTTTGGAGTGAACCACCCGGTGAGCCGGTAGTGAAGCCGTTGGAGCACGGCTTTGGTGTGCTCCGTGCCCGCCCCGTCACATCTCGCACGAGCTGTCTCGCCAAGGCCACGCGGAATGAGACGGAAACAGGGACAGCAGAGGGGAGGGTACGGCACGAGTGACGAGATAAGCTCCGCGCCCTCGTCAGTCGTCTCCTTCCCCACTTCGGCCTCGGCAGTTCCGTGTGCCGACCGGTTTATATACCCAATCGATTCGCCCCGCTTCGCATCGCGTGCCTTCGCCGCTGCGATTCCTCAGCAGCTCCTCGGCCGCTCCCCCCACCCCTGCGCCGGCGAGATGGAGCTCAAGCCCGGCATGTCGGCGCTCGTCACCGGCGGCGCCTCCGGCATCGGTAAGAGGCGCCCCCCTCCTCTCCCCCCAGCAGCCCCCAGCGGCTGTCGAAACGCTGTTCAGTCCCGAGTCCTGATGCGCCGTGCCGCTTTACGAGATGCTAGTGCGCGTTTATTCGCGGACTGATTTGCTTTCCTCGCCTATGTCGATCCGAGCTGAATGCGGTAATTGGGGAGGCGATGCGCTAAGTATGCGGTGTAGCACTCGAATGGAGGAGGCGGATGTTTTTTTTGGAAAGCTTTGGATTCAGATCACGGTCGTCAGTGTAGTATTGTTGTGCAGGGGCACGTAGTTGCAGTGCTGCACCGCTTATGGTACAACAATAATGAGTTACCTTTACCTAGTATAGTGATACCTCTGGGAAAGGATGCCATTCTAGCTCTATCATTAGTCAAACTTTCTAAAGCTTGACTGAGATTATAGAAAAGGTGTCAATATTTATAACACAATAGTGAAGCTATGGAAGTTTTACTGATTGGAATTCTAATGACTAGCAATTATATCATATCAAAGTGATCTGGCAACTATTGGAATTGGTTGCAATTATAATAGCATAAAGTTTATAGAGAAGCTTTTCTTGAGATTTGTATGCTTTAAACTGCAGGTTTACTGGAAATAAAGTAGCCTAATAGAGTTCGTTTTTTGGGTACTAGTGTACTACACATCATATAACGAGCATCCATGCAACAATATGTGCCCAGAGCAAACCCAAAGAGAAACTTTCTGAAAACTGGCATGTAATTGGTAGCAAGGTACTTTGTTTGTCAAATCTGAGACCGCAAGGTTGCAACTGCAAGTATAGGATGGTTTAAACGAAACTGAAAGTTGACGAATACCAGTAACACTGGATCGAACTAGCCTCCCTATATTCTAGCTGACCATAGAATCAGATTGCTTATACTCAGCTAACGATAGCAAATATGTTTGGTATTACACTGATTATTGATTGACATCTAGATCTTAAACCTTTTGTTTAATGCGAGGAAATTTTTTACCGTAGGTTCTGCTCCCTCTTATGGGTTTAATCTCCCCCTTCAATTCACCAGCCTGTGTAGATACCTTCCAATGTATTAACTTAAGAGTTCTTTTCTATTTTTCAGGGAAAGCACTTTGTATTGCTTTTGCAAGGAGGGGTTTATTTGTGACTGTCGTTGATTTCTTAGAGGAAAATGGAAGAGAAGTTGCAACATTAGTTCAAAAAGAAAATAGCAAATTTCATGGAGATCTTAGAGTTCCGTCTTCTATATTTGTTAAGTGTGATGTTAGTAATGCAGGTAAGAGTTTTTAAGTTTCGGATGTTAACTGGAAGGTCTGCCTGCCATGATCTTGAATATACACTATTTAATATGCAGATAATCTTGCTGCTTGTTTTGAGAAACATGTACACACTTATGGTGGACTAGATATCTGCATCAACTGTGCTGGAATTGGCAATAAAACACTAGTTTATGATGATACATCCGATGGAACTAGAACATGGAGGCATGCTGTTAATGTAAACCTTGTTGCTGTCATTGATGGTACTCGCATTGCAGTAAGTCTACTGTTATTTGTCAAAAGAAATTGTCAAATTGATCTTTCAGTAACTCAAATTGTTAATTTGTACCAACAGTTATTGCTGGTGTGGCATATCAGTTACAAGGCAGATCATGCTTGCATTCTTTGGTTTAGTTTGATTTCTTCATCTTTGTACAACTATTATGCATCATGTTATTAACTGTCAGGCATGTTATCTATATTTTCTTCACATCCAAATGCCACATGCACATGACTTTTGGTTGAATTTTTTATTACCAGAGTCAAATAATGCGAGATCAAAAGAAGCCTGGTGTCATAATAAATATTGGTTCAGCGGCAGGTCTTTATCCCATGTTCTTTGATCCCATATATAGTGCGACAAAAGGTATATGATCCCATATACTGTTTTCTTTTTCTCTCTTTCTTGTCAGCAGATTGTGATTGCAATACTAGCCTACTAGGCCAATTTGGATATTAACTATGACTATTAATTTGTGGAGAATAATATGTACATAAACCATTTGTCGCATGGTTCCAGATGCCTTATGACCTCAAATTTGTTTCTTGGCAGGGGGTGTGGTTATGTTTACAAGATCACTTGCTTCATTGAAACGCCATGGTGTTCGTGTCAATGTGCTCTGCCCAGAGGTATTAAGAAACCATATGACTGAATCAAATATTTATTATCTGTTCTATAATTTGTGTACTTGCTTGTTTTAGTATTGTGTTTTTTGTCCTAACCTTGTTACCCTTTTTAGGTTTTGTATTTCAAAAAATTAATTCAACAGTGGTACAGCTGTGAGCACAGCACACTATATTCTCCGTTTCATAAATTGACATTAATGGACAAAATTAAAAGCGAAAGGGTTTGTAGACTGGGTGCGGCAACCTTAGTAGCACTTTAGGTCCAAGGTTTGACTCTCGTGGGAGCGAATTTAAACAGGCCTAAATTAAAAAGAAAACGCTTATCGTCAGCTGTATTCCTGAGTTATACGTGTAACCATCTGATTTGTTTTCAGCGAGATACACATGACTGCAGGCATGTGTTCTGGGCGCTCGATGGTACATCGAGGGCAGCCTTCAGGGTGTTTCTGGGTCAGCATCCGAGAAGCTTCACCTTAGTACAATGCCTGTGTAGGCCGTGCGGGGGGGAGTGGGGGGGGGGGGGTGTGCTGGGCAGCGGCGCGGGCCGGCGGTGTGGGGGGTGGGTGGGGATCTTTCCCCTGCCAAGTTTTTTTAAGACAAGATTCAAGATTGACCAAATAGTGTTACTGGTAACTATCTTAAGGACCACCAGTGATATTGATACCTCTGGTTCCCACCACTGCATGTGGATGATCTTATATAATTCTAGAAGCAGACTGGTATGACAAGATCAAATGCTAATTAAAATCAATAAGTGTGCCAGATGAGTTGGTTTCATGATTTCTAGAAACTCTCTCTCTGTGTTACGATGGATCATGATTAACAGCTAGAAGGAACAAAGGTGAGATCGATTTGCGATTATTTGTCATGACCTAGTCATGTACTGATTTATGCAGTTTGTCCAAACCAATATGGCGGAACAAATGAGCCACAAAATTATAGATTCAACTGGTGGATATTTGAAGATGGAAGATGTTGTTAATGGTACGTCATTTCTGTAATCAAGTGTTATTACAGGACTATTAGCTTTGTAACCATATTTTATGTGCCATGATGATTAATGCAAGCCTCTGATGAGTTGTTCTAAACTTCTAGTGTTATGTTGAGATGGGGTGTTTTAAAGATTGAATTGCACAAGAACATTTGTTATCACTGTAAAACATGTGAATTGTGAATTCCATTCCATTGATAAAAATTGAATAAAGTACATGGTAGGTTGCGTAACCTGCATGAATAGGTCAGTTCTGTCTCTGATCTTGAGAACTTTAGAAAGTGATGGTTAACCAACCAAACAGTATGGTATCCCCTGGTAGATATGGTGTTGCAAACTCATTTCCCATTACTTGGGCCAACCCTAAGGGTGGCTGCATATATTGTACCATACATGGGCCTATACTCCAACACTCCCCCGCAGTCTGGACTACCGGCGCAGCAGAGTTCAAGACTGGGTAAGAAAGAAAACAAGTGAGTGCACAACACACACATGACCCCCCCGCAGTCACAACTAGCCACTGGAGACGTTGAGGCTGGAGCGAAAATCGGAGAAGGTCGAGGAAGGGAGGCCTTTGGTGAAGATGTCCGCAAACTGTGAGGTGGTCGGGACGTGAAGTATCCGGACGTCGCCGATGGCCACACGATCGCGGACGAAGTGTAGATCAATCTCCACATGCTTGTCCTCTGGTGCTGCACGGGGTTGGTGGAGAGGTAGACCGCGCTGACATTGTCGCAGTAGACGAGCGTGCTCCTGGCGAGAGGGCGGTGAAGCTCAGCCAGGAGCTGGCGGAGCCAAGCGGCCTCGGCCACGCCGTTGGCAACGGCGCGGTACTCCGCCTCGGCACTGGAGCGTGAGACCACCGGCTGTCGCTTGGACGACCAGGAGACAAGGTTGCCCCCGAGGAAGACAGCGTAGCCGGAGGTGGACCTGCGGGTGTCCGGGCAACCCGCCCAGTCAGCGTCGGTGTAGACAACCAGCTCGGCAGTGGAGGACCGGCCGAGGAGCAGCCCGTAGCCGAGGGTGCCACGGAGGTACCGGAGAAGCCGCTTCATAGCAGCAAGGTGGGGCTCCCGCGGAGCATGCATGTAGAGGCAGAGCTGCTGTACGGCATAAGTGATGTCCGGCCGTGTGAAGGTGAGGTACTGGAGCGCACCAGCTAGACTCCGGTAGGCGGTAGAGTCCGCTGGCCCAAGCATCGGACTCCCAGCCTCTGACAGCTTTCCCTGGGTGTCAACCGGGGTAGAGCAGGACTTGCAGTCAGTCATCCCTGCTCGCTCCAGAATGTCACAGGTGAACTGCCGCTGGTGGAGGAACAGGCCTGAAGGTCGGGGTTCAACAGTGACGCCGAGGAAGTGGTGGAGCACCCCAAGATTCTTCATAGCAAATTCCTTCTGGAGGGAGGCAATGAGGCGGTGGAGTAGAGACGCGTTGGAGGCGGTGAGAACAATGTCATCCACATAGAGTAGCAGGTAAGCAGTCTCACCCCCATAGTGGTATATGAACAGGGAGGTGTCAGACTTGGCCTCCGTGAATCCAAGAGTCTGCAGGAAGGTAGCAAACCGAGAGTACCAAGCCCGGGGTGCCTGCTTGAGCCTGTAGAGAGATTTGTTGAGCCGGCAGACCAAGTCAGGACGAGAAGAATCCACAAAACCGGCCGGCTGACTGCAGTAGACCGTCTCAGTCAGAGTGCCATGGAGGAAGGCATTCTTGACATCCAGCTGATGCACAGGCCAGGAGCGCGCGAGAGCCAGCGAGATGACGGTGCGGACTGTAGCTGGCTTCACCACGGGACTAAAGGTCTTATCATAGTCAATGCCGGGCCGCTGAGTGAAGCCGCGGAGGACCCAACGAGCCTTGTAGCGCTCCAAGGAACCATCAGCATGCCTCTTGTGCGTCCAGATCCACTTGCCGGTGACAATGTTGGAGCCCGGCGGACGGGGCACTAGGTCCCACGTCTGGTTGGCGAGGAGGGCCGCGTACGCCTCTTCCATCGCGCGGCGCCAGTGAGGATCCGCCAAGGCCGCGCGGACGGAAGAGGGTACCAGAGAGATCCGCGTCTCGCAGGCGGCGGCGTTGAGGGCCTGCGGGCGAGACGCCTGCCTCGTCACCATCGGGTGAGTGTGACGAGGGTCCCTGTGAAGAAGAGGCGGGTGGGACACCGGCGGGTCGGCGCGAGAGCGCAACGGGGCCGGCGGAGCACGCACTGGAGACGACAGCGCTGGTGGCGAAGGCGGCGAAGGAGGCAGCGACGCCGGCGGCAACTGCGGAGCCGGCTCCCGCCGCCGCTGGTAGACGATGCCGAAGCGCCCGGGAGGAGGTGAGGGCGGACCCGACGCCCGCTGGCGCTGGTAGACGTGTCCGAAGCGCCCAGGAGGAGGTGGGGTCGGTGCGCTGGGTCCCGCGAACGGAACGGCAGCATCGGGCACAACGGGAGGCAGTGAAGCCACAGGGAGTGATGGTGGGGCTGCCTCGGCCGTGTCAGGTACCGGAAGAAAGTCCTGGTGCGAGGGCGAGGTGGGACCACCAGGAGAGCGCACCGGAGGAGTACCTGCAGGGTGGAGGGAGAAGGGTGGCAGAATCACCGGGTCAGTGGAAAAAAAGAAGCCTCCACAGGTTCAGCGGGAGGTGTGGATGTAGAGGTGGTGGAGTAAGGGAATGCCGACTCATCAAACACGACATGGCGAGAGATGAGGACACAGCGAGAGGTAAGGTCAAAGCATCGGTAACCCTTGTGATCTGGAGAGTATCCGAGAAAGACACAGAGGGTCGACTGGGGAGCCAGCTTATGGCGAGCGGTGGCGGCGGTGTTAGGGTAACACGCACACCCGAAGACTCGAAGGTGGTCGTACCGAGCAGGGGTACCGAATAAAGCGTGATGAGGCGTGGGAGCTGGGTAGGCAGTAGAAGGAAGACGGTTAAGGAGATAAGTGGAGGTGTGCAGACACTCAGCCCAGAAGCGAGCAGGTAGGGATGCCTGGAGCAGAAGGGTGCGCATGGTGTCATTGGTTGTGCGGATCATGCGCTCTGCCTTACCGTTTTGAGAGGAGGTATATGGACAAGACATGCGCAGGTGGACACCGTGAGAAAGGAAGAAGGTACGTGAGGTTGAGTTATCGAACTCACGACCATTGTCGCACTGGACAGCCTTGATGGTGAGGCCGAACTTAGTGGATACCCAAGCAAAGAAGTGGCTGAGAGTGGGGAACGCCTCGGACTTGGCACGCAGGGGAAAAGTCCGGGAGTAATGGGAGAAATCATCGACCACCACCAAGTAGTACTTATAGCCAGACATGCTGAGAACAGGAGAAGTCCACAAGTCGCAATGGATAAGATCAAACACACGAGTGGCATGTGAGGAAGAGGACTGGAAGGGAAGGCGAACATGACGGCCCAGCTGGCACGCATGACACAAGTGCTCATCGTGAGCCCGAGGGCACCGAATGTCGGAAACACGACTGAGCTGCATCAGGGCATCCCGGCCAGGATGGCCGAGGCGACGGTGCCAAGTGGTGGAGGAAGTAGTGGCGGCGAAAGCGGCTGAGGAGGGCGAAGAAGGTGAAATAGACGCCGGAAACCGAAGGGTGTAGAGAGGCCCAGTGCTGTTACAACGGAGCAGAGGACACCGGGAGGCCAAATCCCTCACGGTGAGGCCAGAGGGGTCAAACTCAACTGAACAAGAGTTGTCAGTTGTGAAACGGCGAATAGATAGAAGGTTGTGAACCATACCGGGAGCCACAAGAACATCAGGGATATGAAAGGAGCCGTGGGAACTGGCAGTGCCCACGGAGGAGACAGGAATGCAAGTGTCGTTGGCGACCATGATGGAAGAAGGACAGGAAGGGTGGGGAGGACGGAGAGAAGAAAGTAGACTCGCATCGGGCGTGGTGTGGAAAGTGGCACCCGAGTCAGCGATCCAATGAGGACTGGTTGATCGCAGCCCTGCGGCAGGAGGAACTGCGGGCGGAGGGCTGGCGGTGGTGCTGAAGGAGTAGGCCAAAGCCGTCGGGTCCCAAGCGACAAGCCCTGGCGAGGTACCGGGAGGTGTAGTCCACGGGGATATGGGGTGAAACCCCGAGGAAGCATCAGTGAGCATGATCGCTGACGGGCGGAGCTCACCCCGTGGAGGCAACGACGGCCTGGCCTCGATATGTCCCCCCCCCCCCCCCCCCGCGGCGACTCGCCGAGCCGGAGGAGTTGGCCGCGACGACATGTGAGGCAGGGAGGTGGAGTAGCTGCTCCGTGTCGGCGAGTTGGCGGGCCAGCGCATCAGCCGCAGCGCGGTTGCGCTCCGAAGCGAGGGTGGAGTGGAGATCCGCTGCGTGGAGTGTGGAGTTGGGTGGCAGCGGCGACGCCAGTAGGAGGGCAGCGGCGGCGGCGCGCGTGGCGGCTGCGTGCTCGCCCGTGGTGGCGCTAACAGCAGCAGCAACCGCGGCGGCGGCTTTGCCTTCCACGCCAGCGGCCCCGGCGCCCGCGGCCATGGTGGCGGCGGCGCCGGGAAGGTGTCCCTGCTGTGGCGGCGGAGGAGATGGAGCCGAGCACGGAGGGTAGGGAGCGGACGAGGACCGGCGCGCATCGCGGTGCCGGCGCGCTGAGAGCAGAGGAGGCATGACGGAAGGTGCCGTGCGGCTCGGCGGCGCGGAAGCAGAGACGCGCGCGCAGAGGCGTGCGGGGCCGCGCGAGGGAGGGCTGTGCGGCGCACAGCGCGCAGGGGCGGCGCAGGGGCATCACGCAGCGCGTAGGGGCGGCCGAGGAGGACGCAACACGCAGAGGCGGCGCACAGCGCGCAGGGGTGGCGCAGCGCGCAGGGGCGGCGGCGCTGCGGCACACGGCCGAGGAGCGCGGCGGCGCGGCGTCCTGGTGGCTTGCGCGGCTACCGGCGGCGGCGGAAGCAGTGGCGCTGGGGGCCGGCGCGGCGGCCTGGAGGCGGGCGCGCGGCGGCGCGGCGGCCTGGAGGCGGGAAAAAGGAGCAGGGGAGAGCAGCGGCGCTGAGGCCGACGGTCGAGGAGCGCCGGCGCAACGCGCAGGAGGCCGGCGTGGCGGCGCGGCGTCCTGGCGGCGGCTGGCGGCGGCGGGAAGAGGGAGCAGGGGAGAGAGAAACCCTAACCTAGCCTGATACCATGTTGCAAACTCATTTCCCATTACTTGGGCCAACCCTAAGGGTGGCTGCATATATTGTACCATACATGGGCCTCTAATGGGCCTATACTCCAACATATGGTTCAGGGATCGTTTGCATATGATGTTCTCTCTTTCTCTTGTGATGTCATTTTAACACCAACACCAGCCCCACACCCCACCTCCTCATTTTTTTTCTTTATTGTCCTCAGGCGCATTTGAGCTTATACAGGATGAGAGCAAGGCTGGTGCTTGCCTTTGGATAACGAAACGGCGAGGGATGGAATACTGGCCAACGCCAGAAGAACGAAGAAAGTATATGGTGAATCCTAACAAATCAAAAGGGATGCTGACAAATAATATATATCCTAGCATCCGAATGCCTGAATTCTTTGAGAAGATGTAAGTCTTGCTATGTTATGTTTCTTTCTTTGAGAAGGTCTGGAAGCTGAGCTAGCTCAGTTAGTCAAGGGGGTGGGCGTATTCCTAGACCACCCAGGTTCAAGCAGTGGCGGATCTATGCTTAAGCTGTGGGGCCCCACAGGTTTTGCCACAACATATTAACCCCACTACATAACACTTGTTAATTACCTTGCAATTAATTGATCATGTACATATCTGTGTAAAACTTGGCCCCACAGGATTTGGATCCTGGATCCGCCAATGGGTCAAGTCCTCGTTGAGGCGAATTTGGATGCCTATATTCTTAATATAAAATGCCACCTAGTTCCTCTTAGGTTCGTCTAGTTTTTTTTTTCTTTGTTTGAGAAGGTATAAGCTGACTGCCCCCAGCACATTAGACTGCTTTTCTTGTCCCTGCAATTCCTTATGACGAGTTAAGGAACTAATTAAACCACTTTAGGTCCTACTTTTATCATAGTACTCAGCATTTGCTTAGGATGTGTCTCAACTGTTTACGCAAGATGACATATGGATGATCTTTTTTTTGACACTTCACATTTTCTAGTAGTTTTTTTAACAAATAGCTGAGCTTAGACTTTGTATTGCATATCAGTTATCATGTTGCACTTGCCAGAAATTTCCTCAAACGGCAATAGCCTGCCGGTAATTATATCTCACAAGCTGGAAAATTTGTGCAGTATTCAAAATTGCATTTATTTTATTAATGATTGTTTCTTATTGATGCTTGTGTAGAGTTGTTCACACACTCAGCCATAATTTTCGCAATGCTACAAGACTTGAGCGTGTGCAACTGAGATTTCCTATCAAAGCACATAGTGCTCTGGTTAAAATAATATATGCTGGCGTAAATGCTAGTGATGTAAGTCTTTCGATCTCATTTTCAATTGCTTTTCGTTGATGCCTGATGCCATTAACTAACCTTTGGATGATTTTATGGCCTTTGTACAGGTCAACTTCAGTTCAGGACGTTATTTTAGTGGTAATCCTAAAGAAACGGCTTCACGCCTTCCATTTGATGCTGGTTTTGAAGTAATCAATTGACTTTCCTCATTAATTTTCTGCATAAATTGTTTATTACATTTAATTACAACTTTTTGGGCCACCAGGGTGTCATCGACTTTGCTCGTTATTTTTCTTTTCCTTTTTTCCTATGAGGAATCTCAATGTATGCAGGGTGTGGGAATTGTTGCTGCTGTCGGAGATTCAGCCAGTCATATCAAAGTTGGCACTCCCGTGGCCCTTATGACTTTTGGGAGCTATGCTGAATTCACGGAGGTCCTCCATTTTGTGCCCTTCTATTGCTCAACAAATTACCTAGTAGCTTCTGTCCTCGAAATGGGATCATCTGCAGCCTATTAAATTTTGAATAAGTTATGTTTGTCTATCAGTACTGGTTTTTATCTTTGCATTTTTTCTTGTGAAGGTTCCAGCCAAACATCTTCTTCCAGTGCCAAGACCAGACCCTGAGGTTGTTGCTATGTTGACATCAGGACTGACTGCTTCAATTGGTCTTGAAAAGGTTTACTTTATATAAACCCCTGCTTGTTTTCTTTGTCTCCTCTGTGGTCAACCAAACTTTTGAGCATCATAGTATGTGTTTTCCATCCTAGACTAATTTGGTTGATTCTTGCTTGGCTTTAGGCAGGACAAATGACATCTGGGAAAGTTGTTTTAGTGACAGCAGCTGCTGGTGGAACGGGACAGTTCGCCGTTCAGGTCAGCTGAGACCATTTTGACATCATTACTACGATTCTTTTCGATGTAGCCCTCAATTGCACATATTTTCCTATGGGTTGTGAGGAGATATATGATAAACATATACTGTTTTATACTTTTCAAACTTATACAGGATAAACATTCCCTGTAATTTGGGTTTCATCTAATTCATCTTTCACTTGGATAGTTCTTAGGGACATGCTTTGGTAACTTGTATTTTTACTGGATTGAGCAATGAGCATGATATTCTAGCCTTCTAGGACATGGGCAAGGTTATCATATTTGGTTCTATTGGTTCTGGTTTCCTTTCTATATATTATTCTGTTTCGTATGCAACTTTATTAATTTAACTCTGAACTATATCCTTACTTTTTGAATGTTTCTTTTCATATCTTCACTAGCTGGCGAAACTAGCAGGCAACAAGGTTGTTGCCACATGTGGAGGTGAAAGCAAAGCTGAACTTCTGGCTTCCTTAGGAGTTAATCGTGTTATCAATTACAGAAATGAACGAGTCAAAGATGTATGTTTTTGCATTCTGTTTCAGTTTGTCCTACCTCAATTCGCAGTTCTGCAATTTTCAAGGCTTCAAACCATGTTGTGCTTACTGCATACGCTAGCATAACCTTTCATGTGTCATACAGAATGCAAAATATTTGATGTGCATGCTTGAACTACACTCATGTTGTAGAAACTATAAGTTATTTATATCTCTGATATTCTGAGTTACATTTTGAAACCTCAAGCGATTGCAAGCCACTTAAATTGATGCCTCATTGTTTTCTTTGATGTGTTTATTAATTTAAAATGTATGAATTCAGGTTCTGAAGAAAGAGTTTCCAAGAGGTGTAGATATCATATATGAATCTGTAGGTGGGGAGATGTTTGACTTGTGCTTGAATGCACTTGCAGTCCATGGGCATCTCATTGTAATTGGTATGATCTCCCAGGTAACTTCGGCAGCCCTTGAGATCCATGTCTTTTAGCTTATATGTTGTGAGTGGCAACATCTGAGGGTGAATATTTTAAACTGTCACATGGTCCACCATTTAGAGTTTCTAGGAATACTGAAGCCTGGGACTTAGTGTCAATGGTTCTTGCCTTTTTCTATTATTTGGTGGAAGAATAAACTCTGGAATATTTTTAAACGTGCTAAGTGTTAATAAATACTTAGCGTATTATGCATCTGGTTAATAGTTGGAGACTGCGAGTTTACCTAGGAAATATTTCTTCCTTAAAAAAAATCTATTGTGGTTATGTTGAAACCTTTTTTGAATTAGATTTGGTTACATCCTGTTTTCATTGTAATAGTTTTTTAGTAACATGTCATAGCTTATACCTGAATTAATAAAATTGGTGACTTCCGTGTTTTCAGTATCAAGGAGAGGATGGCTGGAAGCCAAAGAACTACACTGGACTATGTGAGAAGATTCTAGCTAAAAGTCAAACTGTGGTATGTCTCAGTAACTTCATTTGTTAGAACGTACTGGGCCAATATTTGGTGTTCATTAAACAAAATTGGTTAGGAGACAATGCATGTAGTGTATTTGATCCTACCGCTTAGATTTTCATTGAGGCAGATCATCAAATAAGGTTTAGACGTTGGATTTGGTCTATGAGAACCTATGTTTAGTTAAAAAACGAAGTTGTTGCATGATAACCGAGAGAATGGCCATACTAATTCTATGCATGCATACATTTCTGTATGCCCATAGTAATATGTGCATCAGCAGCAATGCTTCGGGCATCCACCTATTTCTTACTATAGTTGAGACGTGAAACTGAATACGTCACATCCCTGGGAGAAGGAATGCAACATGTAGCTGTGAGAGGTTGCTGGCCGATCCTTGGCTAGTTGGCTGGCTGCTGGCATCCTGCCTGTGTCTGATGATGTCATTGAGAATGGTGCATGTGAGAAGGTAGATGAGAAGTAGAGGATGGTAGTGAGGGAATATGTTGATCTTTATGATTTCCTATTGATAGTAGAGGCATAACGTAGCAGGCAAATATATATCTCATGACTCATCTAACTGACACCAACACCGTAACACGTGGGATCCTGAAGGGATGTGTACAAAATTGCGTTGCTGAACTTTACATAGAAGGATCAAGTGTGAATGTGTGATCCTGTGGAACAGCCACTGTACACCTGGACTTGCATGGTCAAAGCTTGTCTTGGCCCTGGCTATGCAATTGCCTGCATTATAGAATGAGCTGCTGTGGTGGTGAAACTGTGATGTCCATTTAGCCCGTTACTAAATTGAAGCCAACATGACATACATTCGTTAGCTCCTGCTTTTTCAAATGGTATGCTATTCCATCCATTTGAAACTACAAGGCTTATTTCTTCTCTTGGACAAGCCTTTGACCAGCAATTAGACTATTATTTGAGTTTTTGGGACACAAAATTGATGTCATATTTGTAAGCGAGATATGGCACGGCAAATAATATATTGATTATGGATGCTGCAGGGTTACACATATATAGGCAAGGATGACCTATAGGGTGATTGACTTATAGGATCAGAACCAATCAACGGTAATCATTGCCTATAATGACTCGGTATCAATCATAGTAATCACCTATGACCGCAGGCCCATAGGAGAGTATAAACCGTGAGGCCATGACCTGGGTCATCTAGCAAAATTTGTATTAAAATATACTTGATTACGTCTCTTTGGAGACATCCGATAAAATATACTTGATTACAATTATAATTTTATATCACATAAATGAAATATTAGTAGAGTAATTTCGATTAAAGCCTTGTCTGAGTGAAACGAACTATGCCTTGTAAAACACTGGAGGGAGTAGTAAAGAAACTATATAGAACAATCATTGAGCTACATTGATAGATGTTGGATCCAATATTCTAAAAGCATTCTGTTGTAGACTTTGAATTCCATTTCAAATTGCAGGCTGGATTTTTCCTTGTTCAATATGCTCACCTGTGGCAAGATCATCTTAACAAACTTTTTGAACTGTATGCCTCTGGAAAGCTAAAGGTATGCCACTTCAAGCAGGGCCTAGCAAATGGAAATAATCAGATAACTACCTCACTCCAAATATTTTGTGCTCATGATGGCTCATAAATTCGTGAGATAATTTTAAATCTATAATTTTACCTTGTAACTTATCTTTTCATGCCATACCACGATATGTCATATAACAGGTTTCCCTAGACCCCAAGAAATTCTTGGGTGTTGCTTCAGTCCCAGATGCGGTCGAATATCTTCATTCTGGCAAGAGCGTTGGCAAGGTATAAGTTGTCTATCTTTGACAGCATGAGAATCTATTCCTGTCTATCTTTGCAACTTACAGGTTTTCATCCTGGACATTTTCAGGTCGTCGTGTGTATTGATCCATCGTACAGTCAGATCGTTGCAAAGTTATAATCCATGGACATGATGCTCATTATCTTCCATGGTCACGTAGGTTACACTGTTATAGGCACACATACAGAAAGACCGTATTTTCCCAGAGGGGGAGAACTGAATAAGGGAATTGGTTGGTGTATAGCTTAGTTTTTTTCCATGAAGTGTAAGATGCACGACTATACTGAAGGGCAAGCATGGGCATGGAAATCGAATGAGTTTCTAATCCAGGATGCAATCATGTGGCCAAGTTCCACGTTTTGTGTATAATACTGTATATTATATAACTTGTCTCAGTGCCACATGCTGACATGCTTCAATCCGAACCGGTAATTCTAACAGAGCTCATGCAGATGCATTCCCAAATACGCAGCTTGGAACATCTGGATAGACAAGTGTTTGATGTCGGGAGCCAGAGCTCTTAAAAATATGCTCTCATAGAGGGTGCGCTACACGTGAAGCTAAGGGTCTGAACGGTTCTTAAAAATATGCTCTCATAGAGGGTGAGCTACTCCATCTGTCCTATAATAAAGGGCGCTCTAGCTTCCAGCAGGTACGTAGGAGATTCCATGAACGTGGACGTTCTGCTATTCTAGATGTATCGCTGACGGTATGAACGTGGATGTTCAATTTGAACTCCCCGACGTCCTTTATTGCGGGACAGAGGGAGTACACGTGAAGCTAAGGGTCCGATCGGCTGCCCTTTATACTGTTATGAACGACGTATGGAACATGAAGTAAAACGAAATCAATCACAGCGGAGACACACGATTTAACTTGGAAAACCCCTCCAATGCGAAGGGGAAAAACCACGGGCACCAGCCAACAATAATCTCACTATCTTAAGAGTTTTGGGTTACACGTCTGTGGTGGCTTACAAAAGAATCGAGTCTCCATGAAACCCTAGCAAGGGTATATGTACCGTACCGCGGGGGCTCCGCCCCCCGCACCCCCCGTGTGTGCACAGGCGCGGCCTGATGGGTCAGCTTCAGACTCCGTTTCGCTCCGTCAGAAGCCCGATCTATTTCTTAGAGTGAATTTGAAACAACTCCCTCGTATACAGCCATATAACAGTGAATGAACACACAACAACAGCAACAGCATGTGGTAGCAGTCCCCGGTCAGGCTGTAAGAAATAAGCTTCTCTCAGCTCCGCAAAAATTTGTCCTCTCTCAAATATTTCTGACATGAGCTTTCACCAAAAACAATTTAAACTTCACTAGTGAAGCTACTCCTTGAGACCAAATAGAAAAGCTACTCCGCTAGTTGTACCAATCGGTGCCAAACATGTTTATAAGTGCCAAAAATGCATCTTTTTAGTACTATAGGAAGTAGACCAAAAAAGACAATTCATAGATCGTCAATACTATTATTTTTCTTAATTTCAAATCCATCCCGCGGTTCAGACTTTAGATGGAGAGATCATCATCAGAGAGGAGCTCGTGACGAGGGAGATAAACACGAGGAGATCGAGCCGGCCGGGCCGTCTTTTTTACTTTTTAGCCCTTTTTTCGAAAGATTTTCTCAAATACGTCTCTGACGGAAAGATTTTAAAAAATAGACCCTGGGTTTGGCGCCATCCACGTTGGCGCCAAGCCCCCATGCCACTTGGCCGACGACGCGGCCGACGACGCTGAGCTGGCGCTGACGTGGCAGCACCTTGGCGCCGTCACCATTGGCGCCAAGCTTGGCGCCATCGTCATTGGCGCCAAGCCTGGCCCCACAGATCAAATCACCATGTATATCATTTTATATCCTAAGTATTTCCAGGTTGTTCTAAGTGATCAAACAGAAAGTTACTGTAAAAACTCTAGAGTTAGTCATATTTCTCAATATCCAAGTCATTGTAAAATTTCAAATTTGTAAATGTCTAAGTCATGTTAAAAAATCATTTTTTCATATGTCTACCACATGGTAGTCGGTATTCTAACATATCCAAGCCGTAGCAAAAATCCAGATTTATTTGGCTAAGTTTTTAAATTTACTATAGGATGGGGATGAAAATATGGCTAAGTCTGGATTTTTACTGTGATTTGGACATTGACAAATTTAAAATTTTATCATGACTTGGATATTAAAAAAAAAGCTTCATGTTAAGTCATGGAATTAGGGTCCAAGTTGTCACGGAACCGCCCAAATTATAAGAACAAAAGTATAAAAACAATCGCCGCTTCCGTGCTGAATCAGTCCTTGGGCCAAAAATAAAATTTGCTCACCTCGGCCTACTCTACGTTTCTCATTTAAGGTGCCTGATCATTTGAGCTCTGTAACAACGGGTAATTAAGCCTCAAAATGACAGTGTCAACATGTTGATAACGGTCATGGGAACTTGCCTTCTCCATAATATACCCTTCAACTTTTATTTTTGGATATTCAAAATGATAGTGCCTGATTCAGTGCAACTTTTTGCATGCTCTTCTCCATAATATACCCTTCAACTTTTATTTTTGGACCAACTCAAGTTGTTTAACGAATTTCGGAGAACGCGGAATGCCAACGTCATTGCTTAGCGAAACTCCAGACTTAGAATATTTCTAAATGCTGAAAACAACAGCAAATTCGATCTTGTGACCTCGATTTGACTTACTTCCGAGCTGATCTAGCTCTTAATCCAAAAACAAAGTTTGTTCTACATGATATGGACTACAACTTTCATTTAAGGTCCAACCTCAAAACTGGTATAGAACCTATTGTTCTACTTTGACCAAAGTAGGATCACGATGAAGCTTAAATCATCCTTTTTGATCCATTGGAGCATTTTCGGGGCATTTGCTCAACACGAACCTTTCACGACTTTTGTTGTAGAGTCCATCTAGAGTCTTTTGGGCAAGGTTGCAAGGTTGGGTTGATGACCTATATTTTCATTTACTTAATAGTGCAATTCAAGCACTTAGTAAAACCATTCCAACAAGGATATAACTTATCATTTCATGTGACTTTTTTATTCTAAACTTCATGAAACTTTTTCAGGGATCAATATAGATATGTACTAAGGTGAGACACATGAAGATATTGCAGTAACACCACCCAAGCATATATCTTGAAAATGGCCTATATATAAAGCAATGGTGTAGCATCCAAGTTTAGGTTAGGCTCATCTCCATAGGTCGACCTTGACATCGTCGTCTCCACTTAATCTATCATGTTTCAGCTCAAACCCACTGTTTAATTGGTGGCAAACCCCTGGGGTGTTACCCAAGTCATGGTAAAATTTTAAATATCTAAATTTAAGATTTAGCTAAATTCTAAATTATTCATGTTTTGAATTTGGGTCCAAGTCATGGTAAAATTTTATAGTAAAATTAACATAAAGCCCTAATTCCATGACTTCACATGAAGCCCTTTTTATCATGACTTAAAATTCCATCTTATAGTAAAATTATGGTCCAAGTCATGGTAAAATTTTAAATATCCTAATCCAAAACATGAAGCCCTTTTTCAATATCTAAGTCATGGTAAAATTTTAAATTTGTCAATGTCCAAATCATAGCAAAAATTCAGACTTAGCCAATTTCTAGGTTGCCCATCATATGGTAAATATTAAGACTTTGCTAAAATTTTATATGTCCATCTCATAGAAAAATTAGGGTCCAAGTCACATTAATTTAGAGCTTTGTATGTCCATCTCACGGTAAAATTAGGTAGTCAGGATTTTTGCTGCGGCCTGGATATGTTAGAATACGAACTACCATGCAATAGCATCAAATTTGTCAATGTCATGGTAAAATTCCAACATGTCCCATCTCATGGTAAATTTATAGACTTAACAAATTTTCATATGTCCATCTAATGGTAAAATTCCAGACTGAAGAAATTCCAACAAATCGACGCCAAGATGCATGGTGCCAGGCTTGGCGCCAATGATGATGGCGCCAAGCTTGACGCCAATGGTGACGGCGCCAAGGTGCTGCCACGTCAGCGCCAGCTCGGTGTCGTCGGCCAAGTGGCATAGGGGCTTGGCACCAACATTAACGGCGCCAAGTTGTGTTATCTTGGCGCCAGCGTGGATAGCGCCAAGCCCAGGATCCATTTTCTGAAATCTTTTCGTCAGGAGCATATTTAAGAAAATCTTTTGAAAAAAGGGCTAAAAAGTAAAAAAGACGGCCGGCCGGGGCGGGCAAACCGCCGTGCGCAGCTCGGCTCCCTCGTTGCCGTCGTCTGTCCCTATCCAGCTTCTCGACAGATCCGCTGGCCCGCACCCGCAGGCCGCACCACGTACTAGGTACTACTCTGATCTTCTCTTGCCCTTGTCCATTTTCCTCGTCTCATTTCGGCGGACTTTTTCCGAGTCTCGCCTCCTCCGTCACCCACGATCTCCCCGCCAGAGGCTCGGGCGGGATGGAGCTGAAGCCAGGCTTGTCGGCCCTCGTCACCGGTGGCGCCTCCGGCATCGGTGAGCAAGAGCAACGCCGCCCCGCAGCCGCCTGCCCGCCTCCGCTCGCGCGCCGTGTCGATTCCGCTCCTTTCCTGCTGCAGTTGGGCCAGGCCCCAATCAGCCACGGGCTCCGTAGCCTGGCCCGTTGAGACGTTGAGTGCACGAGCCTTGGTTTCTCCTTGGCTCGACAAAAAAACTCTGCTTCGCCATCGGCTGTGCTGCAGCTGCTCCAGAGATGCGGGTCTCCTAGTCATGGATTTGATAGTCTCTCCATCCACCATTGGACAGCCTGCACTGGTTCACATTTCACCTAGTACAACTTCTGGTGAGGCAGAGATACACACTTCGACGAGAGAAGGGACCATAGGCTCACATAGGATAAGAAGCACGACATACGTCCTCTATTTATTTACTTCGTTTTGTGCAGGGCAGCGATTTTACTATATATATATATATATATATATATATATATATATATATATATATATATATATATATATTCCTCGCAATGTGTTGGCTGACTTTTCCCTTCTGTTTTTCAAGGGAAAGCTCTATGCATTGCTCTTGCAAGGAAGGGTGTGTTTGTGACTGTCATCGATTTCTCTGAAGAAAACGGAAGAAAAGTTGTTTCAATAGTTCAAAAGGAAAACAAACATATTCATCAATATGCTAGAGTTCCATCCGCCATATTCATCAAGTGTGATGTTACCAATGGAGGTAAGTTCTTGCAGAGGATGAAGATTAATCTTCTGTAGTTCTTAGATTGTCCAAACTACTCATAGGAGTTGTTCTATTGATGTTTGATGCTATGTTTTGACCGCAACATTTTACATAATTCAAGTAACTGCATTCAACTGTCATTGACTGAAATTTTCATAAATGTTCTGTAGAAATGTATTTAATATCTAGGGTTTTAGGACATAATGTGAAACGCTATCAAATTGCATGCCGCAGGGAGTTATTCATATCTTTTGTGTCAGATCTTTCGATTCTGTCTCCTAGAATATCGTTACTTTGGGGCTATGGTAATTGGCTTTATTGTTCTCATTGGATGTTCACTTGCTTTATGATTTCAGCAGTTCACTGGAACCGTAATTTTTCTGCCCTTCTATTTGCCATGATCTTAAAGATTTACACTGGTTTGACATGTAGATGCTCTTGCTGCTGCTTTTCGGAAACATGTGGACACGTTTGGTGGACTAGATATCTGCATCAACTGTGCTGGATTTGTCAATAAATCATTGGTTTACGATGATAAATCTGATGGAACTTCCACTTGGAAGCGTGCTGTAAATGTGAATCTTGTTGCTGTTATCGATGGTACTCGCATTGCAGTAAGCCTCGCATCAACTCTGTCTGTTGTAATAGCATTGCAGTAACACCGAGTGCTGCTCCTGTGCTCCTATTTGTGGCCTTTGTTGAATGCATATACATTTCAATTTCTGCTGATACAGTTATTTAAAAAGTATATTTTTTCCAGTAGACTGTTGCCCTGATTGAAGGATAAGAGGTAACAGTTTTATCAGAATATAGCATGTCCTTGTCCCTGGAGACAAGAAGTAGGATAATTTTATCCCACCTCGGGCTTCCTTATTTATGAAACTACTTTTGTACAGTGTTGTCCTTTTATTTTTTGATTAATAAAGCAAACAGTGGGGGCCTCCCCTACTGTATTTTCTCAAAAAAAAAGTAGGATAATTTTGGATTGGTGGCATTGAGAATTTGTAGATCACTCTTGCATTATCTGCAAATTTTGAAATTTTCAACTTCGCACTACTTAAAAACATAACAACAATTTTCATACAAGTTATCTGTACTTATGTTTTGCAAAATAAAACATGTATACTACTAATATTGTTTTTTTTTTCACAAAAGTCTCAAGTAATGCGATCCCAGAAGAAGCCTGGTGTCATAATAAATATTGGCTCAGTTGCTGGCATATATCCTATGAGCTATGAACCTGTGTATAGCGGGACAAAAGGTTTGTTTCTTACTAAAGACAGATATGCTATCTATATGCTGAGTGTGTTGGCAGCAGAGCAGTTGCAACATGGAGCTAGTTTTGGATTTATCTAATACTATTGATTCGTAGAAAGTAATTCACACACTGATTACTTTAGCCCAAGTTACACAAACCACAACATGTAAATGCATTCAGATTTGGGTCATGTAAAGCTCAATGCTAAACGGTTTGGCATGTGTGTACACTATGTGACCTCAAACTTCATTTTTGTAGGGGGTGTGGTTATGTTTACAAGATCACTTGCTCCACTGAAGCGGCATGGCATTCGTGTCAATGTACTGTGCCCTGAGGTATTAAGATTTGCATAACTGGAGGCATATATAGCTAATTATTTCTAGTATAGTACTCGTTGACTTCCCATTCATCACAGTAACTTTGAAACAGTTCCTGCATTCCTTATTTACTTGTGAGAAATTGCTGATAGGTTTTGCATTCAGGACATTGATCTGACAAACATATAATAGAGCTTGGTCTTTCAAAAATCATACAGTAGAGCATAAGTAAATTCTTCTGCTGGCTCGCTCTGCATGGTCGCTGTTGGACAGCAGATCGCCGACATCGCCACAATATTCAGAGCAGCAGCACTTCTTGGTTGCTCATACAGCAGGGACGTGCTACAACCGCAGGGCCTTCAGGCCCTAATGCCCAGCAGCACTGGCTCCATTGCGGTCTGGTGGCTAGCGGCAGGAAGCCGATTGACCAGAGAGACCGCAGGATCTTAGATGTGATGGTGGTTTTGGTGTGCTGGACAATCTGGAAGGAGCGCAGTCGCAGGGTGTTTGACAGTATTGCGGCCACAGCTGCCATTCTTGCGCAAAGGATTAGAGAGGAAGCTCATACTTGGATCATGGCAGGCTTCCATTGGTTGAGGTCGTTCTTTGAGTATCCAATGGATAGTTTTACCTTTACGTCTAGGTCATCTTTTTGGTGGCTTTTCTGTGTAATAAACCTTGTTAAATGCTATCCCGCCTGAGCCATTTCCGATCTTGGGCATGCGTGAGGTCACACTTTCTCTCCTCTGAATCAAATACGCGCTCAGGCGTGTTCATGAAAAAGTAGAGCATAAGTAAGTGTGGCTGCTCACTAGCTGGGTTCTCATGGTGAAGGGACAATAATTCAAGTTAAAGATGTAATTATAAAATCAAAAGAAGCTTGTTCCACACATAGCGGCTGGTAGGACAAGGACAATTGTGAGCAGCTCCCTTCGTATTTGAGGAAAAAAAAGATATTTCAACAGTCTTATTTACCTTAGGTTTATATGTTGCACTGATGTATGCAGTTTGTCCAAACTAATATGGGAGAACAAGTAAATCGTGTACTTGTGGATGCGCTTGGTGGATTTTTAAAGGTGGAGGAAGTTGTTAATGGTAAGCTATTTCTCACCTAGTTAAGTTGCACTCCCTCTGTCCATCAATGTAGAATCTATCTTGGCAGGGAAAAGTCTCCCAAAGTAGATCTGGACTCCTATTTCTTTAAAATATATGTTGCCAAGTGTTATAAAATCAACACCATCTTAAAAGTACTTTGAGTACAAATTTATTTTGAATTTTTGGTACAACTTACACTAACGAGTAAAAATGCATATAATTTGATTAACTCTTGGTCAAAACTTGTAGAATTTGACTTTTCCCTAGTCAAAATACATCTTACATGGACGAACCAAGGGAGCAATTATTTGTTTTACTTTATTGCCTGATTTTTTCCGTGTAATAGTTATGTCATGATTACAACTGGTTACCGACTTACCATTGAACCTTAGATGAACCGTGTTACTAATGTTCAGTTGAGATGGGCTGCTTTAAATGATGACCTCAAAATTCGGGCATTCATGCATGCTATGTGAAATATGTATATTATAAATTGAAATGTCAAAATTTGGTCCCCATATGAGTGAGGATCCTGTTGAGGACCACCCTTTCTCTTTAATACAATGAAACGCAGCTCTCCTGTGTTTTCCAAAAAAATGTATATTATAAATTGCAGCATGGTCTCGGAATTTGAGCTGTAGGTTAACAATTTCGCCACGAATAAAAAAAAGAACTGTTATGTTACATTATTTTCCTGCCAGAATGGGTCAATTTGGGTAGGCCAACCATCCGTTCCAGGTAGGTATGTTTTTTATCTCCCTTGATTTCCTTGTATAAATGCATCGCTCAAATTCATGGACCCAAGCAACAAAACTATGCAAGATTTTTTTTTGTTAGGGGGGAGGGGATGACAAAACTATGCAAGCTTAAGGGTCAGTCGTTATTAATGTCCGTATTTGTATATATATATATATCTCTTGCACATGATGTTTCCTGCATGTACAATTGAAAAAAGGATGATGTCTTTTTTTCCCTTTTACCTGAAAAGAACCCCTTTTTATTTGAATTAGGTGCATTTGAGCTTATAGAAGATGAGAGCAAGGCTGGTGCTTGCCTTTGGATATCTAAACGGAAAGGGATGGTTTACTGGCCAACATCAGAAAAAGAAAAAAATTACCTTGTTTATTCCTCGAAATCAAAAAAGGAATTAGTAAAGAATAGATTTCCTAGTATCCAAGCACCTGAATACTTTCAGAAGATGTAAGTAGTCCTGCTACGTTTGATTTATATTGTTCTAATAGCTTGTTGAATGTACTTGTTCTTCTCAAGGGATTGTTGAAGGATATACTCTGATGTTCTGATTTCTGTTCCTTTTCAAGCTATGGCACTTTCCTATTTCTGTTCTTTCCACATTTTTGTAGCTCTTGGGTTGACAGTTACTAGTGTTATGTCAGGCTAAATAGCGGAGCATTTATTCAGTGCTATTTCATTTTTGTCATATCCAGAGCAAAATATGGATTACCATGGAAGTTTGGTTCTTGAACCCTTTTCTTTTCAAGAACATGGAACATGATATGAATGTAGTTCCAGGAATCTATGTTAAAGTTTGCCTATAGTAACTACAACAACAACAATAAAGCCTTTTAGTCCCAAGCAAGTTGGGGTAGGCTAGAGTTGAACCCCAACATGAGCCCCTAGTCACGGTTCAGGCTATTGCCTATAGTAACTAATCAATTTTACATGTTTTAGAGGTATCGGAACACCAATAGCTGGTCCATTTCATAGTATCTACTATATTCCTAATGGGCAACATCCTGTCAGTTCTTACATATCTTTATGATGCTTTTGTAGGGTTGTCCACACACTCAGCCATAATTTCCGGAATGCTACAAGGCTTGAGCGTGTGCGCCTGAGATTACCCATTGAATTGCACAGCGCTCTAGTTAAAATTATATATGCTGGTGTAAATGCTAGTGATGTAAGTCCTTGCATTTGTATTTTCGACTTTCTCTTTTTTTTCTATTCCCCATTGCTTAAGCTTAACTATCAGAAGATATTAATGATATGTTTCAGGTAAACTTCAGTTCTGGTCGTTATTTCAGTGCTAATGGTAAAGAAGCTGCTTCACACCTTCCATTTGACGCTGGTTTTGAGGTAACTGGTGCTTTTCATAATTCCATGCTCAGTCTGTTCTTTTTGCCACATTGATACATCTGTGTTATGCATACTTGCATTTTTTGTTTACGACATTTTGTGGAGTTTTCATTGCCTTTCTAATATTATAAGTTTTACCAGATTCTGTCTTTAAAAATATAAATGCAGGCCGTGGGAATTGTTGCTTCTGTTGGAGATTCGGTGAAGCATATCAAAGTTGGCACTCCTGTGGCCCTTATGACTTTTGGAAGCTATGCTGAATTCACGCTGGTACTGCTTTCTATGCCTCTTTTGTCTAGCATGGTGCCAAGTATCGCAACAAATCTTGAATAAATGATCAATTGACCCATTAACTAGATGCAAATAACTATTGGTGTGATTGGCTGCTTGCATTAGACCTAATGCAGCACAGCCCAAGACAGCATAAATGTATGTAATGTTTCAGTTTGGTTGTCCTGCACATGCAACCTGCGTTTGGTAAGATTGTGTTTTGTTGCTTGCATTGTGTAATGTTCTAGTAGAGGCGGGGAGAGGTGAGAAGATTTTATTTCTGTGTGTCCTATCGACTTGTGCAAATCTGCATTGCCTAACACGACCAAATCTGTTTTACTATCTAATTTTGCATTGGACTTGCTTTGAGCACACTGCGACCAGTCTGATGCACGCAATCAAACAGACCTATAGTAAAACATGGATTCTATATGCAAATTTTTTATTTTTGAAATGATCACTAAACTATAAAAAGCCCATATGAGCATAACTATGTTTAGAGAATCCTCTGTATACACACAAATGCATAGAAAATATTGTAGAGCCAACCACCAACAATAACAACAAAATCTCATTCTAAGTTAAATATGCTAGCGGTCCATGAAGTTGTCATGTATGCCACTTAGGCCCACGATCTATGAAAATGCATTTCTGGGTCTTAGAATTGTCCAATGGTCCACCGCAGGTCCATGTTACCCATGTTAGCACCTAGCAGCCTATGTGGTCTGCTGATGTGGACACTTGGCCCATGGGATCAACATGTCATGCACACCTTGTTTCTCTTCTCCCTTCCCCTACTCTCTCTCTCTCTCTCTCTCTCTCTCTCTCTCTGCAGCTTCCGGCAGTGCTTGGCCGATGTCTCCTCACCGTTGACCATGGTCTGGGATGAGGGCATGTGCAGGTGGCGGCAAATGGAAGGCTCCAACTATTGCATGGAGACATGTGGGCCCTATGGGTCAATATCGAGGTTGGTGATGCCACATAGGTAAGGTGTTGGCATGAGTAACATGGACCTAGGTGCACCATTTGACAAGTTTAATGATCCAGAAATGTGATTTTAGAGTTCATCAACCTAAGTACCTAAGTGCCACACCGTGACAAGTTCATGGACTGATGGTGTATTTAACTCTGATAAATTACCTACCAACCTGTGACCTTTATCCTCCATCGAGTGAGATCTTCTCTAACCTCTTGCGTTTTGGACACCATTACTGCTGACAATAACATATTTTTTGCTTTATATATCTTTCTGATGGAAGATTTCAGCTAAAAGTCTTATTCCAGTGCCAAGACCAGACCCAGAGGTGGTTGCTATGCTAACATCAGGATTGACTGCATCCATCGCTCTTGAAAAGGTTCTATTTCTCTCCAGATTTGTCTTTTTTTTCCACCGTTGGCATATGCCATGTATTTTGAGCCCTATTGTGTACACATAAGATTCAAATTCCAAGTTTGAAGATATAATTTTCTTGCTTATGTGGGTTAGATTTATTCTGCATTTCTTCCATTAGGCTGGTCAAATGACATCTGGGCAGGTTGTTTTAGTCACTGCAGCTGCTGGTGGAACAGGACAATTTGCTGTTCAGGTGAGCTGATGACACTTATGAACTATGATTATGCCTGTTTTATGTAATGCTCCATTGCGTGTCTACTTCTGTAGTTTAATAAAGGTGGTGCAATTATGTGTTCTGCATTATATTTTTGAATTTGCACATGATAACTGTACCATGAAAGCTGGAACACATCTTTCCTAGTTAACTAATGCTTAGGATCATGTTCTGGCCACTTGCATTATCTTTTCGCTGAGTTCAACATGATATTTGGAGGATACAGGTAACTTTATCTTATTTTCTTCTTCTCCTTTGTGTTTACAATTCTCTATTTATAAGAAAATTTCAGACTTTGAAGTCTAAACGTCCTTTTGTTCTGAATATACAGCTTGCAAAATTAGCAGGCAACAAGGTTGTAGCCACATGTGGAGGTGAAAGTAAGTCTACGTTTCTGACTTCCTTAGGAGTTGACCGAGTTATCAACTACCGAAGTGAAAAGATCAAAGATGTAAGTTTTTGTTCCAGCCTTTCGTATTTATCTTTCATACTCCAGCTTTTTATAATGCAGAGTTTGTTGTTCGTATTTCAAATGTTTAAGCTCGATAACATTTCTTTTGGTTCCTTTATGTGCTGATATTAGTGTGTTATTTATTGATATTCTAGTGTACATTTATGTTGTCTAGTCGTGTTCCTACTTACCAGGTACCACCGTACCAGGGTAAAATCCTGAAAGTAACGTTATCCTTACACTTGAATGACCTTTGCCCATGTGTAGTACATGATTTTTTCTTGAGCATGCTTGAATTACATGTTTACATTTATACTCGAATCCATATAGAATATATGCAGTCAGTCAGAGTACTGCTCAATAAGGACTGTTCTAATGTTCAATTCCAGGTTCTGAAGAAAGAGTTTCCAAGAGGTGTGGATATCATATACGAATCAGTAGGTGGAGAAACGTTTGATGTGTGTCTGAATGCCCTGGCAGTCTATGGGCGTCTCATTGTAATTGGTATGATCTCTCAGGTATACTTTTGAATTTTGGCATGCTCTGTACCTTGCATTCATCCATTTATCATATGCTCTGCCTCTGAGTGGTGACTCGAGTGGGTAATACAGAATAAGTCAAAATTATTATGTGCTTCACCAAAGAAAAAAAAATTGCATATTAAAAGCACTGAGGAGTTGAGGGGCTAATCTGCACAAAGTGATTAGTGACTACACTACAGGTGCTTTAGAAATCTTACAATTATCATCTGGCGCAGTTAATAAACATGCTTTGGGCTTATACCATCTGTTCCTAGGAAGCTTGTGTTGGAAGGTAGCCTAAATAATTTATCAGGATACTGTACATTGTAACAGAAAAATATGTCAGTTGGTAGTGAATAATGTTTTATATGTTTTCAGTATCAAGGAGAGGAAGGATGGAAGCCACAGAATTACACTGGACTATGTGAGAAGATTCTTGGGAAAAGTCAGACTGTGGTATGTGCGTGCCTCATAACACCAGAAGTCCAGAACTCAATATGAATGCACTGCCCTTAGTATGTTGTATGTTACTTAATAATTGTTGACAAAGTTGCATTGTCGTTTCAAAAATGTGATGTTCATTAGTCATAATGATTTGCTGATTTGCTTAAAACTGCATGCATGTACAACAACAACAACATAGTCTTTTGTCCCAAGCAAGTTGGGGTAGGCTAACTGCATGCATGTACTTCGCATTAAATGGGACAGACCCTGAGGCTTTTACACAGGTCATAGTTATCACACACTGAATCTAGTATAATGCAAATTCTAAAAGTCTCACTAACTACCATAACCAGATCTAGAAAAAGAAGTGCTTTTGAAGCCACTGCAAGGATAAATGAAGCCTAAAATTGTGAGATCTTATCTTTCTAATTTCAGGCTGGATTTTTCCTGATTCAATATGCGCACCTGTGGAAAGATCATCTTGAAAAACTGTTTAACCTCTATGCTTCTGGAAAGCTAAAGGTATGGTCCACATTTGTGCCTCTCTTGCTACAACGAGCAATGGTTCCTTTCTTAATGCAAAACCATGACCTTTCTCTGTTCATTTTGTGTTTGTGAAACCATACTCGTCTTATATTTTCGAACTTAAACTTACCGCGCGCTGCATATAACAGGTTTTTGTTGACCCCAAGAAATTCATGGGTGTTGCTTCCGTGGCAGATGCAGTAGAATATCTCCATTCTGGCAGGAGTGTTGGCAAGGTAGGAAGGTTTCTACAAGCCTAATATCATAGCAACAGATGAACCTATTAATATTACTGTTGTAGTAAAGCAACTTGCAATTTTCAATGTTATCTTTTCAGGTCGTTGTTTGCATCGATCCATCCTATGGCCAGACCCTTGCTAAGCTATAATGTGTACTTTGGAGCATGTGAGCTGCAATTTCAGCAGAAGATTCTCCTTCAGGTTTACTGTGTACTGATGCGCAGAGTTACGCCGTACGTTCGGAATTGGCGCACATAGCTCGCTTGTCCGAGTTTGCAGTGCACGTGACTAGGACGGGCGAAAATTGGAAGGAAATCGAATAAGCTGGTGACTGTTTAAATAAAGTCCTCTGCTCAATTGTGAACTCTTTTGGATAAATAAATGAAACTTCAGTGGATATTACTCTGTATCTCCGGTTGTCCTGCTATGTAGATGGAAGATTGAAGAACAAGTATTAAATCTCATTTGGACCACTGGAACTTTCTCAAAACCTTACTGGATTTTGAATTGTTTCTGTGAAATTCCTATGAATATTTGTGTCCCGAACAAAGCATTACAGTTTTACGAGACAAGGAGACAATTTTCTCTTACTCTTCAGGAAGGAAAAGTCTTCGTGGACCTGCCTGAATGCCTTGTACTCTTTTTCATTCATTCATTGATATATGAACGGAGAACCGACAAATTGAACACAGCGACAAGTTACAACTTTTCCTTTCTGGACTACACACAAGGACATGTTAACCACACACACTAGGAGCCTGTTCACCCGGCTTATAATCCGTCTTTTTCAGCTTGTTTTTTTAGCCGGAACAGTATTTTTCTCTCATAACAAATCAGCCAACCGTGTTTTTCAACCGGCTTATCAGCCCAGCCGAACGGGGCCTGGGTTACAAGCGAGACAACGTCCACGGACGTACGTACAAGGTTGAGCCTTCACATGATTAGCCATCTCGTGAGCATAATTACAGCTAAGGGAAGCGTTACACGGTAAGCAACTTTTACAGGAGAAATTAAAGACAGAAGAGGACACGAGGCGACCTCTTGGATAGTTGGATCTGACAAGTTGACTGGCCGTTGCGGGATCGTGTCATGGCCCCACTCGGACCCACTCGTACCGCCCGTCCATGGGAGCGTCCTTGACGACGTCATAGTTGTACCTTGAACAATGAACACGACCAAAAGATCCCAAATGTTACACACTGGTTAACGCGCTGCCAACATGTGAAGTTGTGAACAGTTTGTTCAGATTCGGCAAAGGAGAGATGGACGGACAGACTGCAGAGAAGTGAATTTGGGTTTTTAAATAGGAGTATATAAATGAAAAGGAAACAGAAAAAAAAAAGGGCTATTGGCCTGTGCAAAAGCTTCACAGCCTGTGCCAACGCGAAAAGGCCCAGTGTCAAGTTGGAGCCATCTCATGATCCCAAAAAGCTGGACTTCTTGATGAGCGGCACCAGAGGCCACCACACCTCGTTTCTGCACAGTAATTTCGTTTTGTAGGAGTAGTACTATTTTTTACTGTCTCCTACTGCAGGTGTGGGCGTGTGGCGGAACCACACTGACAGCTTCAGACTTGAGAGCATGAGCAGAGGCCGCACAGGCCCACGGGCCACGGCTGTGGTGCTAGCTATAAATAAATAAATGGAACCATGGAAGGTTCCAAACAGGCCCTTGGGAGCTCGCGCAGAGGAGGGAGAAGCCCGGAAGGCGGAGCTGAGCGACCGAGGCGCACTGTCATACTCACTTGGCTGCGAAGCGCCGCGCCATGCCGCTCTCCGCTGCGGCGAGGAACGCCTCCACCTCCTCCGCCGGCGGCGACCTCCCTATCTTTCCCTTCTTCGGTCTGCGCAACACAGAAGAGCTGAGCACCGTGCACGGAACTGTTTAAGCACACGGGATCGGGATCGACCCGTGTGCACAGCTGAGCTGAGCAAGCATAGCTTCGGAGAGCTAGCTTTAGCTTTGCTCAGCTCCGCTGCTTTCCGGAGGAGAAGCACGAAGGGTGGAGGAGGTCAGAGAGGGAGACTGACGTGCCGGCGCCCGCAATGTCGCCCTCGCGCTTGCTGCATCTCGGCACCGCCGTGGCAGCGGCAGCGGCGGCGGCCATACTTTTCTGCTTCGTCGCGCGCGCTCGCTCGCTCCTGTAGTCTGTGTCTCGAGGTCCTCTCTCCCTCGGGCGGGCCGCCGGCAGTTGTGTGCGTGCCTGTGGGCGCTGAGGGACTGTTGGGTGTTACGGGTCCGGGTGGGGTGGGGGTGCCGGTGGGAGGAGATAACGATAGGGATTAGATTAGGTGGGAAACGGCGCGGAAACCCCGCGGTTACTTATGCTACTCGCCCGCCTCCGGCCTCCTCCTGGCTGTCCTGGGTCTGGGTCGGTGGACGGCGGTGGGCCGTGGAGCTGGAGCGAGATTGGAGCAGGGGCATGGACCATGGAGTCGTCGGAAGTGATAAGAGCAGCTTGCCTACCGCGGCACGGACGGGACGGGAAAAGGTGAGTAGCCGACGGGGTGGGCGTACGTGTCGGCCGGCGCGGGAGGTTGGCGGCCCTGTGCGCTGTCAGTCACGGCTGTACTTGGTGGGTGCGCGGGCGCGCCAGGCTGCCGAGCGCCGATACTTGCCGAGCTCGAGTGCGCCAGGTGGGGTTGGTTCATGGGTGGAGTGCCCAGTGGGGGCGCCCGCGCCCGCGCTCGCGTGCTGTCATCCGTGAACCGTGGACGGGAACGGGAACCTGTGAATCTGTGATGGTCCATGCGGACGGGCGTGCGTGGGCGCGGGGGAATGGGGATGGCGGATGCCGTCGGTCGAGAGGTTCCGAGTGCGGTGCTTGCTTGCTGCGTGGTGGTCGTGGAGCTGGAGCGAGCTCGCCGCCCGCCCGCGCGCCTCGGGTACGGCTGCGGCGGGCCTGCGGTAGACTGGCAGCGTGACCCGGGGAACGACGACTGGAACGGAATCTTGTGGGAATGTACCGTGCGTCCGTGCGGAACAGGTATCACTGGTCGGTGGTTGCTACGGACGAATCCCATGTGCCGACGTGCACTCTCCTGCTCCCGTTATGACATTGGCTGACGTGATCCAATTTTTTTCATAAAGGAAAGATTTTATTAAATCAAGATCATCGCATGGAGTAGGTACAATAATCTACAATCTACTTTCTTCTAGCTTTTGTAAAAGTACATTTCCTAACAAAAGAAAAATGAAAAAGCCTAGCAACTAGATTGTCGCTATATACGTGCCAGGAGAAAAACATCTTGGTTAGCACTAGCAGTACCTATTGTTGCGATACGTGTACAACCAAATGTAGGTATACTGGATAAGTTATGTAGAGTACAATTATATATTTACGTGCTGTACTTAAGTTATTTTGTAGGTATAAAGAATATTGGTGGCTATGTCATCCCCCAAAGCTATGGTTGCATAAATCATTCGGTACCGCCACCTGTGGGTAAGACGGTCACTAGTTATTACTAATTATATTTAATTCATCAGTAATGCTGGTAACCAGGCGTTCGTTCATCCGGATGTTTTGGTTCATGGGCCGCATAGCCAGCCCAAATGACTCACTCCTATCCGCTCGCTTCGTCTAGCTTATCCACTCGTCCAGCCGAGTCACCGCGGTTTCTGAGAAAAAAAAACACCACAGGTCCGCAGCGAAGCTAGGACCACGCAGCTCGCGGCGACTGACCGGGGCAGAGGTCGCCTGCGCACATCTCGTGCTCGCCACGGCCAGGGGCAAAGCTCGCCCGCACAACTTGCGACGACTGGCCGGGGCAGAGGCCACCCGCGCACATCTTGTGCTCGCCGCGGCCGGGGGTGAAGCTCGCCCACGTGCAGCTCATGACAGCCCGAGCGAAGGCCGCTTGCACACATCTCGTGCTCCGCCTGCCTAGTTCGCCATGGCCGGGGCGGAACTCGCCCGCGCGCTGCTCGCGATGGCCAGGATTGAACTCGCTCATGCACAACTCGAAGCAGAGCTCACCCCGCGCATAGGTCACGCTCCACCCACACAGTGTGGAGACCCACCGCAACCATCTCCACCAGACCTGACATGACCTTCTCCACCGAAGCACGCGATCTCCACGCTACCGGCAAGCTCTACACCGGTGAACTCCACACGCCGACGAGCCTCTATTCTCCTAAGCAAGGAGATGTTGCGTTTGAAATGATCAAGATGCCCAAGAGGGGGGTGAATTGGGCTTTTCTAAAAATTAATTGCAAGAATTAAATCCTACAAGCCAAACTTCACCCCTAGTGCCTACTTGTGTTCCTTGTGTTTCTACCGATAAAAGTTTTGCACCCTAAGTTCCAATCCTAGACTAGCAAGGCAATTCTAGAAAAGTAATCAAGCAATGAAAGTAATGCAAGAAAGTAAATGCTTGAAAGTAAGGGATAGGAACACGGCGATGTTTTGCTGAGGTATCGGAGAGTCGCCACTCCCCACTAGTCCTCGTTGGAGCACCCGCGCAAGGGTGTAGCTCCCCCTTGATCCGCGCAAGGATCAAGTGCTCTCTACGGGTTGATTCTTCGACACTCCGTCGCGGCGAATCACCCAAAACCGCTCACAACTTGAGTTGGGTCACCCACAATCTTGTCGGATGATCACCGAACTCCCAATCACCACCAAACCGTCTAGGTGATGGCGATCACCAAGAGTAACAAGCTAGAACTCTCACTTGACCACAAGAAGCCTAATGAGAAGATGGATGCACACTTGCTAGACTCTTGTCACTAGAGAGGATTCTCAAACTTTGATTCGCAAATCTCTATCATCACTAGGGCTCTTGCACTCCCTTGCACTTCAAAGGTGTTTCTCAGCTAAACAAATGAGAAAGAGACCTCTAAAAAAGGTGGAGGGTTTGTATTTATAGACCCCTCAAACAAATCCAACCTTTACCTTTCGAAACAGCCAGACGTGCACTGACCGGACGCGCCTGTCGATATGACCGGACGCGCCGGTCAGTTGTAACGGTCGAATAATGGAAACCTGTACTGAATGACCGGACGCGCTGATCTGTGATGACCAGACGCGCCGGTCTGAGATGACCGGACGCGCCGATCAGGGATGATCGGACGTGTCCGATCATGCAAGAGCTCTCTGGAAATTTGACCTGACGCAACACCGCGTCCGATCATAGGTGACCGGACGCGTCAGGTCTCCACGGGACCTTACTGGAATATGACCGGACGCATGACCGCGTCCGATCATAGGTGACCGGACGCGTCAGGTCTCAACGGGACCTTACTGGAACATGATCGGACGCGCCGGTCTTTTTCACAGTCGTGTCCGATCTTGCTGTTTACCCTCTGGAACACGTGTTAGCCTGACCACCGCGTCCGGTCCTCTCAAGGACCGCGTCCGGTCAGTCAGCCGAAAACGCAGTTAAGATTTAGTACTGATCGGACGCGTCCGGTCATGACCAGGACCGCGTCCGGTCATAGGTAAACGGCTCAAACGTCTTCTAAACGCGATGCAACTTGAACCAAGTTGCTTCTAACTGAACTCTGAGCTTTTCTCGAGCTACCTAGTGCTAAGTTTGACAAGTGTGTACCACACCTAAATACAAGACTCACCTAGGTCAAGCTACTCGCTCATGCCCCTCTTCATAGTACGGTCAAAAGAAGAAACAAAGATCCTAACGACTATTCCTGATGTATCTCAACACCTTGACATCCGGAACTAACTGTCCTTAATCTTATCGTTGATCCTTTGAAAACCGAAACGATTTCCATCAAGGGACATGACTGCCATATTGCCCAAAGCAATTATCATCTCCATGACCTAACTTACCAACGTTTCTGCAAAACACACGTTAGTCATGGTAATTATGTGTTGTCATTAATTGCCGAAATCAACATCGGGGCCTAGATGCTTTCAATCTCCCCCTTTTTGGTGATTGATGACAACACTTAGATTCAGAAGATATGAGTTGAGGTTTTCGATCATGCTTGGTTCACATAAGCATAAAGCTGTAAGCACAAGGGGTTAGTCAATGCTTATGTGTTCCAAGCCAACTGAGTGTACTCATAAGATAAGACATGAAGAGTTAGTACACATAGGACATAGCTCATATGAAATCGGAGTAAGGCACGAAAGCACAACCTTATGAGCTATAAATAAACAAGTGACATGATTTAAAGCTGTGATTAGATAAACCATATAGACTTAAGGTATCTCATAAGACCACATGTCACACAAATACAATTACTAAAAAGTAAACATGATGCATGAGTGTAGCACATAAGAAAAGAACGAAAACCCTTTAACAAAAGCTCCCCCTGAATCTACTCTCTCTCTCTCCCCCTTTGGCATCAACCGCCAAAAACTAATCTAAGGATCTGACGGGGGAACAGACGGAGTCGAGTCGGGTGCCGAGAAGCGTGGAGTAATCACAAACTGAGAAGTGTCTTCCTCGGACTCAGAGCTATCTGGCTGACCCTCTGAAGAAGCACGCGGCTGTGAAGCGGTCTGGATCTGATCAACAGGAACAGGTGCTGCCGAAGTAGCGACAAGTGGAGCAGTCTCTGTGACCTGAGCCTGAAGAGAGCCAAAAGCTGGGGGATCTGTCGAGGCAACGGACGAAGGAACTGTCTCTATAGTGCCTGTCCCTGTCACTGGAAGAAAAGCTACCTCTAAAGCTGACAACCCTGATGAAGTAGCAAATGTGGTGTGCGAGGGCGTCGGCTGACCAGTCAACTCGCTATATGTGGCACTCAGATCAATGAACGGTGTGCCGGTCAACATGTGAGGGCGAGGCTGGTCTGAAGGAGTAAACCCTATCTGAATGGGCGTGTAGCTCGGGGACTGGAACGACTGAGGAACCTGTAGTTGTGGAGATGTGAACTGAAAGCTCGGCTGATCCTGACTTAAAGGTCCACTGAAAGGTAAAGCTGAAGTCAGGATATAGACAGGTGGAGGAACCCCAACTGTGACTAGGTGGCGCAGAAGGTCCAAGTACTGCTGTTGGCTAGCTGCACTCTGTCGCTGCATCTCATACTGCTGACGCTGCATCTCGACCTGTTGACGCTGTATCTCAAGCTGCTGTCTTTGAAACTCGTCCTGTCGAGCCTGTATCTGTGCAAATGCAGCAGCTGTATCCTGAGTCTGTCTCTGCAGCTGAAGCTCCTATCGCTCCTGTGCCTGGGTCAGCCTCTCAAGAATAGCCACCATGGCTGGGTCGGAGCGGGAGGCTGAACCAGAGCCACCGGCCTCGTGGTCGTGAGGCCGAGGAGACCGATACCTGGGGATGGGCTGATAGTCCTCGTCAGTGCTGTCAGAGGCCTCATCCTCAGCTATATCAGCGGGCTGAGCATCTAGATCTGCAAGCTCTGCCTCAGTAAGACCGTGTACGGTAGCGTCCTGCTCAGCCGATGTCTCAGGCACCTCAGGTCTCTCTCTCTGTCCTAGCACAGGGACCTGCTCTCTCGTGACTGAAGCCCACAGCTGACGTATATCATATTCAGGAAAAACAGTGGTTGTTTCAGTTATCTCAGCACTAATCTCTGAAGGCAGCTCAAGGGCAGATCTGATGATGAAGCAAATCCAATGTGCATAGGGCAGCTAACGGTGTCCCTTGAAGCCTTCTGCCAGGGTGTCCTCCATCTCACTAACCATAAGATCCCAAATGTCAAAAGGTGTCTGTGAGAGAAGGTGGTGAACTACCCATAGCTGCATCCTGGTCAGTCCCTCTCTGTAACCAAGCCTGGGAAGAAGAGTACGCCTGACAATAGCATCTAGGACTCGGGCAAGCGGTGTCAGACTGGCAGGTGTGCGACGGGACCCTTCGCCAAAAGGCTCACGAAAGCAGGGTCGGATCAGATCTGTAGGTGGCACAGTACCGCCATGAGGGCGTCTAGGTGGAGCTGTCTGACCGAAGCAGAGCTGGTGAATCTTCGTTTCTGAAGCTAGGAGTCTGAGAATCTCCCATACTCTTGAGCTGTACAGTCTGCGGTCATGGCCTCTGAATGCAAAGTGTATGAACTCATGGGCTAGATCAATCCATAATGAAGCATAGAACTCCCTAACCCAAGTGCCGTAGTATGTACCTGTCCGTCCAAGAAAATCTGACAAGCCTGGTAGATAGGACAGGTACGGACGAAGCTACTCACCCACTATCTCAACAAGTGACTCAATGCGACAGACCCTCTGTGGTCGAAAAGCAATGCCACTGTCAACAAGAGCTCTGTAAAAATCCTCCTGTAGAGGAGTATAAAATCCCTCTGAAGCTCTGGAGTCCCTCTGAGGTGGGAACCATCGACTGACCTCAACAAATCTCAAACTTTGCACCTGAGTGCAGTAGCACCTCTCAAGTCAAAGTGCTCAACTGGGGGTGTACCTCTAACTCTCGGAGGTGGACGTCCTCCACGACGCTGGCCCTCTAGCCTAGGAGTCACCTGAGCCCGTGTGCGTGTGGAGCGGCGATGTGATGGAGTCTGAGCTGGCTGTTCCTCTGTCCCCTCTAAAGGCGCTGCAGGTGGATCAACTGACATAGTATCTGCATCCATTGGCACCTCTGTGCCCTCAGTGGTCTCAGTGGTCTCTATACCAAGTTGTCGTCCTTCAAGATGAAAACGACTGTCTCCAATGCGTATACCACTACTCCTGCCACCCCTCTCTATTGCATCAGCTGCATCTGCCACTGCCTGAGCTATCTCTGCATCAGTAAGAGTCTTTTTCTTCTTTCTGGCCATGATCTTGATGCGCTTTCCATGCGCAACCTCAGACATACGGGGAGGACTATCGTCCCCGTCACTAGGAGCACCACCAGCATTCTTGCAACGAACCATGCTGTCACACTGTCAGAAAACCTCTGAGAGATGGTGTACTGACACTCGAGAGGCTTGGCCTCAATCCGTATCCGCAGGCTTAGCCTCGGATTCAACAACTGAACAGCAGTCACCCCGACACACCGAGAAACTCGCTAAAAAGACGGAATAGATGGATCTACTATAAGCAACATATATAATCTAAAAGGTACGAAACCCTAGAGATAACAAGCATATAAGATAAGACGTGAAACGAAACGCGATGGCTACCTCGGATCGACGAGAAAGCGGTGATGAGATGAGATGACCCAGGTCGCGAGACTTCCCGACGCAGATCAAGCTGATTCGCCGAAACAGAAGTCGATTAGGGTTAATGAAAACAAAATCTTGACAAACCCTAACACGAAGATCAAGGATGTGCGAAACAACCTCAGAGCGAAGACGTCGCGCGAAGAACTTTTCGATGACAAACGAAGGCGCCGCCGCAGTGCGAACCCTAGGGTTAGGGCGACGCACGGTGGCCGAAAATCGAGGATGAACGCGAGGGCAGAGGGCTGGCCGGAGGTCGTGCAGGGTGTAGGAGAACGCAGCTCGCAGGCAGCAGCGGCTCACGGCGGCGGTGGCGGCGCAGGCGCGGTGGAGGAGGCGGCGCGGGCGCGGGAGATGCGCGACTGTAGGGCCGGGCGGTGGCGCAGGCACGGCGGTGGACTCCGGCGAGCGGCGGCGGCGAAGTTCCGGCGAGCTAGGGCAAGGAGGCGGCGGAATCGAGAGTTGTACGGCGCGGATGAAGAAAAGGAAGGAGAACGCGAAAGTTTATATGAGGGGTTAGATCCGCTCGTTACGCGATGACCGGACGCGGTGGTCGATATGACCGAACGCGGAGAGGCAGCGTCCGGTCACATTCCAGTAAGCTCCTAGAATGACCGGACGCGTCCGATTATCAACGATCGGACGCTGACAGTGTCCGGTTTTGATTTGCCCGGAAAACTGAGACAGATGACCGGACACGGTGGTCAACAGGGGCGCGTCCGGTGCAGCGTCCGGTCACTAGATCAGGAGATGGTCTTCTGGATGACTGGACGCGCTGGTGGTCGCCGGGACCGGACGCGGTGGTGAAGCATCACTGTGTCCGGTGCAGCGTCCGATCCAGCGTCCGGTCACTGTTTTTCGCCCTTTTTCATTCTGAACTTTGACGCGACTTCTCCCAATCAAATTCCAATTCAAAGAGACACAAATAAACACCAATTGGAACATGATATGAGTGACCTCACTCAAACCCTCAAATTTCTCAAAAATAGTTTGCCTTAGGCTAATATTATTTTTAGGAAAATAGGCAACAAGCACCCGAGGAGCAACGTATGGCCATGCAATAGAGTTTTTGAACCCTTGGGAGCGTCAAAATGCTCTCTCTATCCATGGACGAACACAGAGGTTGCTCAAAGCTTAACCGAAAAGGAACGACAAAACAACAACCATGCATATGCAATGCAAAACAAGTAAGTAAAGCTAGGTTGCTTGTCAAGTTTGATCCACGGTTAGGCTTCTTCACTCCTCCAAAGGAGGGTTATCGTAACCATGTTAGCCAATCCCTAGATGCATTGCGGGTAATTAAACATGGCATATAATACAATGCAATGCAAGGGACAACACAAGCTCATCTTTTAAAGTTACTAGAATCAAGCACATTGAGTTCACTTCTCAACCTACAAAAGGTAGCTTCATCTAAAGGTTTAGTGAAGATATCCGCTAATTGATTTTTACTTCTTACACCTTCTAGTGATATGTCATTTTTAGCAACATGATCTCTTAGAAAGTGGTGGCGGATATCTATGTGGTTGGTGCGAGAGTGTTGTACCGGATTATTAGCAATTTTAACCGCACTTTCATTGTCACATAAAAGCGGCACCTTTTCAAGAACAACTCCATAGTCTAGGAGAGTTTGTTTTATGTATAGGATTTGTGCACAACAAGCCCCCGCGGCAATGTATTCCGCCTCGGCGGTGGACAACGCCACACTATTTTGCTTTTTAGATGACCATGATACTAAGGATCTCCCAAGCAAATGGCACCCTCCGGATGTGCTTTTTCTATCAATTTTGCAACCGGCATAATCCGAATCGGAGTAGCCAACTAGTTGGAATCTAGCTCCTTTGGGGTACCATAGTCCGATGCTTGGAGTATACTTAAGATATCTTAGGATTCTTTTTACGGCACTTAAGTGAGGTTCTTTGGGGCACGCTTGAAAGCGGGCACACATGCACACACTAAACATGATGTCGGGCCTAGATGCGGTAAGGTATAACAAGCTACCAATCATTGAACGGTAAAGAGTTTGATCGATTGGTTTACCTCCCTCATCTAGGTCGAGATGTCCATTAGTTGGCATTGGGGTCTTGATTGGCTTGCATTCTTCCATCTTGAATCTTTTGAGAAGATCCTTGGTATATTTCTCTTGAGATATAAAGATTCCTTCTCTCATTTGCTTGACTTGAAACCCAAGGAAGAATGTTAGTTCACCAATCATTGACATCTCGAACTCTTTTGACATCAATTCACCAAATTCTTTGCAATAGTCTTCATTTGTTGACCCGAAGATGATATCATCAACATATACTTGACAAATGAAGATCTCTTCTTTGAATTTCTTGGTGAATAGTGTGGTGTCAACCTTCCCAATAGTGAAATCCTTCTCAATGAGGAAGTCCCGAAGGCGCTCATACCACGCTCTAGGGGCTTGCTTGAGCCCATATAGCACCTTGGACAACCTATAAACATGATTAGGATATCTAGGGTCTTCAAACCCGAGAGGTTGTTCAACAAAGACTAGTTCATTTATAAAGCCATTTAAGAATGCACTTTTTACATCTATTTGATATAGTTTCATATCATGATGTGATGCATATGCAAGTAGGATATGGATGGCTTCAAGTCTTGCAACGGGTGCAAAGGTCTCTCCAAAATCAAGACCTTCAACTTGAGAGAACCCTTTTGCCACTAGTCTTGCCTTGTTTCTTACCACTACCCCTTGATCATCTTGCTTGTTGCGGAACACCCACTTGGTTCCAATGACTCTTGCACCTTTTGGATGCTCTTCAAGTGTCCATACTTGATTGCGGGCGAAGTTGTTCAATTCTTCATGCATGGCATTCACCCAATCTGGATCTTGAAGAGCTTCTTCTAGATTCTTAGGTTCAAGACAAGAGACAAAAGAGTGCTGTTCAACAAAAGAATTAAATTTTTGAGATCGAGTCATTACACCCTTTGTAGGACTCCCTATGATGAGATCTTGTGGATGTGCTTGAAGTAGAGGTGAGTTTCTTCGATCAACCATTTGAGGGGTGGGATGAAGAGCATCAACATCTTGTGCTTGTGCCTTGGCTTGATGGTGAGAGACATGGGTGTCTTCATTTTCAACTCTCTCATTCTTGTCATCATCTTGAGGCACATATGATGAAGATGGTGGATTGACAATTTGTACATCGTCTTCATCATCTTTAGGCTTGATATCACCCACCGGCATGTTCTTCATGGCCTCCCTCAATGGTTCATCACCTACATCATCACAATTCTCAATTGCTCCTTGGGAGCCGTTAGGTTCATCAAATTCCACATCATATGTTTCTTCAACCAAACCGGTGGCATGGTTAAATACTCTATATGCTTTGGACTTTGATGAGTAGCCAACAAGAAAACCAATATCACAACGTCTTTGGAACTTCCCTAGGTGTTGATGCTTCTTGTAGATGTAGCATTTGCAACCAAACACCCGGAAGAATGAGACGTCCGGCTTCTTCCCATTTAGCAACTCATAAGGGGTCTTGCAAAGGAACTTTTGTAGGAAGAGGCGATTTGAAGCATAGCATGCAGTGTTGATTGCCTCGGCCCACAATTTCTCTGGTGTGTTGTACTCATCTAGCATTGTTCTTGCAAGAGTGATCAAGGTCCGGTTCTTTCTCTCAACTACACCATTTTATTGAGGAGTGTAGGTTGATGACACTTCATGCTTGATTCCAATTTCATCACAATAGGCTTCAATATTGGTGTTGTCAAACTCTTTTCTATTGTCACTTCTAATCTTCTTTATCTTGACTTCAAATTCATTTTGAGCTCTCTTTGCAAACTTCTTGAAGCAACTTGCCACTTCGGATTTGTCATGAAGGAAGAAGGTCCAAGTGTATCTTGAGAAGTCATCCACAATCACAAGACAATAAAGATTTCCACCCAAACTCTTGTAAGTTGTAGGACCAAACAAATCCATGTGTAGAAGTTCTAGTACTCTTGATGTTGACATGTAGGCTTTGGTTGGATGAGTGTTTGCAACTTGTTTACCGGCTTGACATGCACTACAAGGTTTGTCCTTTTCAAACTTTATATCCTTTAAACCTCTCACTAATTCTTTCTTCAATAGCTTGTTGAGAGTGTTCATTCCAACATGAGCAAGCCTCCTATGCCAAAGCCATCCAAGTGTGGTCTTGGTGAACAAACATGTCATCAAGTTTGCATCTTCGGAGGTGAAGTCAACAAGATAAAGATTGTTGTATCTAAAGCCCTTGAAAATTACTTGCTTGTCATCTATCTTGGTAACAACCACTTTATTTGGACCAAACAAGCATTGGTATCCAAGATCACAAAGTTGCCCAACGGATAGTAAGTTGAAACTCAATGAAGCAACATAGAGCACATTTGAGAGAGAGTGATCATTTGATATTGCAACCTTGCCTATACCCTTGACTTTGCTCTTTGAATTGTCCCCAAATGTGATCTTGTCTTGGCATACCCCATCCTCTTCAAGTGAGGTGAACATACGAGGATCACCGGTCATATGTTGTGTGCAACCACTATCAATCACCCAATGAGATCCACTGGTCTTGTAGTTCACCTACACACAAGAGATCAAGCCTTATGTTTAGGGACCCAAACTTGAGAGGGACCCTTAACTTTTTCAACTAGTGACTTGGCAACCCAAATTTTCTTTGGCCTATTCTTGTTAGGAGGACCCAAGAACATAACTTTCATCTTTCCACTAGAGTCCTTTCTAAGTATGTAGTGAGCATTGAAAGCAAAGGGTCTAGCATGCTTGGGCAAGGGTTGTGGTGGTGGGGTTTTGCACTCATGAGCAAAATGGCCTTCTTGTCCACACTCAACACATCTCTTTTGCTTGGGCTTTGTTTTGCTTTGTTCTTGTTTGACCTTGACCTTCTTCTCTTGATTTGTCAAATACCCAATGCCACTCCTATCCAACTTCATGACGGTGTTCATGAGTAGCTCACTTTGCAAGTGTTGGCCTCTTGTGAACTTGCTTAGGCCGGTCTTGAGATGCTCTTTCTCTTGCTTGAGCTTCTTGTTTTCTTCAATGAGTGACTCATTTGAAGCTTGCTTTTCAAGAGCCAACAACTTCTTGTTCTCAACTTTAAGCATTTCATTTTCACTCTTGAGCTTGACATACTCATCATAGTCATTTGCCTCAACCACACTCTTGCCTTTGCCGCTAGAGCCTTGCTCAAAGTTCTCAACAATCAAATCATCACATGATGTAGCTATATCAATCTTAACAATTTGGTTAGTAGCATCATGTGTCTCAAGAGCAAGCTCATTAGCAACAATAAGAGTATCATAATTAATTTTCAAGGTGGTATACTCTTCTTTTAGCATGTTTAATCTAGTGATGAGTTCACCATGCTTCTTCTCAATTTTATCATGTTTATCTTTAAGCTCCTTGTTAGAAGTTTTAAGCTCTTTGAGAGAAGAAGACATAGTTTCATTTTGATCTATGAGCTCATCCCTAGCATCATGTGCACTTTCAAGCTTAGATGAGAGTGATTCATTTTCATGTTGAAGCTCATCATTTTCATTTCTAGTCCTCCTTATGATTTTAGAATATTTATTCAACAATTTTACTAGTTCATCATAAGAGGGAGCATCATATTCATCATCACTATCACTATCATCATCATCACTATCACTATTTTGTACCTTTCGATCACCCTTTGCCATAAGGCATAGATGAGTAGTAGAAGATGATGGTGACGATGGCGGTGAAGGTGGTGATGAAGATGTCGGTGAAGATGATGGTGGCGCAATTACAAGTGCGGCGATCTTCTCTTTTTCGTTGTCACTTTCATTGCCGGAGGACTCACATGATGATTCAATGTCGGTGAGCCAATCACCAACAATATAGGCCTTGCCTCCCTTCTTCTTCTTGTAGAAATCTCTTTTCTTGCCATCTTTCTTCTTGTATGGCTTGTTCTTTCTTTTGTCATCTTCTTCATCACTTGAATCATCTTTCTTGCCCTTGTACTTGTTCTTGTACTTGTCTTTTAGAGGTTTTGGGCATTGATGAGCTAGATGGCCAAGTTTCCCACAATTGAAGCAATCCATTTCGGAGATTGGCTTCCTTTTGCTACTTGTGAAGAATTTCTTCTTCTTGCCATCAAACTTGATGCCACTCTTGTTGAGCTTCTTTAGCATCTTGGGGGTCTTTCTTACCATGAGTGCGAGTGATTCATCATCAATGTCACTTTCACTAGAGCTTTCTTGCACAATCATGGCTTGGGCCTTCTTTTTTTCTTTTCATGGCTAGCTTTGAAGGCCAAGTCTTTCTTCTTGGAAGATGATGAGCCCTCTTCCGGAGTGATGTGCATGTACATCTCATGTGCATTGATCTTTCCCAATACTTGAGTTGGTGTTGCGGAGGAGAGATCACTTTAGTGAAGTACTGTGACAATATGCCCATACTTCTCAATGGGAAGAACACTTAAGATCCTCCTTGCAACATCCGATTGACTCATTTTAGTGAGTCCAAGAGCATTTAGATCTTCTACAAGAACATTCAAACGAGTGTACATGTCGTTAGCACTTTCTTTAGGAAGCATCTCAAAAGAATTAATTTTCTTTAAAGCAATATGATAGCGTTCCTCACGCTCACTCTTAGTTCCCTCATGGAGAGCACAAAGATTTTCTCACAATTCGTGAGCGTTTTTGGCATTTCGCACACGATTGAAAATATCCTTGCCTAGTGCTCGGTAGATTGCATTTTTTGCTTTTGCATTCCACCGGTCGTGTTTCTCCTCGTCACCACTTGGGTTAGCGGGATCCCTTATGGGAGGAAGCCCTTCGGTTGCGGCTCTAAGGCACCCAACATCTATGGCTTCGAGGTACGCCTCCATATGAATTTTCCAATATGGAAAATTGTCTCCCTCAAAAGTGGGAGGTGGTCCTTCCCCATTAGACATCTTGCTCTAGGCGGTAAAGCCTAAATAAAGAGCAACACGGCTCTGATACCAATTGAAAGGATCAAGATGCCCAAGAGGGGGGTGAATTGGGCTTTTCTAAAAATTAATTGCAAGAATTAAATCCTACAAGCCAAACTTCACCCCTAGTGCCTACTTGTGTTCCTTGTGTTTCTACCGATAAAAGTTTTGCACCCTAAGTTCCAATCCTAGACTAGCAAGGCAATTCTAGGAAAGTAATCAAGCAATGAAAGTAATGCAAGAAAGTAAATGCTTGAAAGTAAGGGATAGAAACACGGCGATGTTTTGCCGAGGTATCGGAGAGTCGCCACTCTCCACTAGTCCTCGTTGGAGCACCCGCGCAAGGGTGTAGCTCCCCCGTGATCTGCGCAAGGATCAAGTGCTCTCTACGGGTTGATTCTTCGACACTCCGTCGCGACGAATCACCCAAAACCGCTCACAACTTGAGTTGGGTCACCCACAATCTCGTCGGATGATCACCGAACTTCCAATCACCACCAAACCGTCTAGGTGATGGCGATCACCAAGAGTAACAAGCTAGAACTCTCACTTGACCACAACAAGCCTAATGAGAAGATGGATGCACACTTGCTAGACTCTTATCACTAGAGAGGATTCTCAAACTTTGATTCGCAAATCTCTATCATCACTAGGGCTCTTGCACTCCTTTGCACTTCAAAGGTGTTTCTCAGCTAAACAAATGAGCAAGAGACCTCTAAAAGAGGTGGAGGGGTTGTATTTATAGACCCCTCAAACAAATCCAACTGTTACCTTTCGAAACAGCCAGACGCGCACTGACCGGACGCGCCTATCGATATGACCGGACGCGCCGGTCAGTTGTAACGGTCGAATAACGGAAACCTATACTGAATGACCGGACGCGCCGATCTGTGATGACCGGACGCGCCGGTCTGAGATGACCGGACGCGCCGATCAGGGATGATCGGACGCGTCCGATCATGCAAGAGCTCTCTGGAAATTTGACCTGACGCAACACCGCGTCCGATCATAGGTGACCGGACGCGTCAGGTCTCTATGGGACCTTACTGGAACATGACCGGACGCACGACCGCGTCCGATCATAGGTGACCGGACGCGTCAGGTCTCCACGGGACCTTACTGGAACATGACCGGACGCGTCGGTCTTTTTCACAGTCGCGTCCGATCTTGCTGTTTACCCTCTGGAACATGTGTCAGCCTGACCACCGCGTCTGGTCCTCTCAAGGACCGCGTCCGGTCAGTCAGCCGAAAACGCAGTTAAGATTTAGTACTGACCGGACACGTCCGGTCATGACCAGGACCGCGTCCGGTCATAGGTAAACGGCTCAAACATCTTCTAAACACGATGCAACTTGAACCAAGTTGCTTGTAACTGAACTCTGAGCTTTTCTCGAGCTACCTAGTGCTAAGTTTGACAAGTGTGCACCACACCTAAACACAAGACTCACCTAGGTCAAGATACTCGCTCATGTCCCTCTTCATAGTACGGTCAAAAGAAGAAACAAAGATCCTAACGACTATTCCAGATGTATCTCAACACCTTGACATCTTAAACTAATCGTCCTTAATCTTATCGTTGATCCTTTGAAAACCGAAACGATTTCCATCAAGGGACATGACTGCCATATTGCCCAAAGCAGTTGTCATCTCCATGACCTAACTTACCAACATTTCTGCAAAACACACGTTAGTCATGGTAATTATGTGTTGTCATTAATTGCCGAAACCAACACCGGGGCCTAGATGCTTTCAGCGTTGAAACAGCATGTTGCAAGTTTCAAGTATTTCAGATATTTCAGAGGTATGTTGCAAGTGTTTCGTATGAGTGTTGCAAAAGTAGATCGGGATATTGCATATGTTGCAATGGTTGTACACGTATATTGCAAACGTCTGTTTTCTAATATTTCATCTATTTTTTAGACGTATGTTGAAAATGTGTGTTATCTAGATGCTGCATATGTTTCACATATATGTTGAAGTGTGTTTATCTGGATGTGTGCATATATTTTACAATGACTTTTAAGTGTTTTCACGTGTTTTTGCTAGTGTTTTAGACGCATGTTGCAAGTGTTTCAACTGTTTTTTTATATGTTTGCAATTGTTGCATCTGGATGTTTCGAATAGATCGAGTGTTGCATCTCTTTTCTCATGCTTCTGTTGTCTCGCCTTGGTGTCTCCTCCTCTTTCGATGCTGGTGATGTTCGGGCGGCGTGGGTGGGGCAAGTCGTTTGAGCGACACGAAATCCGAGTGGGCGGGGCGTGTGGCACAGAGCAGGCGTTGGGCGTTGCGTTCGAACGCGAGCCTAGGGCCGGATGTCGAGGCGCTAGCCTGACCCACCGTTAATTCATAGCGTAGGACTCTCAACGTAGGCAAAATATGGTAGGGTAGCCATCTCGATCACATCACATACAATCTAGGTATAAATTCCAACTAATGTTGAGAGTCATGCTCTACTTGATTCAGGCGATGCGTTGGTCGTGCTCTAGCAGCCTCTCTCTATCGCATCTGCTTTGGATTTGGATATGTTAGCGGTCACCTAAAAATAAGTCTGTTGGGTATCAATAGTAGGCATATCCAACTAAGGGCGTTAATAGCATGTCAGCTACTAAATCGCCCGAGGCTTAGGAACGCCTTCCGCCTCGCTCGAGCCTCATGACGTCATCAGAGCGCCTAACCCCTGTGCCCTATCGGGAACGATTTCTGCCTCGCCCGACCCCTGTAACGTAAGCACGGGAGCGGCCGACCCCCTTGGCATACTTCTGCCTCGCCCGAGGGACACGTGGAGCCCTCTAGCAAGGCAGGGAGCCACAAGGGGCCTCACCATAGCACTCATTCCCGTCGATGGGACGGACATGACCGTGCACAGTGAACAGGAGCGTGGGAACCGCGCTCTGATCCAACATGACCCCGGTCATTCCACCACGACGAGATCCATACCTCTACAGCAACGAGGGTAACGGCAACTATACCACCTACCCCCTCTCTACACGAATCCGGATGCCCATACTGCCCATCCTCGACGGCACAGAAGCACACAGGACGAAGCTGTTGACGGTCAATAACTACTAAAATATACTATCAACCAAGCATAGAAATAGACATAATTCAATACCAAATGTAGAGATAGGGTTTACACTGACAGAATTTCATAGGTTTTGGTGAAACTATGTTTCTGCAGGGGGTTATCAGGAAATATGCAAGGATGAATCCACATGTCGGATTAAAATTGATATTTATTTGTGGCACCGACTTAGGAAGACTCTAGAAGACATGAGAAGACACGTGAAAGAAGGCGGGACCCACCTGGCAGAGGGGGCGGGCGGTCGCCCGTGGGCCTGGTCGGCCGAGCATGGGACCCACGAGTCAGCCTCCCACTTCTTACGTCAGTTCTCTACTGCCTTAGGATTTGCATCTACGTCATTGTTTCAAGTCGGTTTGATCCGAGAGCTCCGGTTCATTCTATGGGGCTATATAAGCAGAGCCTCCACCCCTTGGCATCTAATTCAATTCATAAGTCTCAAGCCTGATCAAGTCATCAGAGCCAGCAACCCTAGTCTCCTTAGAGCTCCACCATTATCTATAGCATAGCTACATAGGCTAGATCTAGAGGGAGGCAAGCTTCGTCTTGGATTTCGGATCTGTCTACGAGCGCGGCTTGGTAAAGCCCTTGTAACCTCTCTTTTGTATCTTTCTATTTATATTCTGCTAGATACAATTGATATGACTTTGCTCTATATTATTATATTTGTAATTATATTATTCTTTATATACTTTGATTATATGTCTAGCATAGTTAGATTGTCTTTATATTCAAACATAGGATCGCAAAGCTCTCGCCCTTTGATATCATGGGTGGGTGGTCAACATTGTATAAGCATGGTGCTTAGACGTTGTTTACCTGCGGAAACACCCTATATTCCAGGCTTAGTGGTAGATCGCGAAGTAGCATTAGAATGTAAATGTGACACTTTCGTTGAGTCTTTTATAGTTCACTCCTCGAATATAGGCCAAGTTGGACCCGGTTGCCAAGGTATATTTTATGCTATGTTCATAAACTATCTTATTAGTAATATCTCTTATGTCTAGATATAATGCCTTCTTGCTATAATTGCTAAACATAATTGCACTAATCATGGTATACATTGACATGTAGTTAAGAATAACTTAGAAATATTTTTCTATACCTACCTAATCCATGCTAATGCTTAGATTGGAAATGCTCTAAGGTTGATTACTATTTATGACTTATCATATGCTTATCATTATTATTTTATCTTGTGACTTATCCCTGTTATGAGAAGATAGGTTGAGTATAGTTGACTCTCTCTCCATCATTTATACATACAAGTGATATATTCCTTTATCCTTCCCTTTCTAGTGGTATAAATATAAATCGATAACCTGGTAATACTCTAGGTAAAATGCTACAATGATATATTCATTTGTGCACTTACAGATACATTTATTTTATTATATACATATTTATAATTATTTTAGTCACATGAAATAATAGAAAGGCCATTAAACACTTTTAGCTTCCAACGCCGGGGGATGACAACCTGGTATAATAAAGCTAGAGGTATATGTGATTAATATGTGACTGTCCAAAACAAGTGTCGAGTTAATAAATACCAACAAACATTTTTGGCGCCGTTGTCGGGGAAGGTTGAAGGCTATTAAAGGAATATCAATATCACTTGTATCAATGATGAGATCGAGAGAACTAACGTTCTCTACTCAAACAGGGTTAACCTTGTTTTGTCTACTTGTGTAATCTTATGCAGGGTAATGAATGCATAGTTTTGATCTTCTAGAAAACTTTGTTGAAAATCCAGAAGCGCTACTCAAAAGGACCAAAGCTAAGCTCAAGAAAGTTTCAGCGTTAGATCAGGAAGACAACCACCAAATCAGAAGAAGTTTGACACCAGAATTTGAAGCTATGGCAAACAAGACTCTATGCGAATTCTCTGCTCCAACCACCGCCAACATCCGTACTAGATCGACAACCGATGTTGAAGACAATGGATTCGAACTCAAGCTAGCTCTCATTAATATGGTGCAGTCCAATCAGTTCTGTGGAAAGGCACATGAAGATGCAAGTGCTCATCTCCAACCCTTTCTAGAAATTTACAGCACCTTCACTATCAAGGGAGTAACCAGAGATGCTATTCTATTCCGCCTCTTTTCATTTTCCCTGTTGGAAAAGGCCAAGCAGTGGTTCTATGTCAATAAAGATAGATACACTACATGGGATAACTGCTCAACCGCCTTTCCAGCAAAGTTCTTTTCCATGGGTAAGACAAATGCTTTCCGTGGGAAGATTACAAGCTTCCAGCAACAATATGATGAATCTGTTCCAGAGGCATGTAAACTATTAAAGGGGAGGCAGAGGCCACATCTAAGGAGGACTAATACAGAAACGAGGGACACACACCTCGCTAAGACAACAACACACACACCCCTCCTAAGAGACCTGGGATCTGCTCCCTCTCTTGAAAGCTTGTTACCCCTACTACGAGCACTACGGTGCAAGGCAACACGAGCAGCAGTAGAATTCACTAAACGTAGGGCCATTATTCTTCGAACCAGTATACACCCTTGTGTCCACTTTGCACGTCATCCGGGCCTAGACAAGCAGATACAAATTCACTTGTCGCTCTGCCTGGACCCCTGTTTTTAGACACCGACGAAGCCATATTTCGGGCACCTAAAATATAGCAGGCCCTATTTTCACCTCGTCTCATTATCATAAAACTATGGTATTGAAGGAGATGATATTTTTTCTTATTACTTACTCCAACAATCCCTGCTAGCTTTTTCTTTTATTTTTTAGCGGCCAGTCTCAAATAAAGGGTGAAGTAAAATATCTCCCCGGTAGACTCGAGCCCGGCCCAACTGTCAGCCTGTCACTCTCCAGCCATCCTTTTCCCCCACGCGCTAGCGGGCGTCCGTGCCGGGGGCATCTAGCTTCCGACCAGGGTGGAAGCGAGTCACGCACCGACTACCAAAATAATTTATCTTCGCAGCCGCGCGTATGCGGAACTGGGCCAATTTCGATTTGGCCGTGTTCAGTTTCAGAATCGGGGCACCAACTTGAAACAGTGCGTAATAAATACGTACTATAGTATTTTATTTGTATTTAGTAAAAATTGTCCAAATTTTGACTAGTTAGTCTCAAAATGTTCGTCTCGCAAAGTACAACAAAACTGTGCAATTAGTTTTTAATTTCATCTACATTTAGTACTCCATACATGTGCCGGTATTTTGATGTGATGAGAATCTTCTTTTTACGTAGTGGAATTTAGGGTAGAAATTAGGAACTAAACCAGGTCTTTGCTTTTTGAGCTGGACTGTTTTGTGTTATCCTCCAGAGTCATGTGCGCACTTTCAGCATGCGCGGCTAGGGCCTTGTTTAGTTCTCTAAATTTGCCATCAAATTTCACTATAAAAAAGAAGATTTTCATTGCATCAAAATGTTGGTACATGCATGGAGTACTAAATATAGATGAAATCAAAAACTAATTGCACAGTTTTGTTGTACTTTGCGAGACGAACGTTTTGAGCCTAATTAGTCAATGTTTGAATAATTTTTACAAAATAAAAACAATATGCTACAGTATTTCGGCCGGCGCCGATTTGGGCCAACTGAACAAGGCCTAGCCTTCAGCATCCTCCTGAGACACATGCAATAGATTCTGAATTTGCTGATGTCAGCATTTGGAAAATGTTTCTAAAACTTTTAAAAGCTGTAGTTTACAAACTAAGCAACCAAATAACATTCCGATTGTACTGTTGTGTTTCTTACAATAAATCCTTCAGAATAAGACCCCACATAGATATATTTAAATAAAATTTTATTAACGAACATTTATCTCTTAAAAATAGAACATTCTTTTTTATTGAGTAGAGACGATGTTCTAGGTTCCGAAAACAATATTCTATCTTCTTAAAACAAATATTCTAGGTTCAGAAGATCAATGTTCTAGATGTAGAAGAATAAAGTATTATGTTCATATGAATTATATTATAATATTGATAACAATAGGAAAAGTACATATGCTATGAAATACATAGAAAAATAAAAAAATAAAAAAAATAAAAAAAAATATAATGAAAGAACCATTAATACCACGTGAAAAAATAGAACAAAACATAAGGGAAATTATAAAAAACAAAAGGGCTTGAAATAGATGAAAATAAAAATACGTAAAATGAATATTACTCAAACAACTTGAAGATATTGTAACATCTCACATATACTATGTAAATAATCAAATAGACATAAATAAGATAAATAGAAAACATTAATAAAAGATAGTACAAAGCATAAGAGAAAACAAAAAAACATAAATAAGCCACGTAGAGGAAAATTGAAAAGAATATCACATTAATACTATTTAAACAACCTAAAATCGATCATAGAACATCTGATATGTACTACATAAAATACTCAAAGGTAATCATGGAAATACCATTTATACTTTACGAATATCTTAAAATACATCTAGAACATCATATATATACTACACGAACATTGCAAGATACTCCCTCTGTCTCAAAATATCAGTCGACGTGGGTGTGCTTGCCATAAATTTAATTCGATTTGTAGAAAATATGTGCGGTATTTGTATCTCCAAATAAACTTATTAAAAACTAGATTCAAAGATCTTTCCAATGATACTAACTATGTACCATAAATATTAATATTTTTTAATATATATTTTGTCAAAGTTGTTTCTCAAGAAACGTAAACGACGGATATTTAGGGACGGATGAAGTATAACATAGAACATCACATTTATATTACGTGAACATAAATTATAAGGGAAATTTTACAATGGTTGGGGAGGCATCAAGAAGGGTTGGTTGTGTCTATGATTGGTGGGCCCAAATAAGGAGAGGCGTTGAGAGGCGTCAACGAGGGAGGCATCAGGAGGTGTTGGCTGTGTATATGGTCGGTGGGCCCATATGCGCCGTAACGCCTCTCAACGCCTCCCAAGTTGAGAGAATTAGGAATTCAAATAAAAGAGTGGTAATTGTTTTTCGTGATTATTTTTTAATAAAGGGTAAAACGGTAAATCCACAATTGTAAAAGATATTGTTTTGGGTAGTATAGTTGGGATGTATGATTCAAGTAATATAATTAGATGGATATTTTCTGCCTAGGGTTTATTGTTATCGCCGACGTCCACTTGCTGTCGTCGATCCGACCATCGCCATCGTCTCTGATGGCGTTCGCGCTCCCGTTCGCCGAGGTGCGTAGGGTTTATTGTTCTCGCCGCCGTCCACTTGCTGTCGTAGATCCAACCGCCGCCATCGTCTCCAACGGCGTTCGCGCTCCCGTTCACCGAGGCAGCAGCTGTCCCCGCTGCCGAGAGGGTGTGGGGCGGCGAGGTGCGCGTGTCTGCTCTGGCTCAGCCATGGCGGCCATGGTGGGGTGTAGTCCATGGTGCGCTACGAGGGCCCCGCTACCGGGAGGGTGTGGGCGGCGAGGTGGCGTGCGTTCGCTCCGGCTCAGCAACGGCGGCCATGGCGGGGCGCGGTCCATGGTGCGCTACGAGGGCGGGTATGCGGTGGACACGGTGTTCGATTGCAGCAAGCTGGGGATCGAGCCGCACGCCGTTGAAATCACACCCGCCGTCGACCTCCTGTGCTCGACTCCATCAACAGCAACATCTACGGGCCTAGCTGCGCTCTCACCATGTGAGCACGCCCTGCACTTTTTTATTTCTTGCCCTTTTAATTTCTTTCAGGTTTTAGCCTCATGTCATAACACGGCCTAAAATGAGAAGTATTACGTCGATTGCAATATATTTAAAAACTAATAGTAGCACCATAAGATCCCAATTATGCACACTAAGATTAGTGAACTTGATAGCTGATATACCAGATCATAAACACAGTTTCAGCAATGCAGTACTATGTATATTTTTGCATACTAAGATCGGTGCTTAATTTTTATTCTATACCTATTTCTAGGATGTATATTTGAACATAAACTTATCTTTCAATATATTGTCAATAGGAATTTATGACTTCTCACTGAACTCATATATTTAACATGATTTTTGGTCAATTTACATAGTCTAAACATATTTTAATATACAATACAAACACCTAAGCAAACCACAGATCATTCCATGCTCATGTATTCATGTGTATTCACACAAACCACTAGTACAACTTGATGGTTTGAATATTTAAGGCATCCATAAGTCTGAGGCAGTAACCAGTGATGGAAGATGAAATCATACAAGATATCAAATCAAAAGACAAATTAAGGATTACGCAGCTACAAATACCATGTGATGATTTAGTACAAGTGAAAACCAAAACCATACAGGGGTTAGGGTACCTCGTGGCCGGCAGCCAGGATGCGCGGAACTCGGCAGACTCAGAGGAACGCGGTGACAAAGGTGACCACCGCTGCCCACACACTGGGGGTGGGTGCGGCGACGGAGTAGGGCCACCGGCGACGATGGCGACCACCACGGCCTTGCGCTGGGGGTGGGGGCAGGGGCGGGGTAGGGCCGCCGGCGATGGAGGCGACCACCATAGCCCTCGCACTGGGGGTGGGGCGGCGATGGGACAAGGCCGCCGGCTACGGAGGCGACCACCATGGGCCTCGAACTGGGGGCGGCGGCGGCGGCGGGGACGGGCCGCCGGCGCGACGCCGTGCGAGGGCAGCTAGGGCAAGGTGCGTGCGGGATTTGGGAGTGCGACGGCGATAGGCACGGGTGAGGGCAGGCCAGCGACGACGGCGCCGCGCGAGGGTGAGGGCGGCGATGGTAGGGCTAGCGCAAGAGGGAAGGCTCGCACGTGTAGGAGCTCAGTGCGTGACGGGCCAGGAGGTGGGACGGCGGGTTAGCACGAAGCATCTTGCGAAATTACCATAATGCCCTTGGGCGAATAAAATCAATGAAAATGACTAATTTGCGGCGGCGTTAGGAGGCATTGAGAAGCGTTAGGAAGCATTTCCAACCATTGTAAAAGGTCTCAAATTATAAAACATCAAATGTATATATATGGAATATAGATAATCAAAAAATAAAACATGAAAATAAAAAATAATTAATTAAAGTCGAGAAAAAATAATAAACTTAAAAATATACATAAAGCATAAAATACATCATAGAAAATCTCTTTATTATACAATCTGAACATCCCAAAATACATCATACAACATCTCAACTATACTACTTGAACATCCCGAATATATCATATAGCATCACATGTATACAACGTGAACATCACACGTAGTATATTCTACGAACATCACAAAATACATCTAGAACATGACATGTATACTACATAAACATGACATATGTCTCATAAAATATACAAAATATAAAGAGTAAAAAATAAAATAAGATAATTAATTAAAGTAAATAATGAAGAAGAAACAACTAGAGAAAAATATATATCTCTTATAAAGATAAACCTCACTAGCTATTTCTCTCAACATGCAAGCTATCCACTTAGACAAAGCACTATCACATATAATTAACATCCACTAAGTAAAGCCCTGCTAGCTATTTATCTCAACATGCAAGGTTGTCTATATATATATATATATAATCATGTTCCTACATACATATATGTTTCCTAATTCTTACTGATTAACATCTTAACCCATTTATATTCATTCTTCATATCCGTGGCAACGCGCGCGAAATCCTCCTAGTTAGAAAGAACACACATGATATTATAATAATAAATGTAAATAAGTGGAACTGAACATGAAATATAATATGGAACAAAGATAATTATAGAACATCTCAATTATACTATTAGAACATCCCAAAATACATCATAGAACATCACATGTATACAACGTGAGCATCGCACATATATTCTACGAACATCATAAAATACATCTAGAACATTACGTGTATACTGCATGAATATGACATATATTTCATTAACTATACAAAATATAAAGAGAAAAAAATAAAAATAAGATAATTAATTAAAATAAAATAATGAAGAAGAAGAAACTAGAGAAAAATTAGAAAAAACATCACATGATAATATTTAAAAGATAACCTAATATATATGCTATAGAACACATCACATCATATCAATACTATATGAACAATAAACAAGTATACGTAGAACACCTCATGAATATTATTTTTATAGAAAATAAAGAAAAACTGTAACTAAATATCCAAAAGCACATAATACAACATCATATAGGAAAAGTAGAACATGAAAGAAACAAATAATAATTACAATAAAATAATGAAGAAGAAAAATAAAGTAAAAAAGATAAAAGAAATTATAAAGACAAATAATCTAAGGAAAAGCGAAGAAAAAGGAAACCAAAGAAAAGACATGAAAAAGGACTCACTCATTCGGTCCTTGGCAAATATGAAACAAAATAAAAAACATAAGTAGGAAAAAACAAATAAAAGAAAAAAAATAAAAAAAAAAGATAAAGAAGAAGAAAACCATAAGTGCTTTGGAGTTAGAAGGAAAAGAAAAGGATAAAAAATAGCATATCTACTATTACGGACCAATCAAAATTATACTAGATCTTCCCAGAAAAACGTCCCCCGCTGAGAGTCTCCAACCATTATGCACCCAGAAAAATACACATAGAAATTCGTCTCCATTAAAATTAAGGGTAATAAAACACCTAAACCAAATTCGATGCCCACAGTTGAATGTGGCCAGGCTTCTCACCCCCGCGCCCTCCTCGCGCGCCGCATGGCGCGACCGTGATTCAACGCTCGAATCCAATCATCACCGAATAAAAAAACAAAAAAATTGACGTTCGAAACCTTTCGGGCCACCGCCGCGCCAATCGACGTGTGTGAATATCACATGTATCTCATCGAAATAAAAAAGTAGAATATGAATTAGGAAATCAAATAATCACAATTAACTATAGTAACATAAAGAAGGAGAAAAAGAGACAATAAAAAGGATAAAGAAAATACAAAATTAATAGAAAGGGGAAGGGAAGAAGAAATGGAAGAAAAAAGAAAATATAATAATAAACTCATCTAGGCCTCTAGCATGAATGTGGCCCGCCAGCTCCTGTGTCCAGTCGCACCATGCGCTAACCATATAGCCTATATATAGCAACCCACCAACGAGCAAGTAAGACAAAAAAAATAGAGTAAAAGAAAAAAATAAATAAAAGAAATATATTGAAAAAAATAAAGAAAATGAAAAGAGAAAAACAACCACACGAGAATGAAACAGAAAAAGAAAAGAAAAAAGAAATATATGGAAGGAAAGAAAGAAGAAGATAAATGTAAGTGAACGGACAGGAAAAAGGAATATATATATATATATATATATATATATATATATATATATATATATATATATATATATATATAATATTTAAAAGGGAAAATTTCAGTGGTTTTTTTTGTTTCGTCACTTTTCAGTACGTCGTTTCTGTTTGCCTAAATTTCTGTCCGCCAACTATAGGACATCGATGCACTTGCCGTTTCTTCCCAAACACATACGCACCAAGATCTTTTGTGGTCTCCTTCCAAAATCAAATCCGGCCCGCACACGACATGACCTGGAAACCAACAACCAACCAAACCAACAAATCCAGATTTCAGATCCAGATCGAGTCTAAAACAAAATCATATATCATATATACCAATACCAAATTAATGAAAATCACATAGGAATACCGAATAGAGGCTCCAACTATTATATATAAAAAAAGTCGAGCACAAAATAGACATCGATCGGTAATGATCTGGGCCTCGACATCGGCAACGGCAAGGGCCAGGTTCAAAGCTGGCTGCCCTTGACCATGATGATCGGTCCCTTGACCATGATGACCGGCTAACCGCGAGAGCGCAGCAGTCCTGCAATGCTGCGAGATGTGTGCTTGTTGTGGGCTTACCAGAGATGCATGGACCTAGGAGCCTAGGAAGTCAGGCAGCGATATGGCCACGGGGAGACGGCATGGAGCAGCAGCGGAAAAAAGCGGGAGGAGCGGCGGTGAGCAGATCCGGGCGGATGACGCCTTCTTTCCTGTGCTTTTGCTGTGCTAGCGACGAAGCGTGGCTACCTGTTCACATGAGCACGACTGGGAGGTCTAGGAAGCTATGCGTGAGTGCTTGACGGCTTGGGAAGGGGCGCGGGCCGGTACGTGGATGCCCGGCCACCGGGGCGCGCCAGCCACCATGGAGCGTCGCCTGGCTGCGCGAGCTGTCGGGGCGTGGTAGCCGCGTGAGCCACAAGACTGCGCAAGCTGCCGGGGCGCAGCCGCGCCAGTGGCCGACCTACCGGGGAGCCCAAGTTGAGCGGCAAGAAGAGAAGCAGCGTCACACGTGTGGGAGAGAAGCTAGGAGGGAGTAGAGAGACTGAGTCGATGGGAGGAGCTGGGCGCTCGAATGCAAATCCTTGGCGGCGCGACCTACCTGGCCCTGGTTTAGATTGGGAAAAAATTTCAATCCGATGAATAGTACCACTTTCGTCTTATTTGATAAATATTGTCCAATCGTGGACCAACTAGGCTCAAAAGATTCATCTCGTGATTTACAACTAAACTGTGTAATTAGTTATTTTTTTACCTACATTTAATACTCCATGCAAGCAGTTAAAAATTGATGTGATGGAGAGAGAGTGAAAAAACTTGGAATTTTGATGTCATCTAAACAAGGGGCTGGTTGTGTTGGAGAGGATAACGGTTAGGGTTGTGGCACTGTAAAGTTGGCAGTGAACGGATGGATAGATGGCAATGGACGGTCAGATGAGAAGGTAGGGGGCATAAGTGAGCCGGTTGGGCCAACATTTAATTGCACACGGAGCATAAGAGGGCCGGTTGGACCAACATTTTAATTGCATTTTGTGCATGTTGGACTATGGAGGTGCAGCTCCGTGAATACAAATTTATACATGAATTTAGCACAGGTAATATAAATAAACGGATCACTTTATACCTGACGGGGACAAGTTATTTGCCGTTAAGCTCCTCGTGGGGACTCTATCCCCTCATCCTCAATAGAGGAATTTCCCTTTACTTTGCTAAAAAAAGAGGAATTTCCCGTGGCGACATAATACAAGATGGTCAAAAAAAAGTATGCCTCTCAAATTCCATAAGGGGAAACATAAATTGCTACATAGCATTCTCCACCTATTTTCATAAACATTTGATAAATTTTGTCGTTGCAACGCAGGGGCATATTTGCTAGTAAAGAAATAAAGAAAGATTAAAAAAGAAATATAAGAAAAAAAAGGAAAGGAAAGAAAAGGTACCTGGGTTCTTCCATAAGCACATGCGCCGTCGCTCCGCTGGTTCCGTGTGCGTGCGTGCTCCGCTCGTTACGGGCCCAGAAAAAATAAAGAGACAATTCCCTGTGAGCCATTATAAAAGATGCAACTTCCTTCGCATCCACCGAGAAAGTTCATGTTCCCTCTCAGCCATCACTTGGATTTTTTCTTCCCTTGTACGCCACTATCGTCAACTTTCGTGGTAACTGCAACTGACAGAAGTTCAAAATGTCCATTTTGCCCCTCTTACAGGCGGGCCCCATGCGTCAGTCTTCTTCTTCCTCACTCCATGGCCATGGAAGCCATTGACGAGCTGCACTCTTGCTCGTGCACAGAGGGGAAAGGAGCTCGGCTACATCGGCGGTCGGCCAGGCGCGGCACATGGCGCAACACGGGGTGGGCGCGTGGGCCTCCAAGCCTGAGCGCGTTCTTGGAGAGGTCGAGAGGCGGCCGTCCACGTCCTCCAGCACGTGCTTGAACTCCAGCAGTGTCACCGTGCCATCCTTGACATCCGCCGCCAGAGTTGAGATTAAGAAGAGCCAAGAGGAGGAACGCTGCCAGGAGCAAGAGGAAGACCGCCGACGTGCCACCCTATCCCTCAATGGCCGGCGAGCTTTTTCTTTCCCTTTCTTCTTCTCCGGTGAGCAACCTCCATGGCCGGCGAGCTTTTTTCTTCCTCTCCTCCACTCCTGCGCCACCCACGCCCCCACGCGCCCAGCCCGCGCGACCTTCGCGCTCTTCTTCTAGCCCACGACTGAGCTGGCTGCGCCTCCGCCCAACCCTCGCTGGCGACCGCGTCGGGCTGCCTCCTCTCCAACACCAACGGCCAAGACACAGCTCTCCTCTCTACATCCATGGCTATGGACTATGGAGTGAGGAGGAAGAAGGATGACGAGTGCGAGCGAACGTGCCTGGCCGGCCACCGCCCGCCGCCGTGGGTGCGGGAGAGCGTGCTTGGCCGCTAGCCGCCGGCTGCCACAGGCGCGGGCGCGAAGATGCCTGCTGGAGGTGCTGGACGACTATGGTTGAGAGGTTGAAGAAGGATGACGTGTGAGGCCCACTTGTAAGAGGGGTAAAAGTGACATTTCAACCTTCTGTTAGCTACCATTTTGACGGTAGTGGTATGTAAGGGGAAAAAAATCGAAGTGATGACTGAGAGGAAACATAAACTTTTTCGATGGCCGAGGAAGAAGCTGCATATTTTATAATGGCTCACAGCGAATTGTCTCATAAATAAATATGGAGAAGCAGTCCAACAAGACCGCAGGCTGCATGTGGGAGTAGGAGGGGTCGGCACGCGTCTTCCGTCCGACTGGTCGGGCGCGAAGATTTCCGGTCCGTGCCGCCAGCCGCCGCCGCGGCCACTGCCCGTGCGATCCGCAGACCGCCGTCAGTCGCCGCCCCCAACGAGCCCCTCCTCGTCCTCCCCACGCCGGCCCCGGTGAGCCCTTTACTCGTCAGCCAGCCCTAGCGAGCTCCACGCTGCCCACCCTCTTCCTGGTAGTTCACCCTGCTGGTTGCATATCTTGGGGGGAAGACAAGGCACCTTGGGCGGCGGACACGCCTTGGGGAAGGCGACCCCAACCAACGGCGGTCGTCGATTCGCTCGGCATCGCCCTCTACTCCATCGCCTCCTCCCAGCTCAACCCTATCCGTCGCGGTGGCAACCGATAGATCCAGCCCAGCCCCTCTGACAGGTCTGCTCGTTCTCCTGTTGCTGCAGTCATGCGTCGTTGCCGATTCGGCCTACTGGTGTTGCGTCTTCGATAGGTGATGCCTCTGCATCCTCTATGTAATTATGTATTTAAAAAATCTAGATTGTTGGGTATTGTGTCATCTGATGCCGTGATTTAGCTACTTTGAGCTTGTCAAAATTTGTGCTTTGCAATCAAATGGGAAAAATCCAATTACAGTTGCTATCTCACAAATTAACATTCTGCTCATGGTGGCATGCCAAATTAACATACTGCTGAAACCTCCTTTGTTGTTATTATAAGCTGCTCATGCTTGACAAAAAATTGGTTTGCATGATTGGTTGACCAATCCGTTTGCTTACATGAGGACCTTCTGCACTGCATGGCAAAAATTTGTATGTGAGCATGTTTGCGTGATATGTCCACTAGCTGTTTCACACTGACAAAGTTTCAGTTTTGTACATTTTTTTTAATAAAGTCTTGTGATATGTCCTTTGGCTGTGGTTTCACAATGGTAAAAACTTGAGTCTTGTATATTTTTTTAAAAAAGTCTTGTACAGTTTTGATAGTGCGATTTTTTATCTGTTCACTTGAGGTTTACTGGGAATACCATTCACTCAATTTTCACATGATTATCCATAGGCAGCATTGTATATATTTTAATCTCAATATGAACTTTTGTTGCAAATGGAGTTGTCATGGTGTCTGTATGGAAATGTAGAGAGAAATATATGAATTATTGTGATTTGCAAATGGAGTTGTCATGGTGCCTGTATGGAAATGTAGAGAGAAATACAAGAATGGATTATTGGGGACAGGATATTGGTGATCTGCAATAGCTTCTCCGCCAATAATCCAAAATGTGGTATTGGGCCATCCCCATTACCACCTTATTGGGGGAGTTGTAGGGAGTTGCTGGAGATGCTCTAACCCTAACCACACCCTCCTTGCTCCCATCCCAGCCGCCACACACTGGACGCTGCAGACAGCTACCGCTCGCCCTCTCCCTGTCTCCCGACTCTCTCCCGGCCACTGTTTCCCCTTCCCCCGTCCGCACGCGAGGACGTGAGGTAAATCTGCGACCCTCTCCCAGTCTCCTGCAGTCCGACTCAGCCCTCTCCCATCTCCCGCTCGGCCGCTCCCCCTTCGCTTGTCGCTCGCGGCTCACCTCGTGCTCCCAAGACTGCAATGAACTCGGGTTGGGGAGGCACGGAGCCCTTCGCGTTAGGCAGCGCCCCTGGCTCCTCATCTCAGGTGTTAAGTAAAGCTGAAGGTTGTGCCGCACATCCCCCTACGCCTTCACCTGGGTCCTCACCCCTTAGTCCTCCAAAGGTTGGTGAGCCCCATGTCCCCAATCCCCGACCCATTGTTATGTCAACCTTGATGGTTTGATCTTAGCTTGTCTATTTGCTTAAACCTTAGAAGAATGTAGTTGCTCTTCTGGTTCAAGTAAATTTCATACTAGTCATGTGATGTAGTCTTGTGATGGTTTTAGACGAAAACCTGAAATATACAGTTATGGTCACATGATCATGACGACATGGTTGAATGTCGGATGGTTTATTCTACCCTCCCAATAGGTTTTTAAGATAACAAATGTTAAATTTTGAATTTTGTGAAAGAACCCTTGTATGGAAGCTTGTGTTTCTGGTGTCTGGCTGCATATCAAGTGGTTTTGGGAATTGTGGTGATTCTGGCTTCTCTCTATCTAATGATTTGAGGTGTGTTGGTGATTTTTAGTTTGTTTGCTGTTCCTGAACTAAAGTCGTGTACCTCTTTGTAACACTGATCTCAGCAGAGATGGACCAAATATAAATAGAGGATGCATTTGTTGGTTCAAACCAAGACCTATTTCCCTGATAAAAAGAGTTTTCCTTAGATTAAAAATCTGCAATAAAATAAGACAACATGCATTGCTTTATATTCATTCACAATGTTATTGCCAGAAAGAATTGTTTAGTCATATATTACATTCAAGAATCAAGATTTGTTAGATATATTTTATACTTATTGTTTTTTACCCCTGCATACAGTGGTCCAGTTTCCACTATGGTTCCAAGCAGCAATATTTCCGTTCAGAAAACCTTGTATGAGGTTTTATCTGTGAGTGAAGATGCTACATATGATGAGATTCGTGCAGCATACAAGTCTGCTGCTCTGAACACACACCCTGACAAAGCACGGGCAACTCTTGAGTCATCTGTGCCTTCCAGTGAGCAACAAGAATTTTCTAGTGTGCAGAAAGCATGGGAAATCCTACGCCATCCTACATCTAGAGCAGACTATGATAAACAGCTGCAATCATCCAGACAGAACATTGAGATCATTGCGTCTGAAATCGAAGTCGGGGATATGATCATCGAGAGCACTGCTGATACTCTAGAGCTGTTGTACCCATGCAGGTGTGGTGATTATGTTTCCATCACTTCGTGTGAACTTAGTGAGATGGGAATCTTCGTCAGTGGAGATGGAGAAGTAGAACTGCAGGCGTCTGATTCTGCATCAGCTTCTGTTGTTCTTGGCTGTGGCTCTTGTTCTCTGAAAACACGGTTGGTTATAAATGAAACTTAATGATAGTTCATTTCAGACTCTGGCTGTACGTTGTTCAGCATTCAGCAATGATCACTTTAAAGTTTAACATCCACCACAGTTTTCTCAAACAGTATGCGCCTCCTAGTCTGCTGAAAATAGTGCAGCTTAACCTTATTTGTTCTTATTTCTGGGAAATATTAGGTTTGTAACCTGATGGTGGTTGCATTGTGATAAATGACGTTTTTGACCGTTGTAATCAGTTAACCACCACTATTGTCAAATCCAGCTGCTGAGAATTTAATGACTTCTCGGTGGTGGTTATTCGGTAGATCTTTAGTTAATGTTGTTTATAGGCTGAATTAATGGTTTCATCTGTCAGCCATTCACCTAAACAATAACCTAAATGAATGCCTGATGTTTTTGTCTTTTTGATAGTTGATAGTAGTTCCTTGATGAGAAACCAGTTGTAGTTGCGGCCGTTGCCCGTTGCTGTATTGAATAACCTCTTGTGACTGTATCTGTGCTGCTAAGCATGGACAACATACTGCAATGCAGAAGCAGAATGGCCGTGTATCTTCCTTCTAACTATTAGTGGCAGAGGATAATGTTTCAGCATTTGATGTGTGTCAAATTGTGCCTGCCGTTACCGGCAAGTCATTTGTACAAGACAACGAGGTCGCATCTCGTTTGTTCTACTTCTAGTATTTTTACTCTTTTTTTTATTTGGGTCTTTGCAGATGTAGTTACATACGGTTCTTTCAGCAACTGCTTGCCATTCACGGCAAAGAAGCTGTACAGAATCCTCAGACAAAAATCCCCGTCGTTTTCCTTCTGTGTGATCATTGGAGCATTCGATCTCGAGCAGTTCAATTCGGAACCAGATCCTCACGCACTTCATATCGCGTCGACAAAACAAATCTCTGCGCATCCTGATCTTTGATTCCCCGTGCCCCTGAAAGTTACATCAAACCACCATCAGAAAAGTTGCGCTTGCCTCCTCTCTCTCTCTCTTGCTCGAGAAGGGTGCACGTGTTCTGCACCTCGGTGCTCGATGACCTCACCGTCGTTGAGAACCTACGCGTCCGGCCTCGCCAAGGAGAGTGCGTTCGGGGCTGCGGGTGAGCGGTTGGTTTAGCGTTTGCTTCAAGAGAAACGCGAAAACAACGGCCACGACCACAGCGCATTTCGCCGCGAGGACGAGAACGAGCGGAGCGGGCTATTATGATACGCGCTCGCCGGCTTGCTGTTCTGATTCTGATGCCACCACGGCAACCGCCGGCGCACTTCGCGTTTCGTATGCCGGCGCGCGCGGCTCCGAAGTCTGAGGTGTCGCTGTCGCTCTCGTCACCGATCGCTGGCGCGCTCGGCAAGCCCGCAACTGTTGCGCATTCATGAGTAGGCTGCACGGTTAGCGCTCGGTAGTCCTCGATTCGTCGTGTGGATCACATGATCGACGAGTGCTGGCCGGTCTGAGTGTATAGATAGTCAATACGGGAGTTCATCCGAGCCGCGACGTTTCACCGGTAAAAGCTAGCAGTTTGGTGCCTCGGCCCTCGGACCGAATCGTGTTAATTTAGAGAACATGCTAGTGTTGTGTACTTTTTTGAGAAAAATAAAGAACGCACTCCTAGTTTCGCAAGGAATCTAAAATTTGGGTCATGTTTATATAAAAAAAATCAATATTTATGAACCGGATCCTATAATATGAAACGGAAATACTTGGAAAAGAGTGTCCGACCGTACCGACGCCGCTTCCCAAACATACAAATGACCGCACCGTCCGCTCGTTCCCGCGCCGCGCCGCACGGCCCTGTCATCATGTGCCCGCTCCATCCTCCGCGCGAGCCTAGTGATGGAGCTAGCGGATTTTGACGCCTAAGGCCGCTATCTAGTAAACACCTAATAAAGAATCTAAAACAGGTCTAGCATGCATAATGATAGTTCACAGAAGCCAAAAATCATATGCATGATTTAAGAAATATCCTAACTCTACCGCGTAATTGTATAACAAGCTTGGTAAAAACATAGAACGACACAAAATAAGTATCTAATCTAATTAAATTAAAGATTGTTAAGATAAGAAAACCAAGCGAGAGTAAAAGAGAATTTAATGTTCCTTTTCGTCGCTAAGACTACAAAATTCAGAATAAAAAACGAGTCAAACGACCTGTTTGCTACTAGTTACTAATTGCTACAAAACGACACAATTGAAGTATTAAACAATGGAATGGAACAAGAACGTGTGAACACACGTGTAGCTTGCTGCCTGCCTTTTGATTTGGCTACCGCTAACCGAGCACGGGTGTTCCTCCGATCTCCCAGACTGGCTACCACTGACCTGAACCCTGGTTGTAGATGGATTTTGCCACGGCCAACGAACCCTAGCGAGCGACAAGAGCTAGGGAAGAGGGCGCCGCCAGGGAGCTGTCTCCATTTGCCGTCCTGTGTGCGAGCGTAGCGAGCAGAGAGAGGACGACACAGGCGCTACCTTGCTGGGCTCTGGCTGACCACGCCTACAGCCATATGGACTGGGCCTTAAAAGGGGTGCATGGGGATTTTGGGCCACGCCTAGGGCCACGGCCCTAGTGGCCCAAGGCCCATATCCGCCCCTGCGCGAGCCCCATCCCGCGCCGCGTCCCCCGCCATGTCGTGCTCCATCTCCCCGCGCGCCCCATTCCGCCTCGTGGCCTTCTCCAGCGCGCAGTCCGTCTTCTCCACTGGAGCGACCCACCGCGACCTTCTCCACTGGAGCTACGCGCTCCGCGACACCGGCGAGCTCTACACCGGTGAACTCCACACACCAACGAGTCTCCATTCCTAAGCAGCAAGGAGATGTTGCGCTAAAAATGCATGTTGCAAACATATGTTTTGGATGTTTCAAAGGTATGTTGCAAATGTTTCGTATCGGTGTTGCAAAAGTAGATCAGGATGTTTCACATGTTGCAATGCTATGCATGTATGTTTCAAATGTATGTTCCAAATGTTTCGTATATGTTGCAAGTGTTTTCATCTAGATGTTGCAAAAGTAGATATGGATGTTGCATATACATGCATGTTGCAAGTGTATGATTCAAATGTTTCATACACGTGTTGCAAATGTTTCATCTGGATGTTGCATATGTTTACAATGCCTTTCACGTGTTTTTACAAGTGTTTCAGATACATGTTTCAAGTGTTTCATCTTTCTTCTTTTGTATGTTGCATCTAGATGTTTCAAAAGTAGATCAAGTGTTGCACATGGGATGCGCGTGGGAAGCGGCTAGCAGCGCGGGCCTGCTGCTGGGGTGCTCGGTCGTAAGCCTGACGCGCTGGGGTGCTCGCTCATCTGGGCGCTAGCATGTCCGAATATAAAAATACATTTTATGGTGAATTTAATGATACTTATTTTGTATCACGAAAGTATTAATGTTTACCTTTTTGTATAGGATTTGTTAAACTTAAAGATGGTTTAGATTAGGAAAAATCAGAAATGCATTTTTTAAAGAGGTGCAGAGTACTATTTAAGGCTTGTTTGGACCCCTTTAGATCGTAGGAATTTTGATAAAATAATCTCTAGATGGTTCAAACACTCGGTATATGTATTATTATACTATTAATAATTTATCTTAAACAGTTTATTGGAATCTTATAGTCCATCTTAAACCTGTTAATAGCATATTATAAGTACTCAATAGAGACCAAATCATGCAATGCAACACCTATAGTCTAGGGATACAAACAACCTAAATTATTATGATCCATAATCCAAATTATTATGATCACATTCACAATCCATATTCTAATAGTCCAAGATGATCTACAAGGACCTTTAAAAAAGTTAGGTTTCTCATGTTGGACTTTTCCACACCAAACTATTGGGGATTTGTTCGAATTCGTTTCAAATACATCATATATTCATATGTGAGTTTATTAAAGTCAGGAAAGTGATTACTATAGGGCAATGAACTATTTCGACTTATATTGCTACTTCTATGGTCATTCGCAAAGAGTACTTCCTACGGATCGATATATAACGCGTAGCACCAAAACCTAGTTCTTTTTTAAAGAAAAACTGTAACCCTTAATATCTAAGGGGGTGTTTGGTTTCTCTTGTTTTTTTAACACCTATCACATTGAATGTTTGGACACATGTATGGAGTGTTAAATATAGACTAATTACGAAACTAATTGCACAGATTGAGATTAATTTACGAGACGAATCTATTAAGCCTAATTAGTCTATTATTAGTATGCGAACACTCTATGGTCAACCACATGGTCAACACCTGTTAAAGTTTAACAGGACAAACCAAACAGGCTCTAAGTTCGTTTATAGATCGACAACAAAAATTGGGCATTATTAGGTTTACTATAAAAACTATTTTTATGACATGCAGCCCTTTTTATTTAAGATAATATATTTAGTATTGCTAGCAAAGCTAAAATAGTTCGACCTACATTTGTGAAAAGAGGAAGTATGTAGCAACTGAGCAGAAAAATTCAGCAGTATGTAGAGTACACAATTGCAATCTGACGCCGCAATTTCTCGCCTGATGTCCAACTCAAACAATACGAGTACTGTATTTGTTACTTAGCCTTCAACCCGAAGGATTATGAATTCCACAAACGCCAACAAAGCTCTCTTTGCAAGCCTCTCCTTTTTAAGTTACGGGGCACTTGTCATGCACGTCCACATCCCTCCTCTGAAAACCCATTCTCCGATCACACACATGAGCGACCGAGCTCCACCATTTATATCCACCACTCCTCATCGATCGGATCACGAGCGCGCCCCTCGATCGGATGAACGCCGGAGAAAAAAACAGCTCCATCCGTAGCTGCACTGCACGCATCGGTGATCGTTCCATGTGTGATTGATTGATCAGGGAGCAGTATAATGCCTTGCTTGGCGCAAGAGTTCCACCCCAAGCTGCCCGCGGCCAACCACTACTGCAAGTCCTTGTCGTCGCTCATCCGGGAGACCTACGCGCACTGCCATGTCCCCTGCGCCAGGATCCCCGCCGGCGCCGGGTGGAGCTCCGGCGAGGACAGCGACGACGACAGCGTCCTCGACGAAGCGCAAGACACCAAGCAGGTAATGATTGGATTGATATATGTTCTTGATCCATTCACGGAATTAACTAAGCACGCACGTAATCGTGGCACCTGCTGCATCATCAGTTCATCACGCTCTTGTGCAGGTGATCCTCAACGAGATGAGGAACCGGCAGATGAAGAAGCGGTCCAGGTGCAGCGTGGACTCGCCGATGCTGCCCCTGTCGTCGAGCTCTGCTTTCGCCTGGTCGTACACTCCGCTCGATCCAAGAACCGTCCTCGACACGGTGTCAAGTCCCAAGACGTGCGTCGGGGTGGAGGGGGCAGCGGCCGAGGAGAAGGAGGAGGAAGAGGAAGCGGCCGACGATGGGGACGACTGCGACGCGGACGACGAGAGCGAGGCGTTCTTCTCCGTGAAGAGCTTCTTCACACGCAGCACGAGCCGGGCGGCGACCGTGGCGTCGTCGGCGTGCATGATGATGATAGACCCGCCCCCGGCGACGTTGATGCGGTCGCCCGAGGCCTGGGAGCGCTTTCGGGACTGCGAGGGGTGGCCGTTCGGGCTGTGCCGTCGGCCAGCCGTCCTCCCGCTGCCGCCGCTGCCCAGCACGCCTGCCGACTCGTGGCAGTGGCGCAAGAGCGTCAGTAGCCTCGCCGCGAGCCCAACTCCTGCTTACAGACACAAAATCGCTGCTGCTGCTAGCAGTAAATAACCGCGCCGCCGTTAGTTGTTAACAAAGAAGCTCGAACCGTCCGTGTTAGCAGCAGCAACGCTGCTGAGACGTGACGACGACGTTTGCAAGATTTCAGCTACTAGTAGCCTGCGTGCTTGATGCTTGTTCGTCCGGACGGCCTCGTCTAGAATGCGTGAGTTTCATAGGAATTCTAGAGGGCACGAAACATCTGCTCCGACAAAATGTGAAGCTTCCCACAAAATTCCTATGAAGATGTTGCATATGCTTGTTCGAGGCCTTGATCTTTTGGAATTGGAAGGGATTTTCAGGTGTACGTGTTCTTGTTCTGAGTAATAAACTCTGGTGTACTTTTCAGTTCTCGTTGTTAGTTTGATCTCCATCATACTTGGCCCAACGGCCATGTGTGGGCTCTAATCTCACGTTCTGATCGGGGATGCTTAGCCCGTGTTTGGCTGATGGCTCCCCTGTCGCACAGTGCTTATAAGAGGAGGTGGGGGGCCAGCGGCTCGAGACACGAGGTTCGCCCAGCCGCCACCCCACTCCGAACCCTAGCCGATCTAGAGGGCGACACTGCCAGCGACGGGAAGTCCACTGCCGGCGTCACTGCGCCACCACTGCGTCACCGGACTCTGGCTCCTCCACCAAGCCCTCCGACGGTCGGTGAAATCACCTTCCACTCTCCTCCCTTCTCCCAAGATCGAACTGTCACTTGTTTATACCAAATAGAGAAGCTACCACTCGCTGATCTACACCTAGAATGATCCTAAGGTTCTAACATTGGTACCGGAGCTGGGTTTTTCCTAATCTAGCGTGTAGATCCAGATCGGGTAGAGAAATTCAAAGAAAAGAAGAAAGAAAAAAGAACGAATTTCGATTCGGAAGAACAACAAACCCTAACGGAACCCTAACCTAACTGCCCGATGTCGGATCGGGTGGTGACGGGAAGAACAGATCAGAGGAAGAAAGGGGGCAGATTCAAACCCCTAGAAAACAAAGGACCGGAGCTTCCATGCCATCGGTCATCACCGCTGACCGTCGTCAGCGGGAAGGATCAGAGCCACCTTCCGGTGGACATGGTCATAACAGAGAAAAGGGGAGGGGTTAGAAGAAGAAAAAGGAAGGAAAAGAACGAACTTGATTCGACTGAAATCACCAAATCCCAACCCTAACCCTAAAGAAACCAAAAGAGAAGGATGGAAGGGACAGGGGCCTACCTTGGGCTTACCTGTTGCCATCAAAACCGCCGGCGTCGGTCGATGCCGCGCGCGAAGCCACCGCTCGCCGGAGCGTTACCGACGAGCGGGAAGAAGCACCGAGCCGCCCTCGACGTAGAGTTTACCGGGGCTCGGGGCTTGGGACAGGGCACCGTCACTAGTCCCCTCGACGTCGGCGCGTCCACCTTTCGGTGGGCGCGCACACCGGCGAGGGGACCGGTGACGGCGCCATCATCATCCTTCCCCGGTCGTCACCATCACCATGGGGTACCTGCTATTCCACTTGAGTGCGGGGGAGAGCAAGAGACGGGGAGGGGAAAAGCAAGAGGAGAAAGAAGAGGAGCCACCCCTGCCATCTCCGGCGCGCGGCTGCCGCGGGCAACGCCCCGTGCGGAGGGGAACGAGACGGAAATGAGCTTAGGGTTTTGGGGGCAGGCGACCGACGGCGGTTTTGATCCGCCTAGGAGCACGGACAGCCGTCCGATGAAAATGAACGACTCATATCAACTGGGCTCAGTTTCGGCCCAAGTGGGAATGAAGAATCCTGGCCCAGGCCCAGGTTGCGGCCTGGGCGCGGGGAAGCGGCATGCGCAGCGCGCGGCTGGGCCAGGCCGTCTCGCGCCATGGGCCGCGACTTCTTTCGGGCCGAAAGCATAGGCACACGGCTGCTGGGCCGCCAAGTGAATTTTCGGGCCAATGTGAACTCCAGAGTTTGCGATTTGATTTAATCTTTTTTTTTCAGAAGCAAATTTGATGATAATTGTCTAGTTTTAATCTCTATTCAATTTTGAAACCACGGAATATTTTGTTTAGAGAACAGATGAGGAAAGTAAAGTGCTTCTGAATTAGCATTATTTAAAGAAGTTTTTATATTTCTGCTGCAAAGAAAAGGAATATTGTCTTCTCATTAAATCCGAACCAACGGAAGGATTTAATTTAGAGAGCAGTTACAGTTGTTCAGAAAATGATGAAAAGTTTATCCTCTAATTAAGATTAGAACCAACGAGAAAATTTTAATTAGAGGGATATTCACATTATGATTTAAGTAAAATTATGATATTGTTATTTTCTAACCAACGTTGATGATAACAATATTATAAGCTTATATATGAGTTTGAGGTTGAAATTTAAATCTCTGATAAATTATGCATCAAAGTGATCAATTTTTCAGAGAATAGGTAAAGATCAGAAATGCTCATGAAATAGAAAGATGTTTCCGCTGCAATGATGATGATGATGATCTTCTAATTAAATTCGAACTAACGGGAGAATTTAATTTTGAAGAGGGTTAATGATAATTGAGTTGTTCCATATGTTAATTCCATTTATACCCAACGGTGATATGGAATTAATGTACAAGAATATTGTATTCATGATGTTGCTAATTTTAGCAATTGATAGAAAATTTTATAAGTTTTATCTATGAGTTTTATGTATTTATTATATTTCTGTCCAACGGTGATATAGAATTAATGTAGAAGAAAGTTGTTTTGTTCTATATTTGCCCAACGGTGATATAGAATAGAACATAAAGAAATCAGAGTTTAATGAGCATTATTGATGACTATTGTTATATATTTTTCAGACAAAGAACTTCATGCTTTCATTCTTGAAGGTAGAAAAGAAAATGAGCTGGGTACTTATGACTCAGAAGATGATAAAGAAAGAAGACCATTGCATGAGGGATTGTGTTCTCTTTAAAAAAAATGGTGTCAAAAGAAAAGAATTCTGGGATATTGATCCAAGAAATAAATAGATCATTAAGAGTCTTGTTTAAGAAATGTCTTCTATGTACTCTCTATGAAGAAGGATTATTTTCAGTTTCACAGATGAGAATTGTAAAGAAGTATATGTATGTTTAGTTTGACCAACGTCGGATTAAACATGTGTGTTAAAGAATATCGAATTTATTCCTGAATTTGATGATTGAATATGAGCCAATCCTGGCATTTATGTCCCTTCAAGGGAATTGTCTCATATGGCGACATAAAATTTAAGAAAACACCCACATTGCGGGGTAAAGTTGGCATAGTACTTGTCATGCATGGCAGGAGAAAGTAAGATGACAATGTGTATCCCGCACAGAGAGAGAAGTTTAGGGTAGCTCTTGTGCTATCCTAGTATGAGTTTAAGAACAAAAGAAAGTTACAAATGAACCTCGTGATAAGAATGACATGCAAGCATGACTTGCAGAAGTACTGATGAAAAGGACTCTGTTGAGTTCTTAAAGTGAAATGAGGAAAAAGAACACATACTCCCATGTGGATGAAGTAATCAAAGTATCCTCATTCACAAGAATTCTGAATGTTTCGAAATAGTGGCAGAAAAGTTTGTGCCACATTTCGAGGGGGAGGATTGTGACATGAATTGAGAAAGATAGAAAGACAATTGAACGAAACTCAGAAAGATAATTAAAAGAATATCCCCCATTGTATGCTTTGCATTTAGAGAAAAAGTGATCTATAAAAGATGAAAGTGATCATTGAGGGAGTATAACGGTCATAATAAAGATACCCCTAAGTACAGAAACGGCTAAATTCTTGAACCTTTTACAGTTCGACAGGAAGATAGCAATGAGACTAAGAAATACTAAGACGGTGCTTAAAACACCAAATGAGATAGATTTTAACAGAATAAACCAAAAATAAGAAAGATTGAAGATACACTATCCTTACATAAGAAAGAGTAATCTGGGGGAGCATGGTATGAAAAGATCTACGACTTGAAGAGAAGTGGGACCAGTGTCTATTCCAATGACTCAAGATCGACAAATGCTCAACACCATGTTGATGTTGTATGACTCATACAACACATGTTGTTAGCCCTTCAAGAAGATGAATAAGAAAACAAGAATCTAGTTTTACAAGACCCTATAGAATCGATTGGCAATGAAAGAGCAACAACAACCCCATGTGAAAGAAGTGCCATTAGCTAAAGACCTGAAGGTCTCAAAGAATAAGAGAATCAGATATTTCTGATGACTATAAATTATATATTAATAAAGAAATTCAAATGAAGGGTGATCTCACCTCATTTGAAGAAATCATGAGAGGCGTTAACACGTCTAAATGGCAAAGAAGCTAAGGAAATTGAAATGAAATCGATGAATACCAACGAAGTTTGAGAAACAGAAGCAGTTCCTAATGGAGCCAAAACAGTAGGCTGTAAAGGGTCTACAAGACGAAATGTGACTCCAAAGGGAACATAAGATATAAAGCACGACTTGAATCGAAAGATTTTACACAAAGAGAACGAATAGATTACAATGAATGCTAGTGGCACATCATGATCTAAGTTACATCAGATGAAAGTAAAGACAATATTCCCTAATGAGATTTGTATGAAAATGATTACATAGCACAACCTAAAAGTTTTGTTGTGGAAAGAAAGAACGAAAGGGATGCCACTTGTAGAAATATTTTATGAACTAGAGCAAGTCTCTAAATAGTGGCATTTCAAGTTGAAAGGTCAACTAGAAATTTTGGGTTAAAGAGAATGAGAGGACAATTGCATCTTTACAAAGTTATAGAATGGGAAATTCATTTCCTAATCCTGTATATGTGGATGACACCTTACTTGCTAGTAGTGATGTCAATCTACTATATGTGAAGAAGTTCTTGTCCTCGAGGCTTAATAAGAATGTTCTCTGGTGAAATGACTTGTCATAAGAATTGAAATTCACCGAGACAGATGAAAGGGGTATTAGGATTATCACAAAGGCATGCTTAGAAAAGATTGTAAAGAAACAAAGTATGCATGCAAGTGAACCTACGCCTGTTCATATAGTCAAGGGTAATAGTTTTAAGAATTTTAGTGTTACAAGAACCGACATGAGATAGATCAAATGAATATGGATCCATATGCTTCAGATGTTGGAAGCTTAATGAGTGCACAAGTATGATATTACCCTAACATAGTTCATTTATCCGAGACGTTTTGGCAGAAAGTCTAATCCATATATAGATCACTGGAATGGAGTTGAGAATGTCTTGCAATTGTGCAAAGATTTAATAAGCCTCATGATGACTAAGAAAGAACAAGTACTCTCAAATGGTTGTGGGTACAAGAATGTTGAATTTCGACGAGATGTTTAGTGAAACCCACATAGTAGCTAACACTCGCAGTTGGAGTTTCATTGTGGAAAAACTCCAAAGAAACAGTTGTGGTGTCATCAATGATGCATACCTATAGTACAACTTATTATGAGGCTTATAGGACAGGAGAAATGGTTAACTTATACCCAGAATTGGTAATGGTATACAACAACAATCACCATTTAAAGTGATTGACTCCCATGACAACGGGTCAAGTGTGCTGCCAAACACATTGACATGAAGTTAGACGTTGTGAAGGAGAAAGTCTGGAATCTTTTAAAAGCTTTCGAATGTATAAGTAAAAAGCAAGTACTTGCAGATCCGCTTATAAAGGGTTACCACCCAGTGTGATCAGAGAACACACAGTCGACATGGATTTATAGTATAGCCTATGATTTCCGGACAATAAATGGCCCAAAGAAAGTTTTATTTCAAAATGGAGAAGTGTATTGTGGCTGTCACTCTAGTGGCACTAATTGCTGTGAAGATGGGACAGTTCTATGCACTGATCTATAATGAAATAGGAAAGAAGCAAGAAAAATATGAATCGAAATTTTGAATAAGAAATTAAAGAACGAAAAAAGTGATGAGAGATCAAGGGGGAGAATGTTAGTTTGATCTCCACCATATTTGGCCCAACAGCCATGTGTGGGCCCTAATCTCGGCCCGTGTTTGGCTGATGGCCCCCCGTCGCACAGTGCTTATAAGAGGTGGGGGGCCAGCGGCTCGAGACACGAGGTTCGCCCAGCCGCCACCCCACTCCAAACCCTAGCCGATCTAGAGGGCGACACTGCCAGCGACGGAAAGTCCACTGCCGGCGTCACCGCGCCACCACTGCGTCACCGGACTCCGGCTCCTCCACCAAGCCCTCCGACGGTCGGTAAAATCACCTTCCACTCTCCTCCATTCTCCCAAGATCGAACTGTCACTTGTTTATACTAAATAGAGAAGCTACCACTCGCTGATCTACACCTAGAATGATCCTAAGGTTCTAACACTTGTAAGTCGGACGCTCTAGTTTTTTTGGCCTCTCTACTCAAAGCCAGAGAGCCCTCACTCGATCTTCATCGAAAGTTTCAATGGATCATAGATGATATTTCTTGTTCCAATTCACAGTTTTACTCCACGTTTTCCTTCCTAAGAAAGTTCATAAAGTTCTTTGTTCCATTTGGATGAGATGATTAGATGAAGACAACTTTGAACGGCTGCACCAGCGCTCCGACATGTAAAAGCAGATGGAACAAAGTGCAGGAGCGCACGGTTAGCTTTACTCGACGACTTGCCAACTGAAATGACCAAAAGGAAAAGGGTGTTCTAAAGCGGTGGCAGCTGCAGCGTTGCCTGAATACATGAGGGGCCGAGCACTCCGCACATACAGTACTGTTGTCTGCAGTCTGCTGCAATGCAGCATTTGATGGGGACAAGGCCTAAGTCAATTCTGTGCAAATCGAGAGGTCAGGAAACCAAGTACCAGATCTATCGATCAAAAAAAGAAAACAAAAAGAAGAGTGAGCATAATGGTCAGGGCCTCAGGGCGCACAGGTTTTCCTATGCGGAGAAGTGCTGCCGTTCAGCCATCAGTTTGGCAGAGGCACTGAGCTGCAGAGTAAGGAAGCTATTACCAACTTACCAAGTACTGGGTCGTGGCTTAACAAAAAGTGCTGATTTTAAATGCACGACAAATAAGTATGTTCATCTAAAATGATGAAACAAAAGTCTACTTAGCCTCCTCAGGGCCTGCTTGGAAGCCCGATTTTAGATATAAAAGAATAGTGTCAAATATGTGCCCAAAAGATTTCCAAGCCAGATCCAAAAAGTAACAGGCCTTTTACATATGAAAAACTAAATCACCTCTTTAGCCCACACTAAAAATGAGTCAAGCTCTTCTTCCTCCCTCGCTTTCTTGTGTTGTTCTCCCGTTAGGCTTGCCATGTTGCCTTGCTCAATCTCCTCTTTACTCCCCCATCTTCTTGCCAAATCTATATGTCACACCTGGCCTCAAATCGCATCACTGATGCCATCATGACCATAGTCACATAAAACGGGTTTATCACCTTCGACCCTTGACCCGGGTTCGTCGACCCCGACCTAGGTTCACGGGTTCATTTTCGACCCGAAGTGTAAAAATCTCTTGCAAGTAGCGTACCACGTACCGCGACCCCGTACCTCGACCCCATTGACCCAGAAACTTTGTGACTATGATCATGACCTGGAGCCGTGCCGGCACCTTCCACCTGCTGTATGCCTAGATCCAATTCAAGACTGTGAAAGGCGATGAATCTGTGACGGTAGGCGTGGCTTGGCCACAACTCGGTATAGCGTGCGGAGAGATTTCTTCGCGAGAGGGCGAGTCCTATCAGCATCATGGTAATTGGTAAGGCATTTGTTCCATCCTCGACAGGAGGACATCACCTTTGCATCGATGCTTTAGGGCCACAGCGGCACAGCCCACAAGCATCATGTCGGTGTAGTAGGGAGAAAATGCATCGAACAAGCAAGCTTGCATAGCCGGCTCGCGAGCCCGAGTGGCCATGATTCCTTTATTTCTTCATTCAGTTTGCGAGCTCAAAATTTTGAGCACCGATTGCTAGCTTGTGCGCTTGCTCTTTCTTGCTGATAGGCTTTCGTGGTCTCTTTACTAAAAACAGGGTGGTAATTTCAGTTGCGGGAGTGTCATTTATAAAATTACAACCATTTCCAGATATGTAAATATTATATGCATTCCAATGTTTTTCTTGTGCGCACCAAATTACAAGCGTAATGGATTTACATACAGGTGCACAAAAATTGAAACCTTCAAATATGGCCTTATCTTTTTTTAGAAAAAATCGAGCATTTTTTTTTGACTCGGTGAGAAGTCCACTGCCTTAATGCGAATGCTCGAGGGACGCATGCTATAACCCCTTGCAGTCCGACTTTTTTTTCTATTGACATTCACCTACTAAAGTAATGGAAATTGTCTAAATAGCTCTTGATGTGATTTTGAATCCGGTTTCGATGACATAGCACATTACGTAGATTGGGGCATGGCTAATGAGTCTATAAACAACAATATGGAAAAGTATAGGTATAACCCCCTAATATTAGCAACATAGTTAACCCCCTCAATTACAAACCCAATATTATATCTCTTCAAATATCTAATATCTTTTAGATGACCCTCCGAATAATTTTGTAGGGTTATCTGTCACCATATCTCACCACACTAGTCTCAGTACCAATACTTGCAATTTGTATGTAGACCCATCTATAAATGGGTACATTATTTTTTTTATTTTTACCCCCATCTCTTCCTCATTGTTTCCCTTAACCTTCCTCTTCATTCTCTCTTCCTAGCTTGCCCAAACTCCATAGCACTCCTCGACCTCGATGGTATCGAGCTCATGTATTACTCCTCACCCACTCCATCCCCTCTCGTATCATTTATTTCTCATAGTTCCTCCTCTTATGGCAACTTCATAAGCACGTTCACCTTTCCTCTTGGCCCACACCCAACTTAACAAGCCACTAGTGTGGATCGGCTCATGTACAAGGATGTGTAATCAAGCCAATACGGTAGGTCACAGTTGCAAAACAACTCTTTGAACATTATTAGATAATTTAAGGGCTGCAATAATTGGTTCGTTGTCTACCTATGTATGTATATATAATTTCTTTTTGGTAAGGTTGCCATGTTGTCATATGCAAATGCAAACCGTTTTTTGCACTTAAAGTATATATAGTGGCAAATTTGGAAAAAGATAAAGGGACCGGTCACAATCATGTGAAGTTTTTTTTAAAAGTTTAGATGATGGTTGTTCTCAGTGGCAAATCCAGCATAAAAGTTTTAGGGGGGCTCCTGCCATCATCTTCAACCTCAAGCCCCTCCTGACCTTCTGTCATGGCTAAAATTTCAAGAGGGGCTAAGGGGGGCTCCATAGGCGTGGCCGTGGTAGGGGGCGGGGGGCTTAAGCCCCCCAGCCTTGGTGGCAGATCCACCTCTGGTTGTTCTCTAGTGTGGTAAATCATAAAATCTCCCCCACAAAACAACCCCTCTGTGTTTAACCCTTGCCTTCTCTCTGAAGTCAAATTCAGAAACTTAGCTTCTCCAAGTCACAACATAACTTAGCTACTCATATCTACCATCCAACACGGATCTAAGGTCTGAGAATAGCTGCAAGTAATTCAAGCTCAAGGCTTAGTTTTTCACCAGTCACGCAGAAGCATTCTTGGCAAATGCGCACGTAGACAAATGCATTTTCTCATAGCGCACTACTTCGCACTCCCACAGTGCGTCACGGGACTTCAGGCCGTCCTACACTTTGCCCTAGCCATCTCATGACACGCTCGTCACCCTCTTGCACCTTGCTTCCCTTCTAAGGATACGGAGGGGTTGAAGCTCACACGCCCCTAAAGGAAAGGAGGTTTGTGACAAGTAACTCAGGGGCCATGGAGGTGCTCTCTCGCGTTGCGTTGCACTATCTTGCCCTGCACAGGAGGAGGTCAAACTCACATTGTTATCTGGGCGCCGCTGTGTAAAAGAGCTTGGTGGTCAGTCTTATGATATCAGTAAACTTCTCTTGTTTCAATGACCTTCACAAATAAAATTTGCCCAACAATGCAAAATAGAATGTAGACACCGTGCTTACAGTTTTAGATTCAAGGAATCAATTTCAGATTAAATTGCTCAACTTATTATAGGATTGTCATCCGCTGTGATTTTTTTGATGTGGTCAATATTTTTATACATATTGTTACACATTGTTTAAGTTGCAAAACTAGTTAATACTAGATGATACCCTGCGCGTTGCTGCGGGATTTTGTAGCATTATATAAAAAGAGAGCTTATGGAAGGAGAAGTGGAGAACGTTCAAATAATTAAACATTGAATAGTAACGTGAACTTGATGGTTCACCCTATTTTACAAACTTCAGCGTACACGGTAGAGACGTCTATGCTATCAGGCATGGGCGGACCCAGCACCAGGACAACTAGGACCGTGGCCCTAGTCGCGGCCCAAGTAACCAGGGAGCAATTCTTCAATCTTTTGGCCCATGAGACATCAGCCCAACTAAAGAAATCTAAGCCAGGAGTAGGGCCGCGCTCGCTCTCGTCCGGGTCGCGCCGCCTCCCTCGGGTACTCGCGTCTAGAGGGAGTCGCGCCGCTCCTCGCCTCCGCGCCGTCGCCCGCTGGCCGCTGCCCCTCGCCGGCTCGACCCGTCCGCTCTGCGCTCGAGTCCGCGACTCCACTGGGCACTGGCCCTCAGCGGCTCAGCCTGTCGCCACCCGCCAGACGGTCGCTGGACGGTGCTCGCCGCCCGCCACCCACCAGGCGTCCAGGACTCCAGGGGCCGCTGCCCGCTGGCGCTGGGCGCTGGGCACCGGCCTAGGCGCCAAGCCAAGCAGGAGCACTGGCCACTGGCCATTGGAACAGCGAATAGGAAGACGGCACTAGAGCAGCTGCAGCCCTGGTTTGCATCTGGTTTCCCAATTTCAACCCTTTACATGTTGTTCAAATTAGGAGATGGACGATGCGATATTTTTCAATGTTTCTTGATATTGCTTAGCTATTGTATCATACTATTAATTATGTAGTTGAATGACTTCTCTCGATTTGCAAACTTTCCTTAGAATAGTTATTTTTCTATGCTATAGCTTTTGGTTTTTGACCACTAAAATTTGGCCTAGTCTTAGACAAATCCTGGGCAGTGATAGTCTCTCTGAAGTCATTTTCAGCAACTTAATATCACTCTTCTCTTCAGTAGAGAGAAATGCCCCAAAGTTGAACAATCTTGTCTTTTAGCTTCAAATCTTAAACTTGGGAGACAACAGTATCTGTTAATAAAGAAATGGATATAGAAAGAAGAGGAAACCATCCAAATACTCACGTGAAAGCAGAACGTGAGGAAAAAAAAATAAGTATTACACTACGAAAGTGACCATTGCTTGGTTGTCAGTTGTCACTTGGAGCTTATTATGAGCTACACATGACAACATGAAGAAGCAACATATAGAAGTCAAATAAATTACTACTTTATTACGGACTTGAGCGGAAGCTCCGTGCAGCCTCCAGGCCGCCCACATGTCGTCCGCTCCTCTGCCTGGTCCGCTCGCCACCTCTCCGGTAAGGCACTGACGCAAGCCACGCATGTTGTCCGCTCCTCTGTGTTGTCCGCTAGCCTCCTCTCCGTCGGCGATGGCGTTGGCTTCTTGGCCTGCGCGAAGCCACACATGTTGGCTTCGGCAGCTCGGTGGACGTACCAGAGTGTATAGTTCCGCTGTGAAGTTGTGTGATGTTGGGTTATCGTGAGCTTGGGGCCGGGTGGATTGTTTAAAGGGATACTCCGTCGAGGGAGACCTGCGGACTCCATTATTCAGGGGGTGTCTGGTCTGGGGACTCAAATTTAGTCTTCATCATATCGAATGTTTTGGTACATGCATGGAGTACTAAATATAAACTATTTGCAAAACTAAAAATATAGGGTAAGGATAATTTGCGAGACGATTTTTTAAGCCTAACTAGTCTATGATTAGCACTAATTGCTACAGTAAAATATGCTAACGACGGATTAATCAGACTTAATAGATTCGTCTCACGGTTTACTCATGGAATATGTAATTTGTTTTTTTATTAGTATCCGAACACCCCATGATCAACCTAGTCAACATCCGATGTGACACGGACTAAAATTTAGCTCTCAGAATCAAACACCCCCTCAATTTACGCACCTGGATACGAAACGGAGGGTGCCTCCTGAGCTACTAATGTGGAGATGCTTTGGTTCTTTAGCTGCACTTGCTGACAGGAAGTGATGTACTTTGTGATGACGTGGCTTTACCAAATTGTAGAGAAATGTGCTAGTGGGGTTCTCCTATTCAGGTATAGAAGATTTGGTTTGCAGAGCACTATTTTTGTGCATATGTGAATGTTGTGGAAAAGAATGGCGTAGTTTGTCAAGATGACACTAGAAGTTTGTTTTAGGTTTAAGAAATCCAGATGAGGGTTGGCAGTACCCGGCCAACATACGATGCCCGTATGAGCTTTAATGTGAGGAAAAGGTAGACAAATGCAAGCAATTATGATGGTATAAGCTGACTTTTGTGCGGATATTTTGATCCATTGAGGGTCATCGAAAGAAAGAACTAACAAACCATGTGTGAAAGTCCCTTTAAGTTTTGGTAATTAATGACAACAACTGTAGACTACTAATTGGAAAAAGTCCAAATTACTCCCCTGGCATATGTCCAGATTACCCCCTAAACTTTCATTTGGTTCGATTTACTCTCTTCAACTATTTCAGTTGGTCTAGTTTACCCCTTAACATGGTTTGTTATTTTTGTTTTTCCACGTATTAGTTGAGTCTTAATATCATTTTTTGTGATATGACAGAGAACATCATAAGTTATGTTAGAAAAATATATCTTAACCTTTTGCCACTATTTTGATAGCTTAGGAAATTTAATAATAAATTAACACTAGAGGTACAATATCGTATAAAATATAATGATGATTTTTTTTGCATTTTTCTAATACAAAATACAATGTCCTCTATCACCTCACAAAATTTGAAACTAAAATATAATTTGTAAATAGAGAAACAAAAAAAATCTCTTTAAGGTGTTAGTTGGACCAACTTAAATACTTGGAGGGAGTAAATTGAACCAAATGTTAGTTTGGGGAGTTATTTGGACATAGGCCAAACTTAGAGGGAGTAATATGGACTTTTTCCCTAATAATTTTATATGAGACGAAAGATATAGTGAGTTGTCCATGAGTAAGATCGACTTGTTACATGAGAGCATTGGGAAACATGGCATGAACCATGTGATGCAAAAGCTCAACAAAGAAGAGATGGAAGCAAAGATGAGAAGGAATGACGATGATGTTGTGTGATAGCACGCGAGGCTATGTCCTCGAAGTGCATATCCCAACGGTGGAACCCACATATGCCAAATCTCCATTGGCCCTACTCTTTCCTTTGGGATGTGTCAACAGAGCCAACATGGTGAAGGCGAAGGCAAAAGTGACACCACGAGAGTGTCTTTCTTGTTTGGTTGCTACTCAGGCAGTCAGACTAAGGCTTAGATTGCTGCGTGAGTAAACAACCAAACATCCTTATGGGACACTCATTTATCTAAAACTCTAGAAACCATGGATCAAAGTTAGAGGTTGATATGAAAGGGCAAGTCAAAGCGTGACTTTAGGTCGTATTTGGTAGAACGGTACTCAGATTTAACAAAAGGAACTTTGTTGTAAAAAAAAGAACTTTAGATCCTTTTTTTATCCAATCACTTCTCCTCTACGGAATTCGGATCCACGAAAAATCTCAAAGTCCAGAGTGGTGCTTCTGTAGTTTTTTTTCCGTCCCCGCACGACTAAGCAGAGCGTTCGGGCCGCCATGGCCGCGCAGGCACCCGCCACCGGTTGCACTGGCCCGCTCGCGCCGGCCGTGGCCGCCCCGTGCCCGCGCCACTCGCTCGGACCCGCCCTGTTTGCATTAGGAAGAGGATGAACTCACTGACGTGCGGGCCCAGAGCATCAGTGAGACAATTGGTTGGCTGCTGTTGGGCCATAATTGGATGGCTGTTGGACCGGCCCACTAGAGCCACCATGGAGCCCTCCCAAACGCTTCTCCCGTTCCTGCGTCCTTTGGCTTCTCCCATTCCCTGCGTCCTTTGACTCCTTTCGCTTCTCCCGTTCGGCCGGCGCGCGCGCTCTCTCCTGTGGCGACAACCGGGTGATCGCCGCCGCCGCCGCCGCCCTACGGCAGGTGCGCAGGCATTCATCGGTCCCTACGCCAGGCTTTTGTTTGGCCCTTTGCCGACGACGAGCACCCACTAAGTATGCAGCCCATCTCATCCTTTCTCTGCGAAATCTAGTTCCGAAACCTAACTTAAGCTATTTGTATTTGGATCTGATTTAATTACAAGTGTATACGTCTATTATGCCTACTAGCTTCGATATTTTATTTTTGCAAAAAAAAAAATGGTGTACATGTGTACACCCATGTCCTGCGTGAGCCCCTGGCTGAGTGTATTATCTGGAGTCTCATTCGTGTGCTGACATTTTCGCAGTGTCTACCATTTTAAATGAATCTTCACAATGTCTACATCTACAACTTAGATTGGTGATATGGGATAGCCACGCCACCCCCCCCCCCCCCCCCCCCCCACCACCACAAAAAAAAAATCAAAAGAAAACAGCATCCTACCCTGGTTTTGTGGCCAAGAAATCGCAACATTACAATTGTGCTTAAGGAATTTTAAGAAAATCTGCTGCCCACTGTTACTAGGTCATAGCTGGAAAAAAAACCCATGCATCTGGGGCTCCTGGCTTGTGGCACATAACCTCAACGCTTCTGGTCCACCCAGGACACAGGCAACATAGAATACTGGTATCTCACATTCGCCATCTTGTCAGGTCAAGCTGGGCTGTCTTAAGGTGGGGTTTGGTAATAACAATAGCACAATTGAACTTAGGGTATATACTTATGTTTTATGCGGAGACATCTAGGGTTCTGTGGAAAAAAAAGATAACATAAAACATAAAACATTTTGTTCCGTGCACTTTATTTTGTGAACTCAAGGTAATACTCATTTTAACTAGACGAGGATATTCTACATGCGTACTGGTTATAGTCACATGGTTATAAGATGGCATTTAGCAGTAGAAGGATTTGAACCTCCAGAGCAGAGTTGCTGGTCCGCCTTGTACTTGAGCTGATTGAACTGTGATTGGCTGAGGGTTTTCTCTGTTGTTTCTGTTTTGACTATTTTCTCTTATTCGTGGAGACCAATTTTCGCATCCTCTTATTTGATATTTGCAGGACAGATTCCTTTGTCCAACTTGTGAAGCTTCTTACAACTATTGTACAAGGCTGCTGCATCGAAGATGTCTGAGTTCCTTGACCTAGAGGTACAAGATGGGATAAGGATGCCCTGGAATGTTATTCCAGGCACAAAACAGGAGACTGTGAACTGTGTGATTCCTGTTTCCGCTATCTATACACCTTTGAAATCAATTCCTGATATCCCTGTTCTCCCATATGCACCCCTTCGCTGTCGCATGTGTCGTTCCATCCTCAACCCTTTCTCCATTGTTGACTATGTTGCTAAGATTTGGGTCTGTCCATTCTGCTTTCAACGCAACCAATTTCCTCAACACTACTCGTCGATCTCAGAAAATAATCTCCCTGCAGAACTCTTTCCTCAGTATACCACCGTTGAGTACATATCCTCAACTGAAACTGGTCCTATAGTTCCACCGGTTTTCATTTTTGTTGTAGATACTTGCATGATTGAAGAAGAAATTGGTTATTTGAAGTCCGCACTGGCACAAGCTGTTGAGCTATTGCCAGATAATTCCCTTGTTGGATTCATTACGTTCGGGACGTATGTGCAGGTAAAAGCCCATTGTTTTTTTTTTCTAATGCTCCATATAATTGTTCTTTTTGATATTTAATTGGTTAGTTTAGTAACATGTATACCATCTGCATGTTTAGGTTCATGAATTGGGTTTTGGCTTGTTGCCAAAGTCATATGTATTCAAGGGAACAAAGGAGGTCACCAAGGAACAAATATTGGAACAAATGTGCTTCTTTGCAGGGAAGAAAATGCCCACCACAGGCGTGATCGCTGGTACCAGAGATGGTCTTTCATCTGAGAGCATCTCTAGGTTTCTGCTACCTGCTTCTGAATGCGAGTTTGTGTTGAACTCAGTTAAGGACCAATTACGTTACATCAATTACAATTAAAATTGGAGATATCACTGTCCATTCCATACAGCATAGCCTTGTGTTCATATAATTTCACTGTATGTAGGTTATAGAAGAAATACAAAAGGACCCCTGGCCTGTTCCAGCAGATCAGCGTGCATCTAGGTGCACTGGAGCTGCCTTAAGTGTTGCAGCCAATCTCCTTGGGGTTTGTGTTCCTGGATCAGGTGCTAGGATAATGGCATTTGTTGGTGGTCCATCTACAGAGGGCCCTGGTTCTGTAAGTCCAAATTCTTTCATCTGGATGCCATCTTCTTTCAAGCTATTTATGGTTCCTTCAACTACATCAGTGTTGGTATATAACATCCTAATAGAGGGAAAATTGGGAAGGTTCCTTCGCTGATATGCAACCAAATTTCTCTGTTATCTGAAAGTTTTACATAGGTTCTATAAGCTTTAGAAATGTTATTATTTTTGTAGCTTACCAGATACTTTCAACATCATAGGTGGAATGGAATATGTTTGCATGATCTGAAGTTCTGAACTTGTCGAGTCTGATGCTATAAATTTAATACAAGATTTACAGGGTTTTGTCTCATTTCCCTGAAGGCCTGAACTGTTCTGTTAAATGCTAAAACACTGTTTATATCGATGGTTCCGGGAGCAGGTTATTTTAGCTATATATTTACTTTGGGACTATGTTGGAGTACATGTGATAATGTACATAAATACTATATACAGTTTTCTTTATTTACTTTTATACTATGATGAAATATAACCATAAGTGATTTGAGTGAAGATCAAAGCCTTCCTTCACTTCTACCATTGTTTTTTTCTCGAACATGCAGGAGAGCTGTAATATCATTATATTAAGAAGAAGTACTTCTACTGTTGTACCTGTGTTTTGTCAGAAGATGCTGTTGTTTATGTTCTTGAAATGACTAATTCATGTTTATCTCACTATTTTGATTAGATTTATATTTACCGCAATTCTTTTCACACCAATAGGCAATATCACGGGGTAACACTTCACCCCAGTTCTTTTGCTTGACAAACTCATATTTCTGACTACAAATATTGATTAAGCTCCTAGTGTTGGTGCCAACTATCGTTTTGTATAACATAATTATATAGTTAAGAGATGCTTCTGTAACATGTTTTCTTGTGCAGTAGAATGACTATCTTACAAAATTTCCAGATTGTAGCGAAATCCTTATCAGAGCCCATTCGCTCACACAAAGATCTTGATAAAGACTCAGCACCACTTTATGATAAAGCTGTTAAGTTCTATGATCAAATAGCAAAGCAGCTTGTGCACCAAGGGCATGTGCTGGATTTGTTTGCTTGTGCAGTCGACCAGGTTTGCCACTCATTTCCCTTTTTTTTCTAAGTATGTAAGTTATAACTCTTTAGAGACAAAAACCAGCTTGCTGCATGTCTCCTTTGAGTCTTTGACGACATTCTCCTTTCCCTTGTTTCTGCTTGCTGTTCATACATCTAACTTTTATGAATTAATTTCATGGACCTACAATTCATTATTATACTAGCAATGTAATTGTACTTCTTCTGTCCCAGAAAACATGTCATTATAACAATTTTAAGACAGATTACTGCTCAAGGTAATTTATGTAGGTGCCCCTGACTATTTTAGTGATCGCGCATTGTTTGCCGCACTAATTAATGCGAAAAGATGCAGCCTTCCCTTCCCTAATTAACTGTGCATGCATGTGAGCTATTCAATGAGAAAGGAAGATTACACACATGCATGAGGGGTTGAGTTAATGTTTGTGATCCCACTAGCTGTCCATAAGCTACAATGACATGATTCATTGGACGAATCTTGAATCCTAAAGTGACATGCTTTTTCGGATGGAGTGAGTAATTATTTAAGTTTTGTATGCTTTTTGGGATGGAGGGAGTAATTATTTAAGTTTTTATTTTTTTAGGGCAACTCCAACAGCTTGGCTAAAATTAGTAGCCAAATTCCATAGTTTAGCCATTTTTTAATAAAATAGAAAACTCCTCAAGAAAGAAGGGGTTACAACAGCCATGCTATTTTATTTCTCATCTTCAGATAGCTAGCGCCCGTGGTTGGCTTTATATGGCCACCGAAAATGAAGGGATAGTCAGCATCCTATTTTACAAAGCCAGATAGCACATCTGTTGGAGTCTACTTTTTGCTCTACAAATTCTAAAATAGCCTCCAAAACAAGAATAGCCGAGCTGTTGTTACTGTTGCTTTTACTAAAACCCTGGGACTTTATCACATATACAGATGTCTGTGCATCAGATTATATCATGCATATGCGTAATTTGAACATGAGCTGGTTTCCTAGCCAAAATCAATAATGCTAAAAAGCAGAAGTATTTTGATACACACATTAACAACTTTCCAAATTTGGTCGCATAAGGAACAAAACATTTTCCTATGTTTACTGCTAGAATGAAGCTGAGTCACGAGCGGGTCGGCCGGGTCGTGCCAGAGGACGGCAGTGTGGGACACGCGGCGTCCCGATGAGGCAGAAGAGGTGGCGCCAGCGTCGTGGGAGGCGGGAGGGGCGAGGAGCTGCTCCGCCTCGGCGATCCGGCGGGCCAGGGCGTCAGCCGCGTCGCGTTCGCGCTCCCACAGTAGGGCGGCCGCACGCACGCGGGCCTGCCCCTCCGCGGCAGCAGCCCGCGCGGCGACGAGGGCGGCGGCGAGGGAACCACCAGCAGGCTCTGGGAGAGGATCCGCAGGGAGGGCTGCATCGCCGGACGGGAGCAGGGATCCCAGGCCGGCGGCGGCCACAGCAGGGGCATCACCTGCGGCTGCACCCTCAGGACCACGGGGCTGGGCGCCGGCGGAGTGGGGAGCAGGGGCGGCACCGAGTGCCAGCCCGCCTGCGGTGGAGAAGGCAGAGGCGGCACCCAGGGCGAGCCCGTCCCCTGGCACCAGAGGAGGTCCCGCAGCCCAAGATGGCAACGGGTACATACCCGACGGGTAGTGCCCACCCGTACCCGTACCCGCACCCGCAAAATTTTACCCGTCGGGTTACCCGTACCCGCATGCGGGTAAAAAAATAGTTCCATACCCGTACCCGCCGGGTAATTCTCACCCGACGGGTAACCCGTACCCGATAGCATACCCGAAAATTACCTAAAAATATCAAATAGTCACATACAAAAATAAATCATTCTAAGCTTCCAACAAGTTACAAACATGCTAACAAACATTATTAGCATCATTACAACAAAGGCAATCTACTAGAAATATAGTGGATGTCTCAATGGGCCAAATTCATGACTTATATGCGCTAAAATAACTGAGGTTGACTAGTTATTTTTGCGGGTATGTCTTACCCGCGGGTATGCGGGTATGGGTAGTATACACCCGCACCCGTACCCGCATACCCGATGGGTATAGGATTTTGTCCAATAACGTACCCACGGGTAGAAAATTCATTCCATACCCGCCTCTTTATCGGGTAATACCCGTCGGGTACTCGGGTTTCGGGTACCCGTTGCCATCTCTACCCGCAGCCGGTAGAAGGGAAGCCTCGGCCCCGGCGGCAGCGGTAGTAGCATCCTCCCCACCTCCCGTTCCCGCGGCGTCCGCACCAGCGGTGAAGGCCGCCGCCGCGCAATGGGTAGGGAGGGGGAGGGGCGGCGCAGGAAGGCCAGGAGGAGGGGGGCGGGCGCCAGCAGCGCCGAGCGGGCCAGGAGCCACGGGCCTGACAGCGGCGGCGCGGGGCGGGTGTAGTGGCTGCTGGGCGTGGGAGGGAAGAGGAGGGAAGTGGGTGTAGGTAGAAGGAGGAGGGGAGGGTGGACGGCCAGCCATGGCCGGCGGGAGCGGCTCCAGAGGAGCAGCGGCTGGACGGGTTCAGGTGCAGAGGAAGGGAGGAAGTTCCCAGCTTGATACCATGCTAGAATGAGAGTCTCTATTGATTAGGGCTAACCCTAGAAGGGTAGCTATATAGGTTCCATACATGGGCCACATGGGCCTTAGCCACATGGGCCTAAACACATACTCCAACATTTACATTTAAGACAATGAACACAGTTGCTTCCAATAGTAGGACAGACAATCAGTGTTATTATCAAATACATTTATGAAAAAGAATCGTTTATGTTTCATTGTGTAAATTGAGACATGTGGTTACCTTGTTCGTAACTGATAGATTTCTTCTTTGTGGTTTGATTTTATAGGTTGGAGTCGCTGAAATGAAGGTTGCAATTGAGAAGACCGGAGGAATTGTAGTGCTTGCGGAAAGTTTTGGCCATTCTGTTTTCAAAGACTCACTTCTCCGCATCTTTCAGTCAACAGATGACAACCTTGGTTTATCATTCAAGTAAGTGTTCTTTTGTCTATCTTATTTGATTGTTTCTAGTCTAGAGAGAAGATTAAATGCATTTGTAAGGACTTGGACTGAGCCACCTTAGTTTTTTTTTTACTTTATACATGCAAGCTGCAGTTCTCATTTGGGAGAGATACTGCTCTGCGAAGGATTCAATTTTTTTCTCGAAACGCAGGAGACTTGTGTATCATTATATTAAGAAGAAGAATTAAAGGGATTAGAGCCCTTAACAACACACACCCACACCTGTCACTAGAGATTGGTTATAGACACACCTTTTTGTTACAAATAAACTGACCCAACCGAAATAACAAGAGGCCATCCTACTGGCTACTGACCACCATCAGGCACCAGAGCAAGGAGAAAATAAAATTCCCCTAGATCCGGCCAAACACCAGAAATGAATCGAATCTCCTCATCTAGAAACAAGGCCTCAGCCAAGTTAGGAGAGGCTCCTTCAAACAGACATCTATTGCGATGCTTCCATATTGTCCACACTCCAAGGATTATGAGGGAATTAATCCCCTTTTGAGCCGTACTGTTTACTGAAGCTTCCACCCTGGACCATCACTCATCAAGGAAATCCTTGTGTGGCTGTGGAGAAAGAGCCTGCATACCAACTCTTTGTAAAATACTGAGCCAGAATTGACAGGCATAGGGAAGGAGGAGATGGTTAATTGTTTGTTCGGATTGATTACAAATAGGGCAGCGGTCCGGACGAGGGAGACCGCGTCGAGCAAGCCTGTTGGCAGTCCAACATCTGTTGTGCATTACTATTTTCTAGCCGGATGAAAAACCGACATGGGCCGAGCCCAAGATTTCCATATCCTCTCCCAAGGCCCAAAGAGCTTCATACGATGAAAAAAAAACCCTCATGCACAGACTTTGCGAATATTGGCCCGAAGTAGATAATTGCCAAACATGTGAATTGTGAATCTTTAACATCTGGAAGCACAATCTCTGAAAGAATGTCCCATAAATAAAATAAAATAAAATAAAAAGAGAGATGGACTCAACTGTCAAACCTCCTTGGATATCTGTGATCCAAGTGTGACCAGAGAGGGCCTTTTGAACTGTACGTTTGTTGATCTTCCTTTTGAGAACCAAGGCAATGAAGTGAGGTGCCAGATCACCAATGCACTGCCCATGAATCCATTTATCAACCCAGAATAAGGTGTTGGCTCCATTACACACTTCGGTTGCCACAGCCATGGACAAGATGGCCCGGACACAAGAATGAACCTGAATTGGAAATGACGACCAAGGAGGCAAGGACAATTGGGTGCAGTTTTTTTGCAACCACAACCATCTCATGCGGAGAGTCCAACCCAGGTTTTGGAGATTAGAGATGCCCAGTGCACCAAGATAATGAGGGCAGCAACTTGTCTTCCATGCAACCTAATAGATGTGATTTCGTAGATGCCATCTTTTTTTTTTCCACACGGTCGAAACTCGAAACTGAATTTCATTACGTGAGTAATGAAATTACAAAGTTCAGTATGAAACGGTTCCAGCGAAATAAAACGCAACTACGACTTATCCACGATTCTGATCACCAAGGGATCAAGCCATCGAGGACCCAACAACGCCCACCAAACTACCCGCCAGACAAGGTCAACAATGACAAGAAACAAAAGTACGAAGCCTCCAGCTACAGGCCCAACCGCCCCAACAGCACGCAGGCTGTACGAGAACAAAGCAACTTGACCAACATAAGGAACAATCTGCCGCTCATCTTGCGCCTGTGTTTCCAAATCCTTGTGGAAGTATAAAGCAATCGCCTTGATAGTCTCCGCTCCTTGGATCACCTGCTTCAGCTCAGTCTTCTGCAGGCCTGCCCAATAAGTGATGAAAGAACACATCATACAAACAATCTCAGTAGGAGATTTGACTCTCTTGTTATCAAAGCATACAAAGTTTCTGATACTCAAAATGGACCAACAAATGGCTGCTAAACCCATTACATAGACAGATTTGCCCTTTGGCAAACTGAGTTTAATCCAGGTCTAATATTGGTCAAAGTTACAAGGTCTACAATTAGCCCCCATAGCATAAGCTATCAAACTCATAAGCTATCAAACTCCACAAATACTTAGCCGTCATACAACCAAAGAAAAGATGGTTCACACTTTCCTTCTCTGTGCAAAAGGCACAGGATTCATTCCCCTTCCAATTTCGTTTTTGAAGATTATCTTTTTTCAGAATAGCTTCTTGTAGAGTTAGCCACATAAAAATCTTAACCTTCAGGGGCATCGTAGATGCCATCTGCCTCAACCTATCTTCAACCTGGCCTCTTCCTGAAGATATGTGTCGATTGGACCCACGTTGACTACAAGAGAGGGGGCACTGCCTTGTTACAGCTTGTGAGTACTCTTCATGGGTGGACAATACCATGGATAAACCAATTTGTGTCACGGTTGTGTCAGGGGAATGGATCAACCTAAGGCAGCTGGCCCATGATGCATATGCATGTAACAGATAATTAAACCTGAGACTTCTTAGTTTAAATCCTAGTATCCTGCTCCCTCTGGATGCAAATGTAAGGTTCTTAGGACATTGACGCTGTCCAGTATCATACTTTACCTAGTAATTTTCATGAAATCATGTTACCTAGAAGGAATATTGTGAAAATATTTTTAATACTAATTCTATGTTCTCAGTCTGCATATTGGTGGTCAAAACTTTGAAAGTTGGATCAACACATATCCCAAAACGACTAACATTTGCAATCAGACCTTTGTGGAATGGCGGGTTTTAATATGGTTAAATTACCTCTGCAGTGGTATTCTTGAGATTAACTGTTCAAAGGATGTAAAGGTTCAAGGCATCATTGGACCCTGTTCTTCCTTGGAGAAGGTATGACACTGTGACCATATAGCTACTTTGTTAATCAGGCATACAAATGACAATGTTGTGATTTCTTTTTCTGTCATTTCAAATATTGATGTCATGCTATGCAGAAAAGTCCGTTGTCTTCCGACACTGTTATTGGTCAAGGAAACACTAGCGCTTGGAAGATGTGCGGCCTTGACAGGAAGACATCACTTTGCTTGGTATATGATATTGCAAAAAAAGATGGCCCAGATTCAATTGGTCAATCAACGAGCAATCAGTTCTATTTTCAGTTCTTAACCTAGTAAGAAGATTTTTGGTTTCCTTTGGCCTATTCATATGTAAGCACCTAATTCTGTTGTGGACGAATTTGTCTAACTTGAGGATGCAACATTCAGCTATCAGCACAGTGAGGGTCAGATGAGATTAAGATCGACCACAATCTCTAGAAGATGGGTCTCTGGTGATAACAATGTGGAGGCAAGTTTCCTTTTATTTGGTTAATTTACTAATTTTGAATTTTCAAGCACTTTGCTTTTACAAGCTATAGTTGATTTAGCTGATATGATGAAGTTCTCTATGTTCAAAACAGGCACACACCTGATTCATATTCCTTTCTGTTTTGACTTTTTTTCCTGGTATTTTCGTGTTTCTCTTATGAAACAAAAGGTATTTGTTCCTTAGCAAGTTCATGTGTGTTGTAGGAGCTAGTAGCTGGCTTTGATCAAGAAGCTGCAGCTGCAGTCATGGTACGCTTGGTGTCATTTAAGATGGAAACTGAGGTACCCCCAGCATATTTTGCTTTAGTATCAATGCAAATATGTTAGTAGTTTAATTTTTAGCTGTTATGCAATGAGCCTTTTTTCTGTTTTGATGAGATGACCAAATTAGCATGCTATATTATTATACAAAATGGGAATCATTATAGATTATTCTGCCCACACGCTCCCTGTGTCAGGAATTGCTGGTCATATAAGTGTGATGTCAGTTCTCAACAATCCTAATTGTTTTCTGGAAAGTGGTTGTCCTGATGAAGTCTACCCTTAAAGTTTATTGGGGCAACATTAATACATTATCTGCTATTTCTTCTTATAAAGAGCATTTCTTGGAATATAGAGGCTGGAAGGATTCGCATGAGCAATAATTTGTAAATTAAGTACTTTAGCTCATCTTAATGTAACATTTTCCTGTCATGGAGTATTCCAGGTTGATTTTGACCCAGTAAGATGGCTTGATCGAGCTTTGATACGTATATGCTCAAAATTTGGAGACTATCAGAAGGAGACACCCTCATCCTTCTGTTTATCCCCGCGGCTATCAATATTTCCCCAGTTTATATTTAATTTGAGGCGTTCTCAATTTGTTCAGGTAGACTGTTCTTGTTTTTTCATTAATCAATGTTTCGAAGATGATAAGTATACATCTCTGGATACTAATTATTTATTTCTGTTGTAGGTTTTTAATAACAGTCCTGATGAAACTGCGTATTTTAGGATGATGTTGGACAGAGAGAATGTAGCCAATGCAGTTGTGATGATTCAACCTTCACTTATATCCTATTCATTTCAATCAGGGCCAGAGCCAGTTCTCTTGGATGCAGCTGCAATTGCTTCTGACAAGATCCTTTTGTTGGACTCTTATTTTACTGTTGTCATATTCCATGGGGTAACCATTGCACAGTGGCGAAATGCTGGCTACCAAGATCAAGAAGGTCACGAGGTAACCTGTCAATGCTTCACAGCTTTGTGATGTTAGTCAACTGAAATGCCAAATTTTGCGCTTACGCATTATTATTCAAATACATTTTTAATATTTTGCTTCACCTTTACAACGAATGTAATTATTTTTATATTATAATGTCAAGGTAGATCATATCTAGAATGCATTGTTGATTACATGCTATAGTTAACATGTGGTGCTTACTTGTACAATGTTCAGGTGTTTGCCCAGTTGTTAAAAGCTCCACATGAGGAAGCTAATTTAATAATAAAGGAGCGATTTCCTGTACCCCGTTTGGTAGTCTGTGATCAATATGGATCTCAGGTATCGTTTTTTCCTGTCCATTCTTGATTTCTGTTGTTCTGTTTGGACATGATATGGTGGGCTTGATTGTTCATGTGTTAGTGAAGTGATATTAATTAAGTCGTACCTTTCACTTGAACATATAGCAAATAGCATAGTGCACTTTGCTATAGATTCAGGGCATTTCCTGTAAAAAGCAACATCATTTCAGCATCCATTGAAAGGGTTGCAGGAACAATGAGCCATCACCTGTGTCTAATGTTCAATTGCATGGAGATGATCAACTGTTCAACAATTGCTGCATGTAATATCCATATCCATTTTTTTCAATTTTAGTTGCAAAAACTTCCTAATCCCAAACCTCATCTAAACCAAACAGTGCTTTATATCCAAGGAATTCGTCATGCCATTGGTCCACCAGTGCTAAAATAAGCACGTTGTCCTTTACTTAATCTGCTATGTCGTAGATATGTCAGCACTCCCAGAATCCAGCCATTTGTCACGTCTAATCACCAGTACTCAAATTTAGTGTGTACTACCACAAAGTATATTATAACTATAATTTAGAGGAATGATCATTATTCACAGTGGGGAAGAGACTACCTTTTCATCGTAAAACCTCGTGTTTTACATGTAGTCTTTTCCAAAACCTTTCTCTTGGCACATCTTTCCCTTATACTATTATACAATATATGTTCTAGAAGAACTAAAAATTACTTCTGAAACTGCAGGCTCGATTTTTACTGGCGAAGCTAAATCCATCAGTGACATATAACTCGGATAATCCCTCCCCTGGTGGAGACGTCATATTCACAGATGATGTGAGCTTCCAGGTTTTCATGGACCATCTCCAGCGGCTAGCAGTCCAATAGGATATGAATCTGTAGATCAGTGCATAGAGCAATTTTGTACTACCAATGATCTCTTTTGTAGAGTAAGGAGAATATTTTTGTTTTGTAATGTCTTACAAATTCGTTGTAGCTGGTTTTAAATTATATAATTTTCTTTCTTTTAGGAGAATCACATTTTGCAACTTGATAAATTATGATAATTATTTTTTGAATCCTAAATTATGATAATTATAAGTGAACTAAAGAATGAAGAACTGCATTTTCTTTCTTTCAAAGGGATGGTACATTTATTTGTATTTACGGAAGAGGCATCTTTCAAATGATTAAGATGCCGATTTGCTGAGGCCCAATTTTTTGCCAACTATTTTCTACCCTAGTACGGGCGTGTTTGGATACTTATGTATCCACCTCAATCTATGTGTGTCGGAGTGGTTTAGCGTTGAATTTAGAATTTAGTTTACATTCTACACAGAACCACTTGAACACATATGGATTGAAAGGTGGATATATGGGTAAGTGATTTTTCGTTTTGACTATTCATCGTCTAAGGGACTAACCACGTGTAGCCATGGTTCACTCTCTTTCGAGCATGACCTGATGCCCGGCTATTTAACCTGTGCTTGGCAGCGAGGAGTGTTTTAGATTGTTAATAGAATCACTAGAATTGCTGCTAAACGTCACAAAAAGAGAAACATTTCATTGATTTTAGTTCTAATTTCAAGAATTTAACGAGCTAGCCAAACGCGGTTCCATAAAGAGGTTTTGATTTAGGAGAGAAACATTTGTAGAGAGAATCTAACACAAAGTGAATCTGATTCAACAAAGAAACATTTGTAGAGAGAATCTAAATCTAAAACGTTTCTAGGAGAGTCCATATCCCTATCAAACACATGCTTAGGCCCTATTTGGTAGAGATTCCAGAGCTGACTATCTGTTGAATCCAGCAGGAGCTTAAGTGATTCTTGGATAAATTAAGAGGCATGGAGCTGAAAAAAGTAGTTTTTTCCTTATTCTGTGAAGTGATTCTCCATTATGATTTTGAGAGTTTACGCTAAAGAATCAAAGAGAATCACTTTATTTAGAAAATAAACTTTCATAGAGAATCAGAATTAGATAGAGCTCTACCAAACAGTCCCTTACTTCCAAGGCAGATTCGATCTTTAGCGAGGGCATCGTTTATGCCCTAAGTAGATGGTGCAAAGCGGCAACTCCAGTAATTACTAAAGTAGTCTATCATTGTAAGAGCATCTCCAAAAGTTTTCAAAGCCCACTTCCGGTCTTATTTTTTTGGCGAGACGTAAAAGAACCTCTCTCCAACAATTCCTTATTGAGAAAATTCCCTCTAGCACTATAAAACTTCCTCTCCCTCCCCTAGCACTGAATTTTTTTCTTCCCTATCTAGCACTGATTCAAGCTTTTTTTCCATCAGATTTTAGAGTATGTTCTGTTAGGATTTTGTTAAGTATTTTTTCTTTACCATACGACGTCGGAAGAAGATGATTTTTATATAAAAATTATAGATCTCTAATCTTGATAACTTTTGTTTTGTGTTTTTTATTTGAAGACGTTAAGATGGAAAATAAAATAATATTAAGTTTCAGCAGCATATTAACGGCGTACCAGTTATTTAGTGACGGAAGTTCAGAAAATGAGAGGTGCTAGCATCCGATGGCATGAAACACGTGTGGTCACGTTTCACTCCCTCGAAGAGTGGCTGAGCTCATCGCACACCTTATCACTATTCCATTGGTGTGGTTGGACCCGAAGGTGTGTGGGTCATGATCAATGCCAAGCCCGGGTGCTGGCATACGGGTGTTGATGTTTCATGTATCGCTCGTTGGCCTTGTTTAGATTCTAGAATTCACTTTCAAATTCTACTATGTAAAAAAGAGATTCCTCGTCACATCAAAATATCGGTAAATGTATGAAGTACTAAATGTAGATGAAATCATAAACTAATTGCACAGTTTTGTTGTACTTTGCGAGACGAACATTTTGAGTCTAATTAATTAATTTTTGGACAATTTTTTACACTAAAAAACAAAAGTGCCACAGTGCTCGGGGTGATAATGTACAGATTCGGCCACCCCGAGTTGGCTATCTAAACAAGGCCGTTGATGCAAAAAAAAAAAAAAAAACTGCAGAGGAACATGAGGCGTGCTCTCTGTCACAAGATCCCGTGCTGTGGTAGGACCGGGCCCCAGATTTTGTCCTCGCCATGGAGTCCAGCGATTTGGCCGGGGTCGGTAGCTAACGGAATAAACTTTCCATCTCAGCCTTAGTTCCCCAATTCTCTCCAAATTTCACTATGCAAAAAGAAGATTCCCAGTCACATCAAAATACCGGTAAATGCATAGAGTACTAAACGTTGAAATCAAAAACTAATTGCACAGTTTTGTTGTACTTTGCGAGATGAACATTTTAAGCCTAGTTAATCAAAATTTGGATAATTTTTACCAAATACAAACGAAATGCTACAGAAATTCTGATACAGTGTTTTTCTCTCCAATTCACCGAACTAAACGAGGCCTCAGAAAAATCCATCTTATCATAGTCATAGGAAGTCTGCCGATTTTTCCACCAAGGTCACACCATCACCTCCCTCCACGGCCATGGAGCCCGGCGCAGACGAGGTGGCGTTCGAGTCCCCGGCACATTTCCGCATCTACAAGAGCGGGAGGATCGAGCGCCTGAACCGGCCTCCGGTCCTTCCCGCCGGCCTGGACGAGGCCACCGGTGTCACCTCCAAGGACGTTGTCCTGGACGCCGACACCGGCCTCTCCGTACGCCTCTACCTCCCCAAGCTCCAGGAACCGTCCAAGAAGCTCCCAGTCCTCGTCTACATCCACGGCGGCGCGTTCCTCATCGAGTCGGCCGGCTCCGCCACGTACCACACCTACGTCAACCCCCTCGCAGCCGCCGCGGGCGTCCTGGTGGTGTCCGTGAGCTACCGCCTGGCACCGGAGCACCCGCTCCCGGCGGCCTACGAGGACTCGTGGGCCGCGCTCCAGTGGGCGGCGTCGGCGCAGGACGAGTGGATCGCCGAGCACGGCGACGTGGCGCGGCTCTTCATCGCCGGCGACAGCGCCGGCGCAAACATCGTGCACGACATGCTGATGAGGGCGTCCGGGTCCGGCGACGCCGGCGGGCCGCGCGCCCGCGCATCGAGGGCGCCATCCTGCTCCACCCGTGGTTCGCCGGGAATGCGCCCATCGAGGGGGAGCCGCCGGGCGCCGCAGCGCCCACCGCTGGGCTCTGGACTTACGCGTGCCCGGGCGCGGTCGGCGGCGCCGACGACCCGAGGATGAACCCTCTGGCGCCTGGCGCGCCGGCGCTGGAGATGCTCGGGTGCGCGAGGATGCTGGTGTGCGCAGGGAAGCAGGACGCGCTCTACGTGAGGGACCGCGCGTACTACGAAGCCGTGGCGGCCAGCGCGTGGCCCGGGGACGTGGCGTGGCTCGAGTCCGAGGGAGAGGAGAACGACTTCTTCCTCCCGAAGCCCGAGTGCGAGAACGCCAAGCAGCTCATGGACCGCGTCGTGGCCTTCATAGCCGGGGCCTGACTAGCTCGATCTCTTGCGGGGGCGCGGCGCGGCGCGGCGAGTCGTCATTGAAGATTGAAGTTGTGGGCAAGTTTCTCTCATTCAATAAATAAATAGTACTGGCCTTGTCTAAATATGATTTTTCTCGTAGAAATGTGGTACTGAACTTGTTCTTCAAACTGAATTTGTAATAAGCAAAATAAAGTCTACATTATTCATTATTCCAGATCCGCCACAATGTCTAAGCAGGGCAGATGTCCAGTTGTCCACTGAATCTCGTTGCTTATTCTTCTACAAAGCTTTATTATGATAAAGTTTTCACGAATGTAAGAAGTTTCTCTTCACTCTGCCACCATTTGTTGTATCGATTTTCTTGCTCGACGAGTGCGTTCAAAGGATACTGGATCTGACAGCGACATACTCCCTCTGTTCTTTTTTTTGGGTCATTCTCGTATATGAAGGAGTTAAATATATCCAAATGTAACCAAATATATATAAAAATTACTATAATACTTATGGTACGTAACAAGTAACATTAGATTAATCATTCTCGTATAATACATTTGTAACATATGTTTCAAATAGTTGAAACACTTGTTACATACGTTCGAAACACTTATAAAAACGCTTGAAAAAGTCATTGCAAAATATATGCAACATCTAGATAAGATACATGCAACATCCAGATAAACACACTTGTAAACGTACTCCCTCCATCTCTACATAACTGTCGCTTTTGGTTTTCGTATCGTAAGTTTGATTGGATTTATAGAAAAATGCGTGCAATATTTGTATCTCCAAATAAATATATTATGAAAATAGATTGAACGATCTATCTAATGATATTAATTTTATACCATAATATATATATATATATATATATATATATATATATATATATATATATATATAGAGAGAGTCAAAGTTATTTCTCGGGAAGCAAAAACGACAGTTATTTAGGGACGGAGGGAGTATGTCTGAAAAAACAGATGAAATATTAAGAACAAGCGTTTGCAACATACGTGTACAACCATTGCAACATATGCAACATCATGATCTAGCTCTACAACATCCATATGAAACACTTGCAACATACCTCTGAAACATTTTATAGACTTGAAACATACACTTGCAACATGCGCTTTGAAGCGCAACATCTATTTGTTGCTCGGACAAATGGAGAGTCGTTGACGCAGAGCTCGACGTCGACTCCATGGAGTCGCGTGGGGGGATGCCAGTGGGCGCCGGCTGGGTGCAGCCCTGACGAGCAGCTGCGCCGCTCCTGGCAATAGGACAGGCGAGCGCGGTCCTCGTGGCGAGGTGCCCCCACGGTGTGCTGGAGAAGGGGAGGCGGCGGGTGTGCGACCTAGGGAGCCTGCTGCTGATGTTGCTTCTCCTCCATTGACAGCGGGGAAGGAGGAATGGTTGCAAGAGCGGGCGGCGGCGGCGCGGAGCCGAGGCGGGGGAGGAAGAGGAGCAGGAGCAGGGAGGAGAGCGAGGCCGGGGAGAGCACGAGCAGCAACACCGGAATGGGGAATCGGCATCCTGCTTTTTTAGATGGAGAATCCATTAGGGGAGCACGCATATTGGGCATATTGGGAAGAAGGGACGCGGACGGTGCGGATGGGAGTGGGAATCCGCGTCCATCTGTCCGAACGCCCTCAGGAGAGCATTATCGACAAAATCTAATGATTACGAATTTTATGATGATAACTAAAAGTGGATCCTGCTGTTGATGTTGCTTCTCCTACAAATCTGCAATAATTTCGTTGGTTAATAAATGTGGAGGTTTGATAGACTCGCAATTTGTTACTCCTTCTATTCTTCTCTTTTATAAGGCACGACTTGACATGATAGGGTCTCCTAAATTATTTTTTGTCCGTCTATAAATTATTTGTCAAAGATTTTAAAGTTTAAATCTTGATATGCGTGTCTGTTTTATAAAAAAGAACGAAGGTAGTGATTTCTATTGTTTTAGCACTTAATATGATTTTGTTGTTATATGAGTTTTGTTTATCTGCATAGGCGCTACTCAGAACGAGACAATACGAGTAACTTGTGTTCATTGACATTTTATAGTTTATTCCATGACTTGTTCATTAGCATGACATTTTGTATATAAGCACATACTATAATTTAATGAATGGATAATATGAAGAAGATATTACCGCCTCGATCTGATCTAATTTTATTCTTAGGCCCCGTTTGATCTTTGGAATCGAATTCATTCTAATAAATTGTAATTTAGACACATATTAATTAAACTAATATGTTTGTATATGGAATATATTTGTATACTATTGTTAGCCATGCAAGAGAGATACTTATATGTTGCATTTCTCCTATAAGCGAGTTGAAGAGCGTGTTATAAGTTGAAGAGTTGAAACATAGCATATTAATCTATAGAATCAATTTCCATCTCCCACCCTATGAATCTAAGATAGGCTTATATGTGAACTTTGAAAAATGGTGGAATCTCATATTCCAAGACAAATAGTTTAATCAATTAAGTAGATTCCAATTCCTTCAAAATAAAAGGATCCAAACAACCTCTAGTGTTATTATATAATCTGATCAGTCGTCGTACTTGTCTTCCTCTTCAGTTGCTTTGACTACCAGTTTGTGCGTCTTCTTTCGTAAGTCGCCCCCTCGTCCCCTCAAGCGCGCGCTCAAGGTGTCGTGGTTATCTCCTCCATCTCGTGCATCTCTTGGCTGAGTCACTCCTCCTGTCCTCCATCAGACGCCAAGACCCTCTCCCCACTGGCCTCCCAGCGCTACTCAACCACAAGCTTATGCTCGATCCTAAGAGAAAGTATAACAAATAGCCAAAGTTAGTAAGTATTTTTCTAATATGGAGGAGAGAAGGGAGCAGAGAGAGAAACTTTGGCTCTATGCAAGCAACAAGTTAAGCATGAGAGCCTATACAACGGTGGGCCTAGATAGAAAGTGGATGTGAGGGGATAAGAAAGAGAATGTGAGATAGAAAAAAGTAGCACAACATAATAATGAAAAACTTTTATAGACAAATAAATGATAACTATTATATAGTTCAACTCTTTCAACTTGACTTATAGCCAGACACTTTGCTCTATTATTGGGCTTGCTCTAAATGGCCTCTCAACCAACCACAGTGATCCCAAGGACCCATTAAGCTTGCTCTAACCTCTTCATCAACCACAGTGATCCCAAGGACCCAACACAACATCGATGTTGCACTACTCAGTGTTTCTAATGCGCACACAAAAATAAAATATTCTCCTTCAATCCCCCCGGGCATATCTCTACTTTTAAATATATACGATCTTAACTAGAACATAGAGGTTACTACATGCAATAAAAGTAAGTAACCAAACACAATTTTATTAAATATGGTTTGCTTATATTTATGCTCGCTTAGGTTATGCTACATATAGTCTAATGCAAGCATTTAAACCCTAAGAGTGTGTTTGGTTGTGTAGCTAGCACCCAATGTGTTTGGTTGTGTAGCTAGCACCCAATCCATACTCCAGGAATGCAATTTAGCTTTGTTTGGTTGCCATTGGCCTGTAACTAGGCCTAGCTATACATTGACCATCCCTTGGCCTGGCTACCTGGAAACGGTCAACTCCCTCATTTTTGCGGAGCCTGGCTTGTATACGCACGAGGCCCGATTTCTCTCACCTCCTTTTGCTCCATCGTTGCTATGTCATTGTTGTCTCTGTCGTTGGTGTGCCCCTGCCAACCATCGCTCCTAGGTCCGATACACCTCCACCCTGCCAGCTATATCCACCAGATTCGCGCTTCGCCTCTACACGTCGGTCTATGCTCCTAGATCTATCCTCCATCTCTCCTCCACCTCGCTGAGCTCCATCTTCAACGCTGCCGCGCTTGTGCCACTGTATCCACCCCAAGCTCACGGTCACATGTACGAATCCCTAGCCTGCATGTGTCGTCTGCCAATCGCATGAGGTCCTGCTACTGGTGAGAGGATCCATCTCGGGTCCTCCCCTAGAGCTCCATCTTCACCCCCTTGCGCGTTTGTGCCTTCGTCTCCACCGTAGACCCACACTTGAGCCTCCATGCCCTCGGCCTACGCGCACTATCTACCTATTGTCGGACGTTGTGCCCTAGGTGAGACGACGCAGAAGAGGGCCGGTGCAGCTATAGGGGCCCATCGCAACAAGAGATGAGGAGGGGTGATTTCAACTAAAACCTACCTTCACTAGGAAGAGATGATCCAAGCTAGCTAAATAATCAAACATGATTTGGACAAGTTAGGCTTCACTAGGACGAGTAAATGAAACACAAACCTCTTGTATTGCTAGAATTAGGTTTGGATTGCCCTGGTTTAGCTGGCTAGCTGGGCTAGATCTCAAACATGAATCAAACACACCTGAAGTGAATTGGTCATCTATCTCTGAAAGATGCATTCAATTGTCTAAGCAGGTAGTTTTTTTTAGGATCTTGCACTTAGATCTCTTCTATAGCAATGAATCATAGCTCATTTTATCACAGTTATTCAATCAAAATTAGAAATAAATAAATTGACGATATTGCGCATACCACTTAATTATAACTTTTTTTATTTTTTTTATGAACACACATAAGCACGTCTTATATATCTCTATAAATGCTTACAAGCGAAAGTACGAAACCTCGTACTAAGTCTCGTATGTGCTCTAATTTATGTGAGTAGTTTCCACCAGAAGAAATAAATCTCTAAGTTCTACAGCTGACTATATATTGTGTCATAGTAGCATAAGAATATACAAGGAAAATTACATCTTTGACACCTGAGGAAACATGCCAAACTAACGGTAGCTTAAGAGCGATTTGATCATGTAATCAGTCTGTCAATTGCTGAGGCAAACGACTGACAGTGGTCAACTAGACTATCAGGAAAGATCTAGCTAGGGTGACATCAGGGATCACGCACCATGCAGGTCATGTTCTCTCACCTAAGTCATATCGCAAAGCGTCACAAAAAAAAAGTCATATCGCAAAGAATAAAATAGAAGTTCTGTCCCCTAAGAATTATCGTAAAGCTAAGCTGGTTTGCCAAAACGCGCGCCGGCAAGTATGTTTTCACGTCCGATGTCTTCAAGTGCAACTTGCAGGACAGCAAGCAGCATTAAAACCAGCTGATCGATCTGAGGCTTAAACATTTACGACGCAGAGCTAGGCGCTGCTAGCCAAGAGCCTAATACACGTCAGGTAGCCATGGAACCGGACGCCGATGAGGTGGTGTTCGACGCCCCGGGTTACTTCTGTATGTACAAGAGCGGCAAGGTAGTTCGTGTCAGCCAACCGCTTGTGGCCGCGGGCGTCGACGATACAAGCGGCGTCTCCTCTAAGGACATCGTCCTCGACGCCGACACCAGCCTCTCCGTGCGCCTCTTCCTTCCCAAGCGCCAAGCACCTTCCGGCAAGAAGCTTCCCGTCCTCGTGTACTTCCACGGCGGCGGGTTCCTCATTGGGTCCGCGAAGTTCGCCATGTACCATAACTACCTCACCTCCCTTGCGTCCGCGGCCGGCGTCCTCGCGGTGTCCGTCGACTACCGCCTGGCGCCCGAGCACCAGCTCCCCGCGGCCTACGACGACTGCTGGGCCGCGCTCCAGTGGGCGGCGTCCGCGCAGGACGACTGGATCGCCGAGCACGGCGACACGGACCGCGTCTTCATCGCTGGCGACAGCGCCGGCGGCAACATCGTCCACAACGTGCTGATGAAGGCGTCGTCGTCTGCGGACAACGGCGGCGCGCCGAGGATAGAGGGCGCGGTCTTTCTCCACGCCTTCTTCGGCGGCAGCACGGCTATCGATGGGGAGCCGGAGCGCGCGGTCGAGATAGCGGAGAAGGTGTGGACGTTCGCGTGCCGCGGCGCGGCCGACGGCGCGGACGACCCCTGGATCAACCCGACCGCGCCGGGCGCGCCCGCGCTGGAGCGCCTCGGGTGCGAGCGGTTGCTGGTGTGCGCCGCGGAGAAGGACTGGCTGCTGGCGAGGGACCGTGCGTACTACAAGGCCCTGGCGGGCAGCGCGTGGCCCGGGAGCGCGGAGTGGCTCGAGTCCAGCGGCGAGGAGCACGTCTTCTTCGTGATGAAGCCCGAGTGCGACAACGCCAAGCAGTTGATGGACCGCGTGGTGGCCTTCATTGCCGGGGCCTGACTTGCTCCGTGGGCCTTCGAAAACATTGGATTGGAATGCACGAGACTTTCTTTCACCGCCTCACCGGGGTTGAATAGTATACAATTCGTGGCCCGGGTACAATATATATTATGGAGTATACAAGCATATACTATTTGATCATCAAGACAAAATTACATGTTTGGTCCCCCCCCAAAAAATATAGCTTCCTTTTTTGGCCCTTTATTTTTTAAGGCACAAAAACCATATTCAGTTACTTATATGGCCTTTCGTCCACTCTGCTAGGGTGTATCATTGCAAAGGTTATGACAATGAGGCTGCAGAAGGAAATCGGTAAGCTAATTGATGGCCACCAAACAGGCTTCCTCCAGGGAAGATCAATCTCAGAGAGTTTTATTCATGCGGCTGAGCTAATTCAGCTTTGTCACAAAAGGAAAAAGCCGTCAATTGCAGTGAAGCTTGACTTTGCCAAAGCCTTTGATACGGTGAACTGGGATGCCCTGCAGCACATCCTCCAAGTGCGGGGTTTTGACATCAGATGGATAGGTTGGGTGTTCAGTCTTCTTCGGTCGTCTCGCTCAGCGATTCTTGTAAACGGCTGCCTAGGTCCTTGGATCAGTTGCAAGCGTGGTCTGCGTCAAGGCGACCCTCTATCGCCTTACCTTTTCCTTATTGTTGCTGATGTCCTGCAGCAGATGATCAAAGCAAATGTCAGCTTAGTTAGACACCCGATAGCGGATGATTGCCCTTGCCCAGTCCTTCAGTATGCGGATGACACTTTAATTGTGATCCGAGGAGATCCGGGTGATGTACAGAGTCTGAAGGATATCCTGGACAACTTCGCTGCGGCCACAGGACTTCGAATCAATTTCTCCAAGACTACGACAGTCACAATACATATGGACGAACTCAGAGCTGAACAATGCATCTCCGCTCTTGGTTGCAAACGGGAGACCTTTCCACAGGCCTATCTCGGGCTGCCTCTGTCTGTCAACAAACTCCACAACGCAGCATACGTCCCATACATTGCGAAGACAGATCGATATTTGGCAGGTTGGCAGGCTTCTCTCCTGAACCCAATGGGTAGGGCAGTGCTGGTAAATTCAGTCCTCGACTCCCAGCTAATTTATGCTATGTGTGCCCTACCCATGCCTCCGGGAGTCATATCTCAAATGGATAAACGTCGTCGTTCTTTTCTTTGGTCTAGCGAAAGCACCATGAACGGGTCGCAAAGCCTTGTAGCGTGGGATCGTGTTCGCTGCTCTCGTGACCGTGGAGGACTCGGAATTAGAGACCTGGGCCTCATGAATGTTTGCCTCCTTCTGAAGCTCCTCCACCGTCTCTTTGTTGCTGAAGATTCGGCCTGGGCAATTTGGGCACGTCAGCATGCCTGCCTTGCCTCCTTGACTGGTGACCTCGGCGGTCATCATTGGGAGGCCCTGAGAACATTGCTCCCACTCTATCAGGCTGTTACATCGGTATCAATTGGCAACGGACAACAAACCTCTTTCTGGTATGATGCATGGGCAAACGACGAAGCTCTGGTTGATCGCTTCCCTTACTTATTTAGCCACTGTGTCAAGAAGAATCTGTCTGTAGCTCAAGTGATGGCGGACGGCTTGGACAACCCTGGTTTCCTTGTCCACCGCTTATCGGCGCAAGCTAACGATCAACTGGATGAACTGAGGGAGCTCCTCTTGCACGTTGAACTTCAGAGCGAGCCAGATGTCAGGTCTGGTCCTTTTTGCTTACCAAATGGTAAGTTCGACTCCGGAGGATTATACAGGCTGCTGAAATCAAGAGATGGAATTGTGTTACCATCGGCTGCTTTTGTCTGGGAAAGTCGAGCTCCGAAACGCGTCCAGTTTTTTGTCTGGTTATTAATGCAAGGTCGGATTCAGTGTCGCACCAACCTCCTCAAGAAGAAGGTAGTGGACTCGGCCACTTGTGAAGTCTGTACCTCTGATGATGAGTCCGCGATACATGTCATCTTCGAATGTCCTTTTGCCAAGGCTTTCTGGATTTCAATCGGCTTCCAGCAGTTCCAGCGAACATTGCTGACCTTCACTGCATCCAACGCCCAATTGAGGTTCCACAAAAATTCTTTAGCACCTTTATTGCACTTTGTTGTTGGCAATTATGGAAGAGACGGAATGGAGTCATCTTCAGAGATGAAGCAACATCTAGAAGGCAAGTTCTGGCTGCATGTGTGGCAGATGCGCAGCTCTGGAAGCTACGACTACCAAAGAAGGACGCTGCAACAGCAGATCATTGGGCTGGTGTTTTCAGAAGTTCTATGTTATAAGTAGCTAAAGAAAACCAGAGTTTAAAAGATGTAATTTCTGAACATTGTAGCCTTCTGGCTCAAAGCAATCAATATATATTCAGGTGGGGATCCTCTCCCCCCCAGTGACCTTCAAAAAAAAATATCTAAATTGCCCTTGTTTCCTTTATTTCCCCTTCTGTTTCTCACGCTCGAAAGGAAAAGAGAAGCCCGAGCGGGCGCAACGCGTGTATGGAGGAAGACGGTGCCGGCGGACTCTTCGTCCACCCATCCTATGTTGTTGATGACAGTGAGGATGAAGATGAATTAGAGGATGACAGTGAGGATGAAAATGAGTTATAGAGTATGAAGGGTCTGTTTGGCACAACTCAGCTTCACTAGTGAAGCACAAGTAGCTTTTTTAGTAAAGCTGAGCTATTTTGGAAAATGTGTATGGCAAAATAGCTTCACCAACAACTCAAGAGGGAGAGAGATGGGATAAACTACTATTTTCAGATTCATCCCAACTCATGTCTTTGTGAGAGGAGGAGAAAAACAGCTTCATCCATAAAGTTGTTTTGAAAATGAGTGTTTGGTAAAAAAAAGGTCACAACAGCTCATGAAGCTGCTGTGAGCTGTGCCAAACAGGCCCGAAGTATGGGATGAGGATGAGGTGCCATGCAATGAGGGAAACCATGCTCCAAATGTAGAATATGATCCATTGCCTCTGTATAAACATTGCCAATGTGTAACTTTGTAGATCAAGAAGTGCGTCAGATCACCCGAAAGCACTTTCTATCACTACACACATAGATCAACCTGTGAAGGCTAAAGGCAAAAGGAAAGTGAACCCCACGAGGAAGAAGCAAGGGCTAGGTCAAAAGGACATTGACTTTCCAAAGGTGCCACTTGATAGGTCATCGATGGAGAAGGAAAATAGGACAATCTACTAGCCCTGCAATGATTACAAGAAACCAAAGAAGGCTCAACCTTTGATTTCTAATACGCATGTCGAATTGACTAGGTGCATGTAAATTTGTTCAGAAATCCACCAATGTCGAATTGCACCTCTATCAGTCTTTGATATGTGTTTAGTTGAAATCTAATAAGCCTAATTTACACTTCCTCCTTTTCAAATTATAAGTTGTTGTGATTTTTCTGGATGCATATTTTTCTCTATGCACCTAGATCTATATTATGTTTAGATACATACTAAAAGATATGTATCTAAAAAAGCTATAACAACTTACAATTTGAAAACAGAGAAAATATAAGCTTTTGTTGTGCCCTTTATATATTATTATGAATCTATGTATTGACTTTCAAGTTTTGATCTTAATAGTTAATATTATTTTTATCCATGTGTAAATTTGAAATTCAAGTACTTACGTGTCTTTATTCAAATATATCTATTTTTATAAGTGGGTTGTGCTTGGTTTCCCAGATTACCCGGCCAGCCCTCCTCAAGAAATGCACATTCGCCCACGCTGTCCACTGCTACCCCTACTGCAACGCAGCACGCCACCGAGGCGCCAACTCACCCATCACTCCTCCCTCCCTCGTCTCTGCTTCTCCCCTCCCAAAAGCCAAAACCCACCCGCACCGCAGCCACTGGCGACAGATGACCTGGGACAGGAGGGCGGAAGTGAAGGATCGAGGCCTCGAGGGAAGGCCGGGAGAGCGTGATAAGTCAGGAGCGGAGGCGATGGGGCACTGCTGTAGCCGTACGGCCCGCACCCACGAGCTTGCTTTAGATGAGCATGGTTGTCGTTGAAGGTACGTTGCTCTGCCAACCCATGCCGCGCGTTAGTCTAGGGGAGCGGAGTGATGATGACTATTGTGCACTTCTCTTTTCTTTTGGGAGATGAAATTTGTTTTGGTTTGATTTCTTGGTGTGCTATGTTTGGTTTCTTGGACCAAAGTTGGTGCCTTTATCCTGAGCAACTGCTAGGTTATATGTATGATCTATCTTCTTCTTTCTCAGTAGATCTTTTGCATGTCTAGATTCTTTTAGCAAAGCTGGTATCTTTAAGCCTTACATAACCTTTGGATATCTTTTCTGGGAGATGTATTTCATAATTTTACACCTTGTGCATCGATGTGTAGGACGTTGTGGCCTGCTTCTACAGGGTAGATGATTAAGTCTTCGAGAGATGGCATGTAGTTGCAGAGGTAGCCGAGTGTGACAATCCCTACCTGAGTCTGAAGTATGCATTGCCATTCCCGCATGTCTTGTTGTGCCATAGTTTGCTAGGATTTAGATGGATGTGGTGGCGAGCAAAAGGGTGTGTTTTCATTTGAGGATGATGTGCTGCATCATTCTCTTTAATTTAGTGAAATGACTCTATTCCTGATGTTTACACTAATTATTAGCTTGTGAAGTAATTAGGTGGTGACGTATTAATTTATTCTATTTCACAAATCAAACAAAAATGTAAGAAGTGAGACAATAATAGACTACCTCATTTCTTGAACCAAACACCCCTAACTGAACCAATTGCATGTGTTAATCTCTGTCTTTGCAATCAATACATCGGTTGTGATCTTGGTGAGCTAGCTCTTGATTGTAGACAGTTAATAGGCACTAGACGGTTGTGATGCTAGATGGAGTATAGATGAATGTCAAACCCTATTCATAGTTTCTAAATAAAGTTTGTTGTAACTGGACAAAAAATAGGACGTATCTATATGAGTCTGGTGTTAGACTATGAACAAAAAGAGAGTAAACATAGAACTTTTATCCATGACATTTTAACACTTATCTCACCAAAATTATCTACCATGTAGGAACACTGGTTGATGGAGTAATTAACTACTAATAATTATCACAATGCTCTTGTTTAGGTACTTGGAGGAGGAGGGGACAATGCTACCAACGAGACGAAGAGAAAGAAGAAGAGGAAGTGGAGGATGAACGGGAGGAGGAACGGGTGGAGGATGGGGAGGTAGAGCAAGAGGAAGAGGACAATAAGACGCTATCCTCAACTCTTTGGACCACGACAAAGGAATGAGAATGTAATAATGATTCACCCTGCATGTGTTCATGATAACATGTCTATTGTTAAATAACTAACAACCGATTATTGAATGCTGTTTTAGGACTTGCCTATCATTATGTTTGATATTAATAATAGTGAGAAAGAATATAAGGTTGTGATGGATTCAATCAAGGTGCGCCAGTGTACCTTTGCGTAAGAGTTGGTCGGGCACAATGTGACAATATGCCCATTTCCTAACTGAAAGACCGGGCATAGTCAATTAGTCACTTCATCATTCGATTGACTGATCATATAGATCCTTATTTTATGGCGGACCTTCTATTCCGTGACTAGAATACGTATTTCATCGCATTTCGATGACATCGAATTCTAAGCGAAGTTGAGTGTTTAGGGGCTCAAGGAGAAGTGAATGCCCAAATCAAGGTTGGGCCAAGAACCTGGTACAGGTTTCACAATGAGAATATGCCTGCTTGTTTGAACACCTTGGGTGAGGATATAGGTCTGGGTAGCAACCACATTGGGTAAGCTCTAAACTCCACTAAACTAGTAGAGTAGTGTGTAACTGTGTATATCTTTGTTTCTTACAACTAAAAGTACCCGATGACTGTTATTGTGCCGCTTGAAGAGACACGACAACACCGAGCTGTAGTATGGTTCGGATACCCATAACCTTGTAAGGTATTGTAACACCCTCGGTGTTACTGCACAAAACATTGACTAAATCATGTCTTGAGCATCACGTGTATGTGTCAATGCATGTAAGAAGGTGTAAAAATAAAGTTCTTGGCATAAAAAATGATTAACACAATTGGTAAATGAAAGGTATTCAATGGTTCACATTATATCACTTAAGGTTGGAAACTAATTTTTATTGAGCAAAAATACTATAGAATGCATATGCGACCCTTAAATAAATTTTGATGTGTGAACTTTGTAGGTGGTAGTGCAATGTTCGTCTTAGCAAAGTGTTATTCTTAGCTGGTGTTTCTAGTAGCTTGAAAATCAAACTTGCAAACAAAATTAGCCAAGACTTAGAGTGATTTTCAAGTCTGAAAACAGCTTGACGAGGCCATGTTCGGAAATTTATTTTGCTTGAGTTTGTTAGTAAATTGTGTCAAGACGTAGCCCTGGTAGCTAGCCCTAGGTACCCTCTCGGGTATGGTATAGTTGATCGAGCTCGAGTCAAGCTTGGTTAGTGGGTACGCGCGCTTTAAAAATCATGCACGAACATTGTCTCGGTTGTCGGCCTCTGCGTGCGCGGTCAACCTATGGGCCACCGATGCCGTGCGCCTGGCCGCGCTACCATGCTGGGCTAGCCCGGTCCGTCCTGGCCTGGCCATGGTCGGCAACAGCCGACCGCTGCCCCCACGCTGCCCTGCTGTCCCTTTTCTCCCCCACATTGCGCACGTCAGGGTCAGCTCTCGTCCCGTTCATGCCGCTGCAGCTCTACGCCGCTGTCGGCTCTGGTCTGTGGGCGTGTCCTAGCAGCTTGCGTGCACGGCGTAGCTGCCACGGTACGCGCTGTAGTCCTTGCTTGTGTCGCCCACTCTCACCTTGCCGAGCAGAGGTGACCTAGGCGCTGACTGCCTCTCTTCTCCCCATCTCTCCCCTGTCCGCCATGGCTGTTGGGGCCACCTCTTGTGCACCAGCTGTGTGGGACCACCAGCGCCAAATTTCTCGCACCCATGACACCACATTGGAGTCAGCCAACCCCACCTCGCCCAGAGCACCGCCCCACTATACTACAATTTTGGAGTTGTTCATCCACCCAGCCATTAAGGACGAGCTCGGTCGTGACTCTTGGGTGCCCTCAAGCCGCGCCCCTCGAGTCAAATTGAGAGCACCAACAGTTTCACCCCAACCTGCCCTGCACCCTGCGCCCCTGCCTCGAACCCATATCGCCCTCTAGCTCCCGCTGGTGCAACCACGCCGCCGCAGTGCGTCGCCATACCCCCCTTGGGCGCACGTGGCCGGCTCGTTTCGAGCAAGCTCCGGCCAAGCCTTTGTTTCGGCCGAGTTCGGGGTAAGTCACTGGAGCTCACCCGGCCCCGCTACCACTCTCTTAGCACCCTAGCTCACCGGAACATGTCCGTCACCGCCGCAGGTTGCCCGCCGCCGTGGGAAGGCACCCCACCTCATCTTCGACCTCCAAATCACTGCCCGTTGCCGCACGTCAACCCCTAGGTGAGCACCGGCCCCCTAGCTAGGCTTGTGCAGACCCGAGTTGCCTGGTGTGGTGCCTCCGTGCAAGCCGGGCGACGCCGACGAGCGTGGGGATCCCTGAGGACCTCCCCATTGCGAAGGAGCAAAAGTGCGAGGGCTTTAGCGCTTAAGTGTTGACCGGTGAAATAGTCGGTTTTGTAACACCCCAGGTGTATATCACCAATTAGGCAGTGGGTTTGAGCTCAAACATGACAGATTAAGTGGAGATGACAATGTCGAGGTCAACCTATGGAGATGAGCCTAACTTAAAGTTGGATGCTGCATCATTGCTTTACATATAAGCTAGTTTCAAATATATATGCTTGGATGGTGTTATTGCCATATCTTCATGTGTCTCACCTTGGTACCTATCTATATTGATCCCTGGAAAATTTTCATGAAGTTTGGAATCAAAAAGTTACGTGAAATGATAAGTTCCATTCCTACTGGAAATTGCCCCATTAAGTTAATGGAACTATAGAACACCAACCAAACCTTGCAAATTGTCCAAATGACTCTAGATGAACTCTACAACACCTTAACTACACTTAGGGCACTTAATGGAACAATGTTCATGTTGATCATTTTGCCTAAATGTGCTTCTAAGTGATGGTTGACCATGTATGGACCCTGGAACACTTTTGTTTGACCGTTTCAAAAGTGTGACCTAAAAGCTTTGCATGACTGTGCACCCTTTTACAAAGTTGTAGAGAATTTTATAAGGAACAAACTTTGTTTAAGAGTCAAGTCATGAAAATGTGTGGAACATGATCAAAAAGGGCCCACAAGTCAGATTTTGGGACTGTTTCCAACACTTAACAATTTTAAAGACCTGATTTCAGTGTCTTCGACATTGGCATCCCGCGTTCTCAAGTTTTTGTTAAGCGACTTGGTTTGACCCCTTAATAAAAGTTGGAGTAGACATTATAGAGAAGAGCATGTAAAAGTATGGCATCAATTTGACTTAGTGTTGACCTTCAATTTTGGATGTTTGCTTTTCGTGGTCAAATCGCTGACACTACCAAGTTTGGTACTAATTATCTGCTAATCCAATAGCCTAACGGCCAAGCACCCTTAATCAAAGTTGTAGAGCTTTAGGAGGAGAGCAGATTTTGTTTTGGGCCCAAGATCCAATTCGGCCCATATCCAGCCCAAAAACGGCCTCCAAGATGCCTCAAGCTGCGCCCGCCACCTGTTCGGAGAAAGTCCTCAAAGGCGACAGGTGTCCCGAACGTGGCCGCCATGCGTTTCTCCTTGCTGCCGCGTGCCGGGAGCCTGGGGCCATTGAGGAGCCACCCGAGCGCCTGCCTCGGTCTCGCTTCCTCCTTACCCGGCCGCGCTTCACATCCCCTTGGTCGCTCCCAAGTGTTCCGCGTGCTGGGCGTGGCCGCGGCCGCCATGGGCGCCGAAGCGGGGCTCCGAGCTCGGTCACCATCCTTGCCACCGTTAGCAGCCGCCGTGCACCAAACTGCCACCGCCAGGAGTTTCTTTACCTTTCTGCGAGCTTGAACGCCATTTTCCCCACCTCCAATTGTCACCGGAGGGCGCTGTCCGCCATGGCCGACCGGCCAACTCCCAGGGCCGCCGTCGACCCATCATCTCTGACTTCCCTCCACCAAATTGACCGCGCCCTCGAGTTTCTAGCACCAAGCCGCACCTCCTGGACTGCTCACCTCACCGGCTCCGCCCCCGCGGCTTGCTGCCGCCGGAGCACCGGCCGACGGGCCGCCGGCGCACGTGACCAAGCCGCTGCCGATCGCCTTCCGCCGCTCCTCGGCCACCCCTGGGTGCGGAATGGCACGGTGGTGCCCGCGCTGCCCCTCTCTGCCGCTGACACCGACCTCACCGGCCGGAGGATGGCCGGCCGGCAAGCCTTCTCCACCTCCCCTGTTCTGTAAAGGAGGAGAGGACCGCGGGGTTGAATTGAGGAAAAAACAGGGGGTTAAGTGATGAAACTGTGACTCAAGTGAATAGTGACTAGAAGGACCTGTTCGTTAGAATCTATTTTTGTGAGAAGTACAGGGTCACCAGCGCAAGACGTCATTTGTTATTTCGGTTTAATCTTTTTATTTTACAGATTTCAGTGTTGAACTTTGGAAAGTCATAGTAATTAGTAGAAAAATCATAAAATAGCAATTGAGGACTTTTTGGAAACCCTGAGAAAAGATCTATGCAGTGGAGTCATAATATGTTAAATGTTTGTAGATATTTTCTGATGTCTTTATTTAAGCCTTAAAAATGCTCCAAAAATGTTATAAACTTGACCAGAGCCATATCTAGAGTTTTAGATATCCAAAAATAGTGATTCTTATTTTATTAATTTTGTGATGACATGCACTTGCTAGGAAAAATATTAAACACCCTAGTTGTTCACTGTTTTCTTAAGATTTTGATTGGACCTTGATAAATAAGGAATTTACATTATATTGCTTGTTATTTTTATATCTTGAGTTGTGCTGCTCCAATTGATGTAAAATTTTTATGGTAGTCTTTCCATGCTATGAATGTACTATGGTAGAAATTTCATGGTCATTGCTTACTGTATGCTCAAGTTATTGATTTAACTTGTTTATAGCTTGATAAATAGCTTATAAATAATATATAAATGGTAAAATAGAAAATGTTGTTCCATTACCTTAGTATAATGTTTCTCTATCATATTGATTCATAATATGGCCTTATGTTCACAGAAAATATTGAGTTTTAGGTTTAACTTGCTCTCACATGATTTATTGCCATAGCTATTTGTCTTTTTCATAGAGGTTGAGATACATGTCCAATTAGCTTGAAATCTATACAGTAGACTTTTGAGAGTATTTGTAGACCCCTGTAATTTTGGTAGAATTTATTGAGTATCTTTATGATGTGGTCATAATTCCACCTAATGATCTAAATAAATTAAGAAAATGTATTAAAAGAATTTATTTAGTAATTGACACTATGTTTTCTGATGTTCATTAGTCATGTATGAAATGTTGGTAAAGTTGGTTTTTCCCAATTATATGTTTGTAATGGAAGTTAATAATTATTACTTGCAAATGAGGTTTCTGGACAGATCTGGAAATTTAGCAAAGTTCTTCATGATAATGTGCTTTGTTGTGAAACTTATTTATACAAAAGTTGTATATAATTTATGTATCTAACTGCTGTTAAAATTTGGTGGCATTTGGTCATGTGGTTTAGGAGTTATAGCTGTTTAAAGTTAGGTTACAGAATTGCTTGCTCTCTGTCTTGTTAGACCAGTTTCTGTGTTTGTGTAAATTCGATAGGTTAAACTTTGGAATAATGCTGTGCTGTTTATAAATGAAATTTATATAATTTCATAAGCTTTCCAGAATGTCTTCTTGCAAGTCATTTGGATTTAGGGATCTCCAGTTGTGATTAATTTACTGAGCTACGGTGTGTATGTCCAAAAAGTGACAGATTTTAGTTGTAGTGCTTTGATTAACTTTGCCATGCTAATGTGTTGAAGGGTGACTCATATCTTTGATGATACTTGGGTGGTACCCTGTGATCTTGTGAGACTTGTTTCTTGATTGATGTGCTTGCCCTCTTCTATGTTATGTCTTAATGAAGATTAAGTTAATTAGCTCTAGGGTTTATGTGAACTTTGGTATTCTTGTTTGATTACTTTGTTTATTGCACTTCTATGCATTCATACATATGCATTGTTGCACCTCATTTAGGTACGTTAGCTAAAGCACGTGAAGGACCTAAGGTGGAGCCAAACCCGAAGATGGAGTTGGTGGATCCATCCCGAAGATCGAAGGACCGGACAAGTGGTAGATTGGAAGATGCTCGCCAAGCGAACTCATCTGACATACTCTAACTTGAGTCGGATCCTAGGCAAGCCCCGGAGCATTATAAGCATCCTATCTTTAAAGCAATTAATTATATATATGTTATAAGTATTGTTGCATTAAGTGATAGGAGTTGGTTGGAAACCCTTGCTGCATTATATCATTCCTTGTCCAGATATATGAATCCTTGAATCCTACATAGATTAGGATCGAGTAGATGCTTAGCCCTGCTTTAAGCGGTAGAAGTCAGGTGATTTCCTGTCACCTGCGAGATATAGGGATATTCATATATGGCACGGTTGGCTATATTTGCTATCATGGAAAGGAACCATGTGTTAATAAAATGAAATGAGACCGGGCGGGATGATGATAGTGAAGCGACAAGGCATGGAGGTCTTGGGTGTGAATCTATCCCCGTCTGAGTCGTTTAAGGACCGATTCGTTGTACGTCCTTGAGTCATGTTGAACGCAGTCTAACACTTAGTTGGCCGGATAAGTCGTTCCGACCGCGAAGCCGAGTAATGTGATTCAGGCCGGGAATCAAATGGTAGGTTGCTTCTTGGAGGAGAGAAAGGATGTGCTTGGGGACATTGGCGTAAGACCAAGGGGGGTTAGAGTCCCTATCACCTGGCAGAGTGTCGCCCTTGGGGTCGTGACATCATTCGGACCCGCGATTCCTGAATCATATGAAAAGGTGGCTTGTGCGACCCTGGCAGGGGCCTGCGCGGTGAGTGTTAGAAATACCCCTCCAGCTGGATAGGAATTCGATTCGAATCGCCGTCGCTCCCGGTTAGTGAGCACTTGACTTGAACAGCGACAACATAGATTCCATTAAATTGAACGGGTGGTTAATTGGATAACGATGGAAAGGTTTCCTCAATTTATACCTGCTATGGTTAATATTATTTGCTCCTAATAAAGTGAGTGCTCTAGTACAGGTTCTAATATAGATGATAGGTTAATGATAATTAACTTGATGCTTAAACATTAATGATTGATCATCTATATTAAGCTTTTATGCAAAATGTTGTCAAGCTAGCCCCACTTTATATCAGCCTTGCATGATCCTTGGTGTCACCTTATTTCTAGTTTCTGACGGGTAAGTCTAGCTGAGTACTTTGTCGTACTCAGGGTTTTATCTCCACTTGTTGCAGGTTGTGAAGTATCATGGCTACTGCAAGAGTTGGTTGGCTCCTGCCGTAGAGGCGGAGTGTGATCACGGGCATGATCCTTCTGAGTTATCTTCTCTCTAATGCTTTTGTTGGAAGTCGACCTTAGTACTGACATATATTTGAAATAAAGGTGTTGTTAGTTTCAAATTACTTTGCTTCCGCTACTTTTAAACTTAAGTTGTAATAACTTTGTTGAACTCCGATGTATATTTAATTACTTATGAAATGGTTGTAACATGTGACTTGTTATGTTAAATCACTACGATCTTGGCTTGTATGTTGGTTGGTTTGAAATCCCTCGTGAATTCATTGGACTACGGGAGTTATATGGGCTCAAGTGCGAGAATTTGATCACTTCGGTGATTGTTTTTGTACTTGTGCTCTTATAATTTGGACGGTTCCGTTACAGGTTTCGCGTTTGGGTAAAACATCTTAAGCCGGAGGACTCTTTAGCAATGTTGCCAACGCGCGCCGGCTTCCCCCACCTTGGGCCGCTTCCTCGCATGGGCCGCGCCCATCATGGGCCGCCTCATGTGCACAGGCTGCGTGTGCGCACGCTGCGCGCGGCTAGGCCATCTCGTGTGGGTCATGCCGAGGGAATCGGTTCTTCTTTTTCTAAGTGAATTAAGTAGTGGTTTATAATTGAGTTTTTATCAATTCGTGTAGATATCCAAAGACTATGAAACCACTTTAGTTAAGTTTCTAAATCCATGATATACATGACTATATAATTAGTTTATGTATTTCTGTGATGATGCCGAGATATACTAAATCATTTGGAAAGGCTTAAAAATCACTAGGATAATGTTGTAGGAATTTTGGCGGCAAATCGGTAGTAGGATTGATCATGAAACTTTCATAGTAGCTTTATGGTATCCTCATGTGCTTGCTGTAAATTTCATAGCCTTAGGTTAAACTGTTTCATATGGTGGCGAAATAGCCTTAAAATGAATATAAATAAAAATCAGGATATCGACTTGTAAAATGAAGCAACTATAAGATGAGTTTGATATCTTAATTGATGATGAAGATAGATAGCATGTTACCTTAGTCATTAGAACTAGTTTTGTAGCATAACATGTGTGTTGCATTTTAAGAGTTGTTGTTGCCTTATGCTAAATGTTGCATCATTATCGCATGCATGTAGAGAACGACCTAGTGGAGTTCGGGACCGCTGACGATCAGGAGTACGAGGAGATCATCAAAGAGTACGAGGAGGATATCTTCGTGCCAAAGGAGTTCCAGAAGCCGCCCGTGATTGACACCACTGACCTTGCACCTGTCCAAGGCAAGCCTCGGTGCATAAACCGTATTTTGATAATCATTATATATGTGTGTGGTGCATTTATGTGCAGGAATTTTATGATACCCACATGCATATATAAATTTCCCTATGAGTCTTACTAGTGCAGGATTGCATAGTTACTTTGCTTAGGTTTATCGGTAGCATGGGTAACCTGTCGCTACTCACAACAGGTGATTATTATTATCATAAATCTAAAAAATGACATGGTGGAAAGGAAATGCTGACCGGGCAAGGATGTGGTATGGGTATTGGTGGGTGTAACAGGTTGTGTTCCACGGCCACGAGGCATAGCTTGGTTGCACTGTTTTCCTGTCCATGTCGATTAAGGACCGTTCTTTGTATGGATCCTGGTGAAAGTCCTATGTTTGGTGTTGGTAATTAGTGACAATGCCTAAGTACTAATCCTATATCTAAGTTGTATATAACATATACGGATTAGTACATTCCAAGGTTGGTGGCAAGATGGACATGGTGATCATGATGGCCACACTTGGATTTGGACGCAACCCTACGTGATCAAGGCAAAGGTATATGCTTTAGGGTTGTGTTTTAGTAACCAAGACACCTAGTGGGTGTGGTTACATTATAGGATAGATAGCCGTACTATAAAGAGGGGAATGACGCGGCTATTGAACTCCTAAGTGCCTCTAGGTGTGTATTTCATAATCATATGCATTTGGATAGAACTAATATCGTCTCGAAAAAATGTTTGTGAAAAGGATAACACACTCACATGACGAGATCACTTGGTGGTGTTAGCACATTTGCAAAGGCGGTGGAGTTTGAGCGGTAGAGAGGGTTTAGGGTCCTCTCTCCCTCCCGTCGAGCTTGCGAGGCGGGATTCAGGCGTTTTCGAGAAGTTGAAACGACTATTTTCCACTACGCCGGAAGTCGGAAAAGAAACGGAGGCGAACGGAGGTCACAGAGGTGACCGGATGCTGGACCGGACGCGGTCTCTGGTTGACCGGATGCGTCCGGTCAGCGTTCAGCGTCTGCGTGTATTTCAGTTTGATGATCGGACGTGCAGCGCATCCGGTCACTGACGACCGGACGCGTCTGGTCGTTCAGGGAGCTTACTGGACTCTAACAGGACGCTGGCACTGTGGCGTCCGGTCAGTTCTACAGCGCGTCCGGTCGCTGTTTCGTTGTGCGCTCTCTGGCTTGACCAGCGTGTCCGGTCAATTACGGGACCAGCGCGTCCGGTCGATCCTAGCGCGTTTGGTCTGTGCGACCAGCGCGTCCGGTCGTTGCTTCGCAGCTAGCCGTTGTGTGACCGGCGCGTCCGGTCAGTGTGACCAGCGCGTCCGGTCAGCACGACTTCGGCTGTTTAAGTTTCTAACGGCTATATTCAAAGGGGTACGTCTGTAAATACTTGTTGACCGGCTCAAAGCTCTCTCTCTTGAACATTTGACATACTTGTGAGCACTTTGAGCTAAGCAACTCCCCTCCCACTCATCTCTCTTGCTTCTTTGCATATTCGAAGTGAGATTGAGTGATCCAAGTGCATTTGCATTGTGAGATTGCATCTAGTTGGCACTTGGTGATTGATTTGCTGCGGGATTCTTGTTTCTCTTGGTGGTTTCCGCCACCTAGACGGCTTGGAGCAGCTTTTAGGCATTGGCAAGAGTTGGTGATTGTTCTTAGCCACCTCCGGTGATTGTGAGGGGTTTGTGCCTACCTCGGCGAAGTGCCAAAGGCAACATTAGTAAATTGCTCGTGTCATTGCAACCTTTTGCCATTTGGTAGGTTCTTATGGCGCCTTTTGAGAGGCTCGATGTGAGACCGATTAGCCACCGAACCACGTGGTGAAGAGGGACACAACGGGGACTAGCTTACCGGCAAGCACGTGAACCTCGGGATAAATCTTCGTGTTATCACTTTCATATTATGATTGATTGATCCCGGTGTTCGGTTATCTTGGTATTCATTGTTGATCATATTGGTTGGCTCAATACTTCGCCCCTCGGTGAATCTCTCCTAACTCAACTCTGCATTACCTTCTTAGTTATCTTTGCTAGCTAGTTAGCTTTGCTAGAGTAATTCCTTTGTGTAGCTTGCTAGCTGTAGTTATAGTTACCTTCTCGGTTTGACTTATGCAGTTGAGTGTAAATATACTAGAATTGTGAATTGGTTAGGTGGCTTGCAAACACCCCGTAGGCTAAGCAAAACTCGCATCTCACTATTTGTTATATTGATAAACTTGTTTAGCTTGTCTTTGTAGAAATTTTTAAAAGGCTATTCACCCCCCTCTAGCCATCAAGACCTTTCAAGTGGTATCAGAGCCGTAGTCACCGTTTGTAAGGCTTAACAATCTCGGTGTAAGATGGCTCAAGTTATGTTCAATCATGTTAATGGCAAGCCTCCATTATTTGATGACGTCTCTTCATTTGATCATTGGAAAAGGAAGATGAAGCAATACCTAGGCAATATACATGAGAAGGTTTGGGAAGTGACCAGAGAAGGATACATCATTCTTGATGAGGAAAATCTCACTCCCAATGACCGCATCAACAAACAATGCAACACGGCGGCATTTGACACAATCTACCGTGCCATTGATGACAAAGTATTTGAGCAAATCAAAGATCTTGAAAAGGCAAATGAGCTTTGGATAAGGCTTGAAGAAACATATGAAGGCACTTCAACGGTAAAATGTGTCAAACTATATATGCTCAAGGACAAGTTCTCCACTTTCAAGATAAAGGATGATGAATCCATTCCAGAGATGTTCTATAGGCTCCAAGTCATTGTCAATGATTTCAAGGGGCTTGGAGAGAAGGTTGAGGACAAGGACTTCTCACACAAGTTCTTGATGTGCTTACCCAAGAAGTTTGCCACCTTAAGAAGAATGATCTTTAGAGAGGGATTGGACAAGGTCAAACCAACCGATGTGCTTGGAGATATAATGACCGATGCCCAATACAATGATGATGAAGATGAGGTAGATGAGAAGAAGGAGACCAAGGTCAAGCAAGAGAAGCCCATTACATTCAAGGCTTCATCTTCTAAGGGCAAGAGCAAGGTGGAGAGCGATGATGATGATCCATTCGATGATGAGACCATGGCCCTCCTAGTGCACAAGATGGGGAGGTTCATGAAGAAGAAAGGATATGGTGCAAGAAAGAGAAGGGACTTCATGAAGGCAAAGGAGTCGCTTTGCTATAATTGCAATAGCCCCGATCATGTAGTGGCAAAGTGCCCATATGAAGATAAAAGATATCATGATGGAGAGTTGAAGTTGAAGAAGAACAAGAAGGACAAGAAGGAGAAGAAAGAGAAGAAGAGCTTCACTATCAATAAGAAGAACAAGGGTGGCGGCTATGTGGTCACTTGGGATAGTGATAACTCTGATAGTGATGATGATAGCTCTAGTGATGATGAGAGGACTACTCGACGAGCCATTGCAAACATCGCCCTCTCCAACAAGCCATCCATCTTCGACACTACATCGACATGCCTTATGGCCAAGCCTACCAAGGTAAAATATGATGATAGTGATGATGATTCTTGTGCTAGTGATGGTTGTAGGAGTGATGATGAGGAGGATGAGGACTACTCCAAGGATGATCTATTAGGCATAATAGATCAAATGAGCAAGGGCTACAAGAGGACAACCAAGAAGTGCAAGATCTTAGAGCAAGAGCTCATTGCCAAGAGCAATGAAAATGATGCCTTGATAGAGGAGCTTGTTGCTCTCAAAAAGAGTAAGGAGTGCAAAAGAATTGAACAAGAGCTCAAAGCTCTTAGGAAATCCTTTGATGAGCTAGAGGCTTCTCGTGAGTGTCTAAAGGAAGACCACGAGGATCTTGAAATTGCTCACACTAGGCTTAAGGAAGCCCACTCCACTCTACTTGAGCTCATCAAGGAAAAGGACCTCAAGTTGGAGAAGCTCATGAAGGAAGCTATGGAGGAGCAAGTGATTGTCACTTGTGATATTAGACTAACATGTGATATTATTAATGATTCTTTATTTGTTGGTCCTACTAATGCTTCATGTAGCTCATCATCATCCACCACAACTACCTCTACCTCTACTACTAGTGATTCATCACTTGTGGTTGAGAATGAGACTCTCAAGAGAGAGGTGGATGATCTCACCCGTGCATTAGGCAATGCCTATGGTGGGGATGCCCACTTGCTAAAATGCTTGGGTAGCCAAAGGTTCTCTCTTAACAAAGAGGGTTTAGGCTATACTCCCAAGAAGGGCAAGGCGGCCTTTGCTACTCTAAAGCCTCGCTTTGTGAAGGACAATGGTCATTATTGCAATAGATGCAAGCAAGTTGGGCATCTAGAGATTAATTGCAACAAAATGAACAAGAACAAGAAAAATGCTAATGTACCTTACATTCCTTTTGATTCTTGTTATGTGCTTACCAAGGGTGAGAAAGGTGTGCATGCTAGGTTTGTTGGTACACCAATTGTGGGCCCAAAGAAGAAGGCCATTTGGGTACCAAAGAGCTTAGTGACTAACCTCCAAGGACCTAAGCAAGTATGGGTACCTAAAAGACATTAAATTATTTTGTAGGTAAATTATAAGGCTGGAGGAATGCATTGGGTGCTTGATAGTGGGTGCTCTCAACATATGACCGGTGATTCAAGAATGTTCAACTCTCTCAAATCAAATGATAGTGGCATTGATAGCATCACATTTGGTGACAATAGCAAGGGTGATGTCAAGGCTCTTGGAAGGATTGCAATCTCAAATGATCATAGCATTTCCAATGTGCTCTTAGTTGAAAAGTTGAACTTCAATCTTCTCTCGGTTGCTCAATTGTGTGATCTCGGTTTCAAATGCATCTTTGGTGTTGATGATGTGGAGATAGTGTTGATGGCTCCAACTTGATCTTCAAAGGTTTTAGATATGAGAATCTTTACTTGGTTGATTTCAATGCTAGTGATACTCAACTTTCAACATGCTTGCTCACTAAATCAAGTATGGGTTGGTTATGGCATAGAAGACTTGGTCATGTTGGCATGAAGCAATTGAACAAGTTAGTGAAGCATGACTTAGTTAGAGGCTTGAAGGATGTCACATTTGAGAAAGATAAGCTATGTAGTGCATGTCTAGCCGGAAAGCAAGTGGGCAACACTCATCCATTGAAGAGCATTATGTGCACTTCCAAGGCATTTGAGTTGTTGCACATGGATCTATTTGGGCCAACTATATACACAGCATTGGTGGCAACAAGTATGGCTTTGTGATTGTGGATAATTTCACTAGATATACATGGGTATTCTTTCTTGGGGACAAAAGTGATGTATTTGACATATTCAAGAAGTTCATCAAGAGAGTGCAAAATGAGTTTGAAACCATAATCAAGAAAGTAAGAAGTGACAATGGAAGTGAGTTTAAAAACACAAGAGTTGATGAGCTATGTGATGAGCTTGGAATCAAACATCAATTCTCGGCCAAGTATACACCTTAATCAAATGGCTTAGTTGAGAGGAAGAATAGAACCTTAATTGATATGGCAAGATCAATGTTGAATGAGTATAATGTGAGTAATTCATTTTGGGCCGAAGCAATCAACATGTCTTGCTTCTATAGCAACCGCCTCTATTGCCACAAGTTCTTAGAGAAGACACCATATGAGATCTTAAATGAAAGAAAGCCTAACATTGCATATGTAACGGAACCATCCAAATTATAAGAGCACAAGTACAAAAACAATCACCGAAATGATCAAATTCTCGCACTTGAGCCCATATAACTCCGGTAGTCCAATGAAATCACGAGGGATTTCAAACCAACCAACATACAAGCCAAGATCGTAGTGATTCAACATAACCAGTCACATGTTACATTCATTTCACAAGTAATTCAATATACATCGGAGTTCAACATAGTTAGTACAACTTAAGTTCAAAAGTAGCGGAAGCAAAGTAATTTGAAACTAACATTGATCTTATTTCAAATACATGCCAGTACCAGGGTCGACTTCCAACAAAAGCATTAGAGATAAGGTAGCTCAGAAGGATCATGCCCATGATCACACTCCGCCACTACGGCAGGAGTCAACCAACTCTTGCAGTCGCCATGATACATCACAACCTGCAACAAGTGGGGATAAAACCCTGAGTACAAGAAGGTACTCAGCTAGACTTACCCGTCAGAAACCAGAAATAAGTGACACCAAGGATCATGCAAGGCTGATATGAAGTGGGGCTAGCTTGACAACATTTTGCATAAAAGCTTAATATAGATGATCAATCATTAATGCTTAAGCATCAAGTTAATTATCATTAACCTATCATCTATATTAGAACCTGTACTAGAGCACTCACTTTATTAGGAGCAAACAATATTAACCATAGCAGGTATAAATTGAGACAACCTTTCCATCGTGATCCAATTAACCATCAGTTCAATTTAATTGAATCTACGTTGCCGCTGCTCAAGTCAAGTGCTCACTAACCGGGAGCGACGGCGATTCGAATCGAATTCCTATCCAGCTGGAGGGGTATTTCTAACACTCACCGCGTAGGCCCCTGCCAGGGTCGCACAAGCCACCTTTTCATATGATTCAGGAATCGCGGGCCCGAATAATGTCGCGACCCTAAGGGCGACACTCTGCCAGGTGATAGGGACTCTAACCCCCCCTTGGTCTCACGCCAATGTCCCCAAGCACATCCTTTCTCTCCTCCAAGAAGCAACCTACCATTCGATTCCCGACCTGAATCACATTACTCGGCTTCGCGGTCGGAACGACTTATCCGGCCAACTAAGTGTTAGACTGCGTTCAACATGACTCAAGGACGTACAGCGAATCGGTCCTTAAACGACTCAGACGGGGATAGATTCACACCCAAGACCTCCATGCCTTGTCACTTCACTATCATCATCCCGCCCGGTCTCATTTCATTTTATTAACACATGGTTCCTTTCCACGATAGCAAATATAGCCAACCGTGCCATATATGAATATCCCTATATCTCGCAGGTGACAGGAAATCACCTGACTTCTACCGCTTAAAGCAGGGCTAAGCATCTACTCGATCCTAATCTATGTAGGATTCAAGGATTCATATATCTGGACAAGGAATGATATAATGCAGCAAGGGTTTCCAACCAACTCCTATCACTTAATGCAACAATACTTATAACATATATAGAATTAATTGCTTTAAAGATAGGAGGCTTATAATGCTCCGGTGCTTGCCTGGGATCCGACTCAAGTTAGAGTATGTCAGATGAATTCGCTTGGCGAGCATCTTCCAATCTACCACTTGTCCGATCCTTCTATCTTCGGGATGGATCCACCAACTCCATCTTCGGGTTTGGCTCCACCTTAGGTCCTTCACGTGCTTCAGCTAACGTACCTAAATAAGGTGCAACAATGCATATGTATGAATGCATAGAAGTGCAATAAACAAAGAAATCAAACAAGCATACCAAAGTTCTCATAAACACCTAGAGCTAATTAACTTAATCCACAATAGGGCATAACATAGAAGATTGCAAATACATAAATCAAGACACAAGTCTTATAAGATCCTAGGGTACCAAACCAAGTACCAACAAATATAGGTGTCACACCTCAATACACAAGCACGGCAAAGTTAATCAAAGCACTAGAACTAGAAATTGCTACCTTCTGGACATCAGACCAACAGCTGAATAATTTAATCATAACTGGAGATCTACAACTCTAAATGACTTGCAAGAAGACATTATGGAAAGCTTATGAAATTATCTAAATTTCATTTATAAACATCACAGCATGATTCCAAAGTTTAACATGTCGAATTTACACAAATACCGAAACTGGTCTAACAAGACAGAGAGCAAGCAATTCTATAACCTAACTTTAAGCAGCTGTAGTTTCTAAACCATATGGCCAAATGCCACCAAATTTTAACAGAGGCTAGATACATAAATTATCTACAACTTTTGTATAAACAAGTTTTACAACAAAGCACATTACCATGAAGAACTTTGCCAAGTTCCCAGATCTGTCCAGAAACCTCATTTGCAAGAAATAATTATTAACTTATGTTGCAAACATATAATTAGACAAAACCAACTTTACCAACATTTCATACATGACTAAGGAACACCAGAAAACATAGTGTCAATTACTAAATAAATTCTTTTAATACATTTTCTTAATTTATTTAGATAATTAGGTGGAATTATGACCACATCATAAAGATGCTCAATAAATTCTACCAAAATTACAGTGTCATAAAAATGCTACCAAAAGTCTACTGTCCAAATTTCAAACCATTTGGAGATATATATCAACCCCTATGAAAAAGACAAATAGCTATAGCAATAAATCATGTGAGAGCAAGTTAAACTTAACACTCAATATTTTCTGTGAACACAAGGCCATATTATGAATCAATATGATAGAGAAACATCATACTAAGGTAATGGAACAACATTTTCTATTTTATCATTTATATATTATTTATAAGCTATTTATTAAGCCATAAACAAGTTAGCTCAATAACTTGAGCATACAGTAAGCAATGGCCATGAAATTTATACCACAGTACATTCATAGCATGGAAAGACTACCATAAAAATTTCACATCATTTGGAGCATCACAACCCAAGATATAAAATAACAAGCAATATAATGAAATTTTCCTTATTTAACAAGGTCAAATCACAACCCTAAGCAAACAGTGAACAAATAGTGTGTTTAATATTTTTCCTAGCAAGTACAAGTCATCATAAAATTAACAAAATAAGAATCACTATTTTTGGAGTTCTAAAACTCCAGATCTTGCTCTGGTTAGGTTTAAAAGCATTTCTAGATCTCTTTTTCATCTTAAATAAACACATTAGAAAACATCTATAAACATGTAACTTTTTATGACTCCACTGCATAGATCTTTTCTCAAGGTTTCCAAAAAATCCACTCTTGCTATTTTTGGATTTACCTAGCAAGGGTTATGCATTTTAGAAGATTTACATGAAATGGAAATTCAAAATCAGGATTAAAACCACCCTAACTTCATTTGCTACGCCCACCCGGTTTCGCCCCCATTCGAGTCCCCAGTGGCGCTGACGTGTGGGACCTACTGCTCAGCCGGGCCCGCCTGTCAACCACACGCAGAGGGACAGAGAGAGGGGAAGACCGTCCCCTTCCTCTGGACGCCGGGAACAGAGGAGGTTGGCCGGCCCGCGGCTCCGGCCGGCACGGGTGGCGCCGGCGGTGAGCGGCGGGGCCGTGGCGATGCCCTGGTCTGCGCGCATCCAAGGGAGGTAGCAGCTCCCCCGGAGACCCCTCATGGCGCCCTGGCCACGAGCGCCGGCGGCAAGGAACGATGGCGGCAGGCGGTGGCGGTGCTCCGGTGTCGAGCGACTGGATGCGAGGCGCGCGGGAGGTGCAACATGAGGTGAGGGAGGTGGTGCGGTGGTTCATTCGAGCGGAGGGAGGCCGGAGGCCAAGAATGGCGGTGGCGGCTCGGAGCTCGGCCATGGCGGCCATGGCGGCGGCGCTCTGCGCTGCGCGTGCTGCGGGCAAAGGGAGGCGAGCACGAGTGCGTGGAGAGGGTGGTGGAGTCACTAGTGCACATGGCAGAGACCGCAATGGCTAGGAGCGTTGGGCGCGACAGCGGCGGCCGGAGCTCTGCCGGCCCGGCCATGGCGCGGCCGCGCTCTGCGCGAACAGAGAGGGAGAAGGGAGTGAAGAAGGGGAAAGAAGGGGCGTGCTGGTGCCCCTCCTCATCAGCGGCCGGGCGCAGGGCACGTGGCCGAAGGTGGGATGCGCGGCAGCGGTGGAGGCGCATGGCGGCCACGTTCCGGACGCGCGGCGCTCCCTGAGGCATTCCACCGAACACGTGGCGTGCGTGAAGCCGCCTGACTTGGAGACCATTTCTGGGCCTGCTCGGGTCCGAATTTGGATATGGGCCAATTATGAAAGTTGTTCATTTCATGATGCCCTACAACTCTTGTTTAAGGACCTTAGTCATTAGAGCAATGTATTAGCAGCTAATTAATCTCAAAGTTGACAGCGTCAGTGAGTTGACAGTGATTAGAAACTACAAGAATTGATGGCCAAAATGAAATGCAACTTATGCCATCTTCTTACATGGCCTTTCCCTTCAAGTGAGCTCCAACTTTTACATTTGGACCTACTCATGTTACTTAACAATTTTTGGAGAACGTGACATGCCAATGTCGATGACACTGAAATCAGGGCTTTAATTTCTAAGTGCTGAATTCAGCTCTATCTCTGACTTGTGGGCCCTTTTTGAGCATGTTCCACCCATTTTCATGACTTGACTCTTAAACAAAGTTTGTTCCTTATAAAATTCTCCACAACTTTGTCAAAGGGTGCACAGTCATGCAAAGCTTCTAGGTCAGACTTTTGAAATGGTCAAACGAAAGGGTTCATACATGGTCAACCATCATTTAGAAGCACCTTTAGGCAAAATGATCAACATGAACATTGTTCCATTAAGTGTCCTAAGTGTAGTTAAGGTGTCGTAGAGGCCAAACATACCCACCATGCATAGGTTGCACAAAAGTGCAGGCCTTACATGCCTTGAAACATAGAACTCAAGTGAAATGCTATAGTCATTTCATGTGGTTGTTTCAAGATACATGCTACACATAGTTCACTAGGTTGTTCCACATGTGTCCAAGATGTGTTGCACCTGTTGCATTTGTATGTTGCATAATTACTAGTTTACATGGAATGTAAAGCATGTTTTCCGGGTTTCAGAAGTATGTCTCAGTTCTAATCCAACAAGCATATAACTTATCATTTCATGTGACTTTTTGATTCCAAACTTCCTAAAACTTTTCTAGGGCTTAATATAGATAGTTATCGAGATGAGACATGTGAAGATACTTTGATAGCAACATCCAAGCATATATCTTTTAATTGAGCCTATATGTAAGCGAGGGTGCAACATCCAAGTTTAGATTAGGGTTTATTTCCATAGGTTTGACTTTGGCATCGTCATCTACACTAATTTATCGTGTTTGAGCTTAAACCCACTACTTAATTGGTGATCAACACCTGGGGTGTTACAGCATACTTTCGGGTATTTGGTTGTAAATTCTACATCTTGAAGAAGGGTACTAGATTGAGCAAGTTTGAGAAGAAATGTGATAAAAGATTCTTACTTGGTTACTCAACTACTAGCAAAGCTTATAGAGTTTGGAATTTGGCTAGTGGTCAACTTGAAGAAGTGCATGATGTTGAGTTTGATGAAACAAATGGTTCTCAAGATGAAGAAGATAACTTAGATGATGTGAGAGGAACTCAATTGACCAATGCTATGAAAGAAATGGATATTAGTGATATTAGGCCAAAGCAAGTGATTGATGTGGATGATAAAGATCAAGTACTCCAAAGTCCAATCACTCATGCTAGTGGTTCTCTAATGCAAAATCAAGCTAGTACATCATCTCAAGTGCAACAAGATCAACAAGTGGCTAGTTCATCATCTCCAACTCATGATCAACATCAACATCCAAGCAATCAAGTGCAAGTGCTTCAACCAACCAACATTACTAGAGACCATCCATTGGATTCCATCATTGGTGACATACAAAGGGGAGTTCAAACTAGATCAAGATTGGCATCTTTTTGTGCTCACTCTTCTTTTGTGTCAATGGAAGAACTCAAGGGCATTGATAAAGCATTGAGAGATCCGGATTGGGTAAATGCAATGCATGAAGAGCTCAACAACTTCAAGAGAAATGAAGTATGGGAACTAATTGAGAGGCCTAAGGATCACAATGTCATTAGAACAAGATGGGTCTCTCGCAACAAGCAAGATCAAGATGGGATAGTAGTAAGGAACAAAGCAAGACTAGTGGCTCAAGGTTACACACAAATAGAGGGTCTTGACTTTGGTGAAACTTATGCCTCGGTTGCAAGATTGGAAGCAATTAGGATCTTACTTGCCTATGCTTGTGCTCACAATATCAAGCTATATCAAATGGATGTGAAGAGTGCATTTCTCAATGGGTACATCCAAGAGGAGGTGTATGTGGAGCAACCTCCCGGTTTTGAAGATGATAAGAAACCCAATCATGTCTACAAATTGAGAAAAGCTTTGTATGGATTGAAGCAAGCACCTAGAGCATGGTATGAAAGATTAAGGAATTTCTTGCTATCCAAAGGATTTGTCATGGGTAAAGTTGATACAACACTATTCACCAAGAAGATTGGGAAAGACTTATTTGTGTTGCAAATATATGTTGATGATATCATATTCGGTTCAACCAATCAAGATTATTGTGATGAGTTTGGGAAAATGATGGCAAAAGAATCTGAAATGTCAATGATTGGTGAACTTAGTTTCTTTCTTGGACTTTAAATTAAACAAATGAAGGAAGGAATATTTGTAAGCCAAACCAAATACATAAAGGATATGCTTAAGAAGTTTGGCATGGAAGATGCAAAGGGCATTACAACCCCAATGAGAACGAGTGGAAGCTTGGATAGTGACAAGAGTGGCAACATGGTGGATCAAAAACTATATAGATCAATGATTGGTAGCCTACTCTATGTGACGACATCAAGGCCCGATGTAATGTTTAGTGTATGCATGTGTGCAATATTTCAAGCCTCACCAAGAGAAAGTCATTTAAAGGCAACAAAGAGAATATTGAGGTATTTGAAGTATACACAAGATGTTGGATTATGGTATCCCAAAGGTGCAAGCTTTGAGCTAGTTGGATATTCAGATTCCGACTATGCCGGTGACAAAGTTGAGAGAAAAAGCACCTCCAGGACTTGTCAATTGTTGGGAAGATCACTTGTCTCATGGTCATCCAAGAAGCAAAATAGTATTGCACTATCTACCACTGAAGCCGAATACATCGCCGCGGGTAGTTGTTGTGCACAAATCTTGTGGATGAAGGCAACATTGAAGGATTTTGGAATCAATTTCAAGAATGTGCCATTGCTATGTGACAATGAAAGTGCCGTGAAGCTAACCAATAATCCGGTTCAATATCAAAGAACAAAGCATATTGATGTTCACCATCACTTTATTAGAGATCATCAACAAAAGGGTGACATTGCTATTGAGAGTGTGGGCACCGAAGATCAATTAGCCGATCTATTCACCAAGCCACTTGATGAGAAGAGATTTCACAAGCTAAAGAATGAGTTGAACATACTTGACTTCTCCAACATGAGTTGATGCACCCCATATATGACATGCCTCTCCTTCGATCCCCAAGGTACAATTGGTTGACATGTCATACATTCTATGCTAAGGACTTGCTTAGTGCATTTAGTCATGATTTCTTATGTTCTAGGCTCATTCATTAAAATCAAATGAATTTAAAGTTTATATGATGCCACTATTGTTTCCATGACTTGTATGATCTAGTGGTAGCATATAACTTGTTTAAGTAGCTTGTGATCCTAAGTGTTTAATCTAGATCACTTGTCTAAATATTTGCTTCAACATGGTGCATGATAACCCTTCTAGTGAGGTGTGAAGAAGCTTGCCCTTAGATCAAACCGAAGCATTTTATTTATGCAAGCAATCTAGGTTGAATCACAAACTTGATCCTCACCTCATAACATAACATGATAATCTATCTAAAATTGGTCCCTTGTGGTCATTGGTGCCAAAGGGGGAGAAATTGTTGTTCACAAAGATAGATTCTAAAGGGGGAGAAAACCTAAAGGGGAGAATTGATAAAAGAAGGGGATCAACTAAAATTTCGAGCATACAAGTAGGGGGAGCAAGCTCTTAAGCATGATTGTTGCATTTCCATGTGCACTTCATATGTATGATGCATAGTTATGGATTTCTTTTTCTCCGATACATTGCTTGTGTGGTGACTTGCTAGTATAATTTGAATGGTATATTTAGGTACTAGCATGAATAGGAAGTAGTTAGATTTTTCTTGCTTCATGTTTTTCAAAGTGGTACTAGAGCCTTGCTTATAATGTTGATCTCACGAGGTTTCTAGTTATGTTTGTGCTTTTTCAAGTGGTATCTAACTACACAAGGTGCTAAGATGGTGTTTATCGCTACTCCGATGGTATCACGCTTCAAAGGTCTATAATCTTAAACACTTAGCACCAATTGGTAGTCAATGCTCCTAATCTTTCCTATCTAACATGTATGCTTCCAAAATCCAAACATATAGCATACATGTAGGAGGAGCCATTGCTATTAATTTGAATTCATGATCACATGTCCATAATTCTTACACATGGTAATATACTTGGACAATGTGACATGGGTTCAATCAAAATTTTATCATAATATCTTTGTGAAAGGTTTATCACTAATTACCAACAAGGGGGAGATTGAAAGTCCTATGTTTGGTGTTGGTAATTAGTGACAATGCCTAAGTACTAATCCTATGTCTAAGTTGTATATAGCATATGAGGATTAGTACATTCCAAGGTTGGTGGCAAGATGGACATGGTGATTATGATGGCCACACTTGGATTTGGACGCAACCCTATGTGATCAAGGCAAAGGTATATGCTTTAGGGTTGTGTTTTAGTAACCAAGACACCTAGTGGGTGTGGTTACATTATAGGATAGATAGCCGTACTATAAAGAGGGGAATGACGCAGCTATTGAACTCCTAAGTGCCTCTAGGTGTGCATTTCATAATCATATGCATTTGGATAGAACTAATATCACCTCAAAAAAATGTTTATGAAAAGGCTAACACACTCACATGATGAGATCACTTGGTGGTGTTAGCACATTTGCAAAGGCGGTGGAGTTTGAGCGGTAGAGAGGGTTTGGGGTCCTCTCTCCCTCCCGCCGAGCTTGCGAGGCGGGATTCAGGCGTTTTCGAGAAGTTGAAACGACTATTTTCCACTACGCCGGAAGTCAGAAAAGAAACAGAGGCAAACGAAGGTCACAGAGGTGACCGGACGCTGGATCGGACACGGTCTCTAGTTGACCGGACGCGTCCGGTCAGCGTTCAGCGTCTGCGTGTATTTCAGTTTGATGATCGGACGCGCATCGCGTCCGGTCACTGACGACTGGACGCGTTCGGTCGTTTAGGGAGCTTGCTGGACTCTAACCGGATGCTGGCACTGTGGCGTCCGGTCAGTTCTACAGCGCGTCCGGTCGCTATTTTGTTGTGCGCTCTCAGGCTTGACCAGCGCGTCCGGTCAGTTACGGGACTAGCACGTCCGGTCGATCCCAGCACGTCCGGTCTGCGCGACCAGCGCGTCCGGTCGTTGCTTCGCAGCTAGCCGTTGTGTGACCGGCGCGTTCGGTCAGTGTGACCAGCGCGTCCGATCAACATGACTTCGGTTGTTTAAGTTTCTAACGGCTATATTCGAAGGGGTACGTCTATAAATACTTGTTGGCCGGCTCAAGGCTCTCTCTCTCTTGAACATTTGACATACTTGTGAGCACTTTGAGCTAAGCAACTCCCCTCCCACTCATCTCTCTTGCTTCTTTGCATATTCGAAGTGAGATTGAGTGATCCAAGTGCATTTGCATTGTGAGATTGCATCTAGTTGGCACTTGGTGGTTGATTTGCTGTGGGATTCTTGTTTCTCTTGGTGGTTGCCGCCACCTAGACGGCTTGGAGCAGCTTGGAGGCGTTGGCAAGAGTTGGTGATTGTTCTTAGCGACCTCCGGTGATTGTGAGGGGTTTATGCCTACCTCGGCGAAGCGCCAAAGGCAACATTAGTAAATTGCTCGTGTCATTGCAACCTTTTGCTATTTGGTAGGTTCTTGTGGCGCCTTTTGAGAGGCTCGGTGTGAGACCGATTAGCCACCGAACCACATGGTGAAGAGGGACACAACGGGGACTAGCTTGCTGGCAAGCACGTGAACCTCGGGATAAATCTTCGTGTTATCACTTTCATATTGTGATTGATTGATCCCGGTGTTCGGTTATCTTGGTATTCATTGTTGATCATATTGGTTGGCTCAATACTTCGCCCCTCGATGAATCTCTCATAACTCAACTCCGCATTACCTTCTTAGTTATCTTTGCTAGCTAGTTAGCTTTGCTAGCGTAATTCCTTTGTGTAGCTTGCTAGCTATAGTTGTAGTTACCTTCTTGGTTTGACTTGTGCGGTTGAGTGCAAATATACTAGAATTGTGAATTGGTTAGGTGGCTTGCAAACACCCCGTAGGCTAAGCAAAACTCGCATCTCGCTATTTGTTATATTGATAAACTTGTTTAGCTTGTCTTTGTAGAAATTTTTAAAAGGCTATTCACCCCCTCTAGCCATCAAGACCTTTCACCTGGTCAAGTCACAGACTTATTATCCCGAGCACATACTTGCTTATGGGAGCGGGAAGGCTTGTTACTCTCTTGTCGTAGGTTCCGGCTCTTTCCGGACCGACTGATTGGAGGCGAGGATAGGTGGAGGTCTAAGCACCACATTGAGGTTGGGCCTCAAGTGTGGGGGCTTGGGATCCAAGTTTGGACGAGGACCTGGAACCCTTGACAGGAGTGGAACGGGTTGGTCTCGCTTGTGCCTGGGGTGCAAGCAAGGCGTGTGTTTTTCGGGGTACCTAGCTGGGCACATTGATTCGTGAATCGTCATTTCTACGTGACGGTACGACTTGACTACGCTCTAGCACCATAGTAAGAACTGACATGTGAAAGATGGAAAAATGGCTCTGATTGCTCAACCCTTCTTGAATATAGAACATGTGCTTACATAGAATGCTAGATGATGAATAAAACATGGCTGCTAATAAACAAAGGAAGATAAGGACGCACTCATAGTATTGCTTTCCGCAAACATGAAACCCACAAGCCATAAAGCCTACCATATTCCTTGAGAGTCTGGAAATTTATCTTCTAGTCGGGTAAGTCTTACGAGTACATTGTGTACTCAGGGTTTATTTTACCAATGTTGCCGGTGCACCTTGAGAAGTTAGGCCTTGTGTGGAGGATTCTTCTGGTGGGCACAGACGGATCCTTATATCGTACCGCTAGATGTTTATTTTATTCTCGCTGTTTAAATTATCGCACTTTGAACTCTGGTACTGTAATAAATGATTCCTGAGACTCTATGTTGTATGAAATGAACTAAGTATTGTAAGCTTGTACTCATTATTGGATCCTGGATGTAAAAGGTGGATTGTTCGAGTTCTCCTATTGGGTGTGCTCAACGAAACTGCTCGACTTAGCTCCCTTTCAGGGTACTTAGTGTCTGTGGAAGACAAGTGCCTCCGAAGACGTGTTAATTCGGGCGGTTCTGCCACGGGTATGAGGAAGATGGTGTCGATAAAGTTACACCAAAGAAAGCAACACAAGGAGTGATGGTCATATTTAGTGTAGCCTCATGCTTTTGCTCTCTGTATAATGAGATCGTCGGGTGCATTACAAATGAAGAAAAAACATGGTTAATATAAGGTTCCCTGAAAAGTTGCATAAATAAAGAAAAAAGCACGACCAAAATAAGCTATCTGACCATGTTTCTACATTTTAGTACAAAAGAGATCTATGAGAGAAAGTGTCTCTAGAATAAGCTAATAAAATGTATGATTTGGCTTCTAGTTTCAGCTTACGTTGGCTATAGACAACTTACAAGCTATATCAAATAGGCCTTATGGTTTAGACAACAAAAATGAGAGAGCAAAGGAGAGAAGAAGGAAGAGAGCCAAATGAGTGATGGACCAATGGTCCTCCGCTTCCTCCTCTCCCCTTTTATAGAAAACATGGGAGGAGAGGTTTTCATTAATTCCCTATGGGGCTTGTATTTATACAAAAGCTACTAGGGGCTACAAATGGGACCCAAATATTATTTTGCAAGCCCCCAAGCTACATAATTGGGTCTTGGAAACACTAGTGGCGGTCCCTAACATACAATACTACCCCTAATGGTAGCCCCTTATCTATTCGGTTTTGATTGAAAGTACAAGACCCAATAGCTAATACAACTAAGTGTGGTCCAACTACAACTCAAACTTGGCACATAACTTTCGTCTATACATAGATAGCCTAGGGACTACTATGTCTCTTGCTAGTCTTCAACATGCCTTCGGCTAGTCTTTGGTGGCAACCTTCGCTCTGACCTTCATGACCCTGGCCTTGGCAGCTTGCTCCTTTGACCTTGAGCCCTTGGTGCCCTGTTTTTGTAATTCAGCCTTTGACAAAGATATTGATGTAGTTGAAATAGATGAAGTAGTTGACGCAGGCGAAGTAGTTGTTGATCACGACATGTCTTCAAGCTTTCACTCATGAGCACTAGGCAAAGCTTTTTTCTTCAGGCGGATGTAGGGTCAAGATGGCGGACTAGAGGGGGGTGAATAGTCCTTTTTAAAAAATAATCACGCCAGCTAACTAAAACAAATGCGGAATTAAAACTATCGGTCTAGCCAAGACTACATCTCTCTATCTAAGTTCACAAGCACCTTATAAAGATCCTAATTAGGCAACAAATGTGTCGGGCTAGCTAGAGCTCACCTAATCAATTCTAGTAGCAATGTCACACAAACCTATGCAACTAGTGCTCAAGCAACCGGGGGAGCTCCTACACAATCTAGTAAGCAAAAGCACAAAGCTCCTAAGCTCACTAGCAATGCTCAATAACAAGGCTATATGTAACACCCCTGGTGTTACGACTTTGCTTAGCATTGGTTAAGACCTAAGAGAAATTAACAAAACAAGTTTTAGGGTTTTTAAATTTTAAAACCCACATGAACGTGATAAGCGAATCTTATGCGACTCGTTGTTGCGGTTGAGAGAAAAACACTTTTTCTTATAAACAAAAATGAAATATAACTGGTGTAAAGTGCTTAAGTAAAGTTTGAAGAGTAGGTTATCTTGATGAACATGCAACTTTCATTTGGTGAATAAATATTGTTAACTGGTCCTTTGAAGCTCGAGAATCGAATTGGAAATTAAGATCAACTCTTTTCGTTAAGTCGGTAAACAATTGAACCTACATTTAAAAGTGCCACTTTCGACGAATTATATCGAGTAAACTAATAAAATAGTGCCTTAATATTTTGTTTCCGTGGATTAGTAGGAAGTATGGACTATTGCATGAGTTAGCTGTTGGTTGAAATTGATAATGTTGGGACCTTTTATAAGTGAGACCAAAAGTGCTAATGGTTGTTAGTTATGACCAAACCCTTGAAATTCCTGAGTATGAGATGATAATAGACAATGTCGTCTTAGACATTTAAATTCTAACTAAAATGTTTAAGCACTAGTTTCACGCTTTTATATTGTTGATTGCCTCTTAGGGAGTTCTGGAGCATGGTGTAGGTTATAGTCATGTTGGGTGTCACGTTTCTCTCGTAAAAATTGCCCAAATTTCGTTAGAACGTGCTGTTGGCCTTGTCTTGGGCTCAGTTCATGAACAGGCACACTGCTTGACGAACCGATCTTGGCGTATCTATATCTCTCTCGATAATTCTTCTAAGGTTGCGTTCGAGGCTCCTCGTGATGGCCCGTAGTACCCTCTTGAGCCCTATCGAGTTGGTTTGGTCTCAACCGAACTAGTTTGGTTTTGGTCGGTGCTTTAAATTGCGCGTAGGGCACGTGTTCGGCCTTTTGGCTCCATGGCCGCAAACACCGCGCCGTGGGTCGCAACACGGCCACTGGGCGTGCTCTGCCGCACTTGCGCCGCGCCCAGTCACTGCCAGCGCTGTGGCCTTCCTGTGCCATTGTGCGTTCTATTGTTGGCACGCATTGTTGCGCTCACATGCGTGTGCGCCTGCGTCAGGCTGCCGCTGCCGTTCCACGCCGTGTTGTTGTGCGCGCATGCGGCCGCGCCGAGCCGCTGTGGCCATCGTGGCGCTCGCTCCACCACTCGATCCATCCCACCTACCACGTTAAGCCTTGGTGTATCTTGCTGTCGCCGTGTCAGGTCACTGACTTGGGCCCAGCGTCATTGCGTGCCGCCCTGCTCGCTTGTCCCGCTAGCTGATGCCAGCGTGCTCGCTTGACCTTGTCGCTCATAATGTGTGAGTCACGCCAAGTGCCCCTCTATCTGGTCAACTATGAGCACGTGCTCATGTTTTCCTCTGGCGATCATGCCCACCCCATTTTAACTCGTGCTAGCTCGCTCGTGTACCCCCTTTTCGGCAGCGCCGTTCACAGAGCCGCCACTTCTTCTCCCCCTACTATTCACCAAGCTCGAGCTTCGTTGCAAGATTCCTCGCTCCTGTGGGTAGATTAGAAGGTTGGTTAGGCGTCCTATTCCCCATTAACCTAACCGTACCATGTGGCCGGCCAATTTAGAGATTTGCTCATCGCCAGTCATGGGTGCGCCGCGCCAGTAAGTCAGGATGATAAGGCCGTAGAATTGGTAGCGGTGCAATTCATTGTGCCCCTGAGCTCGCCTTGATCTTCTCCATCTGTTGCTCATAGTGTTTTGGCTAGGGACCTCGTCGGAGATGTGGTGATGCACCGATGCCGCGCTCGGAGCACCACCGCACAGGGCGAGCACACGTGGCCAGGCTGCCTCGGCCGCCCCTCGCTTCGACCGTCTCCGCAGCGAGAACCTTGGTGAGCTACTGATGCCTCTCCTCCACCTCTACCCTCCAGAGAGCACATAGGCTCATAGGAACGGCCGCGCCGCCGCCACGGCTCACCGCTGGCTGCTACAGATTGCATTGCGACGTCCATAAGCCCTAGCCGCCACCTAGTTGTGCGTGTTTAGCCGTAGGTAGTGGTCGGCCCCTCACCCTCGTCCTGATGAGCCTAGGTTTCTCGGCGTAGCTGCCCTAAGCCGACGGCCGCCGCGTCGGCGAGCGCGAGCTGTCCTAGGATCTCCCCGTGGTGAAGACTAAAATATCTGAGGGTTTTGCTGCATAGTGGCCGACTGTAGGAATAGTGGTTTTGGTGGTTTTGCTATTACGTAGAAGAGTATGATTTCTTTTGAAAAATCGAGTGCGGGCGCGTGGCTCCTCACTCTAGGCCATTGCTGGGCCATCTGGGCCAAGCGCAACCGCGCTCCCGCGTGGCCTGCTGCGGGCTGCTGGGCTGAATAAGTTGCCGCCGGCCCTTTTCATTTCGTAGAGCGAATTCTAATTTAGTTTGATCTAAAACTTGCAATTTCAATACCAAAATTTTAGGGACCCAAAAATTGTGAAACAAGTGCTGTTAGGTTCCTAAAATCGAGGTCTATCTACTGGTATGATTCGTTCGCATGGTCTCTTAATGTTTTTAGAAGTTCTTTAATTAATTTGAGAAGCTTAATATTTTTAACATATGAACTTGTAGAATTTTTTTTGGCAAAATGACGATAGCGTTAGCTTTGAAAACTTTATGGTAGATTCATAATGTTATTACATGCTCACTATAAATTTGTAGCTCCCAAACTAATTAGTTTGCTAGGATAGTACCGAGCCCTAGTTGAGACATCTATTAAATCGATAAATTCAATCAAGCGACGCTTTGGGTTGGTGTAACTAAAATACTTGTTGGAAAAATAATGTCTTATTCGACAATGTGGATACATGGTCTAGTGCGTTAGTCATTAGAGCTAGCTTGTCAGCTTGAGAGGCGAAATCGTACGATAAGAGTTGCGATTGACGTCGATTACTTATGTCTCTACGTTGCATCCGCACATCTTATAATAGGAACAACGTGGATCATGGAGTTGACTAGAGTAACAGAAAGATGGGTCTTGATGATCGTGTCGTCACGACGGGATGCCAACTTTTGGTTAAATCATACCCAGATAAGCCCCGATGCATAACCCCTATTATTCTGCACTTTAATTTATGCTGGTGCATTAAGTTTAAAGTAGTTGAATGAAACCCACTTTTATATATATCCTTTCCTAAGAGTCTTACTAGTATGATAGGATCATTTACTAGTACGATATGATCATGTAGCGTGCTATGCTATAGGATTCTGGTACAAGTCGAGTGATTACCGTCACTCGTGAGAGATAGGATATACATTATTGTTACTATTAGCATGTTACTATCACATGGAAAATAAATATATATGGATAATTGGAGATCGGGAGAAACAGGTAGGATGGACTTTGACTTGGTTGCGCAGAAGAGCGGGGCTCTGATTGCATTTGTTTCGCCTGTGTCGATTAAGGACCGTTTGTTGCATTGGATTCTATAGTCAGGTCACAGACCTACTTGTCCCGAGCATATATTTGCTTATAGGAGCAGGAAGACTTGTTTCTCTCTTGTCATGGGTTCCGGCTCTTTCTGAACTGACTTTTTAGGTGGTTATATATATTGGGTTGAGGAGGTCTAAGTACCATACTGAGGCTGGGTCTACAGTGTTGGGGGCTTAGAGTCCGAGCTTGGACGAGAACCTGGACCCTTTGACAGGAGTGGAACGGGTTGATCTTGTTTGTGCCCGGGGTACGAGCAAGGCGTGTGTTGTCGAGGCACCCAGCTGGGCACATTGATTCGCGAATCACCGTCAACTTGACGGTATGACATGACTATAATCTGGCATCGTAGCAAGAACTATGGAAGATGGTAAAATGGTTCTGATTGCTTACCACCTGCTTGAAAGTAGCCTTGGTGCTTACATAGAATGGTTGGTTAATGAACTAATGATGACTGCTAATAAAAAGAAAAATAAAGATGCACCTTTAGTAATGTTTCTTGCAGATGCAATAAACCCACAAGCCAAAAAGCCTTGCATAATCCTTGGAGTCTTTTTCTTTCTCCTGACGGGTAAGTCTTACGGAGTACAATTGAGTACTCAGGGTTTGTTCTACCCTGTTGCAGGTGTCAGATGCTGATAAGCTGACACTTGAGCGTGGAAACCTCCTAGTGGGCTTAGCGAGGATTTCCTTTACGATGCGGAGTAGAGTTACTTATTAAGACTCTCACCAAAAGATTTACAAAGAAAATACTGGCAACTTGTTATCATTCCATGCTTATAAAAATCCATCATGTTAATGTTTAACTTATTATTAAATGGTTTTATTTCCGCTGAACTCTGATAACATTTTATATTCCGCTGTTATAATCAAATAATGAATTACTCTGATGTTGTACTAAAAGTGATGTAAGAAATGGCAAGGGTGTTGTAAGCTTTACTCCCTCATTTGTGATCCTGATGTAGAAATATGGATCTTCGAGTTCTCCCTCGTGGTGTGTTTGATAGAATCGCAAAGTTTAGTGTTCTCCCTTGGTTACTTAGGGTCTAATGGAAGACGAGTACTCTTGGGAGGACATTAGATTAGGCGGTTCTGCCACACTACACAAGCCAAATTAGAGAGTGCAAATTACTTAGCTACACAAACTAAGCAAAGTGACTAACAAGGTTACTCAAACCAAATTAGCCACGCAAGGGAGCTACTTCTATGCTACACAAGTAAGAAGGTAACTAGCAAGCTACTCAAACTAACTAATCACAAGAGCAACTACACAAGCACAATATATGAAATGTAAATACAAGCTTGTGTTGCACGGAATGTAAACCACCGAGAAGACGATGAAGACAATGTTGACACGGTGATTTTCTCCTGAGGTTCACTTGGTGGTTCGGTGGCTAATTGGCATCACCCGCCAAGCCCGCACGTCGGGCACCACAAGAACCTACCCTGAAAGTGAGGGTAGCTCAATGACACGCTCAACTAGAGTTGCTCTTCGCAATCCCCGTGGGGTGAGCACAATCCCTCTCACAAATCCTCCTCCGGAGCACCGCGCAAGCTTCTCGCGTGCTTCAACAGAGTCACAAGCCACCAAGCCGTCTAGGGGGTGGCAACCTCCAAGAGTAACAAGCACCACTAGCTTGCAACTCGATCACCTAGTGCCACTCGATGTAATCTCACGATGCAATCGTACTAGAATCGCTCACTCACTCAATCGGATGAATACTATTAAGCAAGAGTGAGTTAGAGGGCTCCCAAGCACCACCACACAAGCCACCAAGGCTCTAGTGTGCTCAGCTACGGGTCAAAGGCTGGCCAACACTTCTATTTATAGCCCCAAGGGCTAAAATAGCCGTTACCCCTTCACTTGGCGTTTTTCGAAACGGTCGGACGCGCCGGTCATAATGACCGAATGCACCAGGCCCTACGTTAGGTCACGCATCCACTGACACATGTCCGCGCTCGTTCATCAATTACCAACAGTTGGCTTCCTCCCGCGCATGCCTTAGAGAAGATCGGACACGCCGAAGCCTCGACCGGACACGATGTTGAACTGACCTGACGCTCGAACCCCAGAGTCCGGTCATGAACAGAGAGCTCCTAGAGCCGTGGAAAGATGGTCGGACGCATTAGGTCCAACTCGACCGAACATGAGCCAACGTCCGATCCCTCTCCCGATGCGCGCCAAGTTCAAACGCTGCCACGTCACCATGACCTGACATATGAATAGTGTTCTACCTGCGTCCAGTCACCTCCTTCTTCTCAGTGTCTGGTCATTGAACCGAGCCACACCCTTCTCAACGCGTGATGACCGGATGCTCCTGGGGTGAGTCTGATCACTCCAGAGCTAGAGTTCGGTCACTCACAGTGACCTCTTTTCGCCTTCATTTCTTTACCGAGTTGATCCACATCAACTCCAACTTCTTCTCCTTAGCAAATGTGCTAATACCACCAAGTGTACACCACTATGTGTATATGTGTTAGAATTTTTACAAATATTTTTCAGGAGTTAATCACTCAACTTACCACGCCACTCGATCTTAGCAACGATGCAAAGTTAGATCACTTGAGTGGCACTAGATGACCGATATGCAAACAAATTTGCCCCTCTTGATAGTACAACCATCTATCATAAATCCAGTCATGCACTTCTCTACATAACCTTTGACCAGTGAAATGAAATGCCCCAGGTTATACTTTTGCCTTGCACATTCCACTCCATCTCCTCCAATGTCGATGCAATACATGCACCAACATGATCAACAATGATATGATCCACTCCATATCATCACGTGACCATATTGGTTCATCGATTTTGACTTCACTTGCTCTTCACCGTTGCTTCAGTCTATTAGCGCCAAGTCATCACTCAACTTGCCCTTCACACTTGCAACCGGTCCATCGAGCCAAGTCTTGTCTTGATTTTCTCCACCTTGATCACATGACTTCATGTCATGTTTCATATGCAATGAACTCCTTCATCACATGTGTGAGCTTTACAACAACTTCAAACCATTTTCACCTCCATGGCATATGTTGCTCACACATATGTACCTGTGAACTAATCACCTGTGTATCTCATATAAACACAATTAGTCCACCTAGGTTGTCACTCAATTACCAAAATCAAACGAGGACCTTTTAGTGGAGTGCTTGTCCAATGCACTCCTCACCAGCCCCTCTTTGCTGGCACTTGTGAGAAATTCTTTCAAAGATGGTGATGGCGATCGCTCCACACCAAAATATTGGCGAAGACAAAGTTGAAGATGTCGATGATGACTCCTCTAACCCAAAATGTTGGTGAAGATGAAGTCAAAGATGCTGATGGGTACCTCTTGTCGAAATGTTGATGAAGGCGTCGTTGATGACGCTAAAGTCATTGGTGAATCCCCTTGTCAAAACCCTAGCAAAGGTGTAGTCGACAATACCAGAATTGGTGGCAACTCAGAGTATGAATCAAGTGATGAAGTTGTCTATGACATTGACCTTTCTCCCATGATCCCAGAAAGAGGATTCTAATCAAAATATATGATGTTAACGAATGGAATTCTATGATCAGGGCATACATTGCATTAGGGCCTTGTCAACCATGGAGTCATAATTTTCATATAAGGAGCATTGGACGTAAGCCTCGGCGCTTCATGGAAACTTGGTTTGATGAATTTAGATGGCGTGAATATAATGTTGAGAAAGATGCCGCATTTTGTTTTGTTTGCTATTTGTTCAAGCATAAAATTAATAGTTCTATTGAAGATTATTTTGTGAAAGGGGGGTTTAGAAATTGGCACATGAGAAAGAGGATTGCTAAACATTGTGGAGCTATGACTAGTTTTCACAATATGGCTCAAGAGAGATATAATTCCTCCATTTCACCTAAAGCAACAATTGTTGAAAAGTTTGTTGTAGTAAATGATGAGGAAAAGGTTCTTTATATGTCCCGTTTGTCATATTTTGTTCAATGTGTCAAGTTTCTTTTGCATCAAGGTTTAGCTTCTTGTGGACATGATGAAAGCCAAAGTTCATTTAATAAAGGAAATTTCCTTGAGCTATTAAATATGCTAGCTGAAAACTTTGAAGAGGTTGCTAAGGTGATTTTGAGTAACGCCCAAAGAATCACAAGTTGACTGCACCTGAAATACAAAGACAAATAGCTAATTGTTGTGCCAAAGAAACAACTAAGCTTATCATGAAAGATCTTGATGGTGAATATTTTGCAATACTTGCCGATGAATTTAGTGATGTCTACCAAGATAAATAGCTAGCTCTTTGTTTGCGGTATGTTGACAAAAATGGAAGGGTAGTTGAGAGGTTCCTAGGTGTTGTTCATGTCGAGAACACTTTGACACTTAAAACAACAATTGAGAAATTGTTGATGGAGCATTCATTGAGCTTATCTATGGTACATGGACAAGGCTATGATGGAGCTAGTAACATGAAGGGTCATGCTAATGCTCTAAAAAACTCATGTGGATGATTGCCTATCTGCTTACTATGTTCATTGCTTTGCACATCAACTTCAGATAACTCTTGTGGCAATTGTTAAGGAAAACCCAGACTATGTTTGGTTTTTTTATCGAGTTAGATTTCTGTTGAACCTTATTGGGAATTCTTGTAAGAAGACACAAATGCTTCGAGTAGCACAAGCTCAGAGAATTGTAGAAGTTCTAGAACATGTGACATTGAAAATAGAAAGGGTTTTGTATCAAGAAATGGGTTAGGAAGGCCTGAAGATACTCATTGGGGATCTCACTATAAAATTGTTATGTATCTTATATCTTTGTATCCTTGAATTCAGAAAGTTCTCATAAAGGTTGGCAATATTTCAATCATATGAGTTTGAGTGTTCACAGGCATAAATAGTGTTGATAATATTTTAGCCATACGAGTTTGTTTTCATGTCACACTTGATGCAAACAGTCCTAGGGTTTACAATAGGCTTGAATCATGCCTTGCAGAAGAATGATCAAGATATTGTCAATGCAGTAGAACTTAAGCTACAATGTTTCAATTGTGTGAGGATGTTGGGTGGGAGGATTTCCTTAAAGAATTGTACTCATTTTGTGTCAAGAATAAAATCAAAATTCCCGATATGGACACATTTTGTAAGCCAATAGGAAGGGATAGGAGGTTCTTTGTCAAGATAAAGAATCTCCATCGTTACCACGTTGAAATGTTCTAGTCTCATAGATAGGCAGCTTTAGGAGCTTAATGAAAGGTTTGATGAGGTAAACACAGATTTGCTCGTTTGCATGGCTGCATTAAGTTCTATCGATTCATTTGTTGCTTTTAACAAAGACAAATTCATTAAGCTTGTTGGATTTTATCCTAAGGATTTCTCAACCTTAGAGTTGCTACATCTTCCTGATACACTTAATTTGTACATTATCGATATGCACAGTGATGAAAGATTTAGAAATGTGAAGCCTTGATGAGCCTTCCATTAAGCTTATTGATACGAACAAGCACCAAAGGCATAGAGTTGTTTACAGGCTTCTCAAATTGGTGCTATTGCTTCTAGTAGCACAAGTGTTGAAAGGGTCTTTTCTATTATGAATTATGTGAAGAACAAATTAACAAATAAGATTGGGGATCAATACTTGAACGATCGCTTGGTTCTATTTATTGAACGGGAATTCTTTCTATAAATTAATGACAAAGACATCATCAACCGCTTCCAAGCCATAAAGAATCGCAAGGTTAAAGCAACATTATAGTATTTTATAAGTTGTCTTTAGTACTTATTAGTTTGTTTCATGTATATCTTAGAGCTGATTAGCCAATCAATTTATTATTTAACTTTTTTTATTTTTGATTATTGGTCACGTGCTACTCTGAATTATATTTTAAACCTATGGATTCAATTTTTTTATGTGGAAGTGGGAATGCCTAAGTATTAAATCTTGACTCCGCCATTGACACTATGATGCCGAGCTCTACACTAAGCCAGATTTTAGTATTTTTAAATGTATATTTATTTAGAAAATATTGACTTTTTTAAAACAAAAATCTATATTTTTTATAAAGTCTAATTGAATCTTTGAACTATCTCAAAAATCCAATTTACCTCTCTCATAATTAACGTGGTGGGCACATGAGCTGGAACCGCTTTCAAAATCACTTTGCGAGGTAAATCAGACGATTTCAAAAGTTAGATTGTAAAATTCTTGTTTTCCGATTGAAGAGAACAAATAGAACTTTGATGCAACGTATGCCTAACTCGCTATGAGAGAAACAGGTCGGGATGACTAATCTCCCGCCTAAACCATGCTAAGCGAGCGCGTGCCACCCATACACACTCATGTAGCCCGGTAGTGTTTTTTACGACTTTTGTCACCCGCAGCGATACGATGGCTGTAAACAAAACCAAACTGTCGGGCCCCGAGGCCATCGCCCATAAAAAGGGGAGAAAAACGCAAGAAAAGACGATCACACATTCACATGCGCCGATACGCGCTCAAGCAAAGCCAGGCCGCGAGGGCGAGGCCGAGAGCCCGAGACGGACGCGCCACGTGACCGACCGCATGGCACCCCCGGCCGGCGGTGGCCGCTCCGCTCCCCCGGAGTACTGCCAAACTACGCCCGGTCGCGTTGCGATCGCACAGCGACGAGATCGCGAAATCACAGAGGCTCGCGCCCCCGTGGACCGGACGTACCGGGCACTCCACAGCATACACGGCCGCCGCGCCGCAGCTTTTAGTTTCAGACGGGACAGCAAAAGCTCATGTACCGTCAGTGGACCGGAAGGAGCGAGATTTTTTTTTTTTGAGTAAGGGGAGGAGAGAGTTACTGGTAAGGAGGTGCTGGATATTAGGCTGATTACCGGTAATTTCCCACGGAAATCCGTGTCCAGCGACTCGCGTGCCCGACATCCTTTTTCTACCCAGGAAAGCTACTACTACTGCTGGAGTACATGCGATATCTTCTAATAACGAATCTTCAGGGGAAACCGTGGGCAGTGGACAGAGCCACGTCGCCCGCTAGATCGACAACCGTTGGATCGGACGAGAGATCTAGACCGTTTGATACGGGTTGGTTCGAGTCTGCTACCCGTTTTATTATTTACCCGAACCGTCACGAAGCTTCGCGGGCGACGCTCGTCCCTCTGCCTTCTCCGCCGCCCCTACCCTGCTCTCCACTCCACCCTCCCGTCCCTCCGCTTGCAGGGCCACCAGAGCGGGCTTGAATCGCGGTCGCCGGTGAGCTGGCGCGAGGCACTGACACGACGGTGAGCTGGCCCCTCGCAACAGGCTGGCGAAGCGGGGATCTGGCGGCGGCTCCCAGTCCCAGCCTGTGGGTGCGGCTGACCGCGGGTCGCCGGCGCAAGCGGCGGCACGCAAGCCACCGGCGCGGGTCCCTGCCACCGACGAGCTGGCGAGGCAGCGGGCTCCAGACGCCGCGGGGGCTCCCGGCGCGACAGCGGGCTCCAGGCGCGGCGAGACCGAGCTCGCGACGGCGGAGTCGCGTGCGTCCGGGGGCCGGCCGCGCAGGAGCCATGGAACCGGACTCATCCTGCATCGAGGAGATGGCCGCGCACGCGCTGGGTAGCAGCCGCATAGGTGCCACCTCGCCTCCACGCTGGTGGCTGAGGCCGCCTCGCCCTGACATGGACGGGGGCCTGGCCCACCGCGTCGCCTCGCCGGGGCCAGCACGCAAACACACTGCGCCCCCGCCATGTCTGGCCTCGCCTCTGCGCTTGTCCGAGAAAGCCCTGGCCGGTGGACGTACCAGGTGCGAGGCGCCACAGGCTGCCCTGCCTCTCGCCTGCACTGCTCTCGCGTGCTGCAAGCCTGCAACTGCCACCTCCTGCTTCATGTGATCTTACGGCTGCAATTTTTGCAGTTAAGGGTAAAAATTCTGTTCCTCTCTAATGTTCTGAAGATCATACATTATTAATAACCTTGCTATTCCCTTTCCTTTGTGTACTGTAATCTAATAGAGTCAGAATATTCCTAGCCCTTCTGCTTCTCAATTTGATTAGCTAATTTTCACTCGTCGTACAAGTACAGACTTTATTGCTGCTGAATATAACAGTTTTTTAGCAGGCTATGAATTGTACAGTCAAATTGTTTTCAAATTACAAATTCAAAGAGCCGTACAAGTATAGACAATCAAATTGTTTTCATGTACAATTAAATGAACTAATAGTTTACTGCATTTTCACATGGTATTACGCCTCTGATTACTATATTTCATCCTGCAAAAAATACCCACACTTCTACATGTTGATTAGTTATACGTTTGTTTTCAGATAGCTTACCGGTCATGACAGATTTTTTAGTCTAAAATAGTTCCATATCGCTTTAGGTGCGAGCTACTATCGAAGTCAAGGCATCAGACATCATTCACTTCACCTCTCCTGAACAACCTACAAGCTAAGATAAGAATTATATATCCATGCCTGTTTTTCTGTTATTGAACTCAATACTGTTTAGTTCCAATGATGTGGGAGTCAGAGCTTATCATAGCTGTTGTTGTTGCTGTGTATGCATACCTATTTGGTAAGCTTACAATAGCTCACAATTTATATAATCACTATACATTTTAATTGACCTATGACATTTGAGAATATGCAATGATGATTACCATCCATCTGTCTATTTTTTTCTGAACTAAGATATATGGGAATATGCAATGATGATTATCACTCCTTTATGATCTTTCTGTTGTACTTTTTTCAATTGAGGCATTTTGGCACATGCACTGATGAGAACCATTAGAAGTATATGGTCCCTTCTTCTATTCTTAATGAACTGATGCCATTTGGCATATGTAATAATAACCATTGCAGTCATGTTTGTTACTTTTATATGTAAGTTTCATTTAAAATAGCTATTAATTACGTTGCATATTAACAACATCACAATGGTTAACGTTGTAAACAACATACTCATAGACATGTTCATTCAATTTCTTTTTTTGGTAGCTATTTCAGCTCAGAATTATAAATTGCTGCTGCCTCGATTTAGTTTGAAGGAAGGCGTGAAGTGCTTATTCAGAAATACACATGATCCTTACCATCAGCTAGGGGAAAATCGAAATGTTCTTTGATTTTGATACTACTTCATCAGGGTAGCTTCAGTGCTTCACAAAATTCATCTCTTACAGTGATCGGTGTTCAAAAAGATCGGAAAATGCATATTTCAGCAAAGCATCTAATTCGAAATAGAAAATATCAATTCAGGTTGTGCCATGACCTGCAATTATCGATTCCAGTTCAATAGATAATCTGGAAAGGAACAAAACCAATGAATAAGTACTCCCTCCATTCCAAATTATAAGTTTGATCAAATTTATAGAGAAAATTACATAGATTTATGACATAAAAAAGGTATACTGTAAAAATATAATTAATAATTAATCTAATGATATTCATTTGCTATCATAAATGCCATTATTATTTTATTTTTATAGATTTGATCAAACTTAAGATGTTTTGACTTTCCAAGAAAATTGAAATGACTTATAATTTGGGATGCACTAAAAGTTCTTTGACAAACATCAAGCAAGAACCGTCGATCTCAATCTCTTTGCAGCACGATCGGCAATTCACCCTTCAGTCGGCATTTGGTTCCCGAACGGCGACCTATCAATAGGAGATAAGGTCACTACCAATAAGTCACATTTTCCATCACGATACATGACCACCGCTAGCACTACTCGCAAGTTCTCTACTGGAACAGCCCTAGCTAGCACAGCAAGGCCGCGCCCATGGTTTTCTAGTATATACTATTCGTGTAAGGCAAGTGCAACGCAAGCTCAAAAGTACTGGGGAGCGTGCGTGCCGCGAACCAATAAACACCCCATGTTAGCAGTCAGCTCCGCAAGCTTGGCTGCCGATTGAAATCGAAAGCTGTCTTGCACCGGAACAGGAGGCCGTAGTGGCCTGCACCGCATCCTTCCTGTCCTCGAATTTTGCCGTTGCTGTACGAGCTAGCCAGCTCCCAAATGCAGATGCAGGAGCGGTGCCGACCACGCGCGTTCTGTGGTCCCGGAACTATGCCGCGGCAGTGTGCGCGGTGTGTTCCCTTCGCGAAAAGTAAGTGAAAAGTTACTATAGCATCTTTCGTTGTTATTTGGCAAAATTTGTCCAATCATAGACTAACTAGGCTCAAAAGATTCGTCCTAACATTTACAGACAAACTATGCAATTAGTTATCTTTTTTACCTACATTTAATGCTCCATGCATACGTCGAAAGATTTGATGTGATAGGTGGAGGAAGAGGAAATATTTTAGGTTGGGATGGGAAAGTGAACAAAGCTTTACGAGCTCGCGCACCGGCGCGGCACGCGAATGCCAAGCTCCATCACCACCGGCGTCGGGGGTCTCGTTCGGCTGGCTGGTGGCTGAGGCTGATTCGTTGTGAGAGAAAAATACTGTTAGCTGGCTGATGGCTGATGCTGAATTAATGTGAGAGAAAAGCGCTCCGGGCAGGCAACCAGCCAGCCGAACAAGGCTGGGTCGGGGTCGAGACCGAGCCACCGAATGCGGGAAACACACTGACACAATCGCACACTCCAAGAGATTTAAAAAAATGATGCGAGACACACATTCTCCGCCGCGGACCGCGGCGGCCGGCGCATGTGATTGCCATAGTAGTTAAAAAAAAATTGACCACTCCGAGGAAATCACCACCATACATAGCACTAGCACACAAAAATTACACGATGCAGTAGGTAGTAGAGTGACGCTTCTATACTACTATTATACTCTGGGACTACTGTAACTGGCGGTAACCGCTACACGCAGCGGGTAGATACAGCTGCGTCAGCACAGTGCACGGCACGCTAGCCTGTGCCCTGTAGACTGCAGTCAATGACACGCAACGCGCGCAAACGAACACACCGGTCCCCCTCTCCATTCCATACAGACGGGGTTGCTGGGGAGGAACCGTTCTTCTCTCCCGACGCACAGTAATCACCAAGGACAAAAAAAGTAATTACTACTACTACCAATCACCTCTCACTCGCTACTTACTATAGGTATATGATGTTGTCGCGTTACCGCAGACTGCAGTTACTGGTTGCCGCGGCGGCAGGTAGGAGTACTCCGGTTGCTAGTCGCGGTTAATGAAGGCGACGAGCTTGGCCATCTCGGCGAGCGCCTGCGGCGAGCCGAGCTTGGTGAGGAAGTAGACGTGGCCCTCGCCGGGGGTCTCGTACAGCTCGGCCTCCCCGGGCCAGGCGCTGCCCCGGAGTGCGGCGTAGTACGCGCGCTGCCAGGGGCTCAGGCGGTCCTGCCCGGACACGGTGACCAGCACGCGGGAGGCGCCGAGGTGCTGCCACGAGGACGCCGGCAGGACGAGCGGGTCCGCGTAGGGGTGGTTGATCGGGTACCTCCCCGCGCAGATGAAGTTCCAGGTGCGCGCCGCGGACTGGAGGTACGCCGGGTCCGTGGAGTCGGCGCCCACGGGGCTCCGGCCCTGGAAGTAAGGGTCCAGCAGCGCCACGCCCTTGATCCGCGCGCCGCCGTCCAGGCCTTCCTCCCCCGCGCGCAATGCCAGGTTGTGCGCGATGTTGCCGCCCGCGCTGTCGCCGGCGAGGAACAGGCGGGACAGGTCGCCGTACTGGGACAGCCACGGGTCCGACCCGGCGTTCGCGTTCGCGAGCACCCACTTGAGCGCCGCCCACGAGTCGTCGTACGCCGCCGGGAGCGGGTGCTCGGGCGCCAGGCGGTAGTTCACCGACACGGCCACGACGCCCGCCCTGGCGGCGAGCGTGTTGAGGTAGGCGTGGTAGATGGGCGTGAACGCGGACTCCACCACGAACGCGCCGCCGTGGAAGTAGACCAGCACGGGCACCCGGGTGTTGGCGCGGAAGCTCGGGAGGTAGAGCCGCGCCGCGACGCCCGTGGACGGGTCGATGGTGACGTCGCGGGAGGTGACGCCCGTGAGCGCGTCCGAGGACGCGGCCACCACGTCGGTGCCCATCAGCCGCTTCACGCGCCCGTTCTTGTACTCGATGAGGAACGGGGAGAAGTCGAACTTCACCTGCGAGCTCGGGTCCCCGGCTCGCCGCGCCTGCAGCAGCTGCCGCCTCGCCGCCGCCCCGGTAGAGCAATGCGAACCCAGGAGGAGGAAGAACAGCACCAGCGGGAGCAAGATCCGCGAGGCCATGGCTAGAGGCAGAGCAGACCACAGCTCAGACAGGGGGAGTGGCAGCAGAGTGTGAGACTGCGAGCTGCTGCTCCTCGCTCCTCGGGGACTGAGGCCGTCACGGGGCTGGCTGGGGTCCGGTTATATGCGCAGAGCGGAGGCGGAGGCAACCGACAAGGGCTGGGCGCACCGCACTATTTTGTGGCGCGGATCGTGGTGGTGGGCTTTCGACGACCGCTTTAGCGCCGGCCGGCCCGCCCGCCCGGCCTTTAATTCCTCCTCCTCCTCCTCTCTCGCGCTGGACCGTACCGTGCAGGGCATGTGCCCGCGCGATTCACAGTTCACACACATCTCAGTCACCCGCCAAAAAAGTTTTAAGACTGCTGCTGTTATGCTAATGGCGCGATTTCTGCTCTTGATTTGCGAGGGGGACTCGCGCCTTTTGACGCACCGGAAAAGGGTTTTCCAGCCCCCACAGCTTTTGATCGTAAAGCTTCAGGTTCTTAAAAAAACTGACGGTTCATACTTCTTTAGTCTATACTAGACGTTTTTGAGCTCTCGGCTCTGCGAAGAAAAAGCTGCAAGCGTTTCCTGAATCCTTCCATGTTTGTGTGAATCACGGCATGGGGTTTTTTTTTTTGCGAAAGAATCACGGCATGGGTTTTAAGCTAATCAAAGCATGAACTCAGTACTGAAGCATCTTTCCACCGCCATGGTACTCCGCACTTCTTACCAGCTGCTGAGTCTGAGTTATATCCATATTGTACTGGTACGTGGTACATATATTTCACCTGTGACCTGTGGCTAAACAGGCAGAGAGTTGTTTCGAGAGCTGGCTCGCACTGGTCACTGAGCATTCAATGCCATGCGTATACTGAGCACGGTCGTGTGTACCGTTCCTCCTCCACACAGTGCTGCCTCGGCTTGCTAGGCGGTCGTCTAGCGCCCAAATCCGGCTCCCATACCGATCTGTCACTCGGCGAGTGGGCCGGCACTCGGCAATCAATCAATTAGTGGCCTGAAACGATCCAGCACGGCGGCACGGCCGAGCTGAGTGTGCCGGCCGCTCGCTTTGTCGCAAAGGCAATGCATAGCAGGCCTCGTTTAGTTCGGAGAATTGGGGAGAAAAATATTGTATCAAAATTTCTGTAGCATTTCGTTTGTATTTGGTAAAAAATATCCAAATTTTGACTAACTAGGCTTAAAATGTTCGTCTCGCAAATTACAACAAAACTGTGCAATTAGTTTTTGATTTCATCAATATTTAGTACTCAATGCATTTACCGATATTTTGATGTGACGGGAAATCTGCTTTTTACGTAATAGTGGAATTTAGGGAGAATTGGGGACTGGGCAGCGTAGAACTGGCAGTCTGGCGCACACACACAGCGGTGATGCCGGGAGCCTGCACACCCTGTACTCTCGCAAAGTCACAGCTTTCATGGAGCCGCCGCGCCATAAAAATAATATTCCGCCACGGGATCACGGGAGCTCTGAGCTCTGCCGCTGTGGTCTGGTCTATCCGTCGGACGCTTGCGAGTCGTGTCAGTGTCGCCGCAGAAATTTCGCTTGTTATCTGATCGTACGTGGTGGTCCTTGCGTATATCACCTGCTCAGTGTAATGCTTATAAGGGCGTGTTTAGATGTGAAAAAAATTAGGGAAAAGTTCCTGTAACACTTTTCGTTGTTATTTGGCAAAATTTATCTAACCATAGACTAACTAGGCTCAAAAGATTCATCTCGACATTTACAGATAAACTGTGTAATTAGTTATTTTTTTTACCTACATTTAATGCTCCATGCATACGTCCAAGGTTCGATGTGACAGTTACCGTACAAAATTTTTTGCCTTTTTTTTTATCTAAACAGACCCTAAGATGGATCCGGCGATACTAATCGAACAAGACTAGATAACCGGTGTGTATAGCGGCTCTGGTTGTAAATCTGTATCACGGCACGTGTAGTCTTCGTCGGATCAACACGTGTTTGCCGCCGGGCGGCAGAATTCAGAGCCGTGCTAGCGCTTTCAGGACTCGCTTAGAATGTGAAAAGTTAAAAAAAAATTAACCGTAGCACTTTCGTTTATGTTTAACAATTAGTGTCTAATTATAGACTAACTAAGCTCAAAAGATTTATCTCATGATTTATAACTAAACTGTACAATTAGTTATTTCTTTATCTATATTTAATGCTTCATACATGCGTGTAAAAATTAATGTGATGAAGAGAGTAAAAAATTTTCAACTTTTCACCTCAATCTAAACAAGGGCTCAGTGCAATGAATGAATGGCAATGGGTTTCATCAAATCCGGTGTTCGAATCCGGCCGTGCCCCCGTCAACTAACTCACTAATTCCAGAACTGAAACCGGCCCTGATACGACATGAGTAGAGTAACAACGGCATCATGCAGGTAGCAGGTGTGTATTCATGCGATCCTCCGGTAAAGAAAAAGAGCAGGAGGCTATCATACGTTTAAACTCGGACAGCATTGTACTACAGCTCTGAACCTCTGATTCCGTGGACACGCTGATTGATTGCTGCTACTGCGAGTTCTTTGCAGGCATGACATGATGCCGGGGCCGAGCACGGGCGAATCAACGTGCTGCATCGACGCGTCTGATCTGTTCGATGATAGTGTGGACCAAGGCGCAAGGTGTGAGTGAGCTTTACTCTTGCTGCTACAACTTCTTGACAACTCCGTTTGCTTTCCGTGTAACATTCTGGCTAGCTACCATCAAGCAGTTGATCGTGCCGTACTAATTAAAATCCTGAACTGCCGAGCTGTGCCCGTGCTTAAAGACAACGGCGACCGGCGGTCCGGCGCCATCACGCCATTTGGAGCTTGGGGAGTTGGGAGCTGCTGCCAAGACGGCAGCCGGAAATACCGTTCCCGTGCCCTTTCCGAGCATAAAAGCCTGCCCCGCGCCCAGCCGCTCACGTGGACGTGCGGCCACGACGGCCTGCTCGTTCCCAGCCCTGTGCGTCCGTCCGTCCCTCAGGTTGCCGCGCGCGGAGCCGGTGTCCCGTATCAGCCCGCGCCTGCCTCCTCTCCGGCGCCAGGCGCCACGGGTGCCCGAGTTGGGATGGCTCTGCGACTTGGAGCCTTCACTTCACCGACCTCAACCACACCTGGGCCCCAGCCGCGGCCGGATCGATCGCCTTCGCCGATTTCCGGGTGTTCGGGGACTGCGCCATGAGAATGGAGCTCCGTGCAGCGCACATGCCGTGCCCATGCCTCGTGTGTACGAAAACACACGGCGTGCCCGGGCTCGACGACAGCCGGTCAGCGTGCTCCGGTCCTTAAAGGCCACGATAGGGACCACTGAAAATGACCGAGGGCCATCAAGCACATGAACCGGCCGGTTGCCATTATTCCGGCGTTTGAACATGTACTAATTGTTCATGTTCTTTCTTTTAGGCCGTGTTTAGATTTCCAAATTGGGGGCTGCCAAATCACTATTTGCTACTGTAGCGTTTTTGTTTTTATTTGGTAAAAATTATCCAAACATTGATTAATTAGGCTCAAAATGTTCGTCTCGCAAAGTACAATAAAATTGTATAATTAGTTTTTGATTTTATCTATATTTAGTACTCCATATATGTGCCGGTATTTCGATGTGACAGAGAATCTTCTTTTTACGTAGTGAAATTTGAGGGAGAAATTTGAGAACTAAACAAGGCCTTAGAAAAAGGTTGTAACTGCTGGCTCCTCTGCCGAGTGCCGAGCGGGAGTACTCACTTTAGATGCATCCTTGGCTGTAACAAACCGGATGTGTCAGTACTTTACTGTTCATGCTTCCATGTCCTGCGCCTTGTTTAGATGCGCCGATTCGGCGCTGGCGGCACTGTGCCGAAATACTGTAGCGTTTTGTTTTTATTTGATAATAATTGTCTAAAAATTGATTAATTAGACTTAAAATGTTCGTCTCGGAAAGTACAACAAAACTGTGCTATTAGTTTTTTATTTCATCTACATTTAGTACTCCATGCATGTGCCGACATTTTGATGTGATGGAGAATTTTCTTTTTGTATAGTGAAATTTAAGGTGAATTTGGGAACTAAACAAGGCCCTGCATCGAATTCGCCGGTCAGTCTGTCCACGAAACCCATCTGTACTGGTTGTGCTCTGCTTCAGTGCACCGCACGAGGGCCCGGATTAAAGTGCAGTTGACACAAGCTGGCAGGAAAACCTTTTGTATCAGGCACCGTTTAGATGCCAAAAATTTTGCCAAAATTTTCAGATTTCCCGTCACATCGAATTTTTGAACACATGCATAAAGCATTAAATATAGATAAAAATAAAACTAATTATACAGTTTAGACGAAATAGACGAGACAAATCTTTTAAGCCTAATTAGACCATGATTGGACAATATTTACCAAATAACAACGAAACTGCTATAATAACATTTCGCTAAAATTTTTGCCAACTAAACAGCCCCTCCCTAGCTGGACAGCTTCGGAAATGAGGCCTCGTTTAGTTCAGTGAATTGGGGAGAAAAACACTGTATCAGAATTCCTGTAGCATTTCGTTTGTATTTGGTAAAAATTATCCAAATTTTGACTAACTAGGCTTAAAATGTTCGTCTTGCAAAGTACAACAAAACTATGCAATTAGTTTTTGATTTCATCAACATTTAGTACTCCATGCATTTGCCGACATTTTGATGTGACGGGGAATCTTCTTTTTTATAGTGGAATTTGGGGAGAATCGAGGAACTAAACAATGGGTGAATTTGGAGAATCAGTAGCTGGACACAGCTTCGGAAATGAACGTGGACAGTTCTTATCTAGTCTGTGTTCACTTCCCATTAGCTGGACACAGCTTCGGAAATGAACGTGGACAGTTCTTATCTAGTCTGTGTTCACTTTCCATGCCAACCCAAAAATATTTCCTCTTCCACCCATCACATCGAATCTTTCGACGCATGTATGGAGCATTAAATGTAGGTAAAAAAGATAACTAATTGCATAGTTTGTCTGTAAATGTCGGGACGAATCTTTTGAGCCTAGTTAGTCCATGATTGGATAAATTTTACTAAATAACAACGAAAGATGCTACAGTAACTTTTCATCTACTTTTCGCGAAGTGTGTACTGGTGGTAATCGTGCATGAATCATGAATCGATTCCCAGCACTGTAGGAGTACTCGATCTGCAGTCTGATCGGACCGGACCTCGTTCAGGCCTTGTTCACTTCCTCATTCTAACCCAAAATATTTCCTCTTTCACCCATCATATTAAATCTTTCGACGTATGCATGGAGCATTAAATATAGGTAAAAAAGATAACTAATTGCATAGTTTGTCTGTAAATGTCGGAACGAATCTTTTGAGCCTAGTTAGTCCATAATTGGACAAATTTTGCCAAATAACAACGAAAGATGCTACAGTAACTTTTCAATTGTGTCAGTTTTCTCTGCTCGATCTGAATGAGCCCAGGTGTCCCGACAGTCACCTGCCGGTAGCCCAGGCTTGTTTAGGCCTTGTTTAGATTTGAAAGTTTGCCTCTAAATTCGCTACGCAGAATTTCTATTCTCCGTCATATTAAAATATCGGCACATATATAGAGTACTAAATGTAGATGAAATAAAAAACTAATTGCACAGTTTTATTGTACTTTGCGAGACGAATATTTAGAGCCTAATTAATCAAGACTTAGAAAATTATTACCAAATAAAAACAAAATTGCTACAGTATGACGTGACCCTTATTACGCAGAATTAGGCTCCCAACTTTGTGATCTAAACAAGGCATTAGTTCCCAAATTTTCTCCTAAATTTCACTATGCAAAAAGAAGATTCCCCATCACATCAAAATATCGGCAAATGCATGTAGTAATAAATGTAGATAAAATCAAAAACTAATTGCATAGTTTTGTTGTACTTTGCGAGACGAACATTTTGAGTCTAATTAATCAATTTTTAGACAATTTTTTACATAAAAAACAAAACCCGCTAGGAACACTGTAGCGCGTAGTGCCGATTCGGTCGGCATCTAAACACGGCCCCAGTAGCCAGTACAAGTGCACAGGAGTCCTCTCGACATTCACCTGACAGTAGGCGGTAACCCCGTACGCCGTACTCCTAGTACGTAGTACTGCCAGCAGCGATGCCTGCCCAATACTTAGAACTTCCAAAAATTTTACAAGATTTTCCGTCACATCGAATCTTTAAACACATACATGAAGCATTAAATATAGGTAAAAAATAATTAATTACACAGTTTGGTTGTAAATCACGAGACGAATCTTTCGAACCTAATTAGTCCATAATTAGACACTAATTGTTAAATACAAATAAAAGAGTTACTGTGCTTTCGAAAATTTTACAGCACCAACTAAACACAGCCATTCTCGTGTCCCGGAGACGCCGGTGGTAGATCAGATCTGACAAAACGTCCTGGACGCTAGGGCCATGGGTGTGTTTAGTTCCGCGAAAAGGTGTAAAAAAAGTACTGTAGCACGTTTTGGTTTTATTTGGTAAATAGTGTCCAATCGTTGACTAATTAGGTTCAAAACGTTCGTCTCGCAAAGTACGACCAAGCTGTACAATTAGTTTTTGATTTCATCTACATTTAGTACTCCATGCATGTATCACAAGTTTGATGTGACGGAGAATCTTTTGTTTGCACAGTGCTTTTTTGAGGAACTGAACACAGCCATGATCGACGTTCAGTCCTGTCCTTCACAGGCCGGCCGCTCCATCACCGTTCTTCGCTCCCCAACGCGCCGCGATCCTGGGCTCCTCGCCATGGCCGCCTGCGCTGGCGGCGTGTCCTACTGTCCTGGCTGTGCGACCGTCGGAAAAGCCGATCCAATCATTGCCCTAAATGAGGTGGCTAGATTGGCCGTGATATCGCGGGAATACGCGCCGACCACCAGTTGAGATCCCCCACAGCAGTCCGCAGCTGCATCGGTCGGCCGGCCTCCCGCTCGGCACTCGGCAGAGGAGCGGGCCGGGCACGCACGCATGTGAGCCGCATAATTCCCGGCGCCGGCAACTAGCATCCCCGTGGGCGCGGGGACAGCGGCCGGACCAGCGGTGTTCAGCCTCGACGGCCTCGGCATCTGATCCCAGCGAGTCTTTGTTCCCGTGAGTGCATGTGTTCGCTTCGGAGGGAGGAGCGGAGAGCAGCGCCGTCGGCTCCTCGCCCGCGTTCCTGCAAGCTACCGGTCGGTTGCTCCTGGCGCCGTGCACATCATCATGATTCATGAGGCGCGTCGGTGCGTGCGTGCTTACATTTAGGACGGCGCGGCGGGCTATCATTGCGGGCGTTAGCCGTTAGGTAGATCAAATCCACAGTTTTTGCGCTCCACAATTACCGCGGATTCGGACTTCGGAGTCGTTTCCATGCGGGGTCGGACTCGCGTGCTCCGCGGCCGTCGTGGACTCGTGGGGGCGGGCCTATGAAGTGCTCCTTCGTTCGTCCTCCTAAAAGGGCTCTCTAGATCCAACACTTCCCTTTATAGCAATTTCTCTGGTAAAGCTACATCTTTACATTTTTTGTCAAAAATTATTTTAGTTACAGTTTCATTATGATTCATACCAAGTTTGTAAGGACAAGCTAGAAAAAAAACATGTTTCGACTTCTTCATAGAAAAACGTTGTTTCCTGAAAATTTTTTAAGGCATGTTTATACATAGGGGCGGAGCCAGAATTTGGATATAGAGGGCCAATGGACAAAGTAACAAGTTTCAATACAATGATGATTATTGATAATCGGCTTCTAATGGCTTCAATACAATTAGCACTTGAACCAACCGGCTTGAGAAAACTATGAATGGTCTCTCTTTTTACTATAATCTAAAATCAGAAAGTGAATTTACATAATTATTTATTTATTAGATAATCGGCCGGACCACAATACTAGGATAATAAGAGAGAAAGCTAGTCGTAGTATAGCACCTTACCAGTTACCAGGCAAAGCGATAGGAGCGCAGGACCGCACGGGCGCAGGACGTCTCTCCCCATCTCCGGGCTCGGGCGAGTGGCGGAGGCGCAGAGACGCCGAATGCGGACTTGCGGAGCACGAAGCTGAGGAGTCGAATCGAAAAATACGAACAGCCGCAGCGACGCTTGGCGTTCAACTCGTGACATCCTGAGACAAATTGAAGCAGCCGGATGGAGAGGGCTAAGTCTAGCTAAATGGGCTGTATCTAACTGGGCCTCAAATACACTTAATGCCTTGGCTGAATTAGGAGCTAAATAAATAACTATTAAAGATAGGCATACACATATATATTATACTAGTATATCTATATCTAACAGAGGATTTAGTAGAACATTTTGGGGGTGCCAGCACCCCCCTCCCTCCGCCTCTGTTTTATACATCAATTGGAATGTTCTGGGAATTTTTCATATTTTCCCATTTTTATAGAGCTAAATCTTATTTTTGGAAACTTTTGGAAAAATTTCATGACATTTAAATATTGTGTTTGAGATTATCATGTCCTAATATATCTCTATAGAGTTACTCTTAGTAATGTTATAGCCTTTTTTTTTTCTTTTGGCTCTTTGAGCCTTGTAATTTGTACAGTTTGTAGTTGTCTTTTCTTCATATATATACAAAAAAGGTAGGGGCTCCCCTGCTGATCGTTCAAAACATAATATCTCTCTAAGTTTTGTTTAAAAATTTTAAAATCACAGAAATATTTTTAACAATTTTAAAACCATATCAAGTTTTTCTATGTTTTTTATTTCACTATGAAATTTGATGAAACCGCCTTGAAAAATCACTCCTAACCTGTCTAAGAGCTAATTTAAACAGTTTTAAGACTTGAGAGGGTAATATTTTTGGTTTGAAGTTTGAAGAAAAAAATTAAATCATGACATAGAATAGCTCATGGGCTAATGGAGGATGGAACTATGGTTTCTTTCTTTTCTTTTTTAAATCAACTATGGGCTTTTCCTCTATTCGGAGTAGGAAAAAATCTACATTACCTCTCTCAACTTTAGCGAAACTCTGTTTTTCCTCCCTGAACTCTAAAACTGGGAGGTAATGTGAATTTTTTCTTCGGAGTAGGAGAGTCAAAATAGGCCCAAACATTAAAAAAATATAGGCCCGTCGATGTCTGTGCAGTGTTGTTGTTCGCACGGGCCCAAATGCGTCGAAAGTGCTTACCTGCTACAGGCTCGAGAGATGGGAGTGTACATATATACCTACATCCTAATCGCGTATGGGATCCGCCTCCATCCACGACATGTCCGACTCAGCGTCCTTTCCACGTTTGACGCGTGCCATATGCTCTTCACTGGAACCCGATTTGGCCGTCATGTGAGCGCACACCCGTTCCTCCATGTGGCAACCTCGGCCGGTGGGAGAGGGATTGTCGGTGTACGCACGCGGCGATGAGCATGGCGAAGCCGCCTCGAACAGGAATGAGCTCGTGAGGAAGAGGAGAAAAGAATTTGGTTTGTTATTTTCTTTGACCACCCATCCACCCTCACAGCGAGTACTTAGATCACAATTTGTGGGCCAAGCTCAATTACAACCAGGCGGCCCATAGCCGAATCACTGGCCCAACTGATAAAGAAAAGTTCAAATAGAAATGACCTAGTGGCCTATTACATAGTATGTGACATCCCCGCCTCCTTAAGCGGCAGCACAACCTCGTGATGCAGGACCTGTCAAAGCAAACATAATCGAAGGCAGAGAAGTAGCAGACTCCTAGGTCACCCAGTGCGGAGGGCAAGATTGATGGAGCACTAGTGCCGAAGACACAACATGCTGCCTGACCAATTGCAGCCTGGTATTCAGGACCTGCGCTGGTGGTAAACTATGAAAAAGGTTTAGTAGATTAAGCTCATTGTCATCAGATAAGGACACCTTGGGAGGCAATGCCTTCTTCAACTGGGAAACATGTATGACCAGATGAATCTGACTGGATGCTGGCAGCTGCAATTTATAGGCAATCTGACCAATATTCTACAGTAACATATAGGGCCAAAGAACTTGAACCTAAGTTTATGATTTGCCCGTTGTTGAACGGATTGTTGCACATGGGGCTGCAGTTTGACAAACACCCAATCGCCAACCTGAAAGGTTCTTTCTTGCCTGTGTTTGTCTGCTTGATGCTTCATATGATCTTGAGCACGTTGTAAGTTGTGTTGATTGTGATCCGCTCCTTCAACCATTGATCCAGGTCAGATACTGTGCAAGAATCATCCAAAGTGATTCTGAAATGTCTAGGTTTATGACCATATAAGGCTTGAAAGGGTGTAAGGCCTAAGGTTGAAGAAGGTGGAGTTATACCAAAACTCGGCTAACGGGATCCAATGAGCCCATTTGATGGGACAGGCTTTGTCGGGTACCTAAACTAGGGGTACCCACATTCAAACGATTAAGAAAGACAAACCCCTGAGAAAACCACGCCAAAGGCTCCGCCCACGAAGGCAGAACGAGCCAAACCACGCACGGAACGCCTCGACCATGTTCCGACTCGCACGAGGTTTGCTCGACGGGACGCCTCGACCATAGGGAAAACTCCGACTCGTACGACCCTGGGTCGAGCCGGTCGACCCGCCACTCTCACCAACTCTTAGACAAAAGTCAAAGCATTTCATGCAACTGCCAACCACTTCCTACCCCCATGGCTACAGCGATACCAGCATGGAAGGAGTACCCGTGTCAAATCCCACTTTTTACTGCCCATCCCGGGATGGGCGGTGAAAACCTATCACTGTATGCGCCACGTTGGGCACTGTTCCGCCACTGATCCCCCTCAAGGCAGAATACGACAAGTGTCGTACCCCAAAATTCCCGAGGCTCGGCCTTATCCATTCCCCGTCGACCCACCTCGACCCAGCCTCGACCAACCGCCGGTCAACAAAGAAGCAAGGCCTGCACGCCACAGGACCCGGGGTCTTTTCACTGTCTCATCCTTTATGTCACCATGGTGTCTAGGGATGGCTGGCCACTCCCGGAGCACATCGCTACAGCGGCTTCCACAGCGCTCGACAAAACTTCACTTCTAAGACATCCCCGGCGTCTCTGCCTCCTCTTGACCCTATATAAGGGAAGGCAGGGGACTCTACGAAAGGGGGACGGACAAGGCAAACAAGTTATCACCCCACCATAGAAGATCAACATCTCAAGCAATCTCCTTTATACTCTCTCTCTGAGACCTAGGATCGGCTCCCTCTCTCACACCTTGTAACCCCTATGCAAGCACTTAGGTGCAAGGAAATACAATATCCCCCCGCTGGACGTAGGGCCTTCTTTTGCCCGAACCAGGATAAACCCCCCATGTATTCCCTTTGCATCACCATCCAGATTAGGGACACGCAGCACAGATCTACTCGTTGGCTTAGGACCCTTGCGGGCCCAAACACCGACAGTTGGCGCGCCAGGTAGGGGACGCTGCATGCTAACATCATTTTCCTGCTATTTTTTCTAGATGGCTGACCCCGAACGTCCACTTCCGTTGGCCACGGTGATCTGGTTTGGGAGCTTGGAGTTTATGTCTCTTGGCCATGGCTACGACATGGTCCTCCTCCCGCCCAGGCACCCAACCGACGGCGACCATGAGCTCTCCCAGCCCGAGGGAGCGCTGCGCCGGTACCGTCACTCTCGTCAGGCACGTGCCGCCAGGCGACGGTGTGCCCAGCGCAACCGCCATCATCGCTTCACGGGAGGTGACAGTATACCCCGATCCGGCGCCCCTCAGCAGGACGCCGACACAGATTTCCTCACTGAGAATCTATGTAGGATGAGCTTGGCTGAGGGTAAGATGCCGACAGGGTGTCCCGTCACTCCACCGCCCGGCACGGCGCCACCACCAACTAGTTCGATTGCTCTGGTACCGGGAACCATGCCCCCATCAGCATTCCCGTATGGGCTGGACCCGGTTGCTCGGGCGTATGCTTCTTCTGTAAGCACCAGCATGAGCGCTTACGAGGAACTCCCCAGACACCATCTATGTTTCACCCTCGACCTTGTCGCGTCCACGCCAGCTTCCGAGTACCTGGACTCCACAAAGACCACGGGTGCGGAGCTCCGTATGACTACCTTTCGTCGTTACAACCCCAGAGACACATGACCTCACATGCACCCGTTATACTACTATTTTGGCACACCGGACTCCGACTCTGCCGATGATAGCTATGACCCGACTCGCGACTGCTTCAATATCGATGGGGCTATCATGTCAGATTCGAATGATGAGGCAGCCGTTGGAGGAAGGAACACCACGCCACCTCAGGTTGAGCCCCCTGCTGCACGAGATGAAGCTCAATTCCTTGCGGACCAAGGAATGCAACTCGAGCAAATCCACAAACTGCAGGACAGGCTCGACGAGGAACGAGAAAATCTACACCTACTTCAGCAAACCCTCGAGCAAGAGCGCGTGGCACGCACACATGGTGGAGGAGCTCAAGAAAGAGCCCGTGACGTCAATCGTCGCATCATCGAGGATTGGGCGGGCGAACCCCCGGTCTACGGCCGAGCCAGCCAGAGTGTTGTCGCAGCCGCCATGCTTCTTCGTAACATGCCCGAGCCATCGAACCCCGAGGCCCATCGGGCCCGCGATGAAATTTGAGGACTCCTCGAGGCCACTGCCATGCAACAAGCCGAGAGTTCTGCCTCGAGGCGACGTAGGCTTGCCTCGGAGCAGCCTGCGGAGCCCTCCCGACAGGAGAGAGAGGCCTCGGTTCATCCCGAGCCCACCTCCAGTGGAACAAGGTGGCCTCTGTCTGTGAACGCATCATTGACAACCGCGAACCTCGAGATGCCCGTGACAACATCAACGAGCGCCGTAGGCGCAATTATGGTGACGGTGCAGCTCGAGGCTACCACGAGCATAGGGGCGGGCGCTACGACAGCTCGAAGGATCAAAGCCCGTCATCCGAGCCACCAGGCCCTCGGGTCTTCAGCAAGGCCATTCGCAAAACACTACTTTCGGCTCGGTTCCGCCCCCCACGACTCTTACCAAGTATAACGGCGAAACCAAACCCGAACTTTGGCTCGCCGACTTCCGTTTGGCTTGCCAGTTGGGTGGGGCTACCGATGATCAGGTCATCATTGGACAACTTCCCCTGTTCCTATCGGACACCGCTCGAGCCTGGCTCGAGGACCTCCCACCTCGACAGATCCATGACTGGAGCGACCTGGTGAGAGTGTTCGAGGGGAACTTCAAGGGGACCTACATGCACCCTAGTAACTCATGGGACCTCCGAAGCTGTAAACAAAAGCTGGGCGAATCCCTCCGGGACTACATTTGGCGTTTCTCCAAACAGCGCACTGAGCTTCCCAACATCACCGACTCCGACATCATCATGGCCTTCCTCTCTAGTACCACCTGCAAAGAGTTGGTCCGAGAGTTGGGCCGTAGCACCCCCATCACTGCCAACGGCTTGATGGACATCATCACCAACTTCGCCGCCGGCGAGGAGGCGGTTGGTGCCATCTTTGGCAGCGACCAGGACAAGGGGAAGCGCAAGGACGAGGATCCCGTAAGCTCCAGCTGGGACTCGAAGAGGAACAAAAAGAAGAAGAAGAAGAATCAGTAGGGCAAACAAGAAGCCCCGGCGGACGACCTTGTCGCCGCTGGAGATCGTAAGAAACCTCGGGGACCCCCCGGTGGGGGCATTTTTGACAAAATGCTTAAAGAACCGTGTCTCTACCACAAAGGGCCCACAAACCACAACCTCAAGGACTGCCACATGCTCCGGAGATACTTTGAAAGCCTAGGCATCAAGAAAGATGACAATAAGGAGGATCCCAAGGGAGATGACAAGGATGAGGGGTTTCCCGAGATTCATGACTGTTTCATGATATACGGAGGACCCTCGACATGCCTCTCAACATGGCAGCGCAAATGGGAACGTCAAGAGGTCTTCTTCGTGCAACTCACGACCCCCCTCTTCCTTGACTGGTCCGAGGTGGCCATCACTTTCGACCATGATGACCACCCAGACTACGTCCCTAATCCTAGAGTCTACCCACTCGTCGTCGATCCCATCATCGCCAACACACGCCTCACCAAGGTGCTCATGGACGGAGACAGCAGTCTCAACATCATTTACGCCCAGACCCTAGACCTTCTGGGAATCGCAAGGACGCACCTCTGACCCAGTGTCAGGGGCTTCCATGGAGTCATGCCAAGAAAACGAGTAGAGCCCGTTGGGCAGGTTGACCTGCCTATTTGTTTCGGTACTCCCGCCAACTTTAGGAAGGAAACTCTCACTTTCGAGGTGGTTGGATTCCATGGGACATACCACACCATTCTTGGGCACCCCCTGCTATGCTCGGTTCATGGCGGTTCCCAACTACACCTACCTCAAGCTCAAAATGCCGGGCCCTAACGGTGTCATCACTGTCGGGCCCTCCTACGAGCATGCCTACGAGTGCGACGTGGAATGCGTCGAGCACGGGGAAGTCATCCTGGAGTCGGTGACCTTGGCGGCAAACCTCGACGGTTTGGCCAAAGAGATCCCCGACCCCAAGTGCCATGCCGACAACTTTGAGCCCGTGGAAGACGTCAAGCTCATACCCCTCGACCCCACCGACCCGAACGGAAAGACGTTGAGCATCAGCGCCACCCTCGATCCCAAATAGGAAGCAGTGCTCATCGACTTTCTTCGCGCAAACGTCGACATCTTTGTGTGGAGTCCCTCAGATATGTCGAGCATACCCAAGGAAGTCACCGAGCATGCCTTGGAGTTCTGAGCTGGCTCCAGACCGGTGAAACAACGCTGGCACCGCTTCGACGAGGAGAAGCGCAAAGTCATCGGCGAGGAGATCCACAAGCTGTTGAAGGCCAGATTTATCAAGGAGGTTCATCATCCTGAGTGGTTGGCTAATCCTGTATTAGTTAAGAAAAAGAATGGGAAATGGAGGATGTGTGTGGACTATACTAGTTTGAATAAAGCATGTCCAAAAGTTCCTTTTCCTTTACCACACCTTGATCAAATCATTGATTCTACTGCGGGATGTGAAACTCTATCGTTCCTAGATGCGTATTCTGGCTACCACCAGATCAAAATGAAGGAGTCCGACCATCTCGTGACTTCATTCATCACCCCCTTTGGCATGTATTGCTATGTTACTATGCCCTTCGATCTATGGAACGCAGGTGCTATGTACCATCGATGCATGCAACATGTTTTTGGGGAGCACATTGGACCCACCGTCGAGGCTTACGTTGACGACATCGTTGTTAAAACCAAAAGGGCTAGCAATTTGGTTGACGACCTCGACGTTGCATTCAAGTGCCTTAAGGCAAAAAACATTAAGCTCAACCCTGAGAAGTGCGTCTTCGGCGTTCCTCGAGGCATGCTCTTAGGGTTCATCATTTTCGAACGTGGCATTGAAGCCAACTCGGAGAAAATCGCTACAATAACCAAAATGAGCCCCATCCGTGATCTAAAGGGTGTGCAGAGGGTCACAGGCTACCTCGCGGCCCTTAGTCGCTTCATTTCGCACCTCGACGAAAAGGCGCTCCCACTGTATCATCTTCTAAAGAAATTGGAACACTTTTCATGGACCCTCGAGGTAGAAGAAGCCCTTATAAAGCTCAAAGCTATGTTGTCTAACTCTCCGATCCTCGTCCCTTCGGCCACAGGGGAACCCCTCCTGCTTTATGTCACCGCAACGACACGAGTGGTCAGCACGGTCTTAGTTGTCGAAAGGGCAGAGGAAGGACACACATTGCTCGTTCAAAGGCCAGTCTATTTCATCAGCGAGGTACTCTCGGAAACCAAGGTCTGCTACCCGCAAATCCAGAAGCTGCTATACGCCATCGTCTTGACGTGGTGCAAACTTCGTCACTACTTCGAAGGCCACCCGGTGACCATGGTTTCTTCTTTCCCCTAGGAGAGATAGCCCAGAACCGGGAAGCCTCGGGTAGGATAGCAAAGTGGACGGTCGAGCTCATGAGTGAGAACCTCTCTTATGCGCCACGCAAAGCCATCAAATCCCAGGTGCTGGCATATTTTTTAGCAGAGTGGACCGACACTCAACTTCCTCCGGTTTAGCTCCAAGCTGAGCTTTGGACCATGTACTTCGACGGGTCGCTGATGAAAACGGGAGCAGGCGCGGGCTTGCTCTTCATCTCGCCCCTCTGAAAGTCCTATGTTTGGTGTTGGTAATTAGTGACAATGCCTAAGTACTAATCCTATGCCTAAGTTGTATGTAGCATATGAGGATTAGTACATTCCAAGGTCGGTGGCAAGATGGACATGGTGATCATGATGGCCACACTTGGATTTGGACACAACCCTATGTGATCAAGGCAAAGGTATATGCTTAAGGGTTGTGTTTTAGTAACCAAGACACCTAGTGGGTGTGGTTACATTATAGGATAGATGGACGTACTATAAAGAGGGGAATGACGCGGGTATTGAATCCTAAGTGCCTCTAGATGTGCATTTCATGATCATATGCATTTGGATAGAACTAATATCGCCTTGAAAAATGATTGTGAAAATGCTAACACACTCACACATGACAAGATAACTTGGTGGTGTTAGCACATTTGCGATGGCGGTGGGGTTTGAGCAGTAGAGAGGGTTTGGGTTCCTCTCTCCCTCCCGCCGAGCTTGCGAGCACGGGATTCAGGCGTTTTTGAGAAGTTGAAATGCCTTTTTTCCACTACGCCGGAAGTCTGAAAAAGAAACAGAGGCGAACGGAGGTCACAAAGGTGACCGGACGCTGAACCGAACGCGGTCTTTGCATGACCGGACGTGTCTGGTCAGTGTCCATTGTCTGCGCATATTTCAGTTTGATGATCGGACGCGAGGCGCGTCCGGTTATAGACGATCGGACGTGTCCGGTCGTTCAGGGAGCTTACTGGACTCTAACCGGACGCTGGCACTGTCGTGTCCGGTCATTTCTCTAGCGCGTCCGGTCATTGTGTTGTTGTGCGCTGCTCAGGCTGACCAGCTCGTCCGGTCATTCTCGGGACCAGCGCGTCCGATCTACGCGATGAGCGTGTCCGGTCGTTGCTTCGCAGTTAGCCGTTGGGCGACCGGCGCGTCCGGTCAGTTGGACCAGCGCATCCGGTCAGTGCTTTGTGACTTAGCCGTTGTGCGACCGGCGCGTCCGGTCAGTTGGACCAGCGCGTCCGGTCAGCGCGATTTCGGCTGTTTAAGTTTCCAACGGCTCTATTCAAAGGGGTACATCTATAAATACTCGTTGGCCGGCTCAAGGCTCTCTCTCTCTCTCGAACATTTGACATACTTGTGAGCACTTTGAGCTAAGCAACTCCCCTCCCACTCATCTCTCTTGCTTCTTTGCATATTCGAAGTGAGATTGAGTGATCCAAGTGCATTTGCATTGTGAGATTGCATCTAGTTGGCACTTGGTGGTTGATTTGCTGCGGGATTCTTGTTTCTCTTGGTGGTTGCCGCCACCTAGACGGCTTGGAGCAGCTTGGAGGCGTTGGCAAGAGTTGGTGTTTGTTCTTGGCCACCTCCGGTGATTGTGAGGGGTTTGTGCCTAACTCGGCGAAGCGCCAAAGGCAACATTAGTAAATTGCTTCGTGTCATTGCAACCTTTTGCCATTTGGTAGGTTCTTGTGGCACCTTTTGAGAGGCTCGGTGTGTGACCGATTAGCCACCAAACCACGTGGTGAAGAGGGACACAACGGGGACTAGCGTGCCGGCAAGCACGTGAACCTCGGGATAAATCTTCGTGTCATCACTTTCATATTGTGATTGATTGATCCCGGTGTTCGGTTATCTTGGTATTCATCTCTTGATTATATTGATTGGTTGGCTCAATTCTTCGCCCCTCGGTGATACCCTCCTAACTCTCTCTTATATTAATTTCTTAGTTATCTTTGCTAGCGAGTTAGCTTTGCTAGAGTAGCTTCTTTGTGTAGCTTGCTAGTTGTAGTTTCCTTCTCGGTTTGACTTGTGCGGTTGAGTGCAAATACACTAGAATTGTGATTTGGTTAGGTGGCTTGCAAACACCTTGTAGGCTAAGCATAACTCGCATCTCGCTATTTGTTTTGTTGATAAACTTGTTTAGCTTGTCTTTGTAGAAAATTTTAATAGGCTATTCACCCCCCCTCTAGCCATCAAGACCTTTCAAGTGGTATCGGAGCCGTGGTCACCGTTTGTAAGGCTTAACAACCTTGGTGTAAGATGGCTCAAGTTATGTTCAACCATGTCGGGGGCAAGCCTCCATTCTTTGATGGTGTCACATCTTTTGATCATTGGAAAAGAAAGATGAAGCAATATCTTGGCTCTCTTCATGAGAACGTTTGGGAGGTGACACACCATGATTATGCTATCATTGATCCCGACAACCTCACCAACAATGATCGCATCAACAACCAATGCAACACTATAGCTCTCAATACTCTCTACAATGGGATTGATGCAAAGGTCTTTGAGCAAATCAAGGATCTTAAAATGGCAAGTGAAGTATGGACAACATTAGAGGAAACATATGAGGGCACTTCAACGGTAAAGTGTGCCAAACTATATATGCTCAAGGACAAGTTCTCCACTTTCAAGATGAAGGATGATGAATCCATCCCGGAGATGTTCTATAGGCTCCAAGTCATTGTCAATGATCTCAAGGGGCTTGGGGAGAAGGTTGAGGACAAGGACTTCTCACATAAGTTCTTGATGTGTTTACCCAAGAAGTTTGCTACCTTGAGAAGAATGATCTTTAGAGAGGGATTGAACAAGGTCAAACCAACCGATGTGCTTGGAGATATAATGACCGATGCCCAATACAATGATGATGAAGATGAGGTAGAAGAGAAGAAGGAAACCAAGGTCAAGCAAGAGAAGCCCATTGCATTCAAGGCTTCATCCTCTAAGGGCAAGAGCAAGGTGGAGAATGATGATGATGATCCTTTTGATGATGAGATCATGGTCCTTCTAGTGCAAAAGATGGGTCGGTTCATGAAGAAGAGAGGCTATGGTGTAAGAAAGAGAAGGGACTTCATGAAGGCAAAGGAGGTGCTTTGCTACAATTGCAATAGCCCTGATCACATAGTGGCGGATTGCCCCTATGAAGATAAGAGATTTCATAATGGGGACTTGAAGCTCAAGAAGAACAAGAAGGATAAGAAAGAGAAGGAGAAGAAAGCAAAGAAGAGCTTCACATTCAACAAGAAGAAGAAGGGTGGTGGCTATGTGGTCACTTGGGATAGTGACAACTCTGATAGTGATGATGATGCAAGCTCTAGTGATGATGAAAGGACCACTCGGCGAGCCGTTGCAAACATCGCCCTCTCCAACAAGCCATCCATCTTCGACACTACATCGACATGCCTTATGGCCAAGCCTACCAAGGTAAAACATGATGATAGTGATGATGATTCTTGTGCTAGTGATGATTGTAGGAGTGATGATGAGGAGGATGAGGACTACTCCAAGGATGATCTATTGGGTATAATAGATCAAATGAGCAAGGGCTACAAGAGGACAACCAAGAAATACAAAATCTTGGAACAAGAGTTTATTGCCAAGAGCAATGAAAATGATGCCTTGATGGAGGAGCTTGTTGCTCTCAAAAAGAGTAAGGAGTGCAAAGGAATTGAACAAGAGCTCAAAGCTCTTAGAAAATCCTTTGATGAGCTAGAGGCATCTCGTGAGTGTCTAAAGGAAGACCACGAGGACCTTGAAGTTGCTCACACTAGGCTTAAGGAAGCCCACTCCACTCTACTTGAGCTCATCAAGGAAAATGACCTCAAGTTGGAGAAGCTCATGAAGAAAGCTAAGGAGGAGCAAGTGATTGTCACTTGTGATATTGGACTAACATGTGATATTATTGATGATTCTTTATTTGTTGGTTCTACTAATGCTTCATGTAGCTCATCATCATCCACCACAACCAACTCTACCTCTACTACTAGTGATTCATCACTTGTGGTTGAGAATGAGACTCTCAAGAGAGAGGTGGATGATCTCACCTGTGCACTAGGCAATGCCTATGGTGGGGATGCCCACTTGCTAAAATGCTTGGGTAGCCAAAGGTTCTCTCTTAACAAAGAGGGTTTGGGCTATACTCCCAAGAAGGGCGAGACGGTCTTTGCTACTCTAAAGCCTCGCTTTGTGAAGGGCAATGGTCGTTATTGCAATAGATGCAAGCAAGTTGGGCATCTAGAGATTAATTGCAATAAAATGAACAAGAACAAGAAAAATGCTAATGTACCTTACATTCCTTTTGATTCTTGTTATGTGCTTACCAAGGGTGAGAAAGGTGTGCATGCTAAGTTTGTTGGTACACCAATTGTGGGTCCAAAGAAGAAGGCCATTTGGGTACCAAAGAGCTTAGTCACTAACCTCCAAGGACCCAAGCAAGTATGGGTACCTAAAAACATTAATTTGTTTTGTAGGTAAATTACAAGGCCGGAGGAAGGCATTAGGTGCTTGATAGTGGGTGCTCTCAACATATGACCGGTGATTCAAGAATGTTCAACTCTCTCAAATCAAATGATAGTGGGACTGATAGTATCACATTTGGTGACAATAGCAAGGGTGATGTGAAGGCTCTTGGAAGGATTGCAATCTCAAATGATCATAGCATTTCCAATGTGCTCTTAGTTGAAAAGTTGAACTTCAATCTTCTCTCGGTTGCTCAATTGTGTGATCTCGGTTTCAAGTGCATATTTGGTGTTGATGATGTGGAGATAGTTAGTGTTGATGGCTCTAACTTGATCTTCAAAGGCTTTAGATTTGAGAATCTATACTTAGTTGATTTCAATGCTAGTGACACTCAACTTTCAACATGCTTGCTCACCAAATCAAGTATGGGTTGGTTATGGCATAGAAGACTTGGTCATGTTGGCATGAAATAATTGAACAATTTAGTGAAGCATGACTTAGTTAAAGGCTTGAAGGATGTCACATTTGAGAAGGATAAGCTATGTAGTGCATGTCAAGCCGGAAAGCAAGTGGGCAACACTCATCCATTGAAGAGCATTATGAGTACTTCCAAGGCATTTGACTTGTTGCACATGGATCTATTTGGGCCAACTATATACACAAGCATTGGTGGCAACAAGTATGGCTTTGTGATTGTGGATGATTTCACTAGATACACATGAGTATTCTTTCTTGTGGACAAGAGTGATGTATTTGACATATTCAAGAAGTTCATCAAGAGAGTGCAAAATGAGTTTGAAACCACAATCAAGAAAGTGAGAAGTGATAATGGAAGTGAGTTTAGAAACATAAGAGTTGATGAGCTATGTGATGAGCTTAGAATCAAACATCAATTCTTGGCCAAGTATACACCTCAATCAAATGGCCTAATTGAGAGGAAGAATAGAACCTTAATTGATATGGCAAGATCAATGTTGAATGAGTATAATATGAGTCATTCATTTTGGGCCGAAGCAATCAACACGGCTTGCTTCTATAGCAACCGTCTCTATTGCCACAAGTTTATAGAGAAGACACCATATGAGATCTTAAATGGAAGAAAGCCCAACATTGCATACTTTCGGGTATTTGGTTGCAAATACTACATCTTGAAGAAGGGCACTAGATTGAGCAAGTTTGAGAAGAAATGTGATGAAGGCTTCCTACTTGGCTACTCAACTACTAGCAAAGCTTATAGAGTTTGGAATTTGGCTAGTGGTTTACTTGAAGAAGTGCATGATGTTGAGTTTGATGAAACAAATGGCTCTCAAGATGAAGAAGATAACTTGGATGATGTGAGAGGAACTCAATTGAGTAATGCTATGAAAGAAATGGATATTGGTGATATTAGACCAAAGCAAGTGATTGATGTAGATGACAACAAAGATCAAGTGCTTCAAAGTCCAATCACTCAAGATAGTGGTTCTCTAATGCAAAATCAAGCTAGTACATCATCTCAAGTGCAACAAGATCAACAAGTGGCTAGTTCATCATCTCCAACTCATGATCAACATCAACATCCAAGCAATCAAGTCCAAGTGCTTCAACCAACTAACATTGCAAGAGACCATCCATTGGATTCCATCATTGGTGACATACAAAGAGGAGTTCAAACTAGATCAAGATTGACATCATTTTGTGGTCACTCTTCTTTTGTGTCAATGGAAGAACCCGAGGACATTTATAGAGCATTGAGGGATCCGGATTGGGTAAATGCAATGCATGAAGAGCTCAACAATTTCAAGAGAAATGAAGTATGAGAATTAGTTGAGAGGCCTAAGGATCACAATATCATTGGAACAAGATGGGTCTTTCGCAACAAGCAAGATCAAGATAGGATAGTAGTAAGGAACAAAGCAAGACTAGTGGCTCAAGGTTACACACAAATAGAGGGTCTTGACTTTGGTGAAACTTATGCCCGGTTGCAAGATTGGAAGCAATTAGGATCTTACTTGCCTATGCTTGTGCTCACAATATCAAGCTATATCAAATGGATGTGAAGAGTGCATTTCTCAATGGGTACATCCAAGAGGAGGTGTATGTGGAGCAACCTCCCGGTTTTGAAGATGACAAGAAACCCAATCATGTATACAAATTGAGAAAAGCTTTGTATGGATTGAAGCAAGCACCTAGAGCATGGTATGATAGATTGAGGGACTTCTTGCTATCTAAAGGATTTGTCATGGGCAAAGTGGATACTACTCTATTCACCAAGAAGATTGGGAAATACTTGTTTGTGTTGCAAATATATGTTGATGACAACATATTTGGTTCAACCAATCAAGATTATTGTGATGAGTTTGGGAAAATGATGGCAAAGGAATTTGAAATGTCAATGATTGGTGAACTTAGTTTCTTTCTTGGACTTCAAATCAAACAAATGAAAGAAGGTACATTTGTGAGCCAAACTAAGTACATCAAAGATATGCTCAAGAAGTTTGGCATGGAAGATGCAAAAGGCATCACTACTCCAATGGGCACTAGTGGAAGTTTGGATAGTGACAAGAGTGGCAACATGGTGGATCAAAAGATATATAGATCAATGATTGGTAGCCTACTCTATGTGACGGCATCAAGGCCTGATGTGATGTTTAGTGTATGCATGTGTGCAAGATTTCAAGCCTCACCAAGAGAAAGTCATTTGAAGGCAACAAAGAGAATATTGAGGTACTTAAAGCATACACAAGATGTTGGATTATGGTATCCCAAGGGTGCAAGCTTTGAGCTAGTTGGATATTCGGATTCCGACTATGCCGGTGACAAAGTTGAGAGAAAGAGCACCTCTGGGACTTGTCAATTATTGGGAAGATCACTTGTCTCATGGTCATCCAAGAAGCAAAATAGTATTGCACTATCTACCGCCGAGGCCGAATACATCGTCGCGGGTAGTTGTTGTACACAAATCTTATGGATGAAGGCCACATTAAAGGATTTTGGAATCAATTTCAAGAATGTGCCATTGCTAGGTGACAATGAAAGTGCCGTGAAGCTAACCAACAATCCGATTCAACATCAAAGAACAAAGCATATTGATGTTCACCATCACTTTATTAGAGATCATCAACAAAAGGGTGACATTGCTATTGAGAGTGTGGGCACCGAAGATCAATTAGCCGATCTATTCACCAAGCCACTTGATGAGAAAAGATTTCACAAGCTAAAGAATGAGTTGAACATACTTGACTTCTCCAACATGAGTTGATGCACCCCATATACATGACATGCCTCTCCTTCGAGCCCCAAGGTACAATTGGTTGACATGTCATACATTCTATGCTAAGGACTTGTTTAGTGCATCTAGTCATAATTTACATGTTCTAGGCTCATTCATGACAATCAAATGAATTTGAAGTTTATATGGTGCCACTATTGTTTCCATGACTTGTATGATCTAGTGGTAGCATATAACTTGTTTAAGTAGCTTGTGATCCTAAGTGTTTAATCTAGAAAACTTGTCTAAATATTTGCTTCAACATGGTGCATGATAACCCTTCTAGTGAGGTGTGAAGAAGCTTGCCCTTGGATCAAACAGAAGCATTTTATTTGTGCAAGCAATCTAGGATGAATCACAAACTTGATCCTCACCCCATATTTCAACATGATAATCTATCTAAAGTTTGCTCCTTGTGGTCAATTGGTGCCAAAGGGGGAGAAAATGTTGTTCACAAAGATAGAACTCAAAAAATGTTGTGGGGGAGAAAATGTTGTTCACAAAGTTAAATCCTAAAGGGGGAGAATTGATAAAAGAAGCACACAAGTAGGGGGAGCAAGCTCTTAAACATGAATGTTGCATTTCTATGTGCACTTCATATGTATGATGCATAGTTATACATTTTTTTTCTCTGATACATTGCTTGTGTGGTGACTTGCTAGTATAATTTGAATGATGTATTGAGGTACTAGCATGAATAGGAAGTAGTTAGATTTTTTTTGCTTCATGTTTTTCAAAGTGGTACTAGAACCTTGCTTATAATATTGATCTCACGAGGTTTCTAGTTATGTTTGTGTTTTTACAAGTGGTATCTAACTACATAAGGTGCTAAGATGGTGTTTATCGCTACTCCGATGGTATCACGCTTCAAAGGTCTATAATCTTAAACACTTAGCACCTATTGATAGTCAATGCTCCTAATCTTTCCTATCTAACATGTATGCTTCCAAAATCCAAACATATAGCATACATGTAGGGGGAGCCATTGCTATCAATTCAAATTCATGATCACATGTCCATAATTCTTACACATGGTAATATACTTGGACAATGTGACATGGGTTCAATCAAAATTTTATCATAACATCTTTGTGAAAGGGTTGTCACCAATTACCAACAAGGGGGAGATTGAAAGTCCTATGTTTGGTGTTGGTAATTAGTGACAATGCCTAAGTACTAATCCTATGCCTAAGTTGTATGTAGCATATGAGGATTAGTACATTCCAAGGTCGGTGGCAAGATGGACATGGTGATCATGATGGCCACACTTGGATTTGGACGCAACCCTATGTGATCAAGGCAAAGGTATATGCTTAAGGGTTGTGTTTTAGTAACCAAGACACCTAGTGGGTGTGGTTACATTATAGGATAGATGGCCGTACTATAAAGAGGGGAATGACGCGGGTATTGAACTCCTAAGTGCCTCTAGATGTGTATTTCATGATCATATGCATTTGGATAGAACTAATATCGCCTCGAAAAATAATTGTGAAAATGCTAACACACTCACACATGACGAGATAACTTGGTGGTGTTAGCACATTTGCGATGGCGGTGGGGTTTGAGCGCTAGAGAGGGTTTGGGTTCCTCTCTCCCTCCCGCCGAGCTTGCGAGCGTGGGATTCAGGAGTTTTTGAGAAGTTGAAATGCCTTTTTTCCACTACGCCAGAAGTCCGGAAAAGAAACGGAGGCGAACGGAGGTCACAAAGGTGACCGGACGCTGAACCGGACGCGGTCTTTGCATGACCGGACGCGTCCGGTCAGTGTCTAGTGTCTGCGCGTATTTCAGTTTGATGATCGGACGCGAGGCGCGTCCGGTCATAGACGATCGGACGCGTCCGGTCGTTTAGGGAGCTTACTAGACTCTAACCGGATGCTGGCACTGCCGCGTCTGGTCATTTCTCCAGCGCGTCCGGTCATTGTGTTGTTGTGCGCTGCTCAGGCTGACCAGCGCGTCCGGTCATTCTCGGGACCAGCGCGTCCAGTCGTTCTTCGCAGTTAGCTGTTGGGCAACCGGTGCGTCCGGTCAGTTGGACCAGCGCGTCCGGTCAGTGCTTCGTGACTTAGCCGTTGTGCGACCGGCGCGTCCGGTCAGTTGGACCAGCGCGTCCGGTCAGCACGATTTCGGCTGTTTAAGTTTCTAACGGCTCTATTCGAAGGGGTACGTCTATAAATACTCGTTGGCCGTTTCAAGGCTCTCTCTCTCTCGAACATTTGACATACTTGTGAGCACTTTGAGCTAAGCAACTCCCCTCCCACTCATCTCTCTTGCTTCTTTGCATATTCGAAGTGAGATTGAGTGATCCAAGTGCATTTGCATTGTGAGATTGCATCTAGTTGGCACTTGGTGGTTGATTTGCTGCGGGATTCTTGTTTCTCTTGGTGGTTGCCGCCACCTAGACGGCTTGGAGCAGCTTGGAGGCGTTGGCAAGAGTTGGTGTTTGTTCTTGGCCACCTCCGGTGATTGTGAGGGGTTTATGCCTACCTCGGCGAAGCGCCAAAGGCAACATTAGTAAATTGCTTCGTGTCATTGCAACCTTTTGCCATTTGGTAGGTTCTTGTGGCGCCTTTTGAGAGGCTCGGTGTGTGACCGATTAGCCACCGAACCACGTGGTGAAGAGGGACACAACGGGGACTAGCGTGCCGGCAAGCACGTGAACCTCGGGATAAATCTTCGTGTCATCACTTTCATATTGTGATTGATTGATTGATCTCGGTGTTTGGTTATCTTGGTATTCATCTCTTGATTATATTGATTGGTTGGATCAATTCTTCGCCCCTCGGTGATACCCTCCTAACTCTCTCTTGTATTAATTTCTTAGTTATCTTTGCTAGCGAGTTAGCTTTGCTAGAGTAGCTTCTTTGTGTAGCTTGCTAGTTGTAGTTTCCTTCTCGGTTTGACTTGTGCGGTTGAGTGCAAATACACTAGAATTATGATTTGGTTAGGTGGCTTGCAAACACCCCGTAGGCTAAGCAAAACTTGCATCTCGCTATTTGTTTTGTTGATAAACTTGTTTAGCTTGTCTTTGTAGAAAATTTTAATAGGCTATTCACCCCCCTCTAGCCATCAAGACCTTTCACCCTCAGAGTCCACATGCGCTATGTAATCCGACTTCATTTTGCTATCTCCAACAATGTCGCCGAGTACGAGGCTCTCATCGCGGGCCTGCGCATCGCCGTCGAACTCGGGGTCCGACAGCTCGACGTTCGTGGTGACTCCTAGCTCGTGATCGACCAGGTCATGAAAAGCTCAAGCTGTCGTGATCCCAAGATGGAAGCCTACTATGAGGAGGTGCGGCACCTTGATGACAAATTCCATGGCCTCGAGCTCAACCACATTGCACGCAGATATAATGAAGCTGCCGATGAACTTGCAAAAATCGTGTCTAGTCGAGCCACAGTTCCACCTGACATTTTCGCAAGGGATCTCCATCAACCTTCTGTCGACACCAGGGCAAGCGGGGGGACTGATGGTCCATCACTCGACCCCCCACCTGAGGCGGAAGCTCCCTCGACCGGGGCTGAAGTCATGCAGATGGAAGGCTCGACCCTACCAGCCGACCTTGAGCCTGACTGGCATGTTCCGTACCTCGACCGTCTCATTTGAGGGGATCTCCCCTTAGATAAGACCGAGGCTCAATGGATCGCTCGCCGGGCCAAGACCTTTGTGATATTTGGCGACAACAAAGAGCTTTATTGACGCAGCCCTACGGGCATCCTACAACGCTGTATCATAAACGAGGAAGGCAAGAACCTGCTCAAGGATCTACACTCGGGGGCTTGCGGCCATCACGCGGCGCCTTGAACCCTCGTTGGAAACGCGTTCCGACAAGGTTTTTACTAGCCAACCGCAGTCTCCGACACTATTAAGATAGTACGCTTCTGCAAAGGATGCTAGTACTACACAAGACAAACCCATCTCCCAGCTCACGCCTTGCAAACGATTCCCATCACATGGCCGTTCGCCGTTTGGGGGCTCGACCTGGTCGGACCCCTAAAGAGGACAACTGGTGGCTTCACCCACTTGCTCGTCGCCATTGATAAGTTTTCCAAATGGATCAAGGCCCGTCCTATCACCAGCATCAGGTCTGAGCAAGCCGTGCTATTCTTCACCAACATCGTCCACCGCTTTGGGGTTCCTAACTGCATCATCACGGACAACGACACCCAATTTACTAGCAAAAAGTTTCTGGATTTCTATGACAACCATCACATACGTGTGCTCTGGTCGGCCGTAGCTCATCCAAAAACAAATGGCCAAGTAGAGCATGCCAATGGCATGGTTCTACAAGGCCTAAAGCCGAGAATTTTCAACAAACTAAACAAACACGGCAAAAAAATGGGCCGCCGAGCTCCCCTCGGTCCTATGGAGGCTAAGAACGACGCCGAGTCGAGCCACGGGGTTCACTCCGTTCTTCTTAGTCTACGGGTCCGAGGCTATGCTCCTAACCAATATGGAGTATGGATCCCCGAGGCTGAAGGCCTACAACGAGCAAAACAACGACGCCGCAAGAGAAAACGCCCTCGACCAGCTCGAGGAAGCTCACGATGTGGCTCTGTTACACTCTGCAAGGTATCAGTAAAGTCTCTGACGCTACCACGACAAACACGTCCGCAGACGAGACCTCAATGTCGGTGACCTGGTGGTCCAGCGAAGCCAGAACAACAAGGGACGACACAAGCTTACTCTGCCATGGGAAGGGCCATACATCGTCGTGGAAGTATTGATGCTCGGCACCTACAAGCTATCAAACGAAAAGGGCAAAATCTTCACCAACGCGTGGAACATCGAACAACTACGTCATTTTTCCCCTAAAGCCTCGAGGCTCTGTAAATTGTTTTGCAATCCCATGATAGAATAAAGAATACATCGGTGTTCAAAGCATTCTTTCATAAAAACTAGGGAGGCTTGACCCTGTCTTCTCAGAGTTGAACCTCCCTCGGGGGCTGCAAGGGAAAACCCCCTGTGTCCCCAAAAACTCGCATTTTTTCAAAAACAAGAGAACTTTTACATAGTCGGCGAGGCCGCAAGTGCACCCTAAGGTTCGAGGGTTGCCGAGCCGCGAGATCGCCTACGCCTACGAGCTATGGTATCTCCACTCACTTCCCCATGCCAAGGGGTGCAACCACGCACTAAGTAGACCTAATAACAGTTCATGATTTTGAAAAAGCTCACATCGAACGTTTCCATATGCTTCGAATCGAGCTCTTACATAATCCACGAGGCCGCAAGCGCACCCTAAGGTCCAAAGGCTGCCGAGCCGTGAGATCGCTTATGCGTCTAGGCTACGGTACCTCCACTCGCTCCCTCACGCCAAGGGGTGCAACCGCGTGCTAAGAAAAACATGCAAGAATACGATTCAAGCAAGAAAGGGAACAAAAGACTCTAACAAAAATGAACATTTAGTGTACATTTACATATAAATGTTTCAGGACCCCTGAGGCCATCACAGCGCAAGTCACGAATACTAACTAACTTATTACATGGGCCTTCATGCCCAGGCTTGGCTTACAGTCCCTCGTCGTCGGCAGGCAGAACCACCTCAACCTCGAACAGCTTCGCGAGATGACCCCCGGGCTCTTCCACAACCTCGATCAATTCCAGGCAGGCTGCCTCGTTCTCTTCAATCCTGTCTAGATCCGAGATGAAGCCATCAGCGATGAGGCCCATGTCATACTCGAACCTAGACCGGATGACCACCATGGCCCTCTTCATGCCATGATGCAGCCCACCTCGAATCTTCTCACGGACGAGGCAACCCAGCGCCGTCATCCAGCGAACAAATGAGTTCCCTGGCACATCCTCCTCGGTATCAGCATTGGGCTCGACCCCCAGGCCATCACACACAGAGGTAATCGCACCCTAGAGTAGTTGAGTCTGCCCGACCTCAGCCTTGAAGAGGTTCTAGAATGAGGTAGCCGTCGCCTGGGCCGCATGTTTATGCTTTTCCAGCTCTAAAATGCAAACACCAAGTTAGCAAAGACTTGGGACCCCGAGGCCAAGGTCAAAACATGACAAAACGTGACAAAAGGTTTACCCTCAGCGTGGGTCTGCCAACCCATGACCTCCTCAACGTCCTTGTCGCGGACCGTCGCCCTCAACGTCTCGATCTCCCGACCGGTGCCCGAGAGAGCCTCGTCCCTCTCTCAGATGGTCCCCTTCAACATCGCGACCTTGTTCTCCAAGGTCCCGACGCGAGCGGACGCCATCCCGATCTAGACGTTAAGGGCGTCGCGCTGGCCGTTGACCCGGGCGACATCCTCCTCGAGCTCCTTTACGCGCGCTAATAGTGGCGCGAGGTCCTCACGGGCCTTGGCCACCTCCTCCTGGGCCTTGGCCGCATCTTCACATGCCTTGGCCTGGGCCTCCTGAGCCTGCGCCGCCTCCTCCCTAACCGCTTCATGGATGACGTGAAGCTCGTCCACTTCGGCACTCTTCTTGAATAGCCGCTTATTGACTTCCTCGGCTAGAGCCCGTTGACGAGTAAGCGCCACCCATACGCCGCTTTCATGACGAATGAAGAGCGACTTGCGGCGAGATCGCTCCTTGAGTTCCTGACCATAGTTAAACTTAAGATCAGAACCAAGGAGAAAGGGGGGATATACGCCAGAAAAAGCAAACGGACATGGCTTACCTCAAAGGCCTCCAACTTTCACTGCACCAAGGTGTCCGCAACCATCCGTAGGGACTGCACAGAGTGCTTACGGAGTCCCTCGACGTACTCCCAGTGCTGCACTTCATCCTTGTCATCAAGGGTGAAGAAGGGATCGGTGTTGGGGTTAGACACATCCCTGAACTCGAGGGTCGACCGACCCCAACGTGGGAGCTCCTCCGCCCGTGCAAGCACCAGCCCCATGAAATTGGGCCACCTGGCAGATGCCTCGGCCACGTCGTCCCCCGACGTTACGGAAGTCCCGGGCCGATCCGGGGCATCGACCATCTCGACGTTCGCCTTCTACTTCCCCTTGTCAGAAGGAGGGTCGTCGATGGTGAGGTCAATCATAGCCGGAGTCGACCCCTAGGGCGGGGCTAGCCTCTCGTTTGTTGGCACCACCGCCTGCACGTTGGGCGGTGGCACGACCACCCCCGTTTCGCCTCATCCGCCTGCTCCTCTAACTGGTTCTGCTGCGGTTGCGGCCGTGGCTCCTCTCGCTCTGGTTGCAACTCCGGCTGCTCCGCCTCTTTCCCCGCATCCGGCGGGGCCTCTACCACCTCTCTTGACTCTTCAACATCCGCTCGCCCCGCATCGCGGATGGATGTTTCGGCCTCACTAGCCTCAATGGTCACCTGGGTCCTCATGGTTGACCCAGGCTCTCGCCCACCAACACCAGGCACGTCGAGCCCGACACCGCCCGGGGCTGCCTCGACTGGCTCTGGCTCCCACACGGCGTCACCGACTTCGGCGACCTCCTGAGCACTTGCACCCGCCTTAGCGGTGGCCTCCTTCATCTTGAGCCACTCCGTGGCAGCCTGGTACTTCGCGACCCAGGCGGCGTCGGTGGGCGTTCGCATTATCAAGGCAGCACCAGACTTGAGCACCTTGACGGGAGTCATAGCCGCGAGCTCCACCTTGCGCTTATGGCTGAGTAGTAAACGATCACGTCAGAACAAAAATCGAGATGACTTCATTGAAAAGGCAAGGTGAGGCACTTATCCAGACAGGGGAATCAAGGGCCTCGACTCCGGTTTCCCCGAGCCACTCGATGGCTTCTGCGAGGGCCCCTCCGACGAGCCTCCGGTCGGCCTGGTGCTCCTTGGAGCCTAGGCTGGTGGGGCACCTGAGGTCCTCTGCGCCGATGAGGCTATCTGGCTACAGTGATGGCCAAGACCCTGATCGACCTCGTGCGCATGAGGCTCGGGGGCTCGACTGCAAAAAACAAAAACCCAAACGAAAGAGGACCAAACACGCCATGGGGGTTCAAACACGGGAGCACTCCTCGGTATAACACACTAAAGACCTCGAAGGAATCAAAACACTCCACCGAGGCCTCGAGGGCTACACCCGGCGGGTGCGCTCGCACGCACCCACCGGAAGAGCTACGACGCTACGACTCTAGTTCATGACTCACTGAGCCTCTGCAAGAGTGACCACACTCACACAAAGGCTCGGGGCTACTGTTGGGTATCTAAACTAGGGGTACCCACATTCAAACAATTAAGAAAGACAAACCCCTGAGAAAACCACGCCAAAGGCTCCGCCCACGAAGGCAGAATGAGCCAAACCACGCACGGAACGCCTCGACCACGTTCTGACTCGCACGAGGCTTGCTCGACGGGATGCCTCGACCATAGGGAAAACTCTGACTCGTACGACCCTAGGTCGATCTGGTCGACCCGCCTCTCTCACCAACACTTAGACAAAAGTCAAAACATTTAATGCAACCGCCAACCACTTCCTACCCCCATGGCTACAGTGATACCAGCATGGAAGCTGTACCCGTGTCAAATCCCACTTTTTACTGCCCATCCCGGGATGGGCGGTGAAAACCTATCACTGTACGCGCCATGCCGGGCATTGTTCCGCCACTGATCCCCCTCGAGGCAGAATAGAACAAATGCCGTACCCTGAAATTCCCAGGGCTCGGCCTTATCCATTCCCCATCGACCCACCTCGACCCGGCCTCGACCAACCGCTGGTGAACAAAGAAGCAAGGCCTGCACGCCACAGGACCCGGGGTCTTTTCACCGTCTCATCCTTTATGTCACCATGGTGTCTAGGGATGGCCGACCACTCCCGGAGCACGTCGCTACAGCGGCTTCCACAGCGCTCGACAAAACTTCACTTCTAAGGCATCCCCCGGCATCTATGCCTCCTCTTGACCCTATAAAAGGGAAGACAAGGGACTCTACGAAAGGGGGACGGACAAGGCAAACAAGTTATCACCCCACCATAGAAGATCAACATCTCATGCAATCTCCTTTGTACTCTCTCTTTGAGACCTGGGATCGGCTCCCTCTCTCATAGCTTGTAACCCCTACGCAAGCACTTAGGTGCAAGGAAATACAATACTCCCCCCCCCCCGCTGGATGTAGGGCCTTCTTTTGCCCAAACTAGGATAAACCCTCGTGTATTCCCTTTGCATCACCATCCAAATTAGGGACACACAGCACAGATTCACTCGTTGGCTTAGGACCCTCGCGGGCCCGAACACCGACAAGCTTGTACCATGCATCGAAGGTGATGAGGACATGACCTCCATGCACATGACCATGCTTGGAGAATCACATGAAGGCCAACGAGATCAGCAAGGACATCCAAATCGAGAAGGCTTTCCTACAAGCGAATCGAGAACACGAGCAAGAACAGGTAAAATGCAATATGAAATTGCAAATAAATATGAGGCTCATAAAGTTGGGGTCTCACAAACCGACGACGGCGGCGAAACTGTTGTCAACAGAATAATCTAAGCAAAACCCAACCCTAATGTAAGCGGCAACTACTGATTATATAGCCTAAGGGGTGTCCAAGGACCCCTATTCGCGTCCCTAGGGAGCGCCGACACGTTACAAGGCCCAAACGGGCCAAAAGACGGCGACACAGCGCCCTGATAGATTCTGGACGCTGACTTGTTTTGACGATTCCCGTTGATTCCGAACAGATTTTGATGTGGAACCACTTGGGTTGGCTTCCTTATCAAATAAGCTTTCCATCCATATGTGGATCATCAAAAACGGAGTTCATATGTGGCCTGGGAGTCCATTTTACTACACACTGCTCTTGGAGCTCGAGATGGACTCGAACTTGATTTGGGCCTCCACCTTGGCGACTCAAACCGAATAAGCTTTGGACCTCCTTCTCGATTTGGATGTCCTTGCTGATCTCGTTGGCCTTCATGTGATTCTCCAAGCATGGTCATGTGCATGGAGGTCATGTCCTCATCATCCTCCCCTTCTTGATGAAAAGCCGTCCTCGGCGTCGATGTTGCTTGAAGTCCATTCTGCAGAACATGAAGACAAACGAGGTTGCCAAAATATTGAGAATTGACATTGTTGGAAGAAAGAATATGACCACATGTTTCGGTTTGCAGCACGCCTTCTCCTACAAACATGTAGTCTCCTCGATTAAAATGCACACGATCTTTGTCAATACTATCCTGCAAAAGATTAGTACTAACAAGAAACATATGCTCCCCTTCTTTGGATTCCACTTGGGATTGTAAAGCAAAACTAGAGGAATATGGCATGACAACATTGTTGATTTTATAGTCCTCTAATTGATCATTATTTTGCACAATAAAAGAAGAATTCAGATTTGTACAAATGTAAACTCGTTGTACCATATATTGTCCTTGGTTGCTATATTTGCCAAAAACATGATACGTATGTCTAGACAACCATGGCAAATCAGCATATGCATAAAGTTTGTCCTCTATATAATTAAGATTGCAAAGAACATCAAATTCAATGTATCCCAAAGTATTTAAAGAAGACATCAATTTCAGCTCATCAACATTACTAGCATTATGAATAACATGTTTATTTTCAGCAGTAGTGTTCGAGTTCAACATACATATAGCATGATCATTCATTAATGGTTGCATTGGAATAATATAAATATCATCATTCAAGTCATCTTTATCACAAGGAACATCAAGCAAATCATCTTGTGACAAAGGTAAATCAAGCGAAGGTTCCACTAATATTTGCTCTATCATAATATGATTGGTGAAAAAAATCAGCACATCAAGAGAACTCTCATCTTCTGTGAGATTAGCATCATTGACATTACCTTTGCTCTCACTGTCAGCAGAAGTAACACGTGTTGAATTTTCACATGAGACTAGGAGCACCTCATTTTCTGTTATGTCATCCCCACTCTTTTGTGCATTGTCCTGCAAAAGGTTAGGCACAGCAGGAGGAATAATAGGAGATTGGTCTAGTTGATGTTCCTCATCATATGAATTATTTACAAGAGATGGATTAACAAAAGTTTCTCTCATAAGAATTTTCATATCATTCCACGTATGAGGTTTATCTGAAGAATTTAAAGACTCCCACCAAGTTGATGCTAAATGTCTCAAAACACTAGATACATTCTTAATCTTCCTCCGTTCACACATATGACATTGTGTAAAAATGTTATCTATTTTACTTTCCCACTCAATGTACTCATCAACACCAATACCATCATAAATAGGTGGGGAAGAAAGAATAGAACGACCTGCGGAAGGAGGTGTAGCAGCAATAGTGCGTGTCTCATGCATCGTTGATGTTTCATATCGGTGAGTGTGGTAACCTGTCATTGTTAGCATCAAACAAGAAAACACACAAGTATGTATTTTCCTATGAGCTACTAGGATGTGGTCAAGGAATAAAGTCTCACACTCTCAAGCGTCTTACCACGGTCTTACAAGTGTTCTTACCAAATGCAGCAGGCGGTGCAATCGGTCGGTGATTGTGATACCGTTGTAGCTTGAGTGTAACAGTTGCAAGGCGAACCTATACTGGGTTAGAAGAAAGTGGAGCTTGGACAGGCACAATATAGTAGCAAGGAATAGCAATAATTTAATTCAGAAATTGCAAGATTGAAAAGTAGTCACAAGCTAGTCTATGTCACCGGCCTAAACTTGTCCTGGACCTAGTTCAAGCAAGTAACAATACAACTCGCACAAGGACTCAAAAGGATGCAAGCACCTCTGAATTTTTTTCACTATCTTTATTTTCTTGTTCTTTTTTTTCTTCTTTCTTTTTCTTTTTGGTGCGGCTCTTTTAAAGTTTTTTAGCACCATCTGCCTTTTTCTTTTTCTCTCTCTCTTTTTTTTTATCAAAAAGCGTCGCAAAGGATATATATATAAAATAGCTTGATGACACACTGACACAATGACAGAACTTAAACCCACGGCCAAAGTTGGGCACAAGCTATTACGAATGTGTCGCTCTTTAGTGTAGACAAGACTACACCATGTGCAAGCAGTAAACAAGGCTTGGGAAAACAATTTGAAGCGGTGCAAGACAGGCCTTGCAGAAATTTCTGCACAGCTGGAGATATGACCCTATTTATGACTTTGGGTCCAAATCTAATGGCATTAAAAATAAATAGCCGACAAAGGAAACTAAAATTGATACATGATATATAGTATGTTTCCTTATGCTCTTAGTACATTTCGCACAGACCAGATAGATCTTCTATGTCCTTTTTTTTGGTAAACAATACCAGTACGTGCTTTTATTTGTTGACCAAAGATAGGAAACAAAACACTAGAAGGATGGAGGGGATCAAACTGATGGACGTCACACAAGGAAAGAAAAACTTGACACCAGAAACCAAAAACAAGACCTAGACAGGACAAACAGATTACACACGAGGGACAACCGTTCAATAAAGCAAACTGAAATTAAAAATATTGCAATGGCACAAAGGCTGTAGGTCAGGGAATATGTGGTGGTGTATTTTTTAGCTTTTTGTGGACTCTAGGTAATGCAAAAACAGTAACAACTACAGGGAAAAACAAAGGTATACCTAACGGGCAACAAGGTCTTTGATACCAATTGATGAAAACAAGGCCCGATCTTCCGATAGGTATGATAGTGTCGATTGGTGGAGACTCGATGTTCACGATCTAGGCTTCGAACCAAGACTGATTCGGACCCCCGCAACCGTTACACCACAGCTCCGTTGGTTATCAACCATGCGAACGCGATTGACCTCGCCGAGAAGGCTTTCCTGCAAGCGAATCGAGAACACGAGCAAGAACAGGTAAAATGCAATATGAAATTGCAAATAAATATGAGGCTCATAAAGTTGGGGTCTCACAAACCGACGACGGCGGCGAAACTGTTGTCAACAGAATAATCTAAGCAAAACCCAACCCTAATGTAAGCGGCAACTACTGATTATATAGCCTAAGGGGCGTCCAAGGACCCCTATTCGCGTCCCTGAGGAGCGCCGACATGTTACAAGGCCCAAACGGGCCAAAAGACGGCGACACAGCGCCCTGATAGATTCTGGACGCTGACTTGTTTTGACGATTCCCGTTGATTCCGAACAGATTTTGATGTGGAACCACTTGGGTTGGCTTCCTTATCAAATAATCTTTCCATCCATATGTGGATCATCAAAAACGGAGTTCATATGTGTCCTGGGCGTCCGTTTTACTACACACTGCTCCTGGAGCTCGAGATGGACTCGAACTTGATTTGGGCCTCCACCTTGGCGACTCAAACCGAATAAGCTTTGGACCTCCTTCTCGATTTGGATGTCCTTGCTGATCTCATTGGCCTTCATGTGATTCTCCAAGCATGGTCATGTGCATGGAGGTCATGTCCTCATCAGAAGGTAAGTTTCAAGACACTGATTGAGTCTCTCAGTTTGGCCATCAGTTTGGGGGTGGTTGGAGGAACTCATGTTTAGCGTTGTGTCTTTGAGTTTAAATAGCTCTTACCAAAAGGCACTGGTAAAGACCCTGTCTCTGTTAGAGATAATCACAGAGGGCATGCCATGTAAGTTATAAACATTGGCTAGGAAAGTTTGGGCTACTGTGATAGCAGTGTAAGGGTGGAACAAACATAGGAAATGAGCATATTTGGTGAGTTTGTCAATGACGATCAGAATTGTATCAAAGTTTTTGGATTTAGGAAGGCCTTCTATGAAATCTAAGCTGATGGTATGCTAAGCAAACTGAGGTATGGGTAAGGGCTACAATAAACTAGGTAATTTGCTGTGTTTAGGTTTTGCTTGAGCACATACCTCACAAGTAGCAATATAATCCTTGATATCTTGCTTCATATTCGGCCAAGCAAATAGAGATTTGATTTTCTAATAAGTGGCCATGACTCCACTATGCCCACCAAAACCATTGGAATGTAAGGCCAAGAGAATAGCCTGATGAGCTTCTTTTTGGTTGGCCAACCAGATGCGGCCCTTATACCTGATGACACCATCAACCAGAGAGTAGCCCTTTTCATTAGATCCTGTAAGAGATAATTCAGATAGTAGTTGTTTGCTATGATCATCCTATTGGTAGTCCTCTATCACAATCTTGAGCCATTTGGGTGTTGTTGTGGATACTACCATGAGTGTAGCTTGGGATGGTTGACGAGAGAGGGCATCGGTTGTCTGGCTTTCAAGGCCTTTATTGTGAATGATTTTATATTGAAGACCGAGTAACTTAATGAACGCTTTTTGCTGCATACCTTCAAGTAACTTCTGATCACCCAAGTGAACCAGACTGTGATGGTCCATTGCAATAGTGAATTTCTTATGCTGCGAATAAGATTTCCATTTGGTAATAGCCATAATTAGTGCCATGCACTCTTTTTCATATGTTGACATTGCCTGAGCCTTGGGTCCTAGTGCTTTGCTAATGTAAGCAATAGGATGGTTGTTCTGAGATAACACAGCTCCAATTCTAGTTCCCAAAGCATCTGTTTCAAGATGAAAGCCTTTTGTGAAATCTGGTAGTGCCAATACCGGGGCTGAGACTAGCGCTTGTTTGAGAGTGTCAAAACTGAGTTGTAGCTGAGGGGTCCACTGAAATATAGCATTCTTCTTTAAGAGATCATTCTTCTTTAAGAGATCTATCAGAGGATGACTGATACTTCCATACCCTTGTATGAATTTCCTATAGTACCCTGAGAGCCCCAGAAAACTCCGTAATTGCTTGGCATCGGTAGGAGTTGGCCAATTGGCAATGGCTTCTATAATCTTTGGGTCTGTGGCCACCCCATGCTCATTGATAATATGGCCTAGATATTCAAGTGACCATTGAGCAAATGAGCACTTGGATTTCTTCAAGAATAGTTGATGATGCTACAAAATACTAAATACTTGACTCAGATGATCTAGGTGCTCAGGTAAGGACTTGTTGTAGATCAGTATGTCATCGACAAATACAAGCACACACTTCCTGTGGAGTGGTTGGAAGATAGTGTTCATTAAAGCTAGGAAGGCAGCAGGAGCGTTGGTCAATCCAAAGGGCATCACTCAAAATTCCCAGTGCCCGTGGTGTGTTTTGAAGGCCATCTTGGGCTCATCGTCTGGCATGACCCGAATTTGATGGTAATCGGAGCGCATGTCCAGCTTGGTAAACCAAGACGCTCCATGAAGCTCATCCAACAACTCATCTACAATCAGCAACGGGTTCTTGTCCTTCATAGTAATGTTGTTGAGCTACCTGTAATCTACACAAAAACACCATGATCCATCCTTCTTATTCACCAAAATGACTGGGGATAAGAAGGGGTTGTGGCTTGCTCGAATAACTCGATTGGCGAGCATTTCCTTTACTTGATGCTCAATCTCGTCTTTTGTGTTGGAGAGTAATGATAGGGCTTGACATTCACCGGTTTGACACCCGGGAGCAAGGTGATCTTATGATCGAACGCTCTTGAAGGTGGCAAGGCTTCAGGTGTCTTGAATAGACCATCATTAATCTCCAAGAGTTGCTGGAACGGCCCGAGCAATACCTCCATGGCGCACTAGCCCTTTCAGTTTCCTAGCTTTGAGTTTTAGGCAGCTGGATAGACAGTCTTTGATTCCCTTCAAACTGATTCTGGCACCATTATGTGTGAAACACAGGAGCTTCCTCTTCCAATGGATCCACATGGGACTGTGGTTTTCAAACCAATCCATGCCAAGCATAGATCAAAACATGATATGGGTAACACCCTTGCAACATGAGTGAACGTGTGCCCCTGAGTCCACCAAGTGAGGTTATGAACTTGTTTGTCACTTGTGATTTTCTGACCATTTGCCATAGTCACGGACACCAGTTGAACCGCTTCCACCTGACATTGAGAGATTTGGCTGCCTTGTCACTCAAGAAAGTGCATGAACTATCGGAGTCAATGAGTATCAGGATTTCTTATTTTTGAATCATGCCCGATAGTTTGATTGTCTTGTGGTCGTGTACACCTTCTGCAGCAATTTTTTACAGAGTGAAGATATCGCCATCTTCATCATCACTAGAGTCGTTAGATGAATTTTCTTTGGAATGGTCAGAATGAAGTGCTTCAAGGACCTCATCGAGCACATGTAGAGGCACTTTCTCTGGACACTTATGTTGCTTGGCCCACTTCTCTCCACATCGCATGCACAAACCCTGAGCTCGGCGTTGTGCCCGAAGTGTTGCTAGCTTGTCATCCCAGTTGGGTTTTGTGTCTTTAGTAAGTAGGTTGCCCAAAATGCCTGGCTACTGCAGAACATTGGGTCTCCCTTGGTTTCTGTTGAAGTCTTGGCCTGGCTTCTTATAGAATTGCTTGGGCAGACTCTCAAGGACAATGACATGCATGAGAGCAAGCGATAACGCAACATCAACTATTCTTGGTTTATGCAGGATGATAGCCGAATGAATGTCAAGATTGAGTCCTTGCAGGAATTTGCTAACAAAGAAATGATCATCGAGAGATTTGTTGTGAACTAACACCTTATGCATAGCATTTTGAAATCTATCATAATACTCTTGCACATCAGTTGTTTGTTTAATTTGCAAAAGGTCATGCATGGCATTTTGGTATAAATCCTTGCTAAACTTGGACACAACCGCAATGCACAATTTAGCCCAACTAATATTTGAATCACAATGTTGTGCTTCATATGTCTATAACCAAAGTTCAACACTACCCTTAAAGTGTATTGTAGCAAACTAAGTCCATAGATGCATAGGGATGTGATACATGTTAAAGTACTTTTCAGCCTTCTCACGCTAGACCTTAGGATTGGATCCATCAAACTTAGGGAACATAGCTTTGGGCAACCTAATCTCCTTCTGATAATGATAAGGCATGTGTGTGTGATGGTACTATGTAGAATCGCCCATGTCAATAGGGTGAGAGGGGGATCCAGTATACTAACCATTGGCCAGGGGCGGCTGGAGGACAAGCATCCCCTTATCCAACCCCTGTGTAGTCGATTCGATGCCAAGGCCCTTGGCCCGCCCCTCTTCCTCGCGCTGCGGGGCCGGAGGCGGAGCGGTAGGAGATTGCGCTTCCAATGCCTCGATGTGCGATGTGAGATGCTTCATGTCCTTGGAGAGCTCAGTGGAGAAGTGGTCGACCTCGGGCACCACCAGTTGAAGGTCTCCATGAACAGCAACATCAACTTCAACATGTGGGCTGTTAGGGTTGGGGGTTTGGGTTTGTGTGCCAGCGAGCGAGGTAGGGTTGGGGTTGAGGCGGTGGAGGTGGTGGTGGCGGTGGCGGCGGCGGCGGCGATGGATTTGGCGATAGAGTAGATGGTGGTGGAGGTGGAGGTGGGCTATCCGAAGTGGTGGCGAAACGAATCGGTAGGATGGGTACTCGAGTTGCAACCGGGAGAAGGTAACTCACTCTAGTACCAAATGTGGTGACCTCGGTCGGTGGGAGAGGGATTGCCAGTGTACGTGCACGGCGATGAGCACGGCGGAGCCGCCTCGAGCAGGAACAAGCTCGTGAGGAAGAGGAGAAAAGGAATTTGGTTTGTTATTTTCGCTGACCTCCCATCTACCTTCACAATGAGTATTTAGTTCATAATTCATGGGCCAAGGCCAATTACAAGTAGGCAGCCCATAGCCAAATCACTGGCTCGACTGATAAAGAAAGGTTCAAATAGAAATGACCTAGTGGCCTATTACATAGTATGTGACACTCGGTCGTGTGTCATCTGAGCGTCTATGTTGCGTGCTCTCAACGCAAAGTGCTACCATGCAACCTGGAAGTCCTCTGTGTGCATAGAAGAAATCCCAATCCTCCCGTTGATCACTCCTCTTCTCATCGCCTCGGTCCTCTCTTGCTCTGATCGGCCGCGTCGCTAGCGTGAGCCCGTACTCTCAGGACCTGCCTTGGCCCTAGGACGCCTGGACATGTTGGCGGTCACCGCGGTTGAAAGGATCAAGATGCCTAAGACGGGGGGTGAATTGGGCTTTTCTAAAAATTAATTGCAAGAATTAAATCATACAAGCCAAACTTCACCCCTAGTGCCTACTAGTGTTCCTTGTGATTCTACCGGTAAAAGTTTTGCACCCTAAGTTCCAATCCTAGTCTAGCATGGCAATTCTAGGAAAGTAAACAAGCAATAAAAGTAATACACAAAAGTAAATGCTTGAAAGTAAGGGTTAGGAACACAGCGATGTTTTCCCGAGGTATCGGAGAGTCGCCACTCCCCACTAGTCCTCGTTGGAGCACCCGCGCAAGGGTGTAGCTCCCCCTTGATCCACGCAAGGATCAAGTGCAATCTATGGGCTGATTCTTCGACACTCTGTCACGGTGAATTGCCCAAAACCGCTCACAAGATGAGTTGGGTCATCCACAAGCTCGCCGGATGATCACCAAACTCCCAATCACCACCAAACCGTCTAGGTGATGGCGATCACCAAGAGTAACAAGCTAGAACTCTCACTTGACCACAACAAGCCTAATGAGAAGATGGATGCACACTTGCTACTCTCTAGTCACTAATGAGGGATCTCAAGCTTTGATTCTCAAATCACTACCCTCACTAGGGCTCTTGCACTCCCTTGCACTTCAAAGGTGTTTCTCAGCTGAACAAATGAGCAAGAGTACTCTAAAAGAGGTGGAGGGGATGTATTTATACACCCCACAGTCAAATCCAACCGTTACCAGCAAACTCAGCAAAACACGCACTGACCGGACGCGTCGGTCGACGTGACCAGACGTGCCGATCGAGTGTAACGGCCGAAAACCAGAACCAAGACGCTGAGTGATCCTCGGCGGTGGACACAGCCACACTATTTTGCTTTTTAGATGACCAAGATACTAAAGACCTCCCAAGCAAATGGCACCCTCCGAATGTGCTTTTTCTATCAATTTTGCAACCGGCATAATCCGAATCGGAATAGCCAACTAGTTGGAATCTAACTCCTTTGGGGTACCAAATGCCAATGCTTGGGGTGTGCTTAAGATATCTTAAGATTCTTTTTACGGCACTTAGGTGAGGTTCTTTAGGACACGCTTGAAAGCGAGCACACATGCACACACTAAACATGATATCGGGCCTAGATGCGGTAAGGTACAACAAGCTACCAATCATAGAACGGTAGAGAGTTTGATCGATTGGTTTACCTCCCTCATCTAGGTCGAGATGTCCATTAGATAGCATTGGGGTCTTGATTGGCTTACACTCTTCCATCTTGAATCTTTTGTGAAGATCCTTGGTATACTTTTCTTGAGAGATAAAAATCCATTCTCTCATTTGCTTGACTTGAAAACCAAGGAAGAATGTTAGCTCACCAATCATTGACATCTCAAACTCCTTCGACATCAATTCACCAAATTCCTTGCGATAATCTTCATTTGTTGATCCGAAGATGATATAATCAACATAAACTTAGCAAATGAAGATCTCCCCATTAAGCTTCTTGGTGAATAGTGTGGTGTCAACCTTCCCAATAGTGAAGCCCTTCTCGATGAGGAAGTCCCGGAGGCGCTCATACCACGCTCTAGGGGCTTGCTTGAGCCCATATAGCGCCTTGGACAACCTATAAACATGATTAGAATATCTAGGATCTTCAAACCCGGGAGGTTGTTCAACATAGACTAGTTCATTTGTGAAGCCATTTAAAAATGCACTTTTCACATCCATTTGATATAGTTTCATTTCATGATGTGATGCATATGCAAGAAGGATACGAATGGCTTCAAGTCTAGAAACGGGTGCAAAGGTCTCTCCAAAATCAAGACCTTCAACTTAAGAGAACCCCTTTGCAACTAGTCTTGCCTTGTTCCTCACTACTACGCCTTGGTCATCTTGCTTGTTACGGAACACCCACTTGGTTCCAATGACTCTTGCACCTTTTGGATGCTCTTCAAGTTTCCAAACTTGATTGCGGGTGAAGTTGTTCAATTCTTCGTGCATAGCATTCACCCAATCCAGATCTCGAAGAGCTTCTTCTACATTCTTAGGTTCAAGACAAGAGACAAAAGAGTGATGTTCAACAAAAGAAGTAAGCTTTTGAGATCGAGTCATTACACCCTTTGTAGGACTTCTTATGATGAGATCTTGTGGATAAGCCTGAAGTAGTGTTGAGTTTCATCTATCAACCACTTGAGGAGATAGTTGGGGAGCATCAATATCTTGAGCTTGTGCCTCGGCTTGTTCATGAGAGACATGAGTGTCTTCATTTTCAACTCTCTCATTCTTGTCATCATCTTGAGGCACATGTGATGAAGATGGTGGATTGATGATTTGTACATTGTCTTCATCATCCTTAGGCTTGATGTCTCCCACCGGCATATTCTTCATGGCCTCCCTCAATGGTTCATCACCTACATCATCACAATTCTCAATTGCTCCTTGGGAGCCGTTAGATTCATCAAATTCCACATCATATGTTTCTTCAACCAAACCGGTGGCATGGTTAAATACTTTATATGCTTTGGACTTTGATGAGTAACCAACAAGAAAGCCAATATCACAACGTCTTTGAAACTTCCCTAGGTGTTGATGCTTTTTGTAGATGTAACATTTGCAACCAAACACCCGGAAGAATGAGACGTCCAGCTTCTTCCCATTAGCAACTCATAGGGAGTCTTGCCAAAAAACTTTTGTAGGAAGAGGCGATTTGAAGCATAGCATGCAGTGTTGATTGCCTCGGCCCACAATTTTTCTGGTGTGTTGTACTCATCTAGCATTGTTCTTGCAAGGGTGATCAAAGTTCGGTTCTTTCTCTCAACTACACCATTTTGTTGAGGAGTGTAGGTTGATGAAACTTCATGCTTGATTCCAATCTCATCACAATAAGCTTCAATGTTTGTGTTGTTAAATTCTTTGCCATTGTCACTTCTAATTTTCTTTATCTTGACTTCCAATTCATTTTGAGCTCTCTTTGCAAACTTCTTAAAGCAATTTGCCACTTTGGATTTGTCATGAAGAAAGAAAGTCCAAGTGTATCTTGAGAAATCATCCACAATCACAAGACAATAGAGATTTCCACCCAAGCTTTTGTAAGTTGTAGGATCAAACAAATCCATGTGTAGAAGTTCTAACACTCTTGATGTTGACATGTAAGCTTTGGTTGGATGAGTATTTGCAACTTGTTTGCCGGTTTGGCATGCACTACAAGGTTTGTCCTTCTCAAACTTGACATCCTTCAAGCCTCTTACTAGTTCTTTCTTCAATAGCTTGTTGAGAGTGTTCATTCCAACATGAGCAAGCCTCCTATGCCAAAGCCATCCAAGTATAGTTTTGGTGAACAAACATGTCATCAAATTTGCATCTTCGGAGGTGAAGTCAACAAGATAGAGATTGTTGTATCTAAAGCCTTTGAAAATCACTTGTTTGTCATCTATCTTTGTAACTACCGCTTCATTAGGAGAGAACAAGCATTGGTAGCCAAGGTCACAAAGTTGCCCAACGGATAGTAAGTTGAAACTCAATGAAGCAACATATAGCACATTTGAAAGAGAGTGATCATTTGATATTGCAATCTTGCCTATACCCTTGACTTTGCTCTTTGAATTGTCCCCAAATGTGATCTTCTCTTGACATACCCCATTCTCTTCAAGTGAGGTGAACATACGAGGGTCACCGGTCATATATTGAGTGCAACCACTATCAATAACCTAATGAGATCCACTGGTCTTGTAGTTCACCTACACACAAGAGATCAAGCTTTTTGTTTAGGGACCCTTGACTTTCTCAACTAGTGACTTGGCAACCCATATTTTCTTAGGCCTATTCTTGTTAGGGGGACCCAAAAACATGACTTTTATCTTTTCACTTGAATCTTTTCTAAGCATGTAATGAGCATTGAAAGCAAAGGGTCTAGCATGCTTGGGCAAGGGTTGTGGTGGTAGAGTTTTGCACTCATGAGTAAAATGACCTTCTTGTCCACACTCAACACATCTCTTTGGCTTGGGCTTTGACTTGCTTTGTTGTTGTTGAGCTTTAGCCTTCTTTTCTTGATTTGCCAAATAACCAATGCCACTTCTATCCATCTTCATTACGGTGTTCATGAGTAGCTCACTTTGCAAATGTTGGCCTCTTGTGAACTTGCTTAGGCCGGTCTTGAGATGCTCTTTTTCTTGCTTGAGCTTTTTGTTCTCTTCAATAAGTGACTCATTTGATGTTTGCTTTTCAAGAGCCATCAACTTTTTGTTCTTATTCTTAAGCATCTCATTTTCACTCTTGAGCTTGACATAATCATCATAGTTGTCGGACTCAACCACATTCTTGCCTTTGCCGCTAGAGCCTTGTTCAAAGTTCTCAATAATCAAATCATCACATGATGTAGCTATATCAATCTTAACAACTTGGTTAGTAGCATAATGTGTCTCAAGAGCAAGCTCATTAGCAACAATAAGACTATCATAGTTGATTTTTAATGTAGTATATTCATCTTTTAGCAAGTTGAGCCTAGTGATGAGTTCATCATGCTTCTTCTCAAGTTTATCATATTCATCTCTAAGCTCTTTGTTAGAGGTTTTGAGCTCCTTGAGAGTAGAAGACAAAATTTCATTTTGATCTTTGAGCTCATCACTAGTCTTATGTGCATTTTCAAGCTTAGATGAGAGTAAGTCATTTTCATTTTAGAGCTCATCATTTTCATTTCTAGTTCTTCTTATGATTTTAGAGTATTTGTTCAATAATTTTATAAGTTCATCATAAGAAGGTGCATCATATTCATCATCACTATCACTATCATCGTCATCACTCTCATTGTTTTGTACTTTTCGTTCACCCTTGGCCATAAGGCATAGGTGAGAAGTAGACGGTGATGGTGAAGATGGTGGTGAAGGTGGTGGTGAAGATGTCGGTGAAGATGATGATAGCCCAATCACAAATGCAGCGACCTTCTCTTTCTCATCGTCGCTCTCATCGCCAGAGGACTCACATGATGACTCAATGTCGGTGAGCCAATCACCAACAATGTAAGCTTTGCCTCCCTTCTTCTTCTTGTAAAACTCTTTTCTCTTGCCATCTTTCTTTTTGTATGGCTTCTTCTTCTTCTTCTCATCTTCTTCATCACTTGAATAATTTCTCTTGCCCTTGTTCTTATTCTTGAACTTGTCTTTTGGAGGCTTCAGGCATTGATAGGCTAGGTGGCCAAGTTCACCACAATTGTAGCAATCCATCTCAGATATTGGCTTCCTTTTGCTACTTGTGAAGAACTTCTTCTTCTTGCCATCGAACTTGATGCCACTCTTGTTGAGCTTCTTTAGCATTTTGGTGGTCTTTCTCACCATGAGTGCAAGTGATGCATCATCAATATCACTTTCACTTGAGCTTTCTTGCACCATCATGGCTTGGCCCTTCTTCTTTTTTTGTCATGGCTAGCTTTGAAGGCCAAGTCCTTCTTCTTGAAAGATGATGAGCCCTCTTCCAGAGTGATGTGCATGTACATCTCATGTGCATTGATCTTTCCCAATACTTGAGTCGGTGTTGCGGTGGAGAGATCACTTTGGTGAAGCACGGTGACAATGTGACCATACTTCTGAACGGGAAGAACGCTCAAGATCCTCCTTGCAACATCCGATTGACTCATTTGAGTGAGTCCAAGAGCATTGAGATCCTCTACAAGAACATTCAATCGAGTGTACATTTTATTAGCACTTTCTTTGGGAAGCATCTCAAAAGAATTAATTTTCTTTAAAGCAATGTGATAGCATTCCTCACGCTCACTCTTAGTTCCCTCATGGAGAGCATAAAGGTTTTCCCACAATTCATGACTGTTTTTGGCATTACGCACACGATTGAAGATATCCTTGCCAAAGCCCCGGTAGAGTGCATTTTTTGCCTTTGCATTCCACCGGTCGTACTTCTCCTCGTCACCACGTGGGTTGGCGGGATCCCTAATGGCGGGAAGCCCTTCGGTTGTGGCTCTAAGGCACCCAACATCTATGGCTTCGAGGTATGCCTCCATACGAATTTTCTAATATGGAAAATCGTCTCCCTCAAAGGTGGGAGGTGGTCTTTCCCCATTAGATATCTTGCTCTAGGCGGTGAAGCCTAAATAAGGAGCAACTCGGCTCCGATACCAATTGAAAGGATCAAGATGTCCAAGAGGGGGGTGAATTGGGCTTTTCTAAAAATTAATTGCAAGAATTAAATCCTATAAGCCAAACTTCACCCTTAGTGCCTACTAGTGTTCCTTGTGATTCTACCGGTAAAAGTTTTGCACCATAAGTTCCAATCCTAGTGTAGCATGGCAATTCTAGGAAAGTAAACAAGCAATGAAAGTAATACACAAAAGTAAATGCTTGAAAGTAAGGGTTAGGCACACGGCGATGTTTTCCCGAGGTATCGGAGAGTCGCCACTCCCCACTAGTCCTCGTTGGAGCACCCGCGCAAGGGTGTAGCTCCCCCTTGATCCGCGCAAGGATCAAGTGCTCTCTATGGGCTGATTCTTCAACACTTCGTCACGGTGAATCGCCCAAAACCGCTCACAAGATGAGTTAGGTCATCCACAAGCTCGCCGGATGATCACCAAACTCTCAATCACCACCAAACCGTCTAGGTGATGGCGATCACCAAGAGTAACAAGCTAGAACTCTCACTTGACCACAACAAGCCTAATGAGAAAATGGATGCACACTTGCTACTCTCTAGTCACTAATGAGGGATCTCAAGCTTTGATTCTCAAATCACTACCCTCACTAGGGCTCTTGCACTTCCTTGCACTTCAAAGGTGTTTCTCAGCTGAACAAATGAGCAAGAGTACTCTAAAAGAGGTGGAGGGGATGTATTTATACACCCCACAGTCAAATCCAACTGTTACCAGCAAACTCAGCAAAACATGCACTGACTGGACGCGCCGGTCGACGTGACTGGACGCGCCGGTCGAGTGTAACGGCCGAAAACCAGAACCAAGACGCTGAGTGATCGGACGCACCGATCAGGGGTGACCAGACGCGTCCAATCGTGCAAGACCCTTACTGTACTTTAACCTGACGCTCGACCACGTCCGATCAGTGATGACCGGACGCGTCAGGTCAGCTAGGTACCTTACTAGAACGTGACCGGACGCGTCCGGTCATTTTTCTAGTCGCGTCTGATTATACTTTTACCCTCTGAAACACGTGTCAGACTAATCAACGCGTCCGGTCCTCGTAGGGACCACGTCCGGTCAACCAGGTTGAGAACGCAGTGACTGTTAGTACTGACCGGACGCGTCCGGTCGTGACAGAGACTGCGTTCGGTCACGGGTAAACAGCTCAAACGACTTCGAAACGCGACGCAACTTGAACCAAGTTACTTCCAACTGAACTTTGAGCTTTTCCTGAGCTACCTAGTGCTAAGTTAGACAAGTTTGCACCACACCTAAACAAAAGACTCACCTAAGTCAAGCTACTCGCTCATGCCCCCCCTTTATAGTACGGCCAAAGGAAAGAAACGAAGATCCTAACGACTATTCCAGATGTAACTCAACACCTTGACATCTGGAACTAACCGTCCTTAATCTTGTCGTTAATCCTTTGAAAACCGAAACGATTTCCATCAAGGAGCATGAATACCATAGTGCCCAAAGCAGTTATCAACCCCATGACCTAACTTATCAGAGTTTCTGCAAAACACACGTTAGTCATGGTAATAATGCATTGTCATCAATTGCCGAAACCAACTCCAGGGGCCTAGATGCTTTCAGCGGTCTCTGCCGCTGCAAAGACGTTGCTAGATCCGAGATAAATCCACCAGCGTGTTATCTGAAGCAGATGTGCTGCCCGGAGGACACCACCGTCCCCTTTACCCCTCTGCCTCCAACTGCATAGGGCAAAGGAGAGTAGTAGGAGACGCCCTGGCCACCATACTCCATTCGAGTTGGCCGACGGCAGTAGCCCGAAAGCCACCGCCCGCTACGTGCTACCGTTGCCCACCTGTCCCAGTGAAGTGTGGTTCCTCCAGCCTGGTCAAGCCTCTGCTCTGCTCCATCATCCAGCCAGGCACCTCCGTGTACGCCTCTGTCTCTACCATTGACAGGTACCCTATCCTGCCCTTCTTTGTGATCTACATTATTCTCCATTGTTTCTTATGCAGATTTGTAGTTACCTTCACAAATGTACCTTTATCAGATTAATTGCATAACAATGTGTTATTATTAGCTTTACCTTTACTTTTTTTTTCTCACAATTTACTAAATGGATCCATTGATGACCTTAATAAGGCACCTCAGAGTGGTAAGGGTTCTGAAATTATACATAGTTGTAACACCCTCGGTGTTACCACGTAAGTAACTCACCAAAACATGTCATGAGCATCACATTTTTGTGTTTTAGCATGTGCCAAAGTTCGTAGAATCATGTTAGAAAATTTAAATGGCTAATGAAAATGTTAAATGGAAGTTGCCGCATAACCGTGTTGTATCACTTAAGGTTCAAAAACAAATTTTATTTAACAAAACTGTTATAGAACATTTAGGCAACACTTTAATAAAAGTGGAAGTATAAACTTTGTACTTGGCAATTCAACTTTCGTATTAGCGAAATAGTGATGTTAGCTCTTGTTACTAGTAGCTTGGAAAACTGAACTGGAAAGCAAAATTAGTACTTAGAAAATCCTTTCCAAGTTCTTGAGCAGAGCGACCGAGCTAGGTTTGCGAGTTCGTTCTGTGAGTTTTAGCACAAGGAGGGTGTCTGTAACACTCCGGTGTTACGCAAGCATTTGCATTGCAATCATAAGCACAACATGTCATGGCATTCATAATTATATGTGCTTAGGGTGTACATTTAATAAAATAAAATTTTGGAAACTAGTATTGCATAACATGTTGTGATAATGTGATAATGACATTCATCAAATTTGTGCAACTATAAATTTCATATCACTTAGAATGATAAGGAAAATTTTTGGAGCCACTAAATCACTTAAAGTTTTGTCAAAGATTTGTTTTAAAAATGTATTTGAAAATATTCAAAAATCCTCTCTAAATTAGCTTTTATTCTAAAAATCAAAATCTATCCAGATTTGGACTTTGGTCTTAAAAGCAAAGTTGTAGAGAATTAAATTCTAAGCAACTTTTGTTTTTGGGTCATTTTCAGAAAAGGTTCTTTTCTTGCTCAAAATGAGATTTGAAAATGATTATTTGAAATTATTTGAAAATATGAAAATGGAAATTCAATTTCTAACCTAAACGGGCCGCCGCCTCAGTCTCGGCCCGCTGGCCGAAACGGCCCGTGCCACCCCGCGCGCGCGCGCCGTAGCCGTCGCCTCGGTCCAGCCCAGCCCCGCGCGCTGGCTCCTTCTCCCGCGAGCCGCGCCAGTCGCCGCGCCATGCCACGACCGCGGCAGAGAACTTCCGCCGCGTGGCGACCATGTGCCAGTGTCGCCCGCCGCGCGGCAGCCGCGGCCTGGCCTCGCGCCCACGCGCCCGCCTTCAACTGCTGGTGCCCGTGCGCTCGCTCACTCCCGCCCGAGCTGTCTTCCTTCTCCTCCAGAGTCGAGAGCCCCAAGCTCCGCCCTCGTCGCGCCCGCAGCTCCGCCGGCGTCGAGCTCCCGCACCACCGCGCCATTCCCCGATTCCTCCCGCCCGCAACTCCGCCTCGCCCTCCTTCAAGTCGCGCTCGAGCTTGCGCCGCCTTCCGAGCACAGGTTGAGCCTCCCCGTGCCTCGCCACCGACGGCCATGGCGCCGCCGTGCTCGGCCGCCATGGAAGTCGTCTTCGTTCTCCTCTCCAGCCTAGCCTAGCTACCCTACCGCACTCGCCGTCTCCTCGCATATCTCGTGCGCTCGCCAGCTCGCCCTGCCGTGGCTAGAGATGGCCGCTGGCCTCGTGGCCGAGCCGCGCCGCCGCGCCAGCACGCACACCGGCGAGGCCGGTGCCTCAGCCAGCTAGCTGGGCCGGCCAGGCCGAGTGGCAGTGGGCTGACGCCCTGCTGGGCCGTCTTCCCCTCCCTCGCGCTCGGGCCGCGCAGGCCGAGAACGGCCATGGGCCGGTTTACTTCCCCGGGCCGGCCCAGTTTTAAAAATAAAAAGTGTTTTCTGTTTTCTTTTATTATTCATAATAAAGGATGTTGTGGAAAATGTTTTTTATTCATTTGAGCTCCAAAAATTGTGAAATAAATTTATCTAGATTCATTGGAACCAGATCTACAATCTAAAAATATTACATGTCATTTTTGGAATACTTTTCTGTAGAGCTTTAATTAATTCTTAATATTGCTGATATCTTGTAAAATAGCTAGTAAATCCTATATGTATCAGAAAAATATGATTTTTAAGTTTGTTAATCTTCATATGTCATGTACTTACTAGGAAAAATATGTTTCATGCATGTGCTATGGAAAACTTTGGAGAAGTAGTTCAAGTACCTTTAATGACTGATTTTTGTTATTTTTGCTAGAGAGCAAACTTTGTATAAAACATGCATGTGATAATTTTTGTACAGTCATAGTATGCTATGAAGAACCTAGGAAAAATATTAATTCTGTTGTTTGACACTTTTCATAGTACAAAGTAATTTAATGCTCATTTTTATTTTATAGCTTGTCATTTTTGTATAGGATAGTTTACTTATCCAAATGTCATGAAATTTTTATGTTAGTCTATTTAGAGTAGTATTATGCTACTGTAATTTTCTTAGATTTTTAGGAGCATTAGAAATATATGTTGCTATTCAAACCTATTATTACTTAGGGTTTAAGCAAGCGTTGCTTTAAGTGTGATTAAGAAATTAGTAAGGCTTTGGTGTATCTTTGAAGCATTTCATAAGATAGGTTAACTTAACATAATAGTAGTAGAAGAGAATGTAGTAGATGACATGTGCTTGTAGTGTATAGTTTCTTGGATGATGTTGACTACCTTGCATTTCAACATATTCATTGCATTCATCTCCTTCGATGCACATTTGCATAATTACTTACGCGCATTGCATCATATAGGATCGCAAACCGACAACCCAGTCGTCTTACCGGAGGAGCCAGAGGAGCAGATCGAGGTGCAGCAGCAGGAGGTGACAGAAGCCGAAGAAGAGGTCGGTGAAGATCTCCCGGAGTGTCCCGATCACCGTCCGAGTTCCTTCGAGAGAGGCAAGCCCCGGAGCATTTCTCTCCCGGTTTGCAAATAATTTATTATTAACTTTACTTAATTTGATGCATTACGTTTAGTAGTTGTTTGCAAACGTTGCTGCATTATACCTTGCTTACCTTTGTTATACCATATCCTTGTTACCCTGGTATCCGCAGTCAAGTCAATGCTTAGCTGGCTTAGACCGGTAGAAGTCGGGTGATTTCCTGTCACCTGCGAGCTATAGGTGGTTACCTGGATCTGTTTGGTTGACTATGAAGTCATGGTATAACTAAGTGTGAAATGAATTTGAGACCGGGCGGAAACTTGCAGGGTTTCGGACTGTAGTGTTTTCCGTCTGTGTCGGTTAAGGACCGTCCGTTGTTGTCCCTCGGGTCATGTTGAACGCATGCCTCACATTTAGCTGGTCGGATAAAGTACCTTCCGACCGCGAATCTGGGAGATTATTCGGGCCGAGTGAATTGCCCGCAACGCACTGTACCGGAGCAGTAGTGGCAGGATACGGGGGCGCGATGATAAGGCCAAAGAGCAGTCGGGCGGCCCCCGGGTATAAGTGGTTCCTGGCAAGCTCGCGACTTTACCTGAATGGTTGACTCGGTGACCAACACCTCACTTTAGCGGGTGAGTGAGGTTTGTGTGAGGAATAACTTACCAGCTGGTTAATAATCGATTCGAATCGCCATCGTTCACTGGATAGTGAACACTTGACTTGAGCTACTTCATCGTAGTAATATTGATGGAACACTTGGACAGTTATATGAATTATGACATAATGGAAGTTGTTAATGATCATTGGTTATCATTACCTGATTAATTAAATGTTACTTTAGTACAGGTGCAAATGTAGTTGACAGGTTAATAAAGATTTAACTTGATGCAAAGCTTTTGTAAAGGTTTTCCTAAATGCTAAAAATGCCTTTTGCAAATGAGTCAGCTATCCCACCAGAAAGCCTATCATGTTTCCTTGGTGTCTCTTATTTCTGGTTTATGATAGGTAAGTCTAGCTGAGTACCTTCTCGTACTCAGGGCTTTGTTCCCACTTGTTGCAGATGGACAGATGTACTATGGCTATTGTATCAACTGTCTCTATCCTGCAATGGGCGAAGCATAGGGCCATGGGCAATGGTCATTCGTACTTCTTGTCTGATGCTTTTGCTGGAGATGATCACAAGCTGGCACTTTATTCCAAAATGTTGTGTCTGTGCGTGATTTGAACTACCGCTTCCGCTACTTTTATTCAAACCTGATTTGTAATAACTATGTTTAAACTCCGATGTATTTTATGCCGTGAAATTTTATGTAACTTATGATGGTAACCGTTAAACTTAGTATGATCTTGGCTGTTATGAGAAATGGTTTGAAATCCGTCGAGATTTTACGGACTACCGGGTTATACGGGCTTAAGTTTGTTAAATTGTCCTTCCGTTGGATGATTTTCCTACTTAATTTCGTATAATTGGGCGGTTCTGTTACAGCTGGCATCGGAGCATGGTTTAGCGTGATTACTGTTCATAAGTGTATTTAAAACAAAATTCTATTTAAAAAGTGTGATTTTAAAACTAAATGTGTGCCAGTGGTCATATCCCGTATGCCCAGTTAAGGACTCTAGGTGGCTATTTAAGTACTAACTTGGGGTTCTTACACCATATTTCTCTTTCGTTGCTCATACGGCGTGATATTGTATGAGTGCCACTTAATTGAGTGGTAATGTATGGATCAGTTACCTCTACGCTTTGGTAAGTGTGAGCTGTGAGAGCATGATCGGATACACCGCCGATCTAGGGAGAGTGTTTTATATGATACTAGAATAATTACATGTTGTACACATGTTTTTATGAAAGTATCGCATGTGTGGGTGTTCTGTCCGTTGAGGCGATGCCGTCAATAGGACGATGTGTGTGGGTAGTTACTACCATTGTACACGCATCTGGGGATTCGTGTAGAGCGCGTAGGTAGATTTACTGCTTTCATGCATTCATGGGGAATGGGCTGAAATGAATTTTCTACAGGTACATAACAGCGTTTATCGTGTAGATCGAATTAGTTACGTATATGAGAGATCGTTGTATGCCACCGAATTCATCGTTAGATGTCTTTATTTTCTAAGTTTGTGAGAACGTAAGACTCGCGCATGCATCATACTGCCTGAGCATTTTATTCATAACCTGCATTCCTTCCCTTATAAAAGGATTATCCCAGTTTGATAAAAGTGACATCAACTTAAAATATGTCTCACAGGGTAATTTAAAACTTGTGCTACAGATGGCCCGCACGAAGAAGACTGCCCGTAAGTCCACTGGTGGAAGAGCACCACGTCACCAGATGGCCCCGCGGGAACGCCGCAGCACGGACACTTTTCTAAGTGAGTTTGGCATGCCCACCTTGCTTTGGAGAGTGCTCCATGATGTGGGGTACCCAGAGGGTCAAGAGCCGGTGTACTCTTGGAATGAGAACCAGCTAGCTGAGGATGGGCTTGCAATAGTGGAAATCACCGTCCCTGCCCTTGGTGATGTGCCAGAATGGGATGGTTGGCATTTGGAGTTTGAAGGACGCACTCCAGTTGAGGGTGCAGAGGGTGCAGCCTTTCACGTCATCTGAGACATAATGAGTAGGTTTTCTAATGAGTTGGCAGCAGCTTTGGCAGGTACTTTCCCGAGAGATGATCCTCGTGATGCCATTTGGGTGCAACCGCAAGGAAGTGCCTTGGTTAGAGGCCCAAGTGAAGGACAGGCTAGCGACAACCACACAATGAGTGCCATGTATGCAGCCATCAAAGCATACCAGGGTCTTGAGAATACCTATTGGACCTTGACCGGTCTGAGAGGTAATGATCGGCTTGAAGCAAGGAAGCAGAAGAAGAAGCAAGCACGTGCTATAGCTAGCTTGCAGGAGCAGTTGGCCGACATGAGCTTACATCGAGACCGGGCTCTCGAGAGAGGTGAGAGTGCTATGCAGCGGGTACAGACGTTGACTCAGGCCAACAGAAATGCAGACCGCATGATGGGACAGCTAGTGCAGGAAAGGAATGAAGCCTGGAACGAGAGGGACCTTCTCAGGCAAAGGGTTGAGGAGCTAGAAGGGTATAATGCCAACTTGCATGAAGAGTTCCATGCCCTCTACAACGGGATAGGCCCGTATGCTCCTCCGGACGCTGCCCAGATGGACGTCGACGACGACGCCGCTACTGATGGTAGCAATGGTGACGCCTCCGACCTCGACGACGGCCCCGAGGAGTAGGCTAGTTGCCTTGCGTTAGTGATAGGCTTTGTCGCGATGGCCTTCTTTTGGTTTCCATGTATCGTGTTGTATCCTCTTCGATCTTGAGACTAGCGATCTTTTGGATCTTGGTTGTGTATGCGATGCTTGAACGCATAAAAGTCCAGTGTATGTATGCTGGCAACGTGGTTGTATGGAACGCGATGTTGCATTCGAAGTAATTTGATTAGTGATGTTGTTTTAATTGGAATGTGATTATTGTGCCTCTGTCTTATTGCATGACTTGTTCTCTCCAATAAATTCAGTATGGCATGATTTTTCATTCAAATACAATTACTACCACTTCGCTCAATTATTACTTGTTGCTGAAATATGCAGATGGCAAACACTCGCCGTGCCACGTATGAGGCCGCTGAAACTGGTGGCAACGGTGCAGGGGCTGGTGGGGGTGGTGCAAACAACGTCAACCACCAGGAGCCACAGCCAGAGCCACAATTGCCCCCTCCTCCACCGCTCACTGCAGAAGTGTTCTTCGCACAGTTCCTTGGAAGCCAGCGCAACGCCGAGCAGTCACAAAGGAATATGGAAGATTTTCTGCGTACCATCGCTGAAAATGTTCAGAGAGGAAATAATCAAGGTGGTGGCCATGGAGTGAACCAGTACAACAATTTCAAGGATTTCATGGATACTAGACCACCTATTTTTAAGGAAGCAGTCGAGCCACTCGACGCTGAAGAATGGATCAACACTATGGAAGATAAGTTCCGTGTGTTGAGACTGACAGAAGTCCTGAAAACAGAATATGCTGCACATCAGTTACAGGGACCGGCAGGGATGTGGTGGAAGCATCACCGCACCACTTTTCCTCCCAATGCCCAGATTACTTGGAGAGAATTCACTGAAGCGTTTAAGGGAGCTTATATTCCCCCAGGGTTGGTTGAGATGAAGCTTGGAGAGTTCTTGACCTTAAATCAGGGTACCAAGACTGTAACACAGTATTTGCATGCATTTAACAACTTGTGCCGCTATGCTCCAGACATGGTCGACACAGATGCAAAGAGAATTGCTAGTTTCAAGAGAGGGTTAAGTCTGAAGATGATGAAGCATGTGGGTACCAATAACCGCGCCAGGTTCAATGACTTTGTCAGTGATTGTTTGAAACAAGAAAAGAACAACAACGCCTATACTGCATCCAAGAATCGCAAGAGGGTGTTTGAGTCAGGACCATCACAGTCTAGAGTTGTCACTGCAAATCGTCTTTCTTATCGTCCGTCCGCACCTGGTGCAAGGTTCAGGCCTCCACAGCATAAAACTCAGAACTACAAGGGACCACAGAAGTCGTACAAGATGGTCGTGCCGCCAGCAAAGATCACCGCAGCTATAGAACAAAGCAACTCCAAGGGAGCAATAGGATCTGCTGGTACAGTGAAGGGGCCCTGCTACAATTGTGGTCAGCCAGGCCACTTTTCAAAGTTCTGCCCTTATCTGCCTAGAAAGAAGCAACAGACTTACACTGCCCGTGTACACCATACCACCGTTGATGAGATTCCTAAAGGAAAACCTATAACTGTTGGTAAGTTTCTTGTTAACCATCACCCTGCAGTTGTTCTATTTGATTCTGGATCCTCGCATTCTTTTATGAGTCAAGCATTTGCACAGAAGCATGAACAACTATGCACATAATTGAATTATGGTTATCGCATAAGTTCAGCAGGGGCTGATGTGCTAACCAATAAGATGGTTAGAGGAGCAACCCTTGAGTTAGATAGTCGGAAGTTTCAAGTGAACCTGATAGTTATGCCGGGACTAGTTTTGGATGTAATAATAGGAATGAACTGGATGAAAGACTGGGGAGCAGTCATAGATACAAGCAGTCGATTGCTTACTCTTAAGGATCCGCAGGCAGAGGGTACTTTTCAGGTACCATTGCCCAAAAGAACAGACCTTGTGAGTGTGACCTGTGCCATGGAAGTTGTTCCTATCCGCCAGATCCCAGTAGTGTGTGAGTTCCCGAATGTGTTTCCAGAAGAGTTACCTGGCCTTCCTCCAGATAGAGATGTTGAGTTTGGAATCGAGTTGATCCCCGGAACAGCTCCTATTTCGAGGAGACCCTATCGGATGCCTCCCGATGAGTTAGCTGAGCTGAAAAAGCAACTGGAAGAATTGCTAAAGAAGGGGTTTATCCGACCAAGCAAGTCTGAATGGGGATGTCTTGCCTTGTTCGTGAAAAAAAAGAAAGAGGGTACTCTAAGAATGTGTGTGGATTATCGACCTCTTAATGCTGTAACTATCAAGAATAAATATCCTTTGCATCATATCGATGTTTTGTTTGATCAGTTGGCTAAAGCTAGAGTGTTCTCCAAAATAGACCTAAGATCAGGGTATCATCAGATAAAGATCAGGCCATAAGATGTCCCAAAAACCGCCTTTTCTACCAGATACGGGTTGTACGAGTATCTTGTTATGTCCTTTGGCTTAACAAATGCTCCTGCATACTTTATGTATCTGATGAATACAGTTTTCATGCCAGAATTGGACAAGTTTGTAGTTGTCTTCATTGATGACATTCTAGTATACTCTGAGAATGAGAAAGATCATGAAGAACATCTGAGAATTGTCTTGACCAGATTAAGAGATCATAAGTTGTATGCTAAGTTCAGCAAATGTGAATTTTGGTTGAAGAAAGTTTCTTTCCTTGGTCATATTCTATCTGAGAATGGAGTTTCGGTAGATCCGAGCAAAGTGCAAGAGGTTATGGATTGGAAAACTCCAACCACAGTGCCAGAAGTCAGGAGTTTCCTAGGGTTAGCTGGTTACTATCGCCGCTTTATCCCAGACTTCTCGAAGATTGCTAAGCCGATGACAAATCTGTTATAGAAAGATCACAAGTTTGTGTGGACAGAGGAGTGTGAGACAGCTTTCCACACCTTGCGGAAACTGTTGACCACTGCTCCAGTTCTTGCACAGCCAGACATCGAGAAACCTTTTGATGTGTTCTGTGACGCCTCAAAAACAGGGCTAGGCTGTGTTCTGATGCAAGAAGGAAGAGTCATTGCTTATGCCTCCCGTCAGCTGAGAAAACATGAAATCAATTATCCGACGCATGATCTTGAGCTTGCCGTCGTGGTGCATGCCTTAAAGATTTGGAGACACTATTTACTTGGTAATGTGTGCAATGTTTTCACCGATCACAAGAGTCTCAAGTACATTTTCACCCAACCAGAATTGAACATGAGACAGCGAAGATGGTTAGAACTAATTAAAGATTACAACTTGAATGTACAGTATCACCCTGGGAAAGCCAATGTGGTAGCCGATGCTTTGAGTAGAGAGTCGCATTGTCTGAATATGCAACCCTTACTCGAAGATGGTTTTAATCTAATGCACCCTGTCGTGTTACATAGTATTCAGATCAGTTGCACCTTGGAGAGTAAGATAATAGAAGGTCAGAAAGCAGACAAAGGGATATTCCACATCAAAAGGAAAATTAAAGAAGAACCTTCAAAACACTTCAGAGTGGACGAGCAGGACGTGTTGTGGTTCGACAACCGTCTTGTTGTTCCAAAGGATAGAGAGCTTAAGAATAAAATTATGGATGAAGCTCATCACTCTAAGTTATCCATTCATCCTGGCAGTAGTAAAATGTATCAAGAACTAAGACCTCGTTTTTGGTGGACAAAGATGAAGAAGGAAATTGCAGCCTATGTGGCCCGATGTGACACATGTTGTCGAGTGAAAGCTATTCACATGAAACCTGCTGGATTGTTGCAACCTTTGTCAGTACCTAGTTGGAAGTGGGATGATATAAGTATGGATTTCATCACAGGTTTGCCCACTACTCAGAAAGGCCATGATTCGATTTGGGTAATTGTGGATCGTCTTACCAAGACCGCTCACTTTTTGCCTGTCAAGACAGTTTATAGACCACCTCAATATGCCGAGAAGTATATTGCGGAGATTGTGAGATTGCATGGCATACCGAAGACTATAGTGTCTGACAGAGGATCCCAGTTCACTGCTCACTTTTGGGAGCATTTGCACAAAGGTTTGGGGACTAGTCTGATTCGTAGCACTGCCTATCATCCTCAAACAGATGGTCAGACTGAAAGAGTTAATGCTGTTTTAGAAGATATGTTGAGAGCTTGTGTGTTGTCTTCTAGAGGTTCATGGGAGTCATGGTTACATCTAGCAGAATTCGCATATAATAATAGCTATCAAGAAAGTATCAAAATGGCACCTTTTGAGGCTTTGTATGGACGAAAGTGTAGAACACCTTTAAACTGGATTGAGCCAGGGGAAAGAAGGTATTATGGTATTGACTTCGTGGAAGAAGCCGAAAAGAAAGTTCATACCATTCAGCAAAATATGAGAGCAGCTCAGTCACGTCAGAAAAGTTATGCGGATAAAAGAAGGAGACCACTTGTGTTTGAAGTTGGAGACTATGTTTATCTGAAAGTCACGCCAATGAAGAAGAAGCGGTTTGGATTACGCAGAAAGCTTGCCGCCAGATTTGTCGGACCCTATAAAATCTTAGAAAGGAAGGGTCCAGTGGCTTACAAATTGAAATTACCAGAATCAATGGATGCTATATTCCCAGTTTTTCACATATCACATCTCAAGAAATGTTTGCGCGTTGCAGAGGAAATAATTGAACCTCGAGGCATAAAACTTAAGTCAGATCTAGTGTATCGTGAGCAGCCAATTCGAGTTTTGGATTCCAAAGAAAGGGTACTCGAAACAGTGTGGTGAAAACATATAAGATACAATGGAGTCATCATGATGAGGGAGATGCATCGTGAGAAATGGGTGAATACCTACAAAAAGCATACGAAGATTTTTATAATAAATGGTTCGTAACCCAAATCTCGGGACGAGATTTTTATAAGGGGGGAGGACTGTAACACTCCGGTGTTACGCAAGCATTTGCATTGCAATCATGAGCACAACATGTCATGGCATTCATAATTATATGTGCTTAGGGTGTACCTTTAATAAAATAAAATTTTGAAAACTAGTATTGCATAACATGTTGTGATAATGTGATAATGACATTCATCAAATTTGTACAACTATAAATTTCATATCACTTAGAATGATAAGGAAAATTTTTGGAGCCACTAAATCACTCAAAGTTTTGTCAAAGATTTGTTTTAAAAATGTATTTGAAAATATTCAAAAATCCTCTCTAAATTAGCTTTTATTCTAAAAATCAAAATCTATCCAGATTTGGACTTTGGTCTTAAAAGCAAAGTTGTAGAGAATTAAATTCTAAGCAACTTTTGTTTTTGGGTCATTTTCAGAAAAGGTCCTTTTCTTGCTCAAAATGAGATTTGAAAACGATTATTTGAAATTATTTGAAAATATGAAAATGGAAATTCAATTTCTAACCTAAACGGGCCGCCGCCTCAGTCTCGGCCCGCTGGCCGAAACGGCCCGCGCCACCCCGCGCGCGCACGCCGCAGCCGCCGCCTCAGCCCAGCCCAGCCCCGCGCGCTGGCTCCTTCTCCCGCGAGCCGCGCCAGTCGCCGCGCCACGCCACGACCGCGGCAGAGAACTCCCGCCACGTGGCGACCATGTGCCGGTGTCGCCCGCCGCGCGGCAGCCGCGGCCTGGCCTCGTGCCCACGCGCCCGCCTTCAACTGCTGGTGCCCGTGCGCTCGCTCACTCCCGCCCGAGCTGTCTTTCTTCTCCTCCAGAGTCGAGAGCCCTAAGCTCCGCCCTCGTCGCGCCCGCAGCTCCGCCGGCGTCGAGCTCCCGCACCACCGCGCCATTCCCCGATTCCTCCCGCCCGCAACTCCGCCTCGCCCTCCTTCAAGTCGCGCTCGAGCTTGCGCCGCCTTCCGAGCACAGGTTGAGCCTCCCCGCGCCTCGCCAAAGACGGCCATGGCGCCGCCGTGCTCGGCCGCCATGGAAGTCGTCTTCGTTCTCCTCTCCAGCCTAGCCTAGCTACCCTACCGCACTCGCCGTCTCCTCGCATATCTCGTGCGCTCGCCAGCTCGCCCTGCCGTGGCCAGAGATGGCCGCCGGCCTCGTGGCCGAGCCGCGCCGCCGCGCCAGCACGCACACCGGCGAGGCCGGTGCCTCAGCCAACCAGCTGGGCCGGCCAGGCCGAGTGGCAGTGGGCTGACGCCCTGCTAGGCCGTCTTCCCCTCCCTCGCGCTCGGGCCGTGCAGGCCAAGAACGGCCATGGGCCGGTTTACTTCCCCGGGCCGGCCCAGTTTTAAAAATAAAAAGTGTTTTCTGTTTTCTTTTATTATTCATAATAAAGGATGTTGTGGAAAATGTTTTTATATTCATTTGAGCTCCAAAAATTGTGAAATAAATTTATCTAGATTCATTGGAACCAGATCTACAATCTAAAAATATTGCATATCATTTTTGGAATACTTTTCTGTAGAGCTTTAATTAATTCTTAATATTGCTGATATCTTGTAAAATAGCTAGTAAATCCTATATGTATCAGAAAAATATGATTTTTAAGTTTGTTAATCTTCATATGTCATGTACTTACTAGGAAAAATATGTTTCATGCATGTGCTGTGGAAAACTTTGGAGAAGTAGTTCAAGTACCTTTAATGGCTGATTTTTGTTATTTTTGCTAGAGAGCAAACTTTGTATAAAACATGTATGTGATAATTTTTGTACAGTCATAGTATGCTATGAAGAACCTAGAAAAAATATTAATTCTGTTGTTTGACACTTTTCATAGTACAAAGTAATTTCATGCTCATTTTTTTGTTATAGCTTGTCATTTTTGTATAGGATAGTTTACTTATCCAAATGTCATGAAATTTTTATGTTAGTCTGTTTAGAGTAGTATTATGCTACTGTAATTTTCTTAGATTTTTAGGAGCATCAGAAATATATGTTGCTATTCAAACCTATTATTACTTAGGGTTTAAGCAAGTGTTGCTTTAAGTGTGATTAAGAAATTAGTAAGGCTTTGGTGTATCTTTGAAGCATTTCATAAGATAGGTTAACTTAACATAATAGTAGTAGAAAAGAATGCAGTAGATGACATGTGCTTGTAGTGTATAGTTTCTTGGATGATGTTGACTACCTTGCATTTCAACATATTCATTGCATTCATCTCCTTCGATGCACGTTTGCATAATCACTTACGCGCATTGCATCATACAGGATCGCAAACCGAGAACCCAGTCGTCTTACCCGAGGAGCCAGAGGAGCAGATCGAGGTGCAGCAGCAGGAGGTGATAGAAGCCGAAGAAGAGGTCGGTGAAGATCTCCTGGAGTGCCCCGATCACCGTCCGAGTTCCTTCGAGAGAGGCAAGCCCCGGAGCATTTCTCTCCCGGTTTGCAAATAATTTATTATTAACTTTACTTAATTTGATGCATTATGTTTAGGAGTTGTTTGCAAACGTTGTTGCATTATACCTTGCTTACCTTTGTTATACAATATCCTTGTTACCCTGGTATCCGCAGTCAAGTCAATGCTTAGCTGGCTTAGACCGGTAGAAGTCGGGTGATTTCCTGTCACCTGCGAGCTATAGGTGGTTACCTGGATCTGTTTGGTTGACTATGAAGTCATGGTATAACTAAGTGTGAAATGAATTTGAGACCGGGCGGAAACTTGCAGGGTTTCAGACTGTAGTGTTTTCCGTCTGTGTCGGTTAAGGACCGTCCGTTGTTGTCCCTCAGGTCATGTTGAATGCATGCCTCACATTTAGCTGGCCGGATAAAGTACCTTCCGACCGCGAAACTGGGAGATTATTCGGGCCGAGTGAATTGCCCGCAACGCACTGTACCGGAGCAGTAGTGGCAGGATACGGGGGCGCGATGATAAGGCCAAAGAGCAGTCGGGCGGCCCCCGGGTACAAGTGGTTTCTGGCAAGCTCGCGACTTTACCTGAATGGTTGACTCGGTGACCAATACCTCACTTTAGCGGGTGAGTGAGGTTTGTGTGAGGAATAACTTACCAGCTGGTTAATAATCGATTCGAATCGCCATCGTTCACTGGATAGTGAACACTTGACTTGAGCTACTTCATCGTAGTAATATTGATGGAACACTTGGACAGTTATATGAATTATGACATAATGGAAGTTTTTAATGATCATTGGTTATCATTACCTGATTAATTAAATGTTACTTTAGTACAGGTGCAAATGTAGTTGACAGGTTAATAAAGATTTAACTTGATGCAAAGCTTTTGTAAAGGTTTTCCTAAATGCTAAAAATGCCTTCTGTAAATAAGTCAGCTATCCCACCAGAAAGTCTATCATGTTTCCTTGGTGTCTCTTATTTCTGGTTTATGACGAGTAAGTCTAGCTGAGTACCTTCTCGTACTCAGGGCTTTGTTCCCACTTGTTGCAGATGGACAGATGTACTATGGCTATTGTATCAACTGTCTCTATCCTACAATGGGCGAAGCATAGGACCATGGGCAATGGTCATTCGTACTTCTCGTCTGATGCTTTTGCTGGAGATGATCACAAGCTGGCACTTTATTCCAAAATGTTGTGTGTGCGTGATTTGAACTACCGCTTCCGCTACTTTTATTCAAACCTGATTTGTAATAACTATGTTTAAACTCCGATGTATTTTATGCCGCGAACTTTTATGTAACTTATGATGGTAACCGTTAAACTTAGTACGATCTTGGCTGTTATGAGAAATGGTTTGAAATCCGTCGAGATTTCACGGACTACCGGGTTATACGGGCTTAAGTTTGTTGAATTGTCCTTCCGTTGGATGATTTTCCTACTTAATTTCGTATAATTGGGTGGTTATGTTACAGCGTCTTGTTTTAGCGCTAGTCGATAGTCCGATGTACCATGAGTAGCATGGTGAAGTAGGTTGGGCCTAAGGCGAGTGAGGTTAGTTTTTATCGATGCTTTAAAATTCATGCATCACCTGCTTCATCTGTGCGCGCGGTCACCTTGTGCCTGTGCTCGCCTTGCTCGTCCCGGCCATGCCGCGCGCGCGTGGTCATGTCGCTGGGTTAGGGCCGTTCTCGGCCTGGCCATTTCTGGCTGTTGCCGCGCGGGCTACTGCGGCTTGCCGTCGCGTCGTGTTGCCCCTCTGCCGGCTGCCGTTGATGGATGCCTCTGCCTGGCTCTGCGCCGATGCTGCTGCCCTTGCGTCTGCCTTCACGCGCGTGGGCTCGGTCCGCTGTCTGGGTTGTGTCCTCGTTGTCGCGCCCACTGCATCCCCCGCTCCTCCGTGTCTCTGCACCATGCCAGCCGTAGCCATGCCGCTGGTCCCGTCGCCCCTGTCGCGCGCGATATCGTGGCTGCAACCGTGGCCTCTTCGCGTCGCGTCGTGCCTGCGCTGCGCCATCACCTCGCCTTAATGGCGCTGCACGCGCACGTGCCCTGGTAGCCTTGGCTCGTTGTGACTGCGTTGGGGTCACGTCGAGTTTTACTCTTCCCCCTCCTCGCCCTGCTGCCATGTCTCTTCGCCGCTTTGTTTTTTCGGCAGAGGAGAGTCCTTTCTGGCCGCTGTATCACGTGCACGCCCCCCGTCAACCCGCTCCAACAACTAGCCCACCTTGCCTGGTTTGGCCCTCGGCCAAAGCTCCAATTTGGAGTTTTCCTCCCCGCTGCGGCGTTAAGACCATGGGCGCCTGTTTTGCGAGCAGTCCTCCATCTGACCTTCCCGCGTGGAAATTAAGTGCACCAATCGGCTCGCCCCCAATCCATTCTCGTTGTGTGCACCTGTACCGTACCCTGCCGCCTTACCGGAGTGGCAGACGCGGCCTTGCTCGTCGCGGTGCGCCGCCGCACCCTCGGGTCGCACGCGGCCAGCTCTCCCTCGCCACCTTTTCCTCCAGCCGCCACCTCAGCCTGGCTTTCGGTAAGGTCCTACTGCTCACACGCAGGTTAGCTAGGCCGATAGCCACCTTAGGTCATCGGAACGCCGCGCGCCGCCGTCTTGAATGGCCACGTACCGTGGCCACTCATTTTGGCGCACCCCGCTGCCCCGCATCGCCGTGTAGGGTAGGAGGTTTGGTTGGGGAATGAGGTCGGGCCGTTGGTTAGGTCTGCGCGTGCCTTAGTTGCCGGCGTGGCCGGCCAGTGCCACCGGTGCTGCGCCGGCGAGCGTGGGGGCGCTCGGAGATCTCAGCGTTGTGAAGAAAGGTTAGTTCGGGGGCTTTTTGGCATATGCTTAGAGTGCAGGAGTAGTGCCTAGGGTGGTCGTGAGATTTTCGTTGTGCGGGAGGGCTTAGGTGCTTTTCCGCCTGCGCGGGCCGGCCTGAGTCGCCTGGGTCGTTTCCACGCGTGGGCCAAGTCGTCGCGGGCCATTTCGTGCATGTGGGTCGCGTGTGCGCGCGCGCCTGGTTTGGGCCGCGCTGCCGAATTGAGCGTTCCATTTTTTCCTTGATAAAATCAAAGTAGCTATTATTTTGTGAGTGATTAAACTTTGAGAAATTGTAATAGGTCACGTGAGCATCCATAAATCACGAAACCAGCTTTGTTAGATTCGTAAATTCATGCTCTATCGGTTGATGAAATCATTTCATTTATACCTGTAGTGATACTAAGTCTATTAAATTAATGCAAAAATAACTATTGTTGCGATATTAAATTTTGTAGAAATTGTGGTGACAAAACCGTGATGCTTTTACCTCTAAAAATTTTACAGTAGCTTAATGGTAATATTATATGCTTGCTGAAATTTTTGTAGCACTTCTATAGCTTGCTAGAGGTGGTAGATAAGTTCTCCTAGTTATATTATGTGTTGAATCGGTAACTAAAGAAAGTGATGCAATCTAATTGGTAGAAAACAATTAGCCGGTTAGCTCTTGCTTCGTAGGAGTAGTGGATGGCTTGGCATGTTAGCCATTAGAGTTAGCTAAATAGTTAGTAGTTGTTGTTATAATAGCTACTGTTGTCACCATGTTAAGTGTCGTATTATCATTTCATGCATGTAGATCACGAGGTAGTCGAGTACGTGGCCACGGAGGAGCAGGACTACGAGGAAGTCATCGAGGAGTACGAGGAGGAAATCCTTGTACCGGAGGAGTTCCAGGAGCCGCCCGTGACTGACACCTCTGACTTTGCGCCTGCCCAAGGCAAGCCCCGGTGCATAACCCTTATTTTGCAAATCTTCATATATATTTAAATGTTGTGCATTTACGTTGCAGAAATTTTATGATACCCACATGCATATATATATATATATATATATATATATATATATATATATATATATATATATATATATATATATATATATATATATATATATATATATATATATACCCAAGAGTCTTACTAGTACAAGATCGCGTAGTTGCTTTGCTTAGGCCCATCGATAGCGTGGGTAACCTATCGTTACTTACAATAGAGGATTACTCATATTATTATTGTTACATTCTGGATAAAATGGTGGAAAGGAAATGGTGATCGGGCAGGGATGTGGTATGGGTATTGGTGGGTGTAGCAAGTTGTGTCCTGCGACCACGGGGCATAACTGGGTTGCAGTGTTTCCCTGTCCGTGTCAATTAAGGACCGTTCGTTGTATGGACCCTGGTCAAGTCACAGATTTATTATTCCAAGCACATACTTGCTTATGGGAGCGGGAAGGCTTGTTACTCTCTTGTCATGGGCTCCGGCTCTTTCCGGACCGACTGATTGGAGACAGGGATAGGTGGAAGTCTTAGCACCACATTGAGGGCGGGCCTCAAGTGCGGGAGCTAGGAGTCCAAGTTTGGATGGGGACCTGGAAACCCGTGATAGGAGGGAAACGGGTTGGTCTTGATTGTGCCTGGGGTACGAGCGAGGCGTGTGTTTTTCGGCTTAACTACGCTCTTGCATCATAGTAAGAATTGGAAATTGAAAAATGGAGAAATGGTCCTGATTTGCTCAACCCTTGCTTAATTATGGCATAGGTGCTTACATAGAATATTGGTTAATGAATAAAATACGGCTTCTAAAAGTTACGGAATTAAGGACACACTCTTAGTGCTGCCTTTTGCCAAACAAGAAACCCACAAGCCATAAAGCCTATCATAATCCTAGAGAGTCGGGAAATATATTTCTCAGTCGGGTAAGTCTTGCGAGTACATTGTGTACTCAGGGTTTATTTTACCCTTGTTGCAGGTGCACCTTGAGCTGCTAGGCCTTGTGTGGAGGATTCTTCTGGTGGACACAGACGGATTCTCATTTCGCTCCACTAGATGTTTATTCAATTTCCGCTGTTTACTTTTATCGCACTCTAAACCCTGTTATTGTAATAAATATTTTCTGAGACTCTGTGATGTATGAAATGGACTAAGTATTGTAAGCTTGTGCTCATTATTGGATCCCGGGTGTAAAGTGTGGATTATTCGAGTTCTCCCATTGGGTGTGCTCGACGAAATTACTTGATTTGGCTCACTTCCATGGCACTTAGTGTCTAGTGGAAGACAAGTGCCCCTGAAAGCGTGTCAAATTGGGCGATTCTGCCACAGTAGTGTTCATGTATCCAATTTTTTCCCATGCAGCTAATACACCACGAATTAGTTTCAGACATGATTGCTTCTGAGATTGTTCTGCACCTGCATGATCTTACATGTTGCCTAAAGCATGCACAATTGATTTGGAACATAGTAAGAACATTTTTACCATAATTTCTATGCCTTAGCTTCAGATACATGAGCCATGTCATGAATGCTTATGAGATTGTTCAGCACCTACATGATCTTATATGTTGCCTAAAGCATGCACAATTGATTCCAAAGAGAGTAAGAGCAGCAGCAGCAACAACAACAACATAGCCTTTTGTCCCAAGCAAGTTGGGGTAGGCTATAGATGAAACTCAAAAGAGACGAGAAACAGGAAGACACATAAAGGGACATAAAGGGCACAAGACAAAAAGAGAAGTGAGTAAGAGCATTTTTTCATATTTTGTATGCCTTAGGTTCAGATACATGAGCCGTGTTTTATGATAGCAAACACAAAAGAATAGATGACCAATACTACTTCTTTCCATGGATGGCAACTTTGTGTTGGTTAGTCAAGAAGATGGAACACATACACTCTTTTTCTATGATAACTGATTTCTTCCACATGGATTTCTTGATGTGATGTGCCAACCAAAAATGAATATGGCAAGCAAGAAATTTCTTGCCTAACTATTTTAGTGAGATTCCCCATTACCATTGCCATTTCCTCCTCTTATCTGGTTGCCAGAGAACACCTCAATATATTTGATTGGAGTGTTAACAAATGGTGTGATTATTGAATTATTGGTCTTAAAACATATACTTCAGAGTCAGCCATTTTGGTTCTTCTCTGGTTCTTATGTAAGTGAACTTTCAGTTACTTACCTATGGTGTGATAAGGTATCTAGGGCTAAAACGGAGTTGTTTATATCCAAACCTACCCCTATTGTAATCTAGACTGACTTATGCCTTGCATTTACAATCCCATTGCACAGTAACAAAATGCCCTTTATTATTTCCTGAGCTTGCATTTACATGAATGTTCTCAATATTATGCCTGGCGGATAGCAGATCCAGGTGACAAGGTTCAGATGATTAATCTCATGATGTATTTCCGTAGCTCTAAATTTACATGGGTGCTCTGAATCTTATGCCTACTGGAGAGCATATTGCTTGCGAAAGGTTAGATGATTAGCCACATGATTTGCCTTCGTTGCAGCCTAGGGCATGGCCAAGATGCGATGGACGAGGATGCGGGGGTCCACTGGGCTCGCCCTGCCAGGTGTCACTTACGCCAGATCTAGATTGTGCCCCTCGGTAAATCCTCCTCCTCTCCTTCGACTCAAATATCCTGATGTGGTCGGCCAGATCAGGTCACAGCTAGCCTTCTCGACTTTGCCGACACCAAGGAATTGAGAAGAGCACCTTGACGGCAGTCGCAGCCCCGTTTGTTGCCCACATGTTCCGATGGAGTGCAGTACTACCGACTGCTCGTGATGGACTGTATGTGCTCTCTATCGTTGCCATGGTCAAATGCCTCCACATACGCCCCCATCTCCACAACTAACAGGTAACTTACCCTCCCTCTCTCTGTATGCTACTTCCTATCTATATTATGTCCTTTGCAGATTTATAATTACCTTCACAAATTTACGCTGTCAGCTCTGACCACTAGCTCTGTCTCACTCGATATAGAGATTAGAAGGACAACGAGATTCAACATAGGCGTTAGGATGCAAAGAACAGATATCCGGTTGGATTTTAATGAACACAAATCTGAATATGATTTGAGTTTTTAAAAAACATGCATATGCCTAATTCAGGTCATACAAAATTATGAATAGAATTCCCTAACATCTGTCTTTTGTCGCCAAAAACTAATTCCTAATCTACCATGACTCAATCTGTCTTTTTTCTGCAACCACATATTATTTGGACCACGTACTCACTACAGCTATTTATTTCTTTTTTATCTACTGGCTTACACATAGTTGGAGAAAAACTTGATACTTTCCTTACTAAAAGTAGTGTTTTTGCTGGTTGGGAATTGGGAACTGTGGGTAATTGACTTCAGTCTTTTCCTCTGGGGTTAGTTTAAATGAACAAGTTAAGAGTCAGTAGTATGGGTTTTTCATTCCTATATTATCAATTCATTTTTGTCATACATGTGCAACTCAACAACCTATTTCATCTTGCAATCTTCGTGCCTATGTTGCTTCCCTCACACTACTGCCTCAGCTGGCCATGCTTGATGGAGCTTCATATTAGTAGTGATGGGGGATGATGTCTGAATATTGGTATGTGAGTAGTTCTAAATATTAAATATGGTTACTTTATCAGTTTAGCCTTAGTTCTTCTATATCTTTGACTTAGTTTCAAGATAGGAAAAATGATGGAGAACCTCTGACTTGTGAAGGGCATTGTTGTTGCTTAACTATATTATTCAAAGGGTGTTTTGCCTATCTTCTCTCCGATTTTTTTGTCCCATGCACTGATATATATCTTTCTTTGTTGCAAATATGGCATGATTTTGTCTGACAAAATAACTTATAAAATTCAAAGAGAATTTGGCACTCTACTCCCCTAACTAAACTTCATATGATGTGTAGTTTGCAGGTTCCTTTACATCATCGGAAACACCCACGTCATCCAAAGAGGCTTAGCGGAACACGATGAAGGCTGTGGTCAGATTTTATAGTGCTTGCACTTTTCTTTTGTAGATTTAAGTACTGATTGAACTGCAAATGAAAATAAAGCTTATAGGATCGTAATTGAGTTATGTGAGCATCTAATGGAATGGAAACCGAAAACAATTTTCACTGGAATAGTTTTCTTGCCGTTTTAGTTTTAGTTCATATAAGATATTATTTGTTTGGGCAATATGAACTCACAGTGTACCCAAAAGGAACGATAGTTGCATCTCCTCCTCATAATGATAAATTGATTTATTCTTATTTCATGTAAACTGTCATGTGACAGTTCTAACATGAATTCAATGCATCACTCATCATCAGGGACAGAGAATTAGTAACTGTTTGATCAACCCAAAAAAGAATGTTGAGATTATTCCTAATATCTGTTGCCATCATCAACCATACTGACCCTTGAAATCACTGAAGATTTTTAGCAACTCATAACAAACTTTGATTGACCAAGAATTTTTGGTTGTTTTCAAATCCTATTCTCAGGTCAAGTGTATGTAAATATGCAGTTGGACAAAGAACCTTGCAGAAGAGAACACTCTGAGATCACATATATAATCAAGTAGTTGTGACTCAATTCTTGCGGCACTAATGGGAGTTGAGGTGCCAGCATTTACAAGGTGTTTTGTTTTAGTCAATAGCATACCAAGTACCTGTACTTTTATGTACATGTTTGGAAATGTGATCTATCTCAATGAAATGGTCATACCTAGCATTGACAATTTGACATAGAACCTCTACTGGTATATATGATGATGTTTACGAACTGATTTCTCTTCTATAAAAGGATATACGTTTTGTGCGGTAATGTTAGTGCACGTTTGACGACTTGGCTAATATACATCTAAGTTGCCATATAACATCACTTCACTCTATTGTATAGTATATCGTGAATACTTGCATACAGTGCCACTCCAGTCTAATTGAATGGTTTCCTCCTGTACATTAAAATCACGGAATATCACACACAGGCGCGAAGTGCCTCTGCACGTGTGGCAACTCGCGCGTACCTTCATAGTTACCCACGGTGCGTACTCTGGATACTCTAAAGCTTTAGAGTATGAATATAAAGTAAAAACTGTTGTACTGGGTACTCTAATACGATACTCTATCCTTTCTCTCACTCTATATTTAGAGTGGTACAGTGCTTACTCTATAGTGGGCAGTGGCGGGTCCCACTAGCTAAACAAAGGAAAAAATGTTATAACTCACAAACCAAAAATCCAAATTAAATTTCGATTGCACCATTAAATTCGTCTCAATAAATCCTTCAAAACTAGATCACACATGGATATATTTAGATAAAGTAATAAGTGGGTCCCACAGTGGATAGAGTGGATAGAGGATGATATAGAGGATGGATGGGTGCGGGAGAATTGAGTATAGAGGAGAGAATCTTGCTGACTAGAACGTATAGAGGATGAATATAGAGGTCGATAAGTGCGGATAGCTTTATTCTTGTCCGCCGACAGGAACACACGACCACACGTTCACCTCGCCCACGGTCCACCAACCACCATCAGACTACCCGCACTCATGGACTTCTATATTCATCCTCTATACGTCCTAGTCAGCAAGATTCTCTCCTCTATACTCAATTCTCCCGTACTCATCCATCCTGTAACACCCCAGTGTTAAGCATGCCTTTGCACTTGCATTTCATGAGCATAAGCATCCTTACTGCATGAGCCTACATGCTTCATATTTGTCATGTCCTGATATTGCTTGAAATATGTTCCCTATGCTCATACCTAGGTATAAGTAGTATAAGTGTTTGATGTATGGTCACTAAAATAACCTAGACATGTTTAGAATATCAAATGGACCTATGGTTATGTTTACAACTTGACCTGACTAGGCTCACATGTGATAATAGTGTAACTTGGACCCTCTAAGTAGTTTTGATGTTTTGTTTTAAAAGTGCTTGCAAGAATGCTTTTTGGAAGTTGGGCCTGAAAGCAATGTTGTAGAGATTTTAATTTGGAACAAAAGTTATTTTTGGGCCATGTCATGAAAATGTCTCTAACATGCTCAAAATCAGTGTTGAAGTGTGACTTGCAAAAAGGATTTCAAATTTGGTTTAAAATGGGTTTAAACTTTGAAGCTCTATAATTCAAAATCTAGACATAATTAGACTTAGATCCTATTGGATGAAATGCTCTAAATTGCAAATACATCATTTCATGTTTCAGGGCCTCTGCCTAAAAATGCCTAGAAACTGGACCTTTGAGCTAATTTAGTTTACTTGTATTGAAAGAGGGATTTCAGAAAAAAAAAAAGAAATCCTCACCGCAACCGGCCTGGCCGATTTCGGCCCACTCCGGCCCGACTTGGCCCGGCATCCCGCGCCCACGCGCTAACGTGCCCCCGGCCCATCTCCTTGGCCCAAACGCGCGCGCGCCGGCCCACCTCGGCCTCTCTTCTCCACCACCCCGGCCCCCTCCATCTCCCCCGAGTGGACGCGCTGGCCGCACCGCGCCGTGGCGCTGGGGCAGACCTCGCGTGCCGCGTGGCCACCATGCCCGAGCTTGGACGCCACCTGCCCACCCGCGCCAGCGCCTTGACCCCGCCCCGACCGCGCCCCGGCTCGCTCCCACTCCCATTTCCCCTCGGCCTCTCTCTCGCCTCAGCCGAACAGAGCAGCGCAACGCAGCCCCGTCGCCATGGCCGCCGCGCTGGAGCTTGCCACCGCCGCAAATCGTCGCCTCCGCTCACAGCCAGTGCCTCCTCGAGCTCCGCCTCGCTCTGTCGTCCGTTGCTCGCACCCCATCGTCGCAGGTGAGGGTCACCAGGGGCCTCTTTCCCTCTTCCGCCATGGCTGGAGTGGCCGGCCATCGACGTCGTGTCATGCGCTCCCTCCTCCACCCTATTTCTCGCCTCGTTTTCTTGTTCACAAGCACCGTCGCACACCCCGCGCTCGCCTGCGCTCCTTGCAAGGCAGTACCATGACCGGATTCGGCAGCGCCGGCGACATGCAGCACCGCCACCCGCCGGAGTTGGCCGCGCTGTAACGGATCAACGTAATTATACGAGATTAAGTAAGCCAATCTCCCACCGAGGCGGTTAATTTAACAAACTTAAACCCGTATAACTCGAGACTCCGTGAAATCACGAAGGATTTCAAACCAACCAACATACAACCAAGATCGTACTGATTTAGCAGCCACAGTTCACACGATACATAAAGTCGACCATAAGGTAAAATACATCGGAGTTCAGAAATAAAAGTTATTACAACATAGTTCAACATAAAGTAGCGGAAGCAAATAGTTTTACGCACGCACCCTTAGTTCAATTACAGTGCCAGTAGATAGTCATAGTCCACAAAAGCAGTAGATAAGACAAACGGAACGACCTCTGCCCAAGGTCCTAGTTGTCACCCATCGCCGGATACAGACAGTTGGAGCAGTACCCGTAGTACATCTGACCATCTGCAACAACAATGGGAACAACGCCCTGAGTACGAGAATGTACTCAGCTAGACTTACCCGTCAAAAACCAGAAACAACATGACACCAAGGAGCATGCAAGGCTTTATATAGTGTACTGGCTTGACTCATTTGCGAAAGGCATAAGTTATTAGGAATAACTAATAATAAGTACTTTTAGCATCATTTTATGATAACCTATTCATGCTAGGTAAGCACCTATTACTAAAACAATCACTTGATTAACCATTAGCATCAAAGGTTACCATCTCAGGTTTAGCATTTCCAACATTAACCACATAACCATCTGTGTTCCATCATTAACACTACGATGCCATAGCTCGAGTCAAGTGCTCACTAACCGGGAGCGACGGCGATTCGAATCGAATTCCTATCCAGCTGGAGATTTATTCCTCACACAAACCATGCTTCCCCCGTCAGGGTCGCGTAGGTCACCAAGGACACTTTCCGAGAAGCCGCGGGATAACAATCATGGATCGCACTACCCAGGGACCGCCCGACTGCCAGGACGCACCTTGGGCTCACTCTTCGCGTCCCCGTTACACCCCCTTCAACACCAGTCTGCCAACCCGAGTTTATCCCGGCTCAAAAAGTGTCACTAGCTTCGCGGTCGAAAGGTACTTTATCCGGCCAGCTAAATGTGAGGCATGCGTTCAACATGACAAGAGGGACGAGCAACGATTGGTCCTTAACCGACACAGACGGAATCACTATAGTCCAAAACCCTATAAGACTCCGCCCGGTCTCCGTTTATTCAACAACACTTGGTTACTTATCAAAATTCACCAATACTGCTAACCATAGCCAGGTATTCACCTATAACTCGCAGGTGACAGGAAATCACCCGACGTCTACCGATCTAAGCATGGCTAAGCGAATTACTCGATCCTGACCTAATAAGGTAACATTATTCTGGTGGACAAGGATAGTAATGCAACAACGGTTCCACTCAACTCCTATGACTTAATGCAACAATATATAATTATAAACCAGTTAATAAAGAATAACTTTTGTAAAATAGGAGACTTATAATGCTCCGGGGCTTGCCTCTTTCGAACGAACTAGGGTGGTGATCGACGCACTCTGGCAGCTCCTCGCTTGGCTCTTCCTCCTCGGGCACCTCCTGTGCCTGGGGCTCCTGCTGGTCCGTCCAAGCCTGCTCCTCCGGTACTGCTGCCTGCGAGTCCTCCTGCGATCCTGTATGATGCAAGTGCATAAGGGCATGTGAATGATGCATCGGAATATGATGGAATGATGAAGTGACATGAGATGCAGACGAGCACATGGAATGAGCAGTTAGTGCAAAACTTCATCTTCTACAAGGTAGTCAACGTCATCTAAGAACATGTACCCTAAGGTTTACCCATTTTAATTACACTAATTATCATACACCTGACACAAGCAAGTGACCCTAAATAACCAAACCTTACCACCCTAACTCACTCACGACATCAGCAAGACCTAGTGATGCTTCAAAGATACACCAAACATATTTTATTCTTCTTAAATTCTCATAAAGAATAATCATTTATTCCTTATTTAACCAGGGTTGTACTGCAACACCTATCTCTGGTGTAGATAAAAATCTACAAAAATTACAGTAGAGTATTCTTACCCTAACTAAGCTACCACTAAATTTTTAAGGTAATTGGAATTGTAAAACTACTTATACAAAATAAATAAATTATAGCCTAAATGTGGGCATGAAATTGTTTTATACTAGGAAAAGTATCAAACAACAGATTTCACATTTTTCCTAGGTTACCAACAGTAAACTAACATACTACAAAAATTATCATAAGCATGTTATATACAAATATTGCTTTCTACTAAAAATAACAAATATTAACAACTAAAGGCATTTGAACTACACTTCAAAAATTTCCCACAGAACATGCTTCACTAGCATTTTTTCCTAGAAAGTACATCACTAATAAGGATTTATGCAACAAGAATCACATTTTTCCCTTTATTAGTTTATTTACTACAATTTTTCTAAGATAACAGCATATATAACAATTAAATAGAAATGTACAGTAAAGTGTCACAAAAATAACATGGGATATTTTTAAACTGTAGATCTATTCACAAGGAACATTTTAAAATTTATTTCCTGATTTTTGGAGCTATAAATTATGCACAACATTTTCTAGAACACTTTCTTTTCTTAAATATAAATAGAAATTCAAAAATAGAATTCGGAAATAAGGAACGGGCCGGCCCAGTCGGCCAAACCGGCCCGCTGCCGAAAACGGCCGGGGCGAGCGCGCGGGAAAAAGAAGGGCGCGGCCCGGTTCGACGGCTTGGCCCAACTGGCGGCCCAGCGGGTCAGGGGGAGCGGCGGGGCGCGAGGCGAACGCAGGGCGAGCGCGCGGCCGCGACGTCGCAGCGGCGGCGAAGCCCGCCGGCGGCTAGCGACCGGTCCCGGCCGTGCGGACACCTGCGGCTAGGCGCACGGGAACAGGGTGAGGGCGGTGGACATCCCGGGGTAGAGAGCAAGTGGCAAGGTGGGGAGAATGTGCCGGAACGGCGGGGTGAGCACGCGGCGGCGGAAATGGCGCCGCGGCGGGGCGCGCGGTGCGGCGGCTTACCGCGGGGCGGAGACGAAGCGAGGAGACGCGTTCGGGGAAGAGAAGGTCGAGGCGGAGCTGTCTGCGAGACGAATCGCACGGAGATGCTCGGCCGGCGGTGGAACGCGGGGCGGAAGTGTGCGGCGGCGGCGGCGAGCGCGTGGAGGCGGCGAGCGGCTGTGGCTGCTGCTCGCGCGAGAATGGAGGGAGCAGCGAGGCGGACGGGCGCGCGGAGGGGGAGTAGGCGAGCGCGGACGTTGCGGGGGCCACAGGGCGCGTGTCGCTCGGCTCGACGGCGTACGGACACGCGGCGGCCGAACGCTGCCGCGGCGCCACGACGCCATGCGCGGGCGCGCGCGCGCGGGGCGAGCGGGAGGGGACGACGCGGACACGGGCCGGGCCGGCTTTGGCCGTGGGCCGAGAAGTGAGGCCGAAGCCCAGCAACGAAATTTCGATTTTTCTTTTTCCAAATATTTTCCAGATTTTACATTTCTGTTTGAAATTCAAATTTGAGGATGAAAACGAGGTTTTCAGAAATTTGTCCCAAAACAAAAGTTGTTCAAAATTTTATTTTCTACAACTTTCATATAGAACATTTTTCCAAATTCCCGATAGATTTTAAATTTGAGATTTAAAGCTAATTTAAAAATCAAACTCATTATTTAGAATAATTTTTAAAACAGAATTTGAGGAGAATTTGAATCCAATTTTTGCTCCAATAATCAAGTTGGTTTATTCTAAATTATTTAAAATGGCTACTTCTAAAAAGTACACCAACTTTTTAACATTTATTTTAAACTTAGGGTTCCCATTTTATTTGTTTTTCAAGTTAAATTTGGAAAGGGTTACAAACCAAACAAGGCTAATCATGCAATGATGTTGAATGCTTATGCTTTGAAATGATAATGCATGCTTAACACCCAGGGGTGTTACAGCCCTCCCCCCTTATAAGAATCTCGTCCCGAGATTTTGAGTTACGAACCAATTATCGTAAAAATCTTTATAAGCAGTTTGAAGATATTCTCCCGTTTCCCAAGAAGCATCGCTCTCATCATGGTGGCTCCATTGAATCTTGTAGGTTGTGACCACTTTATTTCGAGTGACTCGGTCCTTAGTATCCAGGACTCGAACTGGTTGCTCGCGATATTCCAAATCTGCCTTGATCCGAATACCCTGAGGTTGTATTCTCTCCTCTGGAACACGTAGACACTTCTTTAATTGGGATACGTGGAAGACGGGAAAGATCGAACTCATCTCTTCTGGTAGCTGTAACTTATATGCTACGGGGCCCTTTTTCTCCAAAATCTGGTATGGCCCTATATATCTAGCAGACAGTTTCTTCTTGATTCCAAACCGTTTCTTCTTCATTGGAGTAACCTTTAAATAGACATAGTCACCTACTTGGAATTCCAATGGTCTTCTCCTCTTGTCTGCATAACTCTTCTGACGAGACTGTGCAGCTTGCATGTTTTGTTGAATAACACGGACCTTCTTCTCTGCCTCATCTACAAAATCAATTCCGTAAAACCTTCTTTCTCCGGGCTCTACCCAATTTAACGGTGTTCTGCACTTCTGGCCATACAAAGCTTCAAATGGTGCCATCTTGATACTCTCTTGGTAACTGTTATTATAAGCAAACTCTGCCAACGGTAACCAGGATTCCCATGAACCTCTGGATGATAACACACAAGCTCTAAGCATATCTTCCAATACTGCATTAACTCTTTCTGTCTGCCCATCAGTCTGTGGGTGGTAAGCCGTGCTACGAATCAAACTAGTACCCAAACCTTGATGAAGATGTTCCCAAAAGTGAGAGGTAAACTGTGAACCACGATCAGACACTATTGTTTTTGGTATTCCATGCAATCGGACAATCTCAGCAATATACTTTTCTGCATATTGAGGTGGTCGGAAACTTGTTTTGACTGGCAGAAAGTGAGCTGACTTGGTAAGGCGATCGACTATTACCCAAATGGAATCATGGCCTTTCTGTGTGGTGGGAAGACCAGTGATAAAGTCCATACTTATATCATCCCACTTCCAATCGGGTACCGACAAAGGTTGCAGGAGTCCTGCAGGTCTCATGTGAAGAGCTTTAACTCTACAACACATGTCGCATCGAGCAACGTATGCTGCAATCTCCTTTTTCATCTTAGTCCACCAATAACGGGGTCGTAAATCTTGGTACATCTTGCTACTTCCGGGGTGAATAGATAGCTTAGAACGATGGGCCTCATCTATCAACTTGTTTTTAAGCTCTCTATCCTTAGGTACTACCAGGCGATCCTTGAACCATAACACTCCTTGTTCATCCAAGTGAAAGTGTTTGGTGGGTTCTCTCTTCATCTTTTCTTTGATGTAAAAGATTCCCTTATCTGTTTTCTGACCGTCAATGATCTGGCTTTCCAGAGTACAACTGACCTGAATATTATGCAACACAGCTGGATGTAACAAATTGAACCCTTCTTCAAACAACGGTTGCACATTAATTGCATGAGATTTTCTGCTCAGTGCATCTGCTACTACATTAGCCTTTCCAGGGTGATAGTGCACGTTCAGATTGTAGTCCTTTATCAACTCTAACCATCTCCTCTGTCTCATGTTCAACTCGGATTGGGTAAAGATGTATTTGAGACTCTTATGATCCGGGAAGATATTACACACATTACCCAACAGGTAGTGCCTCCAAATCTTTAGAGCATGCACCACTGCTGCAAGCTCTAAATCATGTGTAGGATAATTAACTTCATGCTTCCTCAACTGCCGTGAGGCGTAAGCAATGACTTTTCCATTTTGCATTAGCACACATCCTAACCCATTCTTGGATGCGTCACAGAAAACATCAAACGGCTTTTCTATATCTGGTTGGGCCAGAACAGGAGCAGTGGTCAACAACTTCCGCAAGGTACGGAAGGCTGCTTCGCACTCCTCTGTCCATACAAACTTATGATCCTTCTGTAACAGGCTTGTCATTGGTTTGGCAATCTTCGAGAAATCTGGTATGAAGCGACGATAGTAACCGGCTAAACCAAGGAAACTGCGAACTTCGTTAACCGAAATTGGTGACTTCCAGTTCATAACCTCTTGTACCTTACTGGGGTCGACCGAAATGCCATTTTCAGACAACACGTGGCCGAGAAAAGGAACTGTCCTAAGCCAGAACTCACACTTGCTGAACTTAGCATACAGTCGATGTTCTCTGAGTCTAGTCAAGACTATCCGGAGGTGTTCTGCGTGTTCTTCTTCATTTTCTGAGTATATCAGTATGTCATCAATGAACACTATCACAAACTTGTCCAATTCGGGCATAAAAACCGAATTCATCAGGTACATGAAGTATGCAGGAGCATTTGTCAATCCGAAGGACATGACAAGATACTCGTACAAACCATATCTGGTAGAGAACGCAGTCTTAGGCACATCTTGTGGCCTAATCTTTATCTGGTGGTACCCTGATCTCAAATCTATCTTAGAGAACACTTTGGCTTTGGACAATTGGTCAAACAAGATATCAATCCGAGGAAGAGGATACTTGTTTTTAATTGTCACTGCATTCAGTGGCCGATAATCCACGCACATGCGTAAGGAGTTATCCTTCTTCTTTTTCACAAACAGAGCGGGGCATCCCCATTCGGACGAGCTGGGACGAATCAACCCTTTCTTTAGCAAGTCCTGAAGTTGCTTCTTCAATTCTGCTAACTCATTGGGAGGCATCCGATAAGGCCTTCTTGAAATTGGTGCTGTTCCTGGAATCAACTCAATGGCAAACTCAACATCTCGGTCTGGCGGCAGTCCAGGTAACTCCTCTGGAAACACATCTGGAAACTCACAGACCACTGGAATCTGGACTAGCAGAGTAGTTTGGACCGCACAAGATGTGCTAGCTAGGTCTACCCTCCTAGGTAGGACCACCCGAAAGGTGCCTTCCCCACTGGGTTCCTTAAGAGAGATACTCCTTCCTCCAACATCAATTACAACTCCCATTTGATTCATCCAGTTCATACCCATGATCACATCCAAAACTAACCCTGGCATGACTATCAGGTTAAGCTTATAATGCCGGTTTGCTATGTTTAGGGTTACTCCCTGAACAATCTGATTAGTCAACAGATCAGCCCCAGCTGAACTGATTTTATATGCACATTCCAATTCAACTATCTTTTGCTCATGCCTTTTAACAAATGCTTGACTTACAAAGGAATGAGATGATCCGGAATCAAACAAGACTACTGCAGGATGATTGTTGATAGAAAACATACCAGCTGTTACCGGTTCTCCTTCAGGGATATCCTCCACAGTGGTGTGGTGCACACGGGCTTGATATTGCGTTTGTTGTTTCTTAGGATAGGGACAATACTTTGCAAAGTGCCCAGGTTGGTTGCAGTTGAAGCACGGTCCCTTCACTTGAGCCACGGTTCCCGATGAACTGCCTTGTCCTGTCTTTGTTTGAGGTAATGCCATCTTGAACGGCTTCTGGTTTCTCTGGGGTGGCTGAGCATTCTGATTCTTCCGTTGCGGTGGCCTAAACCTTGCACCGGGAACGGGCGATCGATAAGCCGGGCGATTGGTCACTGGGGCCCTGGACTGAGATGAACCCGACTCAAAAGCTCTCTTACGGATCTTGGAAGCGGCATAAACATTGTTGTTCTTCTCTTGCTTCAGACAGTCGCTAACGAAGTCATTGAAACTAGTCCTCATGTTTGTACCCACATGTTTCATCATCTTGGGACTCAGGCCTCTCTTGAAACTAGCGATCTTCTTGGCATCCGTATCCACCATGTCCGGAGCATAACGGCTCAGGTTATTAAAGGCATGCAGGTATTGAGTCACAGTCTTCGTGCCTTGATTTAATGCCAGGAATTCCCCAAGCTTCATCTCGGTCAGACCAGGTGGAATGTATGTTCCACGGAAGGCTTCAGTGAACTCCCTCCAAGAGATATGGGCATGGGGAGGAAAGGTGGTGCGGTGATGCTTCCACCACATTCCTGCCGGACCTTGAAGCTGATGAGCTGCGTACTCAGTCTTCAACACTTCAGTCATTCTTAAGACACGAAACTTATCTTCCATCGTATTAATCCACTCTTCTGCATCTAAAGGTTCTGCGGCTTCCTTGAAGATCGGTGGACGAGTATCCATGAAGTCCTTAAAACTGCTGTATTGGTTTGCTTCGTGGCCACCCTGGTTTATCCCCCGACAGGTATTATCTGCGATACTGCGCAGCGCAGCTTCCATATTCTGTTGCATACTTTCCATATTGCGTTGGCTTCCCAGGAATTGGGCGAAAAACTGTTCTGCCGTGTAGGGTGGAGGAGGCGGTGGTGGATCACGGTCATCATTAGCAGCTGCACTGCCACCAGCCTCGGCGGTACCATACACGGTACGACGGGTGTTCGGCATCTGCATGTTTCAGCAATAGTAATTATTAGGTGATGTTGTAGGAATCGCGACCGAATGAAAAATCATGCCGAACTGAATTCACTGGAGAGAATAAATTCATACAATAAAACAGGGGCACAATAAGTCATTCCAATTAACACAACATCACTAATTATATTACTTAAAGCACACACATCGCGTCCATTACAACCAAGTTGCCAGCATACATACACTGGACTTTGGACGTTCGGATACCGCCACAAACACATCCAAACTTTCCAACCTTACATCAAGCTTTAGTCTTTCTACTCATTATTACATGTCCAAAGTGCCAACAAGCAAAAGATCATGCAAGCGGGACCTAGTAGCTAGCGCAACAACTACTAGTCTACTCATCGTGGTCGCTGTCTAGGTCAGAGACGTCGGCATTGCCGCCAACTGCAGCGTCGTCGTGCTCCTCAGCTGGCGCCACGGGCTCTTCAGGATCTTCGTCTGCATCCAAATCCATCTCTGCTGCGCCAGGGAGGTCATAAGGGTTAAGCTGATTGTTCAGCCTATGGACCTCTTCATGCAAGTTATCATTGTACTCCTCTGCATCGGCCAACCGCTGCTCTAGCTCAAACTGCCTAGCTCTCAACACATTCTCTGCGGACCAGGCTTCATTCCTCTGATGGAGCACATGAGCCAACATGCTCTCAGCATTCCTGTGGGCGGTGGTCAGTCGCTCAAGCTGCTCTCTCAGGGCACGTACATCTCCCTCAAAGACCACAGTCCTCTGAGTAGCCTGATCTCTCTGACGAGTCAACTGGGCCATCTCAGCGGTGAGCCTCTCAATCTCGGCGTCGTGATCTCTCTGAAGCTGACGGCGGTCATCACGAGCCTGACCAAGAGCACCAGAAACACGTCTCAGACTACCTTCCACTCCATCGAAAGCCCTCATCACTGCGAACATGGTACTCATAGCAGGGTTGTCACTGTTTTGTGCCTCTGCTGCACTAATTTCCAAAGATCTGCCCCTTGCCTGCTGCCACGAGTCAGTGGAGGGGTTGCCCCTCGGAAAGACTCCAACTATAGCTGCTGCCAACTCCTGAGGAAAACGATCCATGATATCCCTCAGGATCCCAAAGGCTGCCCTCTCAGCGGCTTCTTCAGGGGTCCTGCCAGTTGACTCAAAACGCCAACCGGTCCACTCAGAACCATCACCTCGGGGACGAACTACTGCTTCCACAGTTACCAAAAGTCCTTCGCCCATCCGCTCATTTGACCAAAAGTAGCGGGGCTCCATCCCATCATGATAGCCTACATAGCTGAGCACTCTCCACAAGAGTGTAGGCATCCCAAACTCTCCAAGAAAAGTGTGACGCTGGCGAGTGCGCGGAGCAAGCTGATGACGGGGAGCTCTGCCGGTGGACTTGCGAGCGGTCTGCTTGGTACGTGCCATCTGTAGCAAAAATTTTATTACCATGGTGAGAACAGATTTTTAAGTTGGCATTTTTATCGAAATGAGATAAGCAACTTATAAGGGGAGGAACAATGCCATGAATGAAATGCATAACATGATGCATGCACGTTCCGTACGTCCTCACAAACTTAGAAAATCAATAACTACTAACGGAATAGACGGTGGCATACAACGATCTCTTGTAACGTAACTAATACGTGCTACTCGAAAGCGCTGTTATGCCTGCAGAAAATCACTTCAGCCCAAACCTCACAGTATGAAAATATGCAAGAAAGCAGTAAAGTAAGTTACTCGCTCTACACGCATCCCCAGATACGAGTATAACGGTAACCACTACCCGAATCATCGTCCTATTGACGGCATCGTCACGGCATGACGGAATTCCCCCTCAATGATACTCTCATACAAACATGCGCATGGCACGTGAGTACTTCGGAATCACTTAAGCACTCCCCTAGATCGGCAGTGTATCCGACCATGCACTCACAACTCTCACTTACCAAGGCGTAGAGGTAATTGATCCATACATTACCACTCAAGTGAATGGCACTCATACAATAGCACGCCGTATGAGCGACGAAATTTAAATATGATGCAAACCCCCAAGTTAGTACTTAATTAAGCCACCTAGAGTCCTTATCGGGCATAAAGGATATGACCACTGGCACACTTCTAAGTTCAAAAGCTTATTTGAAGACACAGTTTTATTTTTAAATACTCATGTGAACAGTAACATGCTAAACCATGCTCCGATGCCAGCTGTAACGGATCAACGTAATTATACGAGATTAAGTAAGCCAATCTCCCACCGAGGCGGTTAATTTAACAAACTTAAACCCGTATAACTCGAGACTCCGTGAAATCACGAAGGATTTCAAACCAACCAACATACAACCAAGATCGTACTGATTTAGCAGCCACAGTTCACACGATACATAAAGTCGACCATAAGGTAAAATACATCGGAGTTCAGAAATAAAAGTTATTACAACATAGTTCAACATAAAGTAGCGGAAGCAAATAGTTTTACGCACGCACCCTTAGTTCAATTACAGTGCCAGTAGATAGTCATAGTCCACAAAAGCAGTAGATAAGACAAACGGAACGACCTCTGCCCAAGGTCCTAGTTGTCACCCATCGCCGGATACAGACAGTTGGAGCAGTACCCGTAGTACATCTGACCATCTGCAACAACAATGGGAACAACGCCCTGAGTACGAGAATGTACTCAGCTAGACTTACCCGTCAAAAACCAGAAACAACATGACACCAAGGAGCATGCAAGGCTTTATATAGTGTACTGGCTTGACTCATTTGCGAAAGGCATAAGTTATTAGGAATAACTAATAATAAGTACTTTTAGCATCATTTTATGATAACCTATTCATGCTAGGTAAGCACCTATTACTAAAACAATCACTTGATTAACCATTAGCATCAAAGGTTACCATCTCAGGTTTAGCATTTCCAACATTAACCACATAACCATCTGTGTTCCATCATTAACACTACGATGCCATAGCTCGAGTCAAGTGCTCACTAACCGGGAGCGACGGCGATTCGAATCGAATTCCTATCCAGCTGGAGATTTATTCCTCACACAAACCATGCTTCCCCCGTCAGGGTCGCGTAGGTCACCAAGGACACTTTCCGAGAAGCCGCGGGATAACAATCATGGATCGCACTACCCAGGGACCGCCCGACTGCCAGGACGCACCTTGGGCTCACTCTTCGCGTCCCCGTTACACCCCCTTCAACACCAGTCTGCCAACCCGAGTTTATCCCGGCTCAAAAAGTGTCACTAGCTTCGCGGTCGAAAGGTACTTTATCCGGCCAGCTAAATGTGAGGCATGCGTTCAACATGACAAGAGGGACGAGCAACGATCGGTCCTTAACCGACACAGACGGAATCACTATAGTCCAAAACCCTATAAGACTCCGCCCGGTCTCCGTTTATTCAACAACACTTGGTTACTTATCAAAATTCACCAATACTGCTAACCATAGCCAGGTATTCACCTATAACTCGCAGGTGACAGGAAATCACCCGACGTCTACCGATCTAAGCATGGCTAAGCGAATTACTCGATCCTGACCTAATAAGGTAACATTATTCTGGTGGACAAGGATAGTAATGCAACAACGGTTCCACTCAACTCCTATGACTTAATGCAACAATATATAATTATAAACCAGTTAATAAAGAATAACTTTTGTAAAATAGGAGACTTATAATGCTCCGGGGCTTGCCTCTTTCGAACGAACTAGGGTGGTGATCGACGCACTCTGGCAGCTCCTCGCTTGGCTCTTCCTCCTCGGGCACCTCCTGTGCCTGGGGCTCCTGCTGGTCCGTCCAAGCCTGCTCCTCCGGTACTGCTGCCTGCGAGTCCTCCTGCGATCCTGTATGATGCAAGTGCATAAGGGCATGTGAATGATGCATCGGAATATGATGGAATGATGAAGTGACATGAGATGCAGACGAGCACATGGAATGAGCAGTTAGTGCAAAACTTCATCTTCTACAAGGTAGTCAACGTCATCCAAGAACATGTACCCTAAGGTTTACCCATTTTAATTACACTAATTATCATACACCTGACACAAGCAAGTGACCCTAAATAACCAAACCTTACCACCCTAACTCACTCACGACATCAGCAAGACCTAGTGATGCTTCAAAGATACACCAAACATATTTTATTCTTCTTAAATTCTCATAAAGAATAATCATTTATTCCTTATTTAACCAGGGTTGTACTGCAACACCTATCTCTGGTGTAGATAAAAATCTACAAAAATTACAGTAGAGTATTCTTACCCTAACTAAGCTACCACTAAATTTTTAAGGTAATTGGAATTGTAAAACTACTTATACAAAATAAATAAATTATAGCCTAAATGTGGGCATGAAATTGTTTTATACTAGGAAAAGTATCAAACAACAGATTTCACATTTTTCCTAGGTTACCAACAGTAAACTAACATACTACAAAAATTATCATAAGCATGTTATATACAAATATTGCTTTCTACTAAAAATAACAAATATTAACAACTAAAGGCATTTGAACTACACTTCAAAAATTTCCCACAGAACATGCTTCACTAGCATTTTTTCCTAGAAAGTACATCACTAATAAGGATTTATGCAACAAGAATCACATTTTTCCCTTTATTAGTTTATTTACTACAATTTTTCTAAGATAACAGCATATATAACAATTAAATAGAAATGTACAGTAAAGTGTCACAAAAATAACATGGGATATTTTTAAACTGTAGATCTATTCACAAGGAACATTTTAAAATTTATTTCCTGATTTTTGGAGCTATAAATTATGCACAACATTTTCTAGAACACTTTCTTTTCTTAAATATAAATAGAAATTCAAAAATAGAATTCGGAAATAAGGAACGGGCCGGCCCAGTCGGCCAAACCGGCCCGCTGCCGAAAACGGCCGGGGCGAGCGCGCGGGAAAAAGAAGGGCGCGGCCCGGTTCGACGGCTTGGCCCAACTGGCGGCCCAGCGGGTCAGGGGGAGCGGCGGGGCGCGAGGCGAACGCAGGGCGAGCGCGCGGCCGCGACGTCGCAGCGGCGGCGAAGCCCGCCGGCGGCTAGCGACCGGTCCCGGCCGTGCGGACACCTGCGGCTAGGCGCACGGGAACAGGGTGAGGGCGGTGGACATCCCGGGGTAGAGAGCAAGTGGCAAGGTGGGGAGAATGTGCCGGAACGGCGGGGTGAGCACGCGGCGGCGGAAATGGCGCCGCGGCGGGGCGCGCGGTGCGGCGGCTTACCGCGGGGCGGAGACGAAGCGAGGAGACGCGTTCGGGGAAGAGAAGGTCGAGGCGGAGCTATCTGCGAGACGAATCGCACGGAGATGCTCGGCCGGCGGTGGAACGCGGGGCGGAAGTGCGCGGCGGCGGCGGCGAGCGCGTGGAGGCGGCGAGCGGCTGTGGCTGCTGCTCGCGCGAGAATGGAGGGAGCAGCGAGGCGGACGGGCGCGCGGAGGGGGAGTAGGCGAGCGCGGATGTTGCGGGGGCCACAGGGCGCGTGTCGCTCGGCTCGACGGCGTACGGACACGCGGCGGCCGAACGCTGCCGCGGCGCCACGACGCCATGCGCGGGCGCGCGCGCGCGGGCGAGCGGGAGGGGACGACGCGGACACGGGCCGGGCCGGCTTTGGCCGTGGGCCGAGAAGTGAGGCCGAAGCCCAGCAACGAAATTTCGATTTTTCTTTTTCCAAATATTTTCCAGATTTTACATTTCTGTTTGAAATTCAAATTTGAGGATGAAAACGAGGTTTTCAGAAATTTGTCCCAAAACAAAAGTTGTTCAAAATTTTATTTTCTACAACTTTCATATAGAACATTTTTCCAAATTCCCGATAGATTTTAAATTTGAGATTTAAAGCTAATTTAAAAATCAAACTCATTATTTAGAATAATTTTTAAAACAGAATTTGAGGAGAATTTGAATCCAATTTTTGCTCCAATAATCAAGTTGGTTTATTCTAAATTATTTAAAATGGCTACTTCTAAAAAGTACACCAACTTTTTAACATTTATTTTAAACTTAGGGTTCCCATTTTATTTGTTTTTCAAGTTAAATTTGGAAAGGGTTACAAACCAAACAAGGCTAATCATGCAATGATGTTGAATGCTTATGCTTTGAAATGATAATGCATGCTTAACACCCAGGGGTGTTAACATCCCGGCCCAGGGCTTAATAGGATTAATAGGATACTCATACCAACAAGTTGCAACTTCTTTTCCGGAAGCCCATCTCGAAAGAACTCCAAAGTTAAGCGTGCTTGGCCTGGAGCGATGGGTGACCGACCGGGAAGTTCTTCCCGGGTGCGCACGAGTGAGGACAAAGTACGCAGAAAAGACTTGTGCTGGTCTGTGAGGGCAGTCTATGTCCTAGAAAGTAGCCAGATGTAAGCAGGCCCGGCCTCAGAGAGGTGGGACGTTACAGAATGGTATCAGAGCCGACTCTCGCGGTTTCACGGGCGCGTGTGTCGCAGTTGCGCAGGCATGATGCGCATGGCTGGTGTGGATCCGTCGTGGTCACACAGCATGGCACATGCGCTGGCTCTGGACATACGGACGTGGCCAAGAGAGGACGCTCCTGGCTTGGGATTGATCGACGAGGACGTCGATCTCTTAAGGGGGTGAGGATGTAACATCCCGGCCCAGGGCTTAATAGGATTAATAGGATACTCATACCAACAAGTTGCAACTTCTTTTCCGGAAGCCCATCTCGAAAGAACTCCAAAGTTAAGCGTGCTTGGCCTGGAGCGATGGGTGACCGACCGGGAAGTTCTTCCCGGGTGCGCACGAGTGAGGACAAAGTACGCAGAAAAGACTTGTGCTGGTCTGTGAGGGCAGTCTATGTCCTAGAAAGTAGCCAGATGTAAGCAGGCCCGGCCTCAGAGAGGTGGGACGTTACACGCGCCACCTCTTTAGCTCGCCGCCGTCCGTTTTTCTTGCACCCACAAGTTCGCCTTGCCACGGGGAGCACGCCGGTGAAGACAAGGACGCCGATGACCTCGCCGCCGGCGAGATCCAGTCGGCCCGGGGACCTCCCCTGCTCTGTTCCTCTGTCAAGCGGGGCCAGCCCATCCATAGGTCCCGGCTGTCATTCGGTCTGGGACACAGACGCCGTGTGCACTTAGCATTTAGGGTCGGGTTTCAAAAGGAAATGAATTTCCAGATTTCTGTTTACACATTTGAAAAATCATATCTTCAAAAATACAGCTCCATTTTGGGTGAGACAAAGTTTGTTGTGTTTGTCTTGAGCAGATCTATGAGTGAAAAATGTGAAGTGCCATGTTTGTGATATTTTTCTGTGTAGCTTTGTTTAAATTAGATTAAATTATATAATTGCTTGTATCCCTGTTAATTCATAATAAATCCTATAAATGTCAGAAAAATGTGAGGTTAATTTTGTTGGTGTTCTTGTACTATGTAGATCTTATGAAAAATATGTTATGCAATGTTGTTTTGGAAGAAATGGGATTTATATTTTTGGTGATTTATTTGCATGTAACTTAGAAAATTCAGAGCAAAATATTTAAAGGGGCATTGCAGTTGATAATTTTTGTGGACTACTATTGTGTTAAGAAGTACCTAAATAAAATACGAAATCTATTGTTTGACGCTTTTCATAACACAAAGTATTTTCATGTCATTTATGAGATTGTTGCTTGTCATTTTTGTGTAGCTTTATGTACTCATCCAATCGCCATCTCTCCTGGTTAGTGAGAAACTTGACTGACTCCTTGCAACGTAGCTTGATAAAGATGGAACATGTAAGATGGTTAAATGTGATAGCCTTGCCTCAACTGGATATGATTACTATTGTGATGCTTATAATCAAGTGATTGCTATAGACTAGGTGCAAATCTGTCTATCATAAGAATTACTAAACTTGATGCTAAAATATTGACTAAAATATTGAGTTTTAGGTTTAACTTGCTCTCACATGATTTATTTCAATAGCCATTTGTCTTTTTCATAGAGGTTGTTATACATGTCCAAATGGTTTCAAATTTGGATAGTAGACTTTTGGGAGCATGTGTAGGCCTTTGTAATTTTGGTAGAATTTATTATGCACTTTTGATATGTGTTCATAATTCCACCTAATTATCTAAATAAATTAAGAAAATATATTAAAAGAAATTATTTAGGAATGGACACTATGTTTTCTGGTGTTCATTAGTCATGTGTGACATGTTGGTAAAGTTAGTTTTGTCCAATTATATGTTTGCAACATAAGTTAATAATTATTTCTTGTAAATGAGATTTCTGGACAGATCTGGAAACTTGGCAAATTTCTTAATGATAATGTGCTTTGTTGTGAAACTTATTTATACAAAAGTTGTAGATAATTCATGTATCTAGCTGCTGTTAAAATTTGGTGGCATTTGGCCATGTGGTTTAGGAGTTATAGCTATTTAAAGTTGGGTTACAGAATTGCTTGCTCTCTGTCTTGCTAGACCAGTTTCTGTGTTTGTGTAAATTCGACATGTGAAACTTTGGAATCATGTTGTGATGATTGTAAATGAAATATAGATAATTTCCTAAGCTTTTCATAATGTCTTCTTGCAAGTCATTTGGAGTTGTAGATCTCCAGTTATGATTAAATTACTTAGCTGTTGGTCTGATGTCCAGAAGGTAGCAATTTCTAGTTCTAGTGCTTTGATTAACTTTGTCATGCTAGGGTGTGGAAGTGTGGCTCATATCCTTGATGGTACTTGGGTTGGTACCCTGTAATCTTATAAGATTTATGCCTTGATTGTTGTGCTCGCAATCTTCTATGTTATGCCCTAATGAGGATTAAATTAATTAGCTCTAGGTGCTTACGTGAGTTTGGTATGCTTATTTGATTACTTTGTTTATTGCCCTTTTATGCATTCATACATATGCATTGTTGCACCTCATTTAGGTACGTTAGCTAAAGCACGTGAAAGACCTGATGTGGAGCCAAACCCGAAGACGGTGTTTGGTGGATCCATCCCGAAGATAGAAGGATCGGGCAAGTGCTAGATGGGAGGATGCTCGCCAAGTGAATTCATCTGACATACTCTAACTTGAGTCGGATCCCAGGCAAGCCCCGGAGCATTATAAGCCTCCTATCTTCAAAGCAATTAATTATATATATATGTTATAGGTATTGTTGCATTAAGTGGTAGGAGTTGGTTGGAAACTCTTGCTGTATTATATTATTCCTTGTCCAGATATATGAATCCTTAAATCCTACATAGACTAGGATCGAGTAGATGCTTAGCCCTGCTTTAAGCGGTAGAAGTCAGGTGATTTCCTGTCACCTGCGAGATATAGGGATATTCATATATGGCACGGTTGGCTATATTTGCTATCGTGGAATGAAACCATGTGTTAATAAAATGAAATGAGACCGGGCGGGATGACGATAGTGAAGCAACAAGGCATGGAGGTCTTGGGTGTGGATCTATCCCCGTCTGAGTCGTTTAAGGACCGATTCGCTGTACGTCCTTGAGTCATGTTGAACGCAGTCTAACACTTAGTTGGCCGGATAAGCCGTTCCGACCGCGAAGCCGGGTAATGTGATTCAGGCCGGGAATCGAATGGTAGGTTGCTTCTTGGAGGAGAGAAAGGATGTGCTTGGGAAAATTGGCGTGAGACCAAGGGGGGGTTAGAGTCCCTATCACCTGGCAGAGTGTCGCCCTTGGGGTCGCGACATCATTCGGACCCGCGATTCCTGAATCATATGAAACGGTGGCCTGTGCGACCCTGGCAGGGGTCTGCACGGTGAGTGTTAGAAATACCCCTCCAGCTGGATAGGAATTCGATTCGAATCGCCGTCGCTCCCGGTTAGTGAGCACTTGACTTGAGCAGCGGCAACGTAGATTCCATTAAATTGAACGGATGGTTAATTGGATCACGATGGAAAGGTTGCCTCAATTTATACCTGCTATGGTTAATATTGTTTGCTCCTAATAAAGTGAGTGCTCTAGTACAGGTGCTAATATAGATGACAGGTTAATGATAATTTACTTGATGCTTAAGCATTAATGATTGATCATCTATATTAAGCTTTTATGCAAAATGTTGTCAAGCTAGCCCCACTTCATATCAGCCTTGCATGATCCTTGGTGTCACCTTATTTCTGGTTTCTGACGGGTAAGTCTAGCTGAGTACTTTCTCGTACTCAGGGTTTTATCCCCACTTGTTGCAGGTTATGATGTATCATGGCGGCTGCAAGAGTTGGTTGACTCCTGCCGTAGTGGCGGAGTGTGATCACGGGCATGATCCTTCTTATTTACCTTATCCCTAATGCTTTTGTTGGAAGTCGACCGTGGTACTGGCATGTATTTTAAATAAGATTAATGTTAGTTTCAAATTACTTTGCTTCCGCTACTTTTGAACTTAAGTTGTAATAACTTTGTTAAACTCCGATGTATATTGAATTACTTGTGAAATGGTTGTAACATGTGACTTGTTATGTTGAATCACTACGATCTTGGCTTGTATGTTGGTTGGTTTGAAATCCCTCGTGATTTCATTGGACTACCGGAGTTATATGGGCTCAAGTGCGAGAATTTGATCATTTCGGTGATTGTTTTTGTACTTGTGCTCTTATAATTTGGACGGTTCTGTTACAGCTGGTATCGGAGCAAGATTCAATATTAAACTTGTCATATGTGTATTTAAAACAAAGGTTTTGTTTTATAAAATCAGTTTTATCAACTTATAGCTATATATAGGTTTGTGAAAATTGAATTCTAAATCTAAGTATGCCAGTGGTCAATTTCCTTATGCCCATATAAGGATTATTAGGTGGCTTATATAAGTACTAACTTGGGGGTTTTTCATTTATGCATCTACGCCTAGGCCAAGGTATGTATGTGTGATGACTCTCCCACACTATGCTACCCGGTGTGTCAGATTAGAGGTAGCCTTCATATATGAAATAGCCATATATGTCGCTAGTTTACTTTTATGCAACATCGCACCTACGCTCAGGTAAGTGTGAGTTGTGAGAGCATGACCGTACAAACTGCAGTCTAGGGGAGAGCTAGTTTTGGTTACTGGATTATTTACATGTTATACACATGTATATATGAAGGTACTTAATTGTGGGTGATTAATGATTCGGGTAGTCTTGGTGCTACATGTATATATACGGGGGTATATGTACATGGGAGTACTTAGAATTTTACTTCTCTGCTTTCATTGTGTGCTATATTGGGAAATGTTGGGCTGCAATGAAATTTTTCTGCAGGTACGCTAACCATGAATGCGTAAGTCGAATGTAGCTAACGACTAGATATATATCGAGAGAGTGCGTGTTATGCCACCGACATAGAACGTGATCGCCACCTTAGGTTGGCAATCTTGTGAGGACGAATAGGACGAAGCATGCATTATCATGATTGTTGCTTTATGCATAGCTATGCTCCTCTCACTCTTGTTCTATAGTAAGTAACTTGTGAGTGATGTGGTACACTATCTTTCTTGTGTGGAGTAAAACAAGAATGTCTTACTCCATGTTGTTTGAGAAAAGTGTGTGCTTAGCCTTGCTAAAAATAGTTGTGGTTACATGCTTGAACCTGTAATTGTTCTCTAGTTATCCAAGCGGTGGATATGTTGTTCATATAAGCAATTGCAAGTGCTTTAAACCTCATTTCAGTAATTGTGATTCTCATAAATGAATTAAATTGGTGTTGGTCTAAGGTAATAATGTTTAGAGCTGCTAGAATAATATATTTGTGTGCTCTCTTGTTCAGTAGAACAAAGGCAAGCTTTGTTTTGCTTATTAAACATTGGCTGCTAGAACAGTTTCTGTTGTAGTGATTCTTTCGTGCTCATAATGGTGTTTTTGTAGTTATGGAGAATACCAAAGATGTAGCTAACTTACTTATCTAACTTGTCCAAAAATTTTGTGAACCTAGGTCTTATGTTTTGGTAGTTATAAATTTTAGAAGTTTGTTGTCAGAATCTGCTCATGTTCAGAACAGATCTGAATGTTTGCTTTATTTGACCTATGTGCTTATGGAATCATGTCTTGGAAATATTAGAGGAAGTGTAGTACTTTTTCTAAGCTTTCCAAAATGCTAAAGATCACTACTTTTGATGGTATAAATCTCTAGTTGTGAGCTTGCAAAATGTAATGATAGAATCTGTCCAAATCTGGGCAGATGTGTCTTCTTTATCTTGTTTGGCCTTGTTAGATATAGAATCATCTTAATATGATAATAAGAAAGTTATAGACAACTTAATAATCTTTACATAAAGTTAAGGCTCAGCCTTGTTGGGTCTCTAGAACTCCAGTTATGCATTTTCAAAGTTCTTGTCAGTTTTCTATCCATATTGGTACAGATCTGAAACATTAGTAATTTTGGTCATGTTAATCTATGAATTTGCTTTTGGTATGAATAACTAAAGTGTAGCCATCTTCCTAATCTTTCTAGAAAGTCTAGGATCACCTTTGTAGGATGTCTACAACCTTAGTTATGGTTGAAACAAGTAACTATTGTGCTGCTGTCCAGATTCTGGACACGTGCTAAGTTGGCTTTCTTAACTAACGTTTGTTTGGACTAAACTTGTAGTTAGTTCATGTTTGAGATAAATGCTTATTTTGGGTGAGCCTTGTGCTTGTATTGGTCGCTTAAGCCCATTCGTTTGAATTTTCTCAAATGTCTGCTTGAATGTGATGTTGTATGGATGCTTGTTATCTAGGTAATGCCCTAGTTGTCACCTCGTTTGTCCTCGGTGAGCATACGAGTGTCGCATAAGCTTTATCCTAGAACAACGTTCACGTTACGTAATTATATGGTTGTTGTCTTCCATTAGGTTCTCTCTTAGGAGTCTGAGCCTGTAGACTTAGTGGTTAGTCCTTGAATGTTTGTATCCATGCCTTTGCTTGACCGAAAGTCCAAAGTTTAGTTCTCCTGTATGTTTGCATAAGCCATGGATGTTTTGCAACCCTCTTTGTGAAGACCCTTATCGACTGACCAACCAAGTTAACTTTTATCAACACTAGCCTTTGACCATGGTTCGTACGTTGCCAGTTGTGGAGACCGTACCCAAATCCATGTAGGACCTTCCGGTTACCTTTCCCAAAGGTTAGCTAGTGTGACGTAACGTCTCTCTGCTATGGCCTCAAAATCAATTGCTTGCAAATTCATGCATCTACCTTATCAACTCAATCTAGAACTACATATCGGTTTTCGCCTTGAAAATTTCTTAATCCGTCCCCAACCTTCTCAGTCTCGAGATGTTTATCAGTCTTGATCTCATGTTGTTGCCCAACATGAATGAATCTCCTATTAATCTTTTATCTGGAACTCATCTCGGTGGACGCGAGTCGTACATAGAAGTTAAGCAAGAGTCTCTTGCTCAGTTATCCTTGGCAATTGTGCGATGTTCTCTTGTGCTATATGTTGATCTTCGGATTATTTTTGTGTTGATTCTAAATTTTGTGGCTACCTTTGCTTGCTATCCCTCCTTGTATGGCGCTTGCTCTTACAGCCCATTGGTGCCACTTGAAATTTCACTTTCGTTGTGCGTTTAGTAATGGTGTTATGAGTAGCCGCTGATGGTGCCGCGACGAAACCAAGGGCCTCCTGTGGCTGCAGACACATGGCTGGCTGCTTGGCACGCGTTGGTATCACGGTTTCTAGTCATGATCCATTATCAAACGACAGACGATGTGCTATTTTCTTGTGTTCCTTCTTGGTTATCTCTCCAAATCGTATCGTAAGATCCATATCTTAGACCGAAAGTAGTGGAACTTCCTTCGAAAGTTGCTAAGAGAAAAATCTTTGAAGAATAGGTCACCGACATAAACATTAACAGACTGCAATATGTGGTAGACAAGTGACTCTACTTAGTTGTCAGACTATTGACGAACGTCATCTAGTGAGCAACGTATCTCATTCCTGTTGGATGTAAAGGACACACAACACTTAATGTTGGACAAGTTATCTGTGAGATGAGAATCGATTGTCGCATTGTGCATGTGACCGGAGCTATCCAAGTTGAAATCTTGGGTGCATAATGATCATACAATCGAAATCAACCATCTCTAGAATAACTTCCTATTCGCTAACTTCGATGGCAACCATCCGTTCTGCATCAACTACAGTCGTTGTGGTCAAGAGGAAAGATTTGGAACTTTTTAGTGTTGAGAGACAACTAATTAGTTACCAATGGGAAGGTTAATCTCTAGCTAGGTAACGATTCTTTGGTAGCTACGAAGGCTATGTCTTACAGAGCAATAACCAACAAGAAGTTAATCAACTAGCCAACAACTTGAGTGATATTCTGATATTCTATCTTCCACAGCCATTGTGACCAAGTCAATTCCATCCTGGACAATCACACAGATAGTGCAAAGTGTTCAATCAGCTGAGGTGAAGAATTAGAGAAAGTATGCCCTAGTTCTGATCTGTATCTTTGTGCCCATAGGTACCACAAACGGTTTGTCCATAACTTTATTGGACGAAGTGTCGAGGAATATTCGGAAGCGGATCCTTATCCTTGTAGGAATGTTCTCCAGGCAGAGTATGCGTTTTGCCCTGCAAAAGTAACCTGCAAGTTCAAAGCGTGTGCATCCTCGGATTGTTATGTAAATTAATAGGCGAGATCTGCTGTTGGATGGCCCTTTTGAGGTCTCACAGATACTTGTTTACACTCTTTCACTTGTTTTTGCTTTCTCGTATCCCCAATGTACGAGCAGCCTTGGTTTCTACCGATCAATTTATACCATCGTGAATCAAAAGCAATTTGAAAAGTGTCAAACAACAGATTTCCCATCTTAGAGTTACTATTTGATCCAAAAGGAGAAAAGCCGAAGGTGAAAGTTGGCCTGACAAAGTTGTTATGCTGCAAGTCAACTCAACTTACAGTACAACTAAGTCACCAAGGAAAATTTTACTCAATCGCTTGGTGGTAGACTACTCCCCGCTGTTAAGTGAATAATTATAACTTTTGTTGTCCTTAAGGCCTCGTTACATCTTTCTTAAGGAATTATTTTCCTAAGATGACATACTTTGGTACCTTATAAATGTTTTTACCCAAGAGGTTGCATCTGATTCAACCCAGATAACTGTTGTCTTGGATAGAAGAATCTTCTTAGGTAACATTTGACAGAAATACGAAGCCGACAGAGTCAGCCATCACATTCACTAACCCCTCGACAGACTCAAATAATACAGTGTTGTCATCAGAGAAAGAGAACTGCACACATGGAACCTCAAGTAGTTTTCCATTAGTTGGTGTCTAAATGAATGAACATTTACGACCAACATAGACCTTGTCTATTGGTTAATCAGTATCCTATAACCTCAGAGGATGTTTGTCATCTATGATCTCACCCCATTTGGAAGGTTGCGCTCAAGCCATTCTGATAGAGGGCTACTTTTCAAACTTTGTGAACATAGAGTCATTTCAACGAGCATACTTCTGAATATTTCAATCTTGTGTCAAGGTCATACGGACTATGTTGTGTTCTCTAAAGAATCAGATACTTGGGAGTGGTTCACTCATGGACCAAATAATCTCCGTACACTGAGAATGCAGTATGTGCTATCTTGGATTCCTCCCAAAGTAACAATGCTTCATGGAAGTCAATGAAGAAAATTCTTCAGACAAATGTTACCATAAAGAGTAAGTATCAAAAAGTGCCTTTGACCAAATTGTTCGCCGATGTTGAAGCTTTTAGCCGAATGCTATAGCAAATATGGGGAACCAGATAACGTGTCACTCTTCCCTAAAAAGGTCTTCCATTCCGAATCTCGGGACGCGATTCTTTTAAGGGGGAAGGGCTGTAACACCCCAGTGTTAAGCATGCCTTTGCACTTGCATTTCATGAGCATAAGCATCCTTACTGCATGAGCCTACATGCTTCATATTTGTCATGTCCTGATATTGCTTGAAATATGTTCCCTATGCTCATACCTAGGTATAAGTAGTATAAGTGTTTGATGTATGGTCACTAAAATAACCTAGACATGTTTAGAATATCAAATGGACCTATGGTTATGTTTACAACTTGACCTGACTAGGCTCACATGTGATAATAGTGTAACTTGGACCCTCTAAGTAGTTTTGATGTTTTGTTTTAAAAGTGCTTGCAAGAATGCTTTTTGGAAGTTGGGCCTGAAAGCAATGTTGTAGAGATTTTAATTTGGAACAAAAGTTATTTTTGGGCCATGTCATGAAAATGTCTCTAACATGCTCAAAATCAGTGTTGAAGTGTGACTTGCAAAAAGGATTTCAAATTTGGTTTAAAATGGGTTTAAACTTTGAAGCTCTATAATTCAAAATCTAGACATAATTAGACTTAGATCCTATTGGATGAAATGCTCTAAATTGCAAATACATCATTTCATGTTTCAGGGCCTCTGCCTAAAAATGCCTAGAAACTAGACCTTTGAGCTAATTTAGTTTACTTGTATTGAAAGAGGGATTTCAGAAAAAAAAAAAAAAAGAAATCCTCACCGCAACCGGCCTGGCCGATTTCGGCCCACTCCGGCCCGACTTGGCCCGGCATCCCGCGCCCACGCGCTAACGTGCCCCCGGCCCATCTCCTTGGCCCAAACGCGCGCGCGCCGGCCCACCTCGGCCTCTCTTCTCCACCACCCCGGCCCCCTCCATCTCCCCCGAGTGGACGCGCTGGCCGCACCGCGCCGTGGCGCTGGGGCAGACCTCGCGTGCCGCGTGGCCACCATGCCCGAGCTTGGACGCCACCTGCCCGCCCGCGCCAGCGCCTTGACCCCGCCCCGACCGCGCCCCGGCTCGCTCCCACTCCCATTTCCCCTCGGCCTCTCTCTCGCCTCAGCCGAACAGAGCAGCGCAACGCAGCCCCGTCGCCATGGCCGCCGCGCTGGAGCTTGCCACCGCCGCAAATCGTCGCCTCCGCTCACAGCCAGTGCCTCCTCGAGCTCCGCCTCGCTCTGTCGTCCGTTGCTCGCACCCCATCGTCGCAGGTGAGGGTCACCAGGGGCCTCTTTCCCTCTTCCGCCATGGCTGGAGTGGCCGGCCATCGACGTCGTGTCATGCGCTCCCTCCTCCACCCTATTTCTCGCCTCGTTTTCTTGTTCACAAGCACCGTCGCACACCCCGCGCTCGCCTGCGCTCCTTGCAAGGCAGTACCATGACCGGATTCGGCAGCGCCGGCGACATGCAGCGCCGCCACCCGCCGGAGTTGGCCGCGCCACCTCTTTAGCTCGCCGCCGTCCGTTTTTCTTGCACCCACAAGTTCGCCTTGCCACGGGGAGCACGCCGGTGAAGACAAGGACGCCGATGACCTCGCCGCCGGCGAGATCCAGTCGGCCCGAGGACCTCCCCTGCTCTGTTCCTCTGTCAAGCGGGGCCAGCCCATCCATAGGTCCCGGCTGTCATTCGGTCTGGGACACAGACGCCGTGTGCACTTAGCATTTAGGGTCGGGTTTCAAAAGGAAATGAATTTCCAGATTTCTGTTTACACATTTGAAAAATCATATCTTCAAAAATACAGCTCCATTTTGGGTGAGACAAAGTTTGTTGTGTTTGTCTTGAGCAGATCTATGAGTGAAAAATGTGAAGTGCCATGTTTGTGATATTTTTCTGTGTAGCTTTGTTTAAATTAGATTAAATTATATAATTGCTTGTATCCCTGTTAATTCATAATAAATCCTATAAATGTCAGAAAAATGTGAGGTTAATTTTGTTGGTGTTCTTGTACTATGTAGATCTTATGAAAAATATGTTATGCAATGTTGTTTTGGAAGAAATGGGATTTATATTTTTGGTGATTTATTTGCATGTAACTTAGAAAATTCAGAGCAAAATATTTAAAGGGGCATTGCAGTTGATAATTTTTGTGGACTACTATTGTGTTAAGAAGTACCTAAATAAAATACGAAATCTATTGTTTGACGCTTTTCATAACACAAAGTATTTTCATGTCATTTATGAGATTGTTGCTTGTCATTTTTGTGTAGCTTTATGTACTCATCCAATCGCCATCTCTCCTGGTTAGTGAGAAACTTGACTGACTCCTTGCAACGTAGCTTGATAAAGATGGAACATGTAAGATGGTTAAATGTGATAGCCTTGCCTCAACTGGATATGATTACTATTGTGATGCTTATAATCAAGTGATTGCTATAGACTAGGTGCAAATCTGTCTATCATAAGAATTACTAAACTTGATGCTAAAATATTGACTAAAATATTGAGTTTTAGGTTTAACTTGCTCTCACATGATTTATTTCAATAGCCATTTGTCTTTTTCATAGAGGTTGTTATACATGTCCAAATGGTTTCAAATTTGGATAGTAGACTTTTGGGAGCATGTGTAGGCCTTTGTAATTTTGGTAGAATTTATTATGCACTTTTGATATGTGTTCATAATTCCACCTAATTATCTAAATAAATTAAGAAAATATATTAAAAGAAATTATTTAGGAATGGACACTATGTTTTCTGGTGTTCATTAGTCATGTGTGACATGTTGGTAAAGTTAGTTTTGTCCAATTATATGTTTGCAACATAAGTTAATAATTATTTCTTGTAAATGAGATTTCTGGACAGATCTGGAAACTTGGCAAATTTCTTAATGATAATGTGCTTTGTTGTGAAACTTATTTATACAAAAGTTGTAGATAATTCATGTATCTAGCTGCTGTTAAAATTTGGTGGCATTTGGCCATGTGGTTTAGGAGTTATAGCTATTTAAAGTTGGGTTACAGAATTGCTTGCTCTCTGTCTTGCTAGACCAGTTTCTGTGTTTGTGTAAATTCGACATGTGAAACTTTGGAATCATGTTGTGATGATTGTAAATGAAATATAGATAATTTCCTAAGCTTTTCATAATGTCTTCTTGCAAGTCATTTGGAGTTGTAGATCTCCAGTTATGATTAAATTACTTAGCTGTTGGTCTGATGTCCAGAAGGTAGCAATTTCTAGTTCTAGTGCTTTGATTAACTTTGTCATGCTAGGGTGTGGAAGTGTGGCTCATATCCTTGATGGTACTTGGGTTGGTACCCTGTAATCTTATAAGATTTATGCCTTGATTGTTGTGCTCGCAATCTTCTATGTTATGCCCTAATGAGGATTAAATTAATTAGCTCTAGGTGCTTACGTGAGTTTGGTATGCTTATTTGATTACTTTGTTTATTGCCCTTTTATGCATTCATACATATGCATTGTTGCACCTCATTTAGGTACGTTAGCTAAAGCACGTGAAAGACCTGATGTGGAGCCAAACCCGAAGACGGTGTTTGGTGGATCCATCCCGAAGATAGAATGATCGGGCAAGTGCTAGATGGGAGGATGCTCGCCAAGTGAATTCATCTGACATACTCTAACTTGAGTCGGATCCCAGGCAAGCCCCGGAGCATTATAAGCCTCCTATCTTCAAAGCAATTAATTATATATATATGTTATAGGTATTGTTGCATTAAGTGGTAGGAGTTGGTTGGAAACCCTTGCTGCATTATATCATTCCTTGTCCAGATATATGAATCCTTAAATCCTACATAGACTAGGATCGAGTAGATGCTTAGCCCTGCTTTAAGCGGTAGAAGTCAGGTGATTTCCTGTCACCTGCGAGATATAGGGATATTCATATATGGCACGGTTGGCTATATTTGCTATCGTGGAATGGAACCATGTGTTAATAAAATGAAATGAGACCGGGCGGGATGACGATAGTGAAGCAACAAGGCATGGAGGTCTTGGGTGTGGATCTATCCCCGTCTGAGTCGTTTAAGGACCGATTCGATGTACGTCCTTGAGTCATGTTGAACGCAGTCTAACACTTAGTTGGCCGGATAAGCCGTTCCGACCGCGAAGCCGAGTAATGTGATTCAGGCCGGGAATCGAATGGTAGGTTGCTTCTTGGAGGAGAGAAAGGATGTGCTTGGGGACATTGGCGTGAGACCAAGGGGGGGTTAGAGTCCCTATCACCTAGCAGAGTGTCGCCCTTGGGGTCGTGACATCATTCGGACCCGCGATTCCTGAATCATATGAAATGGTGGCCTGTGCGACCCTGGCAGGGGTCTGCACGGTGAGTGTTAGAAATACCCCTCCAGCTGGATAGGAATTCGATTCGAATCGCCGTCGCTCCCGGTTAGTGAGCACTTGACTTGAGCAGCGGCAACGTAGATTCCATTAAATTGAAGGGATGGTTAATTGGATCACGATGGAAAGGTTGCCTCAATTTATACCTGCTATGGTTAATATTGTTTGCTCCTAATAAAGTGAGTGCTCTAGTACAGGTGCTAATATAGATGACAGGTTAATGATAATTTACTTGATGCTTAAGCATTAATGATTGATCATCTATATTAAGCTTTTATGCAAAATGTTGTCAAGCTAGCCCCACTTCATATCAGCCTTGCATGATCCTTGGTGTCACCTTATTTCTGGTTTCTGACGGGTAAGTCTAGCTGAGTACTTTCTCGTACTCAGGGTTTTATCCCCACTTGTTGCAGGTTATGATGTATCATGGCGGCTGCAAGAGTTGGTTGACTCCTGCCGTAGTGGCGGAGTGTGATCACGGGCATGATCCTTCTTATTTACCTTATCCCTAACGCTTTTGTTGGAAGTCGACCGTGGTACTGGCATGTATTTTAAATAAGATTAATGTTAGTTTCAAATTACTTTGCTTCCGCTACTTTTGAACTTAAGTTATAATAACTTTGTTAAACTCCGATGTATATTGAATTACTTGTGAAATGGTTGTAACATGTGACTTGTTATGTTGAATCACTACGATCTTGGCTTGTATGTTGGTTGGTTTGAAATCCCTCGTGATTTCATTGGACTACCGGAGTTATATGGGCTCAAGTGCGAGAATTTGATCATTTCGGTGATTGTTTTTGTACTTGTGCTCTTATAATTTGAACGGTTCTGTTACACATCCTCTATATCATCCTATCTCCACTCTATCCACTGTGCGACCCACTTATCACTTTATCTAACTATATCCATGTGTGATATAGTTTTAAAGGATTTATTGAGACGAATTTAATGGTGCAATCAAAATTTAATTTAGATTTTTGGTTTGTGAGTTATAGCATTTTTTCCTTTGTTTAGCTAGTGGGGCCGTCACTATAGAGTATAGAGTAAACCATGTACCACTCTAAATATAGAGTGAGAGAAAAGATAGAGTATCGTTTTAGAGTACCCAGTGCAGCAGTTTTTACTCTATATTCATACTCTAAAGTTTTATAGTTTCGTTTTAAAGTACCCACTGCGGGTAGTCTCAGCTTCCTCCAGGAAATTTCCTTTTCAGCAATTTCCACACCCCGCTTCTACGCTTCCGCGGCGATGGACACAGACCTCTCCACCACGCTACCACAGCCGCCCCTCTTAATATCGACTACGGCCCTGTTTAGATCCTAAATATTTCCCTAAATTCTACTATGCAAAAAGAAGATTTTCCATCACATCAAAATGTCGGCACATGCATGGAGTACTAAATGTAGATGAAATCAAAAACTAATTACACAGTTTTGTTGTACTTTGTTAGACGAACGTTTTGAGCCTAATTAGTCAATGTTTAAATAATTTTTACCAAATAAAAACAAATGCTACAGTGCCGTTCTACAGTGTTTTGGACGGCGCCAAATCTGCCCAACTAAACACGGCCTACAACTGGTTTGGTTAGCTCGTGGTCACTTTGCCTGCCGCAGTCAGTGGAGACTTGGACCTTCAGATCTCCTGCTAGCTGCCTTGCACTGCTCCCACCCGCTGCATCCGCGCCATGGATCCGAGCTCCGATATCATACTCGACACTCCGTACTTCCGCATCTACAGCGACCGGCGCATCGACCGCTTGGTCGGCACCGATACCGTGCCGGCCGGCTTTGATCCCACCACCGGCGTCACCTCCAAAGATGTTGTCATAGACAGCAACACCGGCCTCTACGTTCGCCTGTACCTCCCGGACACGGCCACCACCGGGTCTGACGACGCCAAGAAGCTCCCGGTGCTAGTCTACTTCCACGGCGGCGGCTTTGTCGTCAACTCGGCAGCGTCTCCGCACTATCAGCCCTTCCTCAACACCCTGGCCGCGAAGGCCGGCCTGCTCATCGTCTCCGTGAACTACCGCCTCGCGCCAGAGCACCCGCTGCCGGCAGGCTACGAGGACTCCTTCCGCGCGCTCAAGTGGGTGGCCTCTGGTAGCGGGGACCCCTGGCTGTCACATCACGGCGACCTGGGCCGCGTCTTCCTCGCCGGCGACAGCGCCGGCGGGAACTTTGTGCACAACGTCGCTATGATGGCCGGCGCCGCGTCGGAGGTACGAATCGAGGGTGCGCTCCTCCTACACCCCGGGTTCGGCGGCAGGGAGCGCATCGACGGAGAGAAGCCGGAGTCTGTGGCGCTCACGGAGAAGCTGTGGGGGATCGTGTGCCTCGAGGCGACGGACGGCGCGGACGACCCGCGGGTGAATCCCTTGGCCGCCGCGGCGCCGAGCCTGCGGAACCTGCCGTGCGAGAGGGTGCTCGTCTGCGCGGCAGAGCTGGACTTCCTGCGGCCGAGGAACAGGGCGTACTACGAGGCCCTCGCGGCAAGCGGGCGGGGCGGCACGGTGGATTGGTTCGAGTCCAAGGGCAAGGAGCACGTCTTCTTCCTCCACAACCCCGGCTGCGGCGAGGCCGTGGAGCTCATGGATCGACTGGTGGCGTTCTTTGCTGGGAACTGAAATTCGTCATGTGTGGATGTGGCCACGACCGCATTGAGTGAGACGAATGGAGCAAAAAAAGATTGTTTCAACAAAAAAATGGAGCAAAAGAAGATGCAGCTCATTTCTGAATCGAATAATTGAGCTCGTAGTTACTACAAGGATCGGGTCTCTTTTTGTTTTTTTTCCATCGACTACAAGGACCAAATTATCTGGGGGATGGTATATGTCAGCATCCGAAATTATCAGCTTGTGTTGCTTCCATAGTTGTGGGGGTTCTTTTTTCCACTTCTCCTGTATTCTTGTACTACATATTAATACAAGTAAATTGCCACTTTTGTTATTTGTTATTTATCTTTGTGTCATATCAAAAAAAAAATTGTCCTTGTCTAACTATAGAAATAATTGTAAGTTGTTAAATTGATTTTGTGTCGACACATATTAGATTTTGTTAGGTTTGTGGTTTTGTCTAAATGATTTTTTATTCTACGAACAAAAAATACTGATTATATTTACAAAAATTGCAACGAACTAAAACTGTAATTGTAGTATAAAATATATGCAATAACCGTCGTCTGGAACAAAACTAAAATTCAGGCACCTGAAATTTAGTAAATCTTTTTTTCCCTTCTTTTTAGCTGCATACTATTGTTATAAATTTCTTCGTCTCTGTTAATACATGTCCAATAATTTTTTTCCATGTGATTTTCACTATATGCCAAGTGCATGTGGTTTTTTTTATATTCCGATTAAGACTCAGCTATCATCAACCAACCTCGAGCCCACAAAGCGCGGTCGAAAAGTTTTTTATATTTTTGAGCTCTCAAAGTAGGATGACGGTTCAAGTAGGCTCTTAGCTGGAGTTGCTCTAATGACTAATGAGCTAAAATTCTGGCTTAGCTTGTGGCTCGTTTGCTAGCTCAAGTCAGCTTGTCAGTTCGTGAGCTATTAAAACATACTCCAAATGATTAAAATTTGCTTACTGAAGGAATGACAATCCTACTATAAAATCCAACTTCTTTAGGCAAAAAAAAAGGGCAAACAAATTGAAAATCACTAAGTGATTGAACGAGCAAGCTGAAAATTAAGAGAACAATTCTAAGAGAAGCTACACAGTGGATCAGCTGAACATTTTGCTAGGACGAGGCATTCCGGCCATTCCGGCCGGTACCAGAATGGAATTCACAACTATGGTCCGGACAGACGACTCCGCGTGGACCGGCCCGCACCCCGCCCGTGCCGTTTTTAATCAAAAAAGTGAGCCCAGTTATATTTTAATGCATAGACGTAACTTGCCAACGTAACACAAATATGTGCATGCACACGTATATATGACACCCTCGGCAGAACGTGAATACATAACATGCATGTGTACGAGAACATGACATACGTCATGTTTTTTAGCACTACTTCAGCAGTACTTTTCAGTAGAGGAACAATATTTTTCCCTTATAACAAATCAGCATCAGCAGCAGCATCAGCCAAATTTCAGCGAAACGAATAGGGTAATCGACATGCATGCAGAGCTATGCTGAATGACCAGCTAGAGCAACGTATGGCGACAGTCTATTTGCATGCGCGCACAAAAATGTCTTTGTTCCAAAAAATAATTATATACCACAAATATACGTAAACCCGATCATATTGCGAGTCAACTTAGTATGGTCAACATAAATAGCAACAATTTCCGTATGGGTCCTGATATGTTAGAGCCACATATAAAATATTTGTGTGGACCCTGATATGCTAGAGCCACATGTATATCAATTGTTCTAGATGTTCGAGATGTATGTTGCAAAAAATAGATCTGGAAGTTGCATATGTTATAATTGCTATACATGTATGTTGTAAGTGTATGTTTCAAAATGTTTCAGTTGTTTCAAACATATATTGTAAGTGTTTTTATCTGGACGTTGTATATGTTGCGCTGGCTATACACGTATGTTGCAAGTGTATGTTTTAAATATTTCAGCTGTTTTCAAATGTACGTTGTAAGTGTTTTTATCTGGATGTTGTATATGTTGTACTGGCTATACACGTATGTTGCAAGTGTATGTTTCAAATGTTTCAGCTGTTTCAAAAGTATGTTGCAATATCTGACGTTGTATATGTTGCAGTGCGCTAGTGCCCATATGCAGATATGTTTTTTTTCCGAAAAGCTCATACACATATGTTGCAAGAGTATGTTCTAAATGTTTCATCCGTTTCAGATATATGTTGCAAGTGTTCCATGAGCAGGCATAGAAAGTGGGCGCATGTAGAGGTGGTCCCCGCGGGCATAACGGTCCCCGCTTGTGTAGGAAGCAAAGCAGACGCGGCAGCAGGCGCATGTGTACCATAGCAACAGGTGGGGCCGGGTCGGCGAGTGCGGCAGAAGCAGCGATGCGTGGCCAGGGGCAGTACCAGCATGCGGCGGGCGGGCAGGAGCTGTATGCAACCATGTATCGAGTGATCAAGCGAGAGAGCCCTGCAACCTATGGACATACAAAATAACAATGGGAGTCAGGGGAGGGGGTGTCAGCGGCTGACGAATTGATGGCTAACACGAAACCGAAAGGGCGGGCAGCAATCGCGGGCGTGGTCGTGGCCCGCATCTTTGGCTCATCACTACGGGCCTACCACTGCACACAGCCTGTGCATCTGGACCAAGAAATAATCTCGCACTCGAAACATGTTAATTCTCTGATATATATAATACTCCTATATCTATTACGTAGTAGTAGCCTATGCCCTATGCGATTTTGCCAATTGCCATAAATCTGATTAATAATTGATGAATATTTATTAATGATGATGCACTCCGCGTTCATTTGCTAATTATTTCTTTATATAATTTCAGCAGCCCATATACCAGTCCATATGTGAAGCCTAGTTGTATCAAAGTCCAAAGTAGCGTTCAGAGAGTAATCAGTTCTAAACCCTTAGATTAAAATCCAATGGTTAGAAAATCAGCAGTCAAAGGACGAAGAACACACGAATTCACTTAAAGAATCAGGTGTCAATTCAAAGGAAGCCTGACAATGAACGAGTTCGGATTATTAATGTGATTCTGAGAATCATACACAAGGGACAGCACATACTTAGGGGGTGTTTAGATGCAAAAAAAGTTTAGAATTTGGCTACCGTAGCACTTTCATTTGTATTTTGCAATTAGTGTCAATCATGAACTAATTAGGCTCAAAAGATTCATCTCGTAATTTACAACCAAACTGTACAATTAGTTTTTTTTTATCTATATTTAATGTTCCATGTATGCGTCTAAAGATTCGATATGATAAAGAGAGTGTAAAAATTTAGAATTTAGAATGTATCTAAACACGGCCTTAATTTCATTTATTTCGCACATGCAAGGTGGTCGATCACTGGTCAGCAATGAAAGCAACCACTCGATCCGTCAGCGTAACGGCCTCGGGGCTGCCGTGGCCGGAGACGAAGAATGCGTGTCCCCACAGACGGAACAGGGGGGCAGGGGCCGTGGCCCCCAAAGCCCAGTAGGTTTCCTTTAATACCTATATAAATATATGAATTTATAGCTAAAAAATATTAATTTTTACCTATTTTTTATTTAAATATTATGATTTTAGTTATAAATAGTGTAAAATATTTAAAAAATTATTGAATCATATAATTACGTATATTTTAGCATGCTAAAAAAAATATGATCATATTTGTTTGGCCCTGATCAGAATCGCTGGTTCGTCCCTGCGTGTCCCTCGTCTTGTGATTTGAACCACTCCACCTTCCCCCGCCACCCGCTGGCCCTCACGGCCTCGCAGTACGCCCGGCCCCTCGGTGCCCTCGGATCCTCCGACGCCGTGCACACCAGCATCCTCTCGCCCACCAGCTTCGCCAGGCTCGGCGCGCCAGCGGCCATCGGGTTGATCCTCGGATCGTCCAGCCCGTCTCTCGCGCCGGGGAAGATGGCGCCCCACCTCCTCTTCTTAGTTTGCCAGAATCCGTCTTCCTCTTCTTCCATCCTCTGCTCACCGGCAAACGAAGGGTGGAGCAGGAGCACGCCTTCTATGCGTGGTGGTGGTTCTTGTTCCGCGGTGCGCAATAAGCCGCTCACGCCCGCGGCGATGGCCATGTTGTGGGCGATGTTCGCGCCGGCGCTGCCACCGGCCACGAAGACGCGGGCGGGGTCGCCGTGGGCGGACAGCCACGGGTCTGCTGCGCCGGAAACCGCCCAGTTGAGCGCGGTCCAGGAGTCCTCGTAGGCGGCAGGGAGCGGGTGCTCAGGCGAGAGGCGGTAGCCGACGGAGACAGCGACGACGGAGACACTGGTTCATGTAGCGGTGGAAAGCAGGATCAGCCGGTGAGCCCATGACGAAGAAGCCGCCGTGGAAGACGACGAGGATGGGAAGCTTCGCCATGGCGCTGTCGTCGTTGTCGTCCGACTGGTGGGGAGATGACGGGGACGTATGGATGGCTGGCAGGTAGAGCCGCGTGGCGACGCCGGTGGCGGCGTCGATGACCACGTCTTTGGAGGTGACACCAGTGTCGGCGTCGAAGCCGGCGGGCACGGTTTCCATGCCGGCTTAGCGCTCGACGCGACCGTCGCTGTATATCCGGAAGAAACCGCAATCCACAACGATCTCCGTGCTGCCCGAGTCCATTGCCCGGCCGGCGTCCAGCAAGCACTCGATGGACCGTAGCAAACTGCGCGGCGGAATGCAGCAGACTAGAAGAACAGGAGTATCCTATATATCCTCTTCCTCTGCAGACTGCAGCTGTATGCCTGTATCGGTGGAGTATCTGATCAAGTTTTGCTACCGTCCAGTCGCCGACTGCTTTCACGTCACTGTGCTTTAGATTAGAGCACGTTAATCACGTGATTGTGATGTGCTCAACTTGAGGTTGTACAGCATTTTCTTCTCATGTGCTCCTAGTAGGCTAGTACTCACAGCGACTTTTCCTGAAATGTCACAGCCGCAGCCTCGTACGAGAAGAATAAGATGCAAAAACTTGTTGTAATAAATTCGATGCATACTAAAGATGCCTGAAATCCTTTTTTTTTACAAGTATGCCTGAAATCCTTTGGTCGGCGCACATCGCTAAACCGCTGACTGGTTGGAGCCCGTACGTGACAAGAAAAGCATGGGCTTGGCCAAATAACAGAAGTTTCGGCCCATTTGCTTGGAATTGGTGTATGTTATTTTACCTTTCGTTTTCTTTCCATCAAAACCAGCAACGGTCAACAATAAAAATTTATTAGTTTATAAATGTATATACAAAGGTAGAAGTATTTCCTTGAGCAACAAGTTTAAATTAAATATAATAAGCTTTCAATACTAGAACCATCAAAAAATTTACAGAACAAAAAGGAAAAAAGGAGAGCTACCTGAGCAGAGTATTTAGAATCGCCACAAATTTTTGTTTGTGGTGCTCTTGATTTACTAAAGAATCAGGTGTCAAGACAAAGGAAGCCTGACAATGCTCGAGTTCGGATTAATAAAGGAGATTCCGAGAATCATACACAAGGGTATTTGGGGTGTTTGGATCCTTAGCCACTTTAGTCCATGTTTGGATGCTAACTAAGAGGGCTAAACATGAGTTAATTATAAAACTAATTGCATGAGCTTGGATAATTTGCGAGATGAATTAACTAAGCCTAATGAATCCATGATTAGCACATGTTCACTGTAGCATCACATGAGCAAATCATGGACTAATTAGGCTTGATAGATTCGTCTCGCAAATTATCCTCCATTTATGCAATTAGTTTTGTAACTAGCCTATGTTTAGTCCTCCTAATCAGAATCCAACATCCGATGTGACCCGGACTAAACTTTAGTTGCCTATATCCAAACGGGCCCATAGGCGTACAGCCATAGCATATACTCCCCCCGTCCACAAAAGAATGCAATTCTCGCTTTTTTGAGAAGTCTATATTGTTTGTGCTTGGAAAAAGTCTCATTTTACCTATATCCAACTATTGTTGTGATTTAATTTTCTATATTTGAACTCTATAATCGGACAACTTGCCTAATCGTCGGGTTAGAAGTGGTCTCACGACACTTTCACCATTTTATTATAGTTTATAAATTCGGCAAATACTTAAAAATATTTTTTTTGCGACGAAAGAAGAATTATATTATATGATGGCTAGGTATATCAACACGTTACAAGCACTTTGGATTACAAAATAGTACCCACGTTATGAATAGCACAACTCAAAACCTAATATATTAGATGTTTTGCAGTATGGATGACCGCACAGGTAAACACTCGGCAAATGACTTGAGAACAAATGCCCAATGAACGACGGCCAACATTCTTATAGGTGGAATTGGGGAAAATATTTCTAACCTATAAAAATTCAGAGAAAAATCTTAAAGATACATTGTGACACGATAAACCCAAATAAAATATCTAGAGGCCACAAAATTATCTCTAGAAGCTTCTAAAAATTAATTTAGCTCTTCAAAAATGGGAAAATATTAAAAAATATATAGAAAAATTCCAAAACATTATAATTGATGGATAAATACATTTTAAAAACTTTCCAAAACAAAAATATGAGATACAAACAATAAGAATAAAAGATTCATTTGATGTTGAATTGATTCATGCTTGTTGCGTATCATGTTTTTGTTGTGAATTTTTTTAAAAGCATGTTTAGACATCAATTAGCATGTTTTGGTAAATTTTCAGATTTTTTTAATATTTCACAATTTTCTAGAGCTTAATCTTTTTTAAGATTTTGGAAAAATTTCATGAGATTTAAATACTTTGTTTGAGATTATTGTGTCCTAATATATCTCTAGGAATTGTTTAAAAAAAAATTAAATCTTAGAAATATTTTTTTGGCAGTTTTCAAACCTTACCAAGTATTTACTATCTTTTACTACAAAAATTGATTAAGCCGCCTTGAAAATCACTTGTAACCTGGCTGAGAGCTAATTTAAATAGTTTTGAGACTTGAGAGGCTAAGATTTCTGGTTTTGAAGTTTCAAAAAGAGTTAGATCATGACATAGCTTAGGACTTGTTTGGCTACACACAAATCCACCCCAATCAATCCCTCCCAAACCACGTGTAAATTTCACCTCAGTTACTCCCAAACCGCATGGATTGAGGTGAATTAGTGTGCAGCCAATCAAAGTCTTAGGAGGTAAAAAGAAATTTATATTTTCCTTCGGCCTTCTGTTGTGGCAGAATAGCTCATGGGCCAGCGAAGGGACGGATTTATGGGCTTTTTCTCTATCGGAGTACAAGAGTCAAAAGTAGGCCGAAATATTATAAAAGAGGCCCGTTAATGTCCGCGCAGTATTGAGTCCGCACGGGTCCAATGGGTCGAAACTGCTTACCCACTACGGGCGCGGGAGTATACATTGCCCATTGGTGTGTCCGCCGACAGGAACACACGGATACACGACCACACGTTCACCTACCATCAGCTATTCAGCTTCCTCCCGGAAATCTCGTCCCCATGAATTTCCACACGGCCAGCTTCTACGCTTCCGCGGCGATCTCCACAGCCCCCAAAATACCGGCTGGGTTGTCTAGTGGTCGCTTTGCCTGCCCCAATCAGAGATCTCTGGACACTCGGACCTTCAGATCTCCTGCTAGCCTTCTTGCTACTACTCCGACCCGCTGCACCCTCGCCAACGCCATGGATCCGAGCTCAGATATCGTACTCGACACTCCGTTCTTCCGCATCTACAGCAACCGGCGCATCGATCGCTTGGACGGCACCGAAACCGTGCCAGCCGGCTTTGATCCCAGCACCGGCGTCACCTCCAAAGATATTGTAATAGACAGCGACACCGGCCTCTATGTTCGCCTCTACCTCCCGAGCACGGCCACCGGGTCTGACGATTCCAAGAAGCTCCCGGTGATAGTCTACTTTCACGGCGGCGGCTTTGTCTCCCACTCTGCAGCGTCTCCGCCCTATCAGCCCTTCCTCAACACCCTGGCTGCGAAGGCCGGCCTGCTCATCGTGTCCGTGAACTACCGCCTCGCGCCAGAGCACCCGCTGCCGGCAGGCTACGAGGACTCCTTCCGCGCGCTCAAGTGGGCGGCCTCTGGTAGCGGGGACCCCTGGCTGTCACGTCACGGCGACCTGGGCCGCATCTTCCTGGCCGGCGACAGCGCCGGAGGGAACTTTGTGCACAACGTCGCTATGATGGCCGCCACGTCGGAGGTGCGAATCGAGGGGGCGGTCCTCCTGCAACCTGGGTTCGCTGGCAAGGAGCGCATCGACGGAGAGAAGCCGGAGTCTGTGGCGCTCACGGAGATGCTGTGGGGGATCGTGTGCCCCGAGGCGACGGACGGCGTGGACGACCCGCGGATGAATCCCTTGGCCGCCGCGGCGCCGAGCCTGCGGAGCCTGCCGTGCGAGAGGGTGCTCGTCTGCGCGGGAGAGCTGGACTTCCTGCGGGCGAGGAACAGGGCGTACTACGAGGCCCTCGCAGCAAGCGGGTGGGGCGGCACGGTGGAGTGGTTCGAGTCCAAGGGCAAGGGGCACCAATTCTTCCTCCAGAACCCCGGCTGTGGGGAGGCCGTGGAGCTCATAGATCGACTGGGCGCGTTCTTTGCTGGGAACTGAATTTCGTCATGTGTAGATGTGACCACACGACCACATCCAGTGAGTATAGCAACGAATGGAGCAAACGAAGATGCAGCTCATTGCTGAATCGAAACATGACTGATCAGTCTGTGCTATCGCTTTACTACAAGAGGTAGGGTATCTTGTTCTGTTTCCATTGAGAATAGTATACTAGGACCAAAATTATTCTGGAGAATCTGTCAACAGCCAAATGGGAGCCTATTATCAAATAATGTCGTGCCGTGTCTGCTCATGGGTTGTGCCTTCGGCTAGGCACAGCCCTACAATGTCTTAGCCTGGCCCGCCGATGGCCCGCCAGGCTGAGCTGCGCCGCTGCTGCTGCCTCGCTGGTTGGGGCTACGCTGCCGCTGTCGCGCTAGCCCGCACCGCCACCGTCTCATCGTGGATCAGAGGGGTTAAACACGCTGCTGCTGCTTGATTGCTCAGAGGAAAAGGTGATACAGGAGGAGAGGAGGCTGCTGTGGCTGTTCGAATGTCAGCAATCCTAGAGAAGGCCAAGCTGTGACCGACAATGAGGACACGCACGGTAACAGCAACGAAGATGGCCCAAGGCGCGGTACCAGGGAGCGACGGCCCAACACGAGGACCCAAGGCCAGAGTGGGCGTGAAGAAGATGCCACCTGCCGGAGAGCCGAAGCCATCTAGTATAAGTTCCGCCAGCCAGTGAGGGGAAAATTAAGAAAAGATATGAACAAACTTCTGTAATTTAGCACTCTTCTGTTCTATGTTCGTCCGAATCTGAACTATCCTTGCTTGCTGCTCCTGGTTCTACTCCATCTATATGCTGGTACTAACATCTGGTATCAGGTTTTCTCGATCCGTTCCCTCTTCCGCCTCTGATTTCTTCTGTATCTGATTCCTTGATCCGCATCTCTGATTCGTCGATCCGTTGAGCACAGGGAACAGTCCCGGGTTGTAGAGATTGAACCGATCCAATTCGGTTCTGATCTCCGTAATTCCCAGACACACCAGTGTTCCGGATCGCCGTTTGCGCTGGTTCAACGCCCGCCGCCACCGCCGCCGCCACCACCACACCCGCACTTCACTCGCTTCGCACGGAGCCGAGGCGCCATGAATCCTGAATCGAAGATGCTCCTCGACGAGATGCACCGCCTCTTCTCCGAGCAGAAGAACCAGATCGAGTCCCGGTTCACTGAGGCCGACCGCAAGCTCGACCTCCGCTTCGCTGACAGCAACGCCAAGCTGGAACAGCGGTTCGCGGCCATCGACGATTCCATCACCAAACGCATCAACGAGGTCGACGACGCATTCAACAAGCGATTCTCCGAATCGGACCTCGATTGGGAACGCCGCATCACCGACTCGGAGGTTCGCCAGCTCTCGCTCATCACTGCATCGAAGAAGCGTCAAGACGACCGCGTCGACATCATCACGAAGGCAGCCAGCGACTTACAGAGCTGGCGCCAGGAGTCTGAGGGCACGGTACATGATCTCAAGCTCAAGGTGGACAAGCTCACTCGCTACTGGGATCGATCGGTGCTCGACAACGCTACGGCGTCGATAGGCCTGATCTCCCCATCACCACCTACGTTGGAGCAGGCCGCCGCGCGTCCTTCTGCGGGTTCATCGGCTGCTCGGCCCAGCGGGCACCACGATGCATCGACTACACGGGTGGATGGTGTTGGGGGAAATCTCTCCCAACCCCATTCCCCGGCCAATGGTACGGCCCTAATTCCACCACCCTCTACTGCTTCCTTGTATCATGGTGCTGCTTATGATAATCAGCCTCGTGACCAATATCCTGAAAACCACCACACTGACAATGGTAGATTGCCTAAGATGAATTTTCCTATCTATGAGGGCGAGTATACTAGATTGTGGGTTCAGCAAGTTGAGGATTACTTTGAGATGTATGATGTTCCGCCTCGTCGCTAGGTTAAGGTCTCGCTGAAAGTCCCTAGTTTGATTTTGGCTAATTGATGAAAACTAGGACTAACCTTTATATCTAAGTGGATGATTTAGATAAAGGTGGTCATTGAATATGAGACATGACATTGACTCATGTGACCAAGATGATGAAGACCAAGATGATGCTTGGCTCGATGGACCGGTTGTGAGGGTGAAGGGCAAGTCGAGGCTTCGAAGTGAAGGACCATGCGATGGTGAAGCTTGAGCAAGACTTGGCGCCGACAGACCGATGCAACGGTGAAGAGCAAGTGAAGTCAAGGTCGATGGATCGAGACGGTCATGTGATGATATGAAGTGGATCATATCTTTTGGAGAAACAAAATGGGCTCAAGACAAAGGTATAACCATATGACCATTTTGTTTTGCACTCAAGACACCATAGAGGGTGTGAGTGGTTTAGGATCGATAGCCGAACTATTAAGAGGGGAAGTCTTATCGGTTATTCGATGCACGGGTGCCACTAGGTGAATTCATGAAGTGCATTGCATGTAGGGCCTAGTGAGCTAACCGGAAAACCTTCGAAAATGATTATGAAAATGCTAACACACGTGCACAAGGTGGTGATCACTTGTTGGTGTTGGCACATTTGCGAAGGCGATGAAGTTTGAGCGGTAGAGAGGGTTTGGGTCTCTCTCTCCCTCCCGCCGAGCTTGCGAGCGCGGGATTCAGGCATTTTTGGGAACTTGAAATGCCTATTTTCCACTACGCCGGATGTCGGAAAAGAAACGGAGGCGAACAGAGGTCACAGAGGTGACTGGACGCGGCACCGGACGCGGTCCTGGTATGACCGGACGCGTCCGGTCAGTACAGCGTAGGCGCGGGTGCTAGGGTTTGCAACCGGCGCGTCCGGTCACTCGCGGGACCGGCGCGTCCGGTCAGGTGTCCAGAGGAAACTGAGTTTCGTAAGGACGATCGGACGTGAGGCGCGTCCGGTCACACATGATCGGACATGTCGCGTCCGGTCGTTGCGAGGGGCGCGTCCGGTCGTTACTTCGCGGGCGCGCGATGCTGTGCGATCGGCGCGTCCGGTCGTTGACTGGAGCGCGTCTGGTCACTCGGGACCGGCGCGTCCGATCGTTATGAGGAGCGCGTCCGGTCATAGGATTTGACCGTTGGCGCAGTGATCGTTGGAGGATCGGACGCGGTTGAGCGCGTCCGGTCAGTTATGACCGGCGTGTCCGGTCATCCCGAAAAGACCCAGTGAAAGGGTATAACGGCTCTTTTGGATGAGATGCTTATAAATACTTGTTGGCCGGCCCTTGGGGAGGGCTCTCGTGATTTCTAACATACTTATGCATCCTTTGAGCTAGGGCATCTCCTCCCACTCTTCTCTCTTCCTTGATTGCAAATCAAAAGTGAGATTGAGTGATCCCAAAGTGCATTGCATAGCTTGAGGGCATCTAGTGGCACTTGTGGGTGGTTTAGCCGGTGAATTTCTTGTTACTCTTGTAGAGTACCGCTCCTAGCCGGCTTGGAGATTGTTGGAGGCGTTGGCAAGAGAAGGTGATTGTTCTTGGCCACCTCCGGTTGATTGTAAGAGGTTCTTGTGCTTTCCTCGGCGGGACGCCAAAAGCAACTCTATTACATTACGCGTGTCATTGAGTTACCTCACTTGAGAGTGGTGTCTTGTGGTGCCTTGCGGGGCGTGCCTTGAGGGGCAAGTGACTTGAGGGTCACACCGAGGAACCATCTAAGTGTTGGTCGACACAACCGGTGACGTAGCTTGTCGGTGCACAAGTGAACACCGGGTGAACAAAAATATTGTGTCTCTTGTCTCCCGGTGATTGGTCTTCATATTGTGTTGTTGTCTATATTGATTGATTGTATATCATCTTGGTGATTGGCAACATCTTCACTCCACCGTCGGTATAAGATTCACAATCCTATCTCTTGCATTTACTTTTACTAGATTATCTTGTGTAAGCTCCAGTGGTAGCCTTTGCTAGTGTTGTTAGCTTGCTCACTAGTGTAAGTTTAGTGACATAGCCCTTGTGTGAACTAGAAATCATAATCTACTAGACTTGTGGATAGGAGGCTTGCATCACAACCGTAGGCTAAGCAAAACTCGCTTTGCGCCGTTTGTTGTTCTAACTAGTTTGCTTAGTGTTTCTTGTAGAAATTTTTATAGGCTATTCACCCCCCCTCTAGCCATCTAGGACCTTACAAGTGGTATCAGAGCTATGGTCATCGTTTTAATCAAGGCTTAACATCCTTCGGTGTGAAAAATGGCTCAAATTGTGTTCAATCATGTTGGGGGCAAGCCACCGTTCTTTGATGGTGTTAGTTCTTTTGCTCATTGGAAGAGAAAAATGATAATGTACCTTGGTTCTATTCATGAGAGAGTATTGCAAGTCACCGAGAATGATTTTGCTATCATTGATCCCGATCATCTCACCGATGAGGATAGAGCAAATAGAACATGCAATAGAATGGCTCTCAATACACTCTACAATGGTATTGACACAAAAGTGTTTGAAGGCATCAAGGATTTGGAATTGGCTAGTGAAGTATGGACAAGGTTGAGTGAGACATATGAAGGCACTAAGGTTGTGAAGAGTGCCAAGCTATATGGGCTCAAGAGTGAGTTTGAGAACTTCAAGAAAAAGGATGATGAAACAATCATTGAAATGTTTCATAGATTGCAAGTGATAGTCAATGATCTCAAGAGCTTAGGGCACAAGACACAAGACTAAGATTTTTGCCACAAGTTCTTGTTGAGCTTACCAAGAAAATTCAAAATGTTGATTATGATGTTACAAAGAGATGGGCTTGAAACAATGAAGCCTAATGATTTACTTAGAGAGGTATTAACATATGATAAGTATGATCAAGATGTTGATGAGAAGGAGAAGGAGGAAGAAAAGAAGAAGAAGACCGTGGCGTTCAAAGCCATCTCCTCCAAGGGCAAAGCTACCATCATTGAAGAAGAAGAAGACAATAGTGAAGATGAAGATTATGAAATTGATGATGAGGCACTTGCTCTAGTTGTCAAGAATATTGGCAAGATGTTTATCAAGAGAAGAGGCTTCAAAAAGAGAAATGACTATTTTAAGAGCAATGAGCAACAAAGGAGGTGCTTCAATTGTGATAGCACCGAACATCTTCAAGCCGAATGTCACTATGACAAGAAGAAGAACAACAAGAGGGGCAAGTTTGAGAAGAAAAAGAGAGAAGCCAAGATGACTTTCAAGAAGGGCAAGAACGGAGCCTATGTGGTCACTTGGGAAAGTGATGATGATGATGAAGAATAAGAATCATCCAACAAGGCTTTTGCTTCCATTGCTATCAACAAGAAGCCTTTACTATTTGATTCATCCTCTTCGTGCTTCATGGCCAAAGAAGCTAAGGTATTATATGATGAGAGTGATGATGAAAATGAAATGGAATATGTTCATGATAGTGATAATGATAATAATAATGATAATGAAAATGATGATGATGAACCAACTAAAGAACAACTATATGACTTGATGCAACAAACTAGAGACATAGCTATTGCCAAGAACAAGGAGTGTAAGAAACTTTCAATGAAAGTAGCAATACTTGAGAAAGTTCTAGGTGAGCTTAAGACCACTCATGAGAGTCTAGTGGAAGACTATGAGGATCTTGGTAAAGCTCATTCCAAGCTTGAAAAAGCTCACTCATTGCTACTTGAGCAACAAGCAAAGAAGGAGGTTGTTGTATCATGTGATATAGGTGTTACATGTGATATAATTGATGAATCTTTTTATAAACCTATCATCATGACAAATGCTAACCCTTCTTGTAGCTCTTCATCCACCACCACCAACTCTACCTCCACTACTAGTGATGGTTTCACTTGTGATACCTCACTAATGGTTGAGAATGAGACTCTCAAGAGAGAGGTGGATGAGCTCACTCACGCCCTAGGCAAGGCCTATGGTGGTGAGGCCCGCTTGCTTAAGTGCTTGGGTAGCCAAAGGTTCTCTCTTAACAAAGAGGGATTGGGCTACACCCCCAAGAAAGGCAAGTCGGCCTTTGTAACTCCAAAGCCTAGCTTTGTGAAGAGCAATGGTCGGTTTTACAATAGATGCAAGCAAGTTGGGCACTTAGAGCATAATTGTAATAAAAAACCAAAGCAAGAAATTTGTTAATGCTATACCTTTTGATTCTTGCTATGTGCTTACCAAAGGTGTGAAGGGTGTGCAAGCTAAGTTTATTGGTACACCCATTGTTGGCCCAAAGAAGAAGGCTATTTGGGTACCAAAGAGCTTAGTTACTAACCTACAAGGACCCAAGCAAAAATAGGTATCTAAGCTTCATTGATTTGCTTGTAGGTCAATTACAAAGCCGGAGGAAAGCAAAAATGGGTGTCTAAGCTTCTTTGATTGGAAGTCTACTCTATGTCACTGCATCAAGGCCGGATGTCATGTTTAGTGTTTGTATGTGTGCTAGATATCAAGCCTCACCTAGAGAGAGTCATCTCACGGCCGCAAAGAAAATATTGAAGTACTTGAAGCAAACAAGAGATGTTGGACTATGGTATCCCAAAGGGTCAAAGTTTGAATTAATTGGATATTCGGACTCCGACTATGGGGGTTGCAAGATCAATAGAAAGAGCACAAGTGGCACATGTCAATTACTTGGAAGATCACTTGTGTCATGGCCCTCAAAGAAACAAAATAGTGTGGCAATCTCTACCGCCGAAGCCGAATATGTGAGTGCAGGGAGTTGTTGTGCACAATTGCTATGGATGAAATCAACCTTGAAGGATTATGGCCTCAACTTCAAGAATGTGCCATTGCTATGTGATAATGAAAGTGCAATCAAGATGACACAAAACCCAGTTCAACATGGAAGAACAAAGCATATTGACATAAGGCATCATTTCATTAGAGATCATCAACAAAAGGGAGATATTGCCATTAAAAGTGTTGGCACCGATGATCAACTTGCCGATATTCTCACCAAGCCACTTGATGAAAAGAGGTTTTGCAAGCTAAGGAATGTATTGAACATTCTTGATTTCTCAAACATGAGTTGAATGCACCCCACCCACTTATTGACATGCCTTTCCTTCGACGTTGCATGGTAAAGTTGATTGACATGTCATTCATCCTATGCTAAGGACTTGCTAGAGCATATAGACATAATAAGTGGTATGCATGAGCATTCATGATAAATCAAATGAATTTGATGGATATATGTTACCACTATTGCTTCTATGCTTATTTTGATCTAGTGGTGGCATATGACATGTTTGTGAGCTTACAAACCTAGTGTTGAATCTAGAAGATTTGCTATAAGTGTTTAATTCAACATAGGCAAGATAACCCTTATTATGAGGTGTGAAGAAGCTTGTCTTTGGTTCAAATCGAATTAAATATCTTTGGCAAGTGTTCTAGGTTAAACCAATTTTGATAAATTCTAACCTACTCCATCAAACATTTTTTTTCTCTCCATAATTTGATCCCATTTTTGGGTAAGTTGTTGACAAAGGGGGAGAGAAAAAGATGATTCAACATGATAAAGGGGAAAATAAAATTTTGATGCACACAAGTAGGGGGAGCAAGCTCATAAACTAAGTTGTTGCATTTGTTTGTGCATTCTCATATGACTTGATCATTGCACATGTATTTAAATTCAATATACATGCTTGTGTGGTGCAATGCTAGTATAGAACTTGAATGATGAAATGATCTACTAGCATGCATAGGAATAGTTTACTTGTGGTATCTAGACATGCCTTAAACTTTACAAGTGGTCCAAGAACCTTTACTATAATGTTGATCTCACGGGGTTCTTGAGTTGTGATGGATGTCTAGTTACTTCATGATGCTAAGGATGGTGTAAAAGGCAACTCCGACTGGTATCACGCTTCAAAGGTCCATTTCTTACACCTTAGCATCATTTTGGTAGAATTACTCTCTCAACACTTCTATCAATGCATATGTGCAAAGCTTTCAATCTAAACTCTATGCACATATGTAGGGAGAGCTAATGCTACCAAAACCGAGCTTGTGATAGTTGTCCAAACTTTACTTATGAGCAAAATGATTGGACAAGTATGACAAGTTCAAAACTTTTATTATCAAAATCATCTTTGTGAGGGTTGTCATCAATTACCAAAAAGGGGGAGATTGAAAGTCCCTAGTTTGGTTTTGGCTAATTGATGAAACCTAGGACTAACCTTTGTATCTAAGTGGATGATTTAGATAAAGGTGGTCATTGAATATGAGACATGACATTGACTCATGTGACCAAGATGATGAAGACCAAGATGATGCTTGGCTCGATGGACCGGTTGTGAGGGTAAAGGGCAAGTCGAGGCTTCGAAGCGAAGGACCATGCGATGGTGAAGCTTGAGCAAGACTTGGCGCCGACGGACCGATGCAACGGTGAAGAGCAAGTGAAGTCAAGGTCGATGGATCGAGACGGTCATGTGATGATATGAAGTGGATCATATCTTTTGGAGAAACAAAATGGGCTCAAGGCAAAGGTATAACCATAGGGCCATTTTGTTTTGCACTCAAGACACCATAGAGGGTGTGAGTGGTTTAGGATCGATAGCCAAACTATTAAGAGGGGAAGTCTTATCGGTTATTCGATGCACGGGTGGCACTAGATGAATTCATGAAGTGCATTGCATGTAGGGCCTAGTGAGCTAACCGGAAAACCTTCGAAAATGATTATGAAAATGCTAACACACGTGCACAAGGTGGTGATCACTTGTTGGTGTTCGCACATTTGCGAAGGCGATGAAGTTTGAGCGGTAGAGAGGGTTTGGGTCTCTCTCTCCCTCCCGCCGAGCTTGCGAGCGCGGAATTCAGGCATTTTTGGGAACTTGAAATGCCTATTTTCTACTACGCCGGAAGTCGAAAAAGAAACGGAGGCGAACGGAGGTCACAGAGGTGACCGGACGCGGTCATGGTATGACCGGACGCGTCCGGTCAGTACAGCGCAGGCGCAGGTGCTAGGGTTTGCAACCGGCGTGTTCGGTCACTCGCGGGACCGGCGCGTCCGGTCACTCGCAGGACCGGCGCGTCCGGTCAGGTGTCCAGAGGAAACTGAGTTTTGCAAGGACGATCGGACGCGAGGCGCGTCCGGTCACACATGATCGGACGCGTCCGATCATCGAGGGAGCTTACTGGACTCAAATCGGACGCGGTCACTGTCACATCCTGTCGTTGCGAGGGGCGCGTCCGGTCGTTACTTCGCGGGCGCGCGATGCTGTGCGATCGGCGCGTCCGGTCGTTGACTGGAGCGCGTTCGGTCACTCGGGACCGGCACGTCCGGTCGTTATGAGGAGCGCGTCCGGTCATAGGATTTGACCGTTGGCGCAGTGACCGTTGGAGGATCGGACGCGGTTGGGCGCGTCCGGTCATCCCGAAAAGACCCAGCGAAGGGGTATAACGGCTCTTTTGGATGGGATGCTTATAAATACTTGTTGGCCGTCCCTTGGTTAGGGCTCTCGTGATTTCTAACATACTTGTGCATCCTTTGAGCTAGAGCATCTCCTCCCAGTCTTCTCTCTTGCTTGATTGCAAATCAAAAGTGAGATTGAGTGATCCCAAAGTGCATTGCATAGCTTGAGGGCATCTAGTGGCACTTGTGGGTGGTTTAGCCGGTGGATTTCTTGTTACTCTTGGAGAGTACAGCTCCTAGCCAGCTTGGAGATTGTTGGAGGCATTGGTAAGAGAAGGTGATTGTTCTTGGCCACCTCCAGTTGATTGTAAGAGGTTCTTGTGCTTTCCTCGGCGGGACGCCAAAAGCAACTCTATTACATTGTGCGTGTCATTGAGTTACCTCACTTGAGAGTGGTGTCTTACGGGGCGTGCCTTGAGGGGCAAGTGACTTGAGGGTCACACCGAGGAACCATCTAAGTGTTGGTCGACACAACCGGTGACGTAGCTTGTCGGTGCACAAGTGAACACCGGGTGAACAAAAATATTATGTCTCTTGTCTCCTGATGATTGGTCTTCATATTGTGTTGTTGTCTATATTGATTGATTGTATATCATCTTGGTGATTGGCAACATCTTCACTCCACCGTCGGTATAAGATTCACAATCATATCTCTTGCATTTACTTTTACTAGATTATCTTGTGTAAGCTCCAGTGATAGCCTTTGCTAGTGTTGTTAGCTTGCTCACTAGTGTAAGTTTAGTGACATAGCCCTTGTGTGAACTAGAAATCATAATCTACTAGACTTGTGGATAGGAGGCTTGCATCACAACCGTAGGCTAAGCAAAACTCGCTTTGCGCCGTTTGTTGTTCTAACTAGTTTGCTTAGTGTTTCTTGTAGAAATTTTTATAGACTATTCACCCCTCCTCTAGCCATCTAGGACCTTACACTCGCGCATGCATTTCAGGGGGGCTGCTGCACGGTGGATTGAGTCCATTTCATATCCTAACCGCATTCCCTAGCCAGACTTTTGCAAACAACTCCATGATCGCTTCGGTCGCGACCAACGCGATCGACTGTTGCGCCAAATGTTCCGTATCCACCAAACAACCACCGTCACCGACTATGTTGAACGCTTCTCCACCCTCTTTGATCAGCTAAAATCCTATGAACCCAACCCTGACCTTTACTATTACACAACCCGTTTTGTTGATGGTCTACGAGCTGATATTTGCAGTGTGGTTACTATGCAACGTCCATCTACTCTTGATACTGCATACGTCCTTGCTCTGTTGTAGGAGGAGGTGGCGGAATCAGCTACCAAAAGTGAATTCCACGCATTCGAACATGGAGCAAGCCACAAGCATCAGTTCTGTCAGGCTCTTCTGAAGCAGCCACTACAAGCTGGAGTCGACAAGCCGTTGGTCAAGGCGACACCTCAAACCTCTGATGACAAACTCTTAGCACTATGCAACTACAGACGTGCCAGAGGGTTGTGTGATTTTTGTGCAGAGAAGTGGTTCAAGGGCCACAAATGTGCTCCTACTATTCCACTACTCGCCATGCAAGAGATTTGGGACCTATTGCAGCTGGAAACTATGCCTGATCCATCAGTGGAGATGACTGACACTCCTGACACTTCACCGGAGCATTTGTTTTTGGCATTGTCGCATGAAGCTCAAATGGGGTCAGAGGGCCGAAGAACTATCCAGTTTTGGGGTTCTATATATGGCATTCCTGTTATAGTGTTGGTGGATTCCGGAAGTTCAACATCGTTCCTCGCTGTTTCCGTGGCTGCTCAGCTCCCTCATCTACACCGATCACCAGTGCAAGCTTCTGTCAAAATCGCTAATGGGCAAGTGTTACAGTGTTCAGCAGCTATACTGGGGTGTCAGTTTTCATTGGGGGAACACTCTTTTCAGCATGATCTTCGCATTCTGCCTCTGGATTCATATGACTTAATATTGGGTATGGATTGGCTGGAATTATACAGTCCGATGGAAGTTCATTGGCAAGCCAAATGGATGTCGTTGCCCATCAATGGTGAATCAGTTCTCCTGCAAGGATTGATAGCTCCATCGGATGCTGATGTGGTGGTTCAGTTATTGTCAGTTGAGCTGCAGCCCAACCAGGAAACTCAAGCTGAGTTGCCCTCCGACATTGCAAGCATTTTGGCTGAATTTCCTCAAGTGTTCACAGTACCATCCTCTTTGCCACCAAAACGGGCCTGCGATCATGCCATTCCATTAATCAATGGGGCAACTCCGGTGAACATTCGTGCATACCGCTATCCACCAAGCCTCAAGGATGAGATTGAGCGTCAGGTGAACACTATGTTAGACCAAGGACTGATACAGCCTAGCAAATCTCCTTTTTCTTCCCTAGTGCTGCTAGTCCGTAAGAAAGATGGATCCTGGCGCTTTTGCGTCGATTACAGGTATCTGAATGCCATGACAGTAAAGTCTGTGTATCCCATTCCTGTGTTCGAGCAACTCATGGATGAACTGGGATCAGCTGCTTGGTTCTCTATCATGGATCTCCATTCCGGATATCACCAGATTAGATTACAGCCGGGTGAGGAATACAAAACAGTTTTTTGCACTCATGTCGGGCACTTTGAATTCTGTGTTGTGCCATTTGGAGCCACGGGTGCGCCAGCGACGTTTCAAGGGGCCATGAATTCCACACTAGCTCCACTGCTACGACGCTGTGCGCTCGTTTTCTTTGATGACATATTAATTTACAGCTCGACTTATGAAGAACACCTTCAGCATTTGCAATAGGTGCTTACTTTGTTGGCCAAAGATCAATGGGTGGTTAAGCTAAAGAAATGTCGATTTGCCCAGCAAGAAATCCATTACCTTGGTCACATTCTGAGCGCACAAGGGGTATGTACCGATCCTGAAAAAGTGTCAGCAGTCATGCAGTGGCCAACTCCAACTACTGTGCGCGAGCTGCAGGGTTTCCTAGGCCTCGCTGGATTTTACCAAAGATTTGTACGACACTTCGCCATCTTAGCCATGCCTCTGACACAGTTGCTCAAAAAGCATCAGCTATTTGTCTGGACCGAAGAACACCAGAAAGCTTTTGAAGCATTACAACAAGAACTTTGCTCGGCTCTGGTACTGGGAATCCCAAACTTCGCCAAAGCCTTTTGTATCGAGACCGACGCCTATCAGTCTGGGGTGGGGGCAGTACTACTACATGACGGTCATCCGCTAGCATATGTCAGCAAGCCTCTTGGCCCAAAAACTCAGGGTCTGTCAAATTATGAAAAAGAGTACCTAGCAATACTAATCACGGTGGAGCACTGGCGTTCCTATTTGCAGCTTGTTGAGTTTACTATTTTCACTTATCAGAAGTCTCTGACACACCTCAATGACCAGTGGCTCCATACGGTAGGCAACAAAGGGTGTTTACCAAATTACTCGGCCTTCGTTACCGCATTGTCTACAAGAAGGGCACTGAGAATAGCGTCGTCGATGCTCTCTCTCGGCGCCATCATGACAGCAGAGTTTGTTGTGCAATTTCAGTGGCTACTCCACAGTGGTGTTCAGACATCGTGGAAGGCTACCGTTCTGATCCACAGGCCCAAGTCCTCATTACCAAGTTGTCGGCAAAACCAAATGAGCCTTCATAGTTCTCGTTCCAGGATGGTCTCATTCGCTTCCAAAAGCGCATCTGGGTAGGTAACAACCCAAAACTGCAACAACAATTGATTGCTGCTTTCCACAGCTCACCTCTTGGCGGGCACTCAGGGATTCCAGCCACCACCAAGCGCCTTCGAGATATTTTTGCCTGGCCGAGTCTCAAGCATCATGTTGACCAATTTGTTCGTAGCTGCCCCACCTGTCAGCAAGCTAAGGTTGAACGGGTCAAATACCCAGGTCTCCTACAACCCTTGAAAACTCCAGAAACAGCATGGCAGGTGATTTCATTAGACTTTGTGGAAGGGTTGCCGACATCACATGGGTATGACTGTATCCTAGTTGTTGTTGATCTATTTTCTAAGTACAGTCATTTCATTGGCCTCAAGCATCCGTTCACAGCTTTATCTGTTGCTAAACAATTCATGCTGCACATTTACAAGTTACATGGACTGCCCTCGGCCATTGTGTCTGATCGAGACCGTATCTTTACGAGTCAGCTGTGGCGTGAGTTGTTCAAGTTGGCAGGTGTGGAGCTCCGCATGAGTTCGGCATACCATCCTCAGTCGGATAGCCAGACTGAGCGAGTAAACCAGTGTATGGAAGTTTTCTTAAGATGTTTTGCTAATGTAGCACCATCTAAATGGTATGAGTACCTCCATCTGGTAGAATTTTGGTATAATACTACCTGGCACTCCTCTCTGAAGCAGTCGCCATTCTTCGTCTTGTATGGACAGTCACCACGCCAGCTGGGCCTCGATTCTGCTTCTGCTTGCTCAGTTGCATCCTTAGACGAGTGGCTGACATAGAAAGCTACAATGCAATCTCTTATTCAACAGCACCTGGCTCGGGCACAAAACCGGATGAAAATGCAAGCTGACAAGAACCGGACTGAGCGGTCTTTTGATATTTGTGCCTGGGTTTATGTGAAACTTCAGTCGTATGTGCAGACGTCTGTAGCTTCACGAGCTAGCTAGAAACTATCCTTCAGATTCTTTGGCCCATATCAAATTATGGACAAGATCGGCTCAGTTGCTTATAAGTTGAAATTGCCACCATCATCCTCGATTCATCCGGTCTTCCATGTATCGCAACTGAAAGGTGCTGTTCCAGTAACCCATATAGCTTCACCATTACTAGATTCCATTGATGGCTTGCAGGTGCCGTTGCGCATTCTTCAGAAGCGGTGTTCAAATTCGTCTCAAGCACTTATTCAGTGGTCTGGATTGCCACCAGCCCTGGCAACATGGGAGGACGTGGAAGCTTTGCGGCAACGTTTCCCTCGCGCGCCAGCTTGGGGGCAAGCTGGTTCTCATCCAGGGGGATGTCAGCAATCCTAGAGAAGGCCAAGCTATGACTGACAATGAGGACACGCACGGTAACAGCAACGAAGATGGGCAAAGGCGCGGTACCAGGGAGCGACGGCCCAACACGAGGACCCAAGGCCCAGAGTGGGCGTGAAGAAGATGCCAGCTGCCAGAGAGCCGAAGCCATCTAGTATAAGTTCCGCCAGCCAGTGAGGGGAAAATTAAGAAAAGATATGAACAAACTTCTGTAATCTAGCACTCTTCTGTTCTATGTTTGTCCGAATCTGAACTATCCTTGCTTGCTGCTCCTGGTTCTACTCCATCTATATGCTGGTACTAACATCGAAATCCAGGGAGGTGACCGAGGAAAAGCTCGAGATACGAGAAGAGGGGCGTGAGGCAGCGATGCGAGAGGAGCGTGGAGAGGAGACACAGTATCGGGGAAGGCGATGATGTGCGGGATTGGGATCTCAGGTGAAAAAAGCCGGGAGTTTGGGAGCCTCATATACTGGAAGGTACCGGCTTGCATCGGGTCGGGTCGTACTAGCACGTCATGCCACGGTAGCGGTCTAGGCACGTCCTGTCCATCGTGCCGGGCCGGCACGGACACGGCAGATGGCGAGCCGTGTCGCGGGGCAAAATGTCGAGCCAATGGCCGTGCCTATTGGGCTCGGGTCTTATGGCTATCTATAGTCAGCATCCGAAATTATTAGCTTCTGTTGCTTCTTTCGTGTCGGTGTTTTTTCTTTCTTTTTTTTCTTTCTTTTTAGTTGCATAATATTATCTTTCCTCAAAAAAAGTTGCATAATATTATCTCTACTATAATTGACCACTTTGAATTATTTTAAGTCCGCCAACGAAAATATCCCCTACTGAATAGTCTAACTATTGTGTACCTAAAAAATTACACAGAGAAATTTACCTTCATTAAAATAAGGACTAACTAAAGAAGTACGACACATCCGAGGACCGAGAGTCGAAGTTTCATGCGAGGCTTCTCACCCCGCGCACCCTCTGCCCATCACGCGAGGCTTCAAACGACTGTGCGTTCGATTCCCATCTCCCCGATCTTATTCCATTTTTTTCGAAAAAAAACACGGTGCGCTGGTAGGCTACTCCTGGCTGCGGGGCTCTAGGGTTGCACGGCGGCGGCGGCGGCGCCCGGCTCCCGTGGTGGCCGCCCTCCGGCATGGACAAGCCCCGGCGGCCGCTAGCCCCTTACCCACGCCGCGCGCGAATCTATGTCTCCCTCTCTCCCGATGTGGTGGCAGAGTCGGCCTCGACGACGGCCACGCGGGCAAGCCGGCCGGGGACTTGGGGGCCGTGGCGGGCACAGGCGAGGAGCTGGGCGCCCTGCGCGAAGTGCTGGCTCGACTAGGCCGTGGAAGAGCCACCGCCGACGTCGGTTGCCCCAGAGTTCCGATCTGGTCCTCGCCTTGCCGGAGGAGATGAACGGCAATAGGGGTAGCCACCACAAGCAGCAGCGGAGGCTCCGACAGCAGCATCAGGCACTTGGATTTGTGTGCTTCGACGATGAGTGGTCTCCTTCGACACACCGGTAACAACCATGCCCCATCCTTTCCTGTTCCCCAACTCCAACTCGATTCGTTAGGGTTTGAGTTTATGGAGACTTGGATTTGTGTGCTTGCGTGTGTGCAGAGGCCAGGGCGCCAGGCCAGGCCGCCTCCCCTGACCATGAGCACCTAGGCCGGCCAGGCTCGACGCGTCCAGCAGCTGTCGCCGAGGTCCTCTCTCCGTCTGCGCCCCCAACGCCTGCTTCAGCCCCGCCGACCCCCTCGCCCAGCACGCCACCAGGCTGACACCGCAGCACTACCAGACGCGACAAAGAGTCACCCCGCTGCCCAGCCCTGCTCGCCGTGGGGGCATGCATGGCTCATCCGCACGCCACCGCTAGATGTAAACTTTCATGGGGCTATTGCGTTTCTACCCTTAGTTTGAACCCCAATTGTGATTTTACCCTCGCTTTTCGCCATGTTGCATTTTTATCCTCGCTTTGTAAAAATGAACACTCAGTCTACCCCCTCTTTATAACTCTGTTAGATGTTTATGTAAAAAAAATTAAAAAAAAGGAAAAAGACAGGCTTAGAAGTATCTAGGACAAAAATAACCTTCCACTCACCCGTGACTCTCCTATCCATTCCGATGCGGTCTCGGCCTTCTATCGTGGGCGCAGTGCTCGGGCGGTCGGCAGGCGTGGCTCCAGCGGCTGTTCAGCGCGGCCGGCGCCATGGTTGGGCGGCGTGGAGGGGCCCCTCGCGGCGTGGCCAGGCGAGTGCTGGGTGGCGCGGCTCGCGCGCTTGGGCAGCGCAGGCGGCAGGGCGGCCGCGCGACTACTGGGCGACGGAGGAGCGGCCGGGAGGGGCGTCTGGGCGGCGTGGTCGGCGGGGCAGCCGTGCTACGCGGAGGGGCGGCTGGGCGACGCACGGCTGGGCCGGCCGGCCTGGGCGTTGCCTAGGGTTTGGCTGCGCAGCACGGCAGGGGCGCTCGGCAAGGGCGCTGCAGGTCGGCCGGCAGCCATGGAGCCAGAGGATGGCGTGTCCAGAGCCACATAGTTGGTGTCTAGGTACAAATTTTCCTCCTCTGTGAATGTGTATTGGCCAATTGTGGATCGAATTAATCTCGTTCTTCAGGCAATTGCGCTAATTTGGATCGAATTAATCTCCTCTAGGGTTCAAAATAGTATATAACTCTATGGCGTCCATTCGAGGGTATTGAGATTAAAACTGATGAGCAGTTGCTTGAGTGGTTTGATCTCAATAAAGACAAGGGATTGGTGCACATTAATGCCCAAATTAATGACTTTGAGGGTCATTTGCAGTTTTCACCAACAAAACGTAGGTGCCACCCTTCTGTGAGGAATAGAGTGCCGACCAATAAGACAAACACTAAGAGACCCACATCCACAAAGGAGAAAGAGAGAGCCACAAAAAAGGGGGAATTTTGCTCAGGGACACTGAAGAAAGGATTTATTTGCTGCTGGACACCGCCAACTCGTGTATTTGCTGAGTACCATTATGAATCGCTGTTCTTCAATGTCTCTGAGCAAAATTTCCCAAAAAAAGAGAGCCATCAAGAAAAAGAGAGACACCAAGTCCAAAGAAAAAAGGGGTAGAGGAAGAGGAAGAGGAAGTGCAAGTACAAGTGAAGCACCTGGAACTGAAGGAGCAGAAGGGGCTAGAACACAAGGAAGAGGAAGAGGAAGAGGAGGGAGGTTGGCTGCATTGTTAGAAATTATGTGATTATGACAATGAACATGTAATATCTCACTATTAGCTACTGCTTTTGTTGGACTTGTATGTTGATGATGGATTGTTGGATGATGGATGTTTATGTTGGATGATGGTTGCTGCGCTTTTGCTACATATACTTGTGATGTGATATTATATATATAGTGGGCCCCATATATATTTGTCTGTTATGTGCAATTATATGTAACAAGTTGTATAACGATGCTGCCATTTTTTTTAAGAAAACAGGGGTAAAATCACAATTAACTTAGAAAAGTAAGGGTATTTTTGCAAGGGCAAAGTTGTCCTTGGCAAGCCCATTTAATCCCGTTAGCTGCTGTTAACAGAGTAGGGGTAGACTGAGTGTTCGTTTTTAGAAAGCGAGGGTAAAAATGCAACATGGCGAAAAGCGAGGATAAAATCACAATTGAGGTTCAAAGTAAGGGTTGAAACGCAATAGCCCCAACTTTCATTGGTAAGCTCACCACATGGCCCATGCCCACCTTCCCTTTTGGTTTTTGCGCCTCTTCCCCGTCTCTCATCTGCCCGGTGATGTAGCGGACCAGCGCTCATTGTGATTACAGTCCTGATGCTCTCTATTTTGGCTAAGTGCATGCACCAAGGCTATGTAATAGATCAACATGATTATATGAGATTAAGTAAGAAAATCTTCCGTCGAGACAGATAATTTACCAAACTTAAGCCCGTACAATCCGAGATTCTGTGAAATCACGAAGGATTTCAAACCAACCAACATTCCAACCAAGATCGTACTGGTTTAGCACCCACCGTCACATGTTATATAAAGTTCGCAACGACAGTTGAATACATCGGAGTTCAGAATATAAAGTTATTACAACACAAGTTCAAATTAACATAGCGGAAGCAAGTAGTTTTAAAACCACACACTTAGTTCAGATACAGTGCCAGTAAGTAGTCATCTCCAACAAAAGCATCAGATGAGAAATACGGAGTGACCATTGCCCTTGGTCCTAGTTGTCACCCATCGCTGGATACAGGCAGTTAATGCAGTAGCCGTAGTACATTTGACTATCTGCAACAACAATGGAAACAACGTCCTGAGTACGAGAAGGTACTCAGCTAGACTTATCTGTCGTAAACAAAAAATAATATGCCACCAAGGAGTATGCAAGACTTTTATAAGGTGGACTGGCTTGACTTGTTTTGCAGAAAAGCATACGCTATTATAAAGATACCATTTTAAGTATTTTGCATCATCTTTATTATGACATATCCAGCTAGGTAAGCACATATACTATAGCAATCACTTGATTAACCAATAACATCCGGTTACCAATTTAAATTTAGCATTTTCAATACCATCCAATAACCATCATTGTTCCATCATAATTACTATGATATTGTAGCTCGAGTCAAGTGCTCACTATCCAGGAGCAATGACGATTCGAATCGATTTCTAACCAGCTAGTGATTTATTCCTCACACAAACCACGCTTCCCCGTCAGGGTCGCTTAGATCACCAATAACACTTTCTAAGTAGCCGCGGGATAACAGTCATGGACTACACTACCCAGGGATCGCCCGACAGCTAGGACGCACCTTGAGCTCACTCTTCGTGTCCCCGTCATACCCCCTTCAGCACCAGTCTATCAATCCGAGTTTATCCCGGCTCGAATAGTGTCACTAGCTTCGCGGTCGAAAGGTACTTTATTCGGCCAGCTAAATGTGAGGCATGTGTTCAACATGACAAGAGGGACGAGCAACGATCGGCCCTTAATCGACACAGACGGAAAACTAATAGCACCCCAGAACCCTGTCTGGTTGCCTCCAACTTTTCTGTCCGGTCTCCAATTATCCATCAACACATGGTTAATTTCAGGATATCATTCTTTTCATAGCTAAATTCTTTCAGTAACCACCTATAAATGTAGGTGATCGAAAATCACCGATCGCTACCGGTCCAAGCAAGACTAAGTAGTTATTCGATCCTGACCTAACAGGGTAAAAAGGTGACCATGTGGGCAAGGGTGGTAATAAATGCAATAACGGTTTCACTCAACTTCTATAACTTAATACGACAATATATATAACTCATATATAAAGAATTGCTTGAATAAAATAGGGAATTTAGAATGCTCCGGGGCTTGCCCTCTTTCAAACGAACTAGACTGGTGATCTGCGCACTCGGGCAACTCCTCTCCTGGTTCCTCTTCCTCGAGCACCTCCTGTGCCTAGGGATCTTGTGGATCTGCTCCGGTCAGTTCTTTCGGCGCTGCTACTGGCGACTCCTCCTGCGATCCTATATGATGCAATTGCATAAGTAAACATGCAAACGGTGCATCGGATGCGGTGGAATATCATGATCATGATGACATGATATGCAAATGAGCACATTAAAACTTATAGTATAGACTAGAGACAAAATCTTTCTACAAGGTAGTCAACATCATCCAAGAACATGTACCACAAAACATGTCATCTATTCTTATACTAGCTAGCATATAACTCTCACACAAGTGTTGATACACTTTATCAATCTCCACTACCTTAACTTATCAAGTAACACCAACAAGGTAGTTTGGTGCTTCAAAGATACACCAAACACTTCTTATCACTCTAATTACTCGTAAAGAATAACTTTTCATTTCCTATTTAAACTAGGGTTACACAGCAACACCTGTTTCGGTTGCATGGAAAAATCTACAAAAATTACAGTAGTATAGTCCTACTCCAATTAGCATACCACAGAAATTTCATGGGATTTGAATAAGTAAAACAATCTATACAAAATTAACAAGCTATAGCATAATAATGAGCATGAGAATACTTTGTACTATGAAAAGTATCAAACAATAGATTCATTATTTTTTCTATTCTCTACACAGTAAACAATCACATCACAAAAATTATCACATGCATGTGTTATACAATTTTTGCTCTCTACCAAAAATAACAAAAATCATCGATTAAAGGCATTTGAACTACACCTCAATAATTTTTCATAGAACATGCATCATATACATTTTTTCCTAGAAAGTACATCACTAAAGAAGACTAATAAAACTAAAATCATATTTTTCTGATCATTATTCTATTTATTAGACATTTTCTAAGATAACAGCAATTATAGGAATTAAATAAATCTATAAATAAAAGTAACATAAATTAACATATAATATTTTTAAGCTGTAGATCTACTCCTGAGGATCACTACAAAATTTGTTTCACAATTTTTGGAGCTATAAAGGGCAAGTTATGATTTTCCAATGCATTTACATAAGTTCTGAAAATCATTTTCTAAATCTCTTTTAAAAATCAGTCGCTGAAAATGTTGAGTGCACCCGGTGCAGTGCACCCACGCTGTCTACTTCGACTGACAGTAGGACCCGGGGCCCCACATGTCACACACATACCCACCGGGGAGGCCACCGGCGGCGGAAACTCGTCGCCCGTGAGGTCTCCGGCGGAAAGACAGCCACCACCACATTCCACTCGATGACCCACACCCAATGGGCTACGCAAAGGAGGTGCGGGAGCAAGAGAGCGTGGTCGCCGGCGTGCATGGCGGCATGGCGGCGCTGGCGCACAACGGTCAGCCGGAGCAAGCCACCGTGACGCCCAATGAGGTGCGCGCGAGCTCCGCGGGATGATGGTGAGCACAAAGAGCGGCCTAGAGGGAAGAGAGGAAGGGTGAGGAGGCGTCAGCCGCGGTGAGCCGAGCCAGGCGGCCATGGCGCCGCCGTGGAGGGAAAATGCCACACGGGCCTCACAAAGGCGTGAACGAGGTCCAAAGCGGGCGCACGGGTTGGCGGAGGTCGAGGCGGAGCTGCAGGCGGACGCAACCGAGAAGTGGCGGTGCGGGTGCGGAGCTTGACGCCGGCGGGGGAAAGCGATGGCGTGCGGTGGTGCGAGCTCCCGCTCTGCTAGCGCGGGCGAGGCGAGCATGGCTGAGCGAGAGGAAATGAGGCGAGGGAGCGGGAGCGGCTTCAAGAGGCAGGGCGCGGCCCGGTGGAGCCCACGACTTGCCACCTGTACGCCGGTGACGGCGAGCGGTGGCCACGCGGCGGGCGCATGCTGCCGCGGTCGGGCGTGGCGCGCGCGCGGGCAAAGGCGGAGGCAGGCGCGGACGCGGGCCGGGCTGTCCTGGCCAACTGGGCCGGAAATGGGGCGGCGGCCCGCTAAGCCGAAAATCCTCTTTTCTTTATCCAAATAAATTTCCAGATTTTATAAACTAACTCAAATTCAAATTTTGAAGATGAAAAAGACATTTTCACAAGTTGTCCTCAAAACAAAAGTTGTTCAAAATTTAATTCTCTACAATTTTGCTTAAGGGCACATTTTAAAATTCTAAATAGATTTTGAATTAAGGATTCAAAGTCAAAATTTTCAAATAAACCCCCATTTTTCTAGAATATTTTTAAAAGCAAAATTTGGAAAAATTTTGAATACAAAAGTTGCTCCAAAAAATCATGCTAATTAATTCTAGGTTATTTAACATTATATCCAAACAAGTTTTACAACCCTAGCAAGCAAATGCAACATGTATGTTTCAAAAAGATGTTTTACACGTTTCCAATTTAGTGTTAACTTACATTGCATGTGATTATGAAATGCATTTGATGCTAATGCTCATGCTTTGGGGATGCTAATACATGCTTAACACCCGAGGTGTTACAGGCTATAGCCTGCAAGGTGTTTGATAGAATGCTTACAAAGCAGACTTGTTAATTAGAGGATACTGATTGTCTGGTGTAGCCCCTTTACAAAAAAGTTGGTTACTGCATTTTACTGACACACTTCACTCACGAGGGTGCATCGTTCCAATAGCAGACTTGGGGGCAATAGTCTGATAGAAAATTGGTTACTGCGTATTAACAAAAAAGTTCAGAATGCTGGTCAAATAGCTGTGTAAAACATATATTATTGACACACTTCACTCATGAGGGTGCATCGTTCCACATGATTACAGTAGGCACTATCACCATTACAGGGTCTGAGGGAGTACCAGCATAATCTTAAAGGCACGTATCAAAAATATTTTCTTGTCAGGAAGATGTGAAGCTTATGCATGAGATGGGTTTAGACGCTTACATATTCTCCATTGATTGGCCAAGGCTGATTCCAGGTAGGTAAAATTACAGTAGTAAGTTTTCCCTTTTTTACAAAAAAAAAAAACAATTCTACAGCTGAATGTATGTATTCCTAAAAAATTGTGATGTCCTTATGTAATTTTGATTGGTCCATTATAGTAGAGATGAAAGAAGAAAGATCAACCCAAAAGGCTTGGAATACTACAACAATCTCATAGATGAACTGATACTGCATGGTAAGGCGATGCAACTGTTACTTTGTCGTAAGATTGAAGTACTGGCAAAAAAAAAAGCGAGAAGCCTCCTTCAGCACCACAAAAAAGTGCACATATTTTGACCTGAAAGTTGCTTGTACCATGTTTTGTAGAGAAGAAATCCTCCCTTTTCTACAAGTCTGCTTCAGGAACTTCGGGGACAGAGCAAAGCAATTCTGATGTCAATTGCAATTTCCTCTTCAGGAATGACGGTGCGGGTGTGGAACATCTCAGATCTGGCGACTGAGCAGAGATGCGCGAGTTCTTCTCCTTTTCCGGCCAAATCAAGCACGTCGAATCAGATTGCGAGCGCATCTTGATTTCTTTCTCTATTTGTTCTGCCTCTTGTTTTTTTATATGTTTTAGTTGTGCTTTTCCCCCCTTTTCGGCTTGTATTTTGAACTGCATTGTGATTTTGGCCTCTGGTTGGTGGTTGCAAGCGATACAGTGGCGTCGGGGAGGACTGCCTACGTCACATTCAAAGATCCGAAGGCTCTCGAGATTGCGCTTCACCTGTCAGTATGGATACAAATTATGATGGGCGATATCCAGCTGCTTCGCTGGGCTCAAACTCAGTTCCTTCAGCAACAAGGAGGATCAGATTACCTATAACTGTAAGCAGATCATCTCCGCCTGATGTGTCACCCAGATCATCAGGAACAAGAAACAGGTGTAGTCATTACCGTTTCTTCCAGAAATAAAAAATTATGAACTTCTCCCCTAATTACTAAGCTTATACCAGAGAAAACATTCTGTAACTGTAAGTTAGTCCATGCTGGAAGTGGAAGTAGTTGGTTCCTGGATATGTTGCAACAAGAAGAGGGTAATATTAGCTCCTGTTTGAGAATACTGAAAGGGGACTGCTACTTGAAATTTGATGATGATGTTTCCAACCAACATTGACTTTTCAGTACCAGTGACACATTTTATTAATGAAAGCGTAAATTTCTCTTTATAGTTTATATCACCACCACCACCACAACAACATAGCCTTTTGTCTTAAACAAGCTGGGGTTAGCTAGAGATAAAACTCAAAAGAGACGAGAAATAGAGAGACACATAGAGGGACATAAAAGGCACAAGACAGAAAGAGGTCACGGTTCAGGCACGTTGATTGCCAGTCTCCAAGCGCTCTTGTCCATAACTAAATCCTTAGAGATATTTCACTCCTTCAGGTCTCTTTTAACGGATTCGTCCCAAGTTAGTTTAGGTCGACCTCTACCGCTCTTTACATTATCGGTCCGCTTTATAACCCCACTACACACCGGCGCCTCAGGAGGTCTCCGTTGGACATGTCCAAACCATCTCAACCGATGTTGAATCAATTTCTCCTCAATTGGTGCCACTCCAACCCTATCCCAAATATCGTCGTTCCGGACTCTATCCCTCCTTGTGTGCCCACAACACCAACGCAACATACGCATCTCTGCTACACTCAATTGCTGGACATGTCGCCTTTTTGTAGGCCAACGCTCAGCACCGTATAATATCGCCGGGCGAATCGCCGTCCTATAGAACTTACCTTTCAGCTTCTGAGGCACCAAAAACAATTATAAGTATTGTTTCCTGTAGCCCATGGTGTTTGCAAGCACATCTAAACTGAATAACCATCAGTTTGATGGTTTCCTTTGCAGAAGTTAAGGCTCGTAAATTGATTTTTTTTTGTGCAAAACTGGTGCATAAAAATAATCCCATTTGGCAGGAAAAAGTTGAAGCCTAAATTAATCGAGTAAGTCTTCTTTTGTACAGATTCTGTTTCAAAATAATGTCCAACAAATCTCTACTATGTTACAAGCTTTAAGACTGAAGGAATGTTTATATTTTCATATATGGTTTTCTATGTTACAAGCATGATCCTGTGTTCCAAGCTTTAAGACTGAAGGAATATTTATATTTTCATATATGGTTTTCTATGTTACAAGGGTAATGCAGATATAATATTGATCTCTCTTTCAAGTGCTTCCTTACTGATTCAATTATGGTGAAGAAAAATATTTACTGGTTTTTTTATTTAAAATCAGAAAAGGGAGACCTTGATTCTCATTTGACATATCCTGTCCAATTTTATCAAATGTTTCTTCCATGTAAAAGCGGCAGAAATCCTTTAACAAATATAATGAATTCTATATAAGATAAAGCTGTATGTGAGTTACTGAATCAATATATATTCAGGTGGGGGATTCAATCCCCCCGGTGACAGTTAAAAAAAGGTTACTGAATCAATCTTATATATGTTAGTTGACAAGGATCTTTGGGCAACATAAAACATGACTTTTTTATGCCTCATGTTGCTGGTGTAAGCATTTCAACATGATGCCAGTAGCTCTATCTAGAGGCTGATAACAAGCATGATCCAGATGATCTTCTCATTGTAGGTGTGCTATTGGCACGACAGTCCTTGGCATTATGCAACCTCAGTAAATTTTACAGTAGCATGGACTAGATATGAAAGAAAATGCTACTAGCAAAATATATATGTGCTATGTTGCTGAACTCAGTTTTTGGTTGGTTGTTTGCAGGAAAATATGTTTTTGGGGCAAATGAAATATTCATGCATTACAGTAAGAGAGAAAGATCAAGAGCTGACTGCCTGACTCTTGTGAGATGAAATGAACTAGGAAATAGCTCTTGTTTTGTCCAAGCTCAAAATTGCAAGAAATGCTTATTATTCAAAGGAAAACTTCAACTCATCATGTACCATATGCAAATTATTATGTTTGTCAAGCAAAAAAGATTATTGGTGACCACTGATTCATTTCGAAAACATGTTACTATTTATTTTCATGCTTCTTTTATTGCGTTTATTATTTTCTGCTCTTGTGTGACGTTATGTGATGGAATTTTATATATGTTCGTAGCAATGCATGGGCAATCAACTAGCAAATCGTAAATTACATGATTAAGGCTAGATGATTGAGGCGAGACATGACTTTATTATGCATTGTTATGCATAAGTGTTTTCCAGATTATATACATGGTCATATATAATTGCGTGAAATTTAAACTATGAAAAAAATATTGTCGTTTTGGTTGTTTTACGTGCATCCCTAGAAATGAAGCCGTGGTGTTAGCACGGGCACCATACTAGTTATTGTAAATCTCTTCTTCTCTGTTAATACATATCCAATAAATTTCTCACCTTTCACTATATGTCTATATATGCCCGATGCATGTATTTTTATATATATTTCAATTAGGACTCAACAGTCATCAGCCAATCTCGGGTCCATGGAACGCTCGTTACCTATGTATTGAATTGGTATCCACAGCCCGCCCCGCACACAAGTGCTACTACGCTGCAAGCGGACTGCAACATCCGTTTGGTAAGCATCGTAGAACGCCATGCTTCAGCTGCGCGGCACTGAAATCTTACCCCCAAACATTAGGCAAGTTTTGGCATGAAATCACCGCACGCTTTCTTGGATGCGCCTCAGGTAATGTGGCAAGGGTTGAATATCGAGCTGTCTCGGTCTTACTCTTTAGGATAATGGCTTGGCTCGTTATCCTAACGAGCTAAAAGTTTTTTTTTTGGAAACTTTCAACTGGCAGATGCGATCCCGACTTGATTGCCATTGCTATTGTTAAAAGAGAGATTTGGCCTCTGTGGCCTACATGTTACATGATTGTTCTCAGAGGGAATTTACATTAGGGATTACATTATGTTTTTTTATCAAGGCTTCGAAAAGGTTGCACCATTCATCTGTGATCATTTTGTCTCCTCTGTAACCTGACTCGCCATTGTCGAGCTTCAGTGATGCAGGATAGGAGTAGTTGTTGCAGGGAGAGCATTTCATTATGGAAGACGGCTCTATTTCTTTGTTTCCACAGTTGCCAGCAGCACGAGGCGATGAGCATCATAAATGTGTGGTTGTCTCGTGTGCGAAGTCCCGTCTACAACATAGAGGCACCAATGGCGGTCTAGAATTCAGCAACAGGGGCCGCATTGGAAGATTATGTGTTCCTGTGTTTCCTCCGCAACGCCACAAGTAACATAGGCAGGGTTGTCCACAACTCTCTTCCTAAATAGGTTTGCCCCGCACCGGATTCTACCTTTGATCATGAGCCACATGAAAACTTAGACTCTAGGGGCTATAGTGTTGTTCCAGATGAAATCAGAAGCATGATCAGAAGGTTCACCTTTGGCCTTCAGAAGTCTGAAGATTGCAGAGGTGTCTAGCTTTCCGTGACCACAGCTAAACAATGTCTGTCTTTGGTCTTAATCCTTCGATAGGGCTGATTGTGCAATGAGTGTAGGATCTCGGGTAAGCTTAGGAGTGCATAGAGGGGGGTGAATAGGCCTGTAAAAATTTAGCTCCAAATTCTGTTAGAACTTAGGGCGGCACTGCCGGCTTTATAGGGCAGCACTGCCAGCCTGTGCAGGGGAAATTCAATACAATTTGAAATATAGCAATAGAAATTCAGATCAGGTGAAATTCCCAGCTTCCTGCAGTAGAGTTAGTCACAGTATAACAACCAGAACCTGCAGGACAAGCTCCATCGAGTAGATCGACCACAAACCCTAGAAATACAACCTCAACAACAAATATGCAAGAAAATAAACAGCACACGGTGATTTATCCCGTGGTTCGGCTCGCCACCGAGGCTTGCCTACTCCACATTGTTGAGGTTGGCCACAAATGGCTAGGGCTTGCCACCAAGGCTTGTCTTTCCCTCGTTCTTAAATCAAGAGAGTGAACTCTTGAAGTGAGGGGTGATTTCTTAGCTGCACAAGATGGTTACAAACCTCCCAAGGCTGCCACACGAGTTGGCAAGCTCAAGGATAACACCTAGCTGGCTAGGAGCAATGCTCCAAGAGTAATAAACTCAAGGACGCCGACCAAACGCGAACCAAATGCTCTTTTGACTTTGGGAATCAATGGATCTGCAATCCAGTCGAAGTTTGTTGCTTTTTCTCTCAAGTTTCGATGGTGGAAATCAAGGATTGACTTGAGAGCTTGAGGAGCAACAATAGAGGAGAGAGGGATGAGCTCTGGTTTGTTTCTAGTCAAACTAAACCATTTAGGAAGAAGAGGTGACCGTTGGAGGCCAGGCCAATGAGTATTTATACCCCTTGAGGCCCAACGGTCGGTTATGGACGGCACTACCGCCCTCACCAAAATAGCAATGATAGGCAACAGAAAGCACGGCTATATTGGCTAGGGTGAGAGGATGTTCTGGTCAGGATATGAGCACTAGTTCACAATTTGATAGAAGTCATTCCTTGATAGTACGACTTTCCTATACTCAAATTCAAAATATAAACGAATTTAAACCTCCTTTGAGCCGGGAACCGTCACCATTTGCAGTTGGGGGCTCCTCCATCACATGAATCATCCTTCTTTCATCATTCCCTACTTATCATCTCGATATTAGACCTCTAATTCGGTGGTTATCAACACCAAAACCCACATAGGGCTTGATTGCACTTACAATCTCTCCCTTTTTGGTGATTGATGACAACCCAATTAGAGCTTACAAAAGATATAAAATATAGACTAAGAACTTATCAAGCCATGAATGTAGGGCCTCCCCCTAAATATGTGAATATGGATTTAAATTTCCAATTTGGTATAAAAGGCCAAAATTCACATCTTAGAGTGTGTAGGGAGCCTCCCCTACATCCACGTCTACTGTGGGGTGTTGCAAACTATGTCAGATAAATCAACATGATGCATATGATAGTTTATGCACAACAAAGTCTGGCTGGAGTAGCACAGGGCGGCACTGTTGGTATGGCTAAATCAGCCAGATTACATTTAGGTTCACACAACAAAAAGATAACTAAAAATACTTCTAGCACAAATATGACAAGCTAAAAACAGTAACCAAGATACATGTCCATATCCGATACGAATAGAATCAAATAGGTAGCAATATTACATAAATAGAGTATTCAACATCTCTCTAGCTCACAACCTATCAAACTAACAAGCGACTCTCAGAGGATAGGACATGAAGATCTGCAGCAAAGCGTTGAAATCGTCGAAAAAGAATTGACCCCTCTAATTTTCTCCCCCTTTGGCATCAAATACCAAAAAAGAGAAGAGAAAAGAAAAGAAGCCAACTCAGTCCTCGTTTGAGTCGGACGAAACGACAACACGTCCTGCTCGGTGAGTGGTAGAGGTGAAGCGTGTCGAGCATGTAGAGCGTCCTGGTGGAACTGCAGTAGTAGAAGGACCTACACCAGCCTGCCTCTGACTCCTGTAGAAATTGTATAAGGTATCCTAAAGATCTAGATCATCATAACTACCAAACAGCTGCTACTCCTCTGACTCACTAGCGTCACCCTGATCATCACCACTATCATCATCTGTGTCTGAAAGACTAGGCAAATTGTAGACTGGTGGAGATGGTACAGGTGGAAGAGTGGAAAGGTGTTGTCCTCTAAGCTCTCTCTGCTCATGCTGAGTATCATAAGCCCTCTCAGCTGCATATGAACACGTCCCAAAGATGGCCTTCATCCATGAACCAATCTTCCTCTTCCAAGATCCACTCCTCCTAGACCTAGAGCAGGACCCCTCTGGTAAATCCTCATGAGCAAATAAGCTGCCTGCCCTGTGAGTAGGTGCTGCTCCTCCCCGTGTCTTCTTGATCTTGTAGGCTTGGTGGAATTCATCCTTGGGATATCTAAGACCAGTGACCCTCTCAATCAAGAACATGAGATAGGGAGCATAAGGCAAGTCCCTTCTCCCATCATCCATAGTAAAGCCAAGCTCTACCCACATAAACCTCGGTACATTGAACTTCTCACCATTAGGAAAGCGAGACAACACATTAGTAATATATCCATTGAGATCAGTGGCATTGTCCTTCGGGTTGAGAGTGCTTCTGATAAGATTGTTCATGATGTAATAAAAGCTCTTCAACCCGGTCCTCCTACCATCGGCCTTGTCCGGATCCTCCCACATAAAGCTCACCTCCTGTGGCTCTGAATGACTCTCATTGTGGATCCGAGAGTAGGTCCTATGCACATGCCCAAATCCAAGGATCCGATAGAAAGTGACAAAGTTCACTCTATAATGACGACCATCTGTCATCCAATGTATCTCATCTGTCTCCTTGTTCTAGAAATATGTGGCATGAAACTGAGCTAGGATCTCCACATTCCAATCATGCTTGAAGGACATGATGGCTGTAAGCTCAAATCTGTCACAGATCCTGATAGTAGTGTTGAATTCAGGCTCTTCCTTCTGTTGCAAGTCATCAAAGTCAATATATTGCATCTTGCAAATATTGCCCTTCCTAGCAGTGAATATGGCTGTGGCATAGAAGTTGGAATGAAAAACATTTCAAAACATGTAGTCAACTCCCATCACCTTCCCAGTGGCATAGGGATCCATTTCCCTGGCCTCCTCGGTGCCTTTCCAACTCTTGGAGTAATCAATCACTGGATGAGCCACTGTGTCCTGAGGAGCTTTCAACTCAAACACATCATGATTGTCCCTCATATAGCTGTCGTCATACTCTATTTTGTGTGGATGGGTGTCAGGGCAGCCACCAGGAGAGATGGTGTGCCCTATTTGTTGAAGCCTCTTCTCTGCTTCAACATACTACTAATGTGCATCTTTATCATGGGCAGGAGGTGTTGTTGTACTGTTGCTAGTGCCCCTCCCCCTGCCTCGTTGGGACAGCTGCTTGGACAACATCTTCCTCTTTTCTCTTCCATCATCTTCTCCTTGCTCCATCTATGCATATAAATAGGACTAGATAAGAAACTGTATAAGATGGAGTGTTTGAAGAGGTTGCAAACTAGTTTTAACAAGAAAAAGAAGTTAGATAATGAACTTGAGAGCTGGCTTTTTTTAATACAGTTAAACAGGGCGGCACTACCACCCCCTGAGGCCAGCACTGCTGCCCTCAGATGCTCCACACTTTCATTTTCTATTTTCTTGTTTTTGCTAAATCTAGTTTCCAACCACTTCTATCCTCCACCACAATCTCAGAATTATAGTCTACAAATAGATCATGGTGACCTAGCCATGGATTTAAAAGAAATTTGCATAAAGAAATAGACATATAGTGTTGGTGATTGAATCTAACCTATTTGAAGTGTCCCCAATTGAATGGAGCTACATAAGGGTTGATCTGCAGTCGCCGAGGGCGGCACTGCCATCCCCTAGCTACGGCACTGCCTCGGGGCCAACCCCCACTCCATTGAGGAAACATTAAATCGGTTCAAATCAATCATTACCACTGCTTCCTACTCCTTCACACTATCCATAGAAATCAAAATCCATAGCCAAAACCACCACATTGCATAGATCGATATGGTTCTAGGGTTTCACCTTAGCTTCCTCGTGGATTGAGAGGATGAGGAGAAGAATGACCTGTCCCCAGGCCTCAGGCAGTCACCAGCCATGAGCAGAGGCGCTGGCAACCGGCGCGGTAGGCGACGGCGAGCATGTGTGCGTGCGAGCGGAAGAGAGGCTGCACGCGTGCTGTGGCGTCGGGGAAGGAGGGAGAGAGAGGGACTGCAGGGCTAGAAGGATAAGAGAAGAAAAACGGGCCCCACAGACCCTTCGTTGTGGGTCGGATTTCAACAGAAATCCAGACGGCGGCACTGCCGCACCCCTAGGGCGGCACTGCCGCACTACCCAAACAGCGCAGATTTAGCTACAGACTATGTGACTCTCTCTATCTCAGATATGGACACATATCCTCCATATATCATAACCAGAAACAATCAGTCATTACAAATCATGGTCATGTTATATAGATCAAGTTTTATAAAACATTTTGGAGCACTTTAAATGAAGATTTCATAAAATTTGCCTATGTCACTAGTTGATCAGACATTGGTGTGCTAGAAATCAAATCACGTTACGAGACTCAAGTATATTTAGCTCACTCCGTAAAGCACAAAACCTTGACTCATCGAGAGGCTTAGTGAAGATATCGGCTAGTTGCTTTTCGGTGCTCACATAGTGAATTTCGATATCTCCTTTGGCTTCTTGGTCTCTCAAAGCACAAAACCTTGACCATTTGGATTGAATTTGGTTTTGGGAGAGGATTTTTTGTTGTGCTGTTCGTCAATATCGGAGGGTCCGGTATTGCTTCCCGTGCTGAAATTAGCTGGGCTGAAGGCTCATACCAGAGGGTATGGTATTGCATACCGGAGGGTCCGGTATTGAACCCCCAGGAAGTCTAGTTTACTCAGCGTTTTGTGAGCTTTTCTCTATTTCTTTCCCTTCCTGCTTCCAGCTTTTTTCTGCTGTCTGTCGAGTACATCTAGCCACCGGGAAGTGTTTTGGTCTATGTGAGTGCTTCGTGATTGAAATTGGGACAATGGTCTGAATTGGAACAAAATTGGATTAGGTTCTCATTCACCTCTCTCTGGTTGCTTTGCTCGGTCCGTCAATCTGTGTACACGTATGCACCTCCGCCTCTTCAGTCTTCACTACGGGCTACGACTGCATAACAGCTTGACAGGTTGCATCTGGACTAACAAATCTCGCACTTGAAACCTGTCATAATTCTATAATATGTGAGTCCTACATCTATTGGTAGCCTATGCCCTATGCGATTTTGCCGATTGCCATAAATCCATGATTAATAATTAATAAAGTTTTATTAATGATGATGCACTCCGCATACATTTGCTAATTATTTCTTTACAATATTTCAGCAATGCATATACCAGTCCATATGTGAAGCCAAGTTGTGTCAAAGTCCAAAGTAGTGTTGAGAGAGTAATCAGGTCTAAACCCTTAGATTAGAATCTGGTGCAAATTAAAATCAGTTGTCAAAGAGCGAAGAACACACGAATCTCCTAATATAAGGAATCAGGTGTCAAAGGGAGCCTGACAATGTTCGAGTTCGGATCAATAAGGAGATTATGAGAATTATACATACGCAAGGGTATAGGCATACAGCCGTACTCCCTCATTTTCAAAATAACTGTCGCTCTCGCTGTATGAAAAATAACTTTGACTAATTTTATATAGAAGAATAAAAAAATTAATATTGATGATACACAATTAATATCATTAGATAAATCGTTGAATCTATTTTTATAATAAATTTATTTAAAAATATAAATGTTGCACGTATTTTCTATAAATCTATGACACAGGAAAAAACGACAGTACGCATACTTAATTTCATTTATTTTGCACATGCAAGTGGCCAATCAATGGCCAGCAATGAAATCAACCTTTATTTTGCACATGCAAGGTGGCCAATCAATGGCCAGCAATGAAAGCAACCACTCGATCCATCAGCGCAACGGCCTCGGGGCTGCCATGGTCGGCGATGAAGAATGTGTGTCCCTCGTTTTGTGACTCGAACCACTCCACCTTCCCCTGCCAACCGCTGTCCCTCACGGCCTCGCAGTACGCCCGGCCCCTCGGTGCCCTCGGGTCCTCCGACGCCGTGCACACCAGCAGCCGCTCGCCTAGAATTTTTTTTAACCGTTTTTTAAAAGTATTTTCAAAAACGACCGTGAAAAAATTTATTTTTAAAAACTAACCGTTTTGACGGCGCCGTCAATCATGGCGCCACATTTGCACACAGCGGCGCCATGCATGGCGGCGCCGCAGGAGGATGACGTGGCACCGTGGCCCGTGCCCTGGCCCCACCTGTGGCGCCACCATGCATGGCGCCACACTGTGGCGCCGTAGATCATGGCACCACAGGGCCGTATACCAGCCCGGCCCATCTTCCTTCTCCTCTCTCCCTTCCCTTCCGTTTCTCATTCGTTTTCAATACGAACCGTCGCCGCCTGTTCCGTGCGCCGCCGCCGCCAGGTTCCTCCACGCCACCGTCAGCCGTACCCCGCATCCTCCACCACCGCCCCCGCCCACTCCTCATCCAGCAGCGCCCACCGCCCCCGCCGCAGCGCCGCCTCCCCCACCTCCCCCTCGGCGCAGCCGCCTCCACCACCACCACCTCCACCACCACCACCACCTCCTCCACTCCACCGCCCCCTCCCCCACCGGCCCCTCCACAACCCCCCTCGCCGCTGCCCCCTCCAGGACCTCCACTTCCCCTTCGCCGGCCGTTGGAAGGGGCGAGGCACATCGCCGGCGGCCCTCTTGGGCCGGTCAGCCTCCTGCCATCAGTGGGCAGTGCTGCCGGCGGCCAGATCGTCAAGATAAATTATAGTTGGAAATTAGTTGATGACCTATGTACATTTTAGTTAGTAAATTAGTTTAAATTTAGTTGATGACTAATAGTTGCAAATTAGTTTGATGTATGTAGTTAGTGTAGCTATTTTAGTGAGTATAGCTAGTTAGTGATTTTAGTTAGAATACAGATTAATATTAGTAGGGACATTAGGTTCGACGTTTTGATAGATTTTTGCTGAAATGCCTTTGTAGATGGATTGTTGTGTCCGAGTATTTTACGGAGGATTTGTTAGGAAGTCAGATTGTATGTTTGAGCACATGGATGAAGAAATGGAATGGTTTGATGAACCTTCTAGTTTCGACGACCTTTGGGTTCGTTTGGAAGCCAAGTTTGGCGGTGATTTCACACTCAATGGGAGGTTTGATAGTGGGAAGATTAGGGCACACTATGTCGTGGTGCCCTTGTGCAACCCTACTGATTGGTCGCACTACAATAGAGTGCTCTAAGGATCAAATGTGACCATGCCTGAGGTTGTGGTGCAGAATGGATACAGGATAGAGGATGATGAGGAATTGCCATACAATGACAGTGTTGGATATAATGAAGAAGTTGGGGTACAAGGCGAAGGAACTCAAGGTGATATTGATTTGGATGGTCATTTGATGCAGGAGCACTTTTATTCAACTCCAGTTGGTTGTATTAGCAATGACTTTGATGTGAGTGAGTTTGCACGAGAAGAGGAGGAGGAGATGGAGGACAGGATGGTTGATGCAGTTAGCAGTGATTCTGATGACTCAGATGATGAGAATGGAGTTGTTGATGCAACGGCAGCACCGGTGGGTCCGATGCCAGCACCAGTTCTAGTTGAGGTGCTTCATGCCATGCCGACTCTGGGCAGTCTAGTCCATGATTTGCCCAAGGAAGATACCCCTTATGAGTCATGGGGGAGGATTAGCGAGGCACAACAGTACGTTTTACCGCCACCTTACACAGCGACAGAGCTTATGCAGATGAGGGGGAGGAACCCACAGTTGAGTGACGTTCCTAACTACAGACATGTCAGCATGACACATTTGACAATTTGTGACACTGGGCTGCAGATGTGTTCTCATTCATTGTATAACCATCAAGACAATGGTATCCTTAGGAAGGGTATGATATTCAATACAATATCAGAGATAAAGCTATCCCTTCAGGACTATGTTGTGTACCACCATAGACCCTACCGCGTCACTCATTCGGACAAAAATGAGAGGTGCCAAGTCGCTTGCCACACCTTTACTTGCGATTGGAGGTTGCATGCAAGGAAGAAAAAGAGTGATGGCAAGTGGAGGGTAACCAAAGTGGTCTAACCCCACACATGCAGGAGCAATGAGGCGAAGGATGTGCATCCGCAGCTCACTGCACGCTACCTCGCCCGCCGTATATTGGGTCTCGTTGATAAAGACAACAACGTTTCGGTATCTTCGTTACGGCAATCCATATATGGCCCTGTGGCGCCATGATCCACGACGCCACAGTGTGGCGCCTTGTATGGTGGCACCACAGGTGGGGCCAAGTGATGAAGACATCGCCACGCTGGATACACCGACGTTATGGTCTTTCCTAAGTTGCAATTCGTCCCCAACTCAGCTGCCACGTCACCCTCGGATTCAGCAGACACGTCGTCACTGTTTTGGTCATAACTCTCTTATACGACATCAAAACGGGGCGTTCTTGGATGCGTTGGAAATGGGACGACGACGCCATCGTTTTGGATCTGGTCCCAGCTCCAGAAGATCTGTGAATCATTCTGTGTGACCACGTCAAGGTGCTGCGTCACCTATTTGGACCAACTTGGCCATGTATTGTGTCGGGCCTTAAGCCCAAGTTGTGGGCGCCCAACCCCTGGCCGTTCACAACCCTAGGTCGAGTCTTAGACTATAAATACAGCCGCCGTCGCTGTTAGACAATTGGGTTTTGTTTAGAGTTTAGTTTTCCATCGAGAAACTGAATCGTTCATTGTAACTGTGGTGACAAATCCTTTTACAGTGATCCAGGGTCCCTGTTCTTGATCTCCTCCACTGTGTCGATTAGTCCTTTGGAACCGAGTTCTTGAACCCTCTATTGATATTCGCATCATTCATATTTGTAATTTTAGATTACATGTTTTTACCTTCTTGCTTGTGCTCTTCGATTCGCTTGCAGGAAAAGCCTTCTTGGCGAGGTCAATCAATTTGTGCTTGGTTGATAACCAACGGAGCAGTGGTGTAACGGTTGCAGGGTTCGAATCGTGTCTGATTTGAAGCCGGATCGCCAACGTCGAGATCTCCACAAATCGAACTTACCGGTTACCTCTCGGAAGATCGGACCAGTATTCATCAATTGGTATTAGATATTTCAGGTTTACCGCGAGGTATAATCTCGTTTGCCTTAGATTCATATTTGTTCATTACCTAGAGTCCACAAAAAGCCAATAATATTTCAATTTCCGTTGTCCTATAACCTTTGTGCCTTTGCAATTTCGTTTTAGATTTGCGTTGTTGAGTTTGTGTCCGTGGTCGAGTCTTGTTGCTGGTTTAGGATTGTGTTCGTACTCGTAGTTCAATCGCCCGTTGCTGTGATTTTTGTTTTCTGCCGCTATCCCATCCACTGTTTCGAAACAACGAGTCGAAGCCACCACATTACTCGACTTGCCCCGCTAGCCGCCTTGTGTAACTTCTTGCCACCGCGCAAACCCTAGATAGGTTGTCAGCCGCTCTTATTTTGCCTGCATCGCAGCCCTCCTTACATCATCAGGTGAATACCTACTGCTGTTAGTCACAGGAACCATCTTGTGATTGGTGTGAATACCTACTGCTGTTAGTCACAGGAACCATCTTGTGATCGGTGTTGGAGTTTAGGGACGTTTTGCCCTAACTGCCGTATTGTGCCTTCCGAAAAACATAACTTGAGATACCTTCGGTAAAACAGGCATAACTTTTCGCTCGTTTATCAGAAAAATCTAAAATTTTTTGAGCAGATTCTTGACACCATTTGAGGCCGACCCAAACTGGTTTCATCAAAATTGCTAAAAAAATTCAGGAAAATAAAGAAAAAAAATTGTCAACTTTTTTGCACGCTTTTCAGAGAACTTGCTGTATTTCTGTAGACCACATCCCACCTCCGATGTAGGTGCCAATTTTTGTGGTTGCATCTTTTTTGATCCTTGTTCAGAGAAAAATATAAAAAAAATAGAAAAAAATAAAAAAGTTTGATTCCTACTAGTGCCTTTTTGGAAATTCCGGGAAAAATTCAGAAAAAGGAAAAATTCGGGTTATTTGCTTGTTCTGTGCGTTCTTTCCATCGTCCTTTGCTTTCACCTTGTTGCGCTACGTCTCGTCACGTCTTAGCCAGCAGCTGTGATTTGTACTTTGGATCCGGATTGAACAATTGCTAATCTGCATTCGTTAATTGCTAATCCTTGCTGTCATATTGTGTGCCTACCCATAGCTCCACATATTCTTCTGTCAGCACAGGTTCATCTTGCAACTGTTACCCACGCTCAACAACAGATTACTTTGCCACTTTGGTTTAGCTCCTGTTTGGCGTTGGTAAGAATACAGACAAGACGGTGATAAACTGCTTCTGATTTTGCATTCCACTTTCACCACCACCACTTGTTTCCTTTTAGTTGATATGGATAATACTTTGGTGTTGTCTTTTTCTATCTTCTAACCATGTCAGGATCTCCGACGGACTTCAATGAGTGCGTGTCAAAGGGCGAGCTTACAACGTTCATGACTGAACAACGCAATCTTATGACCGAGCTGACGCGCAATGTGAACAATTTGGTCACCCGCATTGAACAACTCGAGCACCGCCTTCCCCTTCATCGTGCTGATGATGTAGATGCGGATGATTTTGGTGATGAAGATGCGGATGCTGACGGTTATGCCCGTCGCCGCCTCAACTTCAACCGTCGCGGTATGGGAGGTAATATTCAAGGTAATAATGATCCTTTTTTCTAAAATTAAATTTAGCCTTCCTCCTTTTGCTGATAATGTTGATCCAGAGGCTTATTTAGATTGAGAGCTTGCTGTTCAACAAAAATTTGATTCTCATAATGTTCCTGCTGAGCATAGAGTTAGACTTGCTACTAGTGAGTTTACTAATTTTGCTTTGTTCTGGTGGAGTGATCTTTGCAATGCTAATAATGCTGCTGCTGTGCCTCAAACTTGGAATGCTTTAAAGCAACGTATGAAATCTCGTTTTGTTCCTCCTTATTACCAACGTGATTTACATTTGAAACTACAAACTTTAAAACAAGGTGATAAAGGAGTCGAAGCATACTATCAATAATTGCTTATTGGTTTAGCCCGTTGTGGTATAAATGAAGATGATAATAATTCTAGTGCTAGATTTTTTGGTGGTTTAAACCATGATATACAGAACATCCTAGATTACAAAGAATGGCGTAATTTTTTCCAATTATATCATCTTACTATTAAGGCAGAACGTGAAGTACAGGGCCGCAAACAACATCAGCCTTTCAGGTCTAAACATGTTCAAACACTGCATATATATTCCATGTGGCATAGAGTACATAAGCCGGATTTCAAAACCGGGATGTGAGATGTCCAAATAGTACATATATCTTACATGAGACATACAGACAGGATATTCTCAATTTCTATCTTTGTGACATAAGTTGTATCATCATCGATGCTGAAAGTGTGTTCTTGTTTCACTCGAAGATGCAATCATTCTGCAGCTGTAGCGAAGATGACCTTTGGATCAACGTTGATCGCCTTTGAAACCTGAAGCAGAAACCGTAAGTGACGAGGATGCATGTTTCATGGAGAAGAGGTGATGATGCGGTTTAAAGACAGATGATTGAATACCTTGGGAATGTGGTCCTCTTCCTCCATCGCTGAGTGTTTCCGTGTACCCTGTTTCTTCAGATAGTGCTGCCATCCTGGGAAGAACACAAGCATAAACAAGAGGAAATTGCAGCACATCTAATTTTGCCAATGGTGCAATGCCATTTACAAAATTGACCTGAAAAATACAACACGTAGCCGTTAGAAAATTCTCCAGATCCGGCACCTGTATATTCTCATTGGAAAGTGTATTTTTCTAAGAACCAGCATGCTGCAAACATACGTCTACTTCCCTACAACTATATGGTTGTCTGAATATTATAATTATAGAAGACTATAGATCAAATCACAAGCCAACATTCTTGAAATTTGCTTTAAGAAATTAGAAGCATACAATAGAATTATCGACAAATTTGACCATTTCTCAAAATATCTTACCATTCAGTTTAAGAACATGTAGATGCATTTCTCAAAAGGAAAAAGTCTAAATAACCCTGAACTATGGATCCTGGAACACATAACCCACTGAACTATGAAACGGTCTAATTTACCCCCTGAACTATCCAAAACCGTCTATTTTACCCTCTGGGCGGTTTCCGACGGCGGGTTTGCTACAGTAACAGTGGGTTTGCTACAGTAATAGCGGTTTTGCCTTTTTTATTTGTTTTCGCTGAATATTTGAAAAATCATAGTAAATCACAGAAAAATCATAAAATAGAAAATCTAATTTTGTTGGACTCCACATGAGTAGAACTACACAGTGAACATATAATACGGTACGCTTTAGTACAAAGTTTTTGCTGTAACTTTAGTCTAAATTGGATTTTCCAATTAATCTAAAGCTACAACAAAAACTTTGTACTAAAGCGTACCGTATTATATATTCACTGTGTAGATCTACTCATGTGGAGTCCAACAAAATTAGATTTTCTATTTTATGATTTTTCTGTGATTTACTATGATTTTTCAAATATTCAGCGAAAATAAATAAAAAGACAAAACCGCTTTACTGTAGCAAACCCACTGTTACTGTAGCAAAACCGCCGTCGAAAACCGTCCAGAGGGTAAAATAGACGGTTTTGGATAGTTCAGGGGGTAAATTAGACCATTTTATAGTTCAGTGGGTTATCTGTTCCAGGGTCCATAGTTCAGGGGGTTATTTAGACTTTTTCCTTTCTCAAAAGGAAATTCTTCACAATACCTCAATTTTCACAAATTGACACGCAGCACAATTGCTTGGTGGTCTAAATTAGTTAGCAGAATAAATACCAGCAGGTTGTCAGAACAGTACCGCTCAATTTAGAAGAATCAAACGTAGCCTAATATTATAGGGGATGTGTACCACACTATAAACACAGTACCAACTTCCAGTTGTTAGGTACTTAGGTGGTAGTTTTTTTTCTATAAGAAAATGGTAATATTCTTTCGTAAAAGTGTGGCAATTTTGCAAAAACTATCAACAAAGTCGTCAGAACAGGGTGGACCACTGAAAACATCTCATAGAACAGCATGCTATATGCATATGAATCATTTCCTGATTCTACCTTTTCAGATGTTAGGTTATAGAAATGCAATAAGATAGGGGTTGTCGTCCGACTGGTGGGGAGATGACGGGGACGTATGGATGGCTGGCAGGTAGAGCCGCATGGCGACGCCGGTGGCGGCGTCGATGACCACGTCTTTGGAGGTGACACCAGTGTCGGCGTCGAAGCCGGCGGGCACGGTTTCCATGCCGGCGAAACGCTCGACGCGACCGTCGCTGTATATCTGGAAGAAACCGCAATCCACAACGATCTCGGTGCTGCCCGAGTCCATTGCCCGCCCGCCGTGCAGGGCCCTGTTCAGTTCCCAGAAAATTTTGCAAAATTTTTCAGATTCCCCGTCACATCGAATCTTTAGACACATGCATGAAGCATTAAATATAGATAAAAAATAAAACTAATTACACAGTTTAGACGAAATGGACGAGACGAATCTTTTAAGCCAAATTAGACCATGATTGGACAATATTTGCCAAATAACAACGAAACTAGTTACAATGCTATTTTACAAAAAAAAAATTGGATCTAAACCAGCCCCAGGTCCAGCAAGTACTCGATGGACCCTGGACAGTAGCACTCGACTGATAAGACTAGAAGAACAGGGCTATCCTATATATATCCTCTACGTCTGCAGACTGCAGCTGTATGCCTGTGTCGGTGGAGTATCTGATCAAGTTTTGCTACCGTCACTGTGCTTTAGTTTAGAGCACGTTAATCACGTCATCGTGATGTGCTCAACTTTTATAAGTAGTCACAACGACATTTCCTGAAATAGTCACAGCTACAGCCTCGTACGAGAAGAATAGAAGATGCAAAAACTTGTTGCAATAAATTCGATGGTTTTTTTTTAACATGGAAAGACTTTTCCATTACACATAACTTACTGCCAAGTCGTTGGCAACCAATCGACGAATACAATTGGGAATGCTGTCCATAACCGGTACAGCACCCACACTCAAACTTGCCCCAAGAGCGGTGAGACTGTCAGCTACCATATTACATGAACGAGGGATATGATTTACAGCAAAGGAAGCAAAATTACTGGCTAGCAAATCCTTCATCTCCCAAATCAAACCACCTGCAGAGGAACGATCATGGTCTGATGATTTGACCGCTTGCACCACCATGGATGCATCCGTTTCTAGGATCACTCTTTGAACTCCCAAATCAGCCGCCCTTTGTACGGCCTGTAAACAGGCTATGACCTCAGCATGAAAGGCTTCTCCCACATTTTCCAAGTTACCATAAGCAACGCTAATTACTCCACCATCCGACTCACGAATCACAAAACCCCAACCTCCATTTCGTGTGCTGGCAGAAAAGGCTCCATCACAATTGAGCTTGACAAAATTATCTGGTGGTGGCCTCCAGAATTTCCGAGCTGGTGACTGATTAGTTTTGTCCTTGGTATGTTTAAAAGACGACCATTCTTCTGCAAATGAGTTGATCAGCCATGCTAGATGACCTCCCCTTCTCTGGTTTTCGCCTTCCCTGACACTGCATCTTTCAGACCACCACATATAGATAAGAGTGATCACCCTGCTTTGTATATCCGGCTTCAGTTTCAGAATGGCTTCCAAAACCTCCCTTGCTGATAGCAGTTCAGACAGATCCCTTCTCACTCCTTCCAGTTGCAGCTCTGCCCATATATGTCGTACAGACTTACATTTGAAAAACAAATGTGCTCCATCTTCATCGTATCGTCCGCACATAACACATCATGTGTCAATTCTCATCCCACGCCTTCTCAGATTAATTCGAAGCGCCAGACTATTGTGCCCCATCCGCCACAAAAGGTGAGTCATCTTCTTTGGACAGTTTAAATTCCACATATGCTTCCAGAATGGGTCCTCAACTCGGCTAGTTGCTGAGGTGGAGCCACCTTGTCTAGACTCCACTCTTCTCCTATTATGCTCCATAAATACCTTGTATGCCGATCTAACAGAGAACTCACCAGAAGTGTTAAAATGCCATGCTACAAGATCATCCATACATGCATGCACGGGTATGCTGAGAATGCACTCCACATCTTCCTCCCAAAACATCTCTCTTACTAACTCCTCATCCCATGCACCATTGATCGGGTTTATCAACTCATTTACATGTGTCATCAGATTCTGACCTCTTGATGTAAAGGGCCTGCGTGACTGATCTCTCGGAATCCACTCATCTTCCCAAAAGCGAATATTCACTCCATCCCCGACACGCCAAATGATGCCCTTCTTTAGCAATTCCACCCCAGAGAGGATACTGCGCCACGTATAAGACATGTTGCTCTTATGCTTGGCTTCAAGAACACCACCTTCTGGGAAATATTTTGCTGCAAGTACCCGAGCACAAAGAGAATCAGGACACGTTAATAATCTCCAAGCCTGCTTCGCTAGCATCGCCATATTAAAACCGTATATGTCCCTAAAACCAAGGCCCCCATCCTCCTTTGCCTGTGTTAGTTTGTCCCAACTGAGCCAATGCATTTTATTGTCCTTATCTTGTTGACTCCACCAGAACTTTGCAACCATAGAACTTATCTTGTCACAAAGGCCCTTCGTCAGATCAAAACAGCCCATCGCAAAGGTTGGTATGGCTTGCGCTACTGCTTTTATCATAATTTCCTTGCCCGCTTTAGAAAGCATCTTTTCTTTCCACCCCATTATTCGTTGCCAAATTCTGTCTTTTAGATAACTGAAAGTGCCAGATCTTGATGCCCCCACATGCACGGGCAATCCCAGATAGCGGTCATTCACATAGTCACAAAGTTTCTGGGTCGATGGGGTCGAGGTACGGGGTCGCGGTACATGGTACGCTACTTGCGAGAGATTTTTACACTTCGGGTCGAAAATGAACCCGTGAACCCGGGTCGGGGTCGACGAACCCGGGTCGAGGGTCGAAGGTGGTGAACCCATTTTATGTGACTATGGTCATTCATAGCTTCATTTGAAATTTGCAGTGTCTCCTTCACAGCAAACCGATCCTCATCACTTGTGTTAGGACTAAAGAGCACTGCAGATTTTCCTTTATTGATTGTCTGACCTGACACTTGCTCATACAGGTTCAAAATGGCTTGGATTTGCACTGCAGTGTCTCCATTTGCCCGAACAAGAAGAAGAGAGTCGTCTGCAAATAACAAGTGAGATATACTTGGGGCGCGCTGACAGATACGCATCCCTTTAATTCTTGAAGTATTCTGAGCTTGATTCAGCAAAGCACTGAAACCCTCCGCACAGAGAAGGAAAAGATAAGGGGATAAGGGGTCCCCTTGCCTCAAACCCCTTTCCGGTATGAAACTTGTGCCAATATTACCATTCACTTTCACCCGATAAGACACTGAGGTCACACAATTCATTATCAACTGAATCCATTCATGACAGAAACCCATTTTCTCCATCATAGCATGCAGGAAGGACCACTCTACACGATCTTAAGCTTTACTCATGTCCAGTTTAATTGCTGCCCAACCCTGTGTACCCTTTCTTTTATTCCTCAGAAAGTGTGTATGCTCATATGCTATCAAGATATTATCAGTAATAAGACGACCCGGTATAAAAGCACTTTGATTTTCAGAGATTATAACTGGTAAAATCTTTTTCAGCCGATTCGCTAACACCTTCGAAATAATCTTATATAGCACATTGCATAGACTAATGGGTCTGAGATCAGTCACCTTATCCGGACGAGGCACATCCTTTGGTCGGCGCACATCGGTAGACGGCTGACTGCGTGGAGCCCGTACGTGCCAAGAAAATCATGGGCTTGGCCCAATAACAGAAGTTTCGGCCCATTTTCTTGGAATTGGTTTATTTTATTTTATTTCTTTTCATTTTCTTTCCATCAAAACCAGCAACGGCCAACAATGAAAAATTTATTAGTTATTCTAAAAAAATTATTAGTTTATAAATGTATATATACAAAGGTAGAAGAATTTCCTTGAGCAACAAGTTTTAATAATTGAATATAATAAGCTTTCGATATTAGAACCATCCAAAATTTACAGAACAAAAAGGAAAAAAAAGGAGAGCTACCTGAGCAGAGTATTTTAGAGGGTTACTGCATATGATTTTTTTTGTCTTACCCTTGTGCTCTACGATGTGTATGGTAAGGAAATATGTTTTATAGCCCCCATCCCATGATTTTTTTTCTTAACCTTAGTTATAGCTATAGTTAACAACTAAAATTATGGATATTATATATGTTTTTCAGTAAATATGATGTACTAAAATTAGGGTGCAAGTGCAACTAGAACTTTTCAGATCGCCTGATTTTCTTGAATAGCATAAAGTTTGATCTCTGGATCTAAGATGAGGCATAGATCTTAAAATTGGATGGGTATATTGTTGTAAGCCTCTAAAAACCTCAAGTGTGGTAGTAGACGCTATGAAGAGAAACATTAGTACAAACAAAAAAAATCATCTGTGCAAACAATAAAACAATTGATTTTTTTGCCACATATATTTTTAAAGATCAAACAAGATTAAATCTGCCAAAGGGTCAAATTTATCCAGTTTCAATAGTTGGAGGGTGTTAGCTATGCCGTTCTGTAGTTGAAGGTTGAAATTTAGACTTACGTGCAATGTGAAGCTTGAAAAATGTACTTTTACCCTTTTTCATATGTATAGTGTTTGGCCATGGGCTATGGCTTGTTGCATAGGCTAGAAATTTATTAATAAATAAAACTCCATTTATCTTTAGAAAAAATGTATTAAAAGTGTGGTTAGAAAGTACTGTGTCTACTGGAAATGTTATCAGAAGTTTTTATCGCATTGCAGCTGTAATGAAGCTGTTGCTCTATTTACATGTGTACGCAAGCACTGACCTGTTCACAGCTAACGCAACTCAATTTCTTCTGAATAAAGAGTGGAAAGAAATAGTGACAGTGGAATGTTGTGTTTTCAGTATTTCGAGGTATATCTGACTATCTGTAACAGGTGGTTTGAATAAAACTTGAAATGAAATGTATCAATTTCTAGTTTCTTGGATTGCCAAGCAAAAGATGCAGTTACTGACAGGATTCAGTCCGAAAGAAACAGGGACATTTTTCAAGTATACAGTCAGTCGCTTGCCTGCAGTTCACAATTACAGTGTGCTAAGTTCAGGATAAATTTCGATCCACAACACAAATTCAAGATCAGGATTCAGAAGTACTGCTAGATTCGAGATTGAGCATTTGTCCTTCTCTTGCAATATGAATCAAAATCACTAATTGTGCAAATCTTTTTCGCTGAACTACCAGGTCCGGGTAAACAAAGCGAAAGGTACCTCAACAGCGCCTGACGAATTCGGCCACGACGGCGAGCTCCTTGACGGCGTTGTCGCTGCCGTGTTTAGGCAAGAAGAAGACGTGCGCCTCGCCCTTGGTCTCGTAGAACTCGAGCTCCCCCTCCCAGCCGCACTTCTTGATCCCCTCTGCGTACGCCCTTGCCCTCTCCACGAACCAGCACTGCTCCGCCGTGGTCACCAGCACGCGGTGGGACCCGAGCTGCCTCCACTCCTCCGGCGATGCCATTGGGTTGACGTAGGGGTGATCGAGGTCGAACTTTCCGCCGCAGATGAATTCCCATGTGGGGTCAAACATTGCGCGGTAGCTGGGATCCGTGGGCTCCGCGCCCAGCGGCTCCTTCCCCCAAAAGTAAGGGTGCAGGAGGACGATGCCGCTGACCATGTCGCCGTAACCCTCGATGCCCCCTTCCTTCCGCAGCCTTATCGCCACGGTGTGCGCCATGTTACCGCCAGCGCTGTCCCCCGCAAGGACGATACGGGAGGCGTCGCCGTGCGCGGCGAGCCAGGGCTCAGCCTCCGCCTCGGCGCCATCCGCGCGGCAGGCGGCGATGACCGCCTTCAGGGCCGCGAACGCGTCGTCGTAGGCGGCGGGGACGCGGTGCTCGGGCGCTAGGCGGTAGTCAACGGAGACGACGACGGCGGGCGCCGCGGCAGCGAGGGAGGCGGCGTAGATGTGGTACAGCGGGGAGGCGGCGGTGTGGACCATGAACGCGCCGCCGTGGAAGAACACGACGACGGGGAGCTTCTTCCCGGGATCCACTCCGGCGGGGAGGTAGAGGCGGGCAGAGATGCCTGCGGCGGGGTCGAGGACGACGTCCTTGGACGCGACGCCGTTGGCGGGATCGCCGTCGGGGGACGGCGGGACGGTCTCGGTGCCGTCGAAGCGCTCGACGCGGCCGGTCTTGTACATGCGCAAGACGCCGGGCATCTCGAACTCGAGCTCGGAGTCGGGGTCCATGGCGGCGTGGGGACTGAGGAGCCTGTGGATCGGGAACCGGACTAGCAGAGCGGCTAGCGAAGCGATGAGAAGAGCCGCACAGAGCACCCGACACGACAGTTCGGGCATTCTGCCCGTTTCTTCCTGGTTGGTAGCGAGAAGCCGAGAGATTTGGATTCTGATCTGGTGTGGTGGGAATTGTGACCGGATGCCATTGGCTGCGTTTGGATACATCCAGCTTAGATAAAAAAAAACTACTCAATTCCAATAATAGTTTTAAACCAAGCGTTTCAGCTCTATAAAATTCAAATCCACGGAAAAACATGAATCAAGGGCTTAGATCCATGAAAGATTCATGGATTTTATGAAGTTGCTGGAGAGGTACTTTAAAACACGGGGTTGAGACTTACTTATGGAGTTATGTGGTAATTATTCAGCATGTCATAAATTATCATCCCGTACCAATTAATTATTTTCCATCCGTCCCCTTCCTCGCACGCAACTCTTCTTCTGACCTTCTCACGGCGCCGCAACATATTTGAAGGACTATGACATTTCTTACATGTATATGGATGCTTGGCTGGCAGATGGTGAGACAATGGGCCTCAAATCCTATTATTACATTCTCAACAATATATCCAGGGCCACTATTTACCTAAAGATTGTTGATGGCAGAGTTGTTAGGAACATGAAGGGTACTAAGAGCTTCATAAGACCTCAAGGTAATGTGGTAATTCGGCAATATGTTTCCATAGAGCATTCCCTTGGTGGTTTTCACTAACCTCCATAATTGTTGGATAGGTTCAGGAGTTGCAGACGAATCTTTGAAACTTTTTAGAGTTTTGCTAATCCGCTGCTTTTAGTGTTATAAGAATTTCTTACATACGTTTATTCACCCCCTTTAAGCATTGTTGATCCTTTTCAGGGAGGTGGAGGATAACTAGATTGACCATTCAAACGGTCATTAGATTATCGGAGCTACCCCGCCGACAGTTTAGCAGAGGCCATGGCTACTTGAGTTGCAGCGGCATGAGAGCGTCATGAGAGAAAAAAAAACATCGCATATGAGGGAGAGGAGGGGTCGAACGGAATAGAAACGAACGGGTGTGAAGAGGTATATGTGTAATCAATACATTGGTGGATAATTTTCTCCAACTCAATGAGAAAGTATGGAAGTCTAATTTTTGGAGCACCCCTGAAGTTTCATGATATCAATGGATCTGCCCCCACTAGGTCCATGGTTTTTATTTTGATTTTGTAGAATCGAAGCTTTAGCTTGCATTTCGTGATGAGAAGCTGTTTTTTTCCTTCCAAATTTAAAGCTGCTGGAGCTCTTCTAAACAGTCATTTAGATTTTAGAGCGTCTCCAGAAAAGGTGTCATGCTCGCCATCGCTATCTGATCCACCACTGCACAAAAGCAAAGCCTCGAGCGCGAGCTCGCTGCCCTCTCCGCTCGGCAAATGTATAAAGATATATGGAGAATGGGATTTGACTAGTCTGCTGGAGATTGCTGATATATGAAAAATCCTATAGAGCGGATAACCAAATGGAGATGTGGAGATTCGAGAGTGGAATGTGTATGGTGTGTTGAGATGCTCTTGCTCTGATCCATGGGCCATGGCTGACAATCATCGTCCAGGATTTGCTTCAATTTTAGTCACTGAACGGAAGCGTCTCCTTTATTGTTCTAAAGAAAATCAAGGGCGGGTATCGTTACATATCGGATGATATGTACTCCTGCCGTCCCAAAAATAAGTGCACTCGAACGGTCGATTCTGAATTTGTGAGCCTGTCACTGCATCACCACAAAATTCTACGGATTACTACAATTCTGAAGAAGCACACAGTGAAAATTTGTTCTAATGATTGTCCAAAGACAGACAGCAGCACAAACAGATTAGCCAGCACGAGTTGGTGTTCTTTTCTTTCCGGTCCCCTTCACCTTGTGATGCGGGTGGTCCACGAGGAGTCGAGGACCACCAGCACCATGACCACCGAACAAAAGTCTCGTCACATTCGAATCTACAGACTTGCGAGCCCCCGCAACCGCGGCATCATCCCCAGACGGCCAGACGCAGCCTCGCAATATTGTAGAGTATTCTACAGTCCAAAGCAGCAGAAGATGAGAGACCAGTAGCAGTCGTTTGTTCAATCGTCTGCCGGGGTCCCAAATCTCGCTTGTTTTCTCCTACCCAGCAAACCAGCAAAGCCCAGCTTACTCTTCCAATCCCTGTCAGGGCTGTTAGCCTTCAGCTGGTGGGATCATGGTTGCCAAGACGAGGCGACAGCTCGCCAAGCTCACACTGCTTCTGCTCGCCCTGCTCCTCCTCCTCGCCGCCATCTTGCTGTGCGTGTTCTTGATCCCGCGCCACCACAGGAGGCCGCTGCCCCCTGCGTCGCCGCCGGGGAACGCCTCGAACCCCGACGACAGCATCGTGGCGTTCGACTTCTCCCCGTACCTCATCATGTACAAGAGCGGCCGCGTGCACCGGCTAGACGGCACCGCCCGGTGCTCGGCCGGCGTCGACGAGGCCACGGGGGTGACCTCCAAGGACGTGGTGATCGACAGCGGGACCGGGCTCGCGGCACGGATGTACCTGCCCCCGGCGCTCGGCGGGACGAAAAGCAAGGACCTTGGCAGGCACCCGGTGCTGGTGTTCTACCACGGCGGCGCGTTCGTGATCGAGTCGGCGTTCACGCCGCTGTACCACGCGTACCTGAACGGGGTGGCGGCGAAGGCGCGCGTGGTGGCGGTGTCCGTGGAGTACCGCCTGGCGCCGGAGCACCGGCTGCCGACGGCGTACGACGACTCGTGGCAGGCGCTCAACTGGGTGGCCAGGAACGCCGCGTCCGGGCCGGAGCCGTGGCTGCGGGACCGGGGCAACCTGTCCCGGCTCTTCGTCGCCGGGGACAGCGCCGGCGCCAACATCGCGCACAACATGGCCATGCGCGCGGGCACGGAGGAGGAGGGCGGGCGGCTGGACGGCGGCGCGGCCATCACGGGCCTCCTGCTCCTGGACCCTTACTTCTGGGGGAAGCAGCCGGTGGCCGGGGAGACGACGGACCCGGCGCGGCGGCGCCAGTACGAGGCGACGTGGTCGTTCATCTGCGGCGGGCGGTACGGCATCGACGACCCGCTGGTGGACCCGCTGTCGATGCCGGCGTCGCAGTGGCGCAAGCTGGCGTGCTCGCGCGTGGCGGTCACGTCGTCAGGCCTGGACGACTTCCGGCCGCGCGGCCTGGCGTACGCGGCGGCGCTCAACGGCAGCGGGTGGGACGGGGAGATCGAGCAGTACGAGACGCTCGGCGAGCGGCACGTCTACTTCCTGGATAGGCCCAAGGACCCCAATTCCGTCAAGGAGCTGGCCTTCGTCACCGACTTCCTCACCCGGGAGTAGTAAGTAGGTACTAGGTAGCCATCACGGCGAGGGCGTACAACAGTAGTAGGTGTAATCGTGAGGATTGCTGGTTGCGGTACATGGTTAATTAATACAGTAGAGATTATTGTTATTGCTAGCACCGACCGTAGCATGTTATTTTTGTTTTTTGTGTTTGGATCTTGATAGGGTTCTCGAGAGGTGGTGATGATTTGGTTGATGGTGAGCACGGTGAATCTGGGGACGGTAAGCTCACCACACCTCTGACATCGTGAGGAAAGCTGCCTGCAGACTGGAGTGTGCGATGCTTTCCGGCGTTCGCTTCAGTTTCTTCCGGCAATCGGTACTAGGCTGTGTGTTTAGTTTCACCAAAAACGTACTATTCAAAAAAAAAAAAAGATTCACCGTCACATTAAACTTGGAGTAATAAATGTAGATGAAATCAAAAACTAATTATACAATTTAGTTGTACTTTACGAGACGAACGTTTTGAACCTAATTAGTCAACGGTTAGACACTATTTGCCCAATAAAGCCAAAATATGTTACAATATTTTTTTTTCACCCTTTTCAGGGGAACTAAACACACCTAGTAATGCAATATAGGACTTGTTTTCAGTTTCAGAAAACCTCGTACTGGGTCCAGCACTTCGGTTGTTCGGCGATCACTATTCAATAGAAGACTCACGACGCAAAATGAAGTGCGTCGGCTGTTCTGTTTTCAGCTTGTTGGTGATTGGCATCTTAATCTCACCATTTCCTTAACAAAACATCTTCATCAGACGATTGTGTGTGAGCTCGAAATTACGATATGGTAAACGCGATCTCACCGTGTTCGATTTTCAGGTGCCAAGGAAGCGACAGGTTGGTACCTCCCCACTGCTTGCGGTAGCGGAAGACGGCAACGGCACGGGTTCTTCTACTGCTTTAACAAAGTTGGCGGATCCAGGGTCTAAATCACTGTAGCAACAGCTTCAAACTACTATAAAATCTTTATTATCAATCAATATTTTTATGAATTAGCCCTTGATGCCATCCTGGATCCGCCCCAACGTGCCTTCCCTTCACGGATCATGATTCACGACCCATGCCATCTCGCGCTAGCAGGACATTAGGAGTCGAACATGGACTTTCTGGAAAGTACCGCATGACGATGACATTTCACCCACCGTGAAGGAGCTTTTCCCAATTTGTTTTTTCCTTTTCGTTTTGAAAGTGGCCTTGCCTGTCTGAAAGAAGGATGAATCGATTCGAGTCAAGCGATGAATGAAGCCTATGCCCTTGTTTAGTTCCCCCAATTCTCCCCAAATTTCACTGTGCAAAAAGAAGATTCCCCGTCACATCAAAATGTCGGCAAATGCATGGAGTACTAAATGTTGATGAAATTAAAAACTAATTGCACAGTTTTGTTGTACTTTGCGAGACGAACATTTTAAGCCTAGTTAGTCAAAATTTGAATAATTTTTACCAAATTCAAACGAAATGCTATAGGAATTCTGATACAGTATTTTTCTCCCCAATTCACCGAACTAAACGAGGCCTATTTGTATTTGGTAAAAATTATCCAAATTTTGACTAACTAGGCTTAAAATGTTCGTCTCGCAAAGTACAACAAAACTGTGCAATTAGTTTTTGATTTCATCAACATTTAGTACTCCATGCATTTACCGATATTTTAATGTAACGGAGAATCTTTTTTTTGCATAGTGGAATTTGGGGAGAATCGGGGAACAAGGCCTATACCGCAATGATGACATGAACCATTCCATCCACAAATCGTCGTGTCGCAAGGATAAGACGCTGCACGCACGTCTACGGCTTCAGTTTCTGGCTACTGCTAGTCTGCGTCTCTGAGTTGTGACAACTGACAAGGCAATGATTGGCGAACGGGTGCAAGAATGAATACGTGATCAAAGTCTCAGGCCATGTTTAGTGGGGGTGTGTTTAGTTGAGAAAAATTAGGTGAAAAGTTCCTGTAACACTTTTCGTTGTTATTTGGTAAAATTTGTCCAACCATGGATTAATTAGACTCAAAAGATTCGTCTCGAACTTTACAGACAAACTATGTAATTAGTTATTTTTTTACCTACATTTAATGCTCCATGCATGTGTTCAAAGATTCGATGTGATGGGTGGAAGAGAAAATATTTTGGGTTCGCATGCCAAGTGAACACAGCCTTGGCAATTTTTTTTGAAAAAACACTGTAGTACTTTTTGTTTGTATTTGACAAACTTTATCAATCATGGATTAACTAGACTTAAAAGATTCGTCTCGACATTTATAGACAAACTGTGCAATTAGTTATTTTTTACCTACATTTAATACTCCATACATGTGCCAGCATATGCGATGTGACGGAAAATCTTGAAAACTTTTTGCATTTTGAAGGGATCTAAACATGACCTCAAACGATTGTACGTACGTGTCCAATCAACAATTATTCGTCAATGTTCACAAAACACCCGGGCGATCCTAAACTCCTAACATTATATTCTCCTCCGATCTGCATCTCATGATATGGGCTATTCTTGTATTTATGAAAATATTTATTTAGCTCTTAGCCCCTCGAGTCTCGGCATAACTTATGCAGTTACCATATATAGTAATATAAAGACGTGGATGCTCATATTTTTTTAAATTTATTTTAAAATTTACTTTTTAGTGGTATGTAATGTGCCCTTACCACCAGAGGCCTGAATCCTTCATCGGCCACGCTTACAAACTCCAGTCATGTGAGCAAGTTAGATCCCACTTCCACGTTCTTGACATGTCTTGTTTTGTATGTTCGCATGCTCAGCTGAACACAAACCTGTGAGATAATTTATATACAACTTTTGTTTTTTTTGTTTTCCAATTATTATCTTTTTGATAGAATAATTTGTAGAATATGTTAATATACATATGGCTTTTAGTTAATAAACTAACTGTAGCTCAGCTAGTTAGGTTCCTTATATTGGAAGGTACCAACACAAGTTTTTAAATCCTCAAGTGGACATAGGTGCTAGTATCTTCTTGGATTTAATCTAGGATTTAACGTCATTATTCCTTCAGTGGAAGACAACTGGACAACTGGACACGAGTGCTCATACTTTCTAGGATATCTATATCTATACATCTTATAAAGTTAATTCCCACTATGAATCTATCTCAACATGTAAGCCATCCACACCATCCCACACTAACTATCCACATCATCTCCAATTAATAGTCATGTTACCCTGCTAACTTTCTACCTTTTAATGCAATTTATCCACATCATCTCCACTTAATTTCCTTCCAAATTATTCGCAATCCCCGCAACAATGTGCGAAGTATCTTCAAGTATATACTAACAAAGAGTACAATAACAAGAAACCTTCTATCCTTTGGATATTCTTGAAAATGTGATCATTCCTGCAAGTCCAAATACTCCAAATTCCATATAGAAGGTACTAATTGTCGTTTGAATTGCGTCAATATTTTTTCATTGGAAGCACATCAAAATTTCAAATGTTTTTTTTTTCAGAATTTGTTATTTGAATATTCACAAGGGACCAACACCGTTTTGAGAAATCACAACTCTTCCACATTGTTAGAGCATAGAACACAATTGTAATCCTAAAGTTTCATATTCTTTTCCTTGAAGGCTTCTGTTCCTAAGTCTGTCTTTTAGCAGTAACTAGAAGATTACCTTATGTTTTGGCTAAAACCAAGATTTTCAAAGCCATGTAACAGCTTTTATGCACTGAACGGTGACCAAATATATGTCCAAGCGTCAAGCTAAGCGGAGAGTTCAACATCATGAAGAAGAATATCTAGTTCTTGTAGTTGTCGGAAGGCTTATACCGAAATGGAAAGATGAAATTGAAGGGACAGTGACGATTACAAGGGGACTGAATTAGGTCACTTAAAAATTAAGGCTCAAAACATTTATAAAAACCCTACACAAGTCTATCTTGGACGGGCGGAGAGGTGAGGCAGGGCAGCGAGGCAGAGACAACAGTGTGGTGCAGGGGCGAGGCACGAGTGGGTGAGCGTGGCAGGGGGCATGATAGATTTGGTGGGTGTAAAGAGAGATGAGAAAGAGAGAGAGGAAGAGATAAACGGGAGGACAAAAAAACCGTTAAAGGAGAAATAAATAGAGGAAGAAAAAAAGAAAAGAACAAAGATAAGAGAAAAAAATAGAACAACATTATGTACGTTTCATACATTTTCTAAATGTTCTTCTGACCAGTGAATCGTAGCTAGAGCTGTTTTGACTAGAGTTGGGGCTATATCGTAGACCCTAAACCAACATGGCCAAGAATCGAAGTCATGGCCTTTAGCTTTGTGTGCCTCGTTTTGATCAGAACACAGAAAAGTTTTTAATCAAGTTTGGACTCATCAAATGGTGATGGAAAATCCTCCAGCGAATGTATCAGCAACAATAAGTTTCGGACTGCAAAAACATAAAAGCAATGCAAACAACAACAATATGAATTCGCCGGCAGGTTTTCAGACATATCAGCCGCAGACCATACACTAGAATTGTGCGCAAATGCAATGTACGACGCCCACGAGATCGCAAGCATCCTACAGGTTAACAAATCTGGAGATGACGTCGTCCTGCGCGACAGCGTCGGCGCACACGAAGTCGACGAGGTGGAAGCAGTGGCCCTGCCCGTTCACCTCGAGCACCTCCACCTCCCCGGCCCATCCGCTAGCCCTAAGCTCCTCGGCGTACGCGCGGCCCCGGTCGCGGCACACGTCCTTCTCCGCGAGGCACACGAGGACGCGTGCGCACGCGAGCCCCTCCAGTCCAGGCGCGCCGACCGCGAGCGGGTTGATCCAGGGGTCGTCCATGCCCGAGGTGCCCGGGCATACCACGCGCCACATGGTCACCACGTTCTCGACCAGCGCGGGGTCCGTCTCCTCGGAGGCCACCCGGTCGGCTCCGAGGAAGTAGGGGTGCACGAGTGCGACGCCGCTGATGCGGGCGCCGTGCGGGAGGGGATCGGCGCCGGCGCGCATCGCCATGTGGTGCGCGATGTTGGCGCCCGCGCTGTCGCCGCCGACGCACAAGCGGGAGAAGTCGCCGTGGTCGGTGAGCCAGGGTTCCTCACCGGATCCAGTGGCGTGGGAGGCGACCCAGACGAGCGCCCGCCAGGAGTCGTCGTACGCGGCGGGGAGCGGGTGCTCGGGCGCGAGGCGGTACTCGACGGAGACGATGATGGCGCGGGCACGCGCGGCGAGGGAGGTGAGGTAGGCGTGGAAGACGAAGTTGAAGGCGGTGTGGAGGCAGAAGCCGCCGCCGTGGAAGTACACGAGGATTGGAAGCTTCTTCCTGCTTCCGCCGTTGTCTTCGGTCTCCTTGGCGGGCGGCGGGAGGTAGAGGCGGACGGCGACGTCTGGGGAGACAGCGTGGTCCTTGGAGGCGACGCCCGTGGCGGCGTCCGTGGAGGCCGGGACGGGGTCGGAGCCGAAGAAGCGCTCCACGCGGCCGCTCTTGTAGACGCGGATGAACTGCGCCATCTCGAAGATGACCTCATCGTCGCTGGCGCCGGAGCCGGCCATGGGTGGTGTCGGGGTGTGGCTGGGAAGGCCGAAGGGAAGGCGAGGGCCGAGCAGGTTTGAAGTGCGGTCGCCGCAGGTTGCACGTCTTCACGTCTAAGCGCCGCCAGCAAACGGTTGGCGTGTGTTGAATGCGGGAGGCATTGACAGATCAGCGGCCTGGTTGGGATGGGCTCAGCTGAGAATGGCCCATGTGGCCCACGTCCAGTGAGTAGTTGGATTTGGACAGTTGGGAGTGTTGGACTCTCGAACAGGCTGGTTCGAAAGGTCAGATCAGATCCGGCCATACTTCCTCACTGGCCACGGCTGCGCCGCGTCCGCGTCGGCGGCGGACGGCTCGGCGCCGCTGGGTCTCCGGCTCTCACAACCAAATCCAAATAGGAAAAAGTCTAATTAACCCCTCCAACTATTGAGGGTGGTCTAGTTTACCCCTCAACTATAAAACGGTCTAATTTACCCTCTAAACTTTGCAATACCGGCCAAATCACCCCCTCGAGCGGTTTTGGACGGTGGTTTTGCTACATGAACATCGGTTTTGCTACAGTAACAATAATTTTGTCCTTTTCTTTTTTATTTATTTCGTCTGAATCTTTGAAAAATCATAGTAAATCACAAAAAAATCGCAAAATGAAAAATTTAATTTTGTTGGACTCCACGTGAGTAGATCTACACAGTGAACATATAATATAGTATACTTTAGTACAAAGTTTTTCTGTAAATTTTGATCTATTTTTTTCTATAATTAATTTGAATAATTCATACAACAAAAACTTTATACTAAAGCATACTATATTATATATTTACTGTGTAGATATACTCATGTGGAGTCCAACAAAATTGGATTTTCCATTTTATGATTTTTTTATGATTTTTTATGATTTTTCAAAGATTCAGACGAAATAAATAAAAAAGAAAAACAAAACCGTTGTTACTGTAGCAAACATTGTTACTGTAGCAACCACCGTCTAAAACCGCTCGAGGGGTGATTTGGCCGGTTTTGCAAAGTTCAGAGGGTAAATTAGACCGTTTTATAATTGAATGGTAAACTAGACTAGTTAGGGTCCATTAGACTTTTTCCAATCCAAATTTAACCCTTACAAAGATGAACCGGTCGCCGAGAAGCTAGACCATCCACGATAGCAAAACTAATTTCTACCGTTTGATCTCCATCCGACTACCCTCCTTTCACCATCTCCATCATTCTCTAGAGTCTTTGTGCCTTTTCCCGAATCCAAAACAGTGTCGCTCCCTCCCACACACTGCCGCTCCCTCTCCTTACAGCGGCCCTCCCAGCGATGCTCTTACCTGCACCGCCGTCTCTCCCTCTCCGGATCCCGGGCGTGGCCGCAGCCAGGGCGTCCTCTCTCTCTTCCCATCGCCCTCTCCCTCTCCCTCTCCATCGCGACGTGGACAAGGCGATGACGGCTGTCGCAGGCGGGCATGGTGGTTGCGTCCTCCTCCTCCTCCCTCCTCGCGACTAGGCCCCACCGGTGGCCGCCGGCGTCGCTTGCCGCCGGCGCTGCCTCCTCCTTCTACTCCGTGTGTCTCCATGCGATGCAGGTGCTACAGGAAACCCTAGCAGCCTGTGCTATGGGTCGCGGTGGCTCAGCTTCGACCCAACCCCCGGCGGCGGTGCCCTTGTCCGATGTGGACGCGCTCGCCAGCTACAGCAGCGGCGACTACCAGGTTGTTGTCCCTCCGCCGACTGTGTGGCCGACGAGGTAGCCTCCCATCCCCTCCCTCTCTCTCGACCTTTTTTATTGGAGGTTTCGGTGGCTGGAGCCCCAAATTATTGGCCTATTTACCAAATTTTGGTGACATTTTTTCTATATTCCTGGTACAGGTGATGCTAATTTGTTTCGAGAGGCTCACCTCCCTTCAATCACTCACAATGTTCCCCAAGTGCCAAATTTGTGAGTACCCAGGCCTGTACAAACCATTTTAGTTTATTCATGTATGTTTCTCAATATTAGATCGTCACATTTCAGACTAATGCTTTGAACAACTTAAGAAATTTTGGATAGGTCAATGCTTACTATGGCAGATGGCATGGTTTTCTTCCTTTCAAATTTGTGCCTCAATGTTATCCTGTAGACATGTATGCATTTTTTTCGAATTTGTTCCAGTTTGAGAAGCGAGTGCTCTTTGTTGAGGTTCCAGATAAGACCTATCTTTGAGCTAATTCTAAAAAAGGGTTTTATTTATTTTGTAAGGCAACCATGGTGCAGGCTCACATTTACCTTTGTCCCATATTGACCAGCATAGATGTTATACTTAAACATTTGCTATGGCAAAACATGTTTTTAAATTATTTTACCGATTTGATTTTAGCATCCATCTTTACTTTTGTGGGTGAAGTAATTCACTATAACATTGTTGGGAAATGTTGGGTTGCTTCTTATATGTGCACTCTATACTCATAACAAGAACAAAACTTTTTGCAGGACCGTCATGATGCTCTTTTTACCGGAGAGGATGATACTTGGGAAGATTGCGTTCTCATTCATAAAATTCCTAAGCTTGGTAGCAGCACAATCAAATTAAGGCGCTGATTTTTGCCGACTGAATCTCTAGGTACAAGGCCTTCACAGGTAGCCTAACAATATATCTGTTGTACCTGATTAGCTGCTAACTTAATTAGCACATATCAGCTGTTTTTGAAGCTGTACCATGACCATGTGACCCCTTCTTTGTCCGTATGATGTCCTACAGAGTGTCGTGATTTTTGATGAAATGTCTACATGGAACTATTAGACATAGATGTCAAGACACTAAGGTGTAGCATCTTTGCTTTGCTTGTGCTATTTGTTTTGATGTCGGTTTCAAAGGCAAGACATATTAGTGTTACCATTATATATCCTTTTTTATGACTAGCAAAAAGATTCAGGGTTTTGATGTCAGTTTCAAAGGCAACACCTATTAGTGTTAGCATTATATATCATTTTAATGGCTACCAAAAGATTTAGTGCTGACATAGAATTGAACTTTCTTCTGGGCGTAGTCTTTGTTTTTTTTCCTACCTGTTACTGACCATGAGTACCATAGTTAAACAGAGCTGCTTTGCTTCATAACTGACAAAGGTTAAACAACTCTGCATTCTCTCCTTTCACCTTTGATGTGTTTTGTGCCTACGAGGAATATTCGTGTTTACCTTAACAGGATCTTGTGTTTCATATCATATTTGTCTTTTCATGCAGTGCACCATATGTCTCTGTCACAATTCCTTTGTTTTTGGTCATGGCCGAGTCCCTGAACAAAAGCAGGTTAATCCTCTACGTTAAGGGAGAGATCATGCTAACTAAAGAAAATAATTGAAATCACAATATATAGCTATCATCCTAACAAGTGAGGTTGTAGGTGTCATGCTTCAGAGGTAAGCTGTTTGCCTATCCATTGTATATGCGTATACGCTCATCTTGTCGTTCAATGCGCAGACACCTGCTCCATCAATTTCCTGATGAAACACCCCTAAAACACCTCACCACTGGGTCAGCGACACTACCATGTCAGAGTTAGTCGACCAACCATACGAAAATTATTATTTCAAAATTATTTGTTTTCAAGTTTCATATTTGTGCAATCTGAACCAAATCATCGGCAGTAGCCACGCATGCTCGCATGCAACTGTTCACTTAGAGCATTGATGGGAATGTAAATGTGCTTTGCTAACTTATTCTGAATAACCATGGTCAACTCTTGTCATTTCAATAGTTCGTACTAAAATTTGTACAAATCATACACAAATTAGTCCCAAACTTGAATATATACTATCTGCGCGTTCATGGTCATCCTTTGTCCTATATCATGCCTCAAGTGTACTGTATACATGTATGTATTTATGTTGCGCTCATCTACCATATTATGTTGAGCTCATCTACGATATTAACTTGGCCGATACTTTTCTACCTTTTTCTTATAAATTTTTCAGATACATTTCTCGGGCCTTTGGCAAACACTTACACTATCTTTGATGCTGCACCTCCACTAAGATACCAACAAATAGTATGGCACTGAAAAATTAGCTTATGAAGTTCAATTTGTTTTGTTCATTCTCTTGGAATTTACAAAAAAATGCTCACCTCCGTCCTTGCATTTTTTGGCTAATTGGTTGCTAGCTAATTGGTGCTTTCTTTTCTGTTTTCCTCAGTTTGGCGAAAGCTTAAGCAAATTAATCCTCTGTTTTCAAGGCGTACTATGTGATGCTAATGTTCCAAAATTGAAGAAAAAAAGGTCTTCAACAAGCTTCTTGAGGGTCAGTTCGAGATTATGAATACATGTTTTCTTCAGGTGACCCTTCTATGCCTGTCCTATTGATCCAATTCCCATTCTATGTAAGATCTTTCTTTCCTGTCTTATGTGGGGTTGCTCATCAGGGATAAGCGGGAGGAACATGTGAGGAACAAATGCCATTTCTGATCAATGGCGAATTATTAGAGTAATGCATCAGGTACAATTTGCTGACAACCCATCAGCCTTTTCTTAAACTAAAAGCCACAATAAACACATCAACACTCGCAGCCCCATATATCTGAAATCATTCCATCTTAAACTAAAATTGATGTGCTACTTCTTGCTACTTAGCCTATGCTATTACCACGCATGATATATTTGTGCAATTAACACTTAAATTCTTTAAAAAGCCATATCTAAGCTTGGTAGCAGCACAATATAGTTCTAGGATTATGTAATGCCAGTGTCTCCATAACTACATTTTTATGCTGAAAATTACCAAAGCTTGATATGATTATTTCTCCAATGCTAACAGGCAAAAGAATGAAAATATCTGTCTTAGTTGATTCTACAATTTATTTTACAACCTAATATAGTTTCTAGGATTATGTAATGCCAGTGTCTCCATAACTAAATTTTTATGTGCTTAAAATTACCAAAGCTAGATATGATTGTTTTTCCAATGCTAACATAAGAATAGTTCCAGTTTGTGCACAAACTCAAGAAGCTATGTGAAAGTTGGAAGGATCCAGCTGTTGTCGCAAAATTTCTATCTCAGAGGTACTTCCTTTCATGGTCATGACTTAAAAATGTATAGTTACATCAAACCACCTCATCTGCTTTGTGAAATGCAGTGACACCACAGGCGTCTCTAAAAGTGGAAGTGTTGGTCAAACGAGCACAAAAAACTCCAAAGCAACCTAAGGATGCATTCCAGGTTTCTTCTCTTCCACAAGCCTTCCCTTTTGAATGCCCTAATCATGCTAGATAAAACACATACATGTGATGGACTCTATTCTTGCTGCATCAACTCCGCAGACCTGCTGTCTCTGATACTTGGACAATTTCCATATTTCCAGGTCCGCTTCAGATTTATCCAAGCGAAGGGCTATATTTTGAACGGTGCATCAGCCTTTTGTGAGGTCCAAAGCTCTGCAGATAGCGGCCTCACTCTGTCCTGCCTATCTGTTATTATGTAATTTCTACGCATGCACCACCTGTAGGTCTCAGACTCTACATAAATAATATGCCATGTATGCATGGTCTAAGATCTACATTAAACCTCTCCGTAGAACTCTTTGTAAGTGTGTAAACATATTATGCAACAACTATATATGCTGTGTAAAGAATTCCTACCACTGCCAGATACTTTTATGTACTACATCTCGCAGAAACTAGCCTCCACGTCCTACTGATGTTATGTAATATCGCTACCTAGCACTCTACAATGCTTTCATATGACCACCAAAACTTCATATGTGATAAACCTAATATCTATAACTGTTGCATGACCTGCTCTATATACATAGCTGTGTTCTCCGCGATACTCAGTGTATATAACCTGCTTTGATATCCAACCATAGAGAGAATGCACATATATATCATAAGTGCATCGTACAGATGCACATATCCACAATATTGCCGTGTGCATCTTCTCCCAGCAACAATCATCAGTATCCTTTCGGTATCCTTTCCAATCGCGCGCAGGGACGCGCGGTTGCCACTAGTACTGAAGTAAACTTTTCCAGCTCGTCGGTTCGAGTTCAGCGATCCCTTCCGTGGCATATTACAATCCCCCCAACGCCATGGCCAACGCCGACGCTGGCGACGGCGGCGAGGTCATCCTCGACGCCCCCGGCTTCATACGCGTGTACAGGAGCGGCCGCGTCGAGCGCTTCCTGCCGGTCGACTTCGCCCCGCCCTCCACTGACGCCGCCACCGGTGTCTCCTCAAAGGACGTCGCCATCCTCCCAGACGCCTGCGTATCGGCTCGCATTTACCTCCCGGCGCCACCCTCCTCCGGAAGTTACAGCGGCAAGCTCCCCGTCCTGGTATTCTTCCACGGCGGCGGGTTCTGCCTCGGTTCGGCGTTCGACGCGGCGGTGCACGCCCACGCCAACCGGCTCGCCGCGGCAACCGGCGCAATCGTCGTGTCGGTGGAATACCGCCTCGCGCCGGAGCATCCGGTCCCCGCGCTCTACGGGGACGCTTGGGCGGCGCTCCAATGGGTGGCCGCGCACGCCGCGGGCCGGGGGCAGGAGCCCTGGCTGACCGCCCACGCGGACCTCGGGCGCGTCCACGTCGGCGGAGAGAGCGCAGGCGCCAACATTGCGCACCACACCGCGATGCGCGCTGGCAGCGAGGAGCTGGGCCACGGCGTGAAGCTCAGCTCGCTCGTGCTGATCCATCCCTACTTCCTGGGAGGCGAGAGCTCCGAGACGGACGAGATGAGCGTAGCGTTGCTCCGCGAGCTCGTCCGGCTGTGGCCGGTGGTGTGCCCGGGCACGAGCGGGTGCGACGGCGACCCGTTGATCAATCCGATGGCAGAGGGCGCCCCCAATCTCGCTAGCTTGGGGTGCCGGCGCGTGCTGGTGTGCGTCGGGGGAAAGGACCCGATGAGGGGCAGAGGAAGGCTGTATTGTGAGAAGCTGAAGGGAAGTGGGTGGCGTGGGGTGGTGGAGGACTGGGAGGCGGACGGCCAGGGACACGGTTTCCATCTCTTGTGCCCCATGAGCGCAGAGGCGGAGGCGCAAGTCTGGGTTATCGCTGAGTTTCTGAGCTATGGATGACATCTCCGTTTATCCACTCCTTCATGTAGCCATGGTGCATTGTTCTCGAACCTGATGTTTGGTTACATTTTTGTTTCGAGTTTTGATTAAGGACATGCATGTTTTGATTTTTTTCATAGATATGTCTAGTCTATACTCCTTATCTTGTTGCTGAGTTACAGTTAGTCCTAGATTTTATCTACTAGATATTTCATAAGCTTAATGAAGGCCTGGGTATGGGTTCCAGATTCTCAAATTTCATCAGAAGAAGGGGTTACTGAACCAGGACAAAGTTAACTGAGCTGTATTAGACTTACCTTTGGGTTAATTACTATTAGTGCAAGACCCAGATTAGGTATACCTATGCAATCTATATTTGCTTTGCCTGACTAAAGTTTATGACAAAATCCTAGCATTGCTAATATTCTCTTTAGTACTGCCCTGGTGACCTTGTTGCATAACATGAGCAGTCATTTAGTATACATGAGTCGTGAGGCTTCTCATACTAGAGCAGTGTTCCTGCACAAATGGGAGAAATGGCTGGTAGTCTCACATGCAACAGTCCAGGAGCAGCCACCTACGATGGATCATAACCCAACAGAATTTCTCTTGGACCAACTTATTTGATGATATCTGTTGCGTTGATATACACTTCAGGTATCCTAGGCGTGTTTTGTTTGTCGTACAAGGCATGCAAGATGTCTTGGTCAATCTTTTACTTCCATTGCTGCATCATGGAGCTTTGAGAAATACTGCTTCCTTGACTTGTCTTTTTGCTTTCATTGACCAAACACACTTGCCTTTATCATCTTGCAAAAGGCATGCTGTTTGAGCAAGATATAAGTTATACACGTAATTTTTGTGATATGCATGAACCGAAGGATCTTGATAGAATTTACAGAGAAATGCTGTAGTGATTTGATCTGTTGCAGTATCAACGATTGAGTTAGGGTTGACCATCGTGCATATGTTCGTTCATCTATGTTGACTCATGAGGAAAGAAATGTTTTCGAAAAAGAACTGCACAAGAAGTCGACTCCAGTGGTGCCAGGAGCCAAATTTGACAGCAAATTGACCAGAAGCCGAATCACCATTCACATTACTAGTAGCTATCATATCAAATTTCTTGCATTTGTGATCTATATGCAAATCTTCTTTATCTTGTAAAGATATAAGATATTATTCAAAATTTCAAAAAGATATGATGGATTTCCTTGGAAGCCACTGCTTGCTTCACTTAAATTCTAACCTCTTACTAACTTTTTTTAAAAGAAATTGGCAGGAGCTCTGCCTTTCAATTAAGAGTGGAATAAAAAGTTTATGCACAAGAGGAATGAATTAAAAGCTCAAGCTTGGGGCAGCTCTCTGTAAGGGCTCTCCCTTCCCGACCCCCTGCCCCCAAACCATAAAGCCACAAAAGTTTACTCCTCAAGGTCTAGCACCCTTCTTTGCCAACTCCGCGACCTGCAACACAGTGCAATACTCGTTTTGAAAGACTCTTCGGTTTCTTTCCTTCCATAAGTTCCACATGATGTAAATGTCCATCCCATTAAATTTGCGCCTTTGGCTTTGATGAAATGAATGTGCTGCAGCTTCCCACCAGTCTTTGATATTGTCGAAATCTGTAGGTAGCGCTTGCTGCGAGATCACCAAATTCTCTCAGTTGGACACTTGCAACCAGACCATCTGCGCAAAGGGGCAAAGGAGGCAAAGATGATGGCCTGTTTCTGGAGGTCCGTTGCATAATGGACAGCTGGTTGGGTGTGGCCAACCCCTGATGGTGAGGTTATCTGCCGTTAGCTGTTTGTTTTGAATTAGGATCCAGGTGAACAACTTGTATCTATTTTCAGTGTGAGCCCGCCAAATGAGTTTTGTGTGATCCCACTTGACCACCCCAAAGAACTGTGCACCGTAAGCTGAATGGGTGGTGTAGACGCCATCCGCCATCCATTTCCAAACGATGGTATCCTCAGTTGACGGATCCAAATGTACCCCCTGTAGCCTAATCCAAAGTGAGACAAATTCCTCCACCTCAACAGCCGTTGTGATCTTTCCTTGAAGTTGTCTGCACCAGGTGTTGCTATTTAGCTCTTGTTGCACCGTTTGTTTTTTTCTCCTAACCAGGACGAAGAGGTGAGGTGCCAAGTATTTGGGGGCCATGCCATCAAGCCAGTTGTGGTGCCAGAACTTTGCCCTCGAACCATTTCCAATGGTTATGCTTGTGGATGCGTTGAGCAGCAAGTGGTCTTCAGGCTTGCATGGAAGCTCTGAGCCTACCCAAGGCTTGTCCATTTCTTTCAATTCTTGGCACAACCATCGAAGGCGCAACGCTCTCCCAAAATTTTCCAAATCTACCAAGCCAAGACCACAGAGGTTCTTTTGCATGCAGACTGTTGGCCAATTTACCAAGCAGTGTCCACCGTTTGCCTTTTCTCCTTTCCATAGGATCGCACGGCGGATCTTGTCAATTTGCTTTCTTGCCCACTTTGTGAGAGGAAACACGGTCAGATGGTAAGTCGGAATTGGTGAGAGGACCGATGTGACCAGCGTTAGGCGCCCAGCTCTGTTTAGAAGTCTACCTTTCCAGGCCGGTAGTCGCTGGCCAATTTTTTCAATTAGTGGTTGAACATGGATTTTTTGCAGGGAGCGGGGTGTGAAGCTGCGTGCCTAGATATTTGCATGAGAAAGAGCTGCAGGTACCAGGAAAGTGTTGGAGTATTTCCTGTAGGTGGATATTCTCACATCTAATCGGATGGATGGAGCTCTTCTCAAAATTGGTGACTAGGCCGGTGATATTACCAAAATCCTGCAGAATTCATTTGACCACATCTAAGTCAGGCTTGCTCGCATTAATGAAGATTGCCGCGTCATCCGCATATAAAGATGTCTAACCTCTTACTACTGACATGATAATTTCTCATAATACACAGCGTTGATGTCATGTACCTTCCTTTTCTGTACTTAAACTATGTAGCAAATTTCATTTTTCCATGTGCATTATAGGTTCACCTAAGTTTGTATTATCAGTTGCACTAATTTTATGTTTTAATGTTAACTATTGGATCCACAATACTCCCTGCACAGTCATCTTCATTCTTTTGTTCTTTGCACCTTTTGGATATCAAACATCTATCCTTTAGATTTCTCTTTGCCCAAAGAGTCTTGAATCCTTAATCATGAGATGATATCTAGTCTTAGCATGCGACCTTACATAATATATGAAATTTGATTACACTTTTAGCTTATGGAAACCTGGAAGTCTACAACTTGTCCCTTCATTGAGCCAAAGAAAAAAGTGATAACCTTTCTGTTAGTTCATGTGATGTGGAGAACAGAAAATAATCATTTGCATATAAAAGGAATGAACATACCTCACCAATGATGCAACAACTATCCATGTAATAAAATCTGTGATAAATTAAATGTAATATGCTATTCTGGTCGTTTCCCTATAGCTGCATGATGTCCAAAGTCAACTATGCAGCAGCGAGCTTCCTGATCTTGGTAAGTCAATCAGCATGAAATAGCACATGGAATTTGTCACCTTTGACAGGGTTGCATGCATCGGCGCAAGCTGAGGTTGAAAACTTGAAATAGTGCACGGAGGCTTGCTTGCTTTTGGTTCTGAATAAGTGAGTACTACTTTTCCATCATAACTAAAGCATTGAATTGTGACAATTTCCTTTTTCTAGCAGTGCCTTCAGGGCATTAGTAGATCCCTTAGCTCAAGGGAAACTCAGAAAGGGATGTTTGTTCTCCCAAAAAATGATATTTGTTTCTCACAAATGCAAGCATCTCAGTCGTTACAATAAAGAGAACCACATTTTCCATTCCTAGAAATATTATAATAAGGATTAAAATTTTACTTAGGTGACTATTTGTGTTCCTTTAAAACACCCTAACCTTATCCACCCTTAACAATGTTTCAAACATTTGGCTTGTACGTTTGCACTTAGGAATGGAGTATTTGACAATTGACATGTTGCCATATTGGGCACGATATTATCCCATGTTTAAGTTGCGCATAATGGCATGGCTAACCACTGAATGTATAGATCCTCTTGGAAACATCTCGTCTCTTTATGTTTAGCCAGTTCCTTTGCCTACCAATACCTTGAAATTTCTCATTTCGAAGCCTATAAATACCTGTCCTGTTTCAGCATCCTGATTGTCCTTGGCGAAGGTTCAATTGTGTTAAACCGGCCCTTACAGAGACTCGGAATATGGAGAAAGGAAAACACATCCAGCCACCAACTTATGGCAACCTTGTAACGATTCTTTCTATTGATGGTGGAGGCATTCGAGGAATCATTCCGGCTGTTGTTCTCACCTTTCTGGAATCAGAGTTGCAGGTAAATCTGTAGAAGCAGAACTGCGCAATGTGGTTTCATGTATCGTATGATTGTATAGGAAACACTAACTTAGTGAGAGATATGATAGTTTAGAACTCCCTATTGCATATGTTGCTCGCATGAGGGTGATAAATGCATTTGTAGAGTCCAAAATTTGTTGATATGCTAGTTCAAAGTACAAACCATTTAGAATTAAACCCGATTCACAACTATAATCCATTGTGGGCGATAATTCTGGAGAAGCATTGTTAACTTAAAAACTCAAAATCTTTTCCGGAGATATTCATTTTCCTGAAGAGGCAGATAAGATATTAGGTGGCAGTTTGATACCACCAGAAAGAGAAAAAAAAGATTCTAAGGAATAAAAAAAAGGAAAAATTGGGTTTATGTTCAACGGCATAAAACCTGAGTAAATCTTGAAAGCCTGTCGCAATTTGCATTGCAGTCAGAATTAGGAGTGCCATCCTATTTTTAATACGCTAAATGTTCTCTTGATTGATTCTTATGTACTGTTCTTCTTAATTGATAAAGAAAATTGATGGAGAGGAAGCCAGGTTAGCAGATTACTTCGATGTCATTGCTGGGACCAGCACAGGGGGGCTTGTGACCTCAATGCTGGTTGCACCAAACAATACAAACAGGCCACTCTTTGCAGCCAAGGATATTCAAGCATTTTATATGAACCATGCTCCCAAGATTTTCCCACAGCAGAGGTGAATACATATCTTATTGTTCTTGTTAATTGGATTGCAAACTTTTCCGGTCAATGTTTTTTTGGTCTTTCTTTAGGGGTCCATTCGGTAAGATAATGAGGATATTCCGATCGCTGTCAGGACCTTCCTATGATGGTAAGTACCTTCATGAAGTTGTCAGAAAGAAGTTAGGAATCACCAGGCTGCATGAGACTTTAACAGATGTGGTAATACCAACTTTTGACATCAAGCGGCTACAACCTATTATTTTCTCGTCCTATGAGGTGTGGCTCTCTCTCTCTCACCCCTACCCTATCCATCCCTCTCAAGCCTGTGAAGAGTGGTGATTCATACCATAACACATTGTATGACTTATGAATAGTTCTCTGCATGTTTATGACAACTAGTTAGAACCAAATAACTTCAGCTGTGTATGAAATGCTTCTACTCAAATGAGAACACTTCAACTGGTGTTAGAATAAATCAAAGGGGAAAGATCTAGGAGTGAATAACAGGGACTTCCATTGATCCTCCATGCTTAAAATTTACATGACAACGGGCATTTTCTTTTATATCATAGGTTAAGAATGAGAAGTACAACACAATGGATGCTCTACTATCAGATATTTGTATCAGCACATCTGCTGCTCCAACTTATCTTCCTGCACACTACTTCAAGACAGAAGATTGCCATGGGAACACCAAGGAGTTCCATCTTATTGATGGAGCAATAGCTGCCAATAATCCGGTGCGATATTTATCAGTAATTATGCATTAGTATCAGAAATTTGCACTTCAATCATGATGCAAGTTATTTGCAGTTCTATGTGTAAAATCTTGCGAAGTATCACATAGTATGTGATTCAGAAATTAAAATTAACTTTGAACTTTTTAAGGAAACCTAATTTACCTTTCTGTTGTTTAGGCTTTAGTTGCCATTGGAGAAGTAACCAAGCAGATATTCAAGGAAAACCCAGATTTCTTCCCAATAAAACCTATGGATTATGGCCGTTTTTTGGTCATTTCACTAGGCACAGGCTCTGCAAAGTTTGAAGCAAACTACAATGCACAAACAGCTAAATCATGGGGAGTATTGGGTTGGTTGCTTGGCAGTGGATCCACTCCCTTGGTAGATATTTTCACGCAGGCAAGTGCAGATATGGTGGATATCCATATCGCTGCTGTTTTCAAAGCCTTGCATTCTGAGCAAAACTATCTGAGGATTCAGGTGTGTACAATGGATACATTTAGTTTGCAGAGCTAATAGATATGCTTTATCTCAAAGATTACTATTTCAAAATAACAGGATGATACTCTACAAGGGACACTGCCCTCAGTTGATGTTGCAACCAAGGAAAATATGGAGAAACTTGCTAGAATTGGAGATATGCTACTAAAGAAACCTGTCTCACAGGCGAACTTGGAAACTGGTCATATGGAGCCGGCTTGTCATAGACCAGAGATGACCAACGAAGAAGCTCTAAAGCGGTTAGTTTTACGTCTACAGCTCCTATCGTAATGATGATTGCATTAGAACACCCAATTAGGATGTACTTAGCTGTTTAGCATTTACAGATTTGCGAAGCTGCTGTCTGATGAAAGGCGAATTCGCAAGGCAAGATCGCCAAAATGAAGAAAGCCCTCATGCTTGTTTCAACACACTGAGAGAACTCTGCATCACTTCAATTAAGAACTATGGTTGATATTATTTGTTGATATGAATTGTAACAATAAAACAATTTGTAGGCGATCATGCTGACACTATAAATTGATGATGTTGGCATCTGCCGGCTGGCTTTTGTAGCGTGTAAAAAATGGAAAATACTAGTATTCTTTTTAATAAATATCAGCATTGGATTACTTGTATCATTGTTTTGTTAGTATTGATGGTTTTAATTCAGCGGTTCAGCCGACGAGGGAAGAAAAAGGTTCCAGGTCGGCCATGCACTTAAACATTGGAGCAGATAGATACCCAGCAGTGCTGCATGGAACAAGTACCTGGTACGATTGTGCCTCGCTTTCTTCAGAGAAATAGGCTAATCGATCTTTGCTTTGAGTAACAGGCAAGATGAAATATTTTTGTAGAAAGATCGCTGTGCCTTTGGTACTTGCTAGGCTTCTGCCGTTGGGCATGGGCGGAATGACATCAATTCCATTCGATTTGGAGCGTGTACAGTCTAGACAAATGTGTAGCAAGGGGTTCACTGGATCAAAGGCAAAGATGCTCATACTTTATGGCATACTTTATGGATGGTCAATGCAAGAGGATCATCTGTGAGAATCTGTCAGCTTCTCATGAAAGTTTCACCTCGTTACATTGCTGCCACATAAAACTTTAAACACTGATGTAGTTGTGATCAGATCGCTGGCCGTTGCAGCAACCAAGGGGCAAGGGTGCTGGGATTGGTATGGGTACAGACCGTCTATAGCCTTCCAATGCAAAACGAGGTACCCGGCCATGTGGTCCTCTATAGAACACTCATTGGCCCCTGCAAGGCTGCAACTTGAAGAAAAGGACTCGAACATCCATCACCAATCGATTTGGGAGCACCGAAAGATCTCGTCAATCTCAGGAAGTAGGTGTATCATGCAACTTTAGGAATACAAATTGTCGACAAGCACATCTCTAGTCCTTCGTTAATATTATAGCTACGTTCAGATGAGTGGCACAGGGTAGAAAGAGTAGAGACAGTTGGCATTTGGAATCAGAGTGCCCTCCCCTTTCCCTGGATGGCGGCTAAATTTGCTGCAATTAACTAGAGCTCAGAGCTCCGGGCAGCCAGCCATGGCGGCACTTGGTCACCCCTTAGTGCCCCATGGCTGCGCCCCATGGACCATCGTTTCGGAAAAAGCCCCATTTGACAAATATTTCCAGCAATATAGAATGGCCGCCGTCGCCCTACCCCTGACAGGACAGCGTGAGCTTTTTCTTGGAGCCTTTTCCCGTGATATAGTGGCCTGCGCTAGTTGGGTGTCCTAAACCGTTGGTTGGATCCTTGAGCTGGTGACTTTACAACGCCGTCGACCGCCGGCCGTCGCCGGGCCAGCCATGTTTATTTTCCCCTGGGAGCTCAGGCGCCCATAGGCTGAAAGGTTTAATGATGAAAAGGTGAGTTCCTTGGTCCCGGGAGCTCTGCCGCCGGCGAATGTGCGTGGCCGGTCAAAAGATGGCCCTGTGTGGCTGTGTTCGATGGAGCACAATGCAAGCGGAACACAGATGCCATTGCCATGGGCGCCTAGCTACTGTCTCTGTCTGTGCGTGATCACAGCTGGTCAGAGACGGGAAGATTCCCGGAGTGTTCCATGCAGATGCAGAGATTCAGTTGGCGCCACCCTGGTTCTGAATCCTCTTCTGATGGAGACATGGCAGTAAACATAATGTTGTAATAACACTTTCTGCAGTGGTCTGGCATTTCAGGTTATTTTCAACAGTTTACGTGAGTGTGGCGGCACCTTCCGATCCGAATCATTACGCTTTAGAAGTTCCTTTTCCTTTTCCGAGCGACGTGCGCGTGCACAAGAACAGAGTTTTTTTGACTGCAGTCTTATTAGTTATTACCATGTGACAATAACCTCGGATTGCGGTGAAAGTGACCTGCGCCATGAATGGTGCCATGGCGCCATGGTGGACTAACATGGGTCAAAGAGTAGACACTTGCATTTCCACTTCTTTTCTTTATATATCTCTCTTTCATGTTCTACCCCCTCGTACTGATAGCCCTTTTGATTTGGGCGTCACAATGGTGCAAACCGGAGCACTTCATCTCCCTATAAATTGTCGCAGAGATCGCCCTTCTCGAATCAAACTCGCTCCAACCCAAGCTCAGGAGCTCAAGGACACTACTAGTGCTAGCACCGGCAGACTACCAGAGCAATATCCCCCTTCTCACGCTACACCCCCAGTGCGTAGACTCCACACATATATACTCGCGTGCTAAGATGGCCGTCGGTCTCGTCAAGCCGTCGTGGGCGTGCATTGCGATCATCGTCTTAATCGTCACGTCGTCGAGCGGCGCGGCGTCCGGCGAGGCGAGGAGGCTGCTGGTGGCGGAAAAGCACGCGGTCGAGGGAGCATGCGCCGGTGATTGTCGTCCCCCAGTGCATGGTCTCACGGCGACGACCACCAGCATGATGGCGACCACCGACGGGCGGCCCACGGCTCCCGGACACAGCCCAGGGATCGGAAACAAGATCGCTGGCAACACCCGTTGAATATACATACATCTCATCGGGGTCGATCGATCATCATCGTCATCGTCATCATTCCCTTTTAATGAAACACGTGTCACGGACACGTTGTCGGTCGTCGTCGTCGTCGTCGTCATCTGCGCGCGTTCCTTCGTTACATGCAGTCCAGCCGTCCAGGGATCGGCAGCAAGATTGCTGGCAATGCAACACCCGGCCCGGCCCGTTGAGTATACATCAACGAAGCCTTGATTTGCTTGATGTAATAATGTAAATGCATGTTTCTTTGTTTTTCCTTGTGATTATTGTACATGAGATAGCGCATCATGGACGTATAATGCAAATTTCCTTTATTTTCCTTTTCCTTCTTTTGGAATAAAGTTAATCATGTTTTATACGGTCTCTGTGTCTTTGTGTATATATAATAAAACAGTACTCTATGTCCCTCTCTTCAGAGTTCATATACGTAGAAGCAGTGTATTCTAAATAGCGGGCTAAGACATTTAGCGATCTCCCTCCGAAAACAGCTAATAGCGGCAAATAGTGCCTAAATTTGTACATAGAATCAAGGAGTATATAGGATATGTGGCCACTTTCAACGAGATAGTTAATGGAGACGACTACTGCATGCAGAGGTCGGAAATGAAGTGCCCCGCGCCTGGCCATTTATAGCAACAAACAAAAACATGCAACGATGTGTGTCGATTGGAGCACGAAGAAAAGGAATCTAGCAAGTACTCCTAAGTAGAGTAAGCTCAATAATAAAGTCAAGTGTTTAGCTATTACACAAGTTGTAAAAGACAAACTATACAATACTGGTTCTTATTTGCCTATATATATATATTTTATCTATGTCCCACCTTCTTTTTCTTGATCTCCCTCAGAGCGAGCCTAATAATACAGTCGACTACTGGCTATAAGAGTTCTTTGCAACATTCTCTCAACCCATCCATATAATAGTTAGTTCTTCATAATTAATACATGATCCACTTGTCTCTCTCACAAAGTTTCCCACTTATCATCTGTCTTCTCTCCTTCAATCAGCATTTAGTCAGCTTACAACCTCTAACTATACTTGCTCTTAAATTCATTTAAAGTACGGACCCACAACTGCATATACTTCCGTGTCCAGCTTGTTGGTGAGAGTTAGCTCTTCTCTCTCCTCTCTTCTCTTTTCCATATTAGTATATATTTTTTCTCGAATACGCAGGAGAGCTTCGTATCATTGCATTAAGAAGAAGAGTTGTAAAATACAACACACACCACGCACACATTGTTCAGCACAAACAACGCGCATCTAGCGCGCTAGGTGGTCTAACATCCGAACCAACCTAGCATACTGCTCCCCGGTTCGATATTACATAAATGGAACAACCAACGTGTGAACACCGCCGCGCCCTATGAGTCTTCCACGAAGAGCTCGCACGCGCGCCCGTTGAACGCTGGAAACAGCGCGTCAAGGGCCTCCACCTGGCTCGACGATAAGGTCCCAGAACGCAAGACGTCGAGTATCCCCTTGGGCGCAGGTGAAACAGTAGCGGCCGGCGGCGCAATCCTCAACCGCTGCTGGAGGAGTACCTCTCCCCGCTGGGAAGCAGGTATGTGTGCCAACGGTTGGGCGGCAATCCGTGTGCTCCTACGCCTGACAGGCAGGGGCCTCCCGGCTCTCGCCCTTTGTCGTGGTGGAGAGGCAATCAGGGGCGGCTCTCGCTCGACCCGCACCTCATCAAGAAACCGTGCGAGGCGCCGAGCGGCCTCGCGCGACATGGGCGTTTCGTCTCCAATCTCGACGTCGGGCTGACCCAACCGAGGAGGCGTGAGCAGCGCTAACTCCTGCGCCGACGGCTGAGGTGAAAGGACAGCCGCCACCGAAGGCGGCTCCGTGAACCCCGAGGGGTGGCCACGTCGCCAAACTCGGCGTCAGGATGACCCACCTGAGGAGGTGTGAGCTGTGTCAGCTCCTGCGCTGACGGCTGAGGCGATAGGACAACCGTCGCCGGAGGCGGCTCCACGAACCCCTGGGGGGGCTCAACAGAGCAGCTCATGACGAACGCGGCGGCTAGGAGCTCCTCCAGCATCGGGTCGAAGGACCGCGCATATCGCCTCCGCAAGCGGGTCGTGGTCGGGGAGGCACAGCGCGGGCGCCCCTGCGGTGGAGCCCGACAGCGCTTGGGCGGCCCTAGGCGAGCGACTGTTGCTGTCAGTGGCAGCACCCGTTGCCACCACGATTCCCTTCCTCGTCCGTCGGTGCCGACGTCGACGACGCCTTCGCCGCCTGCGCCATCCGTCGTCGGACGTAGCCGCAATAGGCACTTCAGCAGCTGCACCCGGTGCCGCCCAACCCGCACCCGGCGCATCGCCTAGGGCACGCGGCCGGCAGCCCGGGGTAACCTCCCGGACTGAGCGTCGATCAGGGGCACCGACTACACGGGAAACCGGGAGAAGGCACCTTTCGCCGCTGCTTGCAGTCCCGGGCGAGGTGCCGGAACCCCATACAACGGAGGCAACATGGGGGCAACCGACAGGTTGCCACCCTGTGGGCGGTGGAGAGACAGTTGAAGCACTTCCCGTGAAGATCCACTGGGTAGCGATTGTGGGGCCGCTGGCTAGCCGGTGCAGGACGGGTGGGGTGTGTCCCACCGGTTCCACCACGCGACGCCAACGACAGGACCTCGTGCCAGCCTTCGGCATCCGGAGCAGAGATGCGCCGACGAGCGGAGCACCGTTCGCGACGCCCGAGGCACTGTCGGGCAGGGATGCAGCCCTCCACGGGCCGGGCAGGCAGGCCGTGCACTAACTCGGGGCGCGGCCGCCGCCCGCGCGCCGTGCCAGTGCCAACCAGGGGTCGCTTGTCCCGCTCAGCAGCGGCGCTGGCGCGGGAGCCACCGACGGTGGGGCGTGTCACGACCCGCTCCGGCAACAGCAGCGACTGAACCTGTGACCCCAGGCGGACTGCGTCGAGGTAGGAGGTTGGGGTCCTCTCTGCATCAGAGTTCTCGTCTGCCCAACGACGAGCTTTGGAACGCCCCATCGAGTCGTCCCCAGGATGGAATGGGGGGCGAAGGGGGGCAGAGAGGACGACAGGCTAGGCGCGGAGGGGTGCACGAGGAAGTTATCGTGCCCCGATGCCAGAGCAGCCCGCAGCAGTGAGCTAGGCGCCGAGCCGTTGTCGTCCTCGAAGACATCCTCGACGAGGACCACCGACCCGTCCTGCATCAGCCACGAATCGAGTTGGGCAGTTGTTGTACCCTGTGGCGGGTGACATGTTCCCCCACAGAGTTGCGGGGAGCCCGGTGACGACACACCTTCATCAGGTGTGGTAAAGCGGACGGCGGCGGCGCTAGGAGCTGCCTGCGGTGGCGGGCAGGGGCCCCAGCTCGCATGGTCCATACCCGATGTCAGGCGGACGCCGGAGGTGGGGGAAGCGGACGACGGTGGGGACTAGCAGCCGGGGTCCAGTCTTGCTGACGGTGGGTGCGGGGGCACGCCAGATCCGGGCCCCACGCAAGCAATAGAGGCGACGTCCGGCGGTGGAGGGGACAACGACCTAAGCGGCGTCGTTGGGCGCGAGGCGTGCCGCCCATGGCCAAGGCGGCGCGGGGCCCGGTCCAGGCGACTGGGGCTCGCCAGATCCGGGTCCCCCCACGCAGCAGAGGCGGCGGAGGGGGCGGTGGCCCATACGGCGGCGGCGGGCAGGCGTCGACAGCGAGCATAGGGGGAGCCTGAGGAGGGTCGGAGGAGGTGGAGGGGGCGGGTGGGGCGGAGGAGGAGAGGCCGGCGGCCGCCGGTGGCGGGGAAACCGCTGGCGCCGGCACCGACGGCGGATCGGGGGCGGTTAGGGCGGGGGTGCGGGGGAGCGCGAGTCCGGAGCCAAGAAACGGGGATGGGGAGGGGGAGGGGTGGCGGGGGAGGTGGGGGAGGAGGGGTAGGCGGGGAGGGTGGGTGCGACGGCCGGCGGCGCCGGCGGCGACGTGGTGGGGGTCAAGGTCGGGGACGGGTGAGGAGCCTCCTCAAAACGGCCCCCGCCTCCTCCGTCTTTCATTAGTATATATTTGTTTGGCTATAAGCCAATTGTTGTACTTGCTCTCGTATATGTCAACACCCATTGAAAAGTTAATGACATAATATATATGTGCAGAGATGCCTATGTTTAGATTTAGAGCTTGATAGATTAGTCTATGTGCATGGCTGCATTGCCGTCCCTGTCCACCGAAGGATCCTTATCATGCATGATTATTCTCTCACCGTACGTGCAACAACGATTTATTATGAATACGATCACTGATCAAATGATATTTTTCTTGCACAAGCTCAAGCTAGCTGGGTGCATGAAGAATCTCAGGATAATATCTCCGAAGTCCGAACTAATATCGAGGCACAGTGTCGTTATTAGTCATAACGTAGAGTATCTGTATCTCGGTTATGGTAGATGAAAAAGGCACACGTACAAAAGATCATCCACTTGGAACTACTAGTAATGTATAGTCACAGGTTATCAAGAATATTCCTAAAAGGTTGAGACAGCATTGGCCGCACTAGTTTCTGTGATGGCCATCTTTGACTCTCCTGCTCTGTCGCAACCTTCATCGGTCAGGATTGTTTGCCTGCATCTGCATCCACGCACGGTCAAACTGTACGAAAAGGAGGACCGCTCCATTCGCAGCTCTTGCCCTGAACCATTGATCTCATGCCTTTCTGGCACAATTGGGCGTATAAAATGAACTCCAGGGAGACAGGCATGCAGGCGATAGTGAGGTACAGCCAGCCTAACATGTAGTGACAAGCCTCCAAGAAAATCTTGCCATGGCAAAAAACGACGGCTCAGAGATGTTTAGGTACTTCGATTTCTCCTTAGCTAGCAGCGTTAAACTCTAAAAAGTTTGCTAAAAGAAATCAAAATGCTTCCTTTTCAGTTTCATTTGGGTGCAATGTATGACTCGTATACTAGTTTGCTATTAAATCAACTCTGCATATTTTTGTTGTTGCAGGAATTTTTAGCTACTTTGTCCCCAGAGAGAGGATCCAAATTAAATTAGTTTTCCATGTTCTCTTTGGCTTTCATCTTTGACTGTTTGAACGAATAATGTTCTAGGATTTAATGTTATTTGTTGCTATTTGTTTGAACATTTTATCTTTTCTATTCAGGCTGTCTGCCAGTCGCGGCAGCTGTGTCTTGTCAACACTGCATAGCACAGATAGCGTTGCTTTTAATATATTTTGAAGAATTGTTGCTTTTATTTTTCAATGTCGTTGCTTTTGTATGGTGCTACATTTATTATACTCACATGTTTCTTTTGTAGTATGTAACTGGTAGTTGAAATCCATGTTGCTTTTGTGTTTGTGTTACCTTATGGGACACACGCGTCGCTTGTATAGTATGTAACTGTAGTATTGCGCCACTGGATCTTGTGATTGGGCCGTATTCTTTTTTTTTCTTATGATCATCTGAGTCTGAATATTTAATTTTGGACACAAAATCGGATTTAATGAATTTGTTAATTACATGTTCTAGCATTAGTAATCTTTGGGCAGGCTCTGGGAGAGGCGGTCTCTAGGCAAGCTGAGCTAGCTCAATCTATTACACGCACTGATCTTCTTCGAGGTATGTAGGATGGAATCAGGCCCTTAAGGCATTAATTGGCCAGCATAGAGGGCAGGATTGGTAGATTGGAGGGCAGAGCCACTCTCCCAGAATCCACAGCTAGCTCCCTCTTCCCATCTCCACAGCTGCCGGCAGGTCGACCCCGCTTGATCGGTTGGGTGATGGTGATGACCATCAGGTCCCGGAAAAAGCCTTAATTTGCCTTATCTTCTTCGAGATAATGAAGGAGAAGATCTTCCAGATACTCACAACACGATGCGTATGTTCTTGATCCCCCAACACACACAATCATGTACCTGATTAGTGTGTGTATTCTTGCAGTGCCGCTATGGCCATGCGTTGTGCGAAAAGTGCAATATCCTCTGATAGGGCGGCAAAGAAAAATGCTATATGTGTGGTGTCGCCTTGTTAGATGGGACATACAACTGGTGCCACTTCTTGGAAACTCTGATGAGTTCCCTACGCGCCCGGTGTCCGCACGCGGGCTGTAGCCTAGAGCGTCACCTCCTGGAGAGCCACTGCCCCCACTGTCATCACTGCTACTGAAGGCGCAATTGATCAAAACCCCAACTTAAAGGGAAACACAACATCAACTGAAGACACCACCAGCGCTAGCGTGTCCGACTCGCCCGCCCAACCCACCCTAGTCACCACCATGTGGGACAGGTAGGCGGACCTATATTGAGGTTGTATTGAACCCAGAGGATAAATACAAAATTTGTTCGATAATTATAGAGACGATTAATAATTCATTCATAGGAGTTGATGCTGCGCCACCATGAGAACACGATGCAAGCGTGCCGTGGTAATAAATACAACTCAGTGATTGCAAGTACCGCTATCCATTTACCCTTGCCTTCTCCAGCATGTCGGAATTTACGCTAATAGTCACATGTTAGTCTCCATGGTATGCATTCACCCTAATGGTTCGCAGTTACCCTCTAGGGTGTGCATTACCCACGGAGACGAGGAGAGGAGTCGGCATTCAATGTGGCTGAGGCCGACGAGTGCTTGGGCCTGGTTGTGGGTGAGACTTCCGATTTTTTTTGACTCTTTTTTCGAAAGAATTTCTTAAATATGTTCCTGGCCGAAAGATTTCAAAAAATGGATCCTGTTCTTGGCGCCATAATCGCCGACGCCAAGATATAACGGCATGGTGCCAGGATCATTGGTGCCAAGCCCCTGACGTCGTGGCGCCGATGTGACAGGGTTCTTGGTGCCAGCCTCATTGGCGCCAAGCCTTGGCATCATAGATCTTGGCGCCAAGACCCTATTTTTAAAACATCAGCACCCTTCCTCCCCAAGCCATGCTCATTTTCTTCCTCCTTCCTCTCGGGTTTTTTCTTTCTCCACTTCGGCCAACCTCTTCAATCGACATATTGGACCGTAGAAAGTTGGATTTGATCCGTCGATCTTCGAGAGTTAGGTATCCTCTCACCTTTCCTTCTTTATTTCAAATCGATTTGGTAAAGTCAAGTCATATTCTTAACCTATGAAGCTTCACATGATATTGGTTCATGCACTTTTTTAAAATTCGTATGTATTATACAACCGTAGGATGCCTAGGCGTGAAAAAGCTAGAAAACAAAGGTATGCGGCGATCTTTTTCATCACATGTTAAACTCTAGGTTTTAGGATTTATTGTTATTTATTTTGTTATATTAGAATGAAATTTGTTGAATTGTAGTTATGGACAGATAACCAAAAGTCCCTACGTCCCAAAGCCGCTTCCTAGTGATGTACCAATACTCATGTGCTTCTGTGGCGATCCTTGCAAGGTAGATATTTCCGAAGACGAGACAACGTATAAGTAGAGGTATTGGACGTGTTCTAATTTTGCATGGAAGCCTATAGAGCGTCAACGTCGCAATACATTTATTATGAGAAATTGCTATTGTTTGTTAATTAATTTGTGTCATATGAAGTCTTGCATATTAATTGGTTTTGTAACAATTGACTTTGCTGCAGACCCCTCCACCGCTCTGTGATTTTGAGCAGTGGATCGACACTGAGATCAAGGAGGATGACATGCGGCTTCTACAAGGCCTGAAGGAGTAGGATGCTGAGCGTCTGGAGATATTACAGAAGAGATATAGAGAGGAGGCAGCAGAAAAGGAGCACAAGGAAGAGGAGGAAAGGATCTTGTTGCTGCGTATAGGGAGGAGAGGGATAAGAAGCTTGAGCGCGTGCGCCGAGCGAAGGCAGCGATGGAGGAGAATCCCGATGCCTAGAAAAAAGAAAAGTGGTCTTGTTTCACTCAGTAGTTGGCTAGTTGTATGATTTAACCATAGACAATGTGGCTGATGTAGTATGTAATGTGTTTAATGTAATGCACTTTAGGTAAATCATGTACCTAGGGCATGTTCTGTATTATTTAATTCATCGTCATGTACTTCATATACACTTTAAGTTATTTGACCTTTCATAGTGTTGTCGCTTTTATTATTTGTGGTCATTATATTAGGTTTAATGTTATTGAGGTAATGAAACTAGTTTTCGAAGTGCACATAAAACATAAGGAAGTAATTATATATCATAATTCAACACGCATAATATAGAGCATGACATGTCAGAACATGTACCAAATTAGGACACATATGTCCTGAACTAAACCTAACATGACTTAGGTAATTGGAGCGAACAACAAGCACATTACATGTCATGTGAGAAACATGTACGAAACAAGTGTACATAGTTCTTTGGACTAAATCTAACATGCCTTAGATAATTAAATCGAACAATAAACCTAACACGGATGTGGCATGTGAACACGATCGTCGCATTCTATCTAGTAGTGTGGCCACATAGCAGATTGTGTTACCCCTTCTCCACAGTACCCTCCCATTGTTGGTGGTGGAGGTGACGGGGGTGGTGGCGGAGGCCCGTTATTCTTATGATTATGGCAGGTGCAATATGGATCATGGTATAGTCCATCCTGTGAAACGCCACCACCATTGCTATCGTCGGCTTCGTTGTCCTTGTAACCGCTGCTAACTTTCCTTTCTAGTTCAAAGATATGATCTTGCAAGTAGTAGATGTACTGTGCGTGTGGATAGATTGGTCTAGGATCAACACACCTAGTGAAGTCATAGTTTTCTTGGACTCTGAACACTGCATTTCAAAGATTTTAGTGAACAATACAGTGAATTTGACCTATAAGATGCAATGCAATGGAGAAAAAAATTGAGTAAAGAATTTTAAAACCAATTACCTCTGCGCGTGGACATTTGAAGAAACGACGACCTCCATCCAAACCCTCCACGAACATCTACACTAAGCAGTCATCATCATGTCTACATTTTGACCAATCTTATTTCCGGTTATCGTATCCTCGGAGAGGGCACTCTTTGGTGAAATCTCTCTTGGTCTCGATCAGAAAATGATACACTGATTCATCAAAGTCTTCCAGACCTAGAGACCCCTCCCACACAATGGGAGTTCCCTTCATCCCCTTCCCTTCCCTCTAGATGACCCTCCAGACATTACTACTCACACGCAACCAACTACTGGTTTCAAGTGAGTTGCATCGTATGAAGGAAGGTGTATATATAGGCAGTAGTGGAGTAGGAAGCTATTGTAGTGTGGCTTCATGCTCCTAAAAAGCATACTACGTATCACTGAAAAGTCTATTTTGTAGGACACTGTAACGGCCTAGATGCCATCCCCGAAAGCCTATTTGAAAAACTAAAATGCCTATTTGAAAACTCATCTAAAAAGGCTAGATTCCTTTGATCAATCCATTCATTTGTAAAAGGCGATGTACGATAGGATGGTGACATGATAAATAACTGAAAAGATTACATGCTATCGGTGTACTGTACAACTTGATATGTGGCAGAAAATTTTGGCAGGGTTTCCCTGTTTTTTGATTCAATGCAAACACAAATATCACATTAACATATGTCATCAACAAATATTTATGACATTCATCTCAAATAATATATATGAGCAACCTAAAAGCCCATAAAGTCCTTAATATGCCATAAACTCCATAGTAGCTCATACAATACATAATAATAGGCTCGAATAGTCCATAATAATACATAATAAAAGTCAACAAGCCTACCATAATCCATGAAACCATCTAACTTAAAATCTACCAAAACCCTCACTGCCTCCTAGACCTACACTTGCCCTTGTGTCCAAGAGCGTGGGTGCCTGAAGTGTAAGGGTCGGGTGGTCGACATCACCTAGTACCTACCTGCTGCATAGGCTAAGTCAAGGGAGCATCCTCTAGCTAAGATGGTCCAAGCTCCTCGTGCCCTGGTCCATGTCCTCATGGTCGTCGTCCTCGTCCTCGGTGGAAATGCCTCGTGACCTTGTAGGTGCATGGCTAGATGAACGTACACCACCTCTGGCTGTAGAAGACATGTGCACATCCTACGCCGTGGCTGTCCTGCAACCACAGCGCGTAGTGGCACGGCGTAGCCGATGTGCTAGTCTCTGGTGCACAAAATCATGTCAACTGAATGCATTGAACGTGTTAGTAATCTACTATTTGCATATTTGTAGAATCTTACGTCAAGGAAGCTATGCGTGTCGTTGTCTGTCACCCTCAGATGAAAGCGCTCTATTTCTTCAAACGACACTCTGAGGGTGTTGCCCTACAACAAAGTTCTAAGTTATAATTCATTGTTACGCAAATCGATATAAAAAATAGAGCAAATGACATACCACTCTGTCCAAGATCGGTCTTGCCTCCACCTGGTGACCTACATGAGTAGAGTGGTCATACACCGTGTCCTCGTCCTTGGACAACTCAATGTCCACGTAGTCATCGTGTGACCACTATAGCCTAAGCCTCGGACGAGTCGCTAAGTGGTACCAAGCTTGGTACCGCCTGTACTCATTGTTCGTGTGCGGCTCGTCGTTGTCGTCCATGTTTTTGTCGAACATCTCCCACTTGTTAATGTAGTCTTGGTGGTGCCGGTCCCAATCAAAGATCTTCCTGTTTTTCTTACGATCGAGCCTGCAAAACACGTATACCAAAGTTAGTGAACATAATGTGACTATAACATGCATGTATGGCAAAGTTAAAAATTTTGGCAGTGTTTCCTTTGTTTATTGAAGGAAACCACACATATATGCATTCCATACACATACAAACATAACAACAATTATTTTATCTATCTCATTCGATATTCATGTGATAATAATAGAAGTGCAAGTCTAGGAAAACGGTCCAATTGAAAGAAGAGAACACTTGTGCAAGTCAACACCGATCGACACTGGAGACGGTGGCCAAAGCTGCCTCGCTCCAAACTAGCGTGCAACTCTATGTGGAAAGTGGTACTCGATAGCATAGAAGCAGATACGAGGGCACCTCACCTTATAGAGCTCGCTGTCGCTATCACACACATTGCTCACCAAAAAAGGAAGTACCCCCTCGTCCTCGTATAGCTCCCAAGTCACCTGCAACATGTCCAAACAAGATGTTAGATAGCATAATAAATAATTTATTGAATCCACCATGCATAATAATTTATACTTACATTAGAGGTCATGAGCCTATCTAGCTCATTCATATACTCTTTGTACGCCCGCTCCATCCTCACGTGAGGAACTATTACCTGGTCTCACTGGTACGCCCACGTCGGCTGTAGACGTGCGTGCTGACCTGGGAACTAGTCATGAGGAGCCAGCATCATGGGACGAGCAACTGGAAGCCACGACCACATCCATAGCTAGAGTAGGTACACCCACCCACCAAGTGAGGCTGACTGCGAAGACCGCCGACACGCCTCGCAAAGCTAGCGGTAAAGAAAATCTAACACTACAGAGCCCCAGCTGTAGTGACCCGCCTAGTCCCAGTCAGTAAGGCAGTGGATCCACATCCACGATGTAGTGTCCCCCATTCCGTCGGGGAAGATAACACAACCGAACAAGTGTATGATCCACGCCCTGTAATAGTACTGAACTATCTGGTCGTCTGCCTCTGGAGGACACTATGCGAACTCTGCCCGGAGCCAGGAGATTAGAACACCAAAAGTGCATGCCCCTTGCTCACCCACCTCACATCCAAGGAAGGCCTCCACCCGAGCTCTCCAACCCTCTAACCTACACCGTCCTGTCACTGTCGTCCCACGAATCCTCAGACCTAGCATTTTCTAACAGTCCTGTAGCGAGACTGTCATCTCCCCAAACACTGAGGTTTTGGAGAATGCTGTCACACGGGAGTCATTGTGGCCATGGATGGACCGAACCTTGGACTTTTCATGTGCTAGCCTTGTGGGCTGGTACCCTAGGCCGTGGGGTGCCCGGTGCGATCAGGCCCCGCTGCCCGTTTTCGCCCCCTTTTGGATTGTTTTTGCTCATTTTGCCCCTTTGACTCATTTCTAGACTGACTTAGCCATTTTTAGCCACAGCTTTGTGTAACCTAACCTTTTTTTGCCTGCAATTACCCATTCTCGGCATGGTGTGAATCGTTTTCGCCTCCTGTGACCCGTTTTCGCCTCTCGTGAACAGTTTTCGGCCCGGCGTGACCCGTTTCTTCCCCAATGTGACCCATTCTCTTCTCTCATGGGTCATGAGCCATATCTATCATGCACACTATGAGTCCTAGTCATGCCCACCATCCATGCAAAATATCCCATTCTAAAAATGAGCCATTGGGGTTATAGGAAAGGCAAGGTGCTACCGCTCTGGCCTCCTCTGTTGATTCATTATCTTCTTTTATGGTCCTTCACTTGACTTGAACCAGGAACAAACTTGACCAAAATGAGGCAAGATTGTCTTAAGGAAAGTCATTGTTGGGTTTATCTCCTCATTAGAGGGGTATTTGAAATCATGGGCGACTAGTGGTTTCACAACAGTTTACCCAGGTCTCAACTGTCCTCACCCCTCACCCCCTACTATACCTGAGGGGCATCCCCCTCCCAAAAGTTTTGAGAGTTCTCCCACACAAAACCACATAGTTTTAGAAGACCACATGGAATCCATGTGATATGAAGTTTTCCCACGTTTTTGCTCAGAAACTGGGTTTTGGATAATGGGGTCGCACGGGAGTCGTTGTGGCCATGGATGGACCAAACCTTGGAATTTCATACACTAGCCCCAGGGGGTCCACGGGGTGCCCCGGTGGGATCGGGGCCCGCTGCCTATTTTCGCCTCGTTTTGGCCCATTTTGGCCTGTTTTCGCTCATTTTGTCCCTCTTGCTCGTTTTCGAGCTGACTTAGCCATTTTCACCCTTGGCTTTGCCTGACCTTGCCTTTTTCACCTTTTGTTACCCGTTCTTGGCGTGATGTGAACAATTTCTACCTCCCATGACCTATTTCATCTCCCTGAACTGTTTTTGGCTCGATGTGAGCCGTGTTCCACCCCAACATGACCCGTTTCCGTCCCTCATGAGTCATGAGCCATATCCGTCACACGCGCTATGAGTCTAGTCATGCCCTCCATCCATGCATGCATACACGTTGTTGCATGCATGCACATGCACTTAGATATACACTATACCTACTATATCTAGATACACAAATCAAAATGTCATAATTTGGAATGGAGCGAGTAGTTCATTACCACCAGTACCGCTGATAGGATTGCAGGAATATCCCAAAAGCTGAGAACGCCGAGCATCGAGCTTGTTGTGGCCAGCTTTGACCCTCCTTGCCAGTGCCTATCGACCGTCGCAACGTTCACCTGTTAGGATTGCATATTGCAGACCAAGCCGTACGAGTAAAAGGAAGTTCTCCACTGGCTGTGGGCCCTAGGTAGCCCCTCTTTGGATCTCTGCACCATCGATCACATGGCTCCGACTCCATAGGCGTAAAAAAATAAAAATGTGGGCAAACAGAGGCAGGACAGCAGGACATCGTGTAGCATAGCCTAACATGCATCGCCCTAGAAGGGAGATTTTTAGCAGCTATTTCCTTCAGAATATTCTCAACTTTGCAAATGCCCAAGGATTGATCTCTTTGCCAATTGATTTGCCTCACAATCAAGAGTTTCCAATACTACAGTATGCTGATGATACCCTGGTATTCCTAAATGGAAGTGTAAGGCGGATTTTCTTCTTAAAGGCTTTACTTAACTCTTTTGTTGAGTGCACAGGGCTAAAGGTCAACTACCGCCAACACTTTTGTTGCTCCAAAGGATCCCTCCCTTTTACTTATCAGCTAGGTCTACCACTAAGCTTAACCAAACCCACTGTGGCTGATTTCTGGCCCTTGGTCACTCGTTGTGAAAGAAGATTGGTGAATACCTTTGTGTTCTTAAGCCAAGAAGGAAGACTAGAATTGGTGAGTGCAGTTTTCAGTGCACTTCCTACTTTTTCTATGAGTACATTCCTTTTATCAAAGACAATTATTATGCAAGTTGATAAATATAGAAAGCACTACTTGTGGTGGGGGTTTGATCTTTCTAGTAAGAAGCCATCTAAGGTAGCTTGGCAACAATTGGTATGTGCTTCTAAAGACAATGGGGTTTAGGGGTTCTCAATTTACAGACATAGAATGAGAGCCTTCTTCTAAAGATTTTGCATAAGTTTTATATTCAAGTTAATATCCCCTGGGTGCATCTTTTGTGGGCATTTTACTATCCTAACGGTAATCTACCTATGTCACATGTAAGAAAGGGATCTTTCTGGTGGCGTGACTCACTCAAATTGCTTGATCAATTCAAAGGCATGGTTTCAGTATTGGTTCATAGTGGATCATCTTGCCTTTTCTGGTTAGATGTTTGGAACAATCACCTCCTCTCCCAACATTTTCTACACCTATTCTCTTTTGTCAAGAATCAGAAGCTTTCAGTGCTGCAGGTTGTTCAGACTTCAAACCCTCTTGATCTCTTTCACTTGCCCCTATCTGATGAAGCATATCAGCAATTTCAAGATCTCCTCCTTGTCCTAGATGATCTTCATCTTCGAACTGAACCTGATCAATGGACATATATTTGGGGTTCTTTAGTTTTCACTCCTAAGAAGGCTTACAAACATCTGTCAGGTTCACCACAAGTTCATCTAGTGTTTCGATGGCTTTGGAAAACTAGTTGTCACAACAAGCGTAAGATTTTCTTTTGGCTTCTTCGGGACAGATTGAGTACTAGACAACTTTTGAGAAGGAGGAATATGGTTTTGGAAGATACAATTGTGTTTTTTGTGCTACATTACCAATTGAGGAAACAGTGACACATCTGTTTCTCATCTGCCCCTTTGCACAAATTTGTTGGGCTAGCTTGGGCTTGCTGGTCCCCCAATTTGAAGATCAATAAGCCACAATTGTCATGTTTAGAGTCCAGTTGCACTGTCCGTTTGCTATGGAGATTCTGATCACGATGTGTTGGAGTATTTGGTCAGTAAGAAATGACCTTATTTTCAGGGGGATCCAACCATCTCTTCAACGTTGCAAAGCTATTTTCAAGAGGGAATTTGCTCAAGTTATCCTTAGAGCAAAAGCTGGATATGAACCACAAATTAGTCAATGGCTAGAAGTATATGTGTAATTTTGCTTATTTACTTTGTTTCCTTCTTTGTTTCGTGATACACTTTGTAAAGCCTTGCTTTTTGTTTTTATTAGTAAAAGCCAGTAGGGGGCAACCCCTCCTGTATTCATAAAAAAGGGGAGATTTTTGCATTGGCGGAAAAGCGACGGCTCATGAGTTTCTCCTTGAGTAAGTGTTAAATATATACTACCTTTTCTTTTAACTTTTGAGTTTACTAGAAACGCCCGCTTTTAGTTTTGAATGTGCATAATGTATGTCTCGTATACGAGTCAAAACCTACGTGGATGGGACGAGCAAAGAAAGATTTGAGTTGTCTAGCAGTTTGGAAAAGAGGAAAAGCAGGTAGCCACCAAAGCGAAGTTCCATCACCTCGGGAGCCAACCAACGAAGCAGAGGAACAGAATTGTTGGCACGAGCCGAGAGGACAAAAGAACTCAAGAAAATCCAATATATGGCAACCTTTTCTCTCCACCCTCTCCTTTTTTTTTGGTCGTAAAATGAACTGATGGCGATGGACAATCCTAATCACTGTAACTATGATTTGTTGTGTACTAGTCTTAGTGGACATTAGGTTTTTATGTGGAACAATTCAAGCCAGCGTAAGCATATGCATTTGGTTAGTGTTTGTGGTTAATGGCTACCCTGCACATGCATGTAATATATATAAACCGTATCTAATAAAATTATTTAAATTTTGTTGCATGTAGTTATCTCCCATAGTAGAGGTGGATAATGTGAGAAAAGTTCGTTACTTTTATAGTCTTGTATAAACTTGCATAAAAGTCTATGCTAGCAGCTGTACACGGCCACGCAGGTACTAAGCCATAAGCCCGGATACACATGCATGGTTGCATACGCATGTCATCAAAGGCAACCAATATTATCTACTGTACGTTTATACCGGTACCACCCACGAGAGTATGGTACGGCTCTGGCTTAATGGTTACGTCCTAGCTCTGTCACTTTTTAACTGTCGTTTTGGTTTCCTCAGAAGTCAAACTTACTCGATTTTAATCAAATATATACATAAATAAAAATATTTATGGTATATAATTAATATTATTAGATAGATCATTGAATTTATTTTCATAATAAACTTATTTTGAGATATAAATGTTGCTAATATTTTGTATAAATCCAATCAAGCTTAAAATTTGGCCGGCACGTAAACCATAACGACAAAAAATAGAGAGAGTGAGTATGAAGTGGCAGACCTACAACTCTGTTATGAAACAGTGGCCATAGGACACTGCTAGGAGTTAAAATTTTCTTGCCCATAGAGCTTGTTTGGTAGAGTTTTATTTTCTAATTCTTAACTCTAGCTTCTTGATTCTCTAATGAAGTGATTATGATTAATTTTGATGGAGAATTAGGGTAAGGAGTATGTGAAAAATTGATCTGAAGTGATTCTGATGGAGATTAAGTATTGAGGAGCATTTTTTTACTTGTAGCTCCTAGTGAAAATGAACAATGAAGAAGTGATTCTTATCTACTTCTCACTAGAATATGTGCAAAGTTTTGCTGTTTGGCTGATAAAGGGTGATTCTCATGGAGAATCTACTCTAAGAAGCACAGCCAAACATAACTTGTTTATTTTTTCTATAAAAACAAACCAATAGTCAGGTTTGAATTCATTGGTGTTATTTATTAGAAGCTAAATTTAGTATTAGTGAATTTAAGTATTTAGCTAATAGTTCAATTAATAGTTTAAAATAAACTATCTAGCTAATTTAAAAGTTATTAACTGGGTTCATTAGCTAAGTACTAGTACTAACTATTAGATGGACCAAAACGAGCTCAACTTAGTTTTGTTTACAATTTGCACGTTGCAGAGCACACATGAAAACCCTACTCCTATAAACATCTTCGAAAGACCAAGTCGGTAGATATAGAAGTTGATGAAGTGACTATAGGCGCTTTGTTGTCAACGAGCACATTATGTCTACCACTGAAATAATATCATTATTAAATTCCAAAATAAATCCAAAAAAATACATGCACTAATGACAAGTCGAGAACTTAACCTGTAGGAACACGTTCTACCATAATTAATCTAATAACCCGCTAATCTATGCTTAGCTGGGAACTAATAGATTAACCAATAGCCTCGTTTAAAAAATGTTACTGCCGTTCCTCTATTAGTTGTTTAATTTTAGCGTTAACGGATCAAACATACGGCCAACAGTATTCTGTTTATAATCGAGGTGAAAGGTGAAGTAAGACGGGAATTGTGTAAAGAAGAAGGGCGAGCGACGAAGAGCAGGAACTGTGTGAAGTAAGATGGGCTTTGACGTGCCACAAAAGGCTTTTTAACATGGTTCGTGCTTCAGTTTTGGACTACCTATGGGTTACAGCATCGGGCCGGCGGCAGGCCCACTTCACTTAGGCCCGTGCTTTCTCTGATTGATGGGAACCTCAGACAGAGGACGAGACAGCATCACTGCACCCTGACCAGAAACAGACGAAGAATTTACAGACCCTGTTGTATTGTACTACTGTAGTGTCACCGCAATAAGGCCTTGTTTAGTTACCAGACTTGGGGGTGGCCAATTCTGCACAGTGCCACCCCGAGCACTGTAGCACTTTTGTTTTTAATGCAAAAAAATTTCTAAAAATTGATTAATTAGACTCAAAATGTTCGTCTCGCAAAGTACAACAAAACTATGCAATTAGTTTATGATTTCATCTACATTTAATACTCCATGCATTTGCCGGTATTTTGATGTGATGAGAAAATAGTGGAATTTGAGGATGAATTCTAAACAAGGCCTAAATACCACATTACAGTACGATTTACCCTGAAGAACTTACAGACATCGCACACCAGCAGTGGCCTCCCCGAAATCATTTGAACCAGGGAAGGGTGAAGCGACAGGCCAGGCGACCACTTGCAACTTGCAAAAGCAGCGCTGCGATTAGCTCACACTCCACATGCGTCGTGTCTGTTTGCTTGCCTGCCTGCCTCTGCCTCTGCCTGCTAGAGTGCTAATGCTAGGCACCAACAACAATAAACACACCCACCCACACACTCTTGGAGATGGAGATTCGGGGGTGTGTGCTCCCAAAAATTTTTCGCTCCGTCCCATCAGATGTTTGAACATATGCATAGAGTATTAAATATAGATAAAAAATAACTAATTATACAGATTATGATAAATTTGCGAGACGAATTTTCTAAGCCTAACTAATCCATGATTTGATAATGTTGTCCTACAGTAAACATGTGCTAATGACGGATTAATTAGACTTAATAAATTTGTCTCGCGGTTTCCAGGTGAGTTACGTAATTAGTTTTTTCATTAGTATCCGAACACCCCTTCCGATATCTCATAAAACATCCGATGTGACACTCCAAAATTTTTCACCCCAACATCTAGGCTGTGTTTAGTTCGTGAAAAGAAAATTTTTTGGTGTCACATCGGATGTTATATGGGATGTCGGAAGAGGTTTTCGGATACTAATAAAAAAACTAATTACATAGCTCGCCTGAAAAACTGCGAGACGAATTTATTAAGCCTAATTAATTCATCATTAGCACATGTGGGTTACGATAACACTTAAGGCTAATCATAGACTAATTAGGCTTAAAAGATTCGTCTCGCGATTTTTAACTAAACTGTGCAATTAATTTTTTTCCATCTATATTTAATAGTTCATGCATACATCAAACATTTGATGTGATGGATGAACCTAGCAATTTTTAAAAACTAAACCAGGTCTAAACACCCCCGATTCTAAACCAGCAATTTTTAAAATGCCCGCTCAGCACCCAGCAGTGCAAGGTGGGACGGCGGCGTCCGCAGGCAGGCAGGCGACCTGATGATGCCAGCGCAAGGCTGCATGCGGCCTGCCTGCAGCCTGCAGGTGCACCCAGGCACCTTTTAGATGCCAAAAATTTTACCAAAATTTTTAGATTTTCCGTCACATCGAATCTTTGAACGTATGCATGAAGTATTAAATATAGATAAAAAATAAAACTAATTACACAGTTTAGACGAAATGGACGAGACAAATCTTTTAAGCCTAATTAGACTATGATTGGACAATATTTGCCAAATAACAACGAAACTGCTACAGTAACATTTTGCCGAAAATTTTGCCACCTAAACAGCCTCCCAGCCGAGCAGCCTTTGGCCGCTTATCACTCGCAGTGCGCAGGGCCGTGGAAGGCCCTGACATGTGGTTTTATCCTCGGCCGCCTCCCTCCCACTGCCGGGCCTTATTTAGATTTTAGAATTTGGCCATCAAATTCACTACGTAGAATTCCTATTCCATATTATATCAAAATATCGACACATATATTAAATATTAAATATAGATGAAATAAAAAACTAATTATACGGTTTTGTTGTACTTTATAAGACGAACATTTTAAGCCTAATTAATTAATGTTTAAATAATTATTATTAAATTAAAATAAAATTGCTACAGTATGCCGCGACACTTGCTATGCAAAGTTTGGTTCTAAGGGCGTGTTTAGATGTAAAAATTTTTGGGGAAAAGTTCCTGTAGCACTTTTCGTTGTTATTTGGCAAAATTTGTCTAACCATGGACTAACTAGGCTCAAAAGATTCATATCGACATTTACAGATAAACTGTGCAATTAGTTATTTTTTTACCTACATTTAATGCTCCATGCATACGTCCAAAGATTTGATGTGACAGTTACTATACAAAAATTTTTGAATCTTTTTAGATATCTAAACAGGCCCTAAATTTTGGAATCTAAACATGCCCAGTCCCCCGTTTTCTTTATGCGATGATGGTGATGATAGGGGCATGGTAGGGCTTGGTTGTCCGTGGCGCTGGGCGCGGCAGAGTGGACAAGTGCTAGAGTCTGAATCTGTGGGTGCAACTTGCAGTTACCCGGTTGTTTTTCTCTGGCTGCGACTGCGATGCATATCCTATCCACGGCGGCAAGCAGCAGGGGCTGTTCATGCGATAGATTCAGATTCAGTAAAAGAACATGGAATTTCTTTTTTTTGGTCCATTTCGTTTCTTCAGCGTTCCCGGTAGTAGTGAACAAAGTTCCCAAAAAGTATACACATCTTTATTGCATGCCCTGCAATAACGCTGATATAATAAACAGATGAAAAACCCTCAGAAAATGAATTTTCAATGGTGCATGTTGATCAACATTCTTGATCTAATAATAGATATCGCATGCTCATCATCCAAAAGAAACTTCATTTTGCGTAGCCAAGACCAAGACTTTTACTCTATTTCTCTGCATGTTTTTATTTCTCGCTCCAATTTATTTTTTCTCCTCTCCTGGCTGGCAATTCCATGAATGAATGAAGAAACAACTAGAAATTATATTTGTTTTTTTATCGTTATCATCTTGGCCGCTCCATGCCTCCATGGCTCCATGCCCATCCGCACCCTAATCGAAAGTCAGAAACGAGTCTACGTGTAGCCCGCAGGGGCCGGGTCAGGCTCAGGCAGGCCGACATCGGCGTGGATCCGGTCAAATTCCCCTACCGACGGCCTGCCAGCCGTCCACGCGCTCCATCGGACGGCTAGCTGCCGCCGCTCACCGATATCCTCCTCCGCCGCCTGCTTTATTTAGCCTTCTCCTGCGAGCTGCTCCTGCTCCTCTTCTTCCCTCCACTCGCCTCCAAATTTTCTCTCTCTCCGGCCCCTTCTTCTCTTCTCACCACCATAGCCACCTCTCTTTCTATCTCCGGCGCCGCGCGGGTGCAGTGGTAGAGTGACCGACCATGCAGGCGGCGGCGGTGAATGGCGCGGGCGACGTGCAGAAGCCTCACCAGCAGCAGCAGCCGGTGGTGGTGGGGGCGCCGCCTCCGCCGGCGGCGGCCGTGGTGCCTCCCCATTGGGTTGCCATGCCGTTCGCGCCGCCTCCCGGGGCCGCGGCCATGGTGATGCAGCCGCACCAGATGGCGCCACCGCCGCCCCAGTTCGCGGCGGCCCACTTCCTGCCGTTCCACGCCGTCGCGCCGCCGCCGCCGCGGGCGGCGCCCGTGCCAGCGGTCGCCCTGGGCTCCCCCGCGCCGCATCAGGCCGGGCACGAGGACAACAAGACCGTCTGGGTCGGCGACCTCCATTACTGGATGGACGAGAACTACCTCCACAGCTGCTTCGGCTACACCGGCGAGGTGAGCACGGATGCGCGCGCGCCCTCGCAAGCCCAGATCTTGCCCACGGCCGTGCTAATATTCCCGAGTCAGCTAGCTCCACGAAAAAATGAAACCAAAAAAGATGTTTCTTTTGCACCCGCCCATGAATCTTTCTTTCTTTTGTTTGACGTGACAAACGCGTGTTGTTTTCTCCCTCAGCTCATGCTCAGCCTCAACTCAACCAGCCAACTAAAAATGGCAATTTGATGCGTTCGTTCGTTTCCAAAATGTGCCCGGCTCGGCCTGCGCGAGCAGGAGAGAGAGTACTCCTAGAGTCCTAGGTGGTGGTTGCAGTTGCAGATGTGGGACTGGTCACTCCCGTCACCATGCTGAAAAAGGAAACGGGTTCGGCAACCGTTGGGTAAACGGCAGGCATGGATCTGCGAGCTGGAGCTGGAACTGGAAACTTGCAGTGCCCAGTGCCTCAGACCTCATGCTCGTTAGATTGGCCCTTCTATTGTACTGGACTACCGGTCTGCGAAAATATTCCGCCTGATGTACCGGCACCCCGTGATGTGCCATTGCCACACCTGTTGCAGTCCTGACTGGCAGATTTCCTTTTAGGTGTTTTGGGTTCCTAGCACCATGGTTATTAGGGTACTTTGTTCTTTTCGTGATGAAGACATGCTTAAACGATATGGCTTATTTATTTGGATACCGAACAATATTAGCTACATAATGTCAGAATCAATGCTGTCTTTCAGTAGACTGAATATTATAAAAAGGAAAGTAATGGTAGCATTTTGGAAGAAAATATATAGAAACGTGAGTGTCATGGAGAAGTATTTGGTGAAGTTCAGTAACGTTCGGTGTAATAATGAAGAAAAATAAGCCTATAATTAAAGTTCAAACTAAGCATTTTTAGTTTTTGCTGCTGCTGGTGTTGACTAAGCCTTAAGCCCTTGGTTGTTACTCTGCCATTTCAATGGATATTTGGTGTGTTTAAGTGAAACCTATCTTGTGATGCAGTTCTACATTTTTTTCTATTTATTTGGATGCCTAAAGTCCAAACTTGCACTAACGGCTCATAATGCATTGTAGGTTGTGGCAATTAAAGTTATTCGCAATAAGCAGACTGGACAGTCTGAAGGATACGGATTTGTTGAGTTCTATAGTCATGCTGCAGCTGAAAAAGTCCTTGAAGGTTTTTCCGGTCATATTATGCCAAATACCGACCAGCCTTTTAGGTTAAACTGGGCATCGTTTAGCATGGGAGATAGGCGTTCAGATGTTGCTTCAGATCATTCCATATTTGTAGGCGATCTTGCTTCTGATGTCAATGATGCCACACTACTGGAGGCTTTCTCCAGCAGGTACTCCTCTGTCAAAGGTGCCAAAGTTGTAATTGATGCTAACACTGGTAGATCCAAGGGCTATGGCTTCGTGAGATTTGGAGATGACAGTGAGAAGACACACGCCATGACTGAGATGAATGGTGTGTATTGCTCTTCTAGGCCCATGAGAATTGGCCCAGCAACTCCAAGAAAATCATCAGGTTCAGTTCATAGTATCCATTTATTATATCTACTAGCTTTCGTACTTCTTTCTTCATGGCTGTGTTATTTCACAAATCCTTGTCTTTGTAGTATCCAAGTTTATGCAGTTAGGTTTCTTTGTTTTTTATATAATCCGTTGTATTTTAAAACTAGACAGAGCATAAGTGATTTATTTATTTATTGGTTCCAGTGTTCATTTGGAGAAAGTATTGCGATCCTCTGTCACTTTTCATATGATTCAAGTTGCATTTAACTGTTAAATCCAATTGAATAGGTGTTTCTTGATTTTTTCGCTTCATTTTAAATGTTGACGTTCTATTAGGGGAGTAGGGATCATATTTATGGTAGTTTATTAGTATTAGTTAATATCTGAATGTGGCTTGTGCATTATATTATCATGTGAGATTCTAGTAACTTGAGCACTCATGGGAAGTGGAAATTATCTTTTGACATTAGTCTGCCCTTTAGCATCGCTTTAGCCTTTTATATTTCAAAGCTCTCTTATATTTTGACTTGTTTTCATTTTGTTTGATCAATGACTAGTCTTTCATGTTTCAACTGCTTACAATGTACCTGTCTGTTTTCTTTCTTATTAGGTATAATTTGGTCTCCTTCCTATACTTTAAAAACATCATTTGCCACTAAAAAAAGGAAGAGAAACATCACTTTACTGGAACTTTACAAAATTTGACATTTATCATCCTTCCTTATCTACTTTACTCTTTTTTTTATCCTGTCACAATGCTAACAACTTATTTGTTCTTTCTGTTCTGTTCTGGGGTCAGAACGAACATCATATTCTTGTGGCAGTTTAGTTCTCTAATTCCAAATAAACATGCTGGTTGATGTTTATTGATTAATCCAACACATACTTGAAAGACTATAACATCATGTAAGAAGGATTTATATTTAAGATATGGACTGCTTTGAAAGATGCTGAAACGAGCTGATATAGTACAGGAGATAAGTGACTATATTTATTTAGACCTGAGAATAACAGTGGAACAGTGCCTTGTGAATTGCTACTAACATTGTACCAAATAAAGTTTGCTTTCAGAATCATACACACCTTTTGGACGATGGTGATAATTTATTTCTAGTTCTCTAAAAATCATGTTGGTTTTAGGTACTTCTGGATCGAATGGTTCATCTGCTCGATCAGACGGAGGAGATTTGACAAACACAACAGTGAGTAAAGATGCATTCCATGCAACATGTTTTGCTGTCCATCAATTTTTCACTTTTAATCAAAGTTCTTTGAATATGCATAGGTATTTGTGGGTGGGCTCGACCCAAATGTTAGTGAAGAGGACCTTAGGCAAACCTTCTCCCAGTATGGAGAAATTTCTTCAGTAAAGATTCCAGTTGGGAAACAATGTGGCTTCGTGCAGTTTGCTCAGAGGTATGAGCCTCCATACTTCCCACATTTCAGCTCCCCAAATCCATCCTGTCAGGTGTAGTGGACTCTGTTACCGTCATGACATCTGATAGATAGTTCTTCTCCCTTCTGGCAGAAAGAACGCGGAGGACGCATTGCAAGGATTAAATGGCAGTACTATTGGCAAACAGACCGTGCGTCTTTCATGGGGTCGCAACCCAGCAAACAAGCAGGTACTAATGTACTATTAACCGGCCTTGCTCTGAGTTACAGTACGAGCCAACATACTGTAAAACTCTGCAGCAAAACCTTTGACACTGTTTTCGGTTGTATTACAGTTTAGGGGCGACAATGGTAACCAGTGGAACAACGGGGGGATGTACTACGCGGCGTCCCCGTTCTACAACGGCTACGGTTACCCAGCGGCCCCGTTCCCTGATCCAGGCATGTACGCTGCTCCAGCCTACGGTGCCTACCCGTTCTATGGCAACCAGCAGCAAGTGAGCTGACCTGGACTACCGCGAAGCCTAGCTCGAAGCTGGAGCCTGGAGGCATTAGGCGCTTAGGCGTAGTAGCTCTTGGTAGAAGAAGATGAAGAAGGTAGACGACGACGGTTTCTTAGGTGAGCTAGATACAGTAACTAGTCTCGTATAGTGCGTTTTGTTACACGTGCTAGGGTCTAGCGCTGCCGAGAGTCCGAGTGTCCGACACACCTATTGACTGGCCACGGTATGTCGAATTCAGCGACAAAAAGAATTTTTGATGACCTAGAGCTGCATATGCTACCATGAAGCAGAACAATAAGCTAATGGAATCCTTTGCCTCTGCTATTCGATTTGGCTTGAGTTTGCAGTGATCATGCGACGGTTTATATTAGTATGATATATGAAGAGTAACTTTTTTCGAAAGATCATATATGAAGAGTAACTATAATGCAGAATGGGTTGGTTTCTGCCGGAGGCACGTAGCCACATGAGGCTCGACAAGTTCCAGATGTATATTTGCCTATAGCACGATGAGTGATATACAAGATTATTAGAGGCCTTTGGTTGACACCACTGTAAAACACAATCCCCAAAAGACTGTTATAGGAACGAATCTGGACAGATTCATTCCTATGTCTTTTGGGGACGGAGGGAGTGAATAATACATCAGCTTACACCTGCTGGCGTCCAGGGTCGCTGGACCCTGGGTCTGCCAGTGTCCCTGTCGATCTATCATTGTTGGGTGTATTGGAGCTGGTAGTGATCCGGTTTCATTGTCGGGGTGTAAGCCTAGAACACATTGGAGCTGGCAGTGATCTAGTTTCATTGCCGGGTTGTAAGCCTAGGACACACAATTTCTATCGGCTCAGCACCATCGATTGTACAGCATACTAGAGCCGGCAGTGATCCAGCTTCATTGTTGAGTCGTAAGCCGGCTAGGATCTAGACAATAACTGTGATCTTATTGATTGACTTCACTACCGGGTCATAAGCCTTGATCTGAAAAATGATTAGGATCATGTTGACCCAGGTCCCATCTTACTACCGAGTTGAGTCATGACCTGATCATGATATATCACTGCTGACCAGGTCAAGTCTTGATCTCGCAGCAACAACAAGATATTATTGCCAGGTTGTGGATTGACTCGGTAGTGTTCTAGGTACAGTATAAAACCCTAGCCTCCGTTGTGCTCCTTCCACCCATCCTGAGCACACCCTTCTAAGAAGTCGTCTTTTACTACCTCTCTCTCTCCATTGTTGCGTCTATTTTTACTACAATGCTCATTGATGGTCTTAGTTTTTCAAGGATGGACATGATCTCCTTGCTTTAAAGTGGGTAAGTAGCAATCGTTTGAATTTGTAGCTTATTTTGTTGGTTAGATTGTTTTTTATTCTCATGCTCGTTTCTCCATTTTAGAGAGCATTTTTCAAAGAATTCTTCATGAAAGCTATCGAATCTTGGTCAATCCATATAGTAGCAGTAATTTAAGTTTAAGACCTATGAACCCATTTAATTTGTAGCTATCTTGTTTCATTAGATTGCTTTTGATTCTCTATCAAATGTGATGGTTTAGTTGGTTCATTTAGTTTCTCGTTTTCATGTAGCATAGAATAGAATTGCTCATATCCATACTCCATGTAGGCTTGAGATGTATTTTTCGCCAACATTCTTTGTTACGTCAGTCTATTTGCTTGTTTACCTTGTTATCCAGATTAAAGGCATTGGCCAAATTTTTCATGCATCAAATTTTTTCATTTGAGAGGTTACTAAGTGTTTTCAGGAAGTGTGTTAAAAACTGACACTGGCCAAAAGGGTGCATGGCTCAAGGATAGACAATGGAGGAGGCCATGGAGCTCTACACGTACTGGAGCCGTTCGGCTGGAATTATAAGCCGGCTGAAAAACACTTGCGAACACAAGGTTGACAAGTACCCTTGTGTGTTCGTTTTGTGATGAGTGATTGTCAATGTGATCCACGAAGTAGGTTGAGTGGTGACTAACCCTACCTTGGCGAAAGCCTTGTGTGCGACATGTCTCTTGGCTTGTGTTGTGCAGGTGTGGAGCACGGAGACGGTAGCCGACGGCGAGGTGAAGGTCAAGGAGGACGTGCCGTGCCGATGGACCTGAGGGGTGAAGGACGGACGTGAGGCTTGAACCGAGGGACCTAGAGGCCGGGTGGCTAGCCGCGCTGGCTGACACTTGGGACATCGACAAGCACGAGAAGACATGGGAGTGACCATGTTGACCGTGGAGGTGACACGCGTCGGATGGCGGGGGACGCGTATGGAGTACGCTACTCGCGGAGCGGTTTGATGGTTTGGGCATCAAAACTATCGGAGGCGGGTTTACGGGTTTGGGCCTCAAAACCCGGGCGGAGGTTCCGAGGTGGAACGGACGGCACGTGGCGGCATCGGGGAGTTCGCGTCGAGGCGAAGCTACCAGTGAGGAGGCGCGGTGGCCGTCGGATCAACATGGAGACCGAGTTGGACCTCTACGCCCTTGGGCTTGATGGTTTAGCTCTTTTGTATCCAGGGGCAATTAGGAGAATGTGTAATAGCCCTGATTTATAGGGGATGGCAGCCCCAAGCCATCTCCACCTCTCTCCCCATTCTCATTTTCTCCTCTCTCTTTTAGGGTTAGCTTCTAGTTCATGAGGGAGGTCTAAAAATCTAAAAATTCGTGGTTGTATTTTTCTGTGTTTTAGTGTGGGAATGGAGGCCCGAATCCTCCAGTTGTCCTCCGGGATTCATATATTTTATCTATGATTTTCGTTCATCTTTTTGCCTCTTTTCGTTCTTGGCTATGATCTGAAATTCACGAGTGTTGAGATGGGTTCGAGCCATGATTCTTTTGGGATAGCTCACCAATATCATGGAGATCACCTGTGCGAGATTTGAGGCCGAGTTGTTTTGATTTGGTGGAGTTCCACTTAATTTTCGCTCCAGGCGAGCTGCTGCTTGTAGCGCTGGGTCCTGCTCTGTTCTTCGTCAGTAGTCTCCAGTTCGTCGGGTTCGCTGGCTGCAGCTTGAGTTTTGGTTCGAGTTTTTTATTTTTTTTCTTTTGTGGTGGCACATCAGTGCAGGTCAGCAGGTGCTGTGCTCCCGTTGCTGTGATTCCCTGCCGCCGCGTCTCCCAGGTCTGGTTCCCGGCTCGTCCTCTGTTTATTCTTCTCTGTAGTGGTCAGGCTTCAGTTCGTCCATCCAGCTGTGCAGGTCGCTAGGACCATGGGGCTTGAGCCACGTTCGTGAGTGCCTGCTCTGGAGTCACTGCTGTTATTCCTATTTCGTTTGTTATCCATGATTTTTGCTCAGCGGCGTGCAGCACCACCGCGTGAGCATCTCCTCTGTTGGCTGCAGGCCCTGTGTTCCTGTTCGTGAGCATTTTGGACTACAGGAGGAGCTGGTCCGTTGTCCCAGCTGCTTGGTCTAGCATTGCTCGTTCTTTCTGGTGCTGCTTGCTCACCTTGAGCCTTTGATTTTTGATTGGTCAGAAGCATTCTTGATTCCGTGAATTACCTCAAGCAATCATTTGCTAATCATTGGAGTAGTAATTTATTTCTTTTGCTTTGACTAGTATTCACGGTTTGCAAAGATGGCTGCTCCTCATTCACCGTGACTTGTATTTTCTGGCCATATTTTTAGTCTATTTCTCTGGTCATGATTTTCTGTTTTGTGCGCAATTTAGTGGTTTGAGCTCCGAATCGTGTTTCGCCTTTTGCATTAGCTTCCTACTATTTCGAGGAATGTTTCAAAGCACTCTTATCACTAGTTGACTTGGATATTTAGTTTGGGAACTCGTTTGTGCTTGACGGTGATATTGAGACAACGGCCAAATATTTCAAAAGAAATTTGAGGCTCCCATTCACCCCCCCTCTAGTCGCCGTTTTCAGTCCTTCAATTGGTATCGGAGCCGGTTAAGGATCATTCCACCTTAATCGGTTCGTGATCCACGAAGGCGACATGGAGCGTGGTTCCGGCAAACCACCGTTCTTCGATGGAACAAATTATCCCTATTGGAAGATCCGCATGTCCGCGCATCTCTAGGGGATTGATTGGCTTGTTTGGGAGATTTGCGAGGATGCTACTTACGTTGTGCTTGAACCCCATGCTCGTGTCACGCAAGATCAAAGAGATCGACACAACGCTAATAGCAGAGCTCGCGCAGTTCGAAAGAGTCTCTGATTGTACTACTGCTCAGGAGATCTGGGTGAGGCTTCAGAGCTATCACGAGGGGGCCGCACAGGTCAAAACCAGACTCTACGAGACGTACAAGAGGGAGTACGAGAACTTCACCCAGCTTGATGGCGAGTCCATCGATGCCATGTTTTCTCGCTTTCAGACCATCGTCAATAAGATGCGAGCAAACAAGGCACAGTTACCTTATGATGATCATGAGAGGGCACTCAATCTTCTATATGCCCTAGATCGAAAGGTATGGGATATGAAGGTGACCGCCATCATTGAGTCTTCGGGGTATGAGACCCTCACTGTGGATGAGCTTTTTAGCAAGCTCAAGTCCACTGAGATCGACTACCAGACCCAAGCCAAGCTGAAGAATCCCTCTGCACCGACTATGGCCTTGGTCTCAGGTAATGGCTCAAGTTCTTTGGCTAACCCTTCACAGGTGTCTTTTGCCTTGTCTTCTTTGGTGTCTATCATAGAGGAGCAGATAGAGAGTCTTGGGGATGACGAGCTGGCATTGATCATCAGCCGATTCTCGCGGTTTCACAACAACCGCTTGAATCGCCGACATGGTGGTGGTCCGAAGGAAGGATGCTACGGCTATGGAGATCCCGACCACTTCGTCGCCCACAGCCCCAAGAAGAACAAGCACTCCTTCAACAAGTACGACTCCAGCAAGCGCAAGGACAAGCGCGAGTACACCTCCAAGCACAAGTCGAACGGAGGATTCGACAAGGAGGCGCTGAAGAAGTACTTCAAGAAGGCCAAGGCTCAAGAGCGCGCCTTCCTCGCCTCCCTCAGCGACCTCGACAATGACACCGACGATGACCGGTCTTCTTCTCCCTCGAGCGATGATGAGTCCGAGAAGAGACGTGAGGACAAGTTGACCGGGCTTTGCTTCGTCGCCAAGTCCATCCATGGAGGCTACTGCACCATGGCCGTGGATGAAGGTGTGAAGCCCAACAAGGACGTGCTTCCCGGAGACGACGACTCTACCGAGGTAAAACCCTCCGTCGATGCTCTTATTGCCGAGCTTGATATCATGACCGATACTTTGATGAGTCAAGATAAGTTGCTGAAACGTGCTGCTCGTGAGAGGAGAGAGTTTAAAGACAAGCTAGAAGTTGTGGAGAAAGAGCTTGAGGAAGCTAAGAAGCTTGTTGTTCATGTGTCTGACGAGGTTGAGTGCGATGAATGTGCTGTTCATATGACTAACTTTTCTGAGTTGCAATCTAAGTATGCTGCCTTGTTAGATGAGAACGATGAGCTGAAGGCTAGGTCTAGCTTGTTGGGTGCATGCAAGTCTTGTTCAGGCTTGCAATCTGAGCTGGCAGAGAAGAATGCCAAGATCCTTGCTCTTGAGAAGGCCAGTTCAGATAGCACGGTTGTTGAGTGTGCACGTTGTGAGAGCTTGGTGTTGGAGCTTGAGTCTTGCAGGCATGACAAGATGAGATCCGAGGAAGACAACACATACCTTCGGTCTATCTTGAATTGGGTGTCTTGTAGTGAACCGCAGTTGGGCATGATGATGAGCCAGTTCAGACGGGGAACTGAGACATCGGGAGTAGGCTTTGCTCTAGGTGGGAAGGGTAAAAATGTATATGGCAAAGTTGGTGAGTTCAGTGGTTTGAGCCCAAGTGAGAAACCTTCCACTACTCCCAAATTAATCAAGATCAATCCACCTAAGCCTACCGAACCCACTGTGAAAGATGGAGTGTTTGAAGAACCTCCAAGAGCTCCACCCAGAAACAAGTTTGGGTTCCAAAACCGAACCATCTCAGAAACCCACTTGACACTCTACCGAACATCTCTGAGGATCCCCTTCCTAAAGCCAAAAAGCTACCAAGAGTGAACCATACCCACAAGAGAGTGAGCCAACAACCACCTAAGAGAGAGGTGAGGTATCACTGTGACTATTGCCATAGGGATGGTCACCTTGTTGAGTTTTGCTTCAGGAGGAAGAGAGATGAGCGGCGGGAGTATGAGTTGAACAACCGGAACATGTACCGTCCACCCCATGGCGTACATGTGCCTCCTGTTCAGAGGCGCAATGCTAGGCCAAGAGGTGCAATGCCTCAAGGTGCTAGGCCTCGGGTTGCTAGACCACGCGGTGGTCATGGTGGTCGTGCCCGGCGTGGTTCAGATCATGATCAATATGATTTTGGACCTCGTGACAGTGGCTTTCAGTCCTACAGCTCTAGCGGACCACGTTTTCTCCCATGTGGTGCCCGCTTTCCTCAAATGGGACATGGCTTGTTTGGTGTTTTTCCTAACACTTTTCCAGGTCAAATGAGCCAACACTGGTATCCTTCACAGTTTACTAACCCCAGTGTTGTGCCATTTGCTCATCCTATATCTTTCTATTGATGCAGGACGGAGGTCTGGAGAACACATGGCTCATTGATTCCGGATGCTCGCGCCACATGACCGGAAGTTCCAAATGGTTCTCCAGCCTCGACCCCGTGCAATGTAAGGAGTACATCACATTCGGGGATAATAGCAAAGGTAAAGTGCTTTCTCGTGGGACCATTCGGGTCAATGAGAGTTTTGTCTTGAAGGATGTTGCTTTAGTTTCAAACTTGCATTTCAACTTGCTTTCTGTTTCGCAACTCCTTCAAGATGGCTTTGAAGTGCGCTTTAAGACCGGCTTGTCTCGAGTTCTCGACTCTCAGGGAAATCTTGTTTGTCAGATTGTTCCGTTTGGCCGTGTCTTTCGAGCTGATTTTTCTCACTCTTTTGGCTCTTCTCGATGTCTGGTGGCCGGATCCTCCTCTGAGCTTTGGAAGTGGCATAGGAGACTTGGTCACTTGAGCTTTGACTTACTAGCTAGGTTGAGCTCACTTGATCTAATTCGAGGATTGCCCAAGTTGAAATTCGAGAAGGATTTGGTGTGTCACCCTTATCGTCACGGGAAGATGGTTGCCGCTTCTCACCCACCTGTAAATCAAGTCATGACCAAGAAACCCGGCGAGCTACTTCACATGGACACAGTTGGTCCAGCTCGGGTTCGGTCAGAGGGTGGGAAGTGGTACGTTCTAGTGATCGTAGACGATTTTTCTCGCTACTCTTGGGTGTTTTTCATGGAGGGTAAGGATGAGGCTTTTTCACATGCTCGAGATTTGATTCTTCGGTTGCAAAATGAGTTCCCTAAGAATGCCATGAGAGCGATTCGCAGTGACAATGGCACATAATTTAAGAATACTCACTTTGAAACCTTTTGTGCTTCTTTGGGCCTTGAGTATCAGTTTTCCTCTCCCTATGTTCCTCAGCAAAATGGTGTTGTTGAGCGCAAGAATCAGACCCTTGTTGAGATGGCCAGGACGATGCTCGATGAGCATAGGACTCCTAGGAGATATTGGGCCGAAGCGATCAACACCGCGTGTCATGTTTCTAATCGCATCTTTCTTCGAGCCTTCATGAAGAAAACTTCTTATGAGCTACGATTCGGTCGACTACCCAAGGTGAGCCACTTTCGAGTGTTTGGATTCAGGTGTTTCATTCTGAAACTAGGTAATTTAGATAAATTTGAGTCTCGATCCTCGGATGGTGTCTTTCTTGGTTATGCTTTACATTCTCATGCATATCGAGTACTTAATCTTGAAACTAACCGAGTCGTAGAGACTTGTGAAGTCACTTTCGACGAGACCATGCCGTGTTCTATTCCTGTCTTTGAAAGTGCAGGTAATCAGGAGATTGGTGAGAGCATCTTCGTTGAGGAGAAAGAGGAAGATGCTGATTGGGGAGATACAGAGCCGACCTCTTCGGCTGTTCCAGTCGAGTCTACGACAACTACTTCGGCTCACAGACCAGATCCATCTTCTTCCACTACATGGGGTCCGCACGAGCCGCCTCCTCAGCCTACGTCGGCTGCACCTGAGGAGGCCCCAACAGCTATTGAGGGGGAGGCGACATCTTTGAGGGAAGCCCCTCGGCACATCCAGCGTCGCCACCCTCCTCAAACCATGATCGGCGATATCAGTCAGCGTGTTACACGCTCAAGGTCATATGAAATCTCACATTTCGCTCATTCCGCTTTTGTCGCTAATTTTGAGCCACAAAATGTTGGACACGCACTTTCTAATCCTGATTGGGTTAATGCTATGCACGAGGAGTTACAAAACTTTGAGAGGAATGAAGTCTGGGTCTTAGTTTCACCTCCACCTGAGTGTCACCCTATAGGTACAAAATGGGTTTTCAAGAACAAGCAAAGTGAGGATGGAGTGGTGGTGAGGAATAAGGCTAGGCTAGTGGCTCAGGGGTTTTGTCAGAAAGAGGGAGTAGACTTTGAAGAAACCTTTGCTTCTGTGGCCCGTATCGAGGCTATAAGGATGCTCTTAGCTTATGCAGTTTCGAAAGGGTTCAAGCTGTATCAAATGGATGTGAAGAGCGCCTTTTTGAATGGGTACATAGAGGAAGAGGTGTATGTGAGACAACCCCCTGGCTTTGAAAATCCCAAGTATCCCAACCATGTTTACAAACTCCACAAAGCCTTGTATGGATTGAAACAAGCCCCGAGAGCCTGGTATGAGCGTTTGAAAGCCTTCTTGCTTGCTAAGGGCTTTAAGATGGGTTCCGTAGATAAAACTTTGTTTCTCCTCAAACAAGGCACTGACACACTTTTGGTTCAGATTTACGTGGATGATATCATTTTTGGTGGTTCTTCTCACGCTCTTGTTGCAAAGTTTTCTGAGACTATGAGCAGGGAATTCGAGATGAGCATGATGGGCGAGTTGACATTCTTCCTCGGGCTGCAAATCAAGCAAACATGTGAAGGAACATTCGTGCATCAAGGCAAGTACACCAAGGATCTTTTGAGGAAGTTTGATATGGGCGAGGCCAAGCCTCTTTCGACGCCCATGTCGACCACGGCGGCCCTGGACGAGGACAAGGAAGGAGAAGCTGTGGACCAGAAGGAGTACCGAAGCATGTTCGGATCGTTGCTGTACCTGACGGCAACGAGACCAGACATCCAGTTCGCGGTCTGCTTGTGCGCGCGCTTTCAATCTTCACCGCACACATCGCATCGTCAAGCCGTCAAGCGGATCATGAGGTACCTTCGGTTCACACCCGAATTTGGTCTTTGGTTTTTGGCTTCCTCCTCTCTTTCTCTTTGCGGTTACTCTGATGCGGATTATGCTGGCTGTCGTACTGAGAGGAAGTCCACTTCTGGGACTTGTCAGTTTCTTGGGTCTTCACTTGTGTCTTGGTCCTCTCGCAAGCAGTCCTCTGTAGCCCAATCCACCACAGAAGCTGAGTATGTTGCTGCTGCTTGCTGTTCCTAGTTGCTTTGGATGGATGCTACTTTGCGAGACTATGGCTTAGAGTTTAGATGAGTGCCTTTGTTCTGTGATAGCACCAGTGCCATATGTGTAGCCAAAAACCTTGTTCTCCACTCCAAAACCAAGCACATAGAGGTCCGATTTCACTTCTTGCGAGACCACTATGAGAAAGGGGACATTGATCTTATTCATGTTGATACCCACAACCAGCTCGCAGATATCTTCACTAAACCCCTTGATCAAGCCCAGTTTGCTCGCTTGCGAGGAGAGCTTGGAGTTTGCTTCCCTTTTTAGCTTGGGAAGTTTTGGCTCTTGTACATTAGTTTGTGGTTTTCTTTTTTCTTTAGTTTTTGCTTTTGCTTTTGTTTTTGCTTTTGTATCATATTTGCATATCATATCATCATGTATCATATTGCATCTTGAGCTTCATCCTTATAGTAGCTAGATTGACACTATGCTCTTGTTGGGATGTTCTGGATATATATGATGTGCTTTGCTTAGGCTCACTTGATCTCTTGCTATGAGCTAAAAATGTCTTTTTCAATTGTGAACTTGAACAACACTTGATGAAACTTGGAACATGTTCACCACTACTTTGTGGCAACTAGCATGTATAGGTGTGTCGAGAGCCCTTTTTGCTTCATATATGTGCTTAGTTGCTACGACTCATACCTTGAGTTACACACTTGCTTGAGAAACTTGAATTTGTGCTAAAACTTGAAAAACAAGATATGAAAAGATCGGGATGGGTCTTTGCTATCCCATGTCAGAGTATCGAGACAGCTCTCTATTGCACTTAAGGGTGAACTTGAGCTCTGTAATGGATACCGAGATCATTGTCTTAAGCTTCTAAGTGCCTTTGGCATAGGCTTGACATGATCGATAAGTCAGGTTTTGATGGCATCGATAACCTCCCGCACACATTTGTTAGACAAACTTTGGTGATAAGCTGCATAACTCCGATAAAATTCAATTGAAATTTGATCAAATCACAAGTTTGTCTCATGACATGATGTGTGAACTTTGTTTGGGGTAGTTCACTTTGCATACATGTGTAGCACAAGATTGATCTCCTATCTATATTTGCTATGTGCTCATTTGGTGGTGAACCCTCTTTTAAATTGCTCAAACTTGATCAAACTTGCTAAAATGCCATATTTCATTTCATTTGGTCTTTTTGAGCATTTGCTAGCACTTGTATTTGTTGCTATATATACATGACAGCATCAGCTAGAGCATCTTTTCAATCTACTTGCTATAATCTTGAAGCTTCTGCATTTGTGCATTTATGCATTCATAGCATGTTTTGAGGGGGAGTTGTAATCCTTGTGCTCTAGCTTGATAAGTGCATGTGTCAACAAGGGGGAGAGATATGTCACACTCACCATGTCAACAAGGTGGATAAGTTGTCAACAAGGGGGAGAAGTCTCCATTTCGTGCATTCATTTGAGAGAGATTGCATTTGTTCAGGGGGAGTTGCATTTGAGTTGCTTTTGCTAGATGTGTTGAGCCTTTGCCTCTTCTGGAGGGTCTAGCAGTTTTTCGGCTTTTCGAGCTTTGCTAGTGGTGTTGAGCCCATTGTCTCTTCTTAAGGTCTAGCTTTGTTTTACTTGGTTGCGTTGAGCCGTTGCCCATGTCTTTGGGGACCAAGTTCTTGCTCATTTCAAATGACCTGTTTCGGCTTTTCTTTGGCTTTTGGTCATTTGGTTGAGCTCTCTGTTTTCTCTTCTTCCTCTTTTTCTTTTGCTCAAGCTGTTCGTGTATTGGTGTTGACAATGCACTCATCAAGGGGGAGATTGCGAACACAAGGTTGACAAGTACCCTTCTGTGTTCGTTTTGTGATGAGTGATTGTCAATGTGATCCACGAAGTAGGTTAAGTGGTGACTAACCCTACCTTGGCGAAAGCCTTGTGTGCGACATGTCTCTTGGCTTGTGTTGTGCAGGTGTGGAGCACAGAGACGGTAGCCGACGGCGAGGTGAAGGTCAAGGAGGATGTGTCGTGCCGATGGACCTGAGGGGTGAAGGACGGACGTGAGGCTTGAACCGAAGGACCTAGAGGCCGGGTGGCTAGCAGTGCTGGCTGACACTTGGGACATCGACAAGCGCGAGAAGACATGGGAGTGACCGTGTTGACCGTGGAGGTGACGCGCGTCGGATGGCGGGGGACGCGTATGGAGTACGCTACTCGCGGAGCGGTTTGATGGTTTGGGCATCAAAACCATCGGAGGCGGGTTTACGGGTTTGGGCCTCAAAACCCGGGCGAAGGTTCTGAGGTGGAACGGACGGCACGTGGCGGCATCGGGGAGTTCGCGTCGAGGCGAAGCTACCAGTGAAGAGGCGCGGTGGCCGTCGGATCAACATGGAGACCGAGTTGGACCTCTACGCCCTTGGGCTTGATGGTTTAGCTCTTATGTATCCAGGGGCAATTAGGAGAATGTGTAATAGCCCTGATTTATAGGGGATGGCAGCCCCAAGCCATCTCCACCTCTCTCCCCATTCTCATTTTCTCCTCCCTCTTTTAGGGTTAGCTTCTAGTTCATGAGGGAGGTCTAAAAATCTGAAAATTCGTGGTTGTATTTTTCTGTGTTTTAGTGTGGGAATGGAGGCCCGAATCCTCCAGTTGTCCTCCGAGATTCATATATTTTATCTGTGATTTTCGTTCATCTTTTTGCCTCTTTTCGTTCTTGGCTATGATCTGAAATTCACGAGTGTTGAGATGGGTTCGAGCCATGATTCTTTTGGGATAGCTCACCAATATCATGGAGATCACCTGTGCGAGATTTGAGGCCGAGTTGTTTTGATTTGGTGGAGTTCCACTTAATTTTCGCTCCAGGCGAGCTGCTGCTTGAAGCGCTGGGTCCTGCTCTGTTCTTCATTAGTAGTCTCCAGTTCGTCGGGTTCGCTGGCTGCAGCTTGAGTTTTGGTTCGAGTTTTTTGTTTTTTTTCTTTTGTGGTGGCACATCAGTGCAGGTCAGCAGGTGTTGTGCTCCCGTTGCTGTGATTCCCTGCCGCCGCGTCTCCCAGGTCTGGTTCCCGGCTCGTCCTCTGTTTATTCTTCTCTATAGTGGTCAGGCTTCAGTTCGTCCATCCAGCTGTGCAGGTCGCTAGGACCATGGGGCTTGAGCCACGTTCGTGAGTGCCTGCTCTGGAGCCGATGCTGTTATTCCTATTTCATTTGGTATCCATGATTTTTGCTCAGCGGCGTGCAGCACCACCGCGTGAGCATCTCCTCTGTTGGCTGCAGGCCCTGTGTTCCTGTTCGTGAGCATTTTGGACTACAGGAGGAGCTGATCCGCTGTCCCAGCTGCTTGGTCTAGCATTGCTCGTTCTTTCTTGTGCTGCTTGCTCACCTTGAGCCTTTGATTTTTGATTGGTCAGAAGCATTCTTGAATCCGTGAATTACCTCAAGCAATCATTTGCTAATCATTGGAGTAGTAATTTATTTCTTTTGCTTTGACTAGTATTCACGGTTTGCAAAGATGGCTGCTCCTCATTCACTGTGACTTGTATTTTCTGGCCATATTTTCAGTCTATTTTTCTGGTCATAATTTTCTGTTTTGCGCGCAGTTTAGTGGTTTGAGCTCCGAATCGTGTTTCGCCTTTTGCATTAGCTTCCTACTATTTCGATGAATGTTTCAAAGCACTCTTATCACTAGTTGAATTGCATATTTAGTTTGGGAACTCGTTTGTGCTTGACGGTGATATTGGGACAACGGCCAAATATTTCGAAAGAAATTTGAGGCTCCCATTCACCCCCCTCTGGTCGCCGTTTTCGGTCCTTCAACACTGTTGGCTGATTTTTTGGGAGAGAAAAATACTGTTCCGGCTGAAAAAACAAGCTGAATAAGACGGATTATAAGCCAGATGAACAGGGCCACTGTCTGTATCTCTTGGGTCGGTGTTCCTGTATCTCCTCGTGAGGGAACGCTACAAGGCAAAGGAACGATTGGTGATGAATCTATGCTTGTAGAGACGACCTTGTTGCTTTCAAGCAAGTACACTCTGCTGTTTTCCGGCAATCAACTATAGTTTCACCATACTTTGACGAGCACGGATGCATGGACTATAAAGATAGAACCCAGACAGGACATGCTTGGCTCGCAAACGGCATATATAGAGATCACTTCGGTGACTAGTTTGCGACAAAGCTTGATGGGAAAAGTATGTGTTCTCCTCAGGTGGATGTACTGGTCCTCGGACCATCCACTACATAGTTGAAGTACCAAGGGTATGATATAAATGCATTTACACTTTACACTAGAAGGCAAGATAAAAAAGAATGAAACAGAAAAATAGTGTCTTTCGATGCCTACGATGAAAGTGGTCGGGTGGAGACGCACTATGGATTTATAGAAAAGATCGAGCTAGACTACAATGTATTGAAGGTGCCTCTTCTTCAGTGCCAATGGGTTTGACTCTCGAGAGGGTCTTCAATAACCAGGACGGTATGACTTGGTGGATCTCAAAACATCGTGCACAAAGACGAACCATTTGTTCTTGCAAAAGATGTACTACAAGTCTTATGTGCAAAGGACAATGCTCATGATGGAAAATATGCGGTACTTAATTTTTAAGGGAAAGGAAGATCATCCGTATTGAAGGTGTGATAGACGAGGAGGAAGTCTACAAGGGTTATGAGGAAATGGCTCCTCTGGATAGACGTCGACCTAACTATCTTTGAAGAGGGTGAGAAAACTAATTACGTACGACATGGTCTTGACTCTTGATGAGGCCCTGATTGCCAATTAAACACACCGTAGTTGTTTAGATTTTGTAATAGTTGAATTATCTAATAGTTGAAATGTTGTAGTATTAATTCATATACAAAATTTTTTGTCTTATCTACCATAAAACTTTTTTACATGCAATAGATGACATATAGTTGTATGGGAGTTTTAGAAATTTTAGAAATAACTTACTATTTTCTATAGTTTAAATGAATGTCTGTGTATCTATCGAAAAAATTCCAAATTAAACTACGTGTACCTAAATAAAAAAATTGTATAAAAATATATTTAGGCTCATATGGTCCTTTCAAGCCCTTATAGTCAAATAGATGAAAAATTCAATTATTTTCTAGGATAATAATTCGTCCGTTTATCTCGAGATTACCACAAAATAGTTCTAATAATATGTCACACCCGGTTTTAAGGACAAAACCAGACATACACTATATGTGAAATAAAGAAGACAAATCTCACATATAGCCACAGATAAGTGGAATATCAAAAGACAAATGCTTAATATACATAACACAATAGTATAAAATATACCTTAAAGAGCAACACAGCGGAAAGACAACTCCGAACACCGGGTGCAACCTTCACTCCAGGATCAAACTAACTGGTTGATCACAAGCCTAACAATTCCAGAATCTAACAGTCTGGTACCCTTCCTGAGATGTGGGAAATAGCAAGAGTGAGTCCATGTCGAACTCAGCAAATATATCATAGGGTTCATGAGGCTCAAAAGGTTTGACACAGATTTACTGCGATAGCTTTTATTAAGTCATCTTTTAGCAATTGAGTAGCAACAAGTTTACCAAAATCCCAAATAACCTCATGATCATGTAAACAAGAATAATGTATAGCAAAAAAAATAATAGTCATTAGTGAGCATCAATATCATCAGTATTATCATTATCATCAGTGTTCATCATTTATTCTGTAAGGGTCCAAGGCCACTCGTGACCGTGAGCACGGCTGTTATAACAGTTTTACACTCTGCAGAGGTTGTACACTTTCACTGTGAGTCGTGATTTACCCTTTCGCCCGAGGTAGCTAATCTCTTGACCCACTTCCAAGGAAGGTCGGCAGGGTTCACTATGAAGCCTTTCAAAGGTTCGTCTAACAAGTTAGGGCCATTAGATTCACTCGGCAAACAGATGTAGAGTCCCCCTTCCAAATGGCACAATAACGCGCAGCCTATACACATAAGGATAGAGGCCGCACTATACCCGATTCGTCAAGCCGTTCTTACGCCAGGAAGGAATACCTCTAACAAGCTAGAAAAGGTCCTCATACTTGACTAAAGCCAGAGCCATATAGCCCTCACAGTTGTACTGTAAGTCCCGGATGTTCGCTTACAGATAAGTCCTTAGGGAGAGAAACTAGAGCACCATAAAAACAACCAAATATGCTCTAGTCCTCTTGAGCCATATTGCTTTAGAGCATCATTTAAACGTTTATTGCATATATCATTAGTCAAGTTACAGATCATGGTTATTTATCTTGAGCACTAGCATAAATACTACCCAATGCAACGTCCCATGGGTGTCAAGGTACAAGATACAAAAACTAGGATATCCTTAGTGGTAACAAGGTAGACACATGCACATGAATTAAGTATATTAAAGATGAATAGGAAACAAGGATAATCCCATGCTATACTTGCCTTAAACACCGATCCTTCGGTAAGCTTTAATCTTCAACGTTCTTCTTCTTCTTCTTGATAACCACGTATATCTCACCGACTGGACTTGATCAATAAATCATCACACACACATCGAGCAATCATACACGAAGCAAACAATAGATCTATATTAGAGCAGTACATCAATCATACAAAAATAAATAAAAGAGTTTGAAACACGATTCTACGCATCACTACGAACACACAGACGCGAAAAGCACACTATTCAGAGCTACGGTTGAAAAGATACATCTACCGAAAAATTTGCTCATAGGAGAAAATATAAAACTATTAGCTTCATGAGTTTTAATTATATAATAACATATATAAGATATTTTATAAATACTATATACGGAATTAAGTCAAATTTAGATTCAAATTATAAAACTAAAGTAAAACAAATCATATTTTATTTATAAAACCCAGTTGCATAATTATTAATCAAGATATGATTTAAACCATAAAATTTCAGAATTAGTAATATGGTAAATACTGTCACTAACGCGTAGATCTCGTTGCTATGAATCTAACAGAACTCGAATGAGCTAAAACGGATCTAAAACGTAGAAGATATGATTTAAACAAGATCTACTTTATTAAAGTAATAGATTAAATCTCACATCGGAAATAAAAAATAGAAAACCTAACCAACAGTAACACTAACAGTATAACAAGTTTGTAAAACTCTTCTACACGTTACTACGATCACATAGACATAAAGATCACGAAATTTGGATTTAAAACGTAAAAGTTATGAGTTTTCTAGGATTTCCTATAGATAAATAATTACTTTAATATAAACTCGAAAATAAATTATCTCAAACCTACTGTACAGTTCTATAATCATGTAGAGCTCGCAAATACGAATCTAACGCAATTTGAACGGGTCAAATCGGAGTTAAAACGGATAATTTATAACTAAAACAAACTCAGTGGCAAAACTGTAAATATCAGAAAACGTATTTTTCAATTACCGAGACGAAATACGCTTTCCACAGATCAAAACGTATTTTCCAGATTACGCTTTGGACTGCGGGTTAAGAACTTAAAATTTACAGGGTCTCTTTAGCAAATGTTACAGCCGAACGGGTATCTTTGAATATCAGCCGTTGGATTCAAAATCAACGATCCAGATTGGATCGGGGAGGGAGCCGGCGGCGCTCCGGCCGGATTTGGCCGACGGGGAGCTTCCCGCGGCGGCGCCATGACTGGAAACCGAAAAACCTCGATTCCCGACATCATTCAGCAATCGGAGAGCACGGGGAGGAAGACCGAAGCATGGCGAACTCACCCCGCGCTAAGATGGGACCGGAGGATGACCGGAAGGCGGCGGCTAGCTCGCGGTGGCGGACGGTGGAGACGGTGGTGCTCACGGTGGCGGCGCTAGGCGGTTGCGGCTGCTCCAAAAGGATTGAGATGGGGCGGAATCGTGCGGGGGCTCCGTTTTTATAGCCCGAAGGCACGCGGAAGCAAGGAAAGGGAAGGATTCGAAGATGGATTCGATCGATCGAATCCGATGAAAGGGGAAGGCGGCGGTTTCCATTTTTGGAAAGTGCCGGAGGAAGGAGAAGGAAAGGGGAAGGAGACGCTGACAGGTGGGACCGGCTCGTCAGCGGCTCGGTGCGAAAGAAGGCCGCGCGCGCGAAGTGGGCCGGCTGGCCGCGGCTTGGGCTCGGTCCACGCGGGAGCGGGGCGCTGGAGTGAGCGGGCCGCGCGCGGGGAGGCAGGCCGAGGCGTGGGCTGCGGTAGGAGAAAACGGCCCGAGAAGAAAAGAAATTCCTTTCCTTTTTCTTTTTCTAATTTTTCAAAGCCAAATTTCAAAGAATTTTCAAATCCAAATTGAATTTGATTTAAAGCATTCATCACAAAATTTAAATGCAACAGCATGAGTGCACAAACATGTTTCTACTCTTATATTTGATTTTAAATTTATAAAAATTATTATTATCCTAAATTTGCATGCTCACAAAAATATATAAAAATCATATTTTTCCTATTTTTCATTTCTTCAAAATTTCAGGGTGTTACAATTCTACCCCCCTTAAGATGAATCTCGTCCCGAGATTCGGAAGATGATGATAAAAGAGATAGGGATAGTTCGTCTCTAGATTGTTCTTTACTTCATCGTGTAGTTCCATCGTCTTGATAAGAATTCCGTCTTACTTTGCATACATGTAACTAATTCCAAGATTTTTGACAAATGCTCCAAACAATACTCTGGTATCTCCAATCACTAGGCACCTTTCCTATAATATGAATTTTCTTCCTTAAAATACTTATCTTCCAACAGAGCCTGACGAATCTCTTAGTCAGAAGGAATTTCTACTACCAACCTTCAAAACATTAATGATTCTGGTCAAGTTGCTCAAATTTGGAATACGATTCTTAATCCTTGGTGTCACCCGAACCTTCTTAGCATTATTCTCCATTGCTAAAGGCGTCGGCTGCGACTTTTACTTCTCCAAGTAATAGCACTTTTCCAAGTCCTAATCCATTTCATTCCAACAAGGATATCACAAATTCAAGACCAATTTAGCGAAGATGTCCTGTGGATTCTTGTGACCCTCCTATATGTCACTTTCCTTCCAAAAGACAGTACTCCATAGTGGAAAACTCCAGATAACACGTTAGGTAATTCAACCCACACTTCCTTAGTTGACTTAATGAACAAGGTACTATATTTTTCTTCTTGCATAAGGACACATCCCACACCTTGATAAGGTGCATCATTGTAGATATAAAGCTCTTGTCTGGATCTGACAAAGCTAATACTTGGGTTTTACTTCAACCTTTTCTTAGACTCCTTCAAACATTTGCCTGAGGTCTCTTGATCTAAACGAACTTAAAAGCTTCTCCAAAGTTATTTGTTCCTCTGCTATGACTTTAGTAAACTCATGGTCCACTTTGCTACCCTCGGTGTACCTATCTTCTAATTGATCATTCTCATCTCCCTCAGGTAAAAGTCGACCACCTTGATACTCAATTCTTTTCCCTAACGGTGTTGTTAAGAGCATTGTGCACCGAGTACCATGAATCACTCCTTTGTGTGCACAGAGCCATCCATTACCAAGAACCACGCAAATTTTAAGTGACTCCAACACAATGAGTGTCGCGGTGAATTTTTCCTTGTTTATGACAAGACTGACATTCGAGCATATCTGATCTGCCTGCATTTCTCCCACTGGGGTTTGAACTAGCAAAGGCCTCCTCATTGGACACTTCACCATCTTGCACGTCTCTACCATGTCGGTGGAAATGAAAGAATGCGAAGCACTAGGGTCAAATAAAGCAAAAACTTGTACTGAGCTTACTTGAATATAACCTCCCACTACTTTGGTAACTCCATGAATTTTATCCATATCCACATTGCTCAGTCTTCCATTGACATAGTTTTGCTGCGCTTTGCTTCCTTGAGCAGGCTTCTTATGGGCTTTCCTTTTTCGCTTTCGTTGTTGTGGATTCTGACTTAGTTCACTCCCAACTTGCTCTTCAACATTGTTGTTTTGATAGTGCTCGGCTTCATCATACCCATAACATCCTTCAATGGCAGAAACATCAATCTTTTCCCACATATTAGTGCGAGACGTCATATAGGGCTCCTGAGTCATGAGACACGACACTTCCTATCATCAAGTGACCAACATCAGCAACACGAGCAAGTATAGATGATCATAATCATGAACTATCCAAAAGGACAACTCTTGTCTCCATGGATCCAAAATTATCAACCTTGTTCACAGAACATTTTTGCTCAAGAGTGGCAACTTAATTCATGGAGACTAACCAATACTTCCAACTAAAGAGTTCAATCTTAATAATCCTTCTTTACATTGGCTACCCCCCTTAAAATAAGAGACACTAAATAGGGTAGCTTTGAACCTTTTTCTTCTAGATGAGTTAAAAAGTGTTCTGACATCCCAATGATACTCTTGTACATGGGTAAGAACAAGAAATCTGAAATTTCTCACGAGCAGAAATCAGCAGTGCAGTAAAACAGCTGTAACTCTCATTTTGTTAATCCAATGAAACTGTAGTTTACACCGATGGAAAGCTTATAAAATTCTCTGCAACTTTCTTATAGAACATACTTCCAGATTCTGTAGCTAACTTGACCGAAAACAACACATAACAGATTCTGTTCCAGGTTTCAGACAGCACAGTTGCATCGTCTTGTGATTTTTGTATCTCCCAATCTAAAATAGCTATGAGGGTAGTTCTTGCATTTAGAGAGAGATGTTGAAGTCCACTCTTGTCCAGAATTCTCTCATGATTTTTGGTCTTTCAAGAACAGAGATATAAGTTGATAAAGACAGGCTGCTCCGAAAGATAAGATATAGAAAACAGGAGATAACCAAAACCCAGCTATTTATTTCATTAATCCTTATACCTTATACATATAAACTAAATGAAATCATGGTCAAAACCCACGAGATCATTTCACTCATTACAAAATTCCAACTCAAGCATAAGCATAAGCACAAAACAACTAAACACTTAAATGTTCATTAGCCACACATTAAGACGACTCAACTTGGCTACTAACAGTTTTATTACACGGGACATAACTCCTATTCCTTAAACATGGTGTGATTGTAGCAGTATCCCGAGTAGATAACGTCTCTTACATTCCTTATTGCTTTATATGGACATCTGAATCTCTGCATCCCTCTTTACCATTCTTATAACTCATACCTTAAGATGGGTCAACCTGGTATCCCTCAGGTATAGATTTAATACCCTCATACTTAATCCTTTCTCCTGAAAGTGTAGTTAGAAACACTGAACATTGGGCATACTCAATCACTCCTTTACATGTAGATAACCAGTTTATTCCAAGAATAACATCAATGCCCATTAATTCCAAAACAATGAGGTTTACCTTAAAATTTACCCCCTTTATGTCAAGACTAACTTTTGGGCATACGCGGTCTGCCTTTATTTCACCTCTTGGAGTTTCAACCATAACTGTTTTCCCCCTTGGAAGCATAAGTATGTTATGATCTTTTGCATATTGTCTAGATATGAACGAATGTGAGGCACTGGGGTCAAACAAAACCTTGGCATTTCCTGAACTTACGGGAATTGATCCAAACACGACCTCCTTAGCTCCAGGAATGGTGGAAATATCCACTTGTTTCAACCTTCCATGATTGTAATTTCTCTTTAATTTATTTCTCTGCACATGCTCCTTTTGGACATCCTGTCCTGGGTCTTGCTGTTGTTGATTCTTCTGTGGGCAAGATTTGATATAATGTCCTTCCTGCTGGCAATGATAACACTTTCTCTTAGCTGGATCTTTTGTGATGTCATACTCCAAGGAACTGTTGTTTGGTATGCTGCTATCTTGCTGGCCATAAAAGTTCACCTTCGTCCCTTTGGCTTGTTTCTTAGCTTGTTTGGCCTTTCGAGGTTGATACTCCTTATAGGTAATTGTCCATCCATCTATGACTACTTCATGGGGAGTAGTTTTAGCGGGAGGGGCTTCTAACTCTTTAGGGTTTGGATTTATTTGACAGGGGATCAGGGCTGCATGTGACAATGTAGTAGAACTCGCTTGCTCATTGCTTTCCACTAGTGGTTCTAATGAGATTGCCTTTCTCTTCTTGTCCATGTTGATCTCAAAATTTGGATCCACCTTGACTTTCCCCTTATTAGACTCATTTCGAAGACAGGGAAAACCATAATGCTTACAGCAGTGACATTGTTCCTGCTCTCCAAATGCCTTAATATCAACATCTTTATTGGATTTCATATTCTTCCAAGCTTCTACTACTTGTATCTTCTCTGACCCCTTGGATATGTTGGCTTGACCTTGAGATAAGCATCGTTGAGAATTCGCATGTTGAGCCATTTCTTCTAGTAATTGGTTTTACATTGCTAATGGTTTCTTGTCAAAAGTGAGCAAGAGCGACACAATTCAGTCCTCTTAACCTCTGAAATCCACAGTCTTCTCGTCACGAGCCGTCTAATAGACAAGGAGAAAAGATTCAAAATAGAGACAAGGTTTTTATAACAGAACGGGGATAGAATTAAGCATAACTTTGAGAAAATAACAAAGTTAAAGAGAAGCAAGAAATAGGCAACAATGAGAACATGCTAAACGTCCAGTTCTAACTAGGCTTGCGTCCTACAGTCAGCATTGCTTTGATACCAATCTGTCACACCCGGTTTTAAGGACAAAACCAGACATACACTATATGTGAAATAAAGAAGACAAATCTCACATATAGCCACAGATAAGTGGAATATCAAAAGACAAATGCTTAATATACATAACACAATAGTATAAAATATACCTTAAAGAGCAACACAGCGGAAAGACAACTCCGAACACCGGGTGCAACCTTCACTCCAGGATCAAACTAACTGGTTGATCACAAGCCTAACAATTCCAGAATCTAACAGTCTGGTACCCTTCCTGAGATGTGGGAAATAGCAAGAGTGAGTCCATGTCGAACTCAGCAAATATATCATAGGGTTCATGAGGCTCAAAAGGTTTGACACAGGTTTACTGCGATAGCTTTTATTAAGTCATCTTTTAGCAATTGAGTAGCAACAAGTTTACCAAAATCCCAAATAACCTCATGATCATGTAAACAAGAATAATGTATAGCAAAAAAAACAATAGTCATTAGTGAGCATCAATATCATCAGTATTATCATTATCATCAGTGTTCATCATTTATTCTGTAAGGGTCCAAGGCCACTCGTGACCGTGAGCACGGCTGTTATAACAGTTTTACACTCTGCAGAGGTTGTACACTTTCACTGTGAGTCGTGATTTACCCTTTCGCCCGAGGTAGCTAATCTCTTGACCCACTTTCAAGGAAGGTCGGCAGGGTTCACTATGAAGCCTTTCAAAGGTTCGTCTAACAAGTTAGGGCCATTAGATTCACTCGGCAAACAGATGTAGAGCCCCCCTTCCAAATGGCACAATAACGCGCAGCCTATACACATAAGGATAGAGGCCGCACTATACCCGATTCGTCAAGCCGTTCTTACGTCAGGAAGGAATACCTCTAACAAGCTAGAAAAGGTCCTCATACTTGACTAAAGCCAGAGCCATATAGCCCTCACAGTTGTACTGTAAGTCCCGGATGTTCGCTTACAGATAAGTCCTTAGGGAGAGAAACTAGAGCACCATAAAAACAACCAAATATGCTCTAGTCCTCTTGAGCCATATTGCTTTAGAGCATCATTTAAACGTTTATTGCATATATCATTAGTCAAGTTACAGATCATGGTTATTTATCTTGAGCACTAGCATAAATACTACCCAATGCGACGTCCCATGGGTGTCAAGGTACAAGATACAAAAACTAGGATATCCTTAGTGGTAACAAGGTAGACACATGCACATGAATTAAGTATATTAAAGATGAATAGGAAACAAGGATAATCCCATGCTATACTTGCCTTAAACACCGATCCTTCGGTAAGCTTTAATCTTCAACGTTCTTCTTCTTCTTCTTGATAACCACGTATATCTCACCGACTGGACTTGATCAATAAATCATCACACACACATCGAGCAATCATACACGAAGCAAACAATAGATCTATATTAGAGCAGTACATCAATCATACAAAAATAAATAAAAGAGTTTGAAACACGATTCTACGCATCACTACGAACACACAGACGCGAAAAGCACACTATTCAGAGCTACGGTTGAAAAGATACATCTACCGAAAAATTTGCTCATAGGAGAAAATATAAAACTATTAGCTTCATGAGTTTTAATTATATAATAACATATATAAGATATTTTATAAATACTATATACGGAATTAAGTCAAATTTAGATTCAAATTATAAAACTAAAGTAAAACAAATCATATTTTATTTATAAAACCCAGTTGCATAATTATTAATCAAGATATGATTTAAACCATAAAATTTCAGAATTAGTAATATGGTAAATACTGTCACTAACGCGTAGATCTCGTTGCTATGAATCTAACAGAACTCGAATGAGCTAAAACGGATCTAAAACGTAGAAGATATGATTTAAACAAGATCTACTTTATTAAAGTAATAGATTAAATCTCACATCAGAAATAAAAAATAGAAAACCTAACCAACAGTAACACTAACAGTATAACAAGTTTGTAAAACTCTTCTACACGTTACTACGATCACATAGACATAAAGATCACGAAATTTGGATTTAAAACGTAAAAGTTATGAGTTTTCTAGGATTTCCTATAGATAAATAATTACTTTAATATAAACTCGAAAATAAATTATCTCAAACCTACTGTACAGTTCTATAATCATGTAGAGCTCGCAAATACGAATCTAACGCAATTTGAACGGGTCAAATCGGAGTTAAAACGGATAATTTATAACTAAAACAAACTCAGTGGCAAAACTGTAAATATCAGAAAACGTATTTTTCAATTACCGAGACGAAATACGCTTTCCACAGATCAAAACGTATTTTCCAGATTACGCTTTGGACTGCGGGTTAAGAACTTAAAATTTACAGGGTCTCTTTAGCAAATGTTACAGCCGAACGGGTATCTTTGAATATCAGCCGTTGGATTCAAAATCAACGATCCAGATTGGATCGGGGAGGGAGCCGGCGGCGCTCCGGCCGGATTTGGCCGACGGGGAGCTTCCCGCGGCGGTGCCATGACTGGAAACCGAAAAACCTCGATTCCCGACATCATTCAGCAATCGGAGAGCACGGGGAGGAAGACCGAAGCATGGCGAACTCACCCCGCGCTAAGATGGGACCGGAGGATGACCGGAAGGCGGCGGCTAGCTCGCGGTGGCGGACGGTGGAGACGGTGGTGCTCACGGTGGCGGCGCTAGGCGGTTGCGGCTGCTCCAAAAGGATTGAGATGGGGCGGAATCGTGCGGGGGCTCCGTTTTTATAGCCCGAAGGCACGCGGAAGCAAGGAAAGGGAAGGATTCGAAGATGGATTCGATCGATCGAATCCGATGAAAGGGGAAGGCGACGGTTTCCATTTTTGGAAAGTGCCGGAGGAAGGAGAAGGAAAGGGGAAGGAGACGCTGACAGGCGGGACCGGCTCGTCAGCGGCTCGGTGCGAAAGAAGGCCGCGCGCGCGCGAAGTGGGCCGGCTGGCCGCGGCTTGGGCTCGGTCCACGCGGGAGTGGGGCGCTGGAGTGAGCGGGCCGCGCGCGGGGAGGCAGGCCGAGGCGTGGGCTGCGGTAGGAGAAAACGGCCCGAGAAGAAAAGAAATTCCTTTCCTTTTTCTTTTTCTAATTTTTCAAAGCCAAATTTCAAAGAATTTTCAAATCCAAATTGAATTTGATTTAAAGCATTCATCACAAAATTTAAATGCAACAGCATGAGTGCACAAACATGTTTCTACTCTTATATTTGATTTTAAATTTATAAAAATTATTATTATCCTAAATTTGCATGCTCACAAAAATATATAAAAATCATATTTTTCCTATTTTTCATTTCTTCAAAATTTCAGGGTGTTACATAATACCTAAAAGTGGACAGATTTTTTTAAAAAAATAGCATGGATGCATATTTTGTGTCTATGTGCTTTTCGTAAATTTTCAAATGACTTTAATAACAGGAGCCTATACATCGTTCAAAGAGCAGAATTCACCGCCGGTCCCTGAACTTGTTGCCGGTGTCATCTAGGTCCTTGAACTTTTAAAGTGATATCTGTGGGTCTCTAAACTTAGCAGACGGTGTCATCCAGATCCCTAAACTTCTAAGGTGATCACCGCATGTCTCTAAACTTGACTGATGGTGTCATCCCAGTCTCTAAACTTTCAAAGTGATCACCGCAGGTCTCTAAACTTGGCGAGCGATGTCATCCCTGTCCAAATGTAATAAGGAGGTGTTTAGATGCAATTTTTTTTTTTTTGGAATTTGGCTATTCTAGCACTTTCATTTGTATTTGACAATTAGTATCCAATCATAGACTAATTAGGCTTAAAAGATTCGTCTCGTGATTTACAACAAAATTATGCAATTAGTTATTTTTTATCTATATTTAATGCTCCATGCATGTGTCCAAAGATTCCATGTGATGGAGAGAGTGTAAAAATTTGGAATTTTGAATGCATCTAAACCAGACCTAATATTAAAAGTTACCTATAATATTAAAAGTTTTCTCTATTAAAAGTTACTTCTAATTTTAGTATTATTTTAAAAGTTTTAATAGTATTATAGAAGTAACTTTTCTATGTTATTAATACTATAACATTATTATTAAAACTTTTAATACTATAATCTATTATTAAAAGTTCTAATACTATAATACTACTATTAAAAGTAGTATATTGTAGTATTACAGTATTAATAATAGAGAAAAGTTACTTCTATAATACTACTATTAAAACTTTTAAAATAATACTTAAATTAGAAGTAACTATTAAAGAAAACTTTTAACAGAGAAAACTTTTAATATTAAATTAATTTTAGAATTTTTTTTATTTTAGTTTAAACCTAATATATTTGTTGTTGTAAATTATTTTAATACTTTAAATTATTTTTTATTGATGTAAATTATTTTATATAATTTATATTTTCAAGATAAATACTATATAAATAATGATTGATTAATTGACACATGTTGGATCCACGCCTAACGTACAATCAGCGTGCCACGCTAGCTTAGAGAGTAGGTTAGACTACATTTAGACAGGGATGATACCGCTTGACAAGTTTATGGATCTGGACTTGCGGTGATCACCTTAAAAGTCAGGGACCGGTATGACACAGTCGGCCAACTTTAGGGACCTACGGTGATTACCTTGAAAGTTCAGGGACCCGAATAACACCGTCTGTCAAGTTTAGAGACCCATAGATATCACTGTAGAAGTTCAGGGACCTGGATGATACCGACGTCCAAGTTTAGGAACCGACGGTGGATTTTGCTCTTGTTGAGAATATGAATACCCCTCGTCAGTTTTGAACTTAAGGTTGATAACTACGTTTACTCCACACATCCTTTTGAAAATCAACGGTCAATTTGTAAAATATGCAAGTCCTTCCTGCTTCATAATTCAACTATACATTTTTATTTGGTGGATTAGAACCTTGAATTTGTCTTTATATGATATGGGAAAAACAGAGTAAATATTTGAGGATTACAATTGCCATTAGGGAGAACAAACTTTTATGAAGTCATCTTTACTATAAAATCATCACATATAAAGACTTGTGTCTCATGCCAAGAAACTGATCAAATGTAAAAGCATTTGTTTAAGTATTCAAAGTATATATAACCAGAATTGACTTTTAATAGCAGTGCCACCACACCATGCTCATGCTATCCGGCTTCATTGTTGATTGATGGCCAAACTTTCTTATTATGGACTTGGGTATAAACTATAAATCACTGTTCTTGTATATAAGGAGGAAGCACCCCTTTGAGGAAATAGTTGAGCAATATGAGTCCTCTCTCGGGTTGGAAAGATGGAACCATGTGCCCAGCGGTCCTCACAGTAATAAATGTGAAGCCTCCTGCACACTGTTGAACATAGCCTCCCACCTGTAGCCATATTAGTGAAGTTATTTACCTAGCAAGTAGAAGCCTTATGGAAAGATACTGTCACGAATATGCATAGTTCACTTATTACCTCCATTTTTGCTGTCCATGGACGCCACGGTGTTGTGACTGAGAGGTTCAGATCTTGGATCGAATATCTTGTGGCAGTGAGCGGGCATATGGCATCGAAATCGCCACTAAAAATTTGTTGATGCAACAATTCTTATGTCAACAACCAGTACCTCGTTAAATCTTGATAATCTGGAGGCGTGAAAAGGATTTACCTAAACAACCATACGGGCAGCCCATGCTTGATTAGCCACTGGAGGGTCGGCACCATAGATTCTGGCGCATCTTTCCAATCTAGGTCTCTACTCACACAAACGAAGTAGCATCAGAAAATAGCCAACTCAAAGAATATAAATGAACCGTATTATAATAGCTCGTTATAGCAAGCAATCTTACGAGCAGCCACCCCATTCTGTCTTTCTGGCATGAAAAGCCTCTTGCACCACAGGATCATTGAGGTAGGTCAGGGTAGGATAGGAGTCACATGGATTGTACCCTGGTAGCTGCATGCATAGGTACGGAGATTAATTTGACTGCTTTAGAAAGTTATCAGTACATGTAGAGTACAAATAGCGAGAACATGAGATTGTAAATTTCTCTCTTACATAGCTGCTGGAATGATACGATCCATCAGGTTCATCGATGCAAATGGGAGCGTATATGTTGTAGGGATCAATGGGACCAAAATCGTACCACCCATAGAACTCTGAGCATAGTTTATTATCTGAAGAGTTAAAACTGCAGTGGTTGGTAATGTTGGCCCAGGCCTCATCGGATAACACCCCAATGATTCCATAGGTACTCAAATCGTCCCTTCTGGTTTTTATAGTCATCCAGATATGGATTGCCAACCTGAAAACGAACAAGACACGAAATTACTCATAAAAAAGGTTAGCTTTCCTTGTTTGTATGCTACGACCAATACAAGACGGAATAATGCGTACCAAGATGCCTTGAAGGTTGACGATTGTTCTGTTGTTGTACAAGTTGTGACTAAGGATGGTGGCAGCTAGTTGTGGCACATAGTGACCTGCATAGCTCTCACCAGAAATATAGAAGGCACGGGTCTTGTACTCAGGGAACCTCTCAAGCCAATTGACAAGGAAGATGTACGCATCCTCGGCGGTCCTTGAGTCCCCACTCTCTTCGTAGTCAGATGATGTGTTGGAGTAAGAAAATCCGACACCAGCAGGCGACTCCAGAAAGATCACGTTAGCCTCTGTAATTTTTCATGAGTTTATCTGTATAGCTACCCTTGACCTTATAAATTTCAATGGGTTCCAGGCATACTCGTTGACTCTAAGTGTTGTATTATCAAAGTTTACGCGGAACGGGCCCAGCTCTAGCATTGCTCCGATAAACGACGAACATCCAGGCCCTGCACCATATCCATAATTCCATATGCATGTCAAAAATCAGGAAACAAGTAAGGTCAGAGAACCGTGGCAATATATATGCATGCGAATTTCATTCAAACCTCCGTTAAGCCACAGGAGGAGTGGCTTGGACGATGCATCCTGCGGCGCTTCCACGAAGTAGTAGAAGAGGGCGCGGCCGTGCTTCTCGTCGACGGTCACGTACCCGCTGTACTGGTCGAAGTCGACGTGTGGCTGCCCCGGCAGCGCCGTGATCTTGTCGGCCGCCTTCAGAGGGCTCTGATCAGAGCCCAAGTAACCTGCCTGTGCCTGGAGGTGGATCAGGCTGCTCTTGACTCTAACACCAGAATCGTGCACACTAGCCTTGCTACTCCCACTAGTTCTACCTTTTCGGGACAAGATGAATTTCTCAAGTTGAGCTTGCTGCGACGCATTAGCGTGCAACACAGCCACAGAGACGAGAAGCAAGAGCATAAGGTGAGTGAGGTAAGCATCGATCCTCATCTTATTAACGAGTAAAAATATCATATTGTTCGATGTGATTTAACACATTGGAAATGGTTTCTGTATATATAGCCGCAGGAGCTTTGAACGCGCAACTCCAAAACAAGCAGTTTTGGATGCTTAGGAGTATCTTCTGGGTAACAGTTTCAGAGTGATTGTATAAGCCGGCTCTTGTTGCTATCGTCGTACACTTGTTCTGGCAAACTTTGGAACAGAGAGTTGGTGCTTACATCATGCCTTCCGTTCAAGTTGTCTCTGTTTTTGTCCTGCACTCAAGAAGCTTTCAAATCAATGTGCCGCTTGGTAGGGTGCTGCCAATTTTTCTTCGGACAGATATGCTAGCTATGAATATTCGGTACGCAACGATGGTTGCTCATTAAGCTCTGTGTTTCCATTAGTTTAATTATCTTTGCTTTGGAATTTCAAATGATGTTTTGGAAGCTAACTATTGTCAAAACCTGCAAGAGGCGATAGATTGTATGTTTGCCTGCCAGTTGGCCGTATGAGGTGAGATTTGGCCATTTGGATATTTGCCATTTATACATACTTTATCCTCTATTGTCCATTTTTACATAGTCTTAGCCATGGAACTGTTCACAAAATTATTTCTACAAGAAAATCACATTACTAAAAAGTGCCCGTCGTGAACAGATTACTTTTCACAGTAGGTAACATAGTACTCTTGCAGCGGTGGCCATGGCGTGGGAATATTTGCCAAGGATCTATTTTGCCATACTTATTTTTGTTGGTCGGGAATATCATGTAGTGAAAATGGAATTTTGTCATGATTATTTTTCCAAAATCATGTGATATATACACAAGGGAAATGGTTGAGGAGAAGTGCTCCAAGAACCCCCACTGGTTAGTGAAATAGAAAGGGAAACCATGCTAAACTCCCAAGCAATGAGAGTAAGGATGAAAATGGAACGGAAATATCCCGAACCGAACCGCATCTTTTTCTGTATTTTATCCGATCGAATTCGCATTTTTGTGTCAAACTTTATCGTTTTCACTTTTGTTTTCGTATTTCAAATGTAAAAGTAGAAAACGGTTTAGACATTTTCCGACCGTTTCCGACCGTTTTCTACTTTTCTACTTTTAAATCGGAATATCCCGAATATCCACAATGTCACGTGGTTCCACATGCAAGCCATTGGTACCACAAAGGGTATTGCCATCTGAACACTATCTCCTACTCTGTTAAGCTATACTCTAGGATTGCAAAGAACACAGAAAAACTCATGACAAGTACAACAACGTAAATGCAATAATCATTCACGAGAGCTCCAACACTCGGCATATAGATTTATTTAGTGGTATCGATAGGCAAAGTGCCACACCTAGTTTATGTTAGAGGTCCACCAAGAATACGCTACTAGACCAAGTCTCTTCTGGTAAAGGTCTTAGGCTTACTGCAAAGGCTCCTGCCAATCCAGTTGGGCCACTTGCCATCCTAACCTCTCTTCCAATCATCTTATGTTGTCTCAACCGTCAAACTTATCCACCAAGGAAAGGGTCTCTTGCACCTGAACAAGATATAGTCACCACCTACATCAAGACAAAGGGTCAACAAACATCACACTGATCCACCAAGGCGCCCAAGTGTTAGAAAGACAAAGATTCCAAGCTTTGGCTCATGCCTTGAACTAGTATGAATTTGAGCTCTCACTCTTCTCTTGGCACAAAACACTAATCACACCAAACACTACTAATTACCTAATGGCTAGATCATCTAGTGATATCCTTGTGGGGACAACAGATCATCCGGTGCATGGATTTCTGTCGTACATAGCCATGAGACATATCTTCATTTCTATTGTTCAATAGTCCAATGCAATACTTATTGTGTGCGACTTTGGCACCAAATTTTCGGTCTTCAAATTTAAACGTTGCACCGGATCATCATGTTTTGTCTTTTCCTGTGCACTTACCTGATTTGACTTTAATCTTTGTCCAATTTTTGTGGCATGTTCTTATATAATGTGAGGACTGACACAAATAGTTTAATAAAAACTGAGTATTGTCCTATCAATCAACCCAGTTCAAGCTAAACTACCTTGTATAATCCCTGAGATTTGTGTCATACACATCGCACATGCAAAATACAAAGGGAATCATAGATTGTGTATTATACATGTGGACACCACAAGTCAGAGCACAACACTCAATAGGTTTTATATTAGAAAAATTGCAACATAGACCATAATGGGAACCGCCGCACTAGGGTTCAAAGCTCACATAGTCGTTACTGAGTTTAGTGGTCATTCTTTGGATGCCATACTCCACAATGTCCCTAACCGCACTTTGAGTGAACTTGGGTGGCCAATATGAACTCCGACAACCTACAAAACGACTATCAGCAGCATCGTGAATATAAGAATATTTGCAGGGCTTATCCATAATACCATGTATGTAGTGAATGGATGGCTAAACAACATAGGTAAGTAGAGTTGCATAAGTGCATAACAACGTTTCGAGGAAAAAATTGATAAGTAAACATGCAATGCTTGAGATACCAAAGAAAATTTTAATGTAAGCAAATAAAGAGTATATGTCTTAGCTTGAGTTCCCACAAGCCGTCATACTTGACCCTATAGTGAAGTCAAGTGCAAAGAGAGTGCTCATGGTTGAAAGTGTGGCAATTCTAGATTCAAGACTCTACATGGATGTACCACTGTTCCCATACGAAGTGCAAGAGAGAACCCCCATACCCTTGATCTTGGGTAAGGGTCCATTCATTCCTTTAACCACAAGCTTAGCTAGGGTTCAATGAATGGATGTAATTAACAGGAGTACCAGGCTTCACCTTAGTTACACCTCATTCCAAAATGTATTGAATCTATTGAATGATTTGGTCACAACATGTTATTAGGCTTATTACCCCATAGGTGGCATGTGGCAAGTATGAATAAGGTGCTCAGGATTGATGCAAAAGAAATAATATCCTTAACTAGCTCAAGTGAGTTCATATTTACTCATGATTTGTCCTAATGTAACCTACCCCTCAGCGAGCCTCGATTTTGTTTCTACAATATATAGTTTTTTGGTCTTGAATTAGTTGAGTGGATGAAGCAGTCATTTTCATTTGTAATGCCATGGTTGCAGTGAAATAACTAGTTTTTAGGAGCATAGACTTGGTCTTTGTACTTGTGATGAAGTTAATTCTGCATGTACTCATGAAATAGTTTCTTTAACAATACTAGTGGTCTAGAATATCTTTATTGTTTAATATTGAATGACACGTTTAAATGTTGAATTCTTCATATTCCTTGGTTACAAATGAGCTATGTTGCTTTGTATTTTCTTGCAAGATAGTATTTATAGACAATCTCACCAATGCTACCTCAAGCCTACACATAATGTAGTAAACAAAAAAATGAAAATGAATCTAGATTTGTCATTACAATTTGAAAGTCCAACAAGTTATCGCTCTTCAGTGATAGAAGAATTTGGGGTTTTCTCATTACAGTTTGGTAGTTTGATTTCAATAGACAGTTATAGTAGGATATTGACTGCAATTATACTTCATTTATCTTAAATTCCACATTTAACTTTGAAATGTTTTCTTGCGTCTCAAAATAGTTTAGCTTGAATCCTTAAGTTAACATCAATTTCAAATGTGTTTATATATGTGTGTTAGCATAAGTTATTGCTAGCTTATTGAATAGCTTGTTGATTAACTAATAATCGTTCTATGATACCACCTTTCATTAGTGACTTATGTATCTTCTGATGGTGTTTTGGGTCCTAGTTTCAGGTAAATCCAAAAGATGATGATTATACCCACAGTGATGTGTTGGTTCATGTGCTCAAAATGATGGATAAATGCTGCATTTATTTGACCCCAGGAATTGGTGTTAATAGAGTATGATCATCTATATTTCTTGTTACTTTAGGTTTGTTGATTAATGAAGTACAAGTGGATTGGAAATGATGTATTTGAGCCGATTGATTCAGTATATTGATTTGGGCCTCCATGTTGTTAAATGGGCTAAGCTAATATCTATTCTATACAAGTCGTAATGGTCCGTGCCTAATTAATATTTTATGATGAGAATGGATAAAATACAAAATACAAATGGGTCCAACAATTGGACTTAGCCCATTAACAGGATGCCCACTATGTGGACCCAATTAAAATATGAGAAAAAAATGGAATTGATAAAATACAAATGGGTTGATAATAATATGTAGCAATTGTGATTGAATAAGATGGCATAAAATAAATTGGGTCCACAAGTACATTTATCCCTCTAATAGCTTGCTCACTAGATGTGCTAACAAAACCTCAAGAAATTTAGTGACTTTTTTAATCAATTAATTTGTGGCGAAGATCAAACATAATAGATTAATAAATAAAAAATCTATGATGAAAAAACACATTTTCAGTATAAAACGTGGTATAACACAAATGATCTATAACAAAGTCATAAATTTCATCAGTATGACGAACTTTTTGGCGAACTCAGTCTGATTAGGTTCCTTGTCATGGAACCTGCTCACCCAGGTTCAAGTCATCGACTTAGCAGGGGTGCTCACATTTTTTTTCTAGATTTATTCCAGGATTTAACGGCGTTATGCTTTCAGTGGTAGGCGACGTCTCCGTCGATTGTGAGACGCCTATGGTAACTTCGTCAATCTCGAGATGTACTGGCACGGTCTTTCGGAGGTGCTCATAGGGGTAGGGTTTACGTACGTGTGTTCATAGGAGTGAGTGTGTGTATTGAGCGTCTGCGTCTGGACCAGGCTTGTGTAATTCACAAAAAAAGATGAACTTTTCTAGATTTGTGACGTAAACATGTCGTCGTAGATTCTTAAATTTCTTGCAGTGATTTTTTTCTCGAATACACAAGAGATTTGTGTATCTTTGTATTAAGATCGAGAGATGATGAAAGTTACAATGCCGCACCATGAACATGGCACACTAGAGGTTAGTGTTATATAATCGGCTCTGCCCTCCCTAGCAGAAAGAGATCATGACTATTACTCGCTAATCGTGCTACCTAGCTAGCATCGGCGATCAGACTTGCTTGCGCGGCGCCTCGCGCGCTCTCCTTGTGAGTCAGGGAAGATCTGTCGCATTGCCTCAACATGCAAGGAGTTGAGCTGATCGACGAAGATACTACCGTAGGTGTTCTTAGCTGTCATGGTCATCAGTCCGTCAAGCATCCCTATCTGCTTCATCCCCGGCACCTCTCCCCACTTACAAGCTAGGGCGCATGATAGAGCTTGGGCGGCGATACTCCTGCTACGAGTCGACATCTTTGGTTGTGCCTCCTAAGCCGGCTAAGGGAGCAGCGGCGATGGCACCTTACGCAGGATCTTGTCGGTGAATCACTTAGCCTCTTGGTGGCGAAGCTCCCGCCTTCAGCTGGTCGGGGTTGGTGGCTGTGTCCGCGCATGGGGGCATGGTGCTGTCTAGGCGCCTCGGCATCCACGACGCCGTGCTGTCCTGCCCGAGGTGGTGTGACATGGGGCTGCTCCTACATAGGCAATGAGTCCTCCGTCCACTGGGCAGCCTTCGTCGGAGAACGGGAGTCCACCAGCGATGCATCCGCTTCCTGGGAGGCAACCACCGGAGGAGGCAGGCACCCAGGAGCTGGTGCGTGCGCTTGACAGCTCATGACGAGCGAGGCTGCGAGCTCCTCCAGCATTGAGTCGACCCACGCGGGAGGCCCCGCACTCACGCACAGGTCCAACACCAAGGGATCTGCTCGGGCAAGTAGTGTGCAGCAGTAGCGGAAGCAGCGTTGTTATCGTAGTCAGCAGGCACACCCCTGTTGATGTCCCTCGTCGGCTTACTCCAACGCCGCCACCGTCGTCATCAGTTTCCGTGGGAGCCCCCAGTACCTTGCATGGCCCCATCTGAGCTTGGTGGACCATGGGGCGCGGGCTGGGAGGTCAGTGGGTTGCCACCACGAGTAGAGTGCCGTGGTCGGTCGACACCCATCATAGCCGAGGTCGCAACATGCTTGGCCCGCTTGCATTCCTTGGCAACGTTGAGGCAACTGGTAAGTCGCTACTTGGTGCGAGTAGGAAAGACAATTGAAGCATCTGTCGAGAAGCTTTGTGGGGGTCTTCTGAGCCTACAAAAGCTGCTTTGGGCTGTGGCAAGGCTCAGCCGAGGCGGTCGCAAGTCCCATCTCCACCCGGGGTAGATCTCATGCCACCCATTGGCGTTGGGGCAGAGACCCTTCCACGGTAGCTGAGGCATTAGCGGGCAGGGATGTGGCGATCCACTGGTTGAGCAGGCAGGCTGAACACCAGCTGTGGGCGTGGCCGGTTGCGCTTCCTCTGCCTACGGCTAGGTCCCTGTCGATTAGCGTCGTCACCACGACGGCCCACAACTGCGACGACAGGGTGAGTCTATGCGCTTGCGGTGCGCACAGTGACCGCCTTCGCCAGGCAACGAGCGACGTCCAGGTAGGTTGTGGTGTGGTCGTCGTGGGACTCCTCGCGTCGTCATCCACCCACCAGCGGCGGTTGGTGCGCCAACCCGATACGGGGTAGAAAGGGGCCACAACCGTTGATAGGGAGGAGGAGGGGGTGGGCGGTGGAGGCGTGGTGTGCCCCCGTCCCCAGCGCAGGCGGTGGCGTGGAGGAGTCGGATCTAGCCCCAAGAATTGCCTCGGTCCGGTGGCGGCTGTGGCGATGGGGCACTAGTGGAGAAGGTGGCCACGTCGGCGGTCGGGGGGCGCCAGTGGAGGTGCCCGGCGCAGGCGACGGTGACGGCCACGCCGCGTGCTCGACGCCATCCAGCACTGACAGCCGGCGAGGAGGAGCGCTCTGGCCTGCACACCTAGCCATGGGGCGGCGGCGGCTGGGGCGGTGGCACACCGGTGGAGGAAGTTGCCACGATGGTGGCGTCGTCCGCCCTCGGTGGCCGCATGACGTTGAACGACGCGGGCGGCAGCGGCATCTGTGTGGCACTCTCGGGCACTCCCGTGCAAGGGCGAGGGGAGGAGGCGGGGCGAATACGCGGGGAGGGGAGGGGAGGGGAGGGGGGGAGGGGGAGGGTGCCAGTGGTGGGGAGGGAAGGGGCTCCTAGGGTTGGAGGGAGCCCATGGGCCCATTTCTTGCAGTGATAACAGCAAACCATAGAAAACTATGCACATCTAGATAGCAATTGTGTAGATTTTTAATGTGTTTCAGCATTAGCTTCTAGCAGCCCCCTCCCTCTCTACATATATACCGGCATCGTCCTTTCATCATTGATTCATTGACTGCAGTCCTTTTACAATGTACCATGAATTCGTGTGCAGCAGCGTTGATAGATTGTCAATTTTATCACTTAATGACAGTTTTGAAATGAATGACAAACAACAGGGATCAACACTAGGAGCTTCCTACAGGGGTTACTTAACAAAAAGTTTACTGCTCCACTACATAAGGTGGGAGCGTTCCTTTCAAGGACCTAAGCAGTACTAGTGCTCTCTCTGGCTGGAAATAAGGAACTTGACGACCAGCTCCCCTCACTGAAACAAGCACAAGACCTCCAACCTGCTAGGATCCACACAAGTTTTTCGAATTTTGAATAAAAAAATGATAGAAACAAGTGCGGGACAAGATTTGAGGTGTTATTTACCTCTTTGGTTGCTGTCCAGGGGCGCCATGGCTCCATGACTGAGAGCTCGTGGTCAGTGATGGAGTACCTTGTGGCGGTGAGTGGGCAGACGGCATCGAAGTCTCCACTGAAATCGTATTCCCTTCGTTACAGCTCCAATTGCAGTTTGCGGGTGTTAGACGTTAATAAAGAAATGTGACGTTCAAGCTACCTGTATAGCCACACCGGTAGCCCATGTCCCAGAAGCCATTTGATGGTCGGCATCATGGACACTGGAGCATCTTTCCAGTGCAAGTCTCTGAACAGGGAACATCAGTTAAGAAGAATTGGTAGTAATTAGCGGAAAGAGTTTAATTTCTTGTTTGAATGTTTTGCTCCCATTTAAGCTACGTGCAGCCTGACCACTTTGTCATTCTAGCATGGAAAGCCTTCTGCACCAAGGGATTGTTCGTGTAAGCCTGGATATAGTAGTTGCTGCACGGATCAATTCTCGGAACCTGCATAAGTAGTTAGGACAGAAATACGGTTCACAATCTTGAAAAAAAGAAAAGAATTACTTTCCAGAAAGTAAATATACATATAAAGTGGCCACAGAAAGTGACTGATATTTAATATAAATATAAATAAACCAAACAAGCTACAAACAGTGAAATAGCATCTCAACAACAATATGTAAAAAAAGAACTTATATTCTTTCGCAGGAAAATAAAGGAGAAAGAAATGCTCTTACATTGCTGCTGGGGTAGTAGTTTCCATTGGGTTTGTCGATGCACACAGGAGCATATATGTTGTACCCACTAATGTATCCAAAATCATATGATGCCATGGCATCAGAGCACGCGTTATCATCCGCAGGATTGAACTTGCAGTTCTTTGTAATGTTGGCCCACACCTCATCTGATGTCACCCCATGGCTCCACAAGTAGTCAATTTGCCCCTTTGTGTTCTTGTTATCGTCCAGGTACGGATTGCCAACCTAAAATTTTGTTTTGAGATGCCTCAGCTGTTGCAATGAAACATGTCTATCAGGAAATTCACTAATCATTAATGAGTATTCAGTCTTCACTCACCAATATAGCCCGAAGATTTATGATGTCGCTTTTACTTTTTATATTGTGACTAAGGGTGTGTTTAGTTCGCGAATTTTTTTGGCTTTGGCTACTGTAGCACTTTCGTTTGTATTTGTCAATTAGTGTCAATCATAGACTAATTACGCTCAAAAGATTCGTCTCGTGGTTTTCTACTAAACTGTGTAATTAGTTTTTTCGTCTACATTTAATGCTCCATACATGTGTCTAAATATTCGATGTGACGGAAAATCTTGAAAATTTTTGGGAACTAAACGTGGCCTAAGCATGGCTGCTGCGAGCTGCGGAACGTAGTGTCCGGCATAACTCTCCCCCGAGATGTAAAAGGCGCGTGCTTTGTACTCAGGGAACCTCTCGAGCCAATTGATCAGGAAAACGAATGCATCATCAGCGGTCCTTTGGTCACCGCTCTTATCATAGTCTGAAGATGTGTTGGAGTAGGAGAATCCAACACCGGCAGGTGACTCCCAGGAAGAGCACGTTGGCCTCTGCAAATTTTCATCACAATGGAATAAGAGTTACTACTTAATAAACCGTGTCAAGTTTTACTAGACCCAATCGGAAATAAACAAGAACACTGCAGGCACTGATGTTATAACTAGTCTCACCGCTCTTCCAGGCGTTCTCGTTTCGGCTCAGGGTTTTGTTGTCTCTGTTTATGCGGAACGGGCCAATTTCTATCATTGCTCCATATCCTACTGATGAGCAAGCCTGTATTGTTGGCGTGTTTAGATCAAAAATTTTTGGGGAAAAATTCCTGTAGCACTTTTTATTGTTATTTGGTAAAATTTGTCTAATAATGAACTAACTAGGTTCAAAAGATTCGTCTCGACATTTACCAACAAACTCTGTAATTAGTTATTTTTTTACCTGCATTTAATGCTCCGTGCATGCGTTTAAAGATTCGATGTGACGGTTACTGCGTATAAATTTTTGGACCTTTTTGCCCATCTAAACGCGGCCCAAGATTCAGAAACTACCAAACAAAGCAGGCGTCAACGTGAGCTAGCTAGTGTTCTTGCTGTTCTTGTCTACTGCAAATTTCAGAAAAGACATGTGCCAGCAGCCCGGCTATCGCCATCGCCGCCCTAAGAGCATCTCCAAGAGAAAGAGAAGGCTAGTAAAACCCCCAAACCAATATTTGCGTGGTTACGTGAAAGAAAAAGCCGGTCCAACAGGTCCCCAACCTTTCCCCCAAGAATTGCTCGCTTCGAAAAAACAAGCCCGCGCCCCGCATATCTGCGACCGGACGGCGCCTCTCCAATCTTTCTCCCGCGCTTCTCCTCCCCTGCTCGCGCCATTTTTCCGAGTGTTTGGCGCGATTTGTAGCTCCACCCGCCATCGAACTGGCCTCCCTTCTTCCATCCAGTTGCCAAAAGGTTGAAGATGGGGCCAGCTAGGGATGTCGGTTCCCTCCAGGAGCGTGAGGCGCATGGCAGTGGCCGGATGCGGCGGCCCCTGTCCAGCGGCGTCCAGATGCCGTCGCCCTTGTCCATCGATGCGCAGCTGCGGCAACCCATGGCCGTCGACGCAGTGATGCAGCCACCCCCAAACGGCGACGGCAGATGCGGCCAACCCTGTCCGTTGACGCGCAGCAGCGGCAACCCACGGCCGTCGACGCACTGATGCGGCCTCCCCCAAACGGCGATGTGCAGATACGGCCACCCCGGTCCGTCGCCACTTCCATGCGGCCGCCGTCCACCACCACGCGGACGCGGCTGGCACAGTACGCCGGTGGCTATATTCTCCAGGTGAGCAGATTGGGCAACAAGCACACGGATGAGGCAACGCTAGCACATGCCCGGATATCGGCCTACCCACGTACGTAGCACGTAGGAGTATGTTGCAAGGTTGGAAGGAGCGGATGGAAAAAGTCAAGAGTCCAGGAGCTACAGAAGAGGAACAGCCGCCTAGATGGAACAAGTCACACCAAGTTAAAAATATTTTTGGGTGCAAAATATTGGGAAGCTGCTGTGGAGGAAACTAGTTATTAGGAAACAATTATTTGAGAGGGCCCAATATAGAGTTTTGGGGGTTATATTTTTGGATCCGTTAAGCCACAGGAGCAACGGCTTTGCCGCGGCATCGTGCATCGCTTCCACGAAGTAGTAGAAGAGCGCTCGGCCGTTCTTCTCGTGATCTCGTCGACAGTCACGTACCCGCTGTACTGGTTGACGCCGACGCCGCCGGCTGGCTGGCCGGGCAGCGCTGTAATCTTGTCGGCCGCTTTCTGAGCGTTCTGGTCAGTACCAGAGTACTCTGATTTGAGGCTGCTAGTGGCCGTGAAGGCAGCTCGGCATGTACACTGAACGCACTACCACTGCTTCTTCTGGACAGGATAAATTCCCTTAGCCGAGCCTCTTGTGACGAATTTGCTTGCGATCCCGCGACAAGAAAAAAGAGGCAGACGGAGGTGTCCCTCATATTTTTCTGAGGATTATCAACTGATAAAGTTTAGTGGTTGCAAAGATAACCAAGATCTGGCAGCTGTTTATATAGGTCCGGCCGTCCGGGGTATAATACCGGGAATGTTTGAAAGTATTGAGCATAAAAATTTGATCATTAACATTTCTTATATCTGGAGAAGATTTCATCTGCCCATGCTGAATTAACTACAGCATTCGGCGGCTGAACCTTGTCGAGTTCCTCCCAAGCTCAACGAAGCATACAATTAAAAACAAAACAAATTTTTGGCAAGTAGTACTAGTTCCTTATAAATTTATCCACGGTTATCTATTCTTGATTGTCATTATTTTTGTTAGAACAGTGTCCCAGAAGGTTCCAGTTTGATGTATAGTGCAATTCTTGAGCAGGAATAGTCCCCACTTGAAAATAAAACACGATTAGTCTGATTAGTCCTAACTTTACCGAGAAGACAACGGTCATCATATGAGCGTACTCCATAACCATTGAACCATAAACTAATTGCTAATATAAAACTTCTGATCCATATCAAAAGATTCGCACACTAAGTCCTGAACAGTTTTGTGTTTTATCATTGTCCTTATCTGAACATATTCTGGAGATATGCGCATTTGATTTTTTTAAACAACATGTGCAAATTTATATGGACAAATCATTTGATGAGACAATTAGTGTGGCAGAACCGCCTAATCTAGTGCCCTCCCGAGAGTACTCGTCTTCCATTAGACACTAAGTACCCAGGGGAGAACACTAAACTACGCGATTCCGTCGAGCACACCGCAAGGGAGAACTCGAAGATCCACGTTTTTACATCAGGATCACAAATGAGAGAGTAAAGCTTACAACATCCTTATCATTTCTTACATCACTTTTAGTACAACATCAGAGTAACTCATTATTAGGTTATAACAACGGAATATCAAATGTTATCAGAATTCAGCGGAAATGAAACCATTTTATGACAAGTTAAATATTAACATGAAGAACGTTTAAATGCATGAAATGATAACAGATTAATAGTATTTTCCTTGTAAACTTTTGGTGAGAGTTCGAATAAATAAACTCTACTCCATATCGTAAAGGAAATCCTCGCTGAGCCCAACAGGAGGTTTCCACACACAAGTGTTAGCTTATCAGCACCTGTCACCTGCAACAGGGTAGAACAAACCCTAAGTACTCAATTGTACTCCGCAAGACTTACCCGTCAGGAGGAAAGAAAAAGACTCCAAGGATTATGCCAGACTTTTTGGCTGGTGAGTTTCTTGTTTGCGAAAAGCAGCACTAAGAGTGTGTCCTTAATTTCTTACTTTTAATAGCCGTATTTTATTTCTTATCCAACCTTCTATGTAAGCACCTAGTCTATACTCAAGCAAGGGTTGAGCAATCAGAACCATTTTTTCATCCTTCATCTTTCACTTCTTACTACGGTGCCAGAGTGCAGTCAAGCCGTACCGTCACGCAGAAACGGCGATTCGCGAATCAATGTGCCCAGCTGGGTGCCCCGAAAACACACGCCTCACTTGCACTCCAGGCACAAGTAAGACCAACCCATTCCACTCCTGTCAAGGGGTCCAGGTCCCCGTCTAAACTGGGACTCCAAGCCCCCAACACTGTAAGCCCGACCTCAGTGTGGTGCTTAGACCTCCACCTAAAACCCACCCCTAACAGTTGGTCCGGAAAGAGCCGGAACCCATGACAAGAGAGCAACAGGTCTTCCCGCTCACATAAGCAAGTATATACTCGGGACAAAATATCTGTGACTTGACCGGGGATCTAGTGCAACGAACGGTCCTCAATCGACACAGGCGGGACAAATGCAACCTGAGCCTCGCTCAGTTGCCAACCAGGTCCAAATCCAATCCAGGAACAGTCCCGTCCGGTCTCCAATTATTATCCAAATGTATTTATATTCCATATGAGAGTAACATGATAATAGTAATAATAATAATATATTTCCTATCTCTCGCGAGTGACCAGCAATCACCCGACTTCTACCGGAAGCCTATAGCATAGCACACTACGCGATCCTATCATACTAGTAAGACTCATAGGACAAGGATATATATATATATATATGCAAGTGGGTTTCATTCAACTCCTTTAAACTTAATACACAAGCATAAAATAAAGTACAGAATAATAGGGGTTATGCACCGGGGCTTGCCTGGGTAAAATATAACCAAAAGTTAGTATTCCATCATGGTGACATGATCATCAAGGCACCATCTTTTCTGCTACCTCCGGATGACTCCGCGATCCACCATTGCTCCTATTATGACATTCGTGGATGCAATGCAGAGACGTAAATATACAACGATAATTGCAATTAGGAGAACACGGTACGCCTCGCAAGCTCACGAGCTAACTCTAACGCACTAAGCTACGTACCCAAGTTGTTGAATAAGACATCATTTACCCAACAAGTATTTAGTCATATTGTAACACCCTAAATTTTTCATAATTTCAAAATAGTTAAATATTATTTATCTGCGTAATTGAGTGTGCATTCAAATATAGAAAATAATAAATATTTGTGAAATTAAAATTCATCATAAGGTTAGCAACATGTTGATGCACCCATGCTGCCACATTTTATTTATTGTATTGATTGGTTTTGATCCAAAGTTCAAAAGAGTTTCAAAAACTTTGGAAAGTGGATTTGGAAAATCAAATTAGAAAACGAAAACTCATTTTCCTTCCCCCTCCCTCCTTCCGGCCCAATCGGCCTAGTCGGCCTGCTGCCGTCCCCGCCGAGCCGGCCCGCGCGCGCGCCTTCTTTCCCTCCTCTTCCTGGGCCGGCCCGTCAGCGCTGGAAACGGCCGCTGCCGCTCTCTCCTTCCTTCCCGCTGCGGCTGACCGCTCGGGCCCGCTTGTCGGCGCCCTCCTCAACCTCCAGCCGCTCCCTCCCGTTTCGCTCGCACAAGCTGCAACCGCCGAGCCGCCCCGCGCCCACGATCTCCGTGCGTGGGAGCATCTCCGCGCCCGCGTCTAGCCTTCAAAGGGGAGCGCGACTCCGCCAACGCCTTCCCTTCTCCAGTTTCTCTTCACTCGCACTCGCTAGCGCTTCCTAGAAAAAAAAACCACGACGGCAACCCACTGGAGCGTCGACCACCCCACCGCGTCGGCCACCATTCCTGAGCCGCCTCCACTCTGTCGACTCCGCTCGGTGAGCTCGTTTTCATCCCCGCTTCCTCCCCATGCTTTCATTTTCCTGTTTAGTGGCTTCTAGGGCCGTATTCTTGAGCACCGGCGAGGTTCTCGCCACCGGCCATGGCGGCCACCGCGACGGTCGTCATCCCCGCCCGCGCAATACGCTCTATTGGACTCGCCATCTCCCCCGTATCATCCCTGTGGCCTCGAAGGTTGGTTTGGTGGCCCGTAGGCCCCGTTTCCCTCACTCCGACGAGTTTCCACCGCCGGCAATGGCAGCGCCGCCGCGTCCTTCCTCCCCTCCGGCGACTGTTTCTCTCTCTCCCCCTCCCAGCTAATCTCGGCCGTCGATTCTGAATCCAACGGATAGGATAGAAAGATACCCCTTCGCAAGTCTTTTTCTTAAAGAGACCCTCGGTTTCTGGCAAATCTAACCCGCCATCCTTGGCGTATTCCCGAAATACGCATTCCCATTTTGAAGACGTATTTTCTCTAGTTTAAATGAAAAATACATTTCCAGATTAATTATAGTTTTGCCACTGCAGTAAAACGCTTATAAAATCATCGTTTTAGCTCCGATTTGATCCGTTCAACTTGCGTTAGTTTCATAATTTCATGATCTACGCATTAATGCCACTATTAGTTAGGTTTGCAACATTTAAAATTCTTGATTAGGTTAAATTATTTAACTCGCTATAGGAATCTTGTTTAATTCGTAACTTTCACGTTATAGCTCCGAATTTCGTGAACTTCGCATTGATGTGATCGTAGCGAGACATAGAATATTTTCATAAACATTTTATCTTGTTGTTATACTGCTGGTGTACTGTTCTAATTATAGGTTTATTTGCTATGCATGAATGCTCTTGAAATGTGTATGTTGTCGTGTTGGTCGAGTTTAGACGGTGAGGAGTACGTTGGAAATCTGGACACGTACGAGGAGCAGCAGGACCAGCAGCAGTTCGTGAACCAAGGCAAGTATAGCATGGGCCTACCTTGTTGTCCTATTCATTATATAATGTACTCATTATGCATGTGTCTAATATTGCTCGACTATAAGGACTTCCTAGCTAATTGATGACCTGTACCTTGATCCCTATGGGTTTTATTTGCACATGGGTAGAATGCTAGTGCTCTAACTAAACATGATCTATACTATGACTGATGTGACCAATGGATAAACATGATGGTAACAGTGGAACCAAAGGGTAAAGGTGCAGATGATGTTTATCATGTTGCCCTAAACCCTCTGTAAGGACTTATCTGTAGGGCAAAAGCTGGGACATACAGTGCAACCATGAGAGTCATATGGCTCTAACTTTAGCTCAGTAATAGGATCTTTTCTAGCTTGTTAGAGGTTACCAGAAAGGGTGCAATAGGGGCTTGCCACTTTGGGTATAGAACTGCCTCTGTTCTGATGTGTATAGCCTGCGGGAATTGTGCCATCGAAAGGGGGGTTCTCTATATCTGCCTGCCGAGGAAACCTCGCGGACCTAACATGTTAGAAGAGGCCTATGAAAGGCTTCATAGTGTACCCTGCCTACTCACCTTGGGAGTGTTAGGGGGTCGATGGGCCCCGGGCAAATGGGCAACACGACTCATGGGTAAAGATGCACAACCTCTGCAGAGTGTTAAAACTGTTATAACAGCCGTGCTCACGGTCACGAGCGACCCGGAAAACTCACAGAATAAATGGTTACTTGACATATGGATGACTCATGGTGATGATGATGAGATTATACAGATGCTCAATTACTCTCCTTAATTCTAGTAGATGATCATGAGGGTTAAACGGGAGCTTAAGCGTAACTTAGTAATAATAAGTAATAATGAAATACCGATCTATTAAAAATGCTAGTTGCAGTCAACCGTGTCTATCCTTTTTGAGCCTCATGAATCCTCATACTATGCTTACGGAGTACGAGTGTACTCACACTTGTTATTATTTCATTTTTGGATAAAAATCTTGGATGGGTAACAGATGAAAGTTTCTACGAGGATTTCCCTGAAGAATTCTAGGCTTGGGTCAACCAGTCGGTCTTCCCTGTGGATCAGATACTTCGTTCGAGAGTGTTATTTACCTTTTCCGTGTGTTATGTTAAGAACTACGTGATGTATTATCGTGATGTATGTACATGGTGATGATACTTTTGTTAATTTGTCGGCTTATGTGTGCGACTATTCCTAGGGCGCACATAAGATGTATGCACTCTATTTTATCTTTTTAAATGGAGTGTGACAAATTGGTATCAGAGCCGTGTCGATTGTAGGACGCAAACCTAGATAGGAATGGTTGTTTCTAGGATTTTGGCTTTATTTACTTGCTACTATCTCAATCTTGGTATTTTATTAAAATTTTATGCTCCATTCTCTATTCTATTGCATAAAATATTGACTCTGATAATATTTTATATCAAAACTATAGATGCCTCGTCTCAGTGCAGCTGCCTACGTTGCCTAGTTCACTCCAGCAGCACCTGCTCCACTAGCACCACCAGCAGTACCACCAGTGGTGCCAGAGGTCATTCACATCACCGACGACGAGGAGGAAGAACCCATGGAAGTAGAGGCATCTTCAGCTACTGCATCTGATGGACCCGCTTCGACCCCCGTGGCCATACCCATCCCACCAGTGGATGCGCCAGTCCCCGCTGCTACACCTCCACCAGCTTCCCAGGCCGCTTCTGCACCAACACCAGTGCCTTCCCCAGCTGCTCCAGAGGAACCAGAAGAGATGGGGTGGACCACCAGAAACAAGTTTAAGAAAGCCTCCGAGGATGCCCATTACCACAACCTCCTCACCACCATGCTGGCCGAGTACTACCCAGATCTTGCTGCTTCGGTGAAGTATTACTGCGCAGAGCACCCGCATCCAGTAGAGGCGACATACTGGAAGACTAATGTGATCATCACAGCCTGGAACAACACCGACCAATCCCAAGATGTCGTGACTACCCACAGCCACTGGTCCAGGCGTGCCAGCGCCTATGACAGCATGGAGGATGCCGCACAGGAGGCGTACCTGCACTATCATGGTCGCTGATTTGAGGACATGCAGAGCAATCGCTACAGGTTTCTTCCACGCTACGATCCGGTGGAAAAGACATGAGCGGTGTTGGCTCTCTCAGCTTTTGACCCAACCATGGACACTACAGTGAGGCACCTCAGTGCCATGCAGGAGGCCAACGAAGCACTCAAAGATGAGCTTCGTGCGACGCAGAAGTCTGAGAAACGCCTTCAGAAACAGATAGATGAGATGGCCATTCATCTAGGACAGCCTACCATGTACAAGAAGAAGGCCAGGGTGTTCACCATGGTGGATCGCGCTCCTTAGATGTTGCAGCCCCGTCACAATGAATGTGTTCTAGATCGAGAGTCATGTTAAGTTTATGCTTGTAGTGTGAACATTTAGTTGTCATGTTGGTTGTGTTAATGAACTTGGAATGATTTGGAGTTTGTGTGATTGCTGGAACAGTGTGGGCTTGTCCACATGTTCTTTTTATCAAAACCTTAAGCTAGTATTTGTTTAACTTAGTTGGGGTTTAAAAGTTCACATCACTGTTGTACTGTTTTTCAGAGCAGTCTGCAATGTTTATCTCATATCTCTAAATCTCCGCGTCCAAAAGTTATGAAATTTTTGTGGAAGGAACTAGACTTGTGTATCTTTCATTTCCCGCTGTAATCACCTCATTATCAGTTTTGGTTTAAGAGATATGCCTGCTACAATCTGTCAAGTCTGTACAGTCTGTAACTTAGAACAGAAATTGTTTAGCTCAGTTTTTGATGATGTTGCCGTCAGAATCTATGAAAAAGTTCTATATAAAAGTTGTAGCAGACTTCTTAAGCTTTCCAACGATGTATGCCACGCCTCTGTTGCATCTCTAAAACTTGAGTTACACTTCAATTTTTGATCTGCTGTTGTAGACAACCGTCTAAAAATTTTCAGCTATGTTATTTACCTTTTATAAATAATTTATAAATTTTTAGAAGATCTCTAAAAGTTTTCACATTTTCTTGGAAGCAGATGGCCGTCCGAGGAGGACGTGGCCGAGGTCCTTAATGTGGTCGTGGACATGATGCTCTCGTTGATCCACCTCCGCCACCGCCGGTGACGATTGAACAACTGATGGCAATGCAAGCACAGCTCATGCAGACAGTGATGGACCGTCTCGGTGAGCAACCAGCAGGAGCACCCCCACCTGTGCAGGTCCGTGACAAGCGTGGTGAGTTTCTGAAAGGACGCCCACCTGTGTTCACACGTGCCTCTGAGCCTATGGAGGCTGATGATTGGTTGAGAGCTGTAGAAAAGCAGCTAAACATTGCACAGTGCAACGATCTGGAGAAAGTCTTGTACGCCTCAGGCCAACTCCAAGGAGCTGCTCAGGATTGGTGGGAGTCATTCCAGTATGGACGTCCAGAGAATGCTCCAGAGATCACATGGAATGAGTTCACAGAGAACTTCAGGTCCTATCATATCCCTGAGGGACTAATTGAACTGAAGCAAGAAGAGTTCCGGGCTCTCAAATAGGGGTCCATGTTTGTGGCGGAGTACCGCGACAAGTTTGCTCAACTGTCGCGATATGCTCCGGCTGAGGTGGCCCGGGATTCTGACAAACAGCGTCGTTTCCTGAAGGGACTGTATGATGGACTCCAACTGCAGCTGATGTCCAACAAGTATGCCAGTTTCCAAGAATTGGTGGATCGTGCCATTGTGATAGATAACAAGCGTAAGGAAATGGACCTTAAGAAGAGGAAGCTCCAGGGACAGGTGTCAGGTAGCAACACTCGCCCGCGAGCTTTCCCACAGTAAGGTTTTCCACAGAGAAACCAAGGGCCACCTGACTAATGGAACAGAGGCCAGTACCCTCAGAGAAACCCAAACCAGCAGCGTCCTCAATATCCACAGCAGTTTGGCAACCAGAATTCGTGTATCTGACATACCTAAGACAACATTTACTAGCAGATATGGTCTTTATGAGTATACAGTGATGTCTTTTGGACTGACAAATGCACCGGCATACTTTATGTATCTGATGAATAAAGTATTCATGGAGTACTTGGATAAGTTTGTAGTGGTGTTTATAGATGATATCCTAATATTCTCCAAAAATAAAGAGGAACATGCTGAACACTTAAGACTAGTCTTACAAAAACTAAGGGAACATAAATTATATGCTAAAAGGAGCAAATGTGAGTTCTGGCTGAAAGAAGTATCTTTTCTGGGACATGTGGTCTCTAATGGTGGAATAGCTGTAGATCCTAGTAAAGTGCAGGATGTGTTAAATTGGAAAGCCCTAGCCAATGTTAGTGAAATCCGTAGCTTTTTGGGATTGGCTGGGTACTATAGGAGATTTATTGAAGAGTTCTCTAAGCTAGCTAAGCCTATGACAGCCCTACTAGAGAAGAATGCCAAATTTGTATGGTCAGACAAATGTCAGGCTAACTTTGAGGAGCTTAAGAGAAGGTTGACGACAGCCCCAGTGTTGACCTTACCTGATTTAAGTAAGAGTTTCTCTATTTATTGTGATGCATCTCACCTAGGTCTTGGATGTGTGCTTATGCAAGAAGGAAAGATTGTGGCATACGCATCCAGACAGTTGGGAAAGCATGAACTGAATTACCCAACACATGATTTGGAATTAGCCGCAGTTGTCCATGCCCTGAAAATCTAGAGGCATTATTTGATCGGACATAAGTGTGATATCTATACTGACCACAAGAGTTTAAAATATATTTTTACTCAGTCAGAGTTGAACCTAAGGCAACGTCATTGGCTAGAATTGATTAAAGATTATGATCTGGAAGTGCATTATCATCCTAGAAAGGCAAATATTGTTGCTGATGCACTTAGCAGGAAGAGCTATGCCAACGGACTTCAGTTGACATTTATACCAGTAGAGTTGTGAGCTGAAATTGAATATCTCAATCTGGGTCTTGTCAATAATGTAGTGGAATTGGCCATAGAGCCTACGTTGGAGCAAGATATACGCAAGGGTCAGTTAGAGGATGAGAAACTAAAGGAGATTGCAGAGCATGTAGTGGTTGGAAAGGCACCGGGTTTTAGGTTGGATGAGAATGGTACTCTATGGTTTGGAAAAAGAATATGTGTACCTGAAGTGAAAGCTATCCGTGATACGATTCTACGAGAAGCACATGATTCTGCTTATTCTATACACCCTGGAAGCATCAAGATGTACTTAGACCTTAAAGAGAAGTATTGGTCTTATGGTTTGAAAAGAGATGTGGCTGAGTATGTAGCCCTATGTGATACTTGTCAAAGGGTGAAAGCTGAACACCAAAGACCTGCAGAATTATTGCAACCAATGAAAATACCAGAGTGGAAATGGGAAGAAGTCGGTATAGACTTCATTACTGGATTACCCCGCACGCAACACAGATATGATTCAATCTGGGTAATAGTGGATCGACTTACTAAGGTAGCCCACTTCCTGCCAGTCAAAACCACTTATAGTGGCACAAAGCAAGCGGAGTTGTATAAGGAGAGAATAGTGTGTCTACATGGGGTTCCGAAGAAGATCATGTCTGACCGAGGAACTCAGTTTACATCGTATTTTTGGCATAAGGTACATAGTGCTTTGGGAACAAAGCTAAATTTTAGTTCTGCATATCATTCCCAAACCGATGGACAGACAGAAAGGACCAATCAAATCTTGAAAGATATGTTGAGAGCTTGTGCTTTACAGTATGATACTAGTTGGGATAAGAGTTTGTCATATGCTGAGTTTTCATATAACAACAGTCACCAGAAAAATCTCAAAATGGCGCCATTCGAAGCTTTATATGGATGTAAGTGTAGAACACCTCTATTCTAGAATCAGACAGGTGAAACTCAAGTGTTTGGACCAGATGTCCTATGCAATGCAGAGGAACAAGTGAGAATGATTAGGGATAATTTGAGAGTAGCACAGTCCAGACAGAAAAGTTATGCTGATATCCGAAGAAGAGAGTTGAGTTTCAAAGTAGGTGACTATGTGTATTTGAAAGTGTCACCAATGAGAAATGTGAGAAGATTCAATGTGAAGGGCAAGTTAGCACCGAGATATGTGGGACCTTTCAAGATTCTGGAGAGACGTGGAGAAGTGGCTTATCAATTGGAACTGCCAGAAAGTTTGTCGGGTGTGCATGATGTGTTTCATGTTTCTCAGTTAAAAAAGTGTTTGCGGGTACCAGAAGAGCATATTCCTTTGGAAGAGCTTCTTGTTAAAGAAGATCTCACGTATGAAGAGTATCCGGTAAAAATTCTTGAAACTGCGAAAAGAGTTACTAGGAGCCGCACTATAAAGATGTGCAAGGTACAGTGGAATCGATATTCAGAAGATGAAGTTACTTGGGAAAGAGAAGAAGATCTGAGAAAATCTTATCCGCAGCTTTTTGAGTAAGCATCACCCAATCTCGAGGACGAGATTTCTCTTAAGGGGGTAGAATTGTAACACCCTAAATTTTTCATAATTTCAAAATAGTTAAATATAATTTATCTGCGTAATTGAGTGTGCATTCAAATATAGAAAATAATAAATATTTGTGAAATTAAAATTCATCATAAGGTTAGCAACATGTTGATGCACCCATGCTGCCATATTTTATTTATTGTATTGATTGGTTTTGATCCAAAGTTCAAAAGAGTTTCAAAAACTTTGGAAAGTGGATTTGGAAAATCAAATTAGAAAAAGAAAACTCATTTTCCTTCCCCCTCCCTCCTTCTGGCCCAATTGGCCCAGTCGGCCTGCTGCCGTCCCCGCCGAGCCGGCCCGCGCGCGCGCCTTCTTTCCCTCCTCTTCCTGGGCCGGCCCGTCAGCGCTAGAAACGGTCGCTACCGCTCTCTCCTTCCTTCCCGTTGTGGCTGACCGCCCGGGCCCGCTTGTCGGCGCCCTCCTCAACCTCTAGCCGCTCCCTCCCGTTTCGCTCGCACAAGCCGCAACCGCCGAGCCGCCCGTGCCCATGATCTCCGTGCGTGGGAGCGTCTCCGCGCCCGCGTCCAGCCTTCAAAGGGGAGCACGACTCCGCCTACGCCTTCCCTTCTCCAGTTTCTATTCACTCGCACTCGCTAGTGCTTCCCAGAAAAAAAAAACCGCGACGGCAACCCACCGGAGCGCCGACTGCCCCACCGCGTCAGCCACCATTCCCGAGCCGCCTCCACTCCGTTGACTCCGCTCGGTGAGCTCGTTATCATCCCCGCTTCCTCCCTATGCTTTCATTTTCATGTTTAGTGGCTTCTAGGGCCGTATTCCTGAGCACCGGTGAGGTTCTCGCCACCGGCCATGGCGGCCACCGCGACGGTCGTCATCCCCGCCCGCGCAATGCGCTCCATTGGACTCGCCATCTCCCCCGCATCATCCCTGTGGCCTCGGAGGTTGGTTTGGTGGCCCGTAGGCCCCGTTTCCCTCAATTTGGCGAGTTTCCACCGGCGGCAATGGCAGCGCCGCCGCGTCCTTCCTCCCCTCCGGCGACTGTTTCTCTCTCCCCCTCCCAGCTAATCTCGGCCATCGATTCTGAATCCAACGGATAGGATAGAAAGATACCCCTTCATAGGTCTTTTTCTTAAAGAGACCCTCGGTTTCTGGCAAATCTAACCTGCCATCCTTGGCGTATTCCCGAAATACGCATTCCCATTTTGAAGACGTATTTTCTCTGGTTTAAATGAAAAATACGTTTCCAGATTAATTATAGTTTTGCCACTGCAGTAAAACGCTTATAAAATCATCGTTTTAGCTCCGATTTGATCCGTTCAACTTGCGTTAGTTTCATAATTTCATGATCTACGCATTAATGCCACTGTTAGTTAGGTTTGCAACATTTAAAATTCTTGATTAGGATAAGTTAATTAACTCGCTATAGGAATCTTGTTTAATTCGTAACTTTCGCGTTATAGCTCCGAATTTCATGAACTTCGCGTTGATGTGATCGTAGCGAGACGTAGAATATTTTCATAAACATTTTATCTTGTTGTCATACTGATGGTGTACTGTTCTAATTATAGGTTTGTTTGCTATGCATGAATGCTCCTGAAATGTGTATGTTGTCGTGTTGGTCGAGTTCATACGGTGAGGAGTACGTTGGGAATCCGGACATGTACGAGGAGCAGCAGGACCAGCAGTAGTTCGTAAACCAAGGCAAGTATAGCATGGGCCTACCTTGTTGTCCTATTCATTATATAATGTACTCATTATGCATGTGTCTAATATTGCTCGACTATAAGGACTTCCTAGGTAATTGATGACTTGTACCTTGATTCCTATGGGTTTTATTTGCACATGGGTAGAATGCTAGTGCTCTAACTAAATATGATCTATACTATGACTGATGGGACCAATGGATAAACATGATGATAACAGTGGAACCATAGGGCAAAGGTGCAGATGATTTTGATCATGTTGCCCTAAACCCTCTGTAAGGACTTATCTGTAGGGCAAAAGCTAGGACATATAGTGTGTAACACTCCGGTGTTACGCAAGCATTTGCATGGCAATCATATGCATGGCATTTCATATCATCATAATCATACATGTTAATATTATAATTTGAGTGAAATAAAAGCTTAGAAAGTGGTATTTGAGATGTAATATATTAATGTGCTAATCACATTCCATCAAAATTTTGCAATTACAAATCTTATATCACTTAGAACTATAGTTCAATTTTTGGAAGCAACTAAATCACTCAAAGTTTTGTCAAAGATTTGTTTCAAAAATATATTTGAAAATATTCAAAAATCCTCTCTAAATTAGCTTTTATTCTAAAAATCAAAATCTATCCAGATTTGGACTTTGGTCTTAAAAGCAAAGTTGTAGAGAATTAAATTCTAAGCAACTTTCATTTTTGGGCCATTTTCAGAAAAGGTCGTTTGCTTGCCCATAATTGAATTTGAAAATAGCAAATAGAATTTTATTTGAATTTTCTCTGGAAAAATAAATTGGAAATTCAATTTCTAACCTAAACGGGCCGCCGCCTCGCTTTCGGCCCGTTGGCCGAATTGGCCCGCACCACCCCGCGCGCGCGCCGCAGCCGCGTCCGCTCGGCCCGGCCTGCCTCCGCGCCGCTCCTCCTCTTCCCGCTCGCCCCGCGCTTCGCTGTCCACCGCGGCAGAGGACTCCCACCGCGTGGCGTTCATGCGCCGTCGAAGCCGCCGCGTGTAGCCTCCGGCTCGCCTTGATCTCCACCTAGTCGCGCACTGTCTCCGCCTTCATCTCCGCTGTCCCCTGCTCCCCTCCGCGTCCACGCGCTCGTCCTCCACCGCAGCAGCAAGCCGGGCGGAGTGCACGCCACCGCAACGCCTTTTTGCCAATAGCGTCTGCCGACAGCTCCGCCTGGACCACCTCCGTCCCGTGCGCACGAATTCGTCCCCTTTTTCCCCAGGGTAAGGTCTGAACGAGCTCGCCTTGGCACGGCGGCGCCATGGCCGCCGAGCTCGTGCTCCCGTGGATGGAGCCATTCCTTCCTCTTCTTCCTCAAATTCCTTGTATCGTCGCATTTGCCTTGACCCCGCGGATCTTGTGCGCTCCAAATCCACCCACGCCATGGCCGAGACCGACGTGCCGACGGCAAGCCGCACCACCGTCCCGCCATGCTCGCCGCCTTGCTCAGCCGGGAACACCTCCGGTGCCCTAAACTAGTGCGTTGGGTTCGCCTTTCCGAGAGGAAGCAGGTGCTGGTGACCTCACCGCCGGCGAGCTCACCGGCGGCGAGATCCACCCGGCCAGCGCCTCTCTTTCCCCCCGTGTGTCTGACATGTGGGGTCATTGACCCGCTAGGTCCCGCCTGTCTGTCTCTCTGGTGCGGGTTGTGGGTGGACAACCGGGTGCACCTAGCAGTTTTGTCGGCTGATTTTAAAAAGGATTAAGAAATGCTTTTTCAGATTTATGTTAAATGCTTTGGAAAATATCTTAGCAGTCATTTCAGCTCCAAAAATTGTGAAATAAATTTATCTAGATTCATTAGAACCAGATCTACAATCTAAAAATATTGCATGTCATTTTTGGAATACTTTTCTGTAGAGCTTTAATTACTTTCTAATATTGCTGATATCTTGTAAAATAGCTAGTAAATCCTATATGTATCAGAAAAATATGATTTTAAGTTTGTTAATCTTCATATATCATGTACTTCCTAAGAAAAATATGTTCCATACATGTGCTGTGGAAAAATGTTGAGGTGTAGTTCAAGTGCCTTTAATGGCTGAATTTTGTTATTTTTGCTAGAGAGCAAACTTTGTATAAAACATGCATGTGTGAAAGCCCAAGTTTGGTTTTGGTAATTAATGACATCAAGTTGCTAATGCCACGCGTTAAGTGTTTTGAGTTAGGCATAAGCAACACATGTGATGAAGGTGTATGTGGCAAGGAGTGGTGGCCACAAGATCACAAAGACATAGTGCATGAACATGAAAGAATGATCATGGTGGAGATGCACATAAAAGGAAGGACATGATGATCAAGTGAAAGAGAAGGATCTAAGAGCACAAGGCAAAGGTATAACCATAGGTTTTTCCTTTTGCCGGTCTAAGATGAGTAGAGAAGTGATTGACCGGGTTTAGGATACATGGCCGACTATCAAGAGGGGCAATCACGGTTAGCTCGGGAATCAAGTGCCACTAGATCAATGTCTTGAGCATATGCATTAGGATCTAGTAAAAAGCTAACATAACGCCTTGGAAAATGATTGTGAAATGCTAACACACATGCACATGGTGGTGTACACTTGGTGGTGTTAGCACGTTTGCAAAGGCGGTGGAGTTTAAGCGGTAGAGAGGGGTTTGGGTTCCTCAAGCTCGGCGGGATTCGGCGCTTTTTGGAGAAGTGAAACGCCTATTTTCTATTGTGCCGAAAGTTGAAAAGAAACGGAGGCGAACGGCGGTCACTGTGGTGATCGGACGCTGCACCGGACGCGGTCTCGGTATGACCGGACGCGTCCGGTCAGTTCACCGCGGCGCGGCTCTAGGGTTTGTGACCGGACGCTGGTCTGGCCTGACCAGCGCGTCCGGTCAGTTCAACTGGGCGAAAAAGGAAAGCGCGCGACCGGCGCGTCCGGTCCTTCACGGGACCAGAGCGTTCGGTCATGCGTCCAGAGGGGCAGTGAGCAGTGGAGTGACGATCGGACGCGCGGCGCGTCCGGTCACGTACGATCGGACGCGTCCGGTCGCAGCTGGAGCTTACTGGAACGCGACCGGACGCTGGCACTGTCGCGTCCGGTCACTCGGTTGAGCGCGTCCGGTCAGGGCAATGGCTAGTTCTGATGCGCACTGTCCACGGTTGTCGTGTAGTGACCGGACGCGTTCGGTCACCCTGACCGGAGCGTCAGGTCAGCGCGTTTTTGCTGCGTCGTCTGTAACGGCTAGCTGCGTACCCCTTCGTTATAAATAGACGTTGGACGGGGTTTGAGGGTAACTCTTGCACATTCTGAGATATAGAGACATACTTTGAGCTAGAGAACAACCCCTCCACTCATCTCTTTGATTAGTTGCACATCTTAAGTGAGATTGAGTGAGATTCAACTGCATTGCTTGAGAGTTGCATTCTAGAGGCACTTGATCTTCGAGTAGCTGCGGATTTCTTGTTACTCTTCCGTGTTTCCCGACACGGTAGACGGCTTGGAGCAGCGGAGGTGATTGAGCTCACAATTGGAGATTGTTGGAGCCTTCACCAAGTGTTGTAAGGGGTTCTTGATCCTTCCCCGCGGGAGTTCGTGAATTGGATACTCTAGTGGAGCTCGTGGCTTGGAGGATCCCCATCTTGTGTGCGGTTGTGCGGCGCCCGCCGAGGGCTCAACTCTTGATAGTTGATTAGCTCACGAACCGACAAGTGGGTGTATCGCCACAACGGGGAGTAGCTTGCCGGGAAGCAAGTGAACCTCGGGATAAATTCTTGTGTCATTCTCTTCCCGAGGATTTCTCTTGTGTGATTGATTGATTGGTACATCTCATCTCTACACGGCGGTATAATCACTCAAAGCTCTTCTCTTGTATTACTTCTTATTTCTAGCTTGTAGTTGTTGTTGTGTTTAGTGAATAGCTTTGTTATAAACTTGTGTAGGTGGCTTGCTTAATTAGTTAGAGCTAGTGCATTTGCTTCGCCACCTTTCGTACTAACGTGTGGTTAAGTAATTCTTGTAGAAGTTTTAATTAGGCTATTCACCCCCCCTCTAGCCTATTTGGACCTTACAAGTGGTATCGGAGCCGAGGCACCGTTTATTTGAGGCTTAACAACCTACGGTGAAAAAGAAATGGCTCAATTAAGCTTGCACATCAACAACACCAAGAAGGCACCTCACTTTGATGGCACAAATTATGCATATTGGAAGGTTAAGATGACTGCACACCTAAAGTCAATCAATAGAGAAGTGTGGAAGGTCACCGAAACAAAATTTGAGGTTGCTAATCCGGAAGCACCTACACCGGTGGAAGAGAAGAAGCTCCAATGCAATGACATTGCCATTAGTGCTCTTCATGAGGCATTAGATGACAAGACATTTGAGCAAGTGAAAAACATAGAAGTTGCACATGATGCTTGGGCCAAGCTAGAAGAAACATTTGAGGGCACCGAAGGCACAAAGACCGCTAAAGCATATATCTTGCAAGAAAAATTTTCAAGCTTCAAGATGCAAGATGATGAGAGTGTTCCGGAGATGTTTCATAGATTGCAAGTCATTGTCAATGAGCTCAAGGCACTTGGTGAGGAGGTCAAGGACAATCAATTCTCTATGAAGTTCTTGAGAAGCTTGTCCAAGAGATTTGATACATTGATCACCGTGCTAGTGAGGACTACATTGAAGGATTCAACTCCTCAACAAATATTTCAAGAGGTGATGACCGATGATTCATATAGAGAAGATGATGAGAAGGATGAGTTGGTCAAGAAGAAGAAGAAGGAAAATGAAAAGAAAGATGATGAAAAGAAGAAGAGTGTGGCATTCAAAGCCACCACATCCAAGGGCAAGTCCAAGATTGAATCATCAAGTGATGAAGACTCAAGCTCTTGTGATAGTGATGACGTTGATGAGAAGATGGCTCTCTTTGTCAAGCAATTTGGCAAATTCATGAAGAAGAAGGGCTATCGTGCAAGGAGGAGGAAGAACTCATCTAAGAAGAATGAGCATAACATGAGATGCTTTAGATGCCATAGCAAGGATCATCTTATTGCAAAGTGTCCTTATGATAGTGATGATGAAGATGCTATCAAGAAGGAGAGGAAGAAGCAAAAGAAGAAGCAAGAAAAGAAGGAGAGCTCTCATAAAAGGAAGAATGATTCTCATGTTGCTACATGGGATAGTGATGATTCCTCAAGTGATGATGATGATGACTACAAGAGCAAGAAGAAGGGACATGCTAGCATTGCCATCCAAAAGGAAGTCTCCCTCTTCGACACTCCATCATGCTTCATGGCTAAGGCCGCTAAGGTATCATCCGATGATGAGAGTGATCATGATAATGCTAGTGATAGTGATAGTGATAAAGAGGAATTCACTAAAGATGAACTAATCACTATGCTAGAAGATTGCACTCAACATTTTAAAGAATCTAGAAAGGAGTGCAAGGGCTTGCTTAAGGAAAAGAAAAACCTTATGCAAGAACTTGATGAGCTTAGGGCATCTTATGAGAGTCTAAAGGAAGACCATAAGAAGCTTCAAAAGTCTCACACTAAGCTTGAAGAAGCTCATTCCTCTCTAGTTGAAAAATGTGAAAACATGCCAACTAATGTTGAGAAAGCTAAAACTTGCAACATAGGCATATCTTGTGATATAATTGATGAATCTTGTCATAAGCCTATTGTTGTTGCTCCCACTAACCCTTCATGTAGCGCATCTACATCATCCTCATCTAGTAGTGATGGTTTCACTTGTGACTCCACACTTATAGTTGAGAATGAAAATCTTCAGAAGGAGGTAAAAGAGCTCAATCACACATTAGCTAAGGCTTATGGTGGTGAGGACCGCTTGCTTATGTGCTTGGGTAGCCAAAGAGCTTCTCTCTACAAAGAGGGATTAGGCTATAACCCCAAGAAAGGCAAGGCCGCTTTTGCTCCTCACAAGACTCGTTTTGTGAAGAACATTGGTAGCTATTGCAAAAGTTGCAAGCAAGTTGGTCACATAGAGCAACATTGCATGAACAAGAAATCCAATGCAAATGTATCCTCAATCAAGTTTAATTCTTTCTATATGCTTACCAAGGGTACAAATGGTGTTCATGCTAAGTTCATTGGTGCACCATGGATGGGCTCAAAGAAGAAAGCCATTTGGGTACCAAAGAGCTTAGTCTCTAACCTTGGAGGACCCAAACAAGTTTGGATACCTAAAAAGAATTGATCTTGTCTTGTAGGTCAATTACAAAGCCGAAGGAAGGCATTGGGTGCTTGATAGTGGGTGCACTCAACATATGACCGGAGACTCTTGTATGTTCAATTCAATTGATACAAGTCAAAATGGTGGTTTTGATGCTATCACTTTCGGCAACAACAAGAAAGGCAAGGTCAAAGGGCTTGGTAAAATTGCTATCACAAATGACATGAGCATATCTAATGTGTTGCTAGTTGAGAGCTTGGATTTCAATCTTTTATCGGTGGCACAACTTTGTGATCTTGGTTTCAAGTGCATATTTGGTAGTGATGATGTTGAAGTCATAAGTGTTGATGGATCAAACTTGATATTCAAAGGATTTAGACATGGTAGCTTATACTTGGTTGACTTCAATAATAGTGAGACACAATTGACATCATGCTTGCTTAGTAAATCTAGTATGGGTTGGTTGTGGCATAGAAGGCTTGGTCATGTTGGAATGAAACAATTGAACAAACTTTTGAGGCATGACTTAGTTAGAGGATTGAAAGATGTCACTTTTGAAAAGGATAAACTATGTAGTGCTTGTCAAGCCGGCAAACAAGTTGGAAACTCACATCCTAGTAAAAGTGAAATGAGCACATCAAAAGCATTTGAGCTATTGCACATGGACTTGTTTGGGCCAACAACATACACTAGCATTGGTGGCAACAAGTATGGTTTTGTGATTGTGGATGACTACACTAGATACACTTGGGTGCTCTTTCTCTATGACAAAAGTGATGTTTATGATCTATTCAAGTCTTTTGTCAAGAAGGTGCAAAATGAGTTTGAGACTACCATCAAGAAGATTAGAAGTGACAATGGTAATGAGTTCAAGAACACAAGAATTGAAGATTTGTGTGATGATTATGGTATTGGGCATCAATTCTCACCAACATACACTCCTCAATCCAATGGTGTAGTTGAAAGGAAAAATAGAACCTTGATTGATATGGCTAGATCAATGCTTAGTGAATACAATGTTAGTCATTCATTTTGGAGTGAAGCTATCAATACGGCTTGCTATTGTAGCAACCGTCTCTATTGCCATGGAAAGCTTGGAAAGACACCATATGAGCTATTGAATGGAAGAAAGCCCAACATTGCATACTTTAGAGTGTTTGGTTGCAAATGCTATATTCTTAAGAAAGGTACTAGATTGAGCAAGTTTGAAAAGAAATGTGATGAAGGGTTCTTACTTGGTTATTCTACCACAAGCAAAGCATATAGAGTTTGGAATCTCACAAATGGCACCTTGGAAGAAGTTCATGATGTTGAGTTTGATGAAACCCAAGGGTCTCAAAATAAAGCTCAAAACCTTGATGATGTGAGAGGAGATCAATTGTCAAATGCAATGAAGAACATGGACATTGGTGATATAAGGCCGATACAAGTTGATGATGATGATATTCATGTGATCAACCAAAGTGTGCAAATTGATTCAAATCAAGCAAGCTCAAGTGGTTATCATGATGAAGTGCAAGTTCAAGGTCAAACAAGTGGAAGCAATCAACTCCCAATACTCCAACCTACTAGCATTGCAAGAGATCATCCGTTGGACCAAATCATTGGTGGAATTCAAAGTGGTGTTCAAACTAGATCAAGGCTAGCATCCTTTTGTGAGCATTACTCATTTGTCTCATTAGAAGAACCAAAGAAGATAGAAGATGCATTGAAAGATTCCGATTGGGTAAATGCCATGCATGAAGAACTAAACAACTTTGCTAGAAATCAAGTTTGGGAACTTGTTGAAAGGCCAAAGAAATACAATGTGATTGGTACTAAGTGGGTCTTTAGAAACAAGCAAGATCAAGATGGCATGGTTGTGAGAAACAAAGCAAGATTAGTAGCACAAGGATACACTCAAGTTGAGGGTCTTGACTTTGGAGAGATATATGCACCGGTTGCAAGATTGGAGGCAATTAGAATCTTATTAGCATATGCTTGTGCACACAATATCAAGCTCTATCAAATGGATGTCAAGAGTGCATTTCTCAATGGCTACATCAATGAAGAAGTTTTTGTTGAGCAACCTCCCGGTTTTGAAAATGACAAGAAGCCCGACCATGTTTACAAGCTAAAGAAGGCATTGTATGGTTTGAAGCAAGCACCTAGAGCATGGTATGAGAGGTTGAGGGACTTTCTTCTCTCTAAAGGGTTCAAGATAGGAAAGGTTGACACCACTCTCTTCACCAAGAAGCTTGGAAATGACTTGTTTGTGTTGCAAATCTATGTGGATGACATTATCTTTGGATCAACTAACCAAGACTTTTGTGAAGAGTTTGGAAATATGATGGCTAATGAGTTTGAGATGTCTATGATTGGAGAGCTTAGTTACTTCCTTGGACTTCAAATCAAGCAAATGAAGAATGGCACTTTTGTAAGTCAAGGCAAGTACATCAAGGACATGATCAAGAAGTTTGGATTGCAAGATGCTAAGCCAATGAGCACACCAATGGGCTCTAATGATCAATTGGGTATTGATAATAGTGGAAATATGGTAGATCAAAAGCAATACCGGTCCATGATTGGAAGTTTGCTCTATGTCACCGCTTCTAGGCCGGATGTGATGTTTAGTGTATGCAAGTGTGCAAGATATCAAGCTTCACCTAGAGAAAGTCACTTGAAAGCAACCAAGAGGATATTGAGATATCTAAAGGGCACTCATGATGTTAGATTATGGTATCCCAAGGGGTCTAATTTTGAGTTGATTGGATATTCGGACTCCGACTATGGTGGATGCAAGATTGATAGAATGAGCACAAGTGGCACTTGTCAATTGCTTGGAAGGTCTCTTGTTTCATGGTCATCAAAGAAACAAAATAGTGTTGCACTATCTACCGCCGAGGACGAATACATTAGTGCCGGTAGTTGTTGTGCACAATTGCTTTGGATGAAGGCCACTTTGAATGACTTTGGAATTAAATTCAAGAATGTGCCTTTGTTTTGTGATAATGAAAGTGCTATCAAGATGACACAAAATCCGGTTCAACATTCAAGAACCAAGCACATTGACATAAGGCATCACTTCATAAGAGACCATCAACAAAAGGGTGATATTAGTATTGAGAGCATTGGCACCGAAGGTCAACTAGCCGACATCTTTACAAAGCCACTTGATGAAAAGAGATTTTACAAGTTGAAGAATGAATTGAACATACTTGACTTCTCCAACTTGAAATGAGTGCACCCCCACATTCTTATATGACATGCCTCTCCTCCAACATAGCAAGGTAAAGTTGTTTGGTATATCATTCATACTTTGCTAAGGACATGTTTAGAACATATAGACATATTTGCATGACAAATAGGCTCATTCATGAAAATCAAATAATTTTGATGTATATATGGTACCACTATTGCTTCTATGTTTGTTTAATCTAGTGGTAGCATATGACATGTTTGTGGGCTTGCAAACCTAGTGTTGAATCTAGAAAATGAGCTCATGATGTGTAATTCAACATGGTCAAGATAACCCTTATACTTTATGAGGTGTGAAAAAGCTTGTCCCTGGATCAAACCGAATTACATATTCTAGGCAAGTGATCTAGATTAAACCATAATTTGGACTCCCTCATTTTGATTGACTTATCTCTCACTAAAATTACCTATTCTAGGCACCTTTTTGGTGATTGTTGACAAAGGGGGAGAGAAAAGTCACAAAGATATTGCAAAGAGGAAATAAAATATAATAAGAGGGAGAGAAAAGTCATAGGGGAAAGAAAAGTCACAAAGAGAGAAATTAAATTTGAGCACATAAGTAGGGGGAGCAAGCTCATGGATTATTTGTTGCATTTGTATGTGCATTAACATGATGAAATGTTGCATTGCAAAGTTTAATTTCGATATTCATGTTTGTATGGTGTATGCTAGAAATAGAACTTGAATGATGATTTGTTAAGAGTAGCTTTACAAGTGGTAACTAGACACCTTTTGCTTATAATGTTGATCTCACGGGGTACTTTAGTGTTTGTGATCTTTACAAGTGATGTATTACAAATGGTGTCTAGCTACATCGATGCTAAGGATGGTATATAAAGGCAACTCCGATTGGTATCACGCTTCAAAGGTCCATTCTATATACCTTAGCATCAATTTGATAGTAGTAACTCTCCCAAAATTCAAATCCATACATATGTGCACAATTGAACCAAACTCATGTAAGCACATATGTAGGGGGAGCTAATACTATCGAAATTGAAAATTGATTTCATTTCATATCTTTGTGATGGTTGTCATCAATTACCAAAAAGGGGGAGATTGAAAGCCCAAGTTTGGTTTTGGTAATTAATGACATCAAGTTGCTAATGCCACGCGTTAAGTGTTTTGAGTTAGGCATAAGCAACACATGTGATGAAGGTGTATGTGGCAAGGAGTGGTGGCCACAAGATCACAAAGACATAGTGCATGAACATGAAAGAATGATCATGGTGGAGATGCACATAAAAGGAAGGACATGATGATCAAGTGAAAGAGAAGGATCTAAGAGCACAAGGCAAAGGTATAACCATAGGTTTTTCCTTTTGCCGGTCTAAGATGAGTAGAGAAGTGATTGACCGGGTTTAGGATACATGGCCGACTATCAAGAGGGGCAATCACGGTTAGCTCGGGAATCAAGTGCCACTAGATCAATGTCTTGAGCATATGCATTAGGATCTAGTAAAAAGCTAACATAACGCCTTGGAAAATGATTGTGAAATGCTAACACACATGCACATGGTGGTGTACACTTGGTGGTGTTAGCACGTTTGCAAAGGCGGTGGAGTTTAAGCGGTAGAGAGGGGTTTGGGTTCCTCAAGCTCGGCGGGATTCGGCGCTTTTTGGAGAAGTGAAACGCCTATTTTCTATTGTGCCGAAAGTTGAAAAGAAACGGAGGCGAACGGCGGTCACTGTGGTGATCGGACGCTGCACCGGACGCGGTCTCGGTATGACCGGACGCGTCCGGTCAGTTCACCGCGGCGCGGCTCTAGGGTTTGTGACCGGACGCTGGTCTGGCCTGACCAGCGCGTCCGGTCAGTTCAACTGGGCGAAAAAGGAAAGCGCGCGACCGGCGCGTCTGGTCCTTCACGGGACCGGAGCGTCCGGTCATGCGTCCAGAGGGGCAGTGAGCAGTGGAGTGACGATCGGACGCGCGGCGCGTCTGGTCACGTACGATCGGACGCGTCCGGTCGCAGCTGGAGCTTACTGGAACGCGACCGGACGCTGGCACTGTCGCGTCCGGTCACTCGGTTGAGCGCGTCCGGTCAGGGCAACGGCTAGTTCTGATGCGCACTGTCCACGGTTGTCGTGTAGTGACTGGACGCGTCCGGTCACCCTGACCGGAGCGTCAGGTCAGCGCGTTTTTGCTGCGTCGTCTGTAACGGCTAGCTGCGTACCCCTTCGTTATAAATAGACGTTGGACGGGGTTTGAGGGTAACTCTTGCACATTCTGAGATATAGAGACATACTTTGAGCTAGAGAACAACCCCTCCACTCATCTCTTTGATTAGTTGCACATCTTAAGTGAGATTGAGTGAGATTCAAGTGCATTGCTTGAGAGTTGCATTCTAGAGGCACTTGATCTTCGAGTAGCTGCGGATTTCTTGTTACTCTTCCGTGTTTCCCGACACGGTAGACGGCTTGGAGCAGCGGAGGTGATTGAGCTCACAATTGGAGATTGTTGGAGCCTTCACCAAGTGTTGTAAGGGGTTCTTGATCCTTCCCCGCGGGAGTTCGTGAATTGGATACTCTAGTGGAGCTCGTGGCTTGGAGGATCCCCATCTTGTGTGCGGTTGTGCGGCGCCCGCCGAGGGCTCAACTCTTGATAGTTGATTAGCTCGCGAACCGACAAGTGGGTGTATCGCCACAACGGGGAGTAGCTTGCCGGGAAGCAAGTGAACCTCGGGATAAATTCTTGTGTCATTCTCTTCCCGAGGATTTCTCTTGTGTGATTGATTGATTGGTACATCTCATCTCTACACGGCGGTATAATCACTTAAAGCTCTTCTCTTGTATTACTTCTTATTTCTAGCTTGTAGTTGTTGTTGTGTTTAGTGAATAGCTTTGTTATAAACTTGTGTAGGTGGCTTGCTTAATTAGTTAGAGCTAGTGCATTTGCTTCGCCACCTTTCGTACTAACGTGTGGTTAAGTAATTCTTGTAGAAGTTTTAATTAGGCTATTCACCCCCCCCTCTAGCCTATTTGGACCTTACAATGTGAAAATTTTTGTACAGTCATAGTATGCTATGAAGAACCTAGGAAAAATATTAATTCTGTTGTTTGACACTTTTCATAGTACAAAGTAATTTCATGCTCATTTTTATGCCATAGCTTGTCATTTTTGTGTAGGATAGTTTACTTATCCAAATGCCATGAAATTTTTATGGTAGTCTGTTTAGAGTAGTATTATGCTACTGTAATTTTCTTAGATTTTTAGGAGCATCAGAAATATATGTTGCTATTCAAACCTATTATTACTTAGGGTTTAAGCAAGTGTTGCTTTAAGTGTGATTAAGAAATTAGTAAGGCTTTGATGTATCTTTGAAGCATTTCATAAGGTAGGTTAACTTAACATAATAGTAGTAGAAGAGAATGCAGTAGATGACATGTGCTTGTAGTGTATAGTTTCTTGGATGATGTTGACTACCTAGCATTTCAACATATTCATTGCATTCATCTCCTTCGATGCACACTTGCATAATCACTTACGCACATTGCATCATACAGGATCGCAAACCGAGAACCCAATCGTCTTACCCGAGGAGCCAGAGGAGCAGATCGAGGTGCAGCAGCAGGAGGTGACAGAAGCCGAAGAGGAGGTCGCTGAAGATCTCCCGGAGTGCCCCGATCACCGTCCAAGTTCCTTCGAGAGAGGCAAGCCCCGGAGCATTTCTCTCCCGGTTTGCAAATAATTTATTATTAACTTTACTTAATTTGATGCATTACGTTTAGGAGTTGTTTGCAAACGTTGCTGCATTATACCTTGCTTACCTTTGTTATACCATATCCTTGTTACCCTGGTATCCGCAGTCAAGTCAATGCTTAGCTGGCTTAGACCGGTAGAAGTCGGGTGATTTCCTGTCACCTGCAAGCTATAGGTGGTTACCTGGATCTGTTTGGTTGACTATGAAGTCATGGTATAACTAACTATGAAATGAATTTGAGACCGGGCGGAAACTTGCAGGGTTTCGGACTGTAGTGTTTTCCGTCTGTGTCGATTAAGGACCGTCCGTTGTTGTCCCTCGGGTCATGTTGAACGCATGCCTCACATTTAACTGGCCGGATAAAGTACCTTCCAACCGCGAAACTGGGAGATTATTCGGGCCGAGTGAATTGCCCGCAACGCACTGTACCGGAGCAGTAGTGGCAGGATACGGGGTTACGATGATAAGGCCAAAGAGCAGTCGGGCGGCCCCCGGGTACAAGTGGTTCCTGGCAAGCTCGCGACTTTACCTGAATGGTTGACTCGGTGACCAACACCTCACTTTAGCGGGTGAGTGAGGTTTGTGTGAGGAATAACCTACCAGCTGGTTAATAATCGATTCGAATCGCCATCGTTCACTGGATAGTGAACCCTTGACTTGAGCTACTTCATCGTAGTAATATTGATGGAACACTTGGACAGTTATATGAAATATGACATAATGAAAGTTGTTAATGATCATTGGTTATCATTACCTGTTTAATTACATAATACTTTAGTACAGGTGCAAATGTAGTTGATAGGTTAATAAAGATTTAACTTGATGCAAAGCTTTTATAAAGGTTTTCCTAAATGCTAAAAATGCCTTTTGCAAATGAGTCAGCTATCCCACCAGAAAGCCTATCATGATTCCTTGGTATCTTTTATTTCTGGTTTATGACGGGTAAGTCTAGCTGAGTACCTTCTCGTACTCAGGGTTTTGTTCCCACTTGTTGCAGATGGACAGATGTACTATGGCTATTGTATCAACTGTCTCTATCCTGCAATGGGCGAAGCATAGGACCATGGGCAATGATCATTCGTACTTCTCGTCTGATGCTTTTGCTGGAGATGATCACAAGCTGGAACTTTATTCCAAAATGTTGTGTGTGTGCGTGATTTGAACTACCGCTTCCGCTACTTTTATTCAAACCTGTTTTGTAATAACTATGTTTAAACTCCGATGTATTTTATGCCGCGAACTTTTATGTAACTTATGATGGTAACCGTTAAACTTAGTACGATCTTGGCTGTTATGAGAAATGGTTTGAAATCCGTCGAGATTTCACGGACTACCGGGTTATACGGGCTTAAGTTTGTTGAATTGTCCTTCTGTTGGATGATTTTCCTACTTAATTTCGTATAATTGGGCGGTTCTGTTACAGCTGGCATCGGAGCATGGTTTAGCGTGATTACTGTTCATAAGTGTATTTAAAACCAAATTTTATTTAAAAAGTGTGATTTTAAAACTAAATGTGTGCCAGTGGTCATATCCCGTATGCCCAGTTAAGGACTCTAGGTGGCTATTTAAGTACTAACTTGGGGTTCTTGCACCATATTTCTCTTTCGTTGCTCATACGGCGTGATATTGTATGAGTGCCACTTAATTGAGTGGTAATGTATGGATCAGTTACCTCTACGCTTTGGTAAATGTGAGCTGTGAGAGCATGATCGGATACACCGCTGATCTAGGGAGAGTGTTTTATATGATACTAGAATAATTACATGTTGTACACATGTTTTTATGAAAGTATCGCATGTGTGGGTGTTCCGTCCGTTGAGGCGATGCCGTCAATAGGACGATGTGTGTGGGTAGTTACTACCGTTGTACACGCATCTGGGGATTCGTGTAGAGCGCGTAGGTAGATTTACTGCTTTCATGCATTCATGGGGAATGGGCTGAAATAAATTTTCTGCAGGTACATAACAGCGTTTATCGTGTAGATCGAATTAGTTACGTATATGAGAGATCGTTTGTATGCCACCGAATTCATCGTTAGATGTCTTTATTTTCTAAGTTTGTGAGAACGTAAGACTCGCGCATGCATCATACTGCCTGAGCATTTCATTCATAACCTGCATTCCTCCCCTTATAAAAGGATTATCCCAGTTTGATAAAAGTGACATCAACTTAAAATATGTTCTCACCGGGTAATTTAAAAACTTGTGCTACAGATGGCCCGCACGAAGAAGACTGCCCGTAAGTCCACTGGTGGAAGAGCACCCCGTCACCAGATGGCCCCGCGAGAACGCCGCAGCACGGACACTTTTCTAAGTGAGTTTGGCATGCCCACCTTGCTTTGGAGAGTGCTCCATGATGTGGGGTACCCAGAGGGTCAAGAGCCGGTGTACGCTTGGCATGAGAGCCAGCTAGCTGAGGATGGGCTTGCAATAGTGGAAATCACCATCCCTGCCCTTGGTGATGCGCCAGAATGGGATGGTTGGCATTTGGAGTTTGAAGGACGCACTCCAGTTGAGGGTGCAGAGGGTGCAGCCTTTCACGTCATCCGAGACATAATGGGTAGGTTTCCTAATGAGTTGGCAGCAACTTTGGCGGGTACTTTCCCGAGAGATGATCCTCGTGATGCCATTTGGGTGCAACCGCAAGGAAGTGCCTTGGTTAGAGGCCCAAGTGAAGGACAGGCTAGCGACAACCACACGATGAGTGCCATGTATGCAGCCATCAAAGCATACTAGGGTCTTGAGAATACCTATTGGACCTTGACCGGTCTGAGAGGTAATGATCGGCTTGAAGCAAGGAAGCAGAAGAAGAAGCAAGCACGTGCTATAGCTAGCTTGCAGGAGCAGTTGGCCAACATGAGCTTACAGCGAGACCGGGCTCTCGAGAGAGGTGAGAGTGCTATGCAGCGGGTACAGACGTTGACTCAGGCCAACAGAAATGCAGACCGCATGATGGGACAGCTAGTGCAGGAAAGGAATGAAGCCTGGAACGAGAGGGGCCTTCTCAGGCAAAGGGTCGAGGAGCTAGAAGGGTATAATGCCAACTTGCATGAAGAGTTCCATGCCCTCTACAATGGGATAGGCCCGTATGCTCCTCCGGACGCCGCCCAGATGGACGTTGACGACGACGCCGCTACTGATGGTAGCGATGGTGACGCCTCCGACCTCGACGACGGCCCCAAGGAGTAGGCTAGTTGCCTTGCGTTAGTGATAGGCTTTATCGTGATGGCCTTCTTTTGGTTCCCATATATCGTGTTGTATCCTATTCGATCTTGAGACTTGCGATCTTTTGGATCTTGGTTGTGTATGTGATGCTTGAACGCATGAAAGTCCAGTGTATGTATGCTGGCAACGTGGTTGTATGGAACGCGATGTTGCATTCGAAGTAATTTGATTAGTGATGTTGTTTTAATTGGAATGTGATTATTGTGCCTCTGTTTTATTGCATGACTTGTTCTCTCCAATAAATTCAGTATGGCATGATTGTTCATTCGGATACAATTACTACCACTTCGCTCAATTATTACTTGTTGCTGAAATATGTAGATGGCAAACACTCGCCGTGCCACGTATGAGGCCGCTGAAACTGGTGGCAACGGTGCAGGGGCTGGTGGGGGTGGTGCAAACAACGTCAACCACCAGGAGCCACAGCCAGAGCCACAATTGCCCCCTCCTCCACCGCTCACTGCAGAAGTGTTCTTCGCACAGTTCCTTGGAAGCCAGCGCAACGCCGAGCAGTCACAAAGGAATATGGAAGATTTTCTGCGAACCATTGCTGAAAATGTTCAGAGAGGAAATAATCAAGGTGGTGGCCATGGAGTGAACCAGTACAGCAATTTCAAGGATTTCATGGATACTAGGCCACCTATTTTTAAGGAAGCAGCCGAGCCACTCGACGCTGAAGAATGGATCAACACTATGGAAGATAAGTTCCGTGTGTTGAGACTGACAGAAGTTCTGAAGACAGAATATGTTGCACATCAATTACAGGGTCCGGCAGGGATGTGGTGGAAGCATCACCGCACCACCTTTCCTCCCAATGCTCAGATTACTTGGAGAGAATTCACTGAAGCGTTTAAGGGAGCTTATATTCCTCCAGGGTTGGTTGAGATGAAGCTCGGAGAGTTCTTGGCCTTAAATCAGGGTACCAAGACTGTAACACAGTATTTGCATGCATTTAACAACTTGTGCCGCTATGCTCCAGACATGGTCGACACAGATGCAAAGAGAATTGCTAGTTTCAAGAGAGGGTTAAGTCCGAAGATGATGAAGCATGTGGGTACCAATACCCGCGCTAGGTTCAATGACTTTGTCAGTGATTGTTTGAAACAAGAAAAGAACAACAACGCCTACACTGCATCCAAGAATCGCAAGAGGGTGTTTGAGTCAGGACCATCACAGTCTAGAGTTGTCACTGCAAATCGTCTTTCTTATCGTCCGTTCGCACCTAGTGCAAGGTTCAGGCCTCCATAGCATAAAACTCAGAACTACAAGGGACCACAGAAGCTGTACAAGATGGCCGTGCCGCCAGCAAAGATCACCGCAGCTGTAGAACAAAGCAACTCCAAGGGAGCAATAGGATCTGCTGGTACAGTGAAGGGGCCCTGCTACAATTGTGGTCAGCCATGCCACTTTTCAAAGTTCTGCCCTTATCCGCCTAGAAAGAAGCAACAGACTTACACTGCCCGTGTACACCATACCACCGTTGATGAGATTCCTGAAGGAGAACCTGTAACTGCCGGTAAGTTTCTTGTTAACCATCACCCTGCAGTTGTTCTATTTGATTCTGGATCCTCGCATTCTTTTATGAGTCAAGCATTTGCACGGAAGCATGAACAACTATGCACAGAATTGAGTTATGGTTATCGCATAAGTTCAGCAGGGGCTGATGTGCTAACCAATAAGATGGTTAGAGGGGCAACCCTTGAGTTAGATAGTCAGAAGTTTCGAGTGAACCTGATAGTTATGCCGGGACTAGTTTTGGATGTAATAATAGGAATGAACTGGATGAAAGACTGGGGAGCAGTCATAGATACAAGCAGTCGATTGCTTACCCTTAAGGATCCACAGGCAGAGGGTACTTTTCAGGTACCATTGCCCAAAAGAACAGACCTTGTGAGTGTGACCTATGCCATGGAAGTTGTTCCTATCCGCCAGATCCCGGTAGTGTGTGATTTCCCGGATGTGTTTCCAGAAGAGTTACCTGGCCTTCCTCTAGATAGAGATGTTGAGTTTGGAATCGAGTTGATCCCCAAAACAGCTCCTATTTCGAGGAGACCCTATCGGATGCCTCCGGATGAGTTAGCTGAGTTAAAAAAGCAACTGGAAGAATTGCTAAAGAAGGGGTTTATCCGACCAAGTAAGTCTGAATGGGGATGTCCTGCCTTGTTCGTGAAGAAAAAGAAAGAGGGTACTCTAAGAATGTGTGTGGATTATCGACCTCTTAATGCTGTAACTATCAAGAATAAATATCCTTTGCCTCATATCGACGTTTTGTTTGATTAGTTGGCTAAAGCTAGGGTGTTCTCCAAGATAGACCTAAGATCAGGGTATCATCAGATAAAGATCAGGCCACAAGATGTCCCGAAAACCGCCTTTTCTACCAGATACGGGTTGTACGAGTATCTTGTTATGTCCTTTGGCTTAACAAATGCTCCTGCATACTTTATGTATCTGATGAATACGGTTTTCATGCCAGAGTTGGACAAGTTTGTAGTTATCTTCATTGATGACATTTTAGTATACTCTGAGAATGAGAAAGATCATGAAGAACATCTGAGAATTGTCTTGACCAGATTAAGAGATCATAAGTTGTATACTAAGTTCAGCAAATGTGAATTTTGGTTGAAGAAAGTTCCTTTCCTTGGTCATATTCTATCGGAGAATGGAGTTTCGGTAGATCCGAGCAAAGTGCAAGAGGTTATAGATTGGAAAACTCCAACCACAGTGCCAGAAGTCAGGAGTTTCCTAGGGTTAGCTGGTTACTATCGCCGCTTTATCCCAGACTTCTCGAAGATTGCCAAGCCAATGACAAGTTTGTTACAGAAAGATCACAAGTTTGTGTGGACCGAGGAGTGTGAGACAGCTTTCCACACCTTGCGGAAACTGTTGACCACTACTCCAGTTCTTGCACAGCCAGACATCGAGAAACCTTTTGATGTGTTCTGTGATGCCTCAAAAACAGGATTAGGCTGTGTTCTGATGCAAGAAGGAAGAGTCATTGCTTATGCCTCCCGTCAGTTGAGAAAACATGAAATCAATTATCCGACACATGATCTTGAGCTTGCCACCGTGGTGCATGCCTTAAAGATTTGGAGACACTATTTACTTGGTAATGTGTGCAATGTTTTCACCGATCACAAGAGTCTCAAGTACATTTTCACCCAACCAGAATTGAACATGAGACAGCGAAGATGGTTAGAACTAATTAAAGATTACAACCTGAATGTACAGTATCACCCTGGGAAGCCAATGTGGTAGCCGATGCTTTGAGTAGAAAGTCGCATTGTCTGAATATGCAACCCTTACTCGAAGATGGTTTTAATCTAATGCACCCTGTCGTGTTACATAGTATTCAGATCAGTTGCACCTTGGAGAGTAAGATAATAGAAGGTCAGAAAGCAGACAAAGGGATATTCCACATAAAAAGGAAAATTAAAGAAGAACCTTCAAAACACTTCAGAGTGGACGAGCAGGACGTGTTGTGGTTCGACAACCGTCTTGTTGTTCCAAAGGATAGAGAGCTTAAGAATAAAATTATGGATGAAGCTCATCACTCTAAGTTATCCATTCATCCTGGCAGTAGTAAAATGTATCAAGAACTAAGACCTCGTTTTTGGTGGACAAAGATGAAGAAGGAAATTGCAGCCTATGTGGCCAGATGTGACACATGTTGTCGAGTGAAAGCCATTCACATGAAACCTGCCGGATTGTTGCAACCTTTGTCAGTACCTAGTTGGAAGTGGGATGATATAAGTATGGATTTCATCACAGGTTTGCTCACTACTCAGAAAGGCCATGATTCGATTTGGGTAATCGTGGATCGTCTTACCAAGACCGCTCACTTTTTGCCTGTTAAGATAGTTTATAGACCACCTCAATATGCAGAAAAGTATATTGCAGAGATTGTGAGATTGCATGGCATACCGAAGACTATAGTGTCTGACAGAGGGTCACAGTTCACTGCTCACTTTTGGGAGCATTTGCACAAAGGTTTGGGGACTAGTCTGATTCGTAGCACTGCCTATCATCCTCAAACAGATGGTCAGACTGAAAGAGTTAATGCTATTTTAGACGATATGTTAAGAGCTTGTGTGTTGTCTTCCAGAGGTTCATGGGAGTCGTGGTTACCTCTAGCAGAATTCGCATATAATAATAGCTATCAAGAAAGTATCAAAATGGCACCTTTTGAGGCTTTGTATGGACGAAAGTGTAGAACACCTTTAAACTGGATTGAGCCAGGGGAAAGAAGGTATTATGGTATTGACTTCGTGGAAGAAGCCGAAAAGAAAGTTCATATCATTCAGCAAAATATGAGAGCAGCTCAGTCACGTCAGAAAAGTTATGCGGATAAAAGAAGGAGACCACTTGTGTTTAAAGTTGGAGACTATGTTTATCTGAAAGTCACGCCAATGAAGAAGAAGCGGTTCGGAATACGCAGAAAGCTTGCCGCCAGATTTGTCGGACCTTACAAAATCTTGGAAAGGAAGGGTCCAGTGGCTTACAAATTGGAATTACCAGAATCAATGGGTGCTATATTCCCAATTTTTCACATATCACATCTCAGGAAATGTTTGCGCGTTCTAGAGGAAATAATTGAACCCCGAAGCATAAAACTTAAGTCAGATCTAGTGTATCATGAGCAGCCAATTCGAGTTTTGGATTCCAAAGAAAGGGCTACTCGAAACAGTGTGGTGAAAACATATAAGATACAATGGAGTCATCATGATGAGGGAGATGCATCGTGGGAAACGGGTGAATACTTACAAAAAGCATATGAAGATTTTTATAATAAATGGTTCGTAACCCAAATCTCGGGACGAGATTTTTATAAGGGGGAGGGCTGTAACACTCCGGTGTTACGCAAGCATTTGCATGGTAATCATATGCATGGCATTTCATATCATCATAATCATACATGTTAATATTATAATTTGAGTGAAATAAAAGCTTAGAAAGTGGTATTTGAGATGTAATATATTAATGTGCTAATCACATTCCATCAAAATTTTGCAATTACAAATCTTATATCACTTAGAACTATAGTTCAATTTTTGGAAGCAACTAAATCACACAAAGTTTTGTCAAAGATTTGTTTCAAAAATATATTTGAAAATATTCAAAAATCCTCTCTAAATTAGCTTTTATTCTAAAAATCAAAATCTATCCAGATTTGGACTTTGGTCTTAAAAGCAAAGTTGTAGAGAATTAAATTCTAAGCAACTTTCATTTTGGGCCATTTTCAGAAAAGGTCGTTTGCTTGCCCATAATTGAATTTGAAAACAGCAAATAGAATTTTATTTGAATTTTTTCTGGAAAAATAAATTGGAAATTCAATTTCTAACCTAAACGGGCCGCCGCCTCGCTTTCGGCCCGTTGGCCGAATCGGCCCGCACCACCCCGCGCGCGCGCCGCAGCCGCGTCCGCTCGGCCCGGCCTGCCTCCGCGCCGCTCCTCCTCTTCCCGCTCGCCCCGCGCTTCGCTGTCCACCACGGCAGAGGACTCCCACCGCGTGGCGTTCATGCGCCGTCGAAGCCGCCGCGTGTAGCCTCCGGCTCGCCTTGATCTCCACCTAGTCGCGCACTGTCTCCGCCTTCATCTCCGCTGTCCCCTGCTCCCCTCCGCGTCCACGCGCTCGTCCTCCACCGCAGCAGCAAGCCGGGCGGAGTGCACGCCACCGCACGCCGTCGCCCGCGTTCGCCAGCGCTTAGCTCCGCCACCGCAGCGCCTTTTTGCTAATAGCGTCTGCCAACAGCTCCGCCTGGACCTCCTCCGTCCTGTGCGCACGAATTCGTCCCCTTTTTCCCCAGGGTAAGGTCTGAACGAGCTCGCCTTGGCACGGCGGCGCCATGGCCGCCGAGCTCGTGCTCCCGTGGATGGAGCCATTCCTTCCTCTTCTTCCTCAAATTCCTTGTACCGTCACATTCGCCTTGACCCCGCGGATCTTGTGCGCTCCAAATCCACCCACGCCATGGCCGAGACCGACGTGCCGGCGGCAAGCTGCACCACCGTCCCGCCATGCTCGCCGCCTTGCTCAACCGGGAACACCTCCGGTGCCCTAAACTAGTGCGTTGGGTTCGCCTTTCCGAGAGGAAGCAGGTGCTGGTGACCTCACCGCCGGCGAGCTCACCGGCGGCGAGATCCACCCGGCCAGCGCCTCTCTTTCCCCCGTGTGTCTGACATGTGGGGTCATTGACCCGCTGGGTCCCGCCTGTCTGTCTCTCTGGTGCGGGTTGTGGGTGGACAACCGGGTGCACCTAGCAGTTTTGTCGGGTGATTTTAAAAAGGATTAAGAAATGCTTTTTCAGATTTCTGTTAAATCCTTTGGAAAATATCTTAGCTGTCATTTCAGCTCTAAAAATTGTGAAATAAATTTATCTAGATTCATTGGAACCAGATCTACAATCTAAAAATATTGCATGTCATTTTTGGAATACTTTTCTGTAGAGCTTTAATTACTTTTTAATATTGCTGATATCTTGTAAAATAGCTAGTAAATCCTATATGTATCAGAAAAATATGATTTTAAGTTTGTTAATCTTCATATATCATGTACTTCCTAAGAAAAATATGTTCCATACATGTGCTGTGGAAAAATGTTGAGGTGTAGTTCAAGTGCCTTTAATGGCTGAATTTTGTTATTTTTGCTAGAGAGCAAACTTTGTATAAAACATGCATGTGAAAATTTTTGTACAGTCATAGTATGCTATGAAGAACCTAGGAAAAATATTAATTCTGTTGTTTGACACTTTTCATACTACAAAGTAATTTCATGCTCATTTTTATGCCATAGCTTGTCATTTTTGTGTAGGATAGTTTACTTATCCAAATGCCATGAAATTTTTATGGTAGTCTGTTTAGAGTAGTATTATGCTACTGTAATTTTCTTAGATTTTTAGGAGCATCAGAAATATATGTTGCTATTCAAACCTATTATTACTTAGGGTTTAAGCAAGTGTTGCTTTAAGTGTGATTAAGAAATTAGTAAGGCTTTGATGTATCTTTGAAGCATTTCATAAGGTAGGTTAACTTAACATAATAGTAGTAGAAGAGAATGCAGTAGATGACATGTGCTTGTAGTGTATAGTTTCTTGGATGATGTTGACTACCTAGCATTTCAACATATTCATTGCATTCATCTCCTTCGATGCACACTTGCATAATCACTTACGCACATTGCATCATACAGGATCGCAAACCGAGAACCCAGTCGTCTTACCCGAGGAGCCAGAGGAGCAGATCGAGGTGCAGCAGCAGGAGGTGACAGAAGCCGAAGAGGAGGTCGGTGAAGATCTCCCGGAGTGCCCCGATCACCGTCCAAGTTCCTTCGAGAGAGGCAAGCCCCGGAGCATTTCTCTCCCGGTTTGCAAATAATTTATTATTAACTTTACTTAATTTGATGCATTACGTTTAGGAGTTGTTTGCAAACGTTGCTGCATTATACCTTGCTTACCTTTGTTATACCATATCCTTGTTACCCTGGTATCCGCAGTCAAGTCAATGCTTAGCTGGCTTAGACCGGTAGAAGTCGGGTGATTTCCTGTCACCTGCGAGCTATAGGTGATTACCTGGATCTGTTTGGTTGACTATGAAGTCATGGTATAACTAACTGTGAAATGAATTTGAGACCGGGCGGAAACTTGCAGGGTTTCGGACTGTAGTGTTTTCCGTCTGTGTCGATTAAGGACCGTCCGTTGTTGTCCCTCGGGTCATGTTGAACGCATGCCTCACATTTAGCTGGCCGGATAAAGTACATTCCGACCGCGAAACTGGGAGATTATTCGGGCCGAGTGAATTGCCCGCAACGCACTGTACCGGAGCAGTAGTGGCAGGATACGGGGTTGCGATGATAAGGCCAAAGAGCAGTCGGGCGGCCCCCGGGTACAAGTGGTTCCTGGCAAGCTCGCGACTTTACCTGAATGGTTGACTCGGTGACCAACACCTCACTTTAGCGGGTGAGTGAGGTTTGTGTGAGGAATAACCTACCAGCTGGTTAATAATCGATTCGAATCACCATCGTTCACTGGATAGTGAACCATTGACTTGAGCTACTTCATCGTAGTAATATTGATGGAACACTTGGACAGTTATATGAAATATGACATAATGAAAGTTGTTAATGATCATTGGTTATCATTACCTGTTTAATTACATATTACTTTAGTACAGGTGCAAATGTAGTTGACAGGTTAATAAAGATTTAACTTGATGCAAAGCTTTTGTAAAGGTTTTGCTAAATGCTAAAAATGCCTTTTGCAAATGAGTCAGCTATCCCACCAGAAAGCCTATCATGATTCCTTGGTGTCTTTTATTTCTGGTTTATGACGGGTAAGTCTAGCTGAGTACCTTCTCGTACTCAGGGCTTTGTTCCCACTTGTTGTAGATGGACAGATGTACTATGGCTATTGTATCAACTGTCTCTATCCTGCAATGGGCGAAGCATAGGACCATGGGCAATGGTCATTCGTACTTCTCGTCTGATGCTTTTGCTGGAGATGATCACAAGCTGGCACTTTATTCCAAAATGTTGTGTGTGTGCGTGATTTGAACTACCGCTTCCGCTACTTTTATTCAAACCTGTTTTGTAATAACTATGTTTAAACTCCGATGTATTTTATGCCGCGAACTTTTATGTAACTTATGATGGTAACCGTTAAACTTAGTACGATCTTGGCTGTTATGAGAAATGGTTTGAAATCCGTCGAGATTTCACGGACTACCGGGTTATACGGGCTTAAGTTTGTTGAATTGTCCTTCCGTTGGATGATTTTCCTACTTAATTTCGTATAATTGGGCGGTTCTGTTACATAGTGCAACCATGAGAGTCATATGGCTCTGACTTTAGCTCAGTAATAGGATCTTTTCTAGCTTGTTATAGGTTACCCAAAAGGGCGTAATAGGGGCTTGCCACTTTAGGTATAAAACTGCCTCTGTTCTGATGTGTATAGCCTGCGGGAATTATGCCATCGAAAGGAGGGTTCTCTATATCTGCCTACCGAGGAAACCTCGCGACTCTAACATGTTAGAAGAGGCCTATGAAAGGCTTCATAGTGTACCCTGCCTACTCACCTTGGGAGTGTTAGGAGGTCGACGGGCCCCAGGCAAATGGGCAACACAACTCACGGGTAAAGATGCACAACCTCTGCAGAGTGTTAAAACTGTTATAACAGCCGTGCTCACGGTCACGAGCGGCCCGGAAAACTCACAGAATAAATGGTTACTTGACATATGGATGACTCATGGTGATGATGATGAGATTATACAGATGCTCAATTACTCTCTTTAATTCTAGTAGGTGATCATGAGGGTTAAACAAGAGCTTAAGCATAACTTAGTAATAATAAGTAATAATGAAATACTGATCTATTAAAAATGCTAGCTGCAGTCAACCGTGTCTATCCTTTTTGAGCCTCATGAATCCTCATACTATGCTTGCGGAGTACGAGTGTACTCACACTTGTTATTATTTCATTTTTGGATAAAAATCCCAAATGGGTAACAGATGAAAGTTTATACGAGGATTTTCCTAAAGAATTCTAGGCTTGGGTCAACCAGTCGGCCTTCCTTGTGGATCAGATACTTCGTTCGAGAGTGTTATTTACCTTTCCGTGTGTTATGTTAAGAACTATGTGATGTAATATCATGATGTATGTATATGGTGATGATACTTTTGTTAATTTGTTGGCTTATGTGTGCGACTATTCCTGGGGTGCACATAAGATGTATGCACTCTATTTTGTCTTTTAAATGGAGTGTGACACATATGAACCCAAAGTGTTGCTTTATATTTTGTTTATTACAACAAAAACAAAAGTTAATTGTAACAAGGCATGTAAAACAAGATAAATCTAAAACTAAACTTTTTATATGAACACATGGTCATGTTATGTTAGAAACTACTAGAACACATCCTACACATGCTAGAAAATCTAATGCTTAGCCCTAGATTAATTATTTATGTACCTTTTTCTATTTACCTAGCAAACACACACGGAAAAGGAAAAATATATACTTTTTTGTTCATAGTTAATTCTAGAAAAATTTCAGCAGCTCATATATGTCCTAACTAGCATCTAAAATAATTTTCGCAAGTTTTGGACATGCATAACAGCCAGCACAACAATGGCAAGCAATAAAGGATGAAACCTATTAAAATAGGTTCAGCCTTTATAACTTTAGCAAACAGCAAGTTATATATTTTTCTTGCAAAGGTTATGTCACCGAGAAGTCATGAAAATTGGTTGCACCCAGTTTTGATACCTATAGCTCCAATTTCCATTTTCTTTATCAAAACAAGCACTAAACAAACTTAACCAAGTACATTACAGAAAATGTATTTGACTAGGCTTAACATTATATTTCGTAGTTAACACTTGTTCAGAGAAAACCAACAAAACTGGAACCACATTTTTATCACACTCCTAACTCCAGTTTTCCATTTATCAAGTTTTAGGAGCACTTTCTTGGCATAAACGAAAAACCCTAAAAACATTTCTCAAACAACAAACATTCCTATACATCAAAGGTAGAGCACTTTATAACAAAGCTAACAAAATTTGATTCACTGCATTTGGACATTCCTAGCTCGAGTTATGAATTTTACAAGATTGACGCATAATCTGAAAACGAAAATGGAAAAACAAATAAGACAAGAACTTTTCATCGGGAACCCTGAATTTTACAGAAATATACGAAGCCCATATATGTAAATCAATGAGTCTAGCATTTTTACAGAATATACATGGTAAAGAGTTTCTATTTATTTTCTCACCTTCTCTCTTCTTCCTTACGTATAGACGCACGGACGGAGACCGGGGATCGAGACCGGCTGGCTGCCTGGAGACCGCGGCCGGCGGCGAGCGACTGGGGCGCGACCTGGCCCGGCTCGCGCGCGGCCACGGCGGCTGCGGCCTGTGGAGGGCCGGACGCGACTGCTAGCGGCGGCTAGCGCCTACGCCCGCCTGACCCGGCGCACACCGGCGCGGCCCCGTCGGCAGCTTGGCCGGAGTGGCGGGGTCGAGAGCATGGGGGTGGAGGAGCAGCGCGCCTGGCTGTAGGGCTAGAGGTGGGGCGCGGGAGAGAGAGAGACCAGAGGCCTGGGAACTCGGCGGCTTGGAGCTCTGCTCGCCGGCCAAGGCAGACGACGAACTGGGCAATGGCGAGAGTGGCCTCAGCCTTGATGTAGGCATCACAGCGGGCCAGGGACGCGCATGCGGATGCAGTACGGGCGCGTCATGGCGCGGCAGCGGCAGCGGCAGCAGGCGGCGTTAGCAGAGACACACGGGGCGGTGCTGACATGGTGATCGCGAACAGCATCGAGCAGAGCAGGAGGGAGAGCAGTAGAGCATGGCAGCAGCAGGGAGAGCAGTAGAGCATGGCAGCAGCAGCTCGGCTTCTACAAAAGCACGGCGAGGACGGGGCTAAGACGCAAGCGAGGCAACAGCTCGGCAGTGCGGCATGGGCACGTTGAGTCGTGCTTGAACGAGCCATAAAGGCCTGAGCCGATGCACCTACATACGTCCATGTGCGGGCAGTCGCACGGTGTCGCGACGCGGCAGGCGTATGCAGCAACAGCGCGCAGCAGCGCGGCACAGCAACGGCCAGACACAACGCAGAGCTGCAGGGGTGCGGACGCGACGTCGAGGCGACGGCACCGACAGCAAGGACATGCCCACACGCGAGCGGGACAGCAACAGCACAACGCCCGACAGGGAGGGCAGCGCGACAACGTCGTGAGCAGAGACGCAGTTCGGCGGTCGGCAAGCAGCAGTCACGAGGCAGCGACGAGGCTAGGCGTGCACAGGCGTCCATGAGTGTTGTGTACACGCGTGTGTTTTGCCATTTCCTTTCTTTTTCTTTTACCCAATATATATAAATAATTATGTAATTACAAATATGTCATTATTTCTTTATCACTAATGTCCATACACACATGCATATATTTATTGTAGGTTTAAACGTATACTTATCTATAGAGATGCATTCGAGAAGAAATAAGTTTGTATACTATTTCAATTAATATAGAGACATGCTTATCAAAATGGAATACGTGAGTGCATAATATTTGTTTATCAATTCATGTGACTTGTAAATCTAACTCCGAGTAACTCGTTGCAATAATTTTTACTCAGTCCTTAACTCAGGTGCTAAGCAAGCTCGTAACACCAGGGGTGTTACGGCGATGGGGTACAACATTGTGGAGTCAACTTCCACCAAAAGTTACTTTTTTACAATTCAACTTACTCACCACAAACTTTAGGCAAAAAATGCAACGACTGTGATTCTAAGATAATAATCATCCTGCAAAAGGAAGGCTGTGAAATTATCTTTATTCATTTTGAGATGAACACCAACTGGGCACCCATTAGGCCATTACAAAGCTTCTCAGCAAGCAAACGTCGATGTTTAAGCCACAAGATCATGAGCTCAATGTACTACTAACTATTTTTTTAAGCTTGCATATACGCAACGAGACATTGTGATAAGGAAGTAAAGAAAAAAAAGGACCTGAACATCATCCCAAACGGAACTAGAATGAAAATGTGAATGCTCAGTTCTTCAGTTTGGGGTCAGCAGGCCAGTAGGGGGCCTGTATTTGGGATCAGCAGGAGGGAGCATGTTCTTCAAGAAAGCGTAGAGCAGAACAAGTGATCTCTTTGGCTGGAAAGTAGGGACCAAATGACCAGCTGCCCTCACTGACGCAAACGTAAAGCCTCCTTGGTATTGCTGAATATAGCCTCCCACCTGCGTCCATTGCCATCCCACATGAAAAAATAAATCCCAAATTACATCTTAATCGAAACTATTTCTTTTCTATTCTAAACCTTCTTTAATTACCTCACTGTCAGGGGTGTACCAAGGGTGCCACTTTGTCGTGATGGTTAGATTGAGATCATTGATAGAATACCGCGTTGCCAAAAGTGAGCATACGGAGTCAAAATCACCACTGCAGAACATTTCAGGGGGAAAATGGTTATGCACTTGTATGCTTGGTCTGGCTATCCTGTGTTCTTTTCATTGTCTATGACAGAAGGCATAAATTCAGTACCTATATATCCATACTTTTAGCCCATTATTGACCAGCCTTTTGATGATTGGCACCATGGACTCGGGGGCATCGTCCCAGCCCAAATCTTCACTGAACCATACGAAAGAGTACACTAGGCATCAGACAGGGCTGAGCATGCAGATAAAGGCGCTTGCAGATAACAACAAGCCTGTCTGATGCACAGTGTACTCTAATCAGTCACACTGCCAAATTCTACCGTCATCTAGGCTACGTACGTGCGGCGGCGACACAGCCAATGAGCCAACAACAAGCTCGCTTCACGTACGGTTGTTCCAGGAGTGCTTGTTCCTTCTCAGGGTACCGTCGGGGTTGACACGGAAGGGTCCCAGCTCCTTCATGGCCCCGAATCCCAGAGACGAGCATCCTGGCCCTGCACATACACGTCGATCCATGAAACGGCCGGTGAGACAACTCGTCGTCCTGGACGACGACAACTGTGCTGCTGACCCGACCGTGTTTACTTAGTTACCTCCGTTGAGCCATAGGATGAGCGGCTTAGAGGTGGCGTTGTAGGGGGACTCGACGAAGTAGTAGAATAGCTCGCGGCCGTGCTCCTCGTTCACCGTCACGTACCCGGAGTACTGCCGGAAGTTGGCCCGCGGCGGCTGGCCCGGCAGCCCCAGGACCCTGTCGGCTTCCTTGCTGCCGCTTGCCGGGCCCTTGCAGCGTTCGGGCAGGTGGGCGAAGGCGTTGGGGTCGGCCCATGGGTCGGTTTCTTCGGCCTCGTTCGCCCTGCCGGCCCTCTTCTTTTTTTAGCGATCGTGCCGAAGCACGTTTTTCATTAAGCAGAAAGGAGTTTTGTTACAATCCTTATGGCCACGGTAATCCAAGGTTACCGAAGCCAGAAGCTACACAAGCAAAGCAGAACACGCGAGTGTGATTACACGATCATTAATTTTGCGATAAAGAGGAGCTACTCTGGGATCAAGTCGCCACCACCAGGGTCCTTAGGTGCTTGTAGCCAGCCAAGCACCAGGCGTGTATCTCGTCCTGAATGACCACCTGCAGCCCTGCCGGCGATGTAGCATCCCTGCCGAAAGTCCTCGCGTTTCTCTCCTTCCAAATCAACCATCCGATGAGAAAGAAGAGGGAGTCGAAACCACGGCGAGCAGCCTTAGGGACTAGTTTTCTGCAACGCAGCCACCACTGCATAACCGGCTCCTCCTGTACGACAATAACTTCCTGAAGATGAAGCTTCCTGAGCCAATGATCCCAAACTTCTCGGCTGAAGCAACAGCCAAGCAAGATGTGTTCCATCATTTCAATTCCTTGATCGCAGATAATGCAAGTGGCGGAGTCTTGCAATCCATGCCGAAACCTCCGCTCAGCCGTCCAACATCGTCCATGCATGACCAACCAGAAGAAGAAACGCACCCTCGGCGGGGCAGAGGTCTTCCAAATTTGTTTGGCGCCGAGCGGCATCGATGAGCCCAAGAACATCGCACCATAAGCCGATGCGGCTGTGTAGGCTCGATCTGCCGTGAGCGACCAGCAGAAAGTGTCTGGCACGTCGGATAGACGTACGTTCTCAAGCAAATCACAAAGGTGGTCGAACTCTAGAAGCACCTGCATCGTCAAAGGTCCAGTGATATGACGTACCCAGTTGTGGTTGTTGAGCGCCTCTGCCACAGTTGCTCTCCGCTTCTGGGCGCGCACAGATGCAAAGATCGCCGGAGCAATGTCCTTGATGGTCGAACCATTCAACCATCGATCAGTCCAAAACAGGGTCGACTCCCCGTTTCCCAGGGACAACACAGTAGCTGCTTGAAACACAGCCCGCACTGCGCGTTCTGATGATGTGTGGCGGCAGCGACCATCCGCCCTAGCCTGCCACTCCCAGCGAACCCTCAAGGCGATGCCGGTACGCCGTAAGTCGGAGACGCCCAGGCCACCTAAGTCCTTCGGGCGGCAAACAATCTCCCAAGCGACCTTGCACTTGCCTCCGCCAACGGTATCTGAGGCACACCAAAGGAAAGCTCGACGAAGCTTGTCAATCGAATCAAGCGCCCACGGGGATAGGCAGAGGGCAATCGACATGTGCACCGGGATGGCCGACATGGTCGCCTTCACCAACGCCGTCCGACCTGCGATATTGAGCGGCCCTCTTCGTCAGCTTTTTCAAGGCCCTGGACGACATGAACTTTCTGAGCTGAGCCTCCTGCGATACATCGGTTACGGCGGCGACCGATGTGCCCAGGAGAATGGTGAGCGAGAGGACGAAGAAGGTGGTCGTCCTCCTCATCTTTGCAGAATGAGAAATGCCGTGAGGTTTTGTGTTGGTGTTGGCGGTCTTGATGTGGTTTTTATAGCTGTGTATTCAGAATTTATTAGATGGGAATAGAAGAACCAAGCTAAAGATTACTGACGCATACAAATGCGACTCGGATTCTACAAAGGTACCAGGTCTGGATTCTCCAAGAAAAGGTTTTATAACTAGCTATTATCCATTGGTTGATTCGAATTTACCCGTCGCCATCAAGTAACTAGGCGTAAATTGCGATCTTACTTGTACTGTTACAGTCACGCGAGCCGTCGCATGAAAATATAAGATTTGCATAGGCCAAGGTGAAATCTCTCAGAAACCACGTCCAAGCTACATCATGCATTTCATCATCTATTGGATTTAACGTCATTGCTTTTGACAATTCTGGACGCTAGCAAAGAAACTTCATCATGCTTCGTTCAGTCCTTTCCGTTAAAAATATTTTTCACCCTAGATTACGTAAAGTCTCGAGCTATTTGTAACTTTGGCCTCATAATACTTTAGGAATGCCAGATAATGATATCAGTACATATATTTTACGTTAATTAGAAGCTAGTAGTCCATCAACCGGTACTCCTGCACGGGGTAGAATCAACATTAGTACGTGTTTTCTTTGTTTATTCTCTAATACACTAGGTATTGTAGATATTCTATAGTCCCTATCCAATTGTTATAAACTTATCTTAAACTAAATGTTTTTTTTTTATCTACATCCATAGTTTTTCCCCTTTGCATGTCACATCTGTGTAACTTTAATATGTATTTAGTTGAAACCGTAGCAGCTTAGCTTAAACTATGATAACTCTTGTTGCAGCCCATATCTTATACGACATAATGAATATAATTTTTATTTTTAAATTTTAGTCTTATTAATTCCTACAAAACTTTTATTCTCAAATAAATTTGAAACTCTTGCACTTATAATTTATATTATGAACTCTCCTTTTGTACTTTCTACAAACAAGAATTCTAGGTCATAGATTACACTCTTATGTATATGGCATAAATAATCATTTATAACTTGCATCACATTGCATAAGATCAATGCTAGAGCTTGAATTGAGATATAGGATGGGGTAGCGGTGCTAATATCAAGAAGATATTAATATCTAAGCTTTACAATGATTGTTTACTCTAAAGAAATGTTAAAGGATAGAAGTGGTAATTAGTAATCCATTCCTCAACCTCATCCCGCCTCTATTTAGAAAATAGAATAGATTCAATGACTATTATTATTATAGTGTACCGAACTAATGGCCAGCTGTTTTTGTGAGAGTTTCTAATATTTATCTTTTTTTCCTAGCGGATCTCATGAAGATTAGCATAAAGGCTCCATTAGGCACCTCTAGTTAGAATTTCTTACATTTATCATTGTTAGTGTGATATGTATTTAGTTGAAACCTAAGCTTAAGTTATATACTTATATAAGATCTTGTTGCATCCATTTTTTAACTTCTCTAGTCTATATTTTAGCTTTCAATTTTTTATCTGTTTGTTATAATTTTTTATCCACATGTTAAGTTGCAAATCTATTGCTTATTTTATTATATCAAATAATTATATAGCACTTAAAATTATATGTGAAGTACTATTGTTTTACAAAATATACAACACTCAAGATGTTATTTTGTTATATCAAATAATTATATGTGAAGTACTATTGTTTTACAAAATATATAGCACTTAAAATTAAATGGCTAATATTGATATGTATAGAGTTATTTAAGATAACAGCTTAAAAATATTATTATCATGGAGTTTTAATATAACTTAAAGTGAAATTGTTGGTGCCATTGATATATAGTTTGTTAAGAAATATTTTCCACTTTATAGGCTATTAAAATAAACACGTATGTATCCTAATATATACATGTTTACTTGGTTTACATGGTGGTACATATCATTATGTCTACTTTTAAGTTTAACGGTGGTACACTGTGTAATTTAGAAATATATGTAACATACTTTATAGATATTGAATTAGTTTTAGTGATAGTTTACATGTAGAATTGAGAAATATTTTTTCTATATTTTATATAACAACTAAGATGGTTAATTTAGCTAAAAAGTAGATGGTTTTACATCATAATATCTTTCATAATAGCAATGGTAGGTAATTTATAAAAATATTAGGTGTTACTTTTAATTCTCTTACACAATGTTAGAGTTTACATACAAAATTAGAAGTTATTCAGAAGTATCTTTCATAAGACATAGGTGGGTAATTTAGATGCTAATTTAGTTATTTTGATTTTTCTTTCATGACGACAAAAGTGGGTAATTTAAATAAAAATTTAGGGCGTTATTTTGAATTATGTTTCATAATGGCAGGGTGGGTAATTTATATGCAAGATTAGGGTGCTATTCTATTATATATTTTTTAATGGCAGATGTGGGTAATTTTTTATAAATCAAAATCGATCCAATGGTTATTATTTATGATGGTGATTAGAATCTACTAAATTGAAATGTTTTTTATTATTATGAGAATTTCTAGGATTTATTTTTTTCTTAGTGCTTTTGGTGGGAATTAATGTGAAGCCTCTGTTGGGACCTCTAATTAGTAAAATTTAGGGGGTTATTTTGAATTATGTTCCATAATGGCAGGGTGGGTAATTTATATGAAAGATTAGGGTGTTATTCTATTATATATTTTGTAATGGCAGATGTGGGTAATTTTTTATAAATCAAAATCGATCTAATGGTTATTATTTATGATGGTGATTAGAGTCTACTAAATTGAAATGTTTTTTTATTATTATGAGAATTTCTAGGATTTATTTTTTAGTGCTTTTGGTGGGAATTAATGTGAAGACTCCGTTGGGACCTCTAATTAGTAATAGTAAGATAAGATTTTTTTACATTTCAGGAATGTCAGAAAATGATATCAGTACACCAAGATTCAGAAACTATCAAACAAAGCCAGCGTCAACGTGTGCTAGTGTTCATGCTGTTCTTTGTCTACTGCAAATTTCAGAAAAGACATGTGCCACTGCCAGCCAGCAGCCTGGCTGTCGCCCTAACCTCCGTTAAGCCACAGGAGCAACGGCTTTGCCGCGGCATCGTGCGTCGCCTCACGAAGGCCTTGTTTAGATTCCAAAGCGCCTCCTAAATTCACTATGTAGAATTCATATTCCTCGTCACATTAAAATACCGGCACATATATGGAGTACTAAATATAGATGAAATAAAAAACTAATTGCACAGTTTTGTTGTACTTTGCGAGACGAACATTTTAAGTCTAATTAATTAATGTTTGGACAATTATTACCAAATAAAAATAAAATTGCTACAGTGTGACGTGACATTTACTATGTAGATTTAGGCTCCAAACTTTGTGATCTAAACAAGGCCGAAGGAGTAGAAGAGCGCACGGCCGTTCCTCTCGTCGACGGTCACGTACCCGCTGTACTGGTCGAGGCCGACGCCGCCGCCCGGCCGGCCGCCCGCGCAGCGCTGTAATCTTGTCGGCCGCCTTCTGAGCGTTCTGGTCAGTACGAGAGTGCTCTGATTTCAGGCTGCTAGTGGCCGTGAAGGCCAGCTCGTCATGTACACTGAGCGCATTGCCACTGCTCCTTCTGGACAGGATAAATTCTCTTAGTCGAGCCTCTTGTGACGAATTTGCGTGTGATCCCACCAAGCAGACGAGAAGAAAACAGAGGCAGACGGAGGTGTCCCTCATATTTTTCTGAGGATTATAGACTGATAAAACTTAGTGGTTGCGAAGATAACCAAGATCTGGCAGCTGTTTATATAGGTCCGGCCGTCCGGGATATAATACCGGGAATGTGTTTTTTTTGAAGGAACAGGAGGGGCAAGGAGCCCCTACTGGATTTAAATTAAAGGCAAACAAGGTACAGAGTACAAAAAACAAAGCCAGTCACTGACAGAGAAAGAACAGCAAGGGGGTGCCTAAGAGAGCAGCTAATACCGGGAATGTTTGAACGTATTGAGCATAAAAATTTGAGCATCAACATTTTTTAGACCTGGTGGAGAAGATTTCTGTCATGTGGGGCATGACGTACACCAGGCGCCGGAGAGCCCGGGACATCAGGCGCGCAGCTGAACGCGCGGCCAGAGCGGCATCGGCGCAGGAGGAAGCCACCACGAGTAGGAAGGAAATTAGATTACTTTCCCTGCTTTATTCCCTTAAGATTAGGAGGTGCTGTTTCCCTAATTTTAGAAAAGGTTGTTGCCTAGTGTGATAGCGGGTTGGCTATTAAGTCTGTAATCTCGTGAACAATTAAATCAATCAAGATTGTTATCGTCTAAAACTATCTCTCTCTCTTCAACCAAGCCTGCGGCGGAGGGGTAAACCTCGCCGGAGAAGACAGATCGCGACTACAAACTACGTAGTCGGGGTCGTGCTATCCTAGGGTTTGACGCCCTTGACAACCTGGTATCACGGTCACACCGATCCTCTTCTTCATCCACTGCCGAACCACCACCAGCCGCCGCCACCAACCACCGCCAGCGCGTCACCTCCCCCGTCGTACGTCGCCTCCTGTTCCACCAGCGTCATGGGGGACGATCTGAAGGCGTCCATCGAGGCGCTCACCAAGAACATGGAGCTGCTGCAGAAGTCCACGGAGAACATGCAGAAAGTCCATCGAGGCCAACGCCAAGGCGATTCATGATCTCGCCACCACCGGTTCCTCGGCCTCAGGAGGGCAACCAGGCACCGACGAGCACCATCAAGACTGGACGCCTAAACACCGACGTCCCGAGTTCCCGCGCTACGACGGCAATACTGATCCGCTCATCTTCATCAACAAATGTGAATCCTTCTTCTTGCAGCAGCGCATCATGGCGGAGGAGCGTGTGTGGATGGCGTCGTACAATCTTCAAGAGGGGGCGCAGCTCTGGTACATGCAGGTCCAAGAGGACGAAGGCACACGGACCTGGCCACATTTCAAGGAACTTCTCAATCTGCGCTACGGCCCCCCTCTCCGCGCGGCACCCTTCTTCGAGCTGGCGGCCTGTCGTCGCACGGGGACGGTGGAGGACTACCAAGATCGGTTCCAGGTGTTGCTGCCCCGCGCCGGGCGCGTCGAGGAGGCCCAGAGGGTGCAACTCTTCACGGGAGGACTTCTGCCTCCGCTCAGCCTTCAAGTCCAGATGCAGAACCCGCACACCCTTGTGGCTGCCATGAGCCTTGCTCGGCAATTCGAGCTCATGGGGCAGTACACTGCCGCCCCAGCACCGTCCAAGGCCTTGACTCGAGGCGTCCTACCCACGCCGGGAGTGCATCTAGTCCTGCCCCAGCCGGGCAGAGCACCGGTGCCCACGGCGTTCGTCGAAGGCCGTCCCGTCCGCCGCCTCAACCAGACCGAGCAAGAGGAACGCCGTCGCCTCGGACTGTGTTTTAATTGTGATGAGAAATACAGTCGCGGGCACAACAAGGTATGCAAGCGCTTGTTCTTTGTGGACAGCGTCGAGGAGGACGATGATGGCGCAGACAGCGAGGCGACACAGGACATGGACGCGCCCACATTCTCCCTCCACACCGTCGCTGGTGTGCTGACCAACGCCACACTCCTGTTGCACGTGGTGGTGGGCGGCGCCTCCCTCGTGGCCCTGGTTGACACGGGGTCGACACACAACTTCATCGGGGAGGAAGCTGCTCTCCGCACCGGCCTCCACATCCAGCCACGGCCGCGACTGACCGCCACGGTGGCCAACGGCGACAAAGTCGCCTGCCCGGGTGTCCTCCGGCGCACGGCCATCTCCATCGACGACTTGGACTTCAGCGTCGACCTCTACGTCATGCCACTCACCGGGTATGACATGGTCCTCGGTACGCAATGGATGGCACCACTGGAGCACATCACCTAAGACGTCCCCGCGCGGACTATGTCCTTCACGCTCCACGGGCGTGACGTCTGCTGGCATGGGGTGGAGTCCCCGTTCGGTGTGCGCGCCCACTCCGTCGCCATGACCGGTTCCCTCCTCGATGACCTGCTCTCCATGTTCGACGACGTCTTCGCTGAGCTGACCGGGCTCCCTCCACCGCACGCCCGTGACCACGCCATCGTCCTCAAGCCTGACGCCACCCCGGTCGCCGTGCGCCCCTACTGGTACCCCGCGGCCCACAAGGACGAATTGGAGCGGCTGTGCGCCGCCATGATCGCGCAGGGCATCGTTCGGCACAGCGACTCGGCATTTTCGTCGCCAATTCTCCTCGTCAAGAAGGCAGATGGCTCCTAGCGGTTCTGCATCGACTACAGAGCACTCAACGCTCTCACCGTCAAGGTCGCCTTCCCCATCCCAGTCATCGACGAGCTCCTGGACGAGCTTCATGGGGCGCGCTACTTCACCAAGCTGGACCTATGGTCCAGGTACCACCAGGTGCGGATGCGTCAGGAAGACATCCACAAGACCGCCTTCCGCACCCATGATGGCCTCTACGAGTTCCTGGTGATGTCGTTCGGCTTATGCAACGCCCCGGCAACCTTCCAGACCCTCATGAATGACGTGCTGCGACCGTTCCTTTGCCGGTTCGTTCTTGTCTTCTTTGATGACATCCTAATATACAGCTCGACGTGGGCAGATCACCTGCGCCACATCCGCGCCGTCCTCTCCGAGCTACGACGGCACCAACTCTTCATCAAGCGCGCTAAGTGCGCATTCGGCGCCCCCTCCATCTCCTACCTCGGCCACATCATTTTGGAGGCAGGCGTCGCCATGGACCCGGCCAAGGTGTAGGCCATCCATGACTGGCCGACACCTCGGTCGGCTCGAGCGGTGCGGGGCTTCCTCGGCTTGGTGGGCTACTACCGCAAATTCGTCCACAACTACGGCATGGTCGCCGCTCCCCTGACGACGCTACTCAAGAAGGATGGGTTCTTCTGGTCCCCAGAGGCGGCCGCGGCTTTCGATGCCCTCAAGTCCATGGTCACCTCGGCGCCGATCCTCGCCATGCCCGACATCACCAAGCCGTTCATCGTCGAGTGCGATGCCTCCACGTATGGCTTCGACGCAGTCTTGATCCAGGAGGGGCACCCGATCGCATTCTTCAGCAGACCCGTCGCGCCCCGCCACCGCGCTCTCGCGACCTACGAGCGTGAGCTCATCGGCCTCGTCCACGCCGTTCGCCACTGGAGGCCATACTTGTGGGGCTATCGCTTTGTCGTCAAGACGGACCACTACAGCCTCAAGTACATGCTTGATCAGAGGCTAGCAATGACCCCTCAACACCATTGGGTGGGCAAGCTCTTGGGGTTCGATTTCTCGGTGGAATACAAGCCGGGAGCTGCCAACGTGGTGGCCGACGCCCTGTCACACCGTGACACGGAGGAGACCGGGACCATATTGGCGCTCTCGAGTCCCTGTTCGACTTCATCATGCGTCTCCGTCACGCCCAGCTCACCGACCCGGCCCTCGTCACGCTTCAGGCCGATGTGCAAGCTAAAACACGCCAGGACCCATGGACCGTGGTTGATGGCATGGTTCAGTTCGGCGGGCGCCTCTACATACCTCCGGCGTCCCCCCTGGTTCAGGAGATCATGGCCACGGTGCACGAGGAGGGCCACGAGGGCGTTCACCGCACTCTCCACCGGCTGCGTCGTGACTTCCACTTCCCTAAATGAAGCAGGTTGTCTAGGATTTTGTGAGAGCTTGCGCCACTTGTCAGAGGTACAAGTCGGAGCACTTGTACCCTGCCGGGCTGCTACTGCCCCTACCGGTGCCGCAAGGGGTGTGGACGGACATCGCCCTCGACTTTGTCGAAGCTCTACCGCGCGTCAAGGGCAAGTCGGTCATCCTCACCGTGGTGGACAGGTTCAGCAAGTACTGCCACTTCATATCGTTGGCGCACCCCTACTCGGCGGAATCCGTCGCCCAGGCGTTCTTCTCTGACATCGTCCGCCTGCATGGTGTTCCGCAGTCGATGGTGTCCGACCACGATCCGGTCTTCACGTAAACGTTCTGGTGCGAGCTGATGCGCTTGGTGGGCACGAAGCTGCACGTCCACTGCCTTCCATCCTCAGTCAGATGGGCAGTCCGAGGCGGCGAACAGGTGCCTCACAGGTGAACAGTGGCTCCGCTGGTTTCCTTGGGCGGAGTTCGTCTTCAACACCGCCTACCAGAGCTCTCTCCATGACACTCCGTTCCGGGTCGTCTACGGTTGTGACCCTCCCTCCATCCGGTCCTATGAGCCGGGTGACACTCGTGTGGCGGCGGTCGCCAAGAGCATGGAGGAGCGAGCTGCGTTCCTTGAGGACGTGCGCTATCGCCTTGAGCAGGCCCAGGCGCTTCACAAGCGGCACTACGACAAGCAACACCGAGAAGTGTCCTACAATGTGGGAGATTGGGCGCTCCTCCGACTTTGCCACCGAGCTCCAGCATCCCTGCAGCAGCCGGTCACGGGCAAGCTGAAGCCCAAGTTCTATGGCCCCTACCGCGTCACAGAAATCATCAACGACGTCGCGGTGCGGCTTGAGCTACCACCCCACGCCCGTCTCCATGATGTCTTTCACGTTGACATCCTCAAGAAGTTCAACGGACCCCCGCCGCCGACTCCACCTGTGCTGCCACCGATCCACTACGGCGCCGTCACTCCAGAACCCGAGCGTGCTGTTCGGTACTGCCTTGCTCGAGGCATTCGTCAGGTCCTAGTGCAGTGGAAGGGCCAGTCCGCAGCATCGGCCACATGGGAAGACGTCGAGCCATTCCTCGCTCGGTTTCCGGCATTTTAGCTTGAGGACGAGCTGAACCTTGAGGGGGGGAGAGATGTCATGTGGGGCATGACGTACACCAGGCGCCGGCGAGCCCGGGACATCAGGTGCGCAGCTGAACGCGCGGCCAGAGCGGCATCAGCGCAGGAGGAAGCCACCACGAGTGGCTAGGAAGGAAATTAGATTACTTTCCCTGCTTTATTCCCTTAAGATTAGGAGGTGTTGTTTCCCTAATTTTAGAAAAAGGCTGTTGCCTAGTGTGATGGCCGGTTGGCTATTAAGTCTGTAATCCCGTGAACAATTAAATCAATCAAGATTGTTATCGTCTAAACCTATCTCTCTCTTCAACCAAGCCTGCGGCGGAGGGGTAAACCTCGCCGGAGAAGACGGATCGCGACTACGAACGACGTAGTCGGGTCGTGCTATCCTAGGGTTTGACGCCCTTGACAATTTCGTCTGCCCATGCTGAATTAACTAGGCCATTCAGCGGCTGAACCTTGTCGAGTTCCTCACAAGCTTAACAGAGTATACAATTAAGACCAAAACAAATTTTGGCTTGTAGTACTAGTTCCTTATAATTTTATCCACGGTTATCTATTCTTGATTGTCATTATGTTTGTTAGAACAGTGTCCCGGAAGGTTTCAGTTTGATGTATAGTGGAATTCTTGAGCAGGAATAGTCCCCACTTGAAAATAAAACACGGCTAGTCCTAACTTTCCCGAGAAGACGACGGTCATCATATGAGCGTACTCCATAACCATTGAACCATAAACTAATTGGTAATATAACAAACTTCAGATCCATATCAAAAGATTCGCACACTAAGTCCTGAACAGTTTTGTGTTTATCATTGTCCTTACCTGAACATATTCTGGAGATATGCGCATTTGATTTTTTTTAACAAGATGTGCAAATTTATATAGGCAATTCGTTTGATGAGACAATTAGTCACACATTTATGTATTACAGTAATATCTATTATTAAAGGCAGCTTGATTGCCCACAGGCGTGTAACTCATTCTCTTCTCCTTAATAAAATACGGGTATACACCCGATCATGAAAAAAAGGCAAAAGGCAGCTGAAGCGAGGAAGTTACTAGAAAAAAGAGAGGTAATGCATATGTAGCATTACAGTAATGGGATAAGTTTTGGCACCATCCCATTAGTCTGATGCACAGTTTTGGCAAGCTGGTGGCCAAATGTCTCGCAGAAAGACTGTCGCTTGAGTTGGACCGCTTGGTACTCCCTAACCAGAGCGTGTTCATAAGAGGTCGACGCATCCATGACAACCCTCCGTACGGTGCAGCTATCGGCCAGAGCAATTAATGCAAAAAAAAAAGGCCCCGTGCATTCTACTCAAGATCGACATTGCTAGGGCCTACGACTCCTCGTGGCCTTTCTTGCTGGAAGCCCTCCACACTTGGGCTTCAATGTGCGGTGGAGGGAATGGATTTCTATCCTGCTGTCGTCGGCAAGCACTCGCATTTTGCTCAATGGCAGGCCCGGAAACCGTATCTATCATGCTCGTGACCTCCGCCAAGGAGACCCGCTGTCGCCAATGTTATTCGTCATCGTCATGGATGCTTTGAACAGGTTTATCATCTGGCTTGATTACCGACTATTTCTTTCACCGGTCGCTTGCCCTTTGATCAAATATCGAGCATCCCTTTATGCGGATGACTTGGTGCTCTTCACCAACCCGACACCAGAGGACCTTAACCTTATAGCTGTGGAAGAGGCTCTCCAGATCTTTGGGAATGCTTCAGGACTCTTTACTAACCTGGAGAAGTGTGTAGCAACCCCAATCTCGCCTGCTCAACAGACCATATTGCGGTGCTTTCAGAGTTCTTCCCCTGCCCGATTGTTGACTTCCCGTGTCGCTACCTAGGAGTCCCGCTCTCGGTTCGCAGGCTCAAAAAGAGTGACAAGCAGTACTTAATCGATGCTGTCGCTGCTCAGATTTGGGGTTGGAAGGGAAACATGTTAAATGAAGCAGGCAGGACAACGCTCGTCAAGTCGACACTATCAGCGATCCCTATGCACCTGTCAATAGTCGTGTGCCTCTCCTCTTGGACCATTGAGGCGATCGATCGCCGTCGCCGGGCCTTCCTTTGGAGTGGGAGAGACACTGTCGCCGCAGCCGCAGGCCGTTGTTGGGTTGCCTGGCCAACCGTCTGCCGGCCTCGCGAGCTAGGTGGCCTAGGTGTTGCTGATTTGAGAATGATCGGGATCGCTTTCCAAGTCAGGTGGCAATGGCTGGACCGGACTGCCCCGAACTCATGCTGGGCGGGTCTGCCAGCAAATCATGAGAAGGCGGTTGCTGCCGTGTCTCAAGCGCCGACTTTCTCGGTGCTTGGAGATGGCGAGTCAACCTTGTTTTGGCACGACAGATGGATCAGTGGAAGAAGCATCGAGGAATTGGCACCGGCCCTGTTCGCCGCAGAGCGGGACGCTGGCCACCCTAGGTACGTCGCTCAGGCACTTCACCAGAGGGCGTGGGGGTTCGAGACATTGCCGGGGCTCTGACGGTGCAGGTGCTTCTGGATTATGTTCACGTTTGGGAGCTCTGCTGGCGTTGGTCAAATGACGGGTGCTACTCTTCGGCATCAGTTTACACAGCCATGATCATTGGCTCGTCGAGACCGTTGGGTGCTAAACAACTATGGAAGACCAGCGCACCTTCGAAAGTTAAAAACTTCTTCTGGCTTTGCTTTGCACGGAAGATGTTTGGACTGCTGAGAGGAGGCGGAGGCACGGCTTGCAGGACACTGACGTATGTGTGCTTTGCGACCAAAGCCCTGATACTCTGGATCACCTTCTCCTCGGGTGCGTCTTCAGCAGGGAGCTGTGGTCAGCCATGCTCAGGAAGCTGCATTTGGACCACGCCATTTCAGTAAGCCATGATAACATCTTCGTCTGGTGGCTGCGGGAGAGGAAATCGGTGCCTAAGATTGCTAGATCGGGTTTCGACTACCTGTTCTTCTGGATCAGCTGGTCCATATGGAAGGAGCGCAATGCTAGGACGTTCAGAGGCCCATCGACTCAGCCAACGAATCTGTTATCTAGAATCGTGGAGGAGGCGCGAGAGTGGTCCCTGGCAGGGTACAGGAAGCTGAGCATGCTGCTTCTGCTGCTGTAGTTGGAGGAGCCTTTTCGCTTTGTGGCAAATTTGGTTTGTAATATTGCCCAGTGTTTTATTGGTCCTTGGAAACTGATGGTAATTCTCATTACCATCGGAAGCCTGCTCCTGTAATCCAAAATTCTACTTCCTCTTAATGAAAAACGTGCAACGGTCGCAAAAAAAATTATGGGATATAGTCACAATAAAGGAAAAGTTATGGGCTAAGTAGTCCGAATCTCATACGATGGGGTACTACAACATTGTGGAGTCAACATCCACCAAAAGTTACTTTTTTCACAATTCAACTTACTCATCACAAACTTTAGGCAAAAAAAAATGCAACGACTGTGATTCTAAGATAATCATCCTGCAAAAGGAAGGCTGTGAAATTCTCTTTAGTCATTTTGAGATGAACACCAACTGGGCACCCATTACAAAGCTTCTCAGCAAACGTCGTTGTTTAAGCCACAAGATCATGAGCTCAATGTACTACTAACTCATTCTTTAAGCTTGTGTATACGCAACGAGACATTGTAATAAGGAAGTAAAGAAAAAAGGACATGATCAATCTTCCCAAACGGAAGAAGTGGAAATGTTTTTTTGATGAAACTGGAGGGGGCGAAGCCCCTACAAGGAATTTATTGAACGACGGCTCAGTTCTTCAGTTTGGGGTCACAGGCCAGTAGGGGGCCTGTACTTGGGATCATCAGGAGGGAGCATGTTCTTCAAGAAAGCGTAGAGCAGAACAAGTGATCTCTTTGGCTGGAAGGTAGGGACCAAATGGCCAGCAGCCCTCACTGACGCAAACGTAAAGCCTCCTTGGTATTGCTGAATATAGCCTCCCACCTACGTCCATTGGCATCCCACATGAAAAAAAAATCCCAAATTACATCTGAATCGAAACTATTTCTTTTCTATTCTAATCCTTCTTTAATTACCTCACTGTCAGGGGTGTACCAAGGGTGCCACTTTGTCGTGATGGTTAGATTGAGGTCATTGACAGAATACCGCGTTGCCAAAAGTGAGCATACGGAGTCAAAATCACCACTGCAAAACATTTCAGGGGGAAAATGGTTATGCACTTGTATGCTTCATTCTGGTTGGTGAAATTTGAACTATCATGTGTTCTTTTCATTGTCTATGCAGAAGGCATAAATTCAACAGTACCTATATATCCATACTTTTAGCCCATTATTGACCAGCCTTTTGATGATTGGCACCATGGACTCGGGGGCATCGCCCCAGTCCCAAATTACTTGACTGAACCAAACATAAAGAGTACACTAGGCATCAGACGGGGCTGGCTGAGAATGCAAATAAACGCGCAGCATCCAAACAAGCATTGGGGGACGGCACTTACCTGCAGCCTGTCCAATTGGTGTCGACTCGAGCGTGCAGAGCTTGCTTCACCGCGTGGTTGTTAAGGTACGGCTCGATGTAGTGGTAGCTGCACGGGTCGTAGCCGGGCAATGACTGACACACCAGAAAGAAATTGCAATCATCAACACACCTTTGTAGTGCAGAGATGACACGAGAATGAAGAGGGTGTCCGATGGATGTTACGTACGTGGCTGCTGGCGAAATAGGTGCCGTTGTCAGACTGCAGGCACACCGGCGCGTAGATGTCGTATCTATCGTAGGTCCCTCTCGTGAACGAGTGCGCCGCATTGAAGCAGTGATGGTCGTCGGCCGGGGTGAAGGTGCAGTTGGCGAGGATATTCGCCCAGGCCTCGTCGGAGATCACGCCGTGGGTCCACAGGAACTCGAGTGCTCCCTTATCGTTCATGAAGTCGTCAAGCAACGGGTTGCCGAACTAGTTAATCAAGCCACATATAAGAGTGAGAAGAGATCGCCGACGCACGCATGCAGTTAACTAAGTAGCTAGCTAGGCATGCACTCACGAAGATGCCCTGGAGGTTGATGCGAGTCAGCAGGCCCGGGAAGCGGTTCATGTACATGATGACGGTGGCGAGCTGCGGCACGTAGTGCCCACCGTAGCTCTCGCCGGTGATGTAGAAGTCGCGGCCCTCGTACTCGGGGAACCTCTCCAACCACTTGACCAGGAACACGTACGTGTCCTCGGCGGTCCTCTGGTCGCCTTCTGTGTCGTAGTCGGTGGCGTTCCTCGAGAAGGAGAATCCGACGCCCGTAGGCGACTCCAGGAAGAGCACGTTAGCCACTGCAAGCAAGCACTCTAATCAGTCACACTGCCAAATTCTACCACGATCTATGCTACGTCACGTACGGTTGTTCCACGAGTGTTTGTTCCTTCTCAGCGTCTTGCCGTCGGGGTTGACACGGAAGGGGCCCAGCTCCTTCATGGCCCCGAATCCCAGAGACGAGCATCCTGGCCCTGCACATACACGCCGATCGAACCGTCCATGAAACCGATCGAACCGTCCATGAAACGGCCGGTAAAACAACTCGTCGTCCTGGACGACGACGACAACTATGCTGCTGACCCGGCAGGCCATGTTTAACTAATTACCTCCGTTGAGCCATAGGATGAGCGGCTTAGAGGTGGCGTTGTAGGGGGACTCGACGAAGTAGTAGAACAGCTCGCGGCCGTGCTCCTCGTTCACCGTCACGTACCCGGAGTACTGCCGGAAGTTGACCCGCGGCGGCTGGCCCGGCAGCCCCAGGATCCTGTCGGCTTCCTTGCTGCCGCTTGCCGGGCCCTTGCAGCGGTTGGGCAGATGGGCGAAGGCGTTGGGGTCGGCCCATGGGTCGGTTTCTTCGGCCTCGATCGCGCTGGCCCTCTTCGACAGTCTTTTCAAGGCCCTGGACGACAGGAACTTGCTCAGCCGAGCCTCCTGCGACACCTCGGCGAGTGATGTGCCCAGGAGAATGGTGAGCGAGAGGAGGAAGAAGGTGGTCGTCGTCCTCATCTTTGCGGAGAGAGGAGGAAATGCCGTGAGGTGTTGTGTTGGTGTTGGCGGTCTTGATGTGGTTTTTATAGGTGCATTCAGAATTTATTAGATGGGATGGGAAAAGAAGCAAGCTGAGATACTGACGCATACAATTGCGACTCGGATTCTCCGAAGATGCTCTGGATTCTCCAAGAAGAGTTTTCATTAAGTAGCTATTATCCATGGTCGATTCGAATTTACCCGTCGCCATCAAATAACTAGGCGTAAATTGCGATCTTATATAGGCCAAGGTGAAATCTCTCAGAATCCACGCCCAAGCTAATCATGTCATCATCCATTGCATTTTGCGTCACTGCTTTTGACAATTCTGGACGCTAGCAAAAAGACTTCATCATGCTTCGTTCAATCCTTTCCGTTAAAAATAATTTTCGCCCTAGATTACACTAGTATAGTGCCCGTGCTAACGTCACGGTTTTATTTCACGAAAACATATGAAAACAACCAAACGACGATATTTTTTCATAGTTCAACTTTTACACAATTATATATGAGCATATGTATAATTTGAAAACACTTATGCATAACAAGACATAATAATAATAATAAAGTTCTCAACACTACACACTGCAGACCGGACTACCTGGATTTATGTGAAAGTATGTCATATGAGAATAACTAAGTGTCGAAATAAACCTGAGACCGGACGGAAACTTGCAAGGTTTCGGATTGTAGTGTTTTCCGTCTGTGTTGATTAAGGACCGACCGTTGTTGGGCCTCGAGTCATGTTGAACGCATGCCTCACATTTAGCTGGCCGAATAATGTACCTTTCGACCGCGAAGCTGGGAGATTATTCGGGCCGAGTGGATTGCCCGCAACGCACTGTACCGGAGCAGTAGTGGCAGGGTACGGGGGCGCGATGATAAGGCCAAAGAGCAGTCGGGCGGCCCCCGGGTACATGTGGTTCCTAGCAAGCTCGAGACTTTACCTGAATGGTTGACTCGGTGACCAATACCTTACTTTAGCGGGTGAGTGAGGTTTGTGTGAGGAATAAATCACCAGCTGGTTAATAATCGATTCAAATCGCCATCGTTCACTGGATAGTGAATACTTGACTTGAGTTACTTCATCGTAGTAATATTGATGAAACACTTGGATAGTTATGTGGAAGATGACATGGTAATTATTGTTAATAAGCATTGGTAATCCTTACTTGCTTAATTATATATTACTCTAGCACAGATGCAAACATAGTTGACAGGGTAATAAAGATTAAATTACTGCATACTTTTAGAAAAGAATTGTTAAGATGAAAATGATTTTCTTGCAAATGAGTCAGCTACCCCACCAGAAAGCCTATCATGATCCTTGGTGTCATTTTATTTTGATTCTGTCGGGTAAGTCTAGCCGAGTACCTTCTCGTACTCAGGGCTTCGTTCCCACTTGTTGCAGATGGGCAGATGTATTACGGCTACTGTATCAACTGCCTCTATCCTACGATGGGAGAAGCTTAGGACCATGGGTAATGGTCATTCGTTACTTCTCGTCTGATGCTTTTGCTGGAGATGATCACAAGCTGGCACTTTATTTCAAAACGCTGTGTGTGTGCGTGATTTGAACTACTGCTTCCGCTACTTTTATTCGAACCTGGTTTGTAATAACTATGTTTAAACTTTGATGCATTTTATGCCACGAACTTTTATGTAACTTATGATGGTGACCGCTAAACTTAATACGATCTTAGCTGTTATGTGAAATGGTTTGAAATCCGTCGAGATTTCACGGACTACCGGGTTATACGAGCTTAAGTTTGTTAAATTGTCCTCCCGTTAGATGATTTTCCTACTTAATCTCGTATAGTTGGGCGGTTCTGTTACAGCTGGCATCGGAGCATGGTTTAACGTGATTACTGTTCATAAGTGTATTTAAAATAAAATTTTGTTTAAAAAGTGTGATTTTAAAACAAAAGGTGTGCCAGTGGTCATATCCTGTATGCCCAGTTAAGGACTCTAGGTGGCTATTTAAGTACTAACTTGGGGTTCTTGCACCATATTTCTCTTTCGTTGCTCATACGGCGTGCTATTGTATGGGTGCCACTTAATTGAGTGGTAATATATGGATCAGTTACCTCTACGCTTTGGTAAGTGTGAGCTGTGAGAGCATGATCGGATACACCGCCGATCTAGGGAGAGTGCTTATATGATACTGGAGTACTTACATGTTTTACGTATGTTTTTACAAAAGTGTCACATGTGTGGTTGTTCCGTCCGTTGAGGCGATGCCGTCAATAGGACGATGTGTTTGGGTAGTTACTACCGTTGTACACGCATATGAGGATTCGTGTAGAGCGTGTAGGTAGATTTACTGCTTTCATGCATTCATGGGGAATGGGCTGAAATAAATTTTCTGCAGGTACATAACAGTGTTTATCGTGTAGATCGAATTAGTTACGTATATGAGGGATCATTTGTATGCCACCGAATTCATCATTAGATGTCTTTATTTTCTAAGTTTGTGAGAACGTAAGACTCGCGCATGCATCATACTGCCTGTGCATTTTATTCATAACATGCATTCCTCTCCTTATAAAAGGATTATCTCAGTTTGATAAAAGTGACATCAACTTAAAATATGTTCTCATCGGGTAATTTAAAACTTGTGCTACAGATGGCCCGCACGAAGCAGACTGCCCCGTAAGTCCACTGGCGGAAGAGCACCCCGTCACCAGATGGCCCCGCGGGAGCGCCGCAGCATGGACACTTTTCTAAGCGAGTTTGGCATGCCCACCTTGCTTTGGATAGTGCTCTATGATGTGGGGTACCCGAAGGGTCAAGAGCCGGTGTACTCTTGGAGTGAGAGCCAGCTAGCTGAGGATGGACTTGCAGTAGTGGAAATCACCGTCCCTGCTCTTGGTGATGCGCCAGAATGGGATGGTTGGCATTTGGAGTTTGAAGGACGCACTCCGGTTGAGGGTGCAGAGGGCGTAGCCTTTCACGTCATCCGAGACATAATGAGCAGGTTTCCCAATGAGTTGGCAGCCGCTTTGGCCGGTACTTTTCCGAGAGATGATCCTCGTGATGCCATTTGGGTGCAACCGCAAAGAAGTACCCTAGTTAGAGGCCCAAGTGAAGGACGGGCTAGCGACAACCACGCAATGAGTGCCATGTATGCAACCATCAGAGCATACCAGGGTCTTGAGAGCACCTATTGGACCTTGACTGGCCTGCGTGGCAATGACCGGCTTAAAGCAAGGAAGCAGAAGAAGAAGCAAGCACGTGCTATAGCTAGCTTGCAGGAGCAGTTGGCCGACATGAGCTTGCAGCGAGACCGGGCTCTCGAGAGAGGTGAGAGTGCCATGCAGCGGGTGCAGACATTGACTCAGGCCAACAGAAATGCAGACCGCATGATGGGACAGCTAGTGCAGGAAAGGAATGAAGCCTGGAACGAGAGGGTTAAGTCTAAAGATGATGAAGCATGTGGGTACCAATATCCGTGCCAGATTCAATGACTTTGTCAGTGATTGTTTGAAACAAGAAAAGAATAACAACGCCTACACTGCATCTAAGAGTCGTAAGAGAGTGTTTGAGTCAGGACCATCACAGTCCAGAGTTATTACTGCAAATCGTCCTTCTTATCGTCTATCCGCACCTGGTGCAAGGTTCAGGCCTCCACAGCATAAGACCCAGAACTACAAGGGACCACAGAAGTCGTACAAGATGGTCGTGCCGCCAGCAAAGATCACCGCAGCTACAGAACAGAGTAACTCCAAGGGAGCTATAGGATCTGCTGGTACAGTGAAGGGGCCCTGCTACAATTGTGGTCAGCCAGGCCACTTTTCAAAGTTCTGCCCTTATCCGCCTAAAAAGAAGCAACAGACTTACACTGCTCGTGTACACCATACCACCGTTGATGAGATTCCTAAGGGAGAGCCTGTAACTGCCGGTAAGTTTCTTGTTAACCATCACCCTGTAGTTATTCTATTTGATTCTAGATCCTCGCATTCTTTTATGAGTCAAGCATTTGCACGGAAGCATGAACAACTATGCACAGAATTGAGTTATGGTTATCGCATAAGTTCAGCAGGGGCTGATGTGTTAACCAATAAGATGGTTAAAGGGGCAACCCTTGAGTTAGGTAGTCGGAAGTTTCGAGTGAACCTGATATTTATGCCTGGACTAGTTTTGGATGTAATAATAGGAATGAACTGGATGAAGAACTGGGGGGCAGTCATAGATACAAGCAGTCGGATGCTTACCCTTAAGGATCCCCAGGCAGAGGGTACTTTCCTGGTACCATTACCTAGAAGAACAGACCTTGTGAGTGTGACCTGTGCTATGGAAGTTGTTCCTATCCATCAGATCCTGGTAGTGTGTGAGTTCCTAGATGTGTTTCCAGACGAGTTACCTGGCCTTCCTCCAGATAGAGATGTTGAGTTTGGAATCGAGTTGATTCCCGGAACAGCTCCTATTTTGAGGAGACCTTATCGGATGCCTCTGGATGAGTTAGCTGAGCTGAAGAAGTAACTGGAAGAACTGTTAAAGAAGGGGTTTATCCGACTGAGTAAGTCAGAATGGGGATGTCCTGCCTTGTTCGTGAAGAAAAAGAAAGAGGATACTCTGAGAATGTGTGTGGATTATCGACCTCTTAATGCTGTAACTATCAAGAATAAATATCCTTTGCCTCATATTGACGTTTTGTTTGATCAGCTGGCTAAAGCTAGAGTGTTCTCCAAGATAGACCTAAGATCAGGGTATCATCAGATAAAGATTAGGCCGCAAGATGTCCCGAAAACCGCCTTTTCTACTAGATATGGGTTGTACGAGTATCTTGTTATGTCTTTTGGCTTAACAAATGCTCCTGCATATTTTATGTATCTGATGAATACGGTTTTCATTCTAGAGTTGGACAAGTTTATAGTTGTCTTCATTGATGATATTCTAGTATACTCTAAAAATGAGAAAGATCATGAAGAGCATCTAAAAATTGTCTTGACCAGACTGAGAGATCATAAGTTGTATGCTAAGTTCAGCAAATAAGAATTTTGGTTGAAGAAAGTTCCTTTCCTTGGTCATATTCTATCTGAGAATGGAGTTTCGGTAGATCCGAGCAAAGTGCAAGAGGTTATGCATTGGAAAACTCCAACCACAGTGGCAGAAGTCAAGAGTTTCCTAGGGTTAGCTGGTTACTATCGCCGCTTTATCCCAGACTTCTCAAAGATTGCAAAGCCGATGACGAGTCTGTTACAGAAAGATCATAAGTATGTGTGGACAGAGGAGTGTGAGACAGCTTTCCACACCTTGCGAAAATTGTTGACCACTGCTCCAGTTCTTGCACAGCCAGACATCGAGAAACCTTTTGATGTGTTCTGTGACGCATCAAAAACAGGATTAGGTTGTGTTCTGATGCAAGAAGGCAGAGTCATTGCTTATGCCTCCCGTCAGTTGAGAAAACATGAAATCAATTATCCAACACATGATCTTGAGCTTGCCGTCGTAGTGCATGCCTTAAAGATTTGGAGACACTATTTACTTGGTAATCTATGCAATATTTTCACCGATCATAAGAGTCTCAAGTACATTTTCACCCAACCAGAATTGAACATGAGACAGTGAAGATGGTTAGAACTAATCAAAGATTACAACTTGAATGTACAGTATCACCCTGGGAAAGCCAATGTGGTAGCCGATGCTTTGAGTAGAAAGTCGCATTGTTTGAATATGCAACCCTTACTCGAAGATGGTTTTAATCTAATGCACCCTGTCATGTTACATAGTATTCAGATCAGTTGCACCTTGGAGAGTAAGATAATAGAAGGTCAGAAAGCAGACAAAGGGGTATTCCACATCAAAAAGAAAATTAGAGAAGAACCCTCAAAACACTTCAGAGTGGATGAGCAGGACGTGTTGTGGTTCAACAACCGTCTTGTTGTTCCGAAGGATAGAGAGCTTAAGAATAAAATTATGGATGAAGCTTATCTCTCTAAGTTGTCCGTTCATCCTGGCAGTAGTAAAATGTATCAAGAACTAAGACCTCGCTATTGGTGGACAAAGATGAAGAAGGAAATTGCAGCATATGTAGCCAGATATGACACATGTTGTCGAGTGAAAGCTATTCACATGAAACCTGCCGGATTATTGCAACCTTTGTCTGTACCTAATTGGAAGTGGGATGATATAAGTATGGATTTCATCACAGGTTTACCCACTACTCAGAAAGGCCATGATTCAATTTGGGTAATCGTGGATCGTCTTACCAAGATAGCCCACTTTTTTGCCTGTCAAGACAGATTATAGACCACCTCAATATGCCGAGAAGTATATGGCGGAGATTGTGAGATTGCATGGCATACCGAAGACGATAGTGTCTGACAGAGGGTCACAGTTCATTGCTCACTTTTGCGAGCACTTGCATAAAGGTTTGGGAACTAGTCTGATTCGTAGCACTGCCTATCATCCTCAAACAGATGGTCAGACTGAAAGAGTTAATGCTGTTTTAGAAGATATGTTAAGAGCTTGTGTGTTGTCTTCCAGAGGTTCATGGGAGTCATGGTTACCTTTAGCAGAATTCGCGTATAATAATAGTTATCAAGAAAGTATCAAGATGGCATCTTTTGAGGCTCTGTATGGCCGAAAGTGTAGAACACCGTTAAACTAGATTGAGCCAGGGGAAAGAAGGTATTATGGTATTGACTTCGTGGAAAAAGCCAAAAAGAAAATTCATATCATTCAGCAAAATATGAGAACAGCTCAGTCACGTCAGAAAAGTTATGCGGATAAGAGAAGGAGACCGCTTGTGTTCGAAGTGGGTGACTATGTTTATCTAAAAGTCACGCCAATGAAGAAGAAGCGGTTTGGAATACGCAGAAAGCTTGCCGCCAGATTTGTAGGGCCCTACAAAATCTTGGAAAGAAAGGGTCCAGTGGCTTACAAATTGGAATTACCAGAAACAATGGGTGCTATATTCCCAGTTTTTCACGTATCACATCTCAAGAAAAGTTTGCGCGTTCCAGAGGAAAGAATTGAACCTCGAGGCATAAAACTTAAGTCAGATCTGGTGTATCGTGAACAGCCAATTCGAGTTTTGGATTCCAAAGAAAGGGCTACTCGAAATAGTGTGGTGAAAACATATAAGATACAATAGAGTCATCATGATGAAGGGGATGCATCTTGGAAAACGGGTGAATACCTACAAAAAAGCGTACAAAGATTTTTATAATAAATGGTTTGTAACCCAAATCTCGGGATGAGATTTTTATAAGAGGGGAGGGCTGTAACACCTCGGTGTTACGCAAGCTTTTGCATGTCAATCATAAGCATGACATTTCATATCATCCATAATCATATATGGTAATATTATAACTTGAATGAAATAAAAGCTTGGAAAATAGTATTCATGATGTAAAATGTTAATGTGCTAATTACCTTTCATCAAAATTGTGCAACTATAAATTTTATATCACTTAGAATTATAGGTCAAATTTTTGGAGCAACTAAATTACTCAAAGTTTTGTCAAAAACTGGTTTAAAAAATATATTATGAAAATATTCAAAAATACTCCCTATTTTTAGCTCTCATTCTCCAATTCAAAATCTATTGAGAAATTTTAGTTGGCCCCTTAATCAAAGTTGTAGAGAATTAAATTCTAAGCTACTTTTATTTTTGGGTCATTTCCAGAAAAGGTCTTTTTCTTGTTCAAAATAGGGTTTGAAAATTGTATTTGAAAATTGTATTTGAAATTGGTTTGAATTTAGAAATTTGAAAAAATCAAAACCTAACCTAAGCAGGTCGCCGCCTCGGTTTCGGCCTGCTAGCCGAAACGGCCCGCGCCACTCCCGCGCACGCCCGCGCCCGCTCCCCCGCCTCGGCCCGGCCCAAGCCAGCCACCTTCCTCTTCCCGCCCGTGCACGCGGCTCGCTGGCGCCCGCGGCAGACTGCGCTCGCCGCGTGGCGACCGCATGCCGGCGACGCCCTCCGCGTGGCCGTCCGTGGCCCCCGCGCGCCCGGCTTCTTGACGCCATGCCCGCGCCCCTGCCTCCTTTGCCCTCCTCACTCGCTCTCCCTCTCATTCCCTTTGGAAAACCCGAACGGGAGCCATGCTCACCCCGCTCGCCACTGCTTGCCGCCGTCTCCGCCGTCGCGTTCCGACGCCGGTGAACCGCCACCGCCCGATTGCTTGCGCTCCACGTTCCGCCACCTTCTCCTCTCCTCCAAACGGGCCACCGTGTGCCTTGCTCGCCTACGGTAAGGCTCAATCGAGCTCTTCCCGCACGCGCCATCGAGCCGGGCCGCCGAGCTTGTGCTCCGCCCGCCGGCACCCTCGCTCCCTCTCCATCCCGATGAACCCCTCTCCTGAGTTCGCCATCTACTCGCGAACACCGTGCGCACATCCGCTGGTCAGCTCATGGCCGGAGATGGCCGTTGGCCGCCGACAACCGCCGCACTGCCGCGGTCCAGAGCGCCGGCGAGGCCGCCCTCTGTTTTCCCCTCGGGTTCCGCTGGGCCGCTGCGCCTGTGGGCCGCGCGTCCGAGCGGGCCGGCTCGCCTTTCCCCGCGCGCGCGAACCAGGCCGAGAACGGCCACGGGCCGGTTAACTCCCACGGGCCGGCCCAGTACCAATATTGAAAAATCAATTTCTGTTTTTTTATTATTTCATGATGAAAAATACTTTGGAAAATGTTTTGTAGTCCTTTCAGCTCCAAAAATTGTGAAATAAATTTCTATAGACTCATTAGAACCAGATCTACAATATAAAAATATTGCATGTCAATATTGCATTACTTTTCTGTAGTGTTTTATTTAATCCTTGGAATTGGTGTTTTCTTGAAAAATTGATAATAAATTATAGAAAAATCAGAAAAATGTGATTCCAAGTTTGTTAATCTTTTTGTGCCATGTACCTACTAGGAAAATTATATATCATGCCTGTTCTATAGAAAAATGTGTAGGTGTAGTTCAAATGCTTTCTATCACTAGTATTTGCTATTTTTGTTAATTAAATAAATGTGAATAAAACATGCAAGTAATAATTTTTCCACCGTGATTATTTACAGTGCAGAAAGTAGGAAAATTACTAAATCTGTTGTTTGATACTTTTCATAATGCAAAGTATTTTCATGCTCGTTTTTAGGCCTTAGCTTGTTATTTTTGTATAGACAGTTATAATAATCCAAATGCAATGAAAATTTTGTGGCATGCTAGAATTGATGTTAGTAATCCACTGTAATTTTCTAAGATTTTTCTGTGCTACCAAAATATGTGTTACTGTTCAAGCATAGTGCTAATTAGGGTTTACACTCAACCTTTAATGCAAGATTAGTTAGTAAACTATGCTTTGGTGTATCTTTGAAGCATCTTAAGTGTCAGTGTGTCTTTGCATGGTAGAGATTAGTGGCGGTAGTTTTTGAGTACATGTTCTTGAATGGCGTAGACTACCTTGTAGAAGAGTCATAAGTTCCACGTAATCCAAATAAAGTAACATGCTCATTACATCTCATTCATTCATGATCATCTCATGTCATCCCTGCAATGCACCTAGGCATGAGCACTTATATTTCTGCATCATATAGGATCGCAGGAAGTGACCCCGGTAGCAGTTCCCGAGGACCCGGAGGAGCAGTCCGAGGTGCAAGAGCAGGAGGCGACCGAAGCCGAAGAGGAGGTCGGTGAAGATCTTCCAGAGTGCCCCGACCACCGTCCGAGCTCTTTTGAGAGAGGCAAGCCCCGGAGCATTTCTCTCCCCCGGTTTGCAAATATTTTATTAATGCTTTACTTAAACTGCTGCATTAAGTTTAGGAGTGGTTTGCAACCGTTGCTGTATTATACCTTGTTTCACCTTGCTTTATCGATCCTTATCACCCTGGTGTCCGCAGTCAATAATTGCTTAGTTTGCTTAGACCGATAGAAGTCGGGTGATTGCCTGTCATCCGCGAGCTATAGGGGATTACCTGGATTTATGTGAAAGTATGTCATATGAGAATAACTAAGTGTCGAAATGAATCTGAGACCGGACGGAAACTTGCAAGGTTTCGGATTGTAGTGTTTTCCGTCTGTGTTGATTAAGGACCGACCGTTGTTAGGCCTCGAGTCATGTTGAACACATGCCTCATATTTAGCTGGCCGAATAATGTACCTTTCGACCGCGAAGCTAGGAGATTATTCGGGCAGAGTGGATTGCCCGTAACGCACTGTACCGGAGCAGTAGTGGCAGGGTACGGGGCGCGATGATAAGGCCAAAGAGCAGTCGGGCGGCCCCCGGGTACATGTGGTTCCTAGCAAGCTCGAGACTTTACCTGAATGGTTGACTCGGTGACCAATACCTCACTTTAGCGGGTGAGTGAGGTTTGTGTGAGGAATAAATCACCAGCTGGTTAATAATCGATTCGAATCGCCATCGTTCACTAGATAGTGAATACTTGACTTGAGCTACTTCATCGTAGTAATATTGATGAAACACTTGGATAGTTATGTGGAAGATGACATGGTAATTATTGTTAATAAGCATTGGTAATCCTTACTTGCTTAATTATATATTACTCTAGCACAGATGCAAACATAGTTGACAGGGTAATAAAGATTAAATTACTGCATACTTTTAGAAAAGAATTGTTAAGATGAAAATGCTTTTCTTGCAAATGAGTCAGCTACCCCACCAGAAAGCCTATCATGATCCTTGGTGTCATTTTATTTTGGTTCTGTCGGGTAAGTCTAGCTGAGTACCTTCTCGTACTCAGGGCTTCGTTCCCACTTGTTGCAGATGGGCAGATGTATTACGGCTACTATATCAACTGCCTCTATCCTACGATGGGCAAAGCTTAGGACCATGGGCAATGGTCATTCGCTACTTCTCGTCTGATGCTTTTGCTAGAGATGATCACAAGCTGACACTTTATTTCAAAACGCTGTGTGTGTGTGCGTGATTTGAACTACTGCTTCCGCTACTTTTATTCGAACCTGGTTTGTAATAACTATGTTTAAACTCCGATGTATTTTATGCCGCGAACTTTTATGTAACTTATGATGGTGACCGCTAAACTTAGTACGATCTTGGCTATTATGTGAAATGGTTTGAAATCCGTCGAGATTTCACGGACTACCGGGTTATACGGGCTTAAGTTTGTTAAATTGTCCTCCCGTTGGATGATTTTCCTACTTAATCTCGTATAATTGGGCGGTTCTGTTACAGCTGGCATCGGAGCATGGTTTACCGTGATTACTGTTCATAAGTGTATTTAAAACAAAATTCTGTTTAAAAAGTGTGATTTTAAAACTAAAGGTGTGCCAGTGGTCATATCCTGTATGCCCAGTTAAGGACTCTAGGTGGCTATTTAAGTACTAACTTAGGGTTCTTGCACCATATTTCTCTTTCGTTGCTCATACGGCATGCTATTGTATGAGTGCCACTTAATTGAGTGGTAATGTATGGATCAGTTACCTCTACGCTTTGGTAAGTGTGAGCTGTGAGAGCATGATCGGATACACCGCTGATCTAGGGAGAGTGCTTATATGATACTAGAGTACTTACATGTTTTACGTATGTTATTACAAAAGTGTCGCATGTGTGGTTGTTCCGTCCGTTGAGGCGATGCCATCAATAGGACGATGTGTTTGGGTAGTTACTACCGTTGTACATGCATCTGAGGATTCATGTAGAGCGTGTAGGTAGATTTACTGCTTTCATGCATTCATGGGGAATGGGCTGAAATGAATTTTCTGCAGGTACATAACAATGTTTATCGTGTAGATCGAATTAGTTATGTATATGAGGGATCGTTTGTATGCCACCGAATTCATCGTTAGATGTCTTTATTTTCTAAGTTTGTGAGAACGTAAGACTCGTGCATGCATCATACTGCCTGTGCATTTCATTCATAACATGAATTCCTCCCCTTATAAAAGGATTATCCCAGTTTGATAAAAGTGACATCAACTTAAAATATGTTCTCATCGGGTAATTTAAAACTTGTGCTACAGATGGCCCGCACGAAGCAGACTGGCCCGTAAGTCCACTGGCGGAAAGCACCCCGTCATCAGATGGTCCCACGGGAGCGCCGCAGCACGGACACTTTTCTAAGCGAGTTTGGCATGCCCACCTTGCTTTAGAGAGTGCTCCATGATGTGGGGTACCCGGAGGGTCAAGAGCCGGTGTACTCTTGGAGTGAGAGCCAACTAGCTGAGGATGGACTTGCAGTAGTGGAAATCACCGTCCCTGCTCTTGGTGATGCGCCAGAAATGGGATGGTTGGCATTTGAAGTTTGAAGGACGCACTCCGGTTGAGGGTGCAGAGGGCGCAGTCTTTCACGTCATCCGAGACATAATGAGCAAGTTTCCCAATGAGTTGGCAGCTGCTTTGGCCGGTACTTTTCTGAGAGATGATCCTCGTGATGCCATTTGGGTGCAACCGCAAGGAAGTGCCCTGGTTAGAGGCCCAAGTGAAGGACGAGCTAGCGACAACCACACAATGAGTGCCACGTATGCAACCATCAGAGCATACCAGGGTCTTGAGAGCACCTATTGGACCTTGACTGGCCTACGTGGTGATGACCGGCTTAAAGCAAGGAAGCAGAAGAAGAAGCAAGCACGTGCTATAGCTAGCTTGCAGGAGCAGTTGGCCGACATGAGCTTGCAGCAAGATCGGGCTCTCGAGAGAGGTGAGAGTGCCATGCAGCGGGTGCAGACGTTGACTCAGGCCAACAGAAATGCAGACCGCATGATGGGACAGCTAGTGCAGGAAAGGAATGAATCCTGGAACGAGAGGGTTAAGTCCGAAGATGATGAAGCATGTGGGTACCAATATCCGTGCCAGATTCAATGACTTTGTCAGTGATTGTTTGAAACAAGAAAAGAATAACAACGCCTACACTGCATCCAAGAGTCGTAAGAGAGTGTTTGAGTCAGGACCATCACAGTCTAGAGTTGTTACTGCAAATCGTCCTTCTTATCGTCCGTCCACACCTGGTGCAAGGTTCAGGCCTCCACAGCATAAGACCCAGAACTACAAGGGACCACAGAAGCCGTACAAGATGGCCGTGCCGCCAGCAAAGATCACCGCAGCTACAGAACAGAGCAACTCCAAGGGAGCTATAGGATCTGCTGGTACAGTGAAGGGGCCCTGCTACAATTGTGGTTAGCCAGGCCACTTTTCAAAGTTCTGCCCTTATCCGCCTAAAAAGAAGCAATAGACTTACACTACCCGTGTACACCATACCACCGTTGATGAGATTCCTAAGGGAGAGCCTGTAACTGCCGGTAAGTTTCTTGTTAACCATCACCCTACAGTTATTCTATTTGATTCTGGATCCTCGCATTCTTTTATGAGTCAAGCATTTGCACGGAAGCATGAACAACTATGCATAGAATTGAGTTATGGTTATCGCATAAGTTCAGCAGAGGCTGATGTGTTAACCAATAAGATGGTTAGAGGGGCAACCCTTGAGTTAGGTAGTTGGAAGTTTCGAGTGAACCTGATAGTTATGCCTGGACTAGTTTTGGATGTAATAATAGGAATGAACTGGATGAAGAACTGGGGGGCAGTTATAGATACAAGCAGTCGGATGCTTACCCTTAAGGATCCATAGGCAGAGGGTACTTTCCAGGTACCATTGCCTAGAAGAACAGACCTTGTGAGTGTGACCTGTGCTATGGAAGTTGTTCCTATCCACCAGATCCCAGTAGTGTGTGAGTTCCCGGATGTGTTTCCAGACGAGTTACCTGGCCTTCCTCCAGATAGAGATGTTGAGTTTGGAATCGAGTTGATTTCCGGAATAGCTCCTATTTCGAGAAGACCTTATCGGATGCCTCCGGATGAGTTAGCTGAGCTGAAGAAGTAACTGGAAGAACTATTAAAGAAGGGGTTTATCCGACCGAGTAAGTTGGAATGGGGATGTCCTGCCTTGTTCGTGAAGAAAAAGAAAGAGGGTACTCTGAGAATGTGTGTGGATTATCGACCTCTTAATGCTGTAACTATCAAGAATAAATATCCTTTGCCTCATATCGACGTTTTGTTTGATCAGCTGGCTAAAGCTAGAGTGTTCTCCAAGATAGACCTAAGATCAGGGTATCATCAGATAAAGATTAGGCCGCAAGATGTCCCGAAAACCGCCTTTTCTACTAGATACGGGTTGTATGAGTATCTTGTTATGTCTTTTGGCCTAACAAATGCTCCTGCATATTTTATGTATCTGATGAATACGGTTTTCATACCAGAGTTGGACAAGTTTGTAGTTGTCTTCATTGATGACATTCTAGTATACTCTAAAAATGAGAAAGATCATGAAGAGCATCTGAAAATTGTCTTGACCAGACTGAGAGATGATAAGTTGTATGCTAAGTTTAGCAAATGTGAATTTTGGTTAAAGAAAGTTCCTTTCCATTGTCATATTCTATCTGAGAATGGAGTTTCGGTAGATCCGAGCAAAGTGCAAGAGGTTATGCATTGGAAAACTCCAACCACAGTGGCAGAAGTCAGGAGTTTCTTAGGGTTAGCTGGTTACTATCGCCGCTTTATCCTAGACTTCTCGAAGATTGCCAAGCCGATGACGAGTCTGTTAGAGAAAGATCATAAGTATGTGTGGACAGAGGAGTGTGAGACAGCTTTCCACACCTTGCGGAAACTGTTGACCACTGCTCCAGTTCTTGCACAGCCAGACATCGAGAAACCTTTTGATGTGTTCTGTGACACATCAAAAACAGGATTAGGCTGTGTTCTGATGCAAGAAGGCAGAGTCATTGCTTATGCCTCCCGTCAGTTGAGAAAACATGAAATTAATTATCCGACATATGATCTTGAGCTTGCCGCCGTAGTGCATGCCTTAAAGATTTGGAGACACTATTTACTTGGTAATCTGTGCAATATTTTCACTGATCATAAGAGTCTCAAGTACATTTTCACCCAACCAGAATTGAACATGAGACAGCAAAGATGGTTAGAACTAATCAAAGATTACAACTTGAATATACAGTATCACCCTAGGAAAGCCAATGTGGTAGCCGATGCTTTGAGTAGAAAGTCGCATTGTTTGAATATGCAACCCTTACTCGAAGATGGTTTTAATCTAATGCGCCCTGCCGTGTTACATAGTATTCAGATCAGTTGCATCTTGGAGAGTAAGATAATAGAAGGTCAGAAAGCAGACAAAGGGGTATTCCACATCAAAAAGAAAATTAGAGAAGAACCCTCAAAACACTTCAGAGTGGATGAGCAGGACGTGTTGCGGTTCGACAACCGTCTTGTTGTTCCGAAGGATAGAGAGCTTAAGAATAAAATTATGGATGAAGCTTATCTCTCTAAGTTGTCCATTCATCCTGGTAGTAGTAAAATGTATCAAGAACTAAGACCTTGCTATTGGTGGACAAAGATGAAGAAGAAAATTACAGCTTATGTAGCCAGATGTGACACATGTTGTCGAGTGAAAGCTATTCACATGAAACCTGCCGGATTGTTGCAACCTTTGTCAGTACCTAGTTGGAAGTGAGATGATATAAGTATGGATTTCATCACAGGTTTGCCCACTACTCAGAAAGGCCATGATTCAATTTGGGTAATCGTGGATCGTCTTACCAAGACAGCCCACTTTTTGCCTGTCAAGACAGATTATAGACCACCTCAATATGCCGAGAAGTATATGGCGGAGATTGTGAGATTGCATGGCATACCAAAGACGATAGTGTCTGACAGAGGGTCATAGTTCACTGCTCACTTTTGGGAGCACTTGCATAAAGGTTTGGGAACTAGTCTGATTTGTAGCACTGCCTATCATCCTCAAACAGATGGTCAGACTGAAAGAGTTAATGCTGTTTTAGAAGATATGTTAAGAGCTTGTGTGTTGTCTTCCAGAGGTTCATGGGAGTCATGGTTACCTTTAGCAGAATTCGCGTATAATAATAGTTATCAAGAAAGTATCAAGATGGCACCTTTTGAGGCTCTATATGACCGAAAGTGTAGAACACCGTTAAACTGGATTGAGCCAGGGGAAAGAAGGTATTATGGTATTGACTTCGTGGAAGAAGCCGAAAAGAAAGTTCATATCATTCAGCAAAATATGAGAACAGCTCAGTCACGTCAGAAAAGTTATGCGGATAAGAGAAGGAGACCGCTTGTGTTCGAAGTGGGTGACTATGTTTATCTAAAAGTCACGCCAATGAAGAAGAAATGGTTTGGAATACGCAGAAAGCTTGCCACCAGATTTGTAGGACCCTCCAAAATCTTGGAAAGAAAGAGTCCAGTGGCTTACAAATTGGAATTACCAGAAGCAATGGGTGCTATATTCCTAGTTTTTCACATATCACATCTCAAGAAATGTTTGCGCGTTCCAGAGGAAAGAATTGAACCTCGAGGCATAAAACTTAAGTCAGATCTGGTGTATCGTGAACAGCCAATTCGAGTTTTGGATTCTAAAGAAAGGGCTACTCGAAATAGTGTGGTGAAAACATATAAGATACAATGGAGTCATCATGATGAAGGGGATGCATCTTGGGAAACGGGTGAATACCTACAAAAAGCGTACGAAGATTTTTATAATAAATGGTTCGTTACCTAAATCTCGGGACGAGATTTTTATAAGAGGGGAGGGCTGTAACACCCCGGTGTTACGCAAGCTTTTGCATGTCAATCATAAGCATGACATTTCATATCATCCATAATCATATATGGTAATATTATAACTTGAATGAAATAAAAGCTTGGAAAATAGTATTCATGATGTAAAATGTTAATGTGCTAATTACCTTTCATCAAAATTGTGCAACTACAAATTTTATATCACTTAGAATTATAGGTCAAATTTTTGGAGCAACTAAATTACTCAAAGTTTTGTCAAAAACTGGTTTCAAAAATGTATTCTGAAAATATTCAAAAATACTCCCTATTTTTAGCTTTCATTCTCCAATTCAAAATCTGTTGAGAAATTTTAGTTGGCCCCTTAATCAAAGTTGTAGAGAATTAAATTCTAAGCAACTTTTATTTTTGGGTCATTTCCAGAAAAGGTCTTTTTCTTGTTCAAAATAGGGTTTGAAAATTGTATTTGAAAATTGTATTTGAAATTGGTTTGAATTTAGAAATTTAAAAAAAATCAAAACCTAACCTAAGCAGGCCACCGCCTCGGTTTCGGCCCGCTAGCCGAAACGGCCCGCGCCACTCCCGCGCACGCCCGCGCCCGCTCCCCCGCCTCGGCCCGGCCCAAGCCAGCCCCCTTCCTCTTCCCGCCCGTGCGCGCGGCTCGCTGGCGCCCGCGGCAGACTGCGCTCGCCGCGTGGCGACCGCATGCCGGCGACGCCCTCCGCGTGGCCGTCCGTGGCCCCCGCGCGCCCGGCTTCTTGACGCCACGCCCGCGCCCCTGCCTCCTTTCCCCTCCTCACTCGCTCTCCCTCTCATTCACTTTGGAAAACCCGAACGGGAGCCGTGCTCACCCCGCTCGCCACTGCTTGCCGCCGTCTCCGCCGTCGCGTTCCGACGCCGGTGAACCGCCACCGCCCGATTGCTTGCGCTCCACGTTCCGTCACCTTCTTCTCTCCTCCGAACGGGCCACAGTGTGCCTTGCTCGCCTACGGTAAGGCTCAATCGAGCTCTTCCCGCACACACCACCGAGCCGGGCCGCCGAGCTCGCGCTCCGCCCACCGGCACCCTCGCTCCCTCTCCATCCCGATGAACCCCTCTCCTGAGTTCGCCATCTACTCGTGAACACCGTGCGCACGCCCGCTGGTCAGCTCATGGCCGGAGATGGCCGTTGGCCGCCGACAACCGCCGCACTGCCGCGGTCCAGAGCGCCGGCGAGGCCGCCCTCTGTTTTCCCCTCGAGTTTCGCTGGGCCGCTGCGCCTGTGGGCCGCGCCTCCGAGCGGGCCGGCTTGCCTTTCCCCGCGCGCGCGAACCAGGCTGAGAACGGCCACGGGCCGGTTAACTCCCACGGGCCGGCCCAGTACCAATATTGAAAAATCAATTTCTGTTTTCTTTTATTATTTCATGATGAAAAATACTTTGGAAAATGTTTTGTAGTCCTTTCAGCTCCAAAAATTGTGAAATAAATTTCTATAGACTCATTGGAACCAGATCTACAATATAAAAATATTGCATGTCAATATTGCATTACTTTTCTGTAGTGTTTTATTTAATCCTTGGAATTGGTGTTTTCTTGAAAAATTGATAATAAATTATAGAAAAATCAAAAAAATGTGATTCTAAGTTTGTTAATCTTTTTGTGCCATGTACCTGCTAAGAAAATTATATATCATGCCTGTTCTGTAGAAAAATATGTAGGTGTAGTTCAAATGCTTTCTATCACAAGGATTTGCTATTTTTGTTAATTAAATAAATGTGAATAAAACATGCAAGTAATAATTTTTCTACAGTGATTATTTATTGTGTAGAAAGTAGGAAAATTACTAAATCTGTTGTTTGATACTTTTTATGATTCTTGGTGTCATTTTATTTTGGTTCTGTCGGGTAAGTCTAGCTGAGTACCTTCTCGTACTCAGGGCTTCGTTCAAACTTATTGCAGATAGGCAGATGTATTACGGCTACTGTATCAACTGCCTCTATCCTGCGATGGGCGAAGCTTAGGACCATGGGCAATGGTCATTCGCTACTTCTCGTCTGATGCTTTTGCTAGAGATGATCACAAGCTGGCACTTTATTTCAAAACGCTGTGTGTGTGCGTGATTTGAACTACTGCTTCTGCTATTTTTATTCGAACCTAGTTTGTAATAACTATGTTTAAACTCCGATGTATTTTATGCCGCGAACTTTTATGTAACTTATGATGGTGACCGCTAAACTTAGTACGATCTTGGCTGTTATGTGAAATGGTTTGAAATCCGTCGAGATTTCACGGACTACCGGGTTATACGGGCTTAAGTTTGTTAAATTATCCTCCTGTTGGATGATTTTCCTACTTAATCTCGTATAATTGGGCAGTTCTGTTACAGGTGAATTGGGCTTTTCTAAAAATTAATTGCAAGAATTAAATCCTACAAGCCAAACTTCACCCCTAGTGCCTACTAGTGTTCCTTGTGATTCTACCGATAAAAGTTTTGCACCCTAAGTTCCAATCCTAGACTAGCATGGCAATTCTAGGAAAGTAAACAAGTAATGAAAGTAATGTACGAAAGTAAATGCTTGAAAGTAAGGGTTAGGAACACGGCGATGTTTTGCCGATGTATCAGAGAGTCGCCACTCCCCACTAGTCCTCGTTGGAGCACTCGCGCAAGGGTGTAGCTCCTCCTTGATCCGCGCAAGGATCAAGTGCTCTCTACAGGTTGATTCTTCGACACTTCGTCACGGCGAATCGCCCAAAACCGCTCACAACTTGAGTTGGGTCACCCACAATCTCGTCGGATGATCCCCAAACTCCCAATCACCACCAAACCGTCTAGGTGATGACGATCACCAAGAGTAACAAGCTAGAACTCTCACTTGACCACAACAAGCCTAATGAGAAGATGGATGCACACTTGCTACACTCTTGTCACTAGAGAGGATTCTTAAACTTTGATTCTCAAATCTCTATCCTCACTAGGGCTCTTGCACTCCCTTGCACTTCAAAGGTGTTTCTCAGCTGAACAAATGAGCAAGAGACCTCTAAAAGAGGTGGAGGGGATGTATTTATACACTCCTCAGACAAATCCAACCGTTATCTGTCGAAACAGCAAAACGCGCACTGGCCGAACGCGCCGGTCAAGTGTAACGGTCAGAAACCGAAAGTTACGCTGAGTGACCGGACGCGCCGATCTGAGATGACCGGACGCGCCGATCAGGGATGACCGGACGCGTCCGATCATGCAAGAGCTTTACTGGAAAAATGACCTGACACACGACCGCGTCCGATCATAGGTGACCGGACGCGTCAGGTCACCTCGGGACCTTACTAGAACGTGACCGGACGCGCCGATCACTTCACAGTCGTGTCTGATTACACAGTTTACCCTCTGAAACACGTGTCAGACTGACCACCGCGTCCGGTCCTCTCAAGGATCGTGTCCGGTCGATCAGTTAAACCCGCACTATCTTGTTAGTACTGACTGGATACGTCCGGTCATGGGTAAACTGCCCAAACGACTTCTAAACGCAACGCAACTTGAACCAAGTTGCTTCCAACTGAACTCTGAGCTTTTCAAGAGCTACCTAGTGCTAAGTTTGATAAGTGTGCACCACACCTAAACAAAAGACTCACCTAGGTCAAGCTACTCGCTCATGCCCCCCTTTATAGTACGGTCAAAGGAAGAAACAAAGATCCTAACGACTATTCCAGATGTAGCTCAACACCTTGACATCCGGAACTAACCGTCCTTAATCTTGCCGTTGATCCTTTGAAAACCAAAATGATTTCCATCAAGGGACATGAATACCATATTGCCCAAAGCAGTTATCATCTCCATGACCTAACTTACCAATGTTTCTGCAAAACACACGTTAGTCATGGTAATAATGCGTTGTCATCAATTGCCGAAACCAACACCGGGGCCTAGATGCTTTCAATCTCCCCCTTTTTGGTGATTGATGACAACACTTAGATTCAGAAGATATGAGTTGAGGTTTTCGATCATGCTTGGTTCATAAGCATAAAGTTGTAAGCACAAGGGGTTAGTCATTGCTTATGTGTTCCAAGCCAACTGAGTGTACTCATAAGATAAAACATGAAGAGTTAGTACACATAAAACATAGCTCATATGAAATCGGAGTAAGGCAAGGAAGCATAACCTCATGAGCTAAACACCATTAAGTGACATAAATATAAAGACATTAGTCTCACAAACTCATAGTCACACAATGTAGGGCGAGAAAATAAACATGATGCATGAAGTAGCACACATAAGAACGAAACCCTCTATCAACACTCCCCCTGAATCTAAGCTCTCTCTCCCCCTTTGGCATCAAACACCAAAAACTAATCTAAGGATCTGATGGGGGAATAGAAGCTGTTGTGTCGGGTGCCGAGGAGCGCGGAGTGATCACGAACTGCGAAGTATCCTCCTCAGACTCTGAACTGTCAGGCTGACCCTCTGTAGATAGACGTGATAGAGAAGCGGACTGGGTCGGTAGCGCAGGTACAGCAACTGAAGGTGTAGAAGCAACTATAGGATCAGTCACTGTCGCCTGAGCCTGAAGAACGCCAAGAGTGGGAGGATCTGTAGATACAACTAAAGATGGCAGAGTGTCTGTAGTGGCGACCCCTGTCACTGGAAGCGCAGCAGTCTCTGAAGCCGACATGTCTGAGGTAGTCACAAAGGTAGAGTGTGACGGTGTTGGCTGTCCAGTCAGCTCACTGTATGTGGCACTGATGTCAGGGAATACAGTGCCTGAAAGTAGGTGAGGTCCCGGCTGAGCTGGTGGAGTGAATCCTGTCTGAATAGGCGTGTAGCTCAGAGACTAAAACGTCTGTGGTACCTGCTGCTGGGGAGAGGTGTACTGAACGCTCGGTTGCCCCTGACTCTGAGGTTCACTGGACTGTAAGGCTGGAGTCAGGACAGACGGTGGTGGCGGTACTCCCACAGTGACAAGGTGGCGCAGGAGCTCTAGGTACTACTGCTGAGTGGCTGCCTGCTGCCTCTGCATCTCGAACTGCTGTCGCTGGAACTCGAGCTGCTGCCTCTGAAGCTTGTCCTGGCGAGCCTGAATCTGTGCAAACGCTGCAGCTGAGTCCTGTGCCTGTCGCTGCATCTAGATCTCCTGTTGCTCCTGGGCCTGAATCAACCTCTCAAGTATAGCCACCATGGCTGGATCTGAGCGGGAGGCTGAGCCAAAGCCACCGGCCTCATGGTCGTGAGGCCGTGGAGAGCGGTACTAGGGGATGGGCTGATAATCCTCATCTGTGCTGTCAGTGACCACATCCTCCGCTTGATCAGCTGGCTGAGCATCTAGATCTGCAAGCTCTGCCTCGGTAAGACCCTCAACGGTCTCGTCTTGCTCAGCAGCTGTCTCTGGTACCTCTGGCCTCTGTCGCTGTCCTGGGCCAGGTGCCTGCTCTCTGGTTACTGATGCCCACAGCTGGCGGATGTCATACTCTGGGAAGGCTGTGGTGGTGTCAGAAATTTCAGCTCTAATCTCTGCAGGCAACTCACAGGCAGACCTGATGATGAAGCAAATCCAGTGAGCATATGGTAGCTGCCTGTGACCCTTGAAGCCCTCTACCAAGGTATCCTCCATCTCACAAAGCATTAGATCCCAAAGGTCAAACGGGGTCTGTGAGACGAGGTGATGTACAACCCACAACTGCATGCGAGTCAGACCCTCTCTGTATCCAAGCCTCGGAAGAAGTGTCCTCCTCACTATAGCATCCAGTACTCTCGCTATGGGTGTCAGGCTGGCTGGTGTGCGTCAAGACCTCTCGCCAAAAGGCTCATGGAAGCAGGGTCGGATCAAATCAGTAGGAGGCACTGTCCCACCGTGAGGGCGTCTCGGAGGAGCGGTCTGTCCGAAGCATAGCTGATGGATCTTGGTCTCTGAAGCAGGGAGTCTGAGAATCTCCCGTACCCTGGTGCTGTATAATCTACGGTCACGACCTCTGAAGGCAAAGTGAATGAACTGGTGTGCTGGGTCAATCCACAGTGAGGAATAAAACTCTCTGACCCAGGTCCCGCAGTACGCTCCAGTCCGTCCAAGAAGATCTGATAGTCCAGGCAGAAAAGACAGATGTGGACGAAGCTGCTCACCAACCACCTCAACTGAGGCCTCCAGTCGACAGACTCGCTGTGGTCTGAAAGCAATCCCACTGTCGACATAGGCCTTGTAGAAATCCTCGTGCAGAGGAGTGTAGAAGCCCTCTGACCCCCGGGGATCCCGCTGAGGTGGGAACCACCGAGTGACCTCAACAAATCTGAGGGCCTGAACCTGTCTGGTTGTAGCACCCCTGAGGTCAAAGTGCTCAACAGGGGGGGTGACCGTTAGCCCTGGGAGGTGGACGACCTCCACGACGCTGACCCTCTGGCCTGGGAGTGACCTGAGCTTGCGTACGTCCTGAGCGACGATGCTGTGGAGTATGTACTGTCTGCTCCTTAGTCTCCTCTAGATCCTCTGTAGGCTGCTCTACAGGGGCATCCACTGTCTCCTCTATGGCCTCTGTACCGAGTTGTCGACCTTCAAGATGAAAGTGACTCTCACCAATGCGAATACCACTGCTCCTGCCACCTCTCTCAGCTGCCTCTACTGCATCTGCAACTGCCTGAGCTATCTCTGCCTCTGTAAGAGTTCTCTTCCTTTTCTTGGCAGCAATCTTTACTCACTTCTCGCGAGCTAGCCTGTCCTCCTTGGGGGACTGTCATCCCCGTCACTAGGTGCCCCACCAGCGTTCTTGCAATGAACCATACTGACAAGTGGCTGTACTGAGACAAACTGAAAAAGTAGATGATGTACTGACACTTGTGAGGCTTGGCCTCAATCCGTATCCGCATGCTTGGCCTCGGATTCACAACTGATCACCTGACACACTCAGCACTGACAGGACAAATTGAAACGATAGAATAGATGGATCTACTATAAGCAACATATATTATCTAAAAGATAAGTGAGATCCTAATAAGAGCAAGCATGTAAGGTAAGATATGAATGAACGGTGATAGCTACCTCGATGAGCGATGATCCGATGAGAGAAAGACGATCTCGACGCCCTAGGGTTACCCGGAGACGGCAATCGAAACTCTAGAATACCGAGAGATCGACGATTGAATTAGTAATTCACCGGAAAATCGACGGTAAACCCTAATCCAAGGAGAAGACGTCACCTTGTGGAGACGAAGACGATCGCGGAGACGGAGACGATCGCGGAGACGAAAACTCACGAAAAGTCTCGGCGAAACGAACCGGTGTCTAGGGTTAGGGTTTTCGCGGCGAAGGGCGACGACAGCGGAGATAGGAGCGTGCGCGGCAGGGAGAAAGCTCGAAGGTGGAACTAGGGCTGGCGCGCGAGACTGCTCCAGGAGCACAGGCGGCTCCGGTGGCGTGGCTCCGGTGGTGGCGCGGCGGCGCTGGGCTGCTGCAGGTGCGGCGGCGCTGAGCAGGAACACAGGCGGCTCTGGTGGCACGGCTGTGGCGGTTGCACGGCGGCGCTACGGCACGGTGTGGACGCGGGTGCGAGAAGGAGCGTGCGGCGGCGGTGGCGCGACGACTCAGCGAGCAACGGGCGAGTACGGCGATGGCGGATGAAAAAGAAGAACTCGATATCCAACCGTACGGTTAAAAAGGTGAGATCCGCTTTTTGCGAGATGACTGGACGTGGTGGTCGAATGACCGGACGCGGTGGAGGCAGCGTCCGGTCACATTCCAGTAAGCTCCTGGAATGACCGGACGTGTCCGATTATCCACGATCAGACGCTGACAGCGTCCGGTTAGGTTTTGCCCGGAAACCTGAAACGGATGACCGGACGCGGTGGTGATTACCGAGACCGGACGCGGTGGTCGACAGAGGCGCGTCCGGTGCAGCGTCCGGTTAGAGATTTCGAAGAAAAACTTCAGGAATGACCGGACGCGCTAGTGGACGCCGAGACCAGTCGCGGTGGTGAAGCTGAACCGCGTCCGATGAAGCGTCCGGTCTAGCGTCCGGTCGTTGTAAAAAGCTCTTTTTCAAACCGTTTTTCGACATGACTTCTCCCAATCAAGTTCCAATTCAGAGAGACTCAAATAAACACCAATTGGAACCTGATATCAGTGACCTCACTCAAACCCTCAAAATTTTCAAAATATTTTGCCTTAGGCTAGTATTATTTTTAAGAAAATATTCAATAAACACCCAAGGAGCAACGTATGGCCATGCAATAGAGTTTATGAACCCTTGGGAGCTTCAAATGCTCTCTCTATTCATGGACGAACACAGTGGTTACTCAAAGCTAAACCGAAGAGAAACGACAAAGCAACAACCATGCATATGCAATGCAAAACAAGAAAGAAAGGCTAGGTTGCTTGTCAAGTTTAATCCATGGTTAGGCTTTTTCACTCCTCCAAAGGAGGGTTATCGTAACCGTGTTAGACAAGTCCTAGATGCATTGCGGGATATTAAACATGACATAAAAATACAATGCAATGCAAGGGACAACACAAGCTCATTTTTTAAAGTTACTTGAATCAAGCACATTTAGTTCACTTCTCAACCTACAAAAAGTAGCCTCATCTAAAGGTTTAATGAAGATATCCACTAATTGATTTTCACTTCTTACACCTTCTAGTGATATATCATTTTTAGCAACATGATCTCTTAGAAAGTGGTGGCGGATATCAATGTGCTTGGTGCGAGAGTGTTGTACCGGATTATTAGCAATTTTAACCGCACTTTCATTATCACATAAAAGCGGCACCTTTTCAAGAACAACTCCATAGTCAAGGAGGGTTTGTTTCATGTATAAGATTTGTGCACAACAAGCCCCCGCGGCAATGTATTCCGCCTCGGCGGTGGACAAAGTCACACTATTTTGCTTTTTAGATGACCATGATACTAAGGACCTCCTAAGCAAATGGCATCCTCCAGATGTGCTTTTTCTATTAATTTTGCAACCGGCATAATCCGAATCGGAATAGCCAACTAGTTGGAATCTAGCTTCTTTGGGGTACCAAAGACCGATGCTTGGGGTGTACTTAAGATATCTTAGGATTCTTTTTACGGCACTTAGGTGAGGTTCTTTAGGGCATGCTTGAAAGCGGGCACACATGCACACACTAAACATGATGTCGCGCCTAGATGCGGTAAGGTATAACAAGCTACCAATCATAGAACGGTAAATAGTTTGATCGATTGGTTTACCTCCCTCATCTAGGTCGAGATGTCCATTAGTTGGCATTGGGGTCTTGATTGGCTTGCATTCTTCCATCTTGAATCTTTTGAGAAGATCCTTGGTATACTTTTCTTGAGAGATAAAAATCCCCTCTCTCATTTGCTTGACTTGAAACCCAAGGAAGAATGTTAGCTCACCAATCATTGACATCTCGAATTCTTTTGACATCAATTCACCAAATTCTTTGCAATAATCTTCATTTGTTGACCCGAAGATAATATCATCAACATAGACTTGACAAATGAAGATCTCTTCATTAAACTTCTTGGTGAATAGTGTGGTGTCAACCTTCCCAATAGTGAAGCCCTTCTCAATGAGGAAGTCCCGGAGGCGCTCATACCACGCTCTAGGAGCTTGCTTGAGCCCATATAGCGCCTTGGACAACCTATAAACATAATTAGGATATCTAGGGTCTTCAAACCCGGGAGGTTGTTCAACATAGACTAGTTCATTTATGAAGCCATTTAAAAATGCACTTTTCACATCCATTTGATATAATTTCATTTCATGATGTGATGCATATGCAAGAAGGATACAAATGGCTTCAAGTCTTGCAACGGGTGCAAAAGTCTCTCCAAAATCAAGACCTTCAACTTGAGAGAACCCTTTTGCTACTAGTCTTGCCTTGTTTCTTACTACTACGCCTTGATCATCTTGCTTGTTGCGGAACACCCACTTGGTTCCAATGACTCTTGCACCTTTTGGATGCTCTTCAAGTGTCCACACTTGATTGCGGGCGAAGTTGTTCAATTCTTCATGCATGGCATTCACCCAATCCGGATCTTGAATAGCTTCTTCTACATTCTTAGGTTCAAGACAAGAGACAAAAGAGTGATGTTCAACAAAAGAAGCAAACTTTTGAGATCGAGTCATTACACCCTTTGTAGGACTCCCTATGATGAGATCTTGTGGATGTGCTTGAAGTAGGGGTGAGTTTCTTCGATCAACCATTTGAGGAGTAGGATGGGGAGCATCAACATCTTGTGCTTGTGCCTCGGCTTGTTGATGAGAGACATGAGTATCTTCATTTTCAACTCTCTCATTCTTATCATCATCTTGAGGCACATATGATGAAGATGGTGGATTGACAATTTGTACATCGTCTTCATCATCTTTAGGCTTGATGTCTCCCACCGGTATGTTCTTCATGGCCTCCCTCAATGGTTCATCACCTACATCATCACAATTCTCAATTACTCCTTGGGAGCCGTTAGATTCATCAAATTCCACATCATATGTTTCTTCAACCAAACCGGTGGCATGGTTAAATACTCTATATGCTTTGGACTTTGATGAGTAACCAACAAGAAAACCAATATCACAACGTCTTTGAAACTTTCCTAGGTGTTGACGCTTCTTGTAGATGTAGCATTTGCAACCAAACACCCGGAAGAATGAGACGTCCGGCTTTTTCCCATTTAGCAACTCATAAGGGGTCTTGCAAAGGAACTTTTATAGGAAGAGGCGATTTGAAGCATAGCATGCGGTGTTGATTGCCTCGGCCCACAATTTTTCTGGTGTGTTGTACTCATCTAGCATTGTTCTTGCAAGAGTGATCAAGGTCCGGTTCTTTCTCTCAACTACACCATTTTGTTGAGGAGTGTAGGTTGATGAAACTTCATGCTCGATTCCAATTTCATCACAGTAAGCTTCAATGTTAGTGTTATCAAACTCTTTGCCATTATCACTTCTAATTTTCTTTATCTTGACTTCAAATTTATTTTGAGCTCTCTTTGCAAACTTCTTGAAGCAATTTGCCACTTCAGATTTGTCATGAAGAAAGAAAGTCCAAGTGTATCTTGAGTAGTCATCCACAATCACTAGGCAATAGAGATTTCCACCCAAGCTCTTGTAAGTTGTAGGACCAAACAAATCCATGTGTAGAAGTTCTAGTACTCTTGATGTTGACATGTAGGCTTTGGTTGGATGAGTGTTTGCAACTTGTTTGCTGGCTTGACATGCACTACAAGGTTTGTCCTTCTCAAACTTTACATCCTTCAAGCCTCTCACTAACTCTTTCTTCAATAGCTTGTTGAGAGTGTTCATTCCAACATAAGCAAGCCTCCTATGCCAAAGCCATCCAAGTGTAGTTTTGGTGAATAAATATGTCATCAAGTTTGCATCTTCAAAGGTGAAGTCAACAAGATAGAGATTATTGTATCTAAAGCCCTTGAAAATTACTTGCTTGTCATCTATCTTTGTAACAACCACTTCATTTGGACTAAACAAGCATTGGTAGCCAAGGTCACAAAGTTGCCCAACGGATAGTAAGTTGAAACTCAATGAAGCAACATAGAGCACATTTGAGAGAGAGTGATCATTTGATATTGCAATCTTGCCTATACCCTTGACTTTGCTCTTTGAATTGTCCCCAAATGTGATCTTATCTTGACATACCCCATTCTCTTCAAGTGAGGTGAACATACGAGGATCACCGGTCATATGTTGTGTGCAACCACTATCAATCACCCAATGAGATCCACCGGTCTTGTAGTTCACCTACACACAAGAGATCAAGCCTTTTGTTTAGGGACCCAAACTTGAGAGGGACCCTTAACTTTCTCAACTAGTGACTTGGCAACCCATATTTTCTTAGGCCTATTCTTGTTAGAGGGACCTAAGAACATGACTTTCATCTTTCCACTTGTGTCCTTTCTAAGCATGTAATGAGCATTAAAGGCAAAGGGTCTAGCATGCTTGGGCAAGGGTTGTGGTGGTGGAGTTTTGCACTCATGAGCAAAATGGCCTTCTTGTCCACACTCAACATATCTCTTTGGCTTGGGCTTTGACTTGCTTTGTTGTTGTTGAGCTTTGACCTTCTTCTCTTGATTTGCCAAGTACCCAATGCCACTCCTATCCATCTTCATGACGGTGTTCATGAGTAGCTCACTTTGCAAATGTTGGCCTCTTGTGAACTTACTTAGGCCGGTTTTGAGATGCTCTTTTTCTTGCTTGAGCTTCTTGTTTTCTTCAATAAGTGACTCATTTGAAGCTTGCTTTTCAAGAGCCATTAACTTCTTGTTCTCAACTTTAAGCATCTCATTCTCACTCTTGAGCTTGACATACTCATCATAGTTGTCGGACTCAACCACACTCTTGCCTTTGCCGCTAGAGCCTTGCTCAAAGTTCTCAACAATCAAATCATCACATGATGTAGCTATATCAATCTTAACAACTTGGTTAGTAGCATCATGTGTCTCAAGGGCAAGCTCATTAGCAACAATAAGAGTATCATAATTGATTTTCAATGCGGTATATTCCTCTTTTAGCAAGTTTAGCCTAGTGATGAGTTCACCATGCTTCTTCTCAATTTTATCATTTTTATCTCTAAGCTCCTTGTTAGAAGTTTTGAGCTCCTTAAGAGAAGAAGACATAGTTTCATTTTGACCTTTGAGCTCATCACTAGTCTTATGTGCATTCTCAAGCTTAGATGAGAGTGATTCATTTTCATGTTGAAGCTCATCATTTTCATTTCTAGTTCTTCTTATGATTTTAGAGTATTTGTTCAATAATTTTACAAGTTCATCATAAGAAGGTGCATCATATTCATCATCACTATCACTATCATCATCATCATCATCATCACTATCACTATTTTGTACCTTTCGATCACCCTTAGCCATAAGGCATAGATGAGTAGTGGAAGATGATGGTGAAGGTGGCGGTGAAGGTGGTGATGAAGATGTCGGTGAAGATGATGATGACCCAATCACAAGTGCGGCGATCTTCTCTTTTTCATTATCACTTTCATCGCTGGAGGACTCACATGATGATTCAATGTCGGTGAGCCAATCACCAACAATATAAGCTTTGCCTCCCTTCTTCTTCTTGTAGAACTCTCTTTTCTTGCCATCTTTCTTTTTGTATGGCTTGTTCTTTCTTTTCTCATCTTTTTCATCACTTGAATCATCTTTCTTGCCCTTGTACTTGTTCTTGTACTTGTCTTTTAGAGGCTTCGGGCATTGATGAGCTAGGTGGCCAAGTTCACCACAATTGAAGCAATTCATTTCGGATATTGGCTTTCTTTTGCTACTTGTGAAGAATTTCTTCTTCTTGCCATCGAACTTGATGCCACTCTTATTGAGCTTCTTTAGCATCTTGGTGGTCTTCCTCACCATGAGTGCAAGTGATGCATCATCAATATCACTTTCACTTGAGCTTTCTTGCACCATCATGGCTTGGCCCTTCTTCTTTTTCTTTTCATGGCTAGCTTTGAAGGCCAAGTTTTTCTTCTTGGAAGATGATGAGCCCTCTTCCGGAGTGATGTGCATGTACATCTCATGTGCGTTGATCTTTCCCAATACTTGTGTCGGTGTTGCGGCGGAGAGATCACTTTGGTGAAGTACGGTGACAATGTGTCCATACTTCTCAATGGGAAGAACACTCAAGATCCTCCTTGCAACATCCGATTGACTCATTTGAGTGAGTCCAAGAGTATTGAGATCTTCTACAAGAACATTCAAATGAGTGTACATCTCATTAGCACTTTCTTTGGGAAGCATCTCAAAAGAATTGATTTTCTTTAAAGCAATGTGATAGCGTTCCTCACGCTCACTCTTAGTTCCCTCATGGAGAGCACAAAGATTTTCCCACAATTCATGAGCGTTTTTGGCATTACGCACACGATTGAAGATATCTTTGTCTAAGCCCCGGTAGAGTGCATTTTTTGCCTTTGCATTCCACCAGTCGTACTTCTCCTCGTCACCACTTGGGTTGGCGGGATCCCTTATAGGAGGAAGCCCTTCGGTTGCGGCTCTAAGGCACCCAACATCTATGGCTTCGAGGTATGCCTCCATACGAATTTTCCAATATGGAAAATCGTCTCCCTCAAAAGTGGGAGGTGGTCCTTCCCCCATTAGACATCTTGCTCTAGGCGGTGAAGCCTAAATTAAGAGCAACACGGCTCCGATACCAATTGAAAGGATCAAGATGCCCAAGAGGGGGGTGAATTGGGCTTTTCTAAAAATTAATTGCAAGAATTAAATCCTACAAGCCAAACTTCACCCCTAGTGCCTACTAGTGTTCCTTGTGATTCTACCGATAAAAGTTTTGCACCCTAAGTTTCAATCCTAGACTAGCATGGCAATTCTAGGAAAGTAAACAAGCAATGAAAGTAATGCACGAAAGTAAATGCTTGAAAGTAAGGGTTAGGAACACGGTGATGTTTTGCCGAGGTATCGGAGAGTCACCACTCCCCACTAGTCCTCGTTGGAGCACCCGCACAAGGGTGTAGCTCCCCCTTGATCCGCGCAAGGATCAAGTGCTCTCTACGGGTTGATTCTTTGACACTCCGTCGCGGCGAATCACCCAAAACCGCTCACAACTTGAGTTGGGTCACCTACAATCTCGTCGGATGATCACCAAACTCCCAATCACCACCAAACCGTCTAGGTGATGGCGATCACCAAGAGTAACAAGCTAGAACTCTTACTTGACCACAACAAGCCTAATGAGAAGATGGATGCACACTTGCTACACTCTTGTCACTAGAGAGGATTCTCAAACTTTGATTCTCAAATCTCTATCCTCACTAGGGCTCTTGCACTCCCTTGCACTTCAAAGGTGTTTCTCAGCTGAACAAATGAGCAAGAGATCTCTAAAAGAGGTGGAGAGGATGTATTTATACACCCCTCAGACAAATCCAACCATTATCTGTTGAAACAACAAAACGCGCACTGACCGGACGCGCCGGTCGACATGACCGGACGCGCCGGTCAAGTGTAACGGTCAGAAACCAAAAGTTATGCTGAGTGACCGGACGCGCCGATCTGAGATGATTGGACGCGTCGATCTGAGATGATCGGACGCACCGACCAGGGATGACTGGACGCGTCCGATCATGCAAGAGCTTTACTGGAAAAATGACCTGACGCACGACCGCGTCCGATCATAGGTGACCGGACGCGTCAGGTCACCTCGGGACCTTACTGGAACGTGACCGGACGCGTCGATCACTTCACAGTCGCGTCCGATTACATAGTTTACCCTCTGGAACACGTGTCAGACTGACCACCGTGTCCGGTCCTCTCAAGGACCGCGTCTGGTCGATCAGTTAAACCCGCACTGTCTTGTTAGTACTGACCGGACGCGTCCGGTCATGGGTAAACTGCCCAAACGACTTCTAAACGCGACGCAACTTGAACCAAGTTGCTTCCAACTAAACTCTGAGCTTTTCAAGAGCTACCTAGTGCTAAGTTTGACAAGTGTGCACCACACCTAAACAAAAGACTCACCTAGGTCAAGCTACTCGCTCATGCCCCCCTTTATAGTACGGTCAAAGGAAGAAACAAAGATCCTAACGACTATTCCAGATGTAACTCAACACCTTGACATCCAGAACTAACCGTCCTTAATCTTGCCGTTGATCCTTTGAAAACCGAAACGATTTCCATCAAGGGACATGAATACCATATTGCCCAAAGCAGTTATCATCTCCATGACCTAACTTACCAACGTTTCTGCAAAACACACGTTAGTCATGGTAATAATGTGTTGTCATCAATTGCCGAAACCAACACTGGGGCCTAGATGTTTTCAGTTGCATCTGGCCCAAAAGGCCGATCGCATCTAGTTTTGACCCCTTGTGATCTTGCTTGTAATTTTGCAACGTGTTGCGCTTGACATTAGAAAATTCAGTAAGGCGGTCAAGTTCTAAATCATGGAGTACCAAGGTGGTTCATCACAAAACTACTACAATTACCCTAAGGTACAACTTGCAAATACATCTTATGATCCTAATGGTTATTTTGCAAGTCATATAAGCTCTCATGTTGGTGTTGCTAGCTGTAATGATACTAGATATGTTGCATCGGCTGATACTTTTGATAATGTTCCTCATCATACACATAATAATTATGGATATCATGGTCAAGAGCCGATGTCAACTATGAATTCTTTGAGTTTTGATGCTACTAGCAACATGCAACATGTAAATCCTTATTCATCGGCTATAAGTTCACAATATGTGGTTCCATCACATGACCTGCCGATGAATGAGAGAATTGGCTATGACAATGCTAGTTATTTAGCCAATTGCTCTCAAAATTCAGCACCTTATACAAATGTCCATATTCATAATTTGGCTTCATATGTTACTTCCAACTTTAGCCAAATTAATAAAAATTCAGTAAGGTGTTTAAGTGTTAATACTCATGATTCGGTTTCACGTGTTACTAGTAACCATAGCCGAATCAATGAAAATTCAGCACCATATGCAAAGATCAATGCTCACAATTCGGCTTCGTATTTCGCTTATGATCAAAGCAAAATTAGTGAAATTTCAGCAAGGCATTCGAGTACTAAAACTCAAGATTTGGCTCAACATTTTGCTAATAATTGTAGCCGAATCAATGAAAATTTAGCAATGGGTGCATATGCAAACAATCATGATTCGGCTTCATATGATGCTCTCGAATCATGCTGAATCGAGGAAGATATAGCCCACACTAGAAATCCATATGGCTCCTCTAAATGGAAGGTGCCCGCATATCATAGACCATATCCATTACACATTGATTACTTGAAAACTCCTGATGGTTGGTGGATACCTGATTTTTATGAGTTTAGTGGTGAAGATGATAAGACCACTGTGGAACATATTAATGTATATATCTCACAATTAGGTTTTGTTGGTAAAGAAGATTATATGAGAATACGTAATTTTCCTTTATCCCTTACCAGTATTGCTTTTGCATGGTTTACATCTTTGTCACATTGCACTGTTGGTTCATGGTCTCAACTAGAGGAGCAATTCTATGAATATTTTGGAAAGACTAATGAGAAAAGACCGATCACAATTGAGTCATCGGCTAAAATTGGATTGCTAGTGGGCATGAAAGAAAGATTTGATTCGGATGTAAGCAAAGGTTTGGCTGCAAAAGCCGAACAACACAATATCCTTTCCGAATCAATCACATCTTTAAAAACAAGTCTTGTTACAGAAAAGCATGAAAAACGACAGAAATCAGCTAGACTTAATTTTTTAGGAGCTAAAGGGGTTGTACATTTATCTAGTGATTACTACATCATTGATGGAGATCAAGCCCCTATAAGCAACAAAGGAGGGCTATCTGCCTACTCAGAATCGGCTGAGCTGACTTTGAAGTCGGCTAAGCCGACTCCTGCCTTCTCTAAGTCAGATAGGCCAACTTCCCAATCGGCCAGGCCGACTGCCCCTACCACCTACTCTGAGTCGGCTAGGCCGACTACCTCTGCTACCTGCCCTGAGTCAGCTAGGCCGACTTCCCAGTTGGCCAAGCCGACTGCTCCTACTAGTGCCCAAGTCGGCCTAGCCGACTTCTAGTCGGCCTAGCCGACTTCTAGTCGGCTAAGCCGACTTTCCCGGTTCTAGCAGTTGCTGATGCATCTTCGGATGATTTGACCCCACTTGTTGATTGGTTTCTGGAGAAGAAGAGCAACATCATGCAAATTAAGGACAAACACTTCTCTAACATGATCAACAAGGTAGAAAACACAAATATTTTGCTCAAATTCCAATCCGGTCATACTATTTCAATTGTTGCATCTATTAGAGATATCCTTGCTAATAGTGGTAATAGACCGATTGAGAATATCAATTTATTTATTGGTGATAAAATAAATTTAGATTCTATCGGCCAACACATTGTGCCATATGAGAAGGCCGATGGTGATACTTCATCAAAGCTAAAGCTTCCCATAAGCAATTGCAAAGTTGTGGCCGAATACATTGATAACAAATCCGATCCCTTCGTTTGTCTAGCTTTAAAGCTGACTCTACAAAAGAATCGGCTAAAGAAATCAAAATACACATTTGACTTTACTTTTTGTGATCATGTCTTTGATATCTTGCTCAAGAATAATTTTATTAGAATCATCGATCATAGTGCTTTGCCATCTATTCAAAACTTAGAAGAGCTTACATATTGCAAGTGGCATAACTCATCTGACCATAATACTTCTAATTGCAATGCGTTTCATTGAGTGATCCAATCGGCCATTGATAAAGGCTGATTAAAATTTTCTAAAGCTCAACAGATGGACCAATTGGATTCAATTGGTCTTGATGGCAAACAAGTTTTGAATCGGCTTGCAATAGCCGATTCACTCAAAGCTCAAGGCTCAAATGCCCAAGAGAGAGATGTGGAGCCCTCAAGTGAAGACAAGGTTGTTATCCATGAATTACAAATTGAAGATACTCAAGAGGACAACAATGTTATCATAATTCTAGAAGACACTAGGGGGCAGGTGAAATCTCTTCAACTAGAACAAAAGTCAATTGATCCCGTTGAGTAAGGGGAATCAGCTAAGAATCCTCCTTTAGAGTATGTCTATCAAGATGGGAAAAAGGAGGATGCTCATAAAGCTGATGGAGGTAAAGGCCATGACAAGCTAAAAAGTAGAAGGTCGAAGCTTAGCTTCGAGAAACTTCTAGCTAAATATGAGAAGATAGCAGAAACAAATGTCAACAATCGGCCAAAGAAAGTCCCATCATCAAAATTGCCTCCAAAGTGTAAGTCTCAAGAGTGGAATTGGCAAGGAGATAAATCTCACGTAGCAGCAACATATTCTCCTTTTGAGCAGCCAATTCCCATGTCAAATGGATCACAGCCCACATATTTTTATCCTTATTCATCTTGGGGATGGTTTGATCAAGAGGCACATGTTCCATCATATTTTAGGCCACAATATATAGAGTATGCAGCTCCTAGACATTCAGAGAGATCATCATCTTGTAAAGACCGTTTTGATCAAAATCGGTCCAGAGCTCAACCAAAGAAGAAAGTGGTAAAGCAAGTTTACCGCGTGAAGTATGATGGCCGAAAGAAGAAAAGTTCAGATCTGAATTCAACTATTGAAAAGCTGATTACATTGCTGAAAAATCTAGCTATTGATGGCAAAGAAGTGGGAAAATCATCTATTGATATTATAGGTGCCAAATCTGAACAAAAGAAGGTGAGAGTGCTGAAAGTCAAGAATGATTTGCCGCTGTCCAAAACAGAAATAAAACTAATATGCTCAATCGGTTTACCAAAGTGGTAAGAAAAGAAGTTGCAGAAGCTTAGTGTAGAGAAGCTAAAAGAAAAGGGTTGGCATGGGTTCCTAAAGGAAGTATTCAAGCTCAAAAGGATGATGCTCAAGCAAGTGGTGCAACAAAAGCAAAGAAGAGAAGAAGATTCAAGAAACAATTGCCAAGTTAGAGATTTGCACCAAATCATCAAAATCAATGGTCATGGCATCATCCATATTCTCTGCGTATGCTTATGTGGAATTCATCCTCTCATATGCATGGTTATCCCTCAGCTCCTTATTTTGATCCTTGGTATAGATCTTTATGTTATGGAGGGTTGTGAAATTATTTTGCTTATCAAGGATCAAGAGCCAAAATATTTATTTTGATTATGCATGCTCTTGCGGATGAATTCATATGGCCAATATTTTGATATCACCCTTAGTGTAAAATATAGCCAATGAGTGCTTATGACCATCGTGCTATTAGAAAGCCCCCATGAAATTTATTTTGATGGCTTTCAGGCCCGGGGGCATGACATATGCATTTTGGATTTACTTCATGGATGTGACAATATGATTAATCGGCTTGCAAATAAGGTCAAGGTGTTGGCATGATCATTATTTCTCACAATGATGTCGTTTGAGACATCAAGCCGATTAGAATTACAGTTGCATCAAAACTCAAGCCGAATGTGAATTTTCGGCTTGGCCATATTGCAATTCATGAAGTATGACATGTTGAAACCTATGGTGATTCTTTACTAGTGGTGCAGCAAGTCGCTGGTATGTTTCAATGTTTAGAAAGATCACTAAGAGCTTGTCTTGATACTTGCCTTGACATCATTGGTTCGTTTGCCAAATTTCAAATTCAACATGTTCTGAGGCATGAAAATCAAAAGGCTAACATGTTAGCTCAACAAGCATCTGGCTATGATGTCGGTGGGCGTAATTTTCATATTCAAGAACAGCTGATGCATAAAGATTTACATTTTTGTTATGTAGGTATAGAAGAGTCGGTAACCAACCCCTCTTCTCTGGCAAGACAGTCGGCTTGGTCGACTTTACTGGTCGGCCTAGCCGACTCCCCTGTGGCTAGCCCGGCCAATGTATATGACAAACTTTTGAATCGGCCCAACAAAACTTCTAGTGATGTTGGGGCCGATTTACATGATTGGAGGACTACCTTATTGGAAGATCTACGAGATCCAAGTGCCAAAGTTGATAAAGTGTTCGACGAAGTGCTTTCAAATATGTGTTGCACAACGATGAGCTTTACCAAAGAACCGCCGAAGACTTGCTGCTAAAGTGCTTGGAAATTGATCAAGCAAGAGTGGCTATGGGAGAAGTCCATGAAGGTTGCGAAGAGTGCCAAAGGTTTGGGAATATTCAGCTGGTGCCTACTGCTATGCTTTATCCTATCATCAAAGCCATGGCCTTTTCGTGGTTGGGGGCTAGACTTCGTTGGCCAAATACATCCCCCATCTTCCAAAGGACACTGGTTTGTGTTATTTGCTACAGATTACTTCACTAAGTGGACTGAGGCAGTTCCTTTAAAGAATATGACACACAAGGAGGTGATTGAGTTCATTACTGAGCATATCATACATAGATTCGATGTAACACCCCAGGTGTTTATCACCAATTAGACAGTGGGTTTAAGATCAAACCTGATAGATTAGTGGAGATGACGATGCCAAAATCAAACCTATGGAGATAAGCCCTAACCTAAACTTGGATATTGCACCCTTGCTTACATATAGGCTCAATTAAAAGATATATGCTTGGGTGTTGCTATCAAAGTATCTTCACATGTCTCACCTCAATAACTATCTATATTGATCCCTGGAAAAGTTTCATGAAGTTTGGAATCAAAAAGTCACATGAAATGATAAGTTCCATTCCTATTGGAAATTGCCCATAAAGTGAATGGAAATATAGGTCATCAACCAAACTTTGCAAACTTACCCAAATGACTCTAGATGAACTCTACAACAAAAGTCATGAAGGGTTCATGTTGAGCAAATGTCAAGAAAATGCTTCCATAGATCAAAAAGGATAAATTAAGATTTATCGGGATGCTACTTTGACTTGGGGTGAACTGTGGCTTAGAGTGTTTACGTGGCAGTGAAACTTAAATAAAAGTTGTAGTTCATCTTATGTACAACAAACTTTGTTTAATAGTCGATAGCTAGTTTAGTCTCTAACTTAGTTTAACACGGCCTCCAAAAGTGAATGCAGTGCTGTCCCTGGAGCTGAAAATTTGGCTAAGTCCCTAATGCACTGAAACTGAATTTTCAGTTTCGAGGTACCCCACTTCGGGGAATTATATCTCGTGAACGATTTGAAAATTTACCATGAGCCTTTAAGAAATGTTGTTGTCCTCATGTAGCTCTACCATGTTGACCATAGTGCCTCAAGTTAATATGCGATGTTTTAAGAGTTAGAAGGGGGAGAAAATGCAATTTCAGTCGGTATGGAACCGAAGTACAAATTTCAGTTTGAGGTGCCCTCTTTCGCAGATCCATATCTTCCAATATAGGCCGAATCAGACTTTGACACTTAAAGAAAAGTTGGAGATCTCATGTAGCTCTACAAATTTGGTTACTACAACTTGTGCCAATACTAAACTTATTAAGAGTTACAGAGGGAGGAAATTTGGAGTTTCAGTGTATTTTTGTAGTAGTATTGCTCCTTCAGTTTTTGAATCACAGCAAGCAAAAATGGTGACAGGGGCAGAGAGCAATGCCGCGTGGCCTGACATTCGCCGCTGCTCGCCACCTCGCTCGTCCTCGCGGCTTGCATGACCGCCATCTCGTGTCCACGCGTCGCCACGCTCATCGCTGTGAATAACCCAAGCCCCCTCCTTTGGTCTCTGTCACTCGCTCCCTCTCTACCTCCTCTGTTTGCTCGCCATGGGTAGAGCCGAGCCTGGATTGCCGCTGCTACCACGGGCGCTGCGCACACTCCTACTCCCCATGCCGCACCACCTCTCAATGCCCCTTCCTCAGCCGCCCAACATGCCATAGCACCGCTGCCCTAGCCGCCCTAGCCAGCACGCCCGCGCCGTCACCATGGCGGAGCCAAGGCATGAGCTCGGAGCCGCCGCCGCCGTTTCCGCAGCTCTGAACTACCAAAGCCGCGGCTGCGTACACCTCCGTGCCCGCCTCTTCCTCCTCTACGGCCGACACGCCTCGGGTGGGCCGGAGACTGCCAGAGCAGCCCGGCCATGGTGGGCCGTCCCTGTCGTCTCCGCCGACGTTCGCGGCCAGCCCGCCGGCGCACGTGGCCGAGCCAACTCGGGCCGCCTCGGGCCGAGCCGAGCTGTCCCCTGGGTGCGCACGACTTCCCCTGGTGCTCCACCGCCACTCCCCGGCCACCGGCGTGGCCACCTTCGCCGGAACAGCGAGCTCCCGGCGGCACCCCTCTGTAATTCGCGACCAGGGATCTCGGACATGAATTTGACAAAAGGCAGGGGTCTAAGTGCAGAGTCTATGACTCAGATGAATAGTGCCACGAGGACTGTTTTGTGATGATTTTGCAGGAACTTTGAAATTACATAGTAAATCATAGAAAATTCGTAAATTAGCAAATTAGTACTTTTTGGAATCCTTGTGAAATTCTCTATGCAGTAGATCTATAATATGGCCTGTTTTAGTTTAATGTTTTTGCTGTAAAAATGGATTTTTCAGATTAGGTTTTTAATACTAGTTGTATTTGTTATTTTCATAACTGCAAATTTAGGGCTCCAAATGAAGTGAAAATTTTGTGGCATGCTACTCATGTGATGTTTGATGTGTGGTAAAAATTTCATGAATTTTTGTTGTAGTATGAGTGAATGATTGATTCATCTTGCTCTCACATGAATTCTTGTTATAGCAATTTGTCTTTTTCATAGAGATTGGTATGCATGTCCAAATGGTCTGAAATTTGGACAGTAGACTTTTGGGGGCATATGTATGCCATTGAAATTTTGGTAGAATTTATTGTGTACTTTTGATAGGTGTTCATAATTCCACCTAATTATCTAAATGAATTAAGAAAATGCATTAAAAGAAATTATTTAGGAATGGACACTATGTTTTCTGGTGTTCATTAGTCATGTGTGACATGTTGGTAAAGTTGGTTTTATCCAATTATATGTTTGCAACATAAGTTAATAATTATTTCTTGCAAATGAAGTTTCTGGACAGATCTGGGAACTTAGCAAGGTTCTTCATGATAATGTGCTTTGTTGTAAAACTTGTTTATACAAAAGTTGTAGATAATTTATGTATCTAGATTCTGTTAAAATTTGGTGGCATTTGGCCATTTGGTTTAGGAGTTATAGCTGTTTAAAGTTAGGGTACAGAATTGCTTGCTCTCTGTTTGTCAGGAACAGATTCTGGAACTTTGTATTTTTGACTTGTTTAACTTATGAATCATGCTGTGATGATATTATATGAAATGTAGATAATTTTATAAGATTTCCATAATGTCTTCTTGCAAGTCAATTGGATTTATAAAACTCCAGATATGATTGATTTACTCAGCTATTGTATGGATGTCCAGAAAGTGATAGATTTTAGTTGTAGTGCTTTGATTTAACTTTGCCATGCTTGTGTATTGAAGTGTGACTCATATCTTTGATGATACTTGGGTGGTACCCTATGATCTTGTGAGGCTTGTTTCTTGATTGATGTGTTTGCAATCTTCTATGTTATGCCTTAGTGAGGATTAAGTTAATTAGATCTAGGTGTTTAGGAGAACTTTGGTATGCTTGTTTGATTACTTTGTTTATTGCACTTCTATGCATTCATACATATGCATTGTTGCACCTCATTTAGGTACGTTAGCTGAAGCACGTGAAGGACCTAAGGTGGAGCCAAACCCGAAGATGGAGTTGGTGGATCCATCCCGAAGATCGAAGGACCGGACAAGTGGTAGATTTGAAGATGCTCGCCAAGCGAACTCATCTGACATACTCTAACTTGAGTCGGATCCCAGGCAAGCCCCGGAGCATTATAAGCCTCCTATCTTCAAAGCAATTAATTCTATATATGTTATAAGTATTGTTGCATTAAGTGGTAGGAGTTGGTTGAAAACCCTTGCTGCATTATATCATTCCTTGTCCAGATATATGAATCCTTGAATCCTACATAGACTAGGATCGAGTAGATGCTTAGCCCTGCTTTAAGCGGTAGAAGTCAGGTGATTTCCTGTCACCTGCGAGATATAGGGATATTCATATATGGCACGGTTGGCTATATTTGCTATCGTGGAATGGAACCATGTGTTAATAAAATGAAACGAGACCGGGCGGGATGACGATAGTGAAGCAACAAGGCATGGAGGTCTTGGGCGTGGATCTATCCCCGTCTGAGTCGTTTAAGGACCGATTCGCTGTACGTCCTTGAGTCATGTTGAACGCAGTCTAACACTTAGTTGGCCGGATAACCCGTTCCGACCGCGAAGCCGAGTAATGTGGTTCAGGCCGGGAATCGAATGGTAGGTTGCTTCTTGGAGGAGAGAAAGGATGTGCTTGGGGACATTGGCGTGAGACCAAGGGGGGGTTAGAGTCCCTATCACCTGGCAGAGTGTCGCCCTTGGGGTCGCGACATCATTCGGACCCGCGATTCCTGAATCATATGAAAAGGTGGCTTGTGCGACCCTGGCAGGGGCCTGCGCGGTGAGTGTTAGAAATACCCCTCCAGCTAGATAGGAATTCGATTCGAATCGCCGTCGCTCCCGGTTAGTGAGCACTTGACTTGAGCAGTGGCAACGTAGATTCAATTAAATTGAACGGATGGTTAATTGGATCACGATGAAAAGGTTGCCTCAATTTATACCTGCTATGGTTAATATTGTTTGCTCCTAATAAAGTGAGTGCTCTAGTACAGGTTCTAATATAGATGATAGGTTAATGATAATTAACTTGATGCTTAAGCATTAATGATTAATCATCTATATTAAGCTTTTTATGCAAAATGTTGTCAAGCTAGCCCACTTTATATCAGCCTTGCATGATCCTTGGTGTCACCTTATTTCTGGTTTCTGACGGGTAAGTCTAGCTGAGTACCTTCTTGTACTCAGGGTTTTATCCCCACTTGTTGCAGGTTATGATGTATCATGGCGGCTGCAAGAGTTGGTTGACTCCTGCCGTAAAGGCGGAGTGTGATCACGGGCATGATCCTTCTTATTTACCTTATCTCTAATGCTTTTGTTGGAAGTCGACCGTGGTACTGGCATATATTTGAAATAAGAATAATGTTAGTTTCAAATTACTTTGCTTCCGCTACTTTTGAACTTAAGTTATAATAACTTTGTTGAACTCCGATGTATATTGAATTACTTGTGAAATGGTTGTAACATGTGACTTGTTATGTTGAATCACTACGATCTTGGCTTGTATGTTGGTTGGTTTGAAATCCCTCATGGTTTCATTGGACTACCGGAGTTATATGGGCTCAAGTGCGAGAATTTGATCATTTCGGTGATTGTTTTTGTACTTGTGCTCTTATAATTTGGACGGTTCCGTGACAGCTGGTATCGGAGCAAGATTCAACATTAAACTTGTCATATGTGTATTTAAAACAAAGGTTTTGTTTTATAAAATCAGTTTTATCAACTTATAGTTATATATAGGTTTGTCAAATCTAAATTTTAAACCTAAGTATGCCAGTGGTCAATTTCCTTATGCCCATATAAGGATTATTAGGTGGCTTATATAAGTATTAACTTGGGGGTTTTTAATTATGTATCTACGCCCAGGCCAAGGTATGTATGTGTGATAACTCTCCCACATTATGCTACCCAGTGTGTCAGATTAGAGGTAGCCTCCATATATGAAATAGCCATATATGTTGTTAGTTTACTTTTATGCAACGTCGCACCTACGCTCAGGTAAGTGTGAGTTGTGAGAGCATGATCGTACAACCTGCGGTCTAGGGGAGAGCTAGTTTTGGTTACTGGATTATTTCCATGTTACACACATGTATATATGAAGGTACTTAATTGTGGGTGATTGATGATTCGGGTAGTTTTGGTGCTACATGTATATATACGGGGGTATATGTACATGGGAGTACTTAGAATTTTACTCTCCTGCTTTCAATATGTGCTATATTGGGGGAATTGTTGGGCTGCAATGAAAATTTTCTGCAGGTACGCTAACCACGAATGCGTAAGTCGCATGGAGCTGACGACTAGATATATATCGAGAGAGTACGTGTTATGCCACCGACATAGAACGTGATCGCCACCTTAAGTTGGCAGTCTTGTAAGGACGAATAGAACGAAGCATGCATCTTCATGATTGTTGCTTTATACATAGCTATGCTCCTCTCACCCTTGTTCGATATTAAGTGACTTGTGATTGATGTTATGTAGTATCTTCCTTGTGTGGAGTTAGACATGAATGCCTTGTTCAATATTACTTGAATAGAAAGTGCTTGAGAAAAGTGTGTGTTTAGCCTTGCTAGAAATAGTTGTGGTTACATGCGTGAACCTATAGAGGCCCTCTAGTTGAGTCAAGTGGTGGATGTGTTGTTCATACAAGCATTTGTAAATGCTTTAGACCTTATTTCAGTAATCATGGATTCTCATGAATGAATTAAATTAGTGTTGGTCTAAGGTAATAATAATTAGAGCTACTAGAATAACATGTTTGTGTGCTCTCTTGTTAAGTAGAACAAATACAAGTTTAGATGTGCTTGTCGAATGTTGGATGCTAGAACGTTTTCTGTTGTAGTGATGCTTTTGTGGTCATAATGGTGTTTTCTGTAGTTATGGAGAATACCAAAGTTGTAGCTAACTTACTTATCTAGCTTGTCCTAAAATTTCATGACACTAAGCCTTATGGTTTGGGAGTTATGACCTTTAGAAGTTTACTGTCAGGTTTTGTTTATGCCCTGAATAGATCTAAATGTTTGGTTTGTTTGACCTGTGTGCATATGGAATCATGTCTTGGAGATAATAGAAGAAGTGTAGTACTTTTTCTAAGCTTTCCAAATTGTCCTATAGCACCAATTGGGGTGGTCTAAATCTCTAATTATGAGCTTGTAAAGTGGAATGACAGAATCTGTCCAAATCTGGGCAGAGATGTCTTCTTTGTCTTGTTTGGCCTTGTTAGATATAGAATCATATTAATATGATAATAAGAAAGTTATAGACAACTTAATAAGCTTTACATAAAGTTAAGGCTCAGCCTTGTTGGACCCCTAGAACTCCAGTTATGCAATTTTGAAGTTCTTGTCAGTTTTCTGTCCATATTGGTACAGATCTGAAACATCAGCATGTTTGACCATGCTAACCTATGATTTAGCTTTTGGTATGAGTAACTAATGTGTAGCCATCTTTCTAAGTTTTCTAGAAAGTCTAGGATCACCTTTATGGGATGTCTACAACCTCAGCTATGGTCGAAACAATTAACTACTATGTTGTTGTCCATGTTCTGTGCCCATGCTAAGTAGCCACCTTAGCTAGCGTTTATTTTAGGCTAAACTCGTAGTTAGTTCTTGCTTTAGATGAATGTTTGTTATGGGTGAGCCTGATGCTTAGTAGTGGTTGCTTAAGCTAATTGGATTGGATCTCTCCAATGCTTGACTATGATGTTTGTATGTATGCTTGTTAGTTAAGTAGTGTCATAGTTGTCACTTCGTTTGTCTTCGGTAAGTATACGAGTGTCGAGTAGCTTTATCTTAGAGCAATACTCGAGTTACGCAAAACGATCTCTTGGCGTCATCCCCAATTAGGTTCTTTTCCTTATGAGCCCAAGTCTGGACCATTAAATATGCGTGTATACCATGGTTGTCCTGCAACCGCACGTGAATACCTTTGTTTGATCTACTAGCCAAGATAGATTCTCTCCAACTCTTCCTTTTGGCTATAGTTGTTTGATGCCAAGTTGTAAGACCCTTAACTGAATCCATGTTGGACCTACTGATTGCCTCTCCTACAGGTGATCTGGTGCAATGATAATCTTTTGTCGTCTGATCTCAAAATCGGTTGCTTGTAAATTCGGGTATCTACCTTATCAACTCAATCTATGATTGACATATTGGTTTTCGTCCTTGAAGTTTGAGTAATCCATCCCTAACCTTCCCAAGTCTCAGGATGTTTATCGATCTTGATCTCATGTTGTTGCCCAACATGAATGAATCTCCTATTAATCTTCTATCTGGAACTCACCTTGGTGGACGCAAGTCGTGCATAGAATTTAAGCAAGAGTCCATTGATCAGTTGTCTTTAGGAATTGAGCTATGATCTCTTGTGAGGTGTTTGATCTACGGATATCCTCCTCATTGATTTTAAACCTTATGACTACCTTTACTTGCTATACCTCCTTGTATAATGCTTGTTTTTACCACCCAAATTATGTCACTTGAAATTTCACCTTGGTGGTGTGATCGGTAATGGTGTTATGAGTAGCAGCTAACGGTGCCACGACGAAACCTAGGGCCTCCTTGTGACCGGCCGGCACATGGTTGTGCTACTGGGCACGCGCTGGTATCGTGGTTTCTAGTCATGATCCATTGCGGAACAACATCAACGTGTTATTCTCATGTGAACTGTTTCTTGGTTATCTCTCCATATTGTATCATAAGATCCATATCTTAGACCGAAAGTAGTGGAGTTTCCTTTGGAAGTTGCTAAGAGGATAACCTTTGAAGAACAGGTCACCGACATAAACGTTAATGGACTACAAGAGGTGGTAGACAAGTGACTCTACTTAGTTGTCAGACTATTGACGAACGTCATCTAGTGAGCAACGTATCTCATTCCTGTTGGATAAAAAGGACACGCAACACTTAATGTTGGACAAGTTATCTGTGAGATGAGAATCGATTGTCACATTACTTAAGTCTTAACCTTTGTATGCATAATGACCATACCATTGAGATCAACCATCTCTGGTGAGACTCCATATCTGCGGACTTCGATGGCAACCATCTGTTCTGCATCAACCACAGTTGTTGTGGTCAAGAGTGATGATTTGGAACTTTTTAGTGTTGAGAGACAACTGATTAGTTACTAATAGGAACGTTAATCTCCAGCTAGGTAACGACTCCTTGGTAGCTATGAAGGCTATGTCTTACAGAGCAATAACCAACAAGAAGTTAATTAACTAGTCAACAACTTGCATGGTATTCTATCTTCTAGAGCCATTGTGATCAAGTCAATTTTGTCTTGGACAATCACACAGATAGTGCAAGGTGTTCTATCAGCTGTGATGAAGAATTAGAGAAATGCATGCTCTAGTTTTGATCAACATCCTTGTGCCCTTAGGTGCCACAAACGGTTTGTCCATAACTATTGGACAAAGTATTGAGGAATATTTGAAAGCAATCTAAGAAGTGTCAAACAACAGATTCCTATCTTAGAGCTGTGGTTGGATCCTAAAAGGGAAGCCTCAAGGTAAAAGTTGGCCTGATAAAGTTGCTACATTGCAAGTCAACTCAACTTACAGTGCAACTAAGTCACGAAAGAAAATTTTTACTCAATCGCTTGGTGGTAGACTACTCCCCGTGGTTAAGTGAATAATTACAACTTTTATTGTCCTTAAGGCCTCATTACATCTTTCTTAGGGAATTATTTTCCAATAATGACATACTTTGGTACCTTATACATGTTTTTACCCAAGAGGTTGCATCTGCTTCAACCCAGATAACTGTTGTCTTTGGATAAAAGAATCTTATTAAATAACTGTTGGCAGGAATACGAAGCCGACAGAGTCAGCTATCACATTCACTAACCCATCAACAGACTCAGATAATACAGTGTTGTCATCAGAGAAAGAGAACTGCACACATGGAACCTCAAGTAGTTTCCCTTAGTTGGTGCCTAAATGAATGAACATTTACGACCAACGTAGACCTTGTCTATTGGTTAGTCAGTATCCTAAAGTCTCAGAGTATATTGGTCGTCTATGATCTCACCTTTTTGGAAGGTTGTGCTCAAGACATTTTGGTAGAGGGCTACTTTTCAACTTTGTGAACATGGAGTCATTTCAACGAGTATACTTCTGAAGATTTTGGTCTAATGTAAAGTTCATACGGACTATGCTGTGTCCACTGAAGAATTAGATACTTGTTAGTGGTTAGCTCATGGACCCAATGATCTCTGTACATTGAGAACAAAGTACTGCGTTATCTTGGATTCCTCCCAAAGTAACAATGCTTCATGGAAGGCAATGAAGGAAATTCTTCAGTCAAATTTTACCATGAAGAGTAAGTATCAGAAAGTGCCTGTGGCCAAATTGTTCGCCGATATTGAAGCTTTATAGCTGAGTGCTATAGCAGATGTTGGGAACTAGATAACGTGCCTCTCTTCCTTAAAAAGGTCTTCCATTCCGAATCTCGGGACGCGATTCTTTTAAGGGGGGAGGGCTGTAACACCCCAGGTGTTTATCACCAATTAGACAGTGGGTTTAAGATCAAACCTGATAGATTAGTGGAGATGACGATGCCAAAATCAAACCTATGGAGATAAGCCCTAACCTAAACTTGGATATTGCACCCTTGCTTACATATAGGCTCAATTAAAAGATATATGCTTGGGTGTTGCTATCAAAGTATCTTCACATGTCTCACCTCAATAACTATCTATATTGATCCCTGGAAAAGTTTCATGAAGTTTGGAATCAAAAAGTCACATGAAATGATAAGTTCCATTCCTATTGGAAATTGCCCATAAAGTGAATGGAAATATAGGTCATCAACCAAACTTTGCAAACTTACCCAAATGACTCTAGATGAACTCTACAACAAAAGTCATGAAGGGTTCATGTTGAGCAAATGTCAAGAAAATGCTTCCATAGATCAAAAAGGATAAATTAAGATTTATCGGGATGCTACTTTGACTTGGGGTGAACTGTGGCTTAGAGTGTTTACGTGGCAGTGAAACTTAAATAAAAGTTGTAGTTCATCTTATGTACAACAAACTTTGTTTAATAGTCGATAGCTAGTTTAGTCTCTAACTTAGTTTAACACGGCCTCCAAAAGTGAATGCAGTGCTGTCCCTGGAGCTGAAAATTTGGCTAAGTCCCTAATGCACTGAAACTGAATTTTCAGTTTTGAGGTACCCCACTTCGGGGAATTATATCTCGTGAACGATTTGAAAATTTACCATGAGCCTTTAAGAAATGTTGTTGTCCTCATGTAGCTCTACCATGTTGACCATAGTGCCTCAAGTTAATATGCGATGTTTTAAGAGTTAGAAGGGGGGAGAAAATGCAATTTCAGTCGGTATGGAACCGAAGTACAAATTTCAGTTTGAGGTGCCCTCTTTCGCAGATCCATATCTTCCAATATAGGCCGAATCAGACTTTGACACTTAAAGAAAAGTTGGAGATCTCATGTAGCTCTACAAATTTGGTTACTACAACTTGTGCCAATACTAAACTTATTAAGAGTTACAGAGGGAGGAAATTTGGAGTTTCAGTGTATTTTTGCAGTAGTATTGCTCCTTCAGTTTTTGAATCACAGCAAGCAAAAATGGTGACAGGGGCAGAGAGCAATGCCGCGTGGCCTGACATTCGCCGCTGCTCGCCACCTCGCTCGTCCTCGCGGCTTGCATGACCGCCATCTCGTGTCCACGCGTCGCCACGCTCATCGCTGTGAATAACCCAAGCCCCCTCCTTTGGTCTCTGTCACTCGCTCCCTCTCTACCTCCTCTGTTTGCTCGCCATGGGTAGAGCCGAGCCTGGATTGCCGCTGCTACCACGGGCGCTGCGCACACTCCTACTCCCCATGCCGCACCACCTCTCAATGCCCCTTCCTCAGCCGCCCAACATGCCATAGCACCGCTGCCCTAGCCGCCCTAGCCAGCACGCCCGCGCCGTCACCATGGCGGAGCCAAGGCATGAGCTCGGAGCCGCCGCCGCCGTTTCCGCAGCTCTGAACTACCAAAGCCGCGGCTGCGTACACCTCCGTGCCCGCCTCTTCCTCCTCTACGGCCGACACGCCTCGGGTGGGCCGGAGACTGCCAGAGCAGCCCGGCCATGGTGGGCCGTCCCTGTCGTCTCCGCCGACGTTCGCGGCCAGCCCGCCGACGCACGTGGCCGAGCCAACTCGGGCCGCCTCGGGCCGAGCCGAGCTGTCCCCTGGGTGCGCACGACTTCCCTGGTGCTCCACCGCCACTCCCCGGCCACCGGCGTGGCCACCTTCGCCGGAACAGCGAGCTCCCGGCGGCACCCCTCTGTAATTCGCGACCAGGGATCTCGGACATGAATTTGACAAAAGGCAGGGGTCTAAGTGCAGAGTCTATGACTCAGATGAATAGTGCCACGAGGACTGTTTTGTGATGATTTTGCAGGAACTTTGAAATTACATAGTAAATCATAGAAAATTCGTAAATTAGCAAATTAGTACTTTTTGGAATCCTTGTGAAATTCTCTATGCAGTAGATCTATAATATGGCCTGTTTTAGTTTAATGTTTTTGCTGTAAAAATGGATTTTTCAGATTAGGTTTTTAATACTAGTTGTATTTGTTATTTTCATAACTGCAAATTTAGGGCTCCAAATGAAGTGAAAATTTTGTGGCATGCTACTCATGTGATGTTTGATGTGTGGTAAAAATTTCATGAATTTTTGTTGTAGTATGAGTGAATGATTGATTCATCTTGCTCTCACATGAATTCTTGTTATAGCAATTTGTCTTTTTCATAGAGATTGGTATGCATGTCCAAATGGTCTGAAATTTGGACAGTAGACTTTTGGGGGCATATGTATGCCATTGAAATTTTGGTAGAATTTATTGTGTACTTTTGATAGGTGTTCATAATTCCACCTAATTATCTAAATGAATTAAGAAAATGCATTAAAAGAAATTATTTAGGAATGGACACTATGTTTTCTGGTGTTCATTAGTCATGTGTGACATGTTGGTAAAGTTGGTTTTATCCAATTATATGTTTGCAACATAAGTTAATAATTATTTCTTGCAAATGAAGTTTCTGGACAGATCTGGGAACTTAGCAAGGTTCTTCATGATAATGTGCTTTGTTGTAAAACTTGTTTATACAAAAGTTGTAGATAATTTATGTATCTAGATTCTGTTAAAATTTGGTGGCATTTGGCCATGTGGTTTAGGAGTTATAGCTGTTTAAAGTTAGGGTACAGAATTGCTTGCTCTCTGTTTGTCAGGAACAGATTCTGGAACTTTGTATTTTTGACTTGTTTAACTTATGAATCATGCTGTGATGATATTATATGAAATGTAGATAATTTTATAAGATTTCCATAATGTCTTCTTGCAAGTCAATTGGATTTATAAAACTCCAGATATGATTGATTTACTCAGCTATTGTATGGATGTCCAGAAAGTGATAGATTTTAGTTGTAGTGCTTTGATTTAACTTTGCCATGCTTGTGTATTGAAGTGTGACTCATATCTTTGATGATACTTGGGTGGTACCCTGTGATCTTGTGAGGCTTGTTTCTTGATTGATGTGTTTGCAATCTTCTATGTTATGCCTTAGTGAGGATTAAGTTAATTAGATCTAGGTGTTTAGGAGAACTTTGGTATGCTTGTTTGATTACTTTGTTTATTGCACTTCTATGCATTCATACATATGCATTGTTGCACCTCATTTAGGTACGTTAGCTGAAGCACGTGAAGGACCTAAGGTGGAGCCAAACCCGAAGATGGAGTTGGTGGATCCATCCCGAAGATCGAAGGACCGGACAAGTGGTAGATTTGAAGATGCTCGCCAAGCGAACTCATCTGACATACTCTAACTTGAGTCGGATCCCAGGCAAGCCCCGGAGCATTATAAGCCTCCTATCTTCAAAGCAATTAATTCTATATATGTTATAAGTATTGTTGCATTAAGTGGTAGGAGTTGGTTGAAAACCCTTGCTGCATTATATCATTCCTTGTCCAGATATATGAATCCTTGAATCCTACATAGACTAGGATCGAGTAGATGCTTAGCCCTGCTTTAAGCGGTAGAAGTCAGGTGATTTCCTGTCACCTGCGAGATATAGGGATATTCATATATGGCACGGTTGGCTATATTTGCTATCGTGGAATGGAACCATGTGTTAATAAAATGAAACGAGACCGGGCGGGATGACGATAGTGAAGCAACAAGGCATGGAGGTCTTGGGCGTGGATCTATCCCCGTCTGAGTCGTTTAAGGACCGATTCGCTGTACGTCCTTGAGTCATGTTGAACGCAGTCTAACACTTAGTTGGCCGGATAACCCGTTCCGACCGCGAAGCCGAGTAATGTGGTTCAGGCCGGGAATCGAATGGTAGGTTGCTTCTTGGAGGAGAGAAAGGATGTGCTTGGGGACATTGGCGTGAGACCAAGGGGGGGTTAGAGTCCCTATCACCTGGCAGAGTGTCGCCCTTGGGGTCGCGACATCATTCGGACCCGCGATTCCTGAATCATATGAAAAGGTGGCTTGTGCGACCCTGGCAGGGGCCTGCGCGGTGAGTGTTAGAAATACCCCTCCAGCTGGATAGGAATTCGATTCGAATCGCCGTCGCTCCCGGTTAGTGAGCACTTGACTTGAGCAGTGGCAACGTAGATTCAATTAAATTGAACGGATGGTTAATTGGATCACGATGAAAAGGTTGCCTCAATTTATACCTGCTATGGTTAATATTGTTTGCTCCTAATAAAGTGAGTGCTCTAGTACAGGTTCTAATATAGATGATAGGTTAATGATAATTAACTTGATGCTTAAGCATTAATGATTAATCATCTATATTAAGCTTTTTATGCAAAATGTTGTCAAGCTAGCCCACTTTATATCAGCCTTGCATGATCCTTGGTGTCACCTTATTTCTGGTTTCTGACGGGTAAGTCTAGCTGAGTACCTTCTTGTACTCAGGGTTTTATCCCCACTTGTTGTAGGTTATGATGTATCATGGCGGCTGCAAGAGTTGGTTGACTCCTGCCGTAAAGGCGGAGTGTGATCACGGGCATGATCCTTCTTATTTACCTTATCTCTAATGCTTTTGTTGGAAGTCGACCGTGGTACTGGCATATATTTGAAATAAGAATAATGTTAGTTTCAAATTACTTTGCTTCCGCTACTTTTGAACTTAAGTTATAATAACTTTGTTGAACTCCGATGTATATTGAATTACTTGTGAAATGGTTGTAACATGTGACTTGTTATGTTGAATCACTACGATCTTGGCTTGTATGTTGGTTGGTTTGAAATCCCTCATGGTTTCATTGGACTACCGGAGTTATATGGGCTCAAGTGCGAGAATTTGATCATTTCGGTGATTGTTTTTGTACTTGTGCTCTTATAATTTGGACGGTTCCGTGACATTCGACATCCCTCAGACATTAATTATAGATCAAGGGGCATCATTTGTGTCTAAAGAGGTGAGGGAATTTGCTGAATTATATAAGATCAAGTTGCTCAATTCATCTCCATACTATGCTCAAGCTGAGTCTAGTAATAAGACTTTGATCAAGCTCATCAAGAAAAAGATTGAGGAGAATCTAAGGAGGTGGCATGAAGTTTTGTCTGAAGCTCTATGGGCACATCGCATTTCAAGGCATGGTGCTACAAAAGTTACTCCTTTTGAGGTCAAGAGGTCATGTTGCCTATTGAGGTGAAGTTGGATGCATACAGGCTTGCTAAACAAAATGATCTATCAGCCATTGTGTATCATGATTTGATGATGAATAACATCGATGAGGTAACTGATGTAAGATTAAAGGCTCTCAAGGAGATAGAGAAAGATAAAGCTCGAGTTGCCAGGGTATACAACAAGAAAGTCAAGAGCAAATCCTTCCAAGTAGGAGAATTAGTCTGAAAAACCAACTACCTATTGGATCGAAGAGCAATCAGTTTGGCAAATGGTCACCTAACTAGGAGGGTCCTTACAAAGTGATCAAAGTCATATATGGTAATTCCTATTTGCTAGAGACATTACAAGGTGAACGTCTCAATAGAGCATTTAATGGGAGGTACTTGAAAAAGTATTTTCCAAGTGTTTGGCAATAAGTCTAAGTGCTCTCCAAGCAATGGCCAATACATGTATCGCCCTTATAACAAAAATAGCTGATGTATACATCGCCCTTAGTCGCTGAGCAGCCGATGAGATGGGTATCGTCACTATTCAGTTTTATTGTGTTTGGTTTGATTAAGTGTTTTCAGGTTCATGCATCATTCAACTGAAAACAGGGGGCATATGTTGACACTCAAAAATATCCATTTTATAAAGTTGTCAAAATATGGAACGAACTTTACCATTGCGTTCCTCTCATCGAGACGGTCAAAAAACATATATGGAGCGTCTAATTCGGAGTCTGGATGAAGGAGTTACGCCCTTGGAAAGATGCTCCGCTGTTAGGACTTCCGACGGCTGGGACTGCTGACCTGAGTCAGGACTTCTGACCCATGTTGGGACTTCCGACGATCGGGACTGCTTACCCGAGTCGGGACTTTCTGACTCATGTCGGGACTTCCGACATAAGTCGGGACTGCTGACCTAAGTCGGGACTTCCGGCAGACCTAATAAAAAGGGCTGTTCAGATTTGACCTTCTAGATTTCGATCTGAACTGTTCTAAACTCGTGGGAAACTTATAAAATAAGGCTTAGAGAGGTTTTCTACTGGGATAAGACCACCCCCTCTATATATATGAGAGGATCATGGCCGATTGAGTTCTCATCTATCCAATCGTCAAACAAACAAATCAATCTACTTCTTTTACCCATTTTCTCTTCTCCTTCAACCTCTATGATGTTCATCCCTTGATCCACGACCTAGGGCAACCCGGTGACGTCCTTGCCCTGACGGGATCCCTGCCGGGCAAGAGCTTCGGCGGTTCCTTTGCTAGTTTTCCTGAAAACTAGCCGATTCTTCGTCACGTAAGCGCGACTAGTTATCCTTTGGTGATTTGCTTGTAAACCTCTTCATGTTTCACCACGTAAGAGTGACATCCTCGCTGCGTTCTTCGGTCCGTAGCGGCCCGGGCGTCCAATGCCCTTTCTGGTGTGTGATTCGGACCACATCCGACGTCAACACAATTTGGCAATGCGTCACCTTGCGCGACACCATCCGAGCTCATTGGACCGTCCTAGGGCGCGGTATGGGAGGCCGATTAGTTGTCGCCACGAGTAGAGGGCCGTGGCTGGGTGTCACCCTTTGCCCTCGCTGTGGTAGACTTGGGCTGCCTGCAGTCCTTGGCGAGATGGCGAAAGTGGTGGCAGCATAGGCACCTCGTCGGACTCCTCGCCATCGTCATCTGCCCACCGACGGCGCTTCGTGCGCCCTCCCAAGGAGCACCCAGGGAAGAACAGTGTCGCGGTCGGTGAGAGGGCGGAGGAGCTGGGGGTGGCGAGCGGCGCCGTTGCGGGCCTCAAAGGCTCGGAATGGGGCCTAGTTGCCCTAGCGCCGGCTCCCATGTGCTGGATGGTCGTGGCGGCGGTGGCATCCGGCCCTAGCGGCAGGCGAGGCGTGGGGGTGCCGGCAGCGGAGACAGCCTCTAGCGCTAGGCCTGGGGATGCTGGTGGCAGTAGTGGCTTCTGCGCTGGTGTGGATGGCATGGGCCCAGACGGAGGCGGCGGTCGCGCGGCCTCCCCGTGAGTAGGCGGGGCGCTCAGTTGGGGTAGCGCGGGTCACGAACGGGGAGGAAGGGAGCACCGGCCAATGGCGGCGGCGTCATGGAGGTGGTGGTGCATCCGCCCTACACGATTCTGCGGCTGGAGGAAGCTGTGGAGGCTAGGTTTGTGGGGGCAGGGAGGGGGAGGGAGGGGGAGGGGGCCGCCGGAGCCGAGATGGCGACAGCGTGGAGTGGGGGACGGTTGCCAGGGGAGTGGCCAAACCCTAGGTCCTTAGACTCAAAGGCGTGTTTTGATCCCCCGTCAAAATCTGTAGTAGATTCAATCGCAAGTTAAATTAAGATCACCATTGCTTGTTAGTTCTTTATTCTTTTTTAGACGAGCACCAACTGGGCACCCATTACAAAGCTTCTCAGAAAATGTCGTTGTTTAAGCCACAGGATCATGAGCTCAATGTACTACTAACTCGTTTTTTAAGCTTGTGTATACGCAACGAGACAGTGTGTAAGGGAAGTAAACGGAAAAAAAGGTCTGATGAATCATCCCAAATGGAACTAGAAGTGGAAATGTGAATGCTCAGTTCTTCAGTTTGTTGTCAGCAGGCTAGTAGGGGGCCTGTACTTGGGATCAGCAGGAGGGAGCATGTTCTTCAGGAAAGCGTACAGTAGAACAAGTGATCTCTTTGGCTGGAAAGTAGGGACCAAATGACCAGCTGCCCTTACTGACGCAAAGGTAAAGCCTCCTTGGTATTGCTGAATATAGCCTCCCACCTGCATCCATTGCCATCCCACATAAAAAAGAACCCGAAATTACGTACATCTGAATCGAAAGTATTCTTTTTTTTCTGTTCTAAACCTTGTTTACCTCACTGTCAGGGGTGTACCAAGGTCGCCACTTTGTCGTGATGGTTAGATTGAGAGCATTGACAGAAAACCGCGTTGCCGTAATTGAGCATACGGAGTCAAAATCACCACTGCAGAACATTTCAGGGGGGATATGGTTATGCACTTGTATGCTTGGTCTGGCTATCCTGTGTTCTTTTCATTGTCTATGACAGAAGGCATAAATTCAGTACCTATATATCCATACTTCTAGCCCTTTATTGACCAGCCTTTTGATGATTGGCACCATGGACTCGGGGGCATCGTTCCAGTCCAAGTCTTCACTGAACCAAACGAAAGAGAGTACACTAGGCATCAGACGGGACTGAGAATGCAAAGAGGCGTTTAGTTGGTGGGGTGAAAAATTATATGAAATAAATAATGCAAATAAAGGCGCAGCATCCAAGCGCATTGGGATCGTCGGACGTCGGCACTTACCTGCAGCCTGTCCAATTGTTGTCGACCCGAGCGTGCAGAGCTTGCTTCACCGCGTGGTTGTTAAGGTACGGCTCGATGTAGTGGATGCTGCACGGGTCGTAGCCGGGCAACGACTGACACACCAGAAAGAAATTGCAATCATCAGCACACACCTTTGTAGTGCAGAGATCACACGAGAATGAAGAGGTGTCCGATGGATGTTCCCTCTCCGGACCGCGAGCGCCGCATCGACGCACGGCCAGTCGTCGGAGGGGGTGAAGGTGCAGTTGCCGAGGATCGCCGCCCACTCCTCGTCGGACGCCACGCCGTGGCTCCACAGGAACTCGAGTTCCCCCTTATCGTTCATGTAGTCGTCAAGCAACGGGTTGCCAAACTATAGTTAAGCCACATAAGAATAAGATTGCCAGTTCAGATCGACGGAGACATGCACAGTGAATGGCACGCAGACGACAAAGGCACGCACGCATGCAGTTAACTAAGTAGCTAGCTAGGCATGCACTCACGAAGATGCCTTGGAGGTTGATGCGAGTCAGCAGGCCCGGGAAGCGGTTCATGTGCATGATGACGGTGGCGAGCTCCGGGACGTAGTGGCCGCCGTAGCTCTCGCCGGTGATGTAGAAGTCGCGGCCCTTGTACTCGGGGAACCTCTCCAGCCACTTGATCAGGAACACGTACGTGTCCTCGGCGGTCCTCTGGTCGCCTGTGTCGTAGTCACTGGCGTTCCTCGAGAAGGAGAACCCGACGCCCGCCGGCGACTCCAGGAAGATCACGTTTGCCACTGCAAGCACTCTAATCAGTCACACTGCCAAATTCTACCGTCATCTATGCTACGTACGTGCGGCGGCGACACAGCCAATGAGCCAACAACAAGCTCGCTTCACGTACGGTTGTTCCAGGAGTGCTTGTTCCTTCTCAGGGTACCGTCGGGGTTGACACGGAAGGGTCCCAGCTCCTTCATGGCCCCGAATCCCAGAGACGAGCATCCTGGCCCTGCACATACACGTCGATCGAACCGTCCATGAAACGGCCGGTGAGACAACTCGTCGTCCTGGACGACGACAACTGTGCTGCTGACCCGGCCGTGTTTACTTAGTTACCTCCGTTGAGCCATAGGATGAGCGGCTTAGAGGTGGTGCTGTAGGGGGACTCGACGAAGTAGTAGAAGAGCTCGCGGCCGTGCTCCTCGTTCACCGTCACGTACCCGGAGTACTGCCGGAAGTTGACCCGCGGCGGCTGGCCCGGCAGCCCCAGGACCCTGTCGGCTTCCTTGCTGCCGCTTGCCGGGCCCTTGCAGCGTTCGGGCAGGTGGGCGAAGGCGTTGGGGTCGGCCCATGAGTCGGTTTCTTCGGCCTCGTTCGCCCTGCTGGCCCTCTTCGTCAGCCTTTTCAATGCCCTGGACGACATGAACTTTCTGAGCTGAGCCTCTTGCGACACATCGGTTACGGCGGCGACCGATGTGCCCAGGAGAATGGTGAGCGAGAGGACGAAGAAGGTGGTCGTCCTCCTCATCTTTGCAGAATGAGAAATGCCGTGAGGTTTTGTGTTGGTGTTGGCGGTCTTGATGTGGTTTTTATAGCTGTGTTTTCAGAATTTATTAGATGGGAATAGAAGAACCAAGCTAAAGATTACTGACGCATACAAATGCGACTCGGATTGTACAAAGGTACCAGGTCTGGATTCTCCAAGAAAAGTTTTTATAACTAGCTATTATCCATTGGTTGATTCGAATTTACCCGTCGCCATCAAGTAACTAGGCGTAAATTGCGATCTTACTTGCACTGTTACAGTCACGCGAGCCGTCGCATGAAAATATAAGATTTGCATAGGCCAAGGTGAAATCTCTCAGAAACCACGTCCAAGCTACATCATGCATGGGACAGTTGGCAATCAGAGCAGATAAACAAAAGCTTGTACTACCTTGCGGGGCGAGAGTCCCGACCCACAACCCTAGCCCCTGACGGGCCCTCCCCCCCGCCGCCGCCGGCCGCGGCGTCCCTGCCCACCGGTGGCGGCTTTGGGGTGCGGACGCCGCCGCCCGCGGGTGGGGCCGGATCCCGCACGGATGGGCTCCGGCGGGGCAGATCCACTGCCACCGGTGACTTGGAGGCCAGCGCTCCACAACCGCCGACGTCACCCCCCCCTCCCCACCGCCTGGAGCATCTGTGGGCTGCACTGCAGCTCCGTTGCCGCGCCGTCCGCTGACCGTGACCGCGGTGGATGAGTCGGTCGTCATTGAGGATGTCCCGGATGGCAAGGATGAGGATGAGGCCGCGGACGCCACCGCTGCCACCGCCGGCGTGGGCACGCCCCCACGGGCTGGGGTGCCGTCAACGCAGCCGCCGACAACGGGCTCCACGCTATCGCCGTCCACGAACCCGTTCTACCCTTCCTTGGGGGGGACGCCCGAAGCACCGCCATTGGACGGACGATGACGACGATGATTCGGATGGTGAACGGCCCCAACATACCTGATGACAGTTCTTTGCCCGGCGAGGCCGGCCACCGCATCTCCCGCCTTTGTCCAGTCCTATCCGGCTGCTTGGGGGCGCCGGGGCGGTGCGGATGCAGGGCAGAGGCTGGCTCAGCAGCGTAGGAGGCGTAGCCGTCCACGCCCTCAGTGGGTGCATGGCCTGCCTACCCGACCTATTGAGGGCCGGGCACCCGTCCGGCAACGCCTCGGATCGCGACGGCGGGTCTCTACCCCCAATGACAACGGTTGGAGGGAGATTCTGCCACATCAGGAGGCGGGACCTACTTCGACGTCGGTTCAGCCTCACCGCGGCACTGGCCACCGCGGGCGACCTCAGAAGATCCCCCCGTAGTTCCGCGGTAGATGTTTCAACTGCCTCTCCCTCATGCATCGCGTGGCGACTTGCAGGGTGCCTAGGCGGTGTCTGTGCTGCCGAGGCCTCGGCCACGTCGCAAGGGACTGTGGCCGATCCAAGGCGACAACGGATGGCAGAGGTCGACCTCGCCACGCATGTGCCGACCGTCGACCATCCCCTCAGCCAACGCCCCCCGGCGGTATGCCATCCACGGAGGGGACCGCGATGGGGGCCACGCGGGGCGCCCACGCCACACGTTGTCGTCGGAGAAGACGTCGGTGCCACGGTGGTACGCCTTTGGCGGAGATCGCCAAGGCATCCACCGCCGGCGACACCTCTACTTCTACTGTCCTGTGCTTCGTCCTCGGGCCTGACCCTCTAGCGGAAGCGCTCGGTGCGCGCTCTGATCCCCTGGATCTACCCGTCTCGGTCGACCCGATGATGGATGAGCTCGCCGCCGTGCTCGTCACCCGATCAGCAGCCGCACCGGCTTCGGGCTGCCGGCCTCCGGAGGGCCAGACCTCGCTGTGGGACCCTACATCGATGGCTCCTCAGTGCACGGCGGAGTCGCCTCCCTCATCTCCCGTGCGGGGCGCGCTAGCGTCCACTACGGAGCCTTCAGAGGAGTTCCCACCTTCTCCTGGGGATGCACCGATGGGTCAAGTTTTGTTGGGGGGCCCTACGACAGTTCCCCAGTGCACGGCGGACCCTCCGGCGCTACCTATGCTAGGTGCGCCTTCGGCGCCTTTGGTGGGCACTATGACGCTATCAAAGGATGAGTCACCTTCCCCTTCTCCCGGGGAGGCAGCCCGACGGCTGGCCAGGTTCACTGAGGCGGTCTAGGTGGCAAGGCCACCACCCCTCATTAGTTCTCCCCCCAAGCAAAAGGCAGCGCCTAGGCGGACCCTGCCCAAGAGGAGCAGGCGGATTGCCGCTCAGCGGATGGACCACAACCCCATGTCCAAGCGCGGCGAGGTGCTCCTCATGAGGAGGATGGGTGTCAGCGTTCGGTCCTGCGGGGGTCCTAAGCCAACGAGTGAATCAAATGCTGCGTGTCCCTAATCTGGATGGTGATGCAAGGAGGATACATGGGGATTTATCCTGGTTCGGGCAAAGGAAGGCCCTACGTCCAGCGGGGAGGAGAGAGTATTATATTTCCTTGCACCTAAGTGCTGCGTAGGGGTTACAAGTTGTGAGAGAGGGAACCAAGCCCAGGTCTCAAAGAAAAAGTGAGAGTACAAAGGAGATTGCTTGAGATGTTGATCTTCTAGTGTTTCATTGTCTGTTGTTCATTGTTCCCCCCCTCCTTTGTAGAGCCCCGGCCTGCCCTTTTATAGGGTAAGAGGAGGCTGGGACGTCGGGGGCACCCTGAGGTGAAGTTTTGTCGATCCCTGTGGAGGTGGTTGTAGCGACGTGCCCCAAGAATGGTCGGCCATCCCTGGACACCATGGTGACATAGAGGACGAGACGGTGAAAAGACCCCGAGTCCTGTGCCACATTGGCCTTTTCTCCTTGCTGACCGATGGTAGGTCGAGGCTAGGTCGAGGCCAGGTCGAGGACGGGTCGAGGACGGGTGGATAAGGCCAAATCCCCGAGATCGTGGAGTACGGTCCTTGTCGTATCCTCCCTCGAGGGTGATCGGTGGCAAAATAGTGCGCGGTATGGTGCGTACAATGATAGGTTTTCACCTCCCATCCTAGGATGGGTAGTAAAAAGTAAGATTTGACACCGATACTGCTTCCATGTCGGTTACTGCTGTAGCCATGATGGTAGGAAATAGAAGGTAGTCGTATTAAATGCTCTAACTTTTATCTCAGAGTTGGTGAACAAGGTGGGTCGAGCGACCTGACCCAGGGTCGTGCGAGTCGGAGATTTCTCGATAGTCAAGATGCCTTGTCGAGTGAGCCTCATGCGAGTCGGAACGTAGTCGAGGCATCCCGTTGAGGGTGCCTCGTATGAGTCAAAACGCAGTCGAGGCATCCCATCAAGCGTGCCTCGTATGAGTCGGAACGCAGTCGAGGTGTCCCATCGAGCGTGCCTCGTATGAGTCAGAACGTAGTCGAGGTGTCTCGTTCGCTATTTTGGCTCGTCTTGTTTGCGGGTAGCATTTTGTTTTTCTTAATCGTTGCTTGTGGGTACCCCTAATTTTAGGTACCCGACAGTAGCCCCTAGCCTTTGGGTGAGTGTGGGTCACTCTCACAGAGGCTCAGCGGTTCATGAACTGGAGTCGTAGCGTTGTAACTTTTTTCCGGTGGGTGCGCGCGAGCGCACCCGCTGGGTGTAGCCCCCGAGGCCTCGGTGGAGTGTTTTGACTCCTCCGAGGTCTTTTGCACGCTCTACTGAGGAATGCTCTCGTATCGTGGCGTGTTCTATCTTCTTTCGTCCGAGGTTTTGGCTTTCTGCGGTCGAGCCCCTGAGCCTCGTACGCATGAGGTCGATCAGTGTCTTGGCCGTCTTTTATCGTTCGACCCTCACGCTCCCTTTTTAGGAAAAAGGAGGAGGGGTGGGGAACGTTGTACTACCCTCGTTGGGTGAGTTCCGACGGTCTCCGGTGAGCTATTAATGGGGAATTCGAGTGGGAGCCCGTGCTCCGTTCGATAGGAGTCGGCTAGCGGCCACAGAGGCGCTCTCAAAAATGCCAAAGAGTAGTCATGTGGATCTCGATTCCTTGCGATAGGATTCAAGGGCTCGATGCCTCCCTCCGAGGGGATTCCTCCATCGACCTCTATTTTAGCCTCGAATACATCTTGGGGTGCCTCAAGAGCATGGCTCGAGCCCTAGCCTTGTATGGGCGCATCCCTAGTCGTCCCTGACTCCGTTACTCGAGGGCAGCTGGCGAACCCTGGTCGAGGGCCAGCTTTCGATCCCTCGAGGTTTATATCGGGCTCGGAGCCCGTTACCTATGTGTCTGGGAATATCCGTCTGTGGATCCTTCTCCTGCCTATTTTGGGCGCGTCATTTTAAGAGGGGAAGCGAGATTAGCACGGTAGTGGGCGGCATGGTGCGACGGTTATGGCGTGTATAGCGGACACGTGCCCATATCTGCGGATTTTGAGGGAGCAGTTAGGTAAGGTCATTGAATGTGAAAACTGCTCCTACCTTTTTGCCCACCCGTTGGCCTTCCATCGGGGTATAGGAGTAAGACCCAGGGTTCTGTTTACCCCTATAGGCCCTTTGCGTTTTCGCCTTCCTTGCCTTCTTCGCGCCCTTTGCCTCCTTTGCGCCCTTTAGCCACCGTCCAACACCACCGTCGTTCCTTCGCCTGCCGCGCGCCGTTTCTTCGACAACAATGGCGGGCAAGAGCCAGATCCTCCCTGCAGACGCTTGGGCCCGTTCCTCGGTGATAGAGAGGAAGCTGAAAGAGTTGGTCCACGACGGGCTTCTACGGCCAAGGGCGAGCCGGACCCAGCCGGAATGGAGAGTGCCACCGTCCGACCACCGGGAATCGGCGCCTCCAGAAGGTTACGTGGTGAGCTTCATGGCCTTCCACGAGAGGGGGTTCGGCGTGCTGGCCATCCTCTTCATGCAGGCGCTCCTCCACTACTACAAAGTGGAGCTGCACCACCTCACCCCCAACTCCATCTCACAGGCTATCATTTTCACGGCGGTCTACGAGGGATACCTAGGGATGGAGCCACAGTGGAATCTGTGGCTCCACCTCTTTAGGGCGGAGCACTTCACCAAGAAGGCAGGCGAGCGAGGGGTGCGGCGCGTAGTGCATGCGGGGAGCTGCACTCTCCAAGTCCGGTCGGGTCGAGGCGACCAATACATCTCGGCGCAGTTGATCTCGTCAAACAGCGGCTGACACGACGGCTGGTTTTACCTGCACAACGACGGTGACCAGCTACCGAAGTTCTCCGATCGGGTGCTGATGGCGCGCGAGGAGAACTGGACGTACGACGTTGTTGAAGATGACAAGCCGAAGCTGGAGCCGCTCCTTGATGCGTTGAGGAGACTCCGTCAGCGTGGGTTGACGGCGGGGATGGTGGCCGCAGCGTTCCACCGCCAGAGGGTGCTGCCGCTGACGCAGCGCCGGCTCTGGCTCGATGAGATGACGCCGGAGGCGTCGTTGGAGGGGACCCGGATGTCGCATGAGTCCCTCCCCCTCGATGAGGTCACCTGGTGTGCGCGGTGGATGGTGGGGAGCTTCCGGCAGGAGGACATCGACAGGATCCCGATGCACCCCACCCAAGGTTTCGAGCCCTGGTGAGTGTTGTTTCTGATTGTCTTAAGTTCTTTTTGCTTCCAGATTCCCTCGACTAATTCGGTCGAGGCCCGTGTGCAGGATCTATTGGCGGTCAAGGAAACGCGGCCGCCGGTTCTAGAAGATCAGGTCGCTCGGGAGGCTCGACGCCTCTTGGCAGCCTAGAAGAAGGAGGAGAAAGACGTTGCCAAGAAGCATCAAGTCCGTAAGGCCCTCGAGCGGGAGGCGTTGAAGAAGCGCCATCACCAACAGAGCCTCGACGGGCTCCCGCTCGAGGAGTCTCCCTCCGAGACGGTCTCGGGGGAGGACGATGACAGCGGCGACGACGACGCCTGGTCGCGGTATGACACCATGACTTCTCTGGCGCACCTCCCCAACGTGCGGCCCCTGCTGGAGCCCATTGGGGGGTCGACCTCCTAGGCGTCGAGGGAAGCCCTAGAGCCCATTGAGGGGGAGGGAGAGCCAGGGGAGAGAAGGGCCGGAGCAGGTCCTTCAGCGAGAGGAGATACCTCATCTGGGGCCTCGCGGAGGGGTCGGTGGCGCCGCTCCCGCGAGCCCGATCGCCTCGGGCTCAACCAGCGGTTGGAGCAGCGGCGTCGGTGTTAAAAGCCAGGGCACCATCGACGGGCGTGAGGACCCGAGGCCAACTAGCCTCGGCAGCGCAAAGGTCCTCCGATGCCCCGTTAGCCTAGGCTCCAAGGAGCATTCGACCGACAGAAGGCTCGATGGTAGGGCCGTCACAGGCGCCGCCGGGTGGCTCGGGCCTGCCGGGGTCTAGGCCCTTGGTTCCCTTATCCGGGTAAGTTTTTCACCCTGTTTTTCATGATCAGTGATCCCGTTCCTTGTTCTAATGCATTTGTTTGTCGCTCAGCCATAAGCGTAAGGTGGAGCTCATGGGTCCAACTCTCGTGAAGGCGCTCTGGTCGGGCGCCGCCCTGATGTTGCGGACGGCAGCCGACGACGCCGCCTGGGTTGCTAAGTACTAGGCTATGGCAGAACGGCTCAAGCTATGGGAGGCCGCTACCCAGTCGGGGGCAAGCACCCAGGAGGTCACTGGCTCTGATCCCGCCGTGCGGGGGTCAAGGCCGGCCGAGGCGGTCTCGGGCGAGGCCGGGCTCGCGGTGTCCAGCGCTGGTGGGTCAGAGCCTGGGTCGACCGCGATGACCCAAGCAACCGTCAAGGCCGCTGAGGCCGAAACATCCATCCGCGACGCGGGGCGGGCGGATGCTGAAAAGTTGAAGGAGGTGGTGGAGGCCCCGCCAAAGGCGGGGCAAGAGGCGGCGTAGCCGGAGGAGCCGCAGCCGCAGCAGGACCGGCCGACGGAGCCGGCGGTCGAGGTGGAACGGGGGGCAGTCGTGCCACCGCCTATCACACAGGCGGTGGTGTCGGCAGTCGAGGCGCCAGCCCCGCCGCAAGGGTTAACCCCGGCCCTGATCGACCTCACCATCGATGACTCTCCTGCTGACAAAGGAAAGCAGAAGGCGGACGTCGTGACGGGCGAGGCCTCGGATCGGCCTGGTACTCCTGCGGCGTTAGGGGATGACCAGGCCAAGGCATCAGCCAGGTGGCCTGACTTCACCGGGTTGACGCTTGTGCGGGCGGAGGAGGAGCTTCCGCGCTGGGGCCGGTCGACCCTCGAGTTCAGGGACACGTCTAACCCTAGCGCTGAGCCCTTCTTTGCGCTCGACGACAAGGACGAGGTGCAACACTAGGAGTACCTTGAGGGACTCCGAAAGCACTCGTTGCAGTCCCTGTGCATGGTCTCGGATACTTTGGTGTGGGGTATGTCAGAGGCCTTCAAGGTAAGCCAAGTTCGTTAGTCTTTCCCTGCGTTTTATCCTTCCCTTTTCCTTGGTTCTGACTTTTAAGTTTTAACTGTGGTCAGGAGCTCAAGGAGCGTTCCCGCCGCAAGTCGCTCTTCATTCATCATGAGAGTGGCGTGTGGGCGGCGCTTGCCCGTCAACGAGCCCTGGTCGAGGAAGCCAATGAGCGGCTATCCCAGAAGAGCGCCGAGATGAGCGAGCTCCGCGTTGCCCACGCGGTGGTTAGGGAGGAGGCGACGCTGGCCCGGGAAGCCGAGGCCAAGGTGCGTGAAGACACGGCAAGGGCTCTGGAAGAGGTGGCTAAATCTCGCGAGGACCTCGCGCCACTGCTGGCGCGTGTGAAGGAGCTCGAGGAGGATATCGCCTTAGTCGGCGGTCAGCGCAATGCCCTCAACGTCCTGGTCGGGATGGCGTCCACTCACGTCAGAACCTTGGAGGACGAGGTTGTGACGTTGACAGGGATGGTCTGAGAGAGGGACGAGGCTCTCTCGGGCGCTGGCCGGGAGGTTGAGGCGCTGAGGGCGGTGCTCCACGACAGGGACGAGGCTCTTTGAGCATCTAAGAAGATGTGCGGGGAGCTGCGTGATGAGGACATGGGTTGGCAGACCCACTCTAAGGGTAAGCCTCATAATACTTTAGGAATGCCAGATAATGATATCAGTACATATATTTTACGTTAATTAAAAGCTACTAGTCCATCAACCGGTACTCCCGCACGGGGTAGAATCAATATTAGTATGTGTTTTCTTTGTTTATTCTCTAATACAATAGGTATTGTAGATATTCAATAGTCCCTATCCAATTGTTATAAACTTATCTTAAACTAAATGTTTTTTATCTACATCCATAGTTTTTCCCCTTTGCATGTCACATCTGTGTAACTTTAATATGTATTTAGTTGAAACCGTAGCGGCTTAGCGTAAACTATGACGACTCTTGTTGCAGCCCATATCTTATACGACATAATGAATATAATTTTTTATCTTTAAATTTTAGTCTTATTAATTCCTACAAAACTTTTATTCTCAAATAAATTTGAAACTCTTGCACTTATAATTTATGTTATGAACTCTCCTTTTGTACTTTCTACAAACAAGAATTCTAGGTCATAGATTACACTCTTATGTATATGGCATAAATAAGCATTTATAACTTGCATCACATTGCATAACATCAATGCTAGAGCTTGAATTGAGATATAGGATGGGGTAGCGGTGCAATATCAAGAAGATATTAATATCTTAGCTTTACAATGATTGTTTACTCTAAAGAAATCTTAAAGGATAGAAGTGGTAATTAGTAATCCATTCCTCAACCTCATCCCGCCTCTATTTAGAAAATAGAATAGATTCAATGACTATTATTATTATTATACTGTACCGAACTAATGGCCAGCTGTTTTTGTGAGAGTTTCTAATATTTATCTTTTTTTCCCTAGCGGGTCTCATGAAGATTAGCGTAAAGGCTCCATTAGGCACCTCTAGTTAGAACTTCTTACATTTATCATTGTTAGTGTGATATGTATTTAGTTGAAACCTAAGCTTAAGTTATATACTTATATAAGATCTTGTTGCATCCATTTTTTAACTTCTCTAGTCTATATTTTAGCTTTCAATTTTTTATCTATTTGTTATAATTTTTTATCCACGTGTTAAGTTGCAAATCTATCTCTTATTTTGTTATATCAAATAATTATATAGCACTTAAAATTATATGTGAAGTACTATTGTTTTACAAAATATACAACACTCAAGATGTTATTTTGTTATATCAAATAATTATATGTGAAGTACTATTGTTTTACAAAATATATAGCGCTTAAAATTAAATGGCTAATATTGATATGTATAGAGTTATTTAAGATAACAGCTTAAAAATATTATTATCATGGAGTTTTAATATAACTTAAAGTGAAATTGTTGGTGCCATTGTTATATAGTTTGTTAAGAAATATTTTTCACTTTATAAGCTATTAAAATAAAACATGTATGTATCCTAATATATACATGTTTACTTGGTTTACATGGTGGTACATATCATTATGTCTACTTTTAAGTTTTTACAGTGGTACAGTGTGTAATTTAGAAATATATGTAACATACTTTATAGATATTGAATTAGTTTTAGTAATAGTTTACATGTAGAATTGAGAAATATTTTTTCTATATTTTATATAACAACTAAGATGGATAATTTAGCTAAAAAGTAGATGGTTTTACATCATAATATCTTTCATAATAGCAATGGTAGGTAATTTATAAAAATATTAGGTGTTACTTTTAATTCTCTTACACAATGTTAGAGTTTACATACAAAATTAGGAGTTATTCAAAAGTATCTTTCATAAGACATAGGTGGGTAATTTAGATGCTAATTTAGTTATTTTGATTTTTCTTTCATGACGACAAAAGTGGGTAATTTAAATAGAAATTTAGGGGGTTATTTTGAATTATGTTCCATAATGGCAGGGTGGGTAATTTATATGCAAGATTAGGGTGTTACTCTATTATATATTTTATAATGGCAGATGTGGGTAATTTTTTATAAATCAAAATCGATCCAATGGTTATTATTTATGATGGTGATTAGGGTCTACCAAATTTAAATGTTTTTTATTATTATGAGAATTTCTAGGATTTAGTTTTTTCTTAGTGCTTTTGGTGGGAATTAATGTGGAGCCTCCGTTGGGACCTCTAGTTAGTAATAGTAACATAAGATTTTTTTAATATTTCAGGAATGTCAGAAAATGATATCAGTACACCAAGATTCAGAAACTATCAAACAAAGCCGGCGTCAACGTGTGCTAGTGTTCATGCTGTTCTTTTGTCTACTGCAAATTTCGGAAAAGACAAGTGCCACTGCCAGCCAGCAGCCTGGCTATCGCCCTAACCTCCGTTAAGCCACAGGAGCAACGGCTTTGCCGCGGCATCGTGCGTCGCCTCCACGAAGTAGTAGAAGAGCGCACGGCCGTTCCTCTCATCGACGGTCACGTACCCGCTGTACTGGTCGAGGCCGACGCCGCCGCCCGGCCGGCCGCGCAGCGCTGTAATCTTGTCGGCCGCCTTCTGAGCGTTCTGGTCAGTACCAGAGTGCTCTGATTTCAGGCTGCTAGTGGCCGTGAAGGCCAGCTCGTCATGTAAACTGAGCGCATTGCCACTGCTCCTTCTGGACAGGATAAATTCTCTTAGTCGAGCCTCTTGTGACGAATTTGCGTGTGATCCCACCAAGCAGACGAGAAGAAAACAGAGGCAGACGGAGGTGTCCCTCATATTTTTCTGAGGATTATAAACTGATAAAGCTTAGTGGTTGCGAAGATAACCAAGATCTGGCAGCTGTTTATATAGGTCCGGCCGTCCGGGATATAATACCGGGAATGTTTTTTTTTTTTGAAAGAACAGGAGGGGCAAGGAGCCCCTACTGGATTTAAATTAAAGGCAAACAAGGTACAGAGTACAAAAAAAAAGCCAGTCACTGACAGAGAAAGAACAGCAAGGGGGTGCCTAAGAGAGCAGCTAATACCGGGAATGTTTGAACGTATTGAGCATAAAAATTTGAGCAACAACATTTTTTAAACCTGGTGGAGAAGATTTCTGTCATGTGGGGCATGACGTACACCAGGCGCCGGCGAGCCCGGGACATCAGGCAAGCAGCTGAACGCGCGGCCAGAGCGGCATCGGCGCAGGAGGAAGCCACCACGAGTGGCTAGGAAGGAAATTAGATTACTTTCCCTGCTTTATTCCCTTAAGATTAGGAGGTGCTGTTTCCCTAATTTTAGAAAAGGTTGTTGCCTAGTGTGATAGCGGGTTGGCTATTAAGTCTGTAATCTCGTGAACAATTAAATCAATCAACATTGTTATCGTCTAAAACTATCTCTCTCTTCAACCAAGCCTGCGGCGGAGGGGTAAACCTCGCCGGAGAAGACGGATCGCGACTACAAACTACGTAGTCGGGGTCGTGCTATCCTAGGGTTTGACGCCCTTGACAACCTGGTATCACGGTCACACCGATCCTCTTCTTCATCCACTGCCGAACCACCACCAGCCGCCACCACCAACCACCGCCAGCGCGTCACCTCCCCCGTCGTACGTCGCCTCCTGTTCCACCAGCGTCATGGGGGACGATCTGAAGGCGTCCATCGAGGCGCTCACCAAGAACATGGAGCTGCTGCAGAAGTCCACGGAGAACATGCAGAAAGTCCATCGAGGCCAACGCCAAGGCGATTCACGATCTCGCCACCACCGGTTCCTCGGCCTCAGGAGGGCAACCAGGCACCGACGAGCACCATCAAGACCGGACGCCTAAACACTGACGTCCCGAGTTCCCGCGCTACGACGGCAATACTGATCCGCTCATCTTCATCAACAAATGTGAATCCTTCTTCTTGCAGCAGCGCATCATGGTGGAGGAGCGCGTGTGGATGGTGTCGTACAATCTTCAAGAGGGGGCGCAGCTCTGGTACATGCAGGTCCAAGAGGACGAAGGCACACGGACCTGGCCACGTTTCAAGGAACTTCTCAATCTGCGCTACGGCCCCCCTCTCCGCGCGGCACCCTTCTTCGAGCTGGCGGCCTGTCGTCGCACGGGGACGGTGGAGGACTACCAAGATCGGTTCCAGGTGTTGCTGCCCCGCGCCGGGCGCGTCGAGGAGGCCCAGAGGGTGCAACTCTTCACGGGAGGACTCCTGCCTCCGCTCAGCCTTCAAGTCCAGATGCAGAACCCGCAGACCCTTGTGGTTGCCATGAGCCTTGCTCGGCAATTTGAGCTCATGGGGCAATACACTGCCGCCCCAGCACCGTCCAAGGCCTTGACTCGAGGCGTCCTACCCACGCCGGGAGTGCATCTAGTCCTGCCCTAGCCGGCCAGAGCACTGGTGCCCACGGCGTCCGTCGAAGGTCGTCCCGTCCGCCGCCTCAACCAGACCGAGCAAGAGGAACGCCATCGCCTCGGACTGTGTTTTAATTGTGATGAGAAATACAGTCGCGGGCACAACAAGGTATGCAAGCGCTTGTTCTTTGTGGACAGCGTCGAGGAGGACGATGATGGCGCAGACAGCGAGGCGACACAGGACATGGAGGCGCCCACGTTCTCCCTCCACACCGTCGCTGGTGTGCTGACCAACGCCACACTCCTGTTGCGCGTGGTGGTGGGCGCCGCCTCCCTCATGGCCCTGGTTGACACGGGGTCGACACACAACTTCATCGGGGAGGAAGCTGCTCTCCGCACCGGCCTCCACATCTAGCCACGGCCGCGACTGACCGCCACGGTGGCCAACGGCGACAAAGTCGCCTGCCCGGGTGTCCTCCGGCGCACGGCCATCTCCATCGACGACTTGGACTTCAGCGTCGACCTCTACGTCATGCCGCTCACCGGGTACGACATGGTCCTCGGTACGCAATGGATGGCACCACTGGAGCACATCACCTAAGACGTCCCCGCGCGGACTATGTCCTTCACGCTCCACGAGCGTGACATCTGCTGGCATGGGGTGGAGTCCCCGTTCGGTGCGCGCGCCCACTCCGTCGCCACGATCGGCTCCCTCCTCGACGACCTGCTCTCCATGTTCGATGACGTCTTCGCCGAGCCGACCGGGCTCCCTCCATCGCACGCCCGTGACCACGCCATCATCCTCAAGCCTGACACCGCCCCAGTCGCCGTGCGCCCCTACCGGTACCCCGCGGCCCACAAGGACGAATTGGAGCGGCAGTGCGCCGCCATGATCGCGCAGGGCATCGTTCGGCGCAGCGACTCGGCATTTTCATCGCCAGTTCTCCTCGTCAAGAAGGCAGATGGCTCCTAGCGGTTCTGCGTCGACTACAGAGCACTCAACTTTCTCACCATCAAGGTCGCCTTCCCCATCCCAGTCATCGACGAGCTCCTGGACGAGCTTCATGGGGCGCGCTACTTCACCAAGCTGGACCTGCGGTCCAGGTACCACTAGGTGCGGATGCATCAGGAAGACATCCACAAGACCGCCTTCCGCACCCATGATGGCCTCTACGAGTTCCTGGTGATGCCGTTCGGCTTATGCAACGCCCCGGCAACCTTCCAGACCCTCATGAATGACGTGCTGCGACCGTTCCTTTGCCGGTTTGTTCTTGTCTTCTTTGATGACATCCTAATATACAGCTCGACGTGGGCGGATCACCTGCGCCACATCCGCGCCGTCCTCTCCGAGCTACGACGGCACCAACTCTTCCGTCTCCTACCTCAGCCACATCATTTTGGAGGCAGGCGTCGCCATGGACCCGGCCAAGGTGCAGGCCATCCATGACTGGTCGACGCCTCGGTCGGCTCAAGCGGTGCGGGGCTTCCTCGGCTTGGTGGGCTACTACCGCAAATTCGTCCACAACTACGGCATGGTCGCCGCTCCCCTGACGACGCTACTCAAGAAGGACGGGTTCTTCTGGTCCCCAGAGGTGGCCGCGGCTTTCGACACCCTCAAGTCCGTGGTCACCTCGGCGCCGATCCTCGCCATGCCCGACATCACCAAGCCGTTCATCGTCGAGTGCGATGCCTCCACGTATGGCTTCGACGCAGTCTTGATCCAGGAGGGGCACCCGATCGCATTCTTTAGCAGGCCCGTCGCGCCCCGCCACCGCGCTCTCACGGCCTACGAGCGTGAGCTCATCGGCCTCGTCCACGCCGTTCGCCACTGGAGGCCATACTTGTGGGGCTGCCGCTTTGTCGTCAAGACGGACCACTACAGCCTCAAGTACATGCTTGATCAGAGGCTAGCAATGACCCCTCAAGACCATTGGGTGGGCAAGCTCTTGGGGTTTGATTTCTCGGTGGAATACAAGCCGGGAGCTGCCAACGTGGTGGCCGACGCCCTGTCACGCCGCGACACGGAGGAGACCGGGACCATATTGGCGCTCTCGGGTCCCTGTTCGACTTCATCACGTGTCTCCGTCAGGCCCAGCTCACCGACCCGGCCCTCGTCACGCTTCAGGCCGATGTGCAAGCTGAAACACGCCAGGACCCATGGACCGTGGTTGATGGCATGGTTCAGTTCGGCGGGTGCCTCTACATACCTCCGGCGTCCCCCCTGGTTCAGGAGATCGTGGCCACGGTGCACGAGGAGGGCCACGAGGGCGTTCACCGCACTCTCCACCGGCTGCGTCGTGACTTCCACTTCCCTAACATGAAGCAGGTTGTCTAGGATTTTGTGAGAGCTTGCGCCACTTGTCAGAGGTACAAGTCGGAGCACTTGTACCCCGCCGGGCTGCTGCTGCCCCTGCCGGTGCCGCAAGGGGTGTGGACGGACATCGCCCTCGACTTCGTCGAAGCTCTACCGCGCGTCAAGGGCAAGTCGGTCATCCTCACCGTGGTGGACAGGTTCAGCAAGTACTGCCACTTCATATCGTTGGCGCACCCCTACTCGGCGGAATCCGTCGCCCAGGCGTTCTTCTCTAACATCGTCCGCCTGCATGGTGTTCCGCAGTCGATGGTGTCCGACCACGATCCGGTCTTCACGTAAACGTTCTGGCGCGAGCTGATGCGCTTGGTGGGCACGAAGCTGCACGTCCACTGCCTTCCATCCTCAGTCGGATGGGCAGTCCGAGGCGGCGAACAGGTGCCTCACAGGTGAACAGTGGCTCCGCTGGCTCCCTTGGGCGGAGTTCGTCTTCAACACCGCCTACCAGAGCTCTCTCCAGGACACTCCGTTCCGGGTCGTCTACGGTCGTGACCCTCCCTCCATCCGGTCCTATGAGCCGGGTGACACTCGTGTGGCGGCGGTCGCCAAGAGCATGGAGGAGCGAGCTGCGTTCCTTGAGGACGTGTGCTATCGCCTTGAGCAGGCCCAGGCGCTTCACAAGCGGCACTATGACAAGCAACACCGAGAAGTGTCCTACAATGTGGGAGATTGGGCGCTCCTCCGACTTTGCCACCGAGCTCCAGCATCCCTGCAGCAGCCGGTCACGGGCAAGCTGAAGCCCAAGTTCTACGGCCCCTACCGCGTCACAGAAATCATCAACGACGTCGCGGTGCGGCTTGAGCTACCACCCCACGCCCGTCTCCATGATGTCTTTCATGTTGACATCCTCAAGAAGTTCAACGGACCCCGCCGCCGACTCCACCTGTGCTGCCACCGATCCACTACGGCGCCGTCACTCCAGAACCCGAGCGTGCTGTTCGGTACCGCCTTGCTCGAGGCGTTCGTCAGGTCCTGGTGCAGTGGAAGGGCCAGTCCGCAGCGTCGGCCACATGGGAAGACGTCGAGCCATTCCTCGCTCGGTTTCCGGCATTTTAGCTTGAGGACGAGCTGAACCTTGAGGGGGGGGAGAGATGTCATGTGGGGCATGACGTACACCAGGCGCCGGCGAGCCCGGGACATCAGGTGCGCAGCTGAACGCGCGGCCAGAGCGGCATCAGCACAGGAGGAAGCCACCACGAGTGGCTAGGAAGGAAATTAGATTACTTTCCCTGCTTTATTCCCTTAAGATTAGGAGGTGTTGTTTCCCTAATTTTAGAAAAAGGCTGTTGCCTAGTGTGATGGCCGGTTGGCTATTAAGTCTGTAATCCCGTGAACAATTAAATCATTCAAGATTGTTATCGTCTAAAACTATCTCTCTCTCCAACCAAGCCTGCGGCGGAGGGGTAAACCTCGCCGGAGAAGACGGATCGCGACTACGAACTACGTAGTCGGGGTCGTGCTATCCTAGGGTTTGACGCCCTTGACAATTTCGTCTGCCCATGCTGAATTAACTAGGCCATTCAACGGCTGAACCTTGTCGAGTTCCTCACAAGCTTAACGGAGTATACAATTAAGACCAAAACAAATTTTGGCTTGTAGTACTAGTTCCTTATAATTTTATCCACGGTTATCTATTCTTGATTGTCATTGTGTTTGTTAGAACAGTGTCCCGGAAGGTTCCAGTTTGATGTATAGTGGAATTCTTGAGCAGGAATAGTCCCCACTTGAAAATAAAACACGGCTAGTCCTAACTTTCCCGAGAAGACGACGGTCATCATATGAGCGTACTCCATAACCATTGAACCATAAACTAATTGGTAATATAACAAACTTCAGATCCATATCAAAAGATTCGCACACTAAGTCCTGAACAGTTTTGTGTTTATCATTGTCCTTACCTGAACATATTCTGGAGATATGCGCGTTTGATTTTTTTTAACAAGATGTGCAAATTTATATAGGCAATTCGTTTGATGAGACAATTAGTCACACATTTATGTATTACAGTAATCTCTATTATTAAAGGCAGCTTGATTGCCCACAGGCGTGTAACTCATTCTCTTCTCCTTAATAAAATACGGGTATACACCCGATCATGAAAAAAAGGCAGAATATCCAACACCTTTATATAATCTTTTCAGCTGAAGCGAGGAAGTTATTAGAAAAAAAAGAGAGGTAATGCATATGTAGCATTACAGTAATGGGATAAGTTTTGGCACCATCCCATTAGTCTGATGCACAGTTTTGGCAAGCTGGTGGCCAAATGTCTCGCAGAAAGACTGTCGCTTGAGTTGGACCGCTTGGTACTCCCTAACCAGAGCGTGTTCATAAGAGGTCGACGCATCCATGACAACCTCCGTACGGTGCAGCTATCGGCCAGAGCAATTCATGCAAAAAAAGGCCCCGTGCATTCTTCTCAAGATCGACATTGCTAGGGCCTACGACTCCTTCTCGTGGCCTTTCTTGCTGGAAGCCCTCCACACTTGGGCTTCAATGTGCGGTGGAGGGAATGGATTTCTATCCTGCTGTCGTCGGCAAGCACTCGCATTTTGCTCAATGGCAGGCCCGGAAACCGTATCTATCATGCTCGTGACCTCCGCCAAGGAGACCCGCTGTCGCCAATGTTATTCGTCATCGTCATGGATGCTTTGAACAGGTTTATCATCTGGCTTGATTACCGACTATTTCTTTCACCGGTCGCTTGCCCTTTGATCAAATATCGAGCGTCCCTTTATGCGGATGACTTGGTGCTCTTCACCAACCCGACACCAGAGGACCTTAACCTTATAGCTGTGGAAGAGGCTCTCCAGATCTTTGGGAATGCTTCAGGACTCTTTACTAACCTGGAGAAGTGTGTAGCAACCCCAATCTCGCCTGCTCAACAGACCATATTGCGGTGCTTTCAGAGTTCTTCCCCTGCCCGATTGTTGACTTCCCGTGTCGCTACCTAGGAGTCCCGCTCTCGGTTCGCAGGCTCAAAAAGAGTGACAAGCAGTACTTAATCGATGCTGTCGCTGCTCAGATTTGGGGTTGGAAGGGAAACATGTTAAATGAAGCAGGCAGGACAACGCTCGTCAAGTCGACACTATCAGCGATCCCTATGCACCTGTCAATAGTCGTGTGCCTCTCCTCTTGGACCATTGAGGCGATCGATCGCCGTCGCCGGGCCTTCCTTTGGAGTGGGAGAGACACCGTCGCCGCAGCCGCAGGCCGTTGTTGGGTTGCCTGGCCAACCGTCTGCCGGCCTCGCGAGCTAGGTGGCCTAGGTGTTGCTGATTTGAGAATGATCGGGATCGCTTTCCAAGTCAGGTGGCAATGGCTGGACCGGACTGCCCCGAACTCATGCTGGGCGGGTCTGCCAGCAAATCATGAGAAGGCGGTTGCTGCCGTGTCTCAAGCGCCGACTTTCTCGGTGCTTGGAGATGGCGAGTCAACCTTGTTTTGGCACGACAGATGGATCAGTGGAAGAAGCATCGAGGAATTTTTTTTTTTTTGCGAAACAAACATCGAGGAATTGGCACCGGCCCTGTTCGCCGCAGAGCGGGACGCTGGCCACCCTAGGTACGTCGCTCAGGCACTTCACCAGAGGGCGTGGGGGTTCGAGACATTGCCGGGGCTCTGACGGTGCAGGTGCTTCTGGATTATGTTCACGTTTGGGAGCTCTGCTGGCGTTGGTCAAATGACGGGTGCTACTCTTCGGCATCAGTTTACACAGCCATGATCATTGGCTCGTCGAGACCGTTGGGTGCTAAACAACTATGGAAGACCAGCGCACCTTCGAAAGTTAAAAACTTCTTCTGGCTTTGCTTTGCACGGAAGATGTTTGGACTGCTGAGAGGAGGCGGAGGCACGGCTTGCAGGACACTGACGTATGTGTGCTTTGCGACCAAAGCCCTGATACTCTGGATCACCTTCTCCTCGGGTGCGTCTTCAGCAGGGAGCTGTGGTCAGCCATGCTCAGGAAGCTGCATTTGGACCACGCCATTTCAGTAAGCCATGATAACATCTTCGTCTGGTGGCTGCGGGAGAGGAAATCGGTGCCTAAGATTGCTAGATCGGGTTTCGACTACCTGTTCTTCTGGATCAGCTGGTCCATATGGAAGGAGCGCAATGCTAGGACGTTCAGAGGCCCATCGACTCAGCCAACGAATCTGTTATCTAGAATCGTGGAGGAGGCGCGAGAGTGGTCCCTGGCAGGGTACAGGAAGCTGAGCATGCTGCTTCTGCTGCTGTAGTTGGAGGAGCCTTTTCGCTTTGTGGCAAATTTGGTTTGTAATATTGCCCAGTGTTTTATTGGTCCTTGGAAACTGATGGTAATTCTCATTACCATCGGAAGCCTGCTCCTGTAATCCAAAATTCTACTTCCTCTTAATGAAAAACGTGCAACGGTCGCAAAAAAAATTATGGGATATAGTCACAATAAAGGAAAAGTTATGGGCTAAGTAGTCCGAATCTCATACGATGGGGTACTACAACATTGTGGAGTCAACATCCACCAAAAGTTACTTTTTTCACAATTCAACTTACTCATCACAAACTTTAGGCAAAAAAAAAATGCAACGACTGTGATTCTAAGATAATCATCCTGCAAAAGGAAGGCTGTGAAATTCTCTTTAGTCATTTTGAGATGAACACCAACTGGGCACCCATTACAAAGCTTCTCAGCAAACGTCGTTGTTTAAGCCACAAGATCATGAGCTCAATGTACTACTAACTCATTCTTTAAGCTTGTGTATACGCAACGAGACATTGTAATAAGGAAGTAAAGAAAAAAGGACATGATCAATCTTCCCAAACGGAAGAAGTGGAAATGTTTTTTTGATGAAACTGGAGGGGGCGAAGCCCCTACAAGGAATTTATTGAACGACGGCTCAGTTCTTCAGTTTGGGGTCACAGGCCAGTAGGGGGCCTGTACTTGGGATCATCAGGAGGGAGCATGTTCTTCAAGAAAGCGTAGAGCAGAACAAGTGATCTCTTTGGCTGGAAGGTAGGGACCAAATGGCCAGCAGCCCTCACTGACGCAAACGTAAAGCCTCCTTGGTATTGCTGAATATAGCCTCCCACCTACGTCCATTGGCATCCCACATGAAAAAAAAATCCCAAATTACATCTGAATCGAAACTATTTCTTTTCTATTCTAATCCTTCTTTAATTACCTCACTGTCAGGGGTGTACCAAGGGTGCCACTTTGTCGTGATGGTTAGATTGAGGTCATTGACAGAATACCGCGTTGCCAAAAGTGAGCATACGGAGTCAAAATCACCACTGCAAAACATTTCAGGGGGAAAATGGTTATGCACTTGTATGCTTCATTCTGGTTGGTGAAATTTGAACTATCATGTGTTCTTTTCATTGTCTATGCAGAAGGCATAAATTCAACAGTACCTATATATCCATACTTTTAGCCCATTATTGACCAGCCTTTTGATGATTGGCACCATGGACTCGGGGGCATCGCCCCAGTCCCAAATTACTTGACTGAACCAAACATAAAGAGTACACTAGGCATCAGACGGGGCTGGCTGAGAATGCAAATAAACGCGCAGCATCCAAACAAGCATTGGGGGACGGCACTTACCTGCAGCCTGTCCAATTGGTGTCGACTCGAGCGTGCAGAGCTTGCTTCACCGCGTGGTTGTTAAGGTACGGCTCGATGTAGTGGTAGCTGCACGGGTCGTAGCCGGGCAATGACTGACACACCAGAAAGAAATTGCAATCATCAACACACCTTTGTAGTGCAGAGATGACACGAGAATGAAGAGGGTGTCCGATGGATGTTACGTACGTGGCTGCTGGCGAAATAGGTGCCGTTGTCAGACTGCAGGCACACCGGCGCGTAGATGTCGTATCTATCGTAGGTCCCTCTCGTGAACGAGTGCGCCGCATTGAAGCAGTGATGGTCGTCGGCCGGGGTGAAGGTGCAGTTGGCGAGGATATTCGCCCAGGCCTCGTCGGAGATCACGCCGTGGGTCCACAGGAACTCGAGTGCTCCCTTATCGTTCATGAAGTCGTCAAGCAACGGGTTGCCGAACTAGTTAATCAAGCCACATATAAGAGTGAGAAGAGATCGCCGACGCACGCATGCAGTTAACTAAGTAGCTAGCTAGGCATGCACTCACGAAGATGCCCTGGAGGTTGATGCGAGTCAGCAGGCCCGGGAAGCGGTTCATGTACATGATGACGGTGGCGAGCTGCGGCACGTAGTGCCCACCGTAGCTCTCGCCGGTGATGTAGAAGTCGCGGCCCTCGTACTCGGGGAACCTCTCCAACCACTTGACCAGGAACACGTACGTGTCCTCGGCGGTCCTCTGGTCGCCTTCTGTGTCGTAGTCGGTGGCGTTCCTCGAGAAGGAGAATCCGACGCCCGTAGGCGACTCCAGGAAGAGCACGTTAGCCACTGCAAGCAAGCACTCTAATCAGTCACACTGCCAAATTCTACCACGATCTATGCTACGTCACGTACGGTTGTTCCACGAGTGTTTGTTCCTTCTCAGCGTCTTGCCGTCGGGGTTGACACGGAAGGGGCCCAGCTCCTTCATGGCCCCGAATCCCAGAGACGAGCATCCTGGCCCTGCACATACACGCCGATCGAACCGTCCATGAAACCGATCGAACCGTCCATGAAACGGCCGGTAAAACAACTCGTCGTCCTGGACGACGACGACAACTATGCTGCTGACCCGGCAGGCCATGTTTAACTAATTACCTCCGTTGAGCCATAGGATGAGCGGCTTAGAGGTGGCGTTGTAGGGGGACTCGACGAAGTAGTAGAACAGCTCGCGGCCGTGCTCCTCGTTCACCGTCACGTACCCGGAGTACTGCCGGAAGTTGACCCGCGGCGGCTGGCCCGGCAGCCCCAGGATCCTGTCGGCTTCCTTGCTGCCGCTTGCCGGGCCCTTGCAGCGGTTGGGCAGATGGGCGAAGGCGTTGGGGTCGGCCCATGGGTCGGTTTCTTCGGCCTCGATCGCGCTGGCCCTCTTCGACAGTCTTTTCAAGGCCCTGGACGACAGGAACTTGCTCAGCCGAGCCTCCTGCGACACCTCGGCGAGTGATGTGCCCAGGAGAATGGTGAGCGAGAGGAGGAAGAAGGTGGTCGTCGTCCTCATCTTTGCGGAGAGAGGAGGAAATGCCGTGAGGTGTTGTGTTGGTGTTGGCGGTCTTGATGTGGTTTTTATAGGTGCATTCAGAATTTATTAGATGGGATGGGAAAAGAAGCAAGCTGAGATACTGACGCATACAATTGCGACTCGGATTCTCCGAAGATGCTCTGGATTCTCCAAGAAGAGTTTTCATTAAGTAGCTATTATCCATGGTCGATTCGAATTTACCCGTCGCCATCAAATAACTAGGCGTAAATTGCGATCTTATATAGGCCAAGGTGAAATCTCTCAGAATCCACGCCCAAGCTAATCATGTCATCATCCATTGCATTTTGCGTCACTGCTTTTGACAATTCTGGACGCTAGCAAAAAGACTTCATCATGCTTCGTTCAATCCTTTCCGTTAAAAATAATTTTCGCCCTAGATTACACTAGTATAGTGCCCGTGCTAACGTCACGGTTTTATTTCACGAAAACATATGAAAACAACCAAACGACGATATTTTTTCATAGTTCAACTTTTACACAATTATATATGAGCATATGTATAATTTGAAAACACTTATGCATAACAAGACATAATAATAATAATAAAGTTCTCAACACTACACACTGCAGACCGGACTACCTGGATTTATGTGAAAGTATGTCATATGAGAATAACTAAGTGTCGAAATAAACCTGAGACCGGACGGAAACTTGCAAGGTTTCGGATTGTAGTGTTTTCCGTCTGTGTTGATTAAGGACCGACCGTTGTTGGGCCTCGAGTCATGTTGAACGCATGCCTCACATTTAGCTGGCCGAATAATGTACCTTTCGACCGCGAAGCTGGGAGATTATTCGGGCCGAGTGGATTGCCCGCAACGCACTGTACCGGAGCAGTAGTGGCAGGGTACGGGGGCGCGATGATAAGGCCAAAGAGCAGTCGGGCGGCCCCCGGGTACATGTGGTTCCTAGCAAGCTCGAGACTTTACCTGAATGGTTGACTCGGTGACCAATACCTCACTTTAGCGGGTGAGTGAGGTTTGTGTGAGGAATAAATCACCAGCTGGTTAATAATCGATTCGAATCGCCATCGTTCACTGGATAGTGAATACTTGACTTGAGCTACTTCATCGTAGTAATATTGATGAAACACTTGGATAGTTATGTGGAAGATGACATGGTAATTATTGTTAATAAGCATTGGTAATCCTTACTTGCTTAATTATATATTACTCTAGCACAGATGCAAACATAGTTGACAGGGTAATAAAGATTAAATTACTGCATACTTTTAGAAAAGAATTGTTAAGATGAAAATGCTTTTCTTGCAAATGAGTCAGCTACCCCACCGGAAAGCCTATCATGATCCTTGGTGTCATTTTATTTTGATTCTGTCGGGTAAGTCTAGCCGAGTACCTTCTCGTACTCAGGGCTTCGTTCCCACTTGTTGCAGATGGGCAGATGTATTACGGCTACTGTATTAACTGCCTCTATCCTACGATGGGCGAAGCTTAGGACCATGGGCAATGGTCATTCGTTACTTCTCGTCTGTTGCTTTTGCTGGAGATGATTACAAGCTGGCACTTTATTTCAAAACGCTGTGTGTGTGCGTGATTTGAACTACTGCTTCCGCTACTTTTATTCGAACCTGGTTTGTAATAACTATGTTTAAACTCTGATGCATTTTATGCCACGAACTTTTATGTAACTTATGATGGTGACCGCTAAACTTAATACAATCTTAGCTGTTATGTGAAATGGTTTGAAATCCGTCGAGATTTCACGGACTACCGGGTTATACGAGCTTAAGTTTGTTAAATTGTCCTCCCGTTGGATGATTTTCCTACTTAATCTCGTATAATTGGGCGGTTCTGTTACAGCTGGCATCGGAGCATGGTTTAACGTGATTACTGTTCATAAGTGTATTTAAAACAAAATTTTGTTTAAAAAGTGTGATTTTAAAACAAAAGGTGTGCCAGTGGTCATATCCTGTATGCCTAGTTAAGGACTCTAGGTGGCTATTTAAGTACTAACTTGGGGTTCTTGCACCATATTTCTCTTTCGTTGCTCATACGGCGTGCTATTGTATGGGTGCCACTTAATTGAGTGGTAATGTATGGATCAGTTACCTCTACGCTTTGGTAAGTGTGAGCTGTGAGAGCATGATCGGATACACCGCCGATCTAGGGAGAGTGCTTATATGATACTGGAGTACTTACATGTTTTACGTATGTTTTTACAAAAGTGTCGCATGTGTGGTTGTTCCGTCCGTTGAGGCGATGCCGTCAATAGGACGATGTGTTTGGGTAGTTATTACCATTGTACACGCATATGAGGATTCGTGTAGAGCGTGTAGGTAGATTTACTGCTTTCATGCATTTATGGGGAATGGGCTGAAATAAATTTTCTGCAGGTACATAACAGTGTTTATCGTGTAGATCGAATTAGTTACGTATATGAGGGATCGTTTGTATGCCACCGAATTCATCATTAGATGTCTTTATTTTCTAAGTTTGTGAGAACGTAAGACTCGCGCATGCATCATACTGCCTGTGCATTTTATTCATAACATGCATTCCTCTCCTTATAAAAGGATTATCTCAGTTTGATAAAAGTGACATCAACTTAAAATATGTTCTCATCGGGTAATTTAAAACTTGTGCTATAGATGGCCCGCACGAAGCAGACTGCCCCGTAAGTCCACTGGCGGAAGAGCACCCCGTCACCAGATGGCCCCGCGGGAGCGCCGCAGCACGGACACTTTTCTAAGCGAGTTTGGCATGTCCACCTTGCTTTGGAGAGTGCTCTATGATGTGGGGTATCCGAAGGGTCAAGAGCCGGTGTACTCTTGGAGTGAGAGCCAGCTAGCTGAGGATGGACTTGCAGTAGTGGAAATCACCGTCCCTGCTCTTGGTGATGCGCCAGAATGGGATGGTTGGCATTTGGAGTTTGAAGGACGCACTCCGGTTGAGGGTGCAGAGGGCGTAGCCTTTCACGTCATCCGAGACATAATGAGCAGGTTTCCCAATGAGTTGGCAGCCGCTTTGGCCGGTACTTTTTCGAGAGATGATCCTCGTGATGCCATTTGGGTGCAACCGCAAAGAAGTACCCTAGTTAGAGGCCCAAGTGAAGGACGGGCTAGCGACAACCACGCAATGAGTGCCATGTATGCAACCATCAGAGCATACCAGGGTCTTGAGAGCACCTATTGGACCTTGACTGGCCTGCGTGGCGATGACCGGCTTAAAGCAAGGAAGCAGAAGAAGAAGCAAGCACGTGCTATAGCTAGCTTGCAGGAGCAGTTGGCCGACATGAGCTTGCAGCGAGACCAGGCTCTCGAGAGAGGTGAGAGTGCCATGCAGCGGGTGCAGACATTGACTCAGGCTAACAGAAATGCAGACCGCATGATGGGACAGCTAGTGCAGGAAAGGAATGAAGCCTGGAACGAGAGGGTTAAGTCTGAAGATGATGAAGCATGTGGGTACCAATATCCGTGCCAGATTCAATGACTTTGTCAGTGATTGTTTGAAACAAGAAAAGAATAACAACGCCTACACTGCATCTAAGAGTCGTAAGAGAGTGTTTGAGTCAGGACCATCACAGTCCAGAGTTGTTACTGCAAATCGTCCTTCTTATCGTCTATCCGCACCTGGTGCAAGGTTCAGCCCTCCACAGCATAAGACCCAGAACTACAAGGGACCACAGAAGTCATACAAGATGGTCGTGCCGCCAGCAAAGATCACCGCAGCTACAGAACAGAGTAACTCCAAGGGAGCTATAGGATCTGCTGGTACAGTGAAGGGGCCCTGCTACAATTGTGGTCAGCCAGGCCACTTTCAAAGTTCTGCCCTTATCCGCCTAAAAAGAAGCAACAGACTTACACTGCTCGTGTACACCATACCACCGTTGATGAGATTCCTAAGGGAGAGCCTGTAACTGCCGGTAAGTTTCTTGTTAACCATCACCCTGTAGTTATTCTATTTGATTCTAGATCCTCACATTCTTTTATGAGTCAAGCATTTGCACGGAAGCATGAACAACTATGCACAGAATTGAGTTATGGTTATCGCATAAGTTCAGCAGGGGCTGATGTGTTAACCAATAAGATGGTTAAAGGGGCAACCCTTGAGTTAGGTAGTCGGAAGTTTCGAGTGAACCTGATATTTATGCCTGGACTAGTTTTGGATGTAATAATAGGAATGAACTGGATGAAGAACTGGGGGGCAGTCATAGATACAAGCAGTCGGATGCTTACCCTTAAGGATCCCCAGGCAGAGGGTACTTTCCTAGTACCATTACCTAGAAGAACAGACCTTGTGAGTGTGACCTGTGCTATGGAAGTTGTTCCTATCCACCAGATCCTGGTAGTGTGTGAGTTCCCGGATGTGTTTCCAGACGAGTTACCTGGCCTTCCTCCAGATAGAGATGTTGAGTTTGGAATCGAGTTGATTCCCGGAACAGCTCCTATTTTGAGGAGACCTTATCGGATGCCTCCGGATGAGTTAGCTGAGCTGAAGAAGTAACTGGAAGAACTGTTAAAGAAGGGGTTTATCCGACCGAGTAAGTCAGAATGGGGATGTCCTGCCTTGTTCGTGAAGAAAAAGAAAGAGGGTACTCTGAGAATGTGTGTGGATTATCGACCTCTTAATGCTGTAACTATTAAGAATAAATATCCTTTGCCTCATATTGACGTTTTGTTTGATCAGCTGGCTAAAGCTAGAGTGCTCTCCAAGATAGACCTAAGATCAGGGTATCATCAGATAAAGATTAGGCCGCAAGATGTCCCGAAAACCGTCTTTTCTACTAGATATGGGTTGTACGAGTATCTTGTTATGTCTTTTGGCTTAACAAATGCTCCTGCATATTTTATGTATCTGATGAATATGGTTTTCATTCTAGAGTTGGACAAATTTATAGTTGTCTTCATTGATGACATTCTAGTATACTCTAAAAATGAGAAAGATCATGAAGAGCATCTAAAAATTGTCTTGACCAGACTGAGAGATCATAAGTTGTATGCTAAGTTCAACAAATAAGAATTTTGGTTGAAGAAAGTTCCTTTCCTTGGTCATATTCTATCTGAGAATGGAGTTTCGATAGATCCGAGCAAAGTGCAAGAGGTTATGCATTGGAAAACTCCAACCACAGTGGCAGAAGTCAAGAGTTTCCTAGGGTTAGCTGGTTACTATCGCCGCTTTATCCCAGACTTCTCAAAGATTGCAAAGCCGATGACGAGTCTGTTACAGAAAGATCATAAGTATGTGTGGACAGAGGAGTGTGAGACAGCTTTCCACACCTTGCGAAAACTGTTGACCACTGCTCCAGTTCTTGCACAGCCAGACATCGAGAAACCTTTTGATGTGTTCTGTGACGCATCAAAAACAGGATTAGGCTGTGTTCTGATGCAAGAAGGCAGATTCATTGCTTATGCCTCCCGTCAGTTGAGAAAACATGAAATCAATTATCCAACACATGATCTTGAGCTTGCCGTCGTAGTGCATGCCTTAAAGATTTGGAGACACTATTTACTTGGTAATCTATGCAATATTTTCACCGATCATAAGAGTCTCAAGTACATTTTCACCCAACTAGAATTGAACATGAGACAACGAAGATGGTTAGAACTAATCAAAGATTACAACTTGAATGTACAGTATCACCCTGGGAAAGCTGTCACAGAACCTCCTAATTACGATGGCCCACAAGTACACTTCATTGTCATAATGACCTCTGACAGTCGTACTTATGTTCACCATAACTTAAAAGGCCTGCTTTCTTCCGAACAGGATCCAATCACAGGAGTATTGCAATATTACAACAGTTTATTCAAAATATTCAACAGAGTAAAGTAGCGGAAGTCTTACAATAACATAGATTACAAACCAGTTTCAAACTTCAAACCTTATGTAACATTATTACAAACCATTAGTAGAGAAGTATCGGTAGTAACTTTATTACATCACACAAGCGAGATGCCTTGCCCAAAGGCCACACAATCTACTCGTCGTCACTGTCTTCAACCACGACGGTCATGCAACAAGGCTCGAAGCAGACTTGTTCATGAACCGCACCTGCAACAAGGGGTTAACAAACCCTGAGTACGAGAGTACTCAACAAGACTTACCCGACTAAGACAAAGACTCCAAGGGCATGCTAGCTTTAGGGAATCAAGGTACGGGTAATCAAGAATCAAATTTTCTTTTGCAGAAAAGCTTACTAAGGTAAGTCCTTATCTTCAATATTTTACTTTTACCATTGATGGTTCATTAACCAATTCTAGGTGATCCTAATCTAGATCAAAGTAATTATCATCAAAACCTTTCTCATTCTTTCTTTCAATTCCAGTTCTTAACTACGATGTAAGTCAGGCGATCGAGTCTCCATAACCGAGGAGCAACGACGATTCGAACCGATTATACCCAGCTGGGGATCCCTAACATCACGACATATGTAGAACCAAATCTGCATATATCAACCCTCATTTAGATCTCCCAAAACCAGAACGTGTCCATCGCCACCCAAGAGTACAGTACTCCTCGAACCCGACCAAATTCTAGCCCCGAGGGTACACGCTACTCTCGCCATCTCTCCACTCCCAGTGCGAGGTTAGACGTTCTCGTAATGGAATCACCAACATTTTGGGCTTACCCAAGGCATGAGGTTAGTTGCAAAGTCTCGAACACAACAGGCTTACAACGAACGGGCCTTAACTGACAAGGCGGAAACAATACATTGAGACTCCTTTCCCAATGCATGTTAGCAGTGGCCAAACCACCCGCCCGATCTTTCAAATTTATTCTTATATTTCAATATTCATTCGATATGCCGTCATGGCTATGTAAACATTTCATTTAAAAGCTTAACTTCTAAGCATAGCGAAGCATACTACACATTTTCAGTAAAAACAGGTATCAAGGTTGATATCACAATAATCAAGGATGATAATGCAGCAATTGGGTTATCACTCAACTCCTAATTACTTAATGCAGTAAACCATATTATAAATAATAAAACATTTGTAAAATTCAAGGTAGGGTTTAAATGCACCGGGGCTTGCCTTGTTCGCACACGACGATCGACTCAGACTCGAGGACTCCACCGCCCGGTCCGAAACTCACCGACGATCGCTCTTCTCCGGAAGCTTGATCGACGACTTCGGCTTCTTCGAAAGCGGAGACTACATGAATACATAACATGCTTTAACATGACGCTCGATGATAAACATGATGCTTGATGATAACATGCTACGAGTTACGACTTGAGTACAACTTACTTCTACGGTACAGTCGCAAACAGAAAACCTACTAACTAGAAGCGACGATTCCAGCGATACCAGCTTTTAACCTAACAAGTTACTAACGAGCTCAATCATGAAATTAAGGTGCCAAAGATCACCAAAGGGTAGTGACCTAAGGACATCACTCAATCAAAAGGCACACAACACTTAAAGTTCTCAAATTAACATTTATTTTCTATTTAACTAATTAGGGCATAATTAGGAGTTGATCAAATTTTACCTAATCAAGCTCAAACTTTTTCTATGGGTTAAGAATGAATTACAACAGTGTTATAATAAATTTCATAATTTTTGGATCAATAAATTAATTATTAAAATTCCAGAAAGTTGCATTTAATCTTTAATGAAACTAATTACTTCTACTGCACAAAGTATTCAAATTCGTGATTTAACATTTTTCCTAGATAGTTTATACATTGAGAAGCTTACACAAAAATTTTCATAAATTTTGGAACTCTACACAATTTTTAATGAAATAAACAAATAGCAACACTATTCATTTATTTGAAAAAGAAAACAAAAACGAAAATCCGAACCGGGCCGATCTCCTCTTCCCTCCGGTCCGGCCCAGCCGAGCGGCCCGCTCGCGCGCGCCCGCGCTCGCGCTCGTGACCGGCCCAGCCGCGCGGCCCAGCAGCGGCCTGCCCCGCGCGCTGGCTCTCTCTCTCTCGCTGACACCACGTCCCCACCTGTCATCTTCCTCCTCCCGCTCGCCCGCTCGCTCCCGCGTGCCCGCGCGCTCGCCCGCGGTGACCGGCCGATGACCGAAGCCTCGGTCGACCAACCGAGCGATCCGACAGCCTCTACGCGACCTAGCGAACCCGTTTTGCTAACTTGCAGCTCGTCTCGAGCTCCGGTGCTACCTTACCGACGACGGTGGCGGTCCGACAACCACGGTGACCGGCGACTCGACAACACAACGGTGAAACGATCAAGGCGAGTGGTCAGGGAGCATCAGGGGCGTACCACGATCACGAAGGAGTGATCGGTTGAAGCTGAGAGGCTCTGGAGGCGGCTGGCCACGGTGGCGGGGCTCGACGGGAACGGCGGTGACCCGAGGTAGAAGACGACGGCTCCCCGGCGATCCTGAGCAGTAGCGTCTACACAAGGAGGCGCAATAGATTCGCCAGGCGATGGCGGAGCGATTAGCGAGATGGAGATGACTGCGGTGGAGTAGGGAGGGCGAATTTAGCCGGCGAAAGGAAGACGGTGGCGGCGGCGATGGTGAAACCGACGGCGACAGTGGCGGTGACGGTCTTTATATAGAGTTGTGGAGCCAAAGAAGCAGCTGGAGAGCGCGAGGCGATCACTGTGGTCGCGGTGGCAAGCTGGAAGACCCTAGAAGCGGCCAGCGCGGCGGCAGCGGCTCGCCGGCGCCCATACCGCGCGGTGGTCGGCGGTGATTGGCCGGTCACTGTAGCTCCCCCCCCAAACTTTGAATTTTCAAACTGTTTTCTCAAATTACTCTCAAATTCATGTAACAACTTGAAAAACTTCCAATCTATGAAATCTTCAGAATTTCAAGCTCTACAAGTTTTGTATTGAACACTTTTTCAAATTCTCACTGGATTTTGAAATTTGAGTTTAAATTCAAAAGAGGACACATTTTTCAGATTTGGTAATTTAGAAATTACTTTTGATTTTACATTGAAACTTCAAAATCTCCAAACATCAAACTTGTATATATTGACCAGACCTACAACTTTGCTGTTCAAAACTTTTTCAAATTCAGCCTTCATTTTGAAATCATAGTTTGGGGACAAAAATGAATTAAATTTGAAATTTGTTTATTTTCAAAATTGCTCCACATTTTTCACTAAAACTTTGAAAACTCAAAACACCAAAGTTGTAGCCCTTGAAAAGTTCTACAAACTTGGTTTTGAACTTTTTCCCAAATTTTGCTTAGATTTTGAATTATTTCAAAAGGGGTAAAACAAGGTTTTGAAATTTAAGGTTTTCGGGGAAATTTTAAATTGAAATTTGTTGCTACTTTGATTGGTGATTACTTAGTGATCAAAACCTCACCCAAGGGCATAATTTGGACCAACATAACATGGTTGACCAAATGCCACTCTTGGTTGACCAATTAGCTTTTGAAATTCTTTTACATTTCTTCCCAGATTTGAATTTAAATTTGAATCAGAAAACTCGTGACAAGTTTTGGGACTCCAATTCAAATTCAAATTTGGAGCTTCATTTTAGAGGTTGTACTTGAGCTCATACCCTACACTTGACACTAGTGTGCAACACAGTCGCACACCTCAAATTACGCAGGGCATGGACTAAGTATTTGCGGTGGCATTCGAAATTAGGGTTTTCGGGTTCGGAGCACACCACTGAGAAACACATTCAACCTAGATAAGTAAACTCGTTTTAGTTGATGCATAACAAGTTTAACCTAACAGGGATGCTTTGCAATGCATTATGATGACATGGCAGATTAATTAGCACTATAACACCCGGGGTGTTACAGCCCTTCCCCCTTAAAGAAATCTCGTCCCGAGATTTAAAGCCTTGAGTTAAGTAATAGAAAAGGAAACGTGTCAAACAAACACGTCCAAGACTTGTCTACAAAACAGGTAGGGGTTTTCTGCATTACAATGATTTTAAAAGGATAGGTTACAGTTTAAAGAGGAAATTGCAACCTAGATAGAAGCAAAGAACTCCGGGAAATTCTCCAACAGGTAATCCTCCGATTCCCAGGTGGCTTCCTCTTCTGAATGTTGATTCCACTGTATTCTGTACCATTTAGTTGTTCTACTGCGGGTAACATGATCTTTTTGATCCAAAATTCGGACAGGATATTCAGAATATGTCAAATCCGGTTCAAGTTCAACTCCCTCAACATCAACCACTTGATCATGTACTTGTAGACACTTCTTCATTTGTGATACATGAAATACATTGTGCACTGCTGACAGTTGTTCAGGCAACTTTAACTTATATGCCACCTTTCCACATTGTTGAATGATTTGAAAAGGACCAATATAACGTGGTGCGAGTTTGCCTCTGACTCCAAATCTGCTAACTCCTTTCATGGGTGATACTTTTAGATAAACATAATCCCCTACTCGGAATACCAAAGGTCTACGCCTTTTATTAGCATAACTCTTTTGTCTGGACTGAGCAACTTTTAAATTATTCTGGATCTGTCGAACTTTTTCTTCTGTTTGTTTCACAAGATCAACACCGAAAAACCATCTTTCTCCCGGTTCTGACCAATTCAATGGAGTTCTGCACCTGCGGCCATACAATGCCTCAAACGGTGCCATTTTGATACTCTCTTGATAACTATTATTGTAAGAGAATTCTGCTAACGGTAACCACTCATCCCAAGTGTCTGAATAATTAAGTGCACATGACCTTAATATATCTTCTAGAATTTGATTGACCCTTTCAGTCTGACCACTTGTCTATGGATGATAAGCGGTACTGTGCAAAAGTTCTGTACCTAGGGACTCATGTAGGTGTCTCCAAAATTTGTTAACAAACTACGTACCTCTATCTGATACAATGGTCTTTGGTACCCCATGAAGGCTCATGATTCGTGCAATATAAATTCTTGCATAAGTTATAGCAGAATAGTCCACCTTAACTGGAATAAAATGAGATGACTTTGTCAGTCGGTCCACAATGACCCAAATTGAATCAAAGCCTCTTGAGGTCTTAGGTAACCCAGTAATGAAATCCATACTGATATCTTCCCATTTCCAGGATGGAATGGGCAAGGGTTATAACATTCCTGCCGACTTCAGGTGTACTGCCTTCACTTTACAACAAGTGTCACATCTGGCAACATATTTGGCGATCTCAATTTTCATTTTGGTCCACCAGAATTGTTGTTTCAAATCTTGATACATCTTATTACTCCCTGGATGAATAGAAAACCTTGTCCTATGTGCTTCATCAAGAATGAGTCGACGTAACTCTGGAACCTTTGGGACCACTAGCCGGTTCTTAAACCACAATACATCTGCATCATCAATACTGAAATCTGTCGGTTGACCAGTTCTAACTTTTTCTTTGATGTGAGTTATTCCGGAATTCTTTCTCTGAGCAGACACAATCTGATCTTTGATTGTTGATTCCACTGTGACATTAGTCAACTGACCTTGTGGAACTATTTCAATATTCAACCTTTCCAACTCATAACACAAACTGTAATCCATTGGCTGCACAGTCGTACAATGGCAACGATTCTTTCTACTGAGTGCATCAGCAACTACATTCGCTTTTCCAGGGTGATAGTGTACTTCTAAATCATAGTCCTTTATTAACTCAAGCCACCTTCTTTGCCTCATATTCAATTCTGACTGAGTAAAGATATACTTTAAGCTCTTGTGATCTGTATACATGTGGCAAGTATTACCTAACAAGTAATGACGCCAGATTTTTAATGCATGAACCACAGCTACTAGTTCAAGATCATGTGTCGGATAATGTTCTTCATGACGCTTCAACTGTCTCGAGGCATAAGCAATGACTCTGCCTTCTTGCATCAATACGCAACCAAGGCCAATACCTGAGGCATCACAGTAAACATCAAATGGCTTTTCTATATCTGGTTGTGCCAAAACTGGAGCAGTTGTCAATGATTTTTTTAAAATTCTAAAAGCTTTTTCACATTCTGGAGACCATATGAACTTAGTTTGATTCTTCAACAACTTTGTGATTGGCTTGGCTACCTTTGAAAAGTCAGGTATGAATCGACGGTAATAACCCGCCATTCCCAGAAAACTTCGGACTTCATGAACTGAGATTGGTGGTTTCCAATTCAGAATATCTTCCACTTTGCCAGGATCTACTGCTACTCCTTCGGCTGACAACACATGTCCTAAGAATTGCACTTCTCTTAACCAAAACTCACATTTACTGAACTTGGCATACAGTTGGTGATCTCTCAGACGAGTCAGAACAACTCTGAGATGCTCAACATGCTCTTCTTCACTTTTGGAGTATACCAGAATATCATCAATAAAAACAACCACAAACTTGTCAAGTTCCGGCATGAAAACTGAATTCATCAGATACATGAAATGTGCCGGTGCATTAGTGAGACCAAAAGACATAACTAGGTACTCATACAGTCCATATCTGGTGGTGAATGCAGTCTTTGGGATATCTTCAGGTCGAATCTTGATTTGATGGTACCCTGATCGAAGATCAATCTTGGAAAATACCTTTGCCCCCGCAAGCTGATCAAAGAGTAGATCAATACGAGGCAGCGGATATTTATTCTTAATGGTTACTTCATTCAGCGGTCGATAGTCAACACACATCCTTAAAGTCTGATCCTTCTTCTTGACAAAAAGAGCTGGACATCCCCATGGTGAGGAACTGGGTCTGATAAAACCTTTGTCACGTAACTCTTGCAATTGATCCTTAAGTTCTGCCAATTCATTGGGTGGCATTCTGTAAGCTCTCCGGGATATTGGGGCAGTACCCGGTTTTAACTCAATCACAAACTCTACATCTCTGTCCGGTGGCAGACCTGGTAGATCATCTGAAAACACATCCGGAAATTCACAGACTACCGGTATATCACAAATCTCATGTACTGAAGTTGCACATATATTTTCAACTGTTCTCTTCGGGATAGGAAGTTGGATAAGAAGATGAGATTTATTATCTGGCAGGTTCAACCTTATAGTTCTGTGCAGTGCATCTATAAGGGCTCCTCTTTGGTACATCCAATTCATACCCAGGATTACATCTATATCCTGTTTCTGTAATATTATCATTGAGGTAGGGAATATATGCCCACCTAACTCTATAGGTACGTCACGTACCATCTCCTTAGTACACAGTCGTCCCCCGGGCGACTGGATAAAGAAATCCTCTTGTGTTCCCATAATTGGAATGTCATACTTAACAACAAAGGTGTGATTTATGAATGTATGCGATGCACCTAAATCAAATAACAGTACTGCTGGATGATTAGCAACAGGGAACATACCCATCATAACAGGTTCTCCCTCTGGGATTGCACTTGCTTGAGTGTAGAATACACGTCCGGTCTTCTTCTTCTCACCCTTACCCTTCTGAACATTCAGATTATTGTTCTTACTCTGAGGTTGTTGCTGTTGTGGTACGGGAGCTCTAGGATAATTAGGATTGTACTGCCTTGGATACGGGCAATCCTTGGAAAAGTGGCCTGGCTTTCCACAATTGTAGCAGGGAAAGTTATGGGTTACTGGAGTCTGGTTTCGAATACCAGGGGCATTCGGCTGCTGTGGATATTGCGGAATTGCGGCAGGACGAAAAAACGTCTGCGGCTGAGCTTGGTACTGCGGTGGATGATAAGTTGGGCGGAAATGGTTCTGAGGGTGATAAACAAACTTCTGGCGTTTCTTAATGCCGCCAGACGGACTTGAAAACACTGGCTTCTTTTTCTTCGACTCCTTGTGCAGTCGGGACTTCTCTTCTGACGCAATAGCCACATTGACTATCTCATGGTAAGTAGCATTATAGCAGGCGACTAATGCTTCCTGGATTCTGGTACTCAAACCTCTCATGAAACAACTCTTCTTCTTTGCATCAGTATTCACATATTCAGCTGCATACTGGGACAGATGATTGAATTTGCCCACATATTGTAGAACTGTCTGGTTCCCTTGCTTCAGTGAGAGAAACTCCTCTAGCTTCATGGCCATGACACCATCTGGGATATAATGTGCTCTAAAGGCTTCACGAAACTCCTGCCAAGTGACACAGTGGCCAGCAGGCTGTGCGGCGACTAGATTCGCCCACCACGCCCCTGCGGCACCTCTGAGTTGTTGTGCTGCAAACACAGGCTTCTGGTGCTCTGTGCACTGTAAAAGTTCAAACTTCTGCTCCATGGTACGGAGCCAGTCATCCGCCTCTAGCGGCTCATCTGCCTTTGAGAACACTGGTGGACGGGTATCGGTGAAATCCACATAAGTGGTTTCTCCTCCATTGTTACGGCCTCGACGACCCTGATTCCCATTCTGATTCTGATTCTGAGCCAACAGGGTAGTGGCATTAACCAGTGCGGCAATAGCTTCTGTCAAGGTAGGTGGAAACGGTGGGGGATTCGGATTATGGTCCCCTTCCTGGGAAGTTCCAGTACCGTCCATCTGTTGTACACAAACCATGTTTATTTACATTGCTTTATTGAATTAAAAAGCAGTTAGGACAGAACTTGTATACAAACACAAACTTATCTTACATTATTTCATTACAAACTTGCTCACAAGCAAGAAACCACCCACTAAGGTTCTTAGAAAGCAGGAAAGACTACTATATTACACAACCATCCATGTCGACCCTTCACTCCTCATCATCATCGCTGATCATGATCACTTCCTCCTCATTCTCTGGAGCACTTGCACCAGTGACATGACTTGCATCATCCCCACTTTCCATCACGGGTTCATCTTCTTCTGGATCTTCTTCATTGTCCTCTCCATCAGGAACAACCACGGCACCAACATCATCTTCCACTGCCTGGGGCTGATGATTGGGATTCATCAGATCATTTAGCCTATGCACTTCCTCATGTAGAACTGTGTTGTACTGCTCCAGGTGTGTCACATAAAGCTCCAACTCACGAACACAAGCCCTGGCTTCTGTCTCCTTTTTCAGAGACTCATTCAGGAACTGTTTCCAAAAACGCATGTTGCGCTTCAGTCGCTCCACTTCTGATGTAAGCCTTGCAACCTCTGACTCCGAATCTGGGTTCGGATTACGGCTACTGCTTGCTCCATCAACTCTGGCGGCCAACTGATGACGCGGCACTCCTTGCAGACCCGTTTTCTTGCGAGGAGTCGTCTTCACACGTGCCATCCTAAAGCAAAACAGAATTAGGACGATAAGAACAGATAGGAGGGATCTGAAGGTTAGCATGAATAGGATTGAACCTTACTTAACCCAAACCACTTTAAAAGGGAAGGTAACTTAAGCAGGTTAATTAAACATGATGCATGCATCGTACTTACGATCCAACAGAAAGATTTAAGTAACACAAGCAATCTTTATAACATAGGGCACTATACATGATACTTCACTACGAAGCTTTCAAATATGAGCTAAGGAAACTATAGAATTGATTAAGATAAGCAAAAGCAATTTGGACCAAAATATCAATATTAAGTTTGTTGACCCAAATCATTTTGAAGTTTTACAAAGTAATACTACAATAACTCGAGTGATTATGCTCTGGTACCAGCTGTCACAGAACCTCCTAATTACGATGGCCCACAAGTACACTTCATTGTCATAATGACCTCTGACAGTCGTACTTATGTTCACCATAACTTAAAAGGCCTGCTTTCTTCCGAACAGGATCCAATTACAGGAGTATTGCAATATTACAACAGTTTATTCAAAATATTCAACAGAGTAAAGTAGCGGAAGTCTTACAATAACATAGATTACAAACCAGTTTCAAACTTCAAACCTTATGTAACATTATTACAAACCATTAGTAGAGAAGTATCGGTAGTAACTTTATTACATCACACAAGCGAGATGCCTTGCCCAAAGGCCACACAATCTACTCGTCGTCACTGTCTTCAACCACGACGGTCATGCAACAAGGCTCGAAGCAGACTTGTTCATGAACCGCACCTGCAACAAGGGGTTAACAAACCCTGAGTACGAGAGTACTCAACAAGACTTACCCGACTAAGACAAAGACTCCAAGGGCATGCTAGCTTTAGGGAATCAAGGTACGGGTAATCAAGAATCAAATTTTCTTTTGCAGAAAAGCTTACTAAGGTAAGTCCTTATCTTCAATATTTTACTTTTACCATTGATGGTTCATTAACCAATTCTAGGTGATCCTAATCTAGATCAAAGTAATTATCATCAAAACCTTTCTCATTCTTTCTTTCAATTCCAGTTCTTAACTACGATGTAAGTCAGGCGATCGAGTCTCCATAACCGAGGAGCAACGACGATTCGAACCGATTATACCCAGCTGGGGATCCCTAACATCACGACATATGTAGAACCGAATCTGCATATATCAACCCTCATTTAGATCTCCCAAAACCAGAACGTGTCCATCGCCACCCGAGAGTACAGTACTCCTCGAACCCGACCAAATTCTAGCCCCAAGGGTACACGCTACTCTCGCCATCTCTCCACTCCCAGTGCGAGGTTAGACGTTCTCGTAATGGAATCACCAACATTTTGGGCTTACCCAAGGCATGAGGTTAGTTGCAAAGTCTCGAACACAACAGGCTTACAACGAACGGGCCTTAACTGACAAGGCGGAAACAATACATTGAGACTCCTTTCCCAATGCATGTTAGCAGTGGCCAAACCACCCGCCCGATCTTTCAAATTTATTCTTATATTTCAATATTCATTCGATATGCCGTCATGGCTATGTAAACATTTCATTTAAAAGCTTAACTTCTAAGCATAGCGAAGCATACTACGCATTTTCAGTAAAAACAGGTATCAAGGTTGATATCACAATAATCAAGGATGATAATGCAGCAATTGGGTTATCACTCAACTCCTAATTACTTAATGCAGTAAACCATATTATAAATAATAAAACATTTGTAAAATTCAAGGTAGGGTTTAAATGCACCGGGGCTTGCCTTGTTCGCACACGACGATCGACTCAGACTCGAGGACTCCACCGCCCGGTCCGAAACTCACCGACGATCGCTCTTCTCCGGAAGCTTGATCGACGACTTCGGCTTCTTCGAAAGCGGAGACTACACGAATACATAACATGCTTTAACATGACGCTCGATGATAAACATGATGCTTGATGATAACATGCTACGAGTTACGACTTGAGTACAACTTACTTCTACGGTACAGTCGCAAACAGAAAACCTACTAACTAGAAGCGACGATTCCAGCGATACCAGCTTTTAACCTAACAAGTTACTAACGAGCTCAATCATGAAATTAAGGTGCCAAAGATCACCAAAGGGTAGTGACCTAAGGACATCACTCAATCAAAAGGCACACAACACTTAAAGTTCTCAAATTAACATTTATTTTCTATTTAACTAATTAGGGCATAATTAGGAGTTGATCAAATTTTACCTAATCAAGCTCAAACTTTTTCTATGGGTTAAGAATGAATTACAACAGTGTTATAATAAATTTCATAATTTTTGGATCAATAAATTAATTATTAAAATTCCAGAAAGTTGCATTTAATCTTTAATGAAACTAATTACTTCTACTACACAAAGTATTCAAATTCGTGATTTAACATTTTTCCTAGATAGTTTATACATTGAGAAGCTTACACAAAAATTTTCATAAATTTTGGAACTCTACACAATTTTTAATGAAATAAACAAATAGCAACACTATTCATTTATTTGAAAAAGAAAACAAAAACGAAAATCCGAACCGGGCCGATCTCCTCTTCCCTCCGGTCCGGCCCAGCCGAGCGGCCCGCTCGCGCGCGCCCGCGCTCGCGCTCGCGACCGGCCCAGCCGCGCGGCCCAGCAGCGGCCTGCCCCGCGCGCTGGCTCTCTCTCTCTCGCTGACACCGCGTCCCCACCTGTCATCTTCCTCCTCCCGCTCGCCCGCTCGCTCCCGCGTGCCCGCGCGCTCGCCCGCGGTGATCGGCCGATGACCGAAGCCTCGGTCGACCAACCGAGCGATCCGACAGCCTCTACGCGACCTAGCGAACCCGTTTTGCTAACTTGCAGCTCGTCTCGAGCTCCGGTGCTACCTTACCGACGACGGTGGCGGTCCGACAACCACGGTGACCGGCGACTCGACAACACAACGGTGAAACGATCAAGGCGAGTGGTCAGGGAGCATCAGGGGCGTACCACGATCACGAAGGAGTGATCGGTTGAAGCTGAGAGGCTCTGGAGGCGGCTGGCCACGGTGGCGGGGCTCGACGGGAACGGCTGTGACCCGAGGTAGAAGACGACGGCTCCCCGGCGATCCTGAGCAGTAGCGTCTACACAAGGAGGCGCAATAGATTCGCCAGGCGATGGCGGAGCGATTGGCGAGATGGAGATGACTGCGGTGGAGTAGGGAGGGCGAATTTAGTCGGCGAAAGGAAGACGGTGGCGGCGGCGATGGTGAAACCGACGGCGACAGTGGCGGTGACGGTCTTTATATAGAGTTGTGGAGCCAAAGAAGCAGCTGGAGAGCGCGAGGCGATCACTGTGGTCGCGGTGGCAAGCTGGAAGACCCTAGAAGTGGCCAGCACGGCGGCAGCGGCTCGCCGGCGCCCATACCGCGCGGTGGTCGGCGGTGATTGGCCGGTCACTGTAGCTCCCCCCCCCAAACTTTGAATTTTCAAACTGTTTTCTCAAATTACTCTCAAATTCATGTAACAACTTGAAAAACTTCCAATCTATGAAATCTTCAGAATTTCAAGCTCTACAAGTTTTGTATTGAACACTTTTTCAAATTCTCACTGGATTTTGAAATTTGAGTTTAAATTCAAAAGAGGACACATTTTTCAGATTTGGTAATTTAGAAATTACTTTTGATTTTCATTGAAACTTCAAAATCTCCAAACATCAAAGTTGTATATCTTGACCAGACCTACAACTTTGCTGTTCAAAACTTTTTCAAATTCAGCCTTCATTTTGAAATCATAGTTTGGGGACAAAAATGAATTAAATTTGAAATTTGTTTATTTTCAAAATTGCTCCACATTTTTCACTAAAACTTTGAAAACTCAAAACACCAAAGTTGTAGCCCTTGAAAAGTTCTACAAACTTGGTTTTGAACTTTTTCCCAAATTTTGCTTAGATTTTGAATTATTTCAAAAGGGGTAAAACAAGGTTTTGAAATTTAAGGTTTTCGGGGAAATTTTAAATTGAAATTTGTTGCTACTTTGATTGGTGATTACTTAGTGATCAAAACCTCACCCAAGGGCATAATTTGGACCAACATAACATGGTTGACCAAATGCCACTCTTGGTTGACCAATTAGCTTTTGAAATTCTTTTACATTTCTTCCCAGATTTGAATTTAAATTTGAATCAGAAAACTCGTGACAAGTTTTGGGACTCCAATTCAAATTCAAATTTGGAGCTTCATTTTAGAGGTTGTACTTGAGCTCATACCCTACACTTGACACTAGTGTGCAACACAGTCGCACACCTCAAATTACGCAGGGCATGGACTAAGTATTTGCGGTGGCATTCGAAATTAGGGTTTTCGGGTTCGGAGCACACCACTGAGAAACACATTCAACCTAGATAAGTAAACTCGTTTTAGTTGATGCATAACAAGTTTAACCTAACAGGGATGCTTTGCAATGCATTATGATGACATGGCAAATTAATTAGCACTATAACACCCGGGGTGTTACAAAAGCCAATGTGGTAGCCGATGCTTTGAGTAGAAAGTCGCATTGTTTGAATATGCAACCCTTACTCGAAGATGGTTTTAATCTAATGCACCCTGTCATGTTACATAGTATTCAGATCAGTTGCACCTTGCAGAGTAAGATAATAGAAGGTCAGAAAGCAGACAAAGGGGTATTCCACATCAAAAAGAAAATTAGAGAAGAACCCTCAAAACACTTCAGAGTGGATGAGCAGGACGTGTTGTGGTCCGACAACCGTCTTGTTGTTCCGAAGGATAGAGAGCTTAAGAATAAAATTATAGATGAAGCTTATCTCTCTAAGTTGTCCATTCATCCTGGCAGTAGTAAAATGTATCAAGAACTAAGACCTCGCTATTGGTGGACAAAGATGAAGAAGGAAATTGCAGCTTATGTAGCCAGATGTGACACATGTTGTCGAGTGAAAGCTATTCACATGAAACCTGCCGGATTGTTGCAACCTTTGTCTGTACCTAATTGGAAGTGGGATGATATAAGTATGGATTTCATCACAGGTTTGCCCACTACTCAGAAAGGCCATGATTCAATTTGGGTAATCGTGGATCGTCTTACCAAGATAGCCCACTTTTTTGCCTGTCAAGACAGATTATAGACCACCTCAATATGCCGAGAAGTATATGGCGGAGATTGTGAGATTGCATGGCATACCGAAGACGATAGTGTCTGACAGAGGGTCACAGTTCATTGCTCACTTTTGGGAGCACTTGCATAAAGGTTTGGGAACTAGTCTGATTCGTAGCACTGCCTATCATCCTCAAACAGATGGTCAGACTGAAAGAGTTAATGCTGTTTTAGAAGATATGTTAAGAGCTTGTGTGTTGTCTTCCAGAGGTTCATGGGAGTCATGGTTACCTTTAGCAGAATTCGCGTATAATAATAGTTATCAAGAAAGTATCAAGATAGCATCTTTTGAGGCTCTGTATGGCCGAAAGTGTAGAACACCGTTAAACTAGATTGAGCCAGGGGAAAGAAGGTATTATGGTATTAACTTCGTGGAAAAAGCCGAAAAGAAAGTTCATATCATTCAGCAAAATATGAGAACAGCTCAGTCACGTCAGAAAAGTTATGCGAATAAGAGAAGGAGACCGCTTGTGTTCGAAGTGGGTGACTATGTTTATCTAAAAGTCACGCCAATGAAGAAGAAGCGGTTTGGAATACGCAGAAAGCTTGCCGCCAGATTTGTAGGACCCTACAAAATCTTGGAAAGAAAGGGTCCAGGGGCTTGCTGTAACAGAACCGACCAAATTATAAGAGCACAAGTACAAAAACAAGCACCGAAGCGCTCAAATTTTTGAACTTGAGCCCATATAATCCCGGTAGTCAATCGAAACCACGAAGGATTTCAAACCAACTCGCTTACAACCAGGATCGCATCATTCAACATACACATCATACGTTACATTTCACAAGTAGTTCCGAAATAAGTTTACACACACGGAGTCGCAATTAATACAAACCAAGTTTATAAAGTAGCGGAAGCATAACACACACCAGTTGTTAACTACTGCCAGTCTTGATGATCAACAACCCGCAAAAGCATGAGGAAAGTACATAAAAGATGATCACGCCCAAGTGATCTAGTCTTCTTCACCCGCAGGGTGGAGACAAGTCTTGCAGAAGCCTTGATAGAGCATATCATCTGCAACAGGAGGGAATAAACCCTGAGTACTGGAATGTACTCAGCTAGACTTACCCGTCGAAAACCAGAAATAAGATGACACCAAGGATTATGCAAGGCTTACACAAGAGGCTAGCTGACATAACATTTTGCATAAAGGCATAAGTAATTGAAACTCTTATAACTTGTACTAGCAGTTATTTTTAGCATTTACCTGTCATCTATCTTAGCACCTGTACTAAACATTCACTTGAGTATAATCAAACAACATTATTATTATATCCATAGCAGGTATATCATTGCGGCAACATTATATCATTCACTTAACCATCTGTTCATTTAATGAGATCTACGTTGCCGCTGCTCAAGTCAAGTGCTCACTAACCGGGAGCGACGGCGATTCGAATCGAATTCCTATCCAGCTGGAGGGGTATTTCTAACACTCACCGTGCAGACCCCTGCCAGGGTCGCACAGGCCACCGTTTCATATGATTCAGGAATCGCGGGTCCGAATAATGTCGCGACCCCAAGGGCGACACTCTGCCAGGTGATAGGGACTCTAACCCCCCCTTGGTCTCACGCCAATGTCCCCAAGCACATCCTTTCTCTCCTCCAAGAAGCAACCTACCATTCGATTCCCGGCCTGAATCACATTACTCGGCTTCGCGGTCGGAACGGCTTATCCGGCCAACTAAGTGTTAGACTGCGTTCAACATGACTCAAGGACGTACAGCGAATCGGTCCTTAAACGACTCAGACGGGCATAGCTCCACACCCAAGACGTGAAGTGTCTTGCGGCTGTACTATCGAACTCCCGCCCGGTCTCAATTTTATTTTTAAGCATGGTTCCATCCACGATAGCCATAAAGCCACTCGTGACTCCTTCCTACATCTCGCGGATGACCGGAAATCACCCGACTTCTACCGTACTAAGCAGGGCTAAGCATTGACACGTGCCTAAACCTAATATAGGATTAAGTACGATATCTGGACAAGGACAGGTATAATGCAACAAGTGTTTTCATATAACTCCTACAACTTAATGCATTAAACAATTAAAAGTACTCAAGATTAATTTATAAAACAGTAGGTTCAGCATGCACCGGGGCTTGCCTTTCAGAAAGGTCGAAGGCCGGTGGTCAGGACACTCAGGTAGATCTTCGGCAGGAGCTCCGTCGTCGGCTGGTTCCTCTAGCTGCTCCGGCTGGTCCTGGATTTCCTCCGGAATCACCAGCTCGAACTCGAGGAGAGTTACCCCCTCCGGTACACCTATTGCATGAATGCACAATAAATACCATGGATGCATAAATGGGTGCAACATGCTCGGAATGAAATGCATTTCAGAAATAAAATACTCTACTCAAGTTATTTTATTAGTACGTGCAAATCTCTTCTCCGGTGGAGAAGTACTTACCTAATCTACCCAACCTAAGATATAGTTGTTCCTCTTCGGTTAAGGCCCTAACACCTAACAAACACAAGAGTAACATTACTTAGGGTACCACAGTAAGTTATTCTGGACAGCAGCTCAAAGATCCTGACATAACTGGAGAATCCCAACTCCAAAAGATATGATCTAAGACAATCTGGAAAGCTTAAGAAATGTACCACAAAATGTTTTCAGATCACAACACTAGATTCCAAAGTTTAGCTAATCGAAATTCCAAAGTTCCAGAATCTGTTCTCTCTAAACAGAGAGCAGTCAATTCTGGACTGGCACTTCAAACAGCAATAACTCCCAAACTACTAATCCAAATGCCCCTAAATTTTGACAAAAGCTCATTTACAAATTTTACTACAACTTTGGTAATTACAAGTTTTCCAGAAACCACCTTTATCTAAGGTCAAACCTAGAAATACTATCAGCTGTCCAGAAAACCTAAAATTGCAAAGATTAAATATTTATTGATGTGGCAAACATTCTCTAAGACCAAACTAATATTACTACAAGTTCACAAATGTCACAAAAACACCAGAAAGTAAGGTGTGCCCACCTAGAATATTTATTTAAACCCATTTTCTCAATTTACTTAAGTAATTAAGTGGAATTTCAAACATATATGTAAACTGCTCCTAAAATTCTACAAAAATTACAGGAGACTCTCTGACCGAAAGAAAGGCTACTGTAAAAATTTGAACTCAATTTATTCACAGGAACTCTCTGAACAAAATTTACAAGCCCAAAAGGCTGATTTTTGTATAAATAACAAAGCATAGTAAAAAGTGTCAAACAACAGATTTCTTAATTTTCTTGGACAGTATAGGGTACCAAGACATTCTCCAAAAAGTTATAAGAACATTGCACATGTAGAAAAATTACAAAAATTCAGTTAATTATTTCCTAGAATAACAAGATAATATTATAACTTGAAAAGTACTTAAGCACTATTGCCCAAATTTTTACCAAAGCTAGAGCAAGTATAAATTAGCCTACTCACCAAATTTCATAATTTTTGGAACACTGAAACTCAAGATATAATTTAAACAATTTTGCATGTGATTTAAAACACATTTCAAAGACCTATTTAAATATCCCAGAAAACAAACATCACATAGCAAACTCATATTTTTCTAAAATACTACACCTCATGCAGATCCTAACAAAATTTATCTCATGATTTTTGAGCAAGTAAAACCCTAGATCTACATTTTCTAAACATTACCTAAAACTATGACAGAATAAAAAGGAAATGAAATAATTCAGATTTGCTACTGGGCCGGCCCGGGAAAAACGCGGCCCAAAAACTCGCGGCGTGGCCTGCTCCCGTGCACGGCCTGCTCGGGCTCCCGCCCGCGCGCGTATGTGACTGACCAGGTGGCCCCACCGGTCAGAGAGAGAGAGACGGAGGGGAGGAGACGGCCGCGACTCCGGCGAGCTCTAGCTCGCCGACGACGGCGCCTCTGGCGAAGCTACGGTACCCGTGCGTTCACCTCAACCTCGCACACCTAGGGGTACCCTCAATTGCTAGGATTATGGCAGCCAGAGAGGATGGCAGCGGTCATGGCGGCGTGCGGCCGCGGCTCGACCAACTCCGACGAGTCGCCGGCATCCCGGCTCAATTTGCCTACCCTACGAGCTTCAGCATACCTAACTATACCTACAGCATGGAGGAGATAGGATAGGGGGGGGCCGAATGGCATGGCCACGTGCGAGCTCGACGGCGGCGGACATGGCGGCCCGGTGGAGCCGCCTTCGCAGTGTAGCTCACCTGAAGTTATAGCGAGGGTTCGGTGAGGGCGAGGAGGTGGAGGGGCTCACGGTGGTGCGGTGGTCTAGCTGGTTTGGTGAATGGAGCTGCGGTTTGGGAGAAAGGCTCGAACACGGTCGCCGTTCCGCTTCTCTGGTCACCGCCCGCGCGCGGAGGAGGAAGTAGAGGGAATGGTGAGCGCGAGTGGAGGGGGTTGAGGTGGCGGCCCCAACTTCACGCCCGCGCGCATGCGTGCGATGTGGAGGCGACGGCAGGGCGCGAGTGCCACGCGGCCACCGAGCTCTGTCCGAGCGCCACGACGCGACGTCGTCGGTGACGGTCGACTGAATGACGCCCGACGTGGTGGCCTGACAGCGAAAGTTTGACGTTGATTAACTCGTAAACGAGCTCGAATTAGTGACACCTCCAATTAGCAAAGTTGTAGACCTATGTGAGCACTACAAGTTTGTAAAAGACCTCATGAGCTGGTTCGGTTTAGTTAGTGACATACAGGGCCCTGAAGTGAGGTACCCAGAAACTGAAACCGAGTTTCAGTTAGCTAACCGACTGAAACTCGTTTTTCCAGGCACCATATCTCCTAAACCATTTAGAACTAGGTGATGGTGATATTGACAATGTTGTAGAGCTAGGTGTGGACAACAACTTTGTCAATTGGCTCCAGAACTGGTTTGGCCTAGTTTGTGAGTTACAGGTTGCTAAAGTGAGGTACTGTGAAACGGTTTTCAGCTCCACACTTAGCAAAAATGGCTAAGTCCTAAAACAGCCTCTAATACTGACTTGTGGCCCACTTTTGAGCATGTTCTGATCATTTTCATGAGATGGCCATATTAGAACTTTTGTTCCTCATGAAATTCTCTACAACTTTGCTTAAGGTTGCTCCTCCATGCAAGATCTCTAAATTGGACTTTTTAATTGGTCAAACCAGATCACTCTAGGGGTCCAACTTAGTCAACAACATTTGGAAGGGCAAATTGGTAATTTTGGTCAACATGAACATTGCTCCACTACTTACCCTAAATGTAATTAAGGTGTTATAAGACCTAATTAGCCACCCTACACATTGGTTGCACAAAATTCCTAGTGTCACATACTTTGGCACAAGTAATTCAACACTTTTTACCCAAATGTTGCAAACTCATGTTGCACATGTTGCATGAGTGTGTTGCACAATACTTGCTAATTATGTTACACTAAAGTGGTTGACATATCTCACAAAGGAAATTGCACATAAGGTACTTGTGTGTTGCACACTACTCACTTTTTACTTCACATGAAATATAAACATATTATAAGCTTATGCATGAAATGAATGATGCTTGCTTATGCTCATGCAAATGCAATGCAATTAAGGAGCTAAACACCTGGGGTGTTACAGCCCTCCCCCCTTATAAAAATCTCGTCCCGAGATTTGGAAAGCGTACCATTTTTCATAGAATTCCTTATAACCATCCCGCAAATAGTCCTCCCGTTCCCATGTAGCGTCACTTTCACTACCCTGATTACTCCACATTACTTTATACCACTTAACCACTTTGCTTCTAGTCACTCGTTCCTGAGTATCGATCACTCGGACTGGCTTTTCTTTGTAAGTTAGATCGGATTCCAGCCTGATATCTCCTAAAGGGACTCTTTCCTCAGGAACTCGAAGACACTTTTTGAGCTGTGATACATGGAAGACGTTGAATATGGCACTCATTTCAGGAGGTAACTGGATTTTGTACGCAACAGCTCCACTCTTGCCTATGATCTGGAAAGGACCCACGTATCTTGGTGCAAGTTTCCGCTTAACGCCAAAACGTTGGACACTTTTCATTGGAGAAACTTTCAGATACACGAAGTCCCCAACTTCGAACTCGAGTGGTTTTCTACGACGATCAGCATAACTTTTCTGTCTAGCTTGGGCTGCAGCCATATGTTTTTGGATGGTACGGACTTGTTCCTCAGCTTCCTCAACAAAAGCAATACCATAAAATCTCCTTTCACCAGCTTCTACCCAGTTTAGTGGAGTTCTACACTTACGACCATACAAAGCTTCGAATGGAGCCATCTTAATACTCTCTTGATAACTATTATTGTACGAAAACTCGGCTAGAGGTAACCATTTTTCCCAAGAACCCTTGGATGAAATGACACATGCCCGCAACAGATCTTCCAAGATTTGGTTAACCCGTTCCGTCTGTCCTGACGTCTAGGGGTGATAAGCCGAGCTTCTCACTAACTTGGTTCCCAGAAGGTGATGCAAGTGCTCCCAAAAGCGAGCAGTGAACTGGGGACCACGGTCAGATATGATAGTACGAGGTATCCCATGGAGCCAGACTATCTGATTGAAGTACAACTCAGCATAGTCAGTGGGACGATAGTCCACTCTAACTGGAATGAAGTGAGCTGATTTGGTCAAACGATCCACAATTACCTAGATGAAGTTATGATTTTTGACAGTAGGAGGAAGACCGACAATGAAATCCATACTTATCTCTTCCCATTTCCAACCTGGGATAGAAAGTGGTTGAAGCAACCCAGCTTTCATATGCACAGCTTTAACTCTACAGCAGGTGTCACACCTAGCCACATATGCAGCTATTTCTTTCCGCATCTTGGTCCACCAATAGTATGGCTTCAAATCATAATACATCTTATTGCTGCCAGGATGGATGGACAACTTAGAGGAGTGTGCTTCAGACATAATATCATTTCGAAGCTCCCGGTCCTTAGGCACAACTAACCTATCCTTGAACCATAGTACACCCTCTTCATCTACCCTGAACTGTGTAGTTTCTTGCTCTTTCATCTTACGCTTGATGTGGAATATACCAGTGTTAGTCTTTTGGAGCTCAATAATTCTGCTTTTGAGAGTACAACTGACAGTGATGTTGTACAAGACTGCTAGATGTAGAAGGCGAGATCAATGGAAATCAGTTTCAACTAAGGAATGGCAATGAGACTTACGGCTTAAAGCATCCGCAACCACATTTGCCTTGCCAGGATGATAGTGCACATGAAGGTTATAATCCTTAATCAACTCGAGCCATCTTCGTTGACGCATATTTAACTCGGGTTGGGTGAAGATGTATTTGAGGCTTTTGTGGTCTGTGTAGATATTGCAAACATTGCCCAACAGATAGTGTCGCCAGGCTTTCAAAGCATGAACAACTGCGGCGAGTTCTAAGTCATGCGTTGGATAATTCGCCTCATGCTTCCGAAGTTGTCGAGAGGTATATGTAATTACTCGGCCTTCCTGCATCAACACACCTCCCAAACCTATGCCCGAGGCATCACAATAAACATCAAATGGTTTCTCGATATCCGGTTGTGCCAAAACCGGAGCTGAGGTTAGGAGGGTTCGCAGTTGGTGAAAAGCCGCATCACACTCAGGAGTCCAGACAAACCTGGTGTCTTTCTGCAGCAACCGAGTCATTGGCTTGGCTATTTTGGAGAAATCCGGGATAAAGCGACGATAATAGCCAGCCAAACCAAGAAAACTTCGGACCTCGTGAACCGAGATAGGAGCCTTCCAGTTCAGTACTTCCTGTACCTTGGCGGGGTCCACCATAATTCCTCCATCGGACAACACATGCCCAAGGAAAGGTACTTCACGAAGCCAGAATTCGCACTTACTGAACTTTGCATATAGTTGATGTTCACGCAGTCTTGTGAGGACTATACGTAAATGTTCAGCGTGATCCTCCTCATTCACAGAATATACCAAGATGTCATCAATAAATACCACCACAAACTTGTCTAATTCCGGCATAAACACCGAATTCATCAAGTACATGAAGTGTGCGGGGGCATTTGTCAAGCCGAAAGACATAACAAGATACTCATAAAGACCGTATCGGGTAGAAAAGGCTGTCTTCGAAACATCTTCCGGGCGGATTTTAATTTGATGGTAGCCAGATCTTAGATCGATCTTGGAGAAAACTTTAGCTTTAGACAACTGATCGAACAGGATGTCGATACGTGGTAGAGGGTACTTATTTTTGACAGTGACTGCATTGAGAGGTCTATAATCTACGCACATCCGCAACGACTGATCCTTCTTCTTTATAAAGATAGCAGGACATCCCCACGGCGATGAGCTAGGACGAATCAACCCCTTCTTCAAAAGTTCATTCAATTGCACCTTAAGTTCAGCTAGTTCATTCGGAGGCATCCTATAAGGTCTCCTAGAGATGGGAGCCGTGCCAGGCAACAACTCAATTTTAAACTCCACATCCCGATCCGGAGGGAGCCCCGGCAAATCATCGGGAAAAACGTCTGGAAACTCATTTACTACTGGAATTTCGGTCAACACCTTTGCTTGCACAACATGAACTTCCCTAGACAAATGAACTTTTCTGGGAAGTTGTACCAGAAAACCCTTTTGATCTGTAGGGTCTCTGAGCATAACTACACGAGTGGATGTATCAATGAGTACCCCATTCTGACTCATCCAATTCATGCCCAAAATAACATCGATACCTAAGCCCGGCAAAACCACTAAGGCCAGCGAGTACTTTCGCCCTTCTATCTCAAGCTCAAGATTCCCCACTACTTTATTTGTGGAAATATTCCCACTTGCTGCGCTAATATAATAACCCCCACCTTCAACAGTATGCAATTTGTGTGCAAACTCTGATGCAAACTTAGGACTGATAAAGGAATGCGAAGCACCCGAATCAAAAAGTACCACTGCAGGATGTTGGTCAACTAGGAACTTACCAGCAGTGACAACCTCACCAGATGGGATTTCCTCAATATTGTTATAATGAGCGTGCCCTTGACGGCCACCTGGGTTGACATTCTTCTTGGGGTAAGGACAGTTCCTGGACCAATGGCCTGGCTTGTTGCAGTTCCAGCAAGGCATGTTGCTAGGAGGGACACTGGAGCTGCCTTGGTTCGAACTACTTTTTGGCAGAGCCACTGTATATGCCTTGCGAAACCCAGTCTTCACTGGCGCCTTCTTTTGCGGAGGATGGAACTTAGCATTCGTGGCAGGAGGGCGAGGAGGAGCCCTCGGGGTAGCTGGAGCTCGAGACTGTGAAGCACTCGCCTCAATGGCCCTTTTGCAGCTCTTAGAGGCAGAATAGATAGCATTGTTGTTCTCTTGAGTCAGAGCATCACTGATAAATTCATTGAAAGTAGTGCACTTGCTAGTGCCCATAGTCTTCATCAGCTTCGGGCCTAGGCCTCTTTTAAAGCTAGCAATTTTCTTAGAATCGGTATCCACAAACTCTGTGGCATACCTTGCCAGGTTGTTGAAAGATTGGAGATATTCGGTCAAACTTTTATTTCCCTGCGACAGCCTCATGAATTCTGTATGCTTGATAGCCATAAGACCTGGAGGAATATAGTTTCCATGGAATGCGGCCTTAAACTGGTCCCAAGCAATTAGAACATTTGCAGGCAGTGTGGAACGATAGTGGCTCCACCAAATACCCGCTGGGCCATGCAATTGATGAGAAGCATATTCAGTCTTTAGCTCATCAGTCAGGCGAAGCAGACGAAACTTTTGTTCAATAGTATTTAACCACTCATCAGCTTGCAGTGGTTCCTCCGCCTCCTTAAAGAGCGGGGGCTTAGTATCCAGAAAGTCCTTGAAATCACTGTACTGATTGGGTTCTGGGCCCTGGCGGCCAGGACGAGCCTCCCGGTTAGCCAGCTGGCGCATAGCATCCGCCAACATGCGCTGCCCTTCGACCACTGTCTGCATCAGCTCAGCCGGGGTAGGTGGTGGCGGAGGGGGTGGCTGTTCCTCATCCTCATTGCCACGACCCCGACGAAGATTGTACGACATCTGCAAAATGCATAGCCAATGAGCACTGACGATGTGGGAAATTTGTAGATGAATTATTGTAACATGTCAAACTGACTTCATGAAATAGACTTCTCAAATACTCATGACACAATACTTCATCACAACCGCACAATCTCTTCAAGCGGACCAAATGGTGCAATCATGCGAGAGAATTCAACAAGATGTACTTTGATAAAGGCTCACACACAAGGAGCACAGCAGTTACTGAACCGTTTACGTTAAAATCTACGTGATTTTTGATCTTTTGCCCGGTACGTGGATTCAGTTTCAAAGTGTTTAGTTGACTGAGAAAGGCTACTTCAAACTGATCATAAAGAGACTTCTCAGCGTAGAGCTCCATGGTGGATCATGACTAGCCACCTCGATACCAGCGCGTGCCAAGCAGCACAACCTTATGTCGCGCGCCATAGGAGGCTCTCGGTTTCGTCGCGGCACCGAAGGGTGCTAATCGTGACACCATCATCGAACGCCACACAATAAGACATCCAATTGCGATCGAAATTAACAGGCTCCAACTAACATCCAGGAACATAGGGTTCGACCTTACATCCCAAAAGTCAAGTTATTACAAAGCCTCACTCCATCACAGGGAGGGCACAAAGGACGATCCTAACATCATAGCTACGTGATAACTACTCTAAGCATCGTCCTCAGAGTCGGTGTCATGGATCTCCCCGCCGTCCTCATCACTAACAGGCTCTAACTCCTCATCTTCTTCTTCTTCTGGTTCTTCTTCTGGTTCGGCATCTTGGGGTCCGTTGACCTCCACTTCATCATCATTTTCAGCCATGAAGATTCCCGAACCCATGTCCTCATCTGCATTGATATTTCTAGGCAGCAGAGGATTTAGCTGGTTGTTCAGGCGGTGCACTTCTTCATGAAGATTGTCATTGTATTCTTCAGCATTCTCCAACTGTTGCTCGAGCTCAAACTGACGAGCTCTCAGAACGTTCTCCTCGTGCCAGGCTTCATCCCTCTGGTTCATGACACGAACCAACATGCGTTGACAGTTGCGGTTTGCTACTGTCAACCTCTGGACTGCAAGGGTTTCCTGGTCATGATCACGAATCACTTGCTCCAGTTGCTGACGCGCTGCATTCCTGGCAGCCGTCACTTTAGCCAACTCTGCCCTCAGCCTTTCCACCTCAGTAGGCTCCGGGCGGGGCTCACGTGGAGCGAGCTGGTGACGAGGTGCCCTGCCCCCAGTGGACTTGCGAGCGGTCCTCTTGGTACGGTCCATCTGTAGCAACAAGACACGACTTAAAGTGAGGATCATTTAGGGGATACGAAATTTAATTTAGTCGGGAGTACAAAAATTTTTAAGGAGGGAGTAAATGATGTGTATGATATAATTAAACATGATGCATGCACGCTCCGTATGCCCTCTCACCTTAGTAGAAACCTAAAGTTCTAACGCTAGGCGGTGGCATACATACGTTCTCTCATATAAGCGAAACTATCGGTCTACTCGTTACGCTGTTAGTGTACCTGCAGAAAACCTCATTTCAGCCCAATAGTTTCCCAATATATGCACACAAGAAAACAGTAATTTAAATACTTTCCATATACACATCCCCTGATGTATATACTTCAGTATCAAAGCCACCCGATATAAAGGTTCCCACAATTAAGTGCTTACGTAATTACATGGTTTAAACATGTAAGTATGCAAGTCACCAAAACTACTCTCCCCTAGATCGCCGGTTGGACGATCATGCTCTCACAACTCACACTTACCAGAGCGTCGAGGCAATTGATCCATACATTACCACCCAAGTGGATGGCATCTATACAATATCACGCCGTATGGACGACGAAACAAAAACAAACAAGGCCCCCAAGTTAGTCTTTATAATAAGCCACCTAAGAGTCCTTATTTGGGCTAAGGGAGGTGATCACTGGCATACCTAAAAAATAATTTTTAGTGTTTTAACCCTTTTTCATAATCAAATACTTTTGTTTTTAAATACTCATATGATGTGTTTAATGCTGAATTATGCTCCGGTACCAGCTGTAACAGAACCGACCAAATTATAAGAGCACAAGTACAAAAACAAGCACCGAAGCGCTCAAATTTTCGAACTTGAGCCCATATAATCCCGATAGTCAATTGAAACCACGAAGGATTTCAAACCAACTCGCTTACAACCAGGATCGCATCATTCAACATACACATCATACGTTACATTTCACAAGTAGTTCCGAAATAAGTTTACACACACGGAGTCGCAATTAATACAAACCAAGTTTATAAAGTAGCGGAAGCATAACACACACCAGTTGTTAACTACTGCCAGTCTTGATGATCAACAACCCGCAAAAGCATGAGGAAAGTACATAAAAGATGATCACGCCCAAGTGATCTAGTCTTCTTCACCCGCAGGGTGGAGACAAGTCTTGCAGAAGCCTTGATAGAGCATATCATCTGCAATAGGAGGGAATAAACCCTAAGTACTGGAATGTACTCAGCTAGACTTACCCGTCGAAAACCAGAAATAAGATGACACCAAGGATTATGCAAGGCTTACACAAGAGGCTAGCTGACATAACATTTTGCATAAAGGCATAAGTAATTGAAACTCTTATAACCTATACTAGCAGTTACTTTTAGCATTTACCTGTCATCTATCTTAGCACCTGTACTAAACATTCACTTGAGTATAATCAAACAACATTATTATTATATCCATAGCAGGTATATCATTGCGGCAACATTATATCATTCACTTAACCATCTGTTCATTTAATGAGATCTACGTTGCCGCTGCTCAAGTCAAGTGCTCACTAACCGGGAGCGACGGTGATTCGAATCGAATTCCTATCCAGCTGGAGGGGTATTTCTAACACTCACCGTGCAGACCCCTGCCAGGGTCGCACAGGCCACCGTTTCATATGATTCAGGAATCGCGGGTCCGAATAATGTCGCGACCCCAAGAGCGACACTCTGCCAGGTGATAGGGACTCTAACCCCCCCTTGGTCTCACGCCAATGTCCCCAAGCACATCCTTTCTCTCCTCCAAGAAGCAATCTACCATTCAATTCCCGGCCTGAATCACATTACTCGGCTTCGCGGTCGGAACGGCTTATCCGGCCAACTAAGTGTTAGACTGCGTTCAACATGACTCAAGGACGTACAGCGAATCGGTCCTTAAACGACTCAGACGGGCATAGCTCCACACCCAAGACGTGAAGTGTCTTGCGGCTGTACTATCGAACTCCCGCCCGGTCTCAATTTTATTTTTAAGCATGGTTCCATCCACGATAGCCATAAAGCCACTTGTGACTCCTTCCTACATCTCGCGGATGACCGGAAATCACCCGACTTCTACCGTACTAAGCAGGGCTAAGCATTGACACGTGCCTAAACCTAATATAGGATTAAGTACGATATCTGGACAAGGACAGGTATAATGCAACAAGTGTTTTCATATAACTCCTACAACTTAATGCATTAAACAATTAAAAGTACTCAAGATTAATTTATAAAACAGTAGGTTCAGCATGCACCGGGGCTTGCCTTTCAGAAAGGTCGAAGGCCGGTGGTCAGGACACTCAGGTAGATCTTCGGCAGGAGCTCCGTCGTCGGCTGGTTCCTCTAGCTGCTCCGGCTGGTCCTGGATTTCCTCCGGAATCACCGGCTCGAACTCGAGGAGAGTTACCCCCTCCGGTACACCTATTGCATGAATGCACAATAAATACCATGGATGCATAAATGGGTGCAACATGCTCGGAATGAAATGCATTTCAGAAATAAAATACTCTACTCAAGTTATTTTATTAGTACGTGCAAATCTCTTCTCCGGTGGAGAAGTACTTACCTAATCTACCCAACCTAAGATATAGTTATTCCTCTTCGGTTAAGGCCCTAACACCTAACAAACACAAGAGTAACATTACTTAGGGTACCACAGTAAGTTATTCTGGACAGCAGCTCAAAGATCCTGACATAACTGGAGAATCCCAACTCCAAAAGATATGATCTAAGACAATCTGGAAAGCTTAAGAAATGTACCACAAAATGTTTTCAGATCACAACACTAGATTCCAAAGTTTACCAAATCGAAATTCCAAAGTTCCAGAATCTGTTCTCTCTAAACAAAGAGCAGTCAATTCTGGACTGGCACTTCAAACAGCAATAACTCCCAAACTACTAATCCAAATGCTCCCAAATTTTGACACAAGCTCATTTACAAATTTTGCTACAACTTTGGTAATTACAAGTTTTCCAGAAACCACCTTTATCCAAGGTCAAACCTAGAAATACTATCAGCTGTCCAGAAAACCTAAAATTGCAAAGATTAAATATTTATTGATGTGGCAAACATTCTCTAAGACCAAACTAATATTACTACAAGTTCACAAATGTCACAAAAACACCAGAAAGTAAGGTGTGCCCACCTAGAATATTTATTTAAACCCATTTTCTCAATTTACTTAAGTAATTAAGTGGAATTTCAAACATATATGTAAACTGCTCCTAAAATTCTACAAAAATTACAGGAGACTCTCTGACCCAAAGAGAGGCTACTGAAAAAATTTGAACTCAATTTATTCACAGGAACTCTCTGAACAAAATTTACAAGCCCAAAAGGCTGATTTTTGTATAAATAACAAAGCATAGTAAAAAGTGTCAAACAACAGATTTCTTAATTTTCTTGGGCATTCTAGGGTACCAAGACATTCTCCAAAAAGTTATAAGAACATTGCACATGTAGAAAAATTACAAAAAATCATTTAATTATTTCCTAGAATAACAAGATAATATTATAACTTGAAAAGTACTTAAGCACTATTGCCCAAATTTTTACCAAAGCTAGAGCAAGTATAAATTAGCCTACTCACCAAATTTCATAATTTTTGGAACACTGAAACTCAAGATATAATTTAAACAAGTTTGCATGTGATTTAAAACACATTTCAAAGACCTATTTAAATATCCCAGAAAACAAACATCACATAGCAAACTCATACTTTTCTAAAATACTACACCTCATGCAGATCCTAACAAAATTTATCTCATGATTTTTGAGCAAGTAAAACCCTAGATCTACATTTTCTAAACATTACCTAAAACTGTGACAGAATAAAAAGGAAATGAAATAATTCAGATTTGCTACTGGGCCGGCCCGGGAAAAACGCGGCCCAAAAACTCGCGGCGTGGCCCGCTCCCGCGCACGGCCTGCTCGGGCTCCCGCCCGCGCGCGTATGTGACTGACCAGGTGGCCCCACCGGTCAGAGAGAGAGACGGAGGGGAGGAGACGGCCGCGACTCCGGCGAGCTCTATCTTGCCGACGACGGCGTCTCTGGCGAAGCTACGGTACCCGTGCGTTCACCTCAACCTCGCGCACCTAGGGGTACCCTCAATTGCTAGGATTATGGCAGCTAGAGAGGATGGCAGCGGTCATGGCGGCGTGCGGCCGCGGCTCGACCAACTCCGACGAGTCGCCGGCATCCCGGCTCAATTCGCCTGCCCTACGAGCTTCAGCATACCTAACTATACCTACAGCATGGAGGAGATAGGATAGGGGGGGCCCGAATGGCATGGCCACGTGCGAGCTCGACGGCGGCGGACATGGCGGCCCGGTGGAGCCGCCTTCGCAGTGTAGCTCACCTGAAGCGATAGCGAGGGTTCGGTGAGGGCGAGGAGGTGGAGGGGCTCATGGTGGTGCGGTGGTCTAGCTGGTTTGGTGAATGGAGCTGCGGTTTGGGAGAAAGGCTCGAACGCGGTCGCCGTTCCGCTTCTCTGGTCACCGCCCGCGCGCGGAGGAGGAAGTAGAGGGAATGGTGAGCGCGAGTGGAGGGGGTTGAGGTGGGGGCCCCAACTTCACGCCCGCGCGCATGCGTGCGATGTGGAGGCGACGGCAGGGCGCGAGTGCCACGCGGCCACCGAGCTCTGTCCGAGCGCCACGACGCGACGTCGTCGGTGACGGTCGACTGAATGACGCCCGGCGTGGTGGCCTGACAGCGAAAGTTTGACGTTGATTAACTCGTAAACGAGCTCGAATTAGTGACACCTCCAATTAGCAAAGTTGTAGACCTATGTGAGCACTACAAGTTTGTAAAAGACCTCATGAGCTGGTTCGGTTTAGTTAGTGACATACAGGGCCCTGAAGTGAGGTACCCAGAAACTAAAACCAAGTTTCAGTTAGCTAACCGACTGAAACTCGTTTTTCCAGGCACCATATCTCCTAAACCATTTAGAACTAGGTGATGGTGATATTGACAATGTTGTAGAGCTAGGTGTGGACAACAACTTTGTCAATTGTCTCCAGAACTGGTTTGGCCTAGTTTGTGAGTTACAGGTTGCTAAAGTGAGGTACTGTGAAATGGTTTTCAGCTCCACACTTAGCAAAAATGGCTAAGTCCCAAAACAGCCTCTAATATTGACTTGTGGCCCCACTTTTGAGCATGTTCTGATCATTTTCATGAGATGGCCATATTAGAACTTTTGTTCCTCATGAAATTCTCTACAACTTTGCTTAAGGTTGCTCCTCCATGCAAGATCTCTAAATTAGACTTTTTAATTGGTCAAACCAGATCACTCTAGGGGTCCAACTTAGTCAACAACATTTGGAAGGGCAAATTGGTAATTTTGGTCAACATGAACATTGCTCCACTACTTACCCTAAATGTAATTAAGGTGTTATAAGACCTAATTAGCCACCCTACACATTGGTTGCACAAAATTCCTAGTGTCACATACTTTGGCACAAGTAATTCAACACTTTTTACCCAAATGTTGCAAACTCATGTTGCACATGTTGCATGAGTGTGTTGCACAATACTTGCTAATTATGTTACACTAAAGTGGTTGACATATCTCACAAAGGAAATTGCACATAAGGTACTTGTGTGTTGCACACTACTCACTTTTTACTTCACATGAAATATAAACATATTATAAGCTTATGCATGAAATGAATGATGCTTGCTTATGCTCATGCAAATGCAATGCAATTAAGGAGCTAAACACCTGGGGTGTTACACTTACAAATTGGAATTACCAGAAACAATGGGTGCTATATTCCCAGTTTTTCACGTATCACATCTCAAGAAAAGTTTACGCGTTCCAGAGGAAAGAATTGAACCTCGAGGCATAAAACTTAAGTCAGATCTGGTGTATCGTGAACAGCCAATTCGAGTTTTGGATTCCAAAGAAAGGGCTACTCGAAATAGTGTGGTGAAAACATATAAGATACAATGGAGTCATCATGATGAAGGGGATGCATCTTGGAAAACGGGTGAATACCTACAAAAAGCGTACGAAGATTTTTATAATAAATGGTTCGTAACCCAAATCTCGGGATGAGATTTTTATAAGAGGGGAGGGCTGTAACACCCCGGTGTTACGCAAGCTTTTGCATGTCAATCATAAGCATGACATTTCATATCATCCATAATCATATATGGTAATATTATAACTTGAATGAAATAAAAGCTTGGAAAATAGTATTCATGATGTAAAATGTTAATGTGCTAATTACCTTTCATCAAAATTGTGCAACTATAAATTTTATATCACTTAGAATTATAGGTCAAATTTTTGGAGCAACTAAATTACTCAAAGTTTTGTCAAAAACTGGTTTCAAAAATGTATTATGAAAATATTCAAAAATACTCCCTATTTTTAGCTTTCATTCTCCAATTCAAAATCTATTGAGAAATTTTAGTTGGCCCCTTAATCAAAGTTATAGAGAATTAAATTCTAAGCAACTTTTATTTTTGGGTCATTTCCAGAAAAGGTCTTTTTCTTGTTCAAAATAGGGTTTGAAAATTGTATTTGAAAATTGTATTTGAAATTGGTTTGAATTTAGAAATTTGAAAAAAATCAAAACCTAACCTAAGCAGGTCGCCGCCTCGGTTTCGGCCTGCTAGCCGAAACGGCCCGCGCCACTCCCGCGCATGCCCGCGCCCGCTCCCCCGCCTCGGCCCGGCCCAAGCCAGCCACCTTCCTCTTCCCGCCCGTGCGCGCGGCTCGCTGGCGCCCACGGCAGACTGCGCTCGCCGCGTGGCGACCGCATGCCGGCGACGCCCTCCGCGTGGCCGTCCGTGGCCCCCGCGCGCCCGGCTTCTTGACGCCACGCCCGCGCCCCTGCCGCCTTTCCCCTCCTCACTCGCTCTCCCTCTCATTCCCTTTGGAAAACCCGAACGGGAGCCATGCTCACCCCGCTCGCCACTGCTTGCCGCCGTCTCCGCCGTCGCGTTCCGACGCCGGTGAACCGCCACCGCCCGATTGCTTGCGCTCCACGTTCCGCCACCTTCTCCTCTCCTCCAAACGGGCCACCGTGTGCCTTGCTCGCCTACGGTAAGGCTCAATCGAGCTCTTCCCGCACGCGCCATCGAGCCGGGCCGCCGAGCTTGCGCTCCTCCCGCCGGCACCCTCGCTCCCTCTCCATCCCGATGAACCCCTCTCCTGAGTTCGCCATCTACTCGCGAACACCGTGCGCACGTCCGCTGGTCAGCTCAGGGCCGGAGATGGCCGTTGGCCGCCGACAACCGCTGTGCTGCCGCGGTCCAGAGCGCCGGCGAGGCCGCCCTCTGTTTTCCCCTCGGGTTCCGCTGGGCCGCTGCGCCTGTGGGCCGCGCCTCCGAGCGGGCCGGCTCGCCTTTCCCCGCGCACGCGAACCAGGCCGAGAACGGCCACGAGCCGGTTAACTCCCACGGGCCGGCCCAGTACCAATATTGAAAAATCAATTTCTGTTTTTTTATTATTTCATGATGAAAAATACTTTGGAAAATGTTTTGTAGTCCTTTCAGCTCCAAAAATTGTGAAATAAATTTCTATAGACTCATTAGAACCAGATCTACAATATAAAAATATTGCATGTCAATATTGCATTACTTTTCTGTAGTGTTTTATTTAATCCTTGGAATTGGTGTTTTCTTGAAAAATTGATAATAAATTATAGAAAAATCAGAAAAATGTGATTCCAAGTTTGTTAATCTTTTTGTGCCATGTACCTACTAGGAAAATTATATATCATGCGTATTCTATAGAAAAATGTGTAGGTGTAGTTCAAATGCTTTCTATCACTAGTATTTGCTATTTTTGTTAATTAAATAAATGTGAATAAAACATGCAAGTAATAATTTTTCCACAGTGATTATTTACTGTGCAGAAAGTAGGAAAATTACTAAATCTGTTGTTTGATACTTTTCATAATGCAAAGTATTTTCATGCTCGTTTTTAGGCCTTAGCTTGTTATTTTTGTATAGACAGTTATAATAATCCAAATGCAATGAAAATTTTGTGGCATGCTAGAATTGATGTTAGTAATCCACTGTAATTTTCTAAGATTTTTCTGTGCTACCAAAATATGTGTTACTGTTCAAGCATAGTGCTAATTAGGGTTTACACTCAACCTTTAATGCAAGATTAGTTAGTAAACTATGCTTTGGTGTATCTTTGAAGCATCTTAAGTGTCAGTGTGCCTTTGCATGGTAGAGATTAGTGGTGGTAGTTTTTGAGTACATGTTCTTGAATGGCGTAGACTACCTTGTAGAAGAGTCATAAGTTCCACGTAATCCAAATAAAGTAACATGCTCATTACATCTCATTCATTCATGATCATCTCATGTCATCCCTGCAATGCACCTAGGCATGAGCACTTATATTTCTGCATCATACAGGATCGCAGGAAGTGACCCCGGTAGCAGTTCCCGAGGACCCGGAGGAGCAGTCCGAGGTGCAAGAGCAGGAGGCGACCGAAGCCGAAGAGGAGGTCGGTGAAGATCTTCCAGAGTGCCCCGACCACCGTCCGAGCTCTTTTGAGAGAGGCAAGCCCCGGAGCATTTCTCTCCCCCGGTTTGCAAATATTTTATTAATGCTTTACTTAAACTGCTGCATTAAGTTTAGGAGTGGTTTGCAACCGTTGCTGTATTATACCTTGTTTCACCTTGCTTTATCGATCCTTATCACCCTGGTGTCCACGGTCAATAATTGCTTAGTTTGCTTAGACCGATAGAAGTCAGGTGATTGCCTGTCATCCGCGAGCTATAGGGGATTACCTGGATTTATGTGAAAGTATGTCATATGAGAATAACTAAGTGTCGAAATGAACCTGAGACCGGACGGAAACTTGCAAGGTTTCGGATTGTAGTGTTTTCCGTCTGTGTTGATTAAGGACCGACCGTTGTTAGGCCTCGAGTCATGTTGAACACATGCCTCATATTTAGCTGGCCGAATAATATACCTTTCGACCGTGAAGCTAGGAGATTATTCGGGCCGAGTGGATTGCCCGTAACGCACTGTACCGGAGCAGTAGTGGCAGGGTACGGGGGCGCGATGATAAGGCCAAAGAGCAGTCGGGCGGCCCCCGGGTACATGTGGTTCCTAGCAAGCTCGAGACTTTACCTGAATGGTTGACTCGGTGACCAATACCTCACTTTAGCGGGTGAGTGAGGTTTGTGTGAGGAATAAATCACCAGCTGGTTAATAATCGATTCGAATCGCCATCGTTCACTAGATAGTAAATACTTGACTTGAGCTACTTCATCGTAGTAATATTGATGAAACACTTGGATAGTTATGTGGAAGATGACATGGTAATTATTGTAAATAAGCATTGGTAATCCTTACTTGCTTAATTATATATTACTCTAGCACAGATGCAAACATAGTTGACAGGGTAATAAAGATTAAATTACTGCATACTTTTAGAAAAGAATTGTTAAGATGAAAATGCTTTTCTTGCAAATGAGTCAGCTACCCCACCAGAAAGCCTATCATGATCCTTGGTGTCATTTTATTTTGGTTCTGTCGGGTAAGTCTAGCTGAGTACCTTCTCGTACTCAGGGCTTCGTTCTCACTTGTTGCAGATGGGCAGATGTATTACGGCTACTGTATCAACTGCCTCTATCCTACGATGGGTGAAGCTTAGGACCATGGGCAATGGTCATTCGCTACTTCTCGTCTGATGCTTTTGCTGGAGATGATCACAAGCTGGCACTTTATTTCAAAACGCTGTGTGTGTGCGTGATTTGAACTACTGCTTCCGCTACTTTTATTCGAACCTGGTTTGTAATAACTATGTTTAAACTCCGATGTATTTTATGCCACGAACTTTTATGTAACTTATGATGGTGACCGCTAAACTTAGTACGATCTTGGCTATTATTTGAAATGGTTTGAAATCCGTCGAGATTTCACGGACTACCGGGTTATACGGGCTTAAGTTTGTTAAATTGTCCTCCCGTTGGATGATTTTCCTACTTAATCTCGTATAATTGGGCGGTTCTGTTACAGCTGGCATCGGAGCATGGTTTACCGTGATTACTGTTCATAAGTGTATTTAAAACAAAATTCTGTTTAAAAAGTGTGATTTTAAAACTAAAGGTGTGCCAGTGGCCATATCCTGTATGCCCAGTTAAGGACTCTAGGTGGCTATTTAAGTACTAACTAAAGGTGTGCCAGTGGCCATATTCTTGCACCATATTTCTCTTTCGTTGCTCATACGGCATGCTATTGTATGAGTGCCACTTAATTGAGTGGTAATGTATGGATCAGTTACCTCTACGCTTTGGTAAGTGTGAGCTGTGAGAGCATGATCGGATACACCGCTGATCTAGGGAGAGTGCTTATATGATACTAGAGTACTTACATGTTTTACGTATGTTATTACAAAAGTGTCGCATGTGTGGTTGTTCCGTCCGTTGAGGCGATGCCATCAATAGGACGATGTGTTTGGGTAGTTACTACCGTTGTACATGCATCTGAGGATTCGTGTAGAGCGTGTAGGTAGATTTACTGCTTTCATGCATTCATGGGGAATGGGCTGAAATGAATTTTCTGCAGGTACATAACAATGTTTATCGTGTAGATCGAATTAGTTACGTATATGAGGGATCGTTTGTATGCCACCGAATTCATCGTTAGATGTCTTTATTTTCTAAGTTTGTGAGAACGTAAGACTCGTGCATGCATCATACTGCCTGTGCATTTCATTCATAACATGAATTCCTCCCCTTATAAAAGGATTATCCCAGTTTGATAAAAGTGACATCAACTTAAAATATGTTCTCATCGGGTAATTTAAAACTTATGCTACAGATGGCCCGCACGAAGCAGACTGGCCCGTAAGTCCACTGGCGGAAAGCACCCCGTCATCAGATGGCCCCACGGGAGCGCCGCAGCACGGACACTTTTCTAAGCGAGTTTGGCATGCCCACCTTGCTTTAGAGAGTGCTCCATGATGTGGGGTACCCGGAGGGTCAAGAGCCGGTGTACTCTTGGAGTGAGAGCCAGCTAGCTGAGGATGGACTTGCAGTAGTGGAAATCACCGTCCCTGCTCTTGGTGATGCGCCAGAAATGGGATGGTTGGCATTTGAAGTTTGAAGGACGCACTCCGGTTGAGGGTGCAGAGGGCGTAGTCTTTCACGTCATCCGAGACATAATGAGCAAGTTTCCCAATGAGTTGGCAGCTGCTTTGGCCAGTACTTTTCCGAGAGATGATCCTCGTGATGCCATTTGGGTGCAACCGCAAGGAAGTGCCCTGGTTAGAGGCCCAAGTGAAGGACGAGCTAGCGACAACCACACAATGAGTGCCACGTATGCAACCATCAGAGCATACCAGGGTCTTGAGAGCACCTATTGGACCTTGACTGGCCTGCGTGGTGATGACTGGCTTAAAGCAAGGAAGCAGAAGAAGAAGCAAGCACGTGCTATAGCTAGCTTGCAGGAGCAGTTGGCCGACATGAGCTTGCAGCAAGATCGGGCTCTCGAGAGAGGTGAGAGTGCCATGCAGCGGGTGCAGACGTTGACTCAGGCCAACAGAAATGCAGACCGCATGATGGGACAGCTAGTGCAGGAAAGGAATGAAGCCTGGAACGAGAGGGTTAAGTCCAAAGATGATGAAGCATGTGGGTACCAATATCCGTGCCAGATTCAATGACTTTGTCAGTGATTGTTTGAAATAAGAAAAGAATAACAACGCCTACACTGCATCCAAGAGTCGTAAGAGAGTGTTTGAGTCAGGACCATCACAGTCCAGAGTTGTTACTGCAAATCGTCCTTCTTATCATCCGTCCACACCTAGTGCAAGGTTCAGGCCTCCACAGCATAAGACCCAGAACTACAAGGGACCACAGAAGCCGTACAAGATGGCCGTGCCGCCAGCAAAGATCACCGCAGCTACAGAACAGAGCAACTCCAAGGGAGCTATAGGATCTGCTGGTACAGTGAAGGGGCCCTGCTACAATTGTGGTCAGCCAGGCCACTTTTCAAAGTTCTGCCCTTATCCGCCTAAAAAGAAGCAATAGACTTACACTACTCGTGTACACCATACCACCGTTGATGAGATTCCTAAGGGAGAGCCTGTAACTACCGGTAAGTTTCTTGTTAACCATCACCCTACAGTTATTCTATTTGATTCTGGATCCTCGCATTCTTTTATGAGTCAAGCATTTGCACGGAAGCATGAACAACTATGCACAGAATTGAGTTATGGTTATCGCATAAGTTCAGCAGAGGCTGATGTGTTAACCAATAAGATGGTTAGAGGGGCAACCCTTGAGTTAGGTAGTTGGAAGTTTCGAGTGAACCTGATAGTTATGCCTGGACTAGTTTTGGATGTAATAATAGGAATGAACTGGATGAAGAACTGGGGGGCAGTTATAGATACAAGCAGTCGGATGCTTACCCTTAAGGATCCATAGGCAGAGGGTACTTTCCAGGTACCATTGCCTAGAAGAACAGACCTTGTGAGTGTGACCTGTGCTATGGAAGTTGTTCCTATCCACCAGATCCCGGTAGTGTGTGAGTTCCCGGATGTGTTTCCAGACGAGTTACCTGGCCTTCCTCCAGATAGAGATGTTGAGTTTGGAATCGAGTTGATTTCCGAAATAGCTCCTATTTCGAGGAGACCTTATCGGATGCCTCCGGATGAGTTAGCTGAGCTGAAGAAGTAACTGGAAGAACTATTAAAGAAGGGGTTTATCCGACCGAGTAAGTCGGAATGGGGATGTCCTGCCTTGTTCGTGAAGAAAAAGAAAGAGGGTACTCTGAGAATGTGTGTGGATTATCGACCTCTTAATGCTGTAACTATCAAGAATAAATATCCTTTGCCTCATATCGATGTTTTGTTTGATCAGCTGGCTAAAGCAGAGTGTTATCCAAGATAGACCTAAGATCAGGGTATCATCAGATAAAGATTAGGCCGCAAGATGTCCCGAAAACCACCTTTTCTACTAGATACGGGTTGTACGAGTATCTTGTTATGTCTTTTGGCCTAAAAAATGCTCCTGCATATTTTATGTATCTGATGAATACGGTTTTCATACCAGAGTTGGACAAGTTTGTAGTTGTCTTCATTGATGACATTCTAGTATACTCTGAAAATGAGAAAGATCATGAAGAGCATCTGAAAATTGTCTTGACCAGACTGAGAGATGATAAGTTGTATGCTAAGTTTAGCAAATGTGAATTTTGGTTGAAGAAAGTTCCTTTCCATGGTCATATTCTATCTGAGAATAGAGTTTCGGTAGATCCGAGCAAAGTGCAAGAGGTTATGCATTGGAAAACTCCAACCACAGTGGCAGAAGTCAGGAGTTTCCTAGGGTTAGCTGGTTACTATCGCCGCTTTATCCTAGACTTCTCGAAGATTGCCAAGCCGATGACGAGTCTGTTACAGAAAGATCATAAGTATGTGTGGACAGAGGAGTGTGAGACAGCTTTCCACACCTTGCGGAAACTGTTGACCACTGCTCCAGTTCTTGCACAGCCAGACATCGAGAAACCTTTTGATGTGTTTTGTGACACATCAAAAACAGGATTAGGCTATGTTCTGATGCAAGAAGGCAGAGTCATTGCTTATGCCTCCCGTCAGTTGAGAAAACATAAAATTAATTATCCGACATATGATCTTGAGCTTGCCGCCGTAGTGCATGCCTTAAAGATTTGGAGACACTATTTACTTGGTAATATGTGCAATATTTTCACTGATCATAAGAGTCTCAAGTACATTTTCACCCAACCAGAATTGAACATGAGACAGCAAAGATGGTTAGAACTAATCAAAGATTACAACTTGAATATACAGTATCACCCTGGGAAAGCCAATGTGGTAGCCGATGCTTTGAGTAGAAAGTCGCATTGTTTGAATATGCAACCCTTACTCGAAGATGGTTTTAATCTAATGCGCCCGGCCGTGTTACATTGTATTCAGATCAGTTGCACCTTGGAGAGTAAGATAATAGAAGGTTAAAAAGCAGACAAAGGGGTATTCCACATCAAAAAGAAAATTAGAGAAGAACCCTCAAAACACTTCAGAGTGGATGAGCAGGACGTGTTGCGGTTCGACAACCGTCTTGTTGTTCCGAAGGATAGAGAGCTTAAGAATAAAATTATGGATGAAGCTTATCTCTCTAAGTTGTCCATTCATCCTGGTAGTAGTAAAATGTATCAAGAACTAAGACCTTGCTATTGGTGGACAAAGATGAAGAAGGAAATTACAGCTTATGTAGCCAGATGTGACACATGTTGTCGAGTGAAAGCTATTCACATGAAACCTGCCGGATTGTTGCAACCTTTGTCAGTACCTAGTTGGAAGTGAGATGATATAAGTATGGATTTCATCACAGGTTTGCCCACTACTCAGAAAGGCCATGATTCAATTTGGGTAATCGTGGATCGTCTTACCAAGACAGCCCACTTTTTGCCTGTCAAGACAGATTACAGACCACCTCAATATGCCGAGAAGTATATGGCGGAGATTGTGAGATTGCATGGCATACCAAAGACGATAGTGTCTGACAGAGGGTCATAGTTCACTGCTCACTTTTGGGAGCACTTGCATAAAGGTTTGGGAACTAGTCTGATTTATAGCACTGCCTATCATCCTCAAACAGATGGTCAGACTGAAAGAGTTAATGCTGTTTTAGAAGATATGTTAAGAGCTTGTGTGTTGTCTTCCAGAGGTTCATGGGAGTCATGGTTACCTTTAGCAGAATTCGCGTATAATAATAGTTATCAAGAAAGTATCAAGATGGCACCTTTTGAGGCTCTATATGGCCGAAAGTGTAGAACACCGTTAAACTGGATTGAGCCAGGGGAAAGAAGGTATTATGGTATTGACTTCGTGGAAGAAGCCGAAAAGAAAGTTCATATCATTCAGCAAAATATGAGAACAGCTCAGTCACGTCAGAAAAGTTATGCGGATAAGAGAAGGAGACCGCTTGTGTTCGAAGTGGGTGACTATGTTTATCTAAAAGTCACGCCAATGAAGAAGAAATGGTTTGAAATACGCAGAAAGCTTGCCGCCAGATTTGTAGGACCCTACAAAATCTTGGAAAGAAAGGGTCCAGTGGCTTACAAATTGAAATTACCAGAAGCAATGGGTGCTATATTCCTAGTTTTTCACGTATCACATCTCAAGAAATGTTTGCGCGTTCCAGAGGAAAGAATTGAACCTCGAGGCATAAAACTTAAGTCAGATCTGGTGTATCGTGAACAGCCAATTCGAGTTTTGGATTCCAAAGAAAGGGCTACTCAAAATAGTGTGGTGAAAACATATAAGATACAATGGAGTCATCATGATGAAGGGGATGCATCTTGGGAAACGGGTGAATACCTACAAAAAGCGTACGAAGATTTTTATAATAAATGGTTCGTAACCCAAATCTCGGGACGAGATTTTTATAAGAGGGGAGGGCTGTAACACCCCGGTGTTACGCAAGCTTTTGCATGTCAATCATAAGCATGACATTTCATATCATCCATAATCATATATGGTAATATTATAACTTGAATGAAATAAAAGCTTGGAAAATAGTATTCATGATGTAAAATGTTAATGTGCTAATTACCTTTCATCAAAATTGTGCAACTACAAATTTTATATCACTTAGAATTATAGGTCAAATTTTTGGAGCAACTAAATTACTCAAAGTTTTGTCAAAAACTGGTTTCAAAAATGTATTCTAAAAATATTCAAAAATACTCCCTATTTTTAGCTTTCATTCTCCAATTCAAAATCTGTTGAGAAATTTTAGTTGACCCCTTAATCAAAGTTGTAGAGAATTAAATTCTAAGCAACTTTTATTTTTGGGTCATTTCCAGACAAGGTCTTTTTCTTGTTCAAAATAGGGTTTGAAAATTGTATTTGAAAATTGTATTTGAAATTGGTTTGAATTTAGAAATTTGAAAAAAATCAAAACCTAACCTAAGCAGGCCACCGCCTCGGTTTCGGCCCGCTAGCCGAAACGGCCCGCGCCACTCCCGCGCACGCCCGCGCCCGCTCCCCCGCCTCGGCCCGGCCCAAGCCAGCCCCCTTCCTCTTCCCGCCCATGCGCGCGGCTCGCTGGCGCCCGCGGCAGACTGCGCTCGCCGCGTGGCGACCGCATGCCGGCGACGCCCTCCGCGTGGCCGTCCGTGGCCCCCGCGCGCCCGGCTTCTTGACGCCACGCCCGCGCCCCTGCCTCCTTTCCCCTCCTCACTCGCTCTCCCTCTCATTCACTTTGGAAAACCTGAACGGGAGCCGTGCTCACCCCGCTCGCCACTGCTTGCCGCCGTCTCCGCCGTCGCGTTCCGACGCCGGTGAACCGCCACCGCCCGATTGCTTGCGCTCCACGTTCCGCCACCTTCTCCTCTCCTCTGAACGGGCCACCGTGTGCCTTGCTCGCCTACGGTAAGGCTCAATCGAGCTCTTCCCGCACGCGCCACCGAGCCGGGCCGCCGAGCTCGCGCTCCGCCCGCCGGCACCCTCGCTCCCTCTCCATCCCGATGAACCCCTCTCCTGAGTTCGCCATCTACTCGTGAACACCGTGCGCACGCCCGCTGGTCAGCTCATGGCCGGAGATGGCCGTTGGCCGCCGACAACCGCCGCACTGCCGCGGTCCAGAGCGCCGGCGAGGCCGCCCTCTGTTTTCCCCTCGGGTTCCGCTGGGCCGCTGCGCCTGTGGGCCGCGCCTCCGAGCGGGCCGGCTTGCCTTTCCCCGCGCGCACGAACCAGGCTGAGAACGGCCACGGGCCGGTTAACTCCCACGGGCCGGCCCAGTACCATTATTGAAAAATCAATTTCTGTTTTCTTTTATTATTTCATGATGAAAAATACTTTGGAAAATGTTTTGTAGTCCTTTCAGCTCCAAAAATTGTGAAATAAATTTCTATAGACTCATTGGAACCAGATCTACAATATAAAAATATTGCATGTCAATATTGCATTACTTTTCTATAGTGTTTTATTTAATCCTTGGAATTGGTGTTTTCTTGAAAAATTGATAATAAATTATAGAAAAATCAGAAAAATGTGATTCTAAGTTTGTTAATCTTTTTGTGCCATGTACCTGCTAAGAAAATTATATATCATGCCTGTTCTGTAGAAAAATATGTAGGTGTAGTTCAAATGCTTTCTATTACTAGTATTTGCTATTTTTGTTAATTAAATAAATGTGAATAAAACATGCAAGTAATAATTTTTCTACAGTGATTATTTACTGTGTAGAAAGTAGGAAAATTACTAAATCTGTTGTTTGATACTTTTCATGATCCTTGGTGTCATTTTATTTTGGTTCTATCGGGTAAGTCTAGCTGAGTACCTTCTCGTACTCAGGGCTTCGTTCCCACTTGTTGCAGATGGGTAGATGTATTACGGCTATTGTATCAACTGCCTCTATCGTGCGATGGGCGAAGCTTAGGACCATGGGCAATGGTCATTCGCTACTTCTCGTCTGATGCTTTTGCTAGAGATGATCACAAGCTGGCACTTTATTTCAAAACGCTGTGTGTGTGCGTGATTTGAACTACTGCTTCCGCTATTTTTATTCGAACCTAGTTTGTAATAACTATGTTTAAACTCCGATGTATTTTATGCCGTGAACTTTTATGTAACTTATGATGGTGATCGCTAAACTTAGTACGATCTTGGCTGTTATGTGAAATGGTTTGAAATCCGTCGAGATTTCATGGACTACCGGGTTATACGGGCTTAAGTTTGTTAAATTATCCTCCTGTTGGATGATTTTCCTACTTAATCTCGTATAATTGGGCAGTTCTGTTACAGGTGAATTGGGCTTTTCTAAAAATTAATTGCAAGAATTAAATCCTACAAGCCAAACTTCACCCCTAGTGCCTACTAGTGTTCCTTGTGATTCTACCGATAAAAGTTTTGCACCCTAAGTTCCAATCCTAGACTAGCATGGCAATTCTAGGAAAGTAAACAAGCAATGAAAGTAATGTACGAAAGTAAATGCTTGAAAGTAAGGGTTAGGAACACGGCGATGTTTTGCCGAGGTATCAGAGAGTCGCCACTCCCCACTAGTCCTCGTTGGAGCACTCGCGCAAGGGTGTAGCTCCTCCTTGATCCGCGCAAGGATCAAGTGCTCTCTACAGGTTGATTCTTCGACACTTCGTCACGGCGAATCACCCAAAACCGCTCACAACTTGAGTTGGGTCACCCACAATCTCGTCGGATGATCCCCAAACTCCCAATCACCACCAAACCGTCTAGGTGATGGCGATCACCAAGAGTAACAAGCTAGAACTCTCACTTGACCACAACAAGCCTAATGAGAAGATGGATGCACACTTGCTACACTCTTGTCACTAGAGAGGATTCTTAAACTTTGATTCTCAAATCTCTATCCTCACTAGGGCTCTTGCACTCCCTTGCACTTCAAAGGTGTTTCTCAGCTGAACAAATGAGCAAGAGACCTCTAAAAGAGGTGGAGGGGATGTATTTATACACTCCTCAGACAAATCCAACCGTTATCTGTCGAAAAAGCAAAACGCGCACTGACCGAACGCGCCGGTCAAGTGTAACGGTCAGAAACCGAAAGTTACGCTGAGTGACCGGACGCGCCGATCTGAGATGACCGGACGCGCCGATCAGGGATGACCGGACGCGTCCGATCATGCAAGAGCTTTACTGGAAAAATGACCTGACACACGACCGCGTCCGATCATAGGTGACCGGACGCGTCAGGTCACCTCGGGACCTTACTGGAACTCTGAGCTTTTCAAGAGCTACCTAGTGCTAAGTTTGATAAGTGTGCACCACACCTAAACAAAAGACTCACCTAGGTCAAGCTACTCGCTCATGCCCCCCTTTATAGTACGGTCAAAGGAAGAAACAAAGATCCTAACGACTATTCTAGATGTAACTCAACACCTTGACATCTGGAACTAACCGTCCTTAATCTTGTCGTTGATCCTTTGAAAACCAAAATGATTTCCATCAAGGGACATGAATACAATATTGCCCAAAGCAGTTATCATCTCCATGACCTAACTTACCAATGTTTCTGCAAAACACACGTTAGTCATGGTAATAATGCGTTGTCATCAATTGCCGAAACCAACACCGGGGCCTAGATGCTTTCAATCTCCCCCTTTTTGGTGATTGATGACAACACTTAGATTCAGAAGATATGAGTTGAGGTTTTCGATCATGCTTGGTTCATAAGCATAAAGTTGTAAGCACAAGGGGTTAGTCATTGCTTATGTGTTCCAAGCCAACTGAGTGTACTCATAAGATAAAACATGAAGAGTTAGTACACATAAAACATAGCTCATATGAAATTAGAGTAAGGCAAGGAAGCATAACCTCATGAGCTAAACACCATTAAGTGACATAAATATAAAGACATTAGTCTCACAAACTCATAGTTACACAATGTAGGGCGAGAAAATAAACATGATGCATGAAGTAGCACACATAAGAACGAAACCCTCTATCAACACTCCCCCTGAATCTAAGCTCTCTCTCCCCCTTTGGCATCAAACGCCAAAAACTAATCTAAGGATCTGATGGGGGAACAGAAGCTGTCGTGTCGGGTGCCGAGGAGCGCGGAGTGATCATGAACTGCGAAGTATCCTCCTCAGACTCTGAACTATCAGGCTGACCCTTTGTAGATAGACGTGACAGAGAAGCGGTCTGGGTCGGTAGCGCAGGTACAGCAACTGAAGGTGTAGAAGCAACTATAGGATCAATCACTGTCGCCTGAGCCTGAAGAACGCCAAGAGTGGGAGGATCTGTAGATACAACTAAAGATGGTAGAGTGTCTGTAGTGGCAACCCCTGTCACTGGAAGCGTAGCAGTCTCTGAAGCCGACATGTCTGAGGTAGTCACAAAGGTAGAGTGTGACGGTGTTGGCTGTCCAGTCAGCTCACTGTATGTGGCACTGAAGTCAGGGAATACAGTACCTGAAAGTAGGTGAGGTCCCGGCTGAGCTGGTGGAGTGAATCCTGTCTGAATAGGCATGTAGCTCAGAGACTGAAACGTCTGTGGTACCTGTTGCTGGGGAGAGGTGTACTGAACGCTCGGTTGCCCCTGACTCTGAGGTTCACTGGACTGTAAGGCTGGAGTCAGGACAGACGGTGGTGGCGGTACTCCCACAGTGACAAGGTGGCGCAGGAGCTCTAGGTACTGCTGCTGAGTGGCTGCCTGCTGTCTCTGCATCTCGAACTGCTGTCGCTGGAACTCGAGCTGCTGCCTCTGAAGCTTGTCCTGGCGAGCCTGAATCTGTGCAAACGCTGCAGCTAAGTCCTGTGCCTGTCGCTGCATCTGGATCTCCTGTTGCTCCTGGGCCTGAGTCAACCTCTCAAGTATAGCCACCATGGCTGGATCTGAGCGGGAGGCTGAGCCAAAGCCACCGACCTCATGGTCGTGAGGCCGTGGAGAGCGGTACTAGGGGATGGGCTGATAATCCTCATCTATGCTGTCAGTGACCACATCCTCCGCTTGATCAGCTGGCTGAGCATCTAGATCTGCAAGCTCTGCCTCGGCAAGACCCTCAACGGTCTCGTCTTGCTCAGCAGCTGTCTCTGGTACCTCTGGCCTCTGTCGCTGTCCTGGGCCAGGTGCCTGCTCTCTGGTCACTGATGCCCACAGCTGGCGGATGTCATACTCTGGGAAGGCTGTGGTGGTGTCAGAAATTTCAGCTCTAATCTCTGCAGGCAACTCACAGGCAGACCTGATGATGAAGCAAATCCAGTGAGCATGTGGTAGCTGCCTGTGACCCTTGAAGCCCTCTGCCAAGGTATCCTCCATCTCACAAAGCATTAGATCCCAAAGGTCAAACGGGGTCTGTGAGACGAGGTGATGTACAACCCACAACTGCATGTGAGTCAGACCCTCTCTGTATCCAAGCCTCGGAAGAAGTGTCCTCCTCAATATAGCATCCAGTACTCTCGCTATGGGTGTCAGGCTGGCTGGTGTGCGTCGAGACCTCTCGCCAAAAGGCTCATGGAAGCAGGGTCGGGTCAAATCAGTAGGAGGCACTGTCCCGCCGTGAGGGCGTCTCGAAGGAGCGGTCTGTCCGAAGCATAGCTGATGGATCTTGGTCTCTGAAGCAGGGAGTCTGAGAATCTCCCGTACCCTGGTGCTGTATAATCTACGGTCACGACCTCTGAAGGCAAAGTGAATGAACTGGTGTGCTGGGTCAATCCACAGTGAGGAATAAAACTCTCTGACCCAGGTCCCGCAGTACGCTCCAGTCCATCCAAGAAGATCTAATAGTCCAGGCAGAAAAGATAGATGTGGACGAAGCTGCTCACCAACCACCTCAACTAAGGCCTCCAGTCGACAGACTCGCTGTGGTCTGAAAGCAATCCCACTGTCGACATAGGCCTTGTAGAAATCCTCGTGCAGAGGAGTGTAGAAGCCCTCTGACCCCCGGGGATCCCGCTGAGGTGGGAACCACCGAGTGACCTCAACAAATCTGAGGGCCTGAACCTGTCTGGTTGTAGCACCCCTGAGGTCAAAGTGCTCAACAGGGGGGTGACCTCTAGCCCTGGGAGGTGGACGACCTCCACGACGCTGACCCTCTGGCCTGGGAGTGACCTGAGCTCGCGTACGTCCTGAGCGACGATGCTGTGGAGTATGTACTGTCTGCTCCTCAGTCTCCTCTAGATCCTCTGTAGGCTGCTCTACAGGGGCATCCACTGTCTCCTCTATGGCCTCTGTACCAAGTTGTCGACCTTCAAGATGAAAGTGACTCTCACCAATGCGAATACCACTGCTCCTGCCACCTCTCTCAGCTGCCTCTGCTGCATCTGCAACTACCTGAGCTATCTCTGCCTCTGTAAGAGTTCTCTTCCTTTTCTTGGTAGCAATCTTTACTCACTTCTCGCGAGCTAGCCTGTCCTCCTTGGGGGACTGTCATCCCCGTCACTAGGTGCCCCACCAGCGTTCTTGCAATGAACCATACTGACAAGTGGCTGTACTGAGACAAACTGAAAAAAGTAGATGATGTACTAACACTTGTGAGGCTTGGCCTCAATCCGTATCCGCATGCTTGGCCTCGGATTCACAACTGATCACCTGACGCACTCAGCACTAACAGGACAAATTGAAACGATAGAATAGATGGATCTACTATAAGCAACATATATTATCTAAAAGATAAGTGAGATCCTAATAAGAGCAAGCATGTAAGGTAAGATATGAATGAACGGTGATAGCTACCTCGATGAGCGATGATCCGATGAGAGAAAGACGATCTCGACGCCCTAGGGTTACCCGGAGACGGCAATCGAAACTCTAGAATACCGAGAGATCGACGATTGAATTAGTAATTCACCGGAAAATCGACGGTAAACCCTAATCCAAGGAGAAGACGTCACCTTGTGGAGACGAAGACGATCGCGGAGACGGAGACGATCACGGAGACGAAAACTCACGAAAAGTCTCGGCGAAACGAACCGGTGTCTAGGGTTAGGGTTTTCGCGGCGAAGGGCGACGACAGCGGAGATAGGAGCGTGCGCGGTAGGGAGAAAGCTCGAAGGTGGAACTAGGGCTGGCGCGCGAGACTACTCCAGGAGCACAGGCGGCTCTGGTGGCGTGGCTCCGGTGGTGGCGCGGCGGCGCTGGGCTGCTGCAGGTGCGGCGGCGCTGAGCAGGAACACAGGCGGCTCTGGTGGCACGGCTGTGGCGGTTGCACGGCGGCGCTACGGCACGGTGTGGACGCGGGCGCGAGAAGGAGCGTGCGGTAGCGGTGGCGCGACGACTCAGCGAGCAACGGGCGAGTACGACGATGGCGGATGAAAAAGAAGAACTCGATATCCAACCGTACGGTTAAAAAGGTGAGATCCGCTTTTTGCGAGATGACTGGACGTGGTGGTCGAATGACCGGACGCGGTGGAGGCAGCGTCCGGTCACATTCCAGTAAGCTCCTGGAATGACCGGACGTGTCCGATTATCCACAATCAGACGCTGACAGCGTCCGGTTAGGTTTTGCCCGGAAACCTGAAACGGATGACCGGACGCGGTGGTGATTACCGAGACCGGACGCGGTGGTCGACAGAGGCGCGTCCGGTGCAGCGTCCGGTTAGAGATTTCGAAGAAAAACTTCAGGAATGACCGGACGCGCTAGTGGACGCCGAGACCAGTCGCGGTGGTGAAGCTGAACCGCGTCCGATGAAGCGTCCGGTCCAGCGTCCGGTCGTTGTAAAAAGCTCTTTTTCAAACCGTTTTTCAACATGACTTCTCCCAATCAAGTTCCAATTCAAAGAGACTCAAATAAACACCAATTGGAACCTGATATCAGTGACCTCACTCAAACCCTCAAAATTTTCAAAATATTTTTCCTTAGGCTAGTATTATTTTTAAGAAAATATTCAATAAACACCCAAGGAGCAACGTATGGCCATGCAATAGAGTTTATGAACCCTTGGGAGCTTCAAATGCTCTCTCTATTCATGGACGAACACAGTGGTTACTCAAAGCTAAACCGAAGAGAAACGACAAAGCAACAACCATGCATATGCAATGCAAAACAAGAAAGAAAGGCTAGGTTGCTTGTCAAGTTTAATCCATGGTTAGGCTTTTTCACTCCTCCAAAGGAGGGTTATCGTAACCGTGTTAGACAAGTCCTAGATGCATTGCGGGATATTAAACATGACATAAAAATACAATGCAATGCAAGGGACAACACAAGCTCATTTTTTAAAGTTACTTGAATCAAGCACATTTAGTTCACTTCTCAACCTACAAAAAGTAGCCTCATCTAAAGGTTTAATGAAGATATCCACTAATTGATTTTCACTTCTTACACCTTCTAGTGATATATCATTTTTAGCAACATGATCTCTTAGAAAGTGGTGGCGGATATCAATGTGCTTGGTGCGAGAGTGTTGTACCGGATTATTAGCAATTTTAACCGCACTTTCATTATCACATAAAAGCGGCACCTTTTCAAGAACAACTCCATAGTCAAGGAGGGTTTGTTTCATGTATAAGATTTGTGCACAACAAGCCCCCGCGGCAATGTATTCCGCCTCGGCGGTGGACAAAGTCACACTATTTTGCTTTTTAGATGACCATGATACTAAGGACCTCCTAAGCAAATGGCATCCTCCAGATGTGCTTTTTCTATTAATTTTGCAACCGGCATAATCCGAATCGGAATAGCCAACTAGTTGGAATCTAGCTTCTTTGGGGTACCAAAGACCGATGCTTGGGGTGTACTTAAGATATCTTAGGATTCTTTTTACGGCACTTAGGTGAGGTTCTTTAGGGCATGCTTGAAAGCGGGCACACATGCACACACTAAACATGATGTCGCGCCTAGATGCGGTAAGGTATAACAAGCTACCAATCATAGAACGGTAAATAGTTTGATCGATTGGTTTACCTCCCTCATCTAGGTCGAGATGTCCATTAGTTAGCATTGGGGTCTTGATTGGCTTGCATTCTTCCATCTTGAATCTTTTGAGAAGATCCTTGGTATACTTTTCTTGAGAGATAAAAATCCCCTCTCTCATTTGCTTGACTTGAAACCCAAGGAAGAATGTTAGCTCACCAATCATTGACATCTCGAATTCTTTTGACATCAATTCACCAAATTCTTTGCAATAATCTTCATTTGTTGACCCGAAGATAATATCATCAACATAGACTTGACAAATGAAGATCTCTTCATTAAACTTCTTGGTGAATAGTGTGGTGTCAACCTTCCCAATAGTGAAGCCCTTCTCAATGAGGAAGTCCCGGAGGCGCTCATACCACGCTCTAGGAGCTTGCTTGAGCCCATATAGCGCCTTGGACAACCTATAAACATGATTAGGATATCTAGGTCTTCAAACCCGGGAGGTTATTCAACATAGACTAGTTCATTTATGAAGCCATTTAAAAATGCACTTTTCACATCCATTTGATATAATTTCATTTCATGATGTGATGCATATGCAAGAAGGATACGAATGGCTTCAAGTCTTGCAACGGGTGCAAAAGTCTCTCCAAAATCAAGACCTTCAACTTGAGAGAACCCTTTTGCTACTAGTCTTGCCTTGTTTCTTACTACTACGCCTTGATCATCTTGCTTGTTGCGGAACACCCACTTGGTTCCAATGACTCTTGCACCTTTTGGATGCTCTTCAAGTGTCCACACTTGATTGCGGGCGAAGTTGTTCAATTCTTCATGCATGGCATTCACCCAATCCGGATCTTGAAGAGCTTCTTCTACATTCTTAGGTTCAAGACAAGAGACAAAAGAGTGATGTTCAACAAAAGAAGCAAACTTTTGAGATCGAGTCATTACACCCTTTGTAGGACTCCCTATGATGAGATCTTGTGGATGTGCTTGAAGTAGGGGTGAGTTTCTTCGATCAACCATTTGAGGAGTAGGATGGGGAGCATCAACATCTTGTGCTTGTGCCTCGGCTTGTTGATGAGAGACATGAGTATCTTCATTTTCAACTCTCTCATTCTTATCATCATCTTGAGGCACATATGATGAAGATGGTGGATTGACAATTTGTACATCGTCTTCATCATCTTTAGGCTTGATGTCTCCCACCGGTATGTTCTTCATGGCCTCCCTCAATGGTTCATCACCTACATCATCACAATTCTCAATTACTCCTTGGGAGCCGTTAGATTCATCAAATTCCACATCATATGTTTCTTCAACCAAACCGGTGGCATGGTTAAATACTCTATATGCTTTGGACTTTGATGAGTAACCAACAAGAAAACCAATATCACAACGTCTTTGAAACTTTCCTAGGTGTTGACGCTTCTTGTAGATGTAGCATTTGCAACCAAACACCCGGAAGAATGAGACGTCCGGCTTTTTCCCATTTAGCAACTCATAAGGGGTCTTGCAAAGGAACTTTTATAGGAAGAGGCGATTTGAAGCATAGCATGCGGTGTTGATTGCCTCGGCCCACAATTTTTCCGGTGTGTTGTACTCATCTAGCATTGTTCTTGCAAGAGTGATCAAGGTCCGGTTCTTTCTCTCAACTACACCATTTTGTTGAGGAGTGTAGGTTGATGAAACTTCATGCTCGATTCCAATTTCATCACAATAAGCTTCAATGTTAGTGTTATCAAACTCTTTGCCATTATCACTTCTAATTTTCTTTATCTTGACTTCAAATTTATTTTGAGCTCTCTTTGCAAACTTCTTGAAGCAATTTGCCACTTCGGATTTGTCATGAAGAAAGAAAGTCCAAGTGTATCTTGAGTAGTCATCCACAATCACTAGGCAATAGAGATTTCCACCCAAGCTCTTGTAAGTTGTAGGACCAAATAAATCCATGTGTAGAAGTTCTAGTACTCTTGATGTTGACATGTAGGCTTTGGTTGGATGAGTGTTTGCAACTTGTTTGCTGGCTTGACATGCACTACAAGGTTTGTCCTTCTCAAACTTTACATCCTTCAAGCCTCTCACTAACTCTTTCTTCAATAGCTTGTTGAGAGTGTTCATTCCAACATAAGCAAGCCTCCTATGCCAAAGCCATCCAAGTGTAGTTTTGGTGAATAAATATGTCATCAAGTTTGCATCTTCAAAGGTGAAGTCAACAAGATAGAGATTATTGTATCTAAAGCCCTTGAAAATTACTTGCTTGTCATCTATCTTTGTAACAACCACTTCATTTGGACTAAACAAGCATTGGTAGCCAAGGTCACAAAGTTGCCCAACGGATAGTAAGTTGAAACTCAATGAAGCAACATAGAGCACATTTGAGAGAGAGTGATCATTTGATATTGCAATCTTGCCTATACCCTTGACTTTGCTCTTTGAATTGTCCCCAAATGTGATCTTATCTTGACATACCCCATTCTCTTCAAGTGAGGTGAACATACGAGGATCACCGGTCATATGTTGTGTGCAACCACTATCAATCACCCAATGAGATCCACCGGTCTTGTAGTTCACCTACACACAAGAGATCAAGCCTTTTGTTTAGGGACCCAAACTTGAGAGGGACCCTTAACTTTCTCAACTAGTGACTTGGCAACCCATATTTTCTTAGGCCTATTCTTGTTAGAGGGACCTAAGAACATGACTTTCATCTTTCCACTTGTGTCCTTTCTAAGCATGTAATGAGCATTAAAGGCAAAGGGTCTAGCATGCTTGGGCAAGGGTTGTGGTGGTGGAGTTTTGCACTCATGAGCAAAATGGCCTTCTTGTCCACACTCAACATATCTCTTTGGCTTGGGCTTTGACTTGCTTTGTTGTTGTTGAGCTTTGACCTTCTTCTCTTGATTTGCCAAGTACCCAATGCCACTCCTATCCATCTTCATGACGGTGTTCATGAGTAGCTCACTTTGCAAATGTTGGCCTCTTGTGAACTTACTTAGGCCGGTTTTGAGATGCTCTTTTTCTTGCTTGAGCTTCTTGTTTTCTTCAATAAATGACTCATTTGAAGCTTGCTTTTCAAGAGCCATTAACTTCTTGTTCTCAACTTTAAGCATCTCATTCTCACTCTTGAGCTTGACATACTCATCATAGTTGTCGGACTCAACCACACTCTTGCCTTTGCCGCTAGAGCCTTGCTCAAAGTTCTCAACAATCAAATCATCACATGATGTAGCTATATCAATCTTAACAACTTGGTTAGTAGCATCATGTGTCTCAAGGGCAAGCTCATTAGCAACAATAAGAGTATCATAATTGATTTTCAATGCGGTATATTCCTCTTTTAGCAAGTTTAGCCTAGTGATGAGTTCACCATGCTTCTTCTCAATTTTATCATTTTTATCTCTAAGCTCCTTGTTAGAAGTTTTGAGCTCCTTAAGAGAAGAAGACATAGTTTCATTTTGACCTTTGAGCTCATCACTAGTCTTATGTGCATTCTCAAGCTTAGATGAGAGTGATTCATTTTCATGTTGAAGTTCATCATTTTCATTTCTAGTTCTTCTTATGATTTTAGAGTATTTGTTCAATAATTTTACAAGTTCATCATAAGAAGGTGCATCATATTCATCATCACTATCACTATCATCATCATCATCATCACTATCACTATTTTGTACCTTTCGATCACCCTTAGCCATAAGGCATAGATGAGTAGTGGAAGATGATGGTGAAGGTGGCGGTGAAGGTGGTGATGAAGATATCGGTGAAGATGATGATGACCCAATCACAAGTGCGGCGATCTTCTCTTTTTCATTATCACTTTCATCGCTGGAGGACTCACATGATGATTCAATGTCGGTGAGCCAATCACCAACAATATAAGCTTTGCCTCCCTTCTTCTTCTTGTAGAACTCTCTTTTCTTGCCATCTTTCTTTTTGTATGGCTTGTTCTTTCTTTTCTCATCTTCTTCATCACTTGAATCATCTTTCTTGCCCTTGTACTTGTTCTTGTACTTGTCTTTTAGAGGCTTCGGGCATTGATGAGCTAGGTGGCCAAGTTCACCACAATTGAAGCAATCCATTTCGGATATTGGCTTTCTTTTGCTACTTGTGAAGAATTTCTTCTTCTTGCCATCGAACTTGATGCCACTCTTATTGAGCTTCTTTAGCATCTTGGTGGTCTTCCTCACCATGAGTGCAAGTGATGCATCATCAATATCACTTTCACTTGAGCTTTCTTGCACCATCATGGCTTGGCCCTTCTTCTTTTTCTTTTCATGGCTAGCTTTGAAGGCCAAGTCTTTATTCTTGGAAGATGATGAGCCCTCTTCCGGAGTGATGTGCATGTACATCTCATGTGTGTTGATCTTTTCCAATACTTGTGTCGATGTTGCAGCGGAGAGATCACTTTGGTGAAGTACGGTGACAATGTGTCCATACTTCTCAATGGGAAGAACACTCAAGATCCTCCTTGCAACATCCGATTGACTCATTTGAGTGAGTCCAAGAGTATTGAGATCTTCTACAAGAACATTCAAATGAGTGTACATCTCATTAGCACTTTCTTTGGGAAGCATCTCAAAAGAATTGATTTTCTTTAAAGCAATGTGATAGCGTTCCTCACGCTCACTCTTAGTTCCCTCATGGAGAGCACAAAGATTTTCCCACAATTCATGAGCGTTTTTGGCATTACGCACACGATTGAAGATATCTTTGTCTAAGCCTCGGTAGAGTGTATTTTTTGCCTTTGCATTCCACCAGTCGTACTTCTCGTCACCACTTGGGTTGGCGGGATCCCTTATAGGAGGAAGCCCTTCGGTTGTGGCTCTAAGGCACCCAACATCTATGGCTTCAAGGTATGCCTCCATACAAATTTTCCAATATGGAAAATCGTCTCCCTCAAAAGTGGGAGGTGGTCCTTCCCCCATTAGACATCTTGCTCTAGGCGGTGAAGCCTAAATTAAGAGCAACACGGCTCCGATACCAATTGAAAGGATCAAGATGCCCAAGAGGGGGGTGAATTGGGCTTTTCTAAAAATTAATTGCAAGAATTAAATCCTACAAGCCAAACTTCACCCCTAGTGCCTACTAGTGTTCCTTGTGATTCTACCGATAAAAGTTTTGCACCCTAAGTTTCAATCCTAGACTAGCATGGCAATTCTAGGAAAGTAAACAAGCAATGAAAGTAATGCACGAAAGTAAATGCTTGAAAGTAAGGGTTAGGAACACGGTGATGTTTTGCCGAGGTATCGGAGAGTCACCACTCCCCACTAGTCCTCGTTGGAGCACCCGCACAAGGGTGTAGCTCCCCCTTGATCCACGCAAGGATCAAGTGCTCTCTACGGGTTGATTCTTTGACACTCCGTCGCGGCGAATCACCCAAAACCGCTCACAACTTGAGTTGGGTCACCTACAATCTCGTCGGATGATCACCAAACTCCCAATCACCACCAAACCGTCTAGGTGATGGCGATCACCAAGAGTAACAAGCTAGAACTCTTACTTGACCACAACAAGCCTAATGAGAAGATGGATGCACACTTGCTACACTCTTGTCACTAGAGAGGATTCTCAAACTTTGATTCTCAAATCTCTATCCTCACTAGAGCTCTTGCACTCTCTTGCACTTCAAAGGTGTTTCTCAGCTGAACAAATGAGCAAGAGATCTCTAAAAGAGGTGGAGAGGATGTATTTATACACCCCTCAGACAAATCCAACCATTATCTATTGAAACAGCAAAACGCGCACTGACCAGACGCGCCGGTCGACATGACCGGACGCGCCGGTCAAGTGTAACGGTCAGAAACCAAAAGTTATGCTGAGTGACCGGACGCGCCGATCTAAGATGATTGGACGCGTCGATCTGAGATGATCGGACGCACCGACCAGGGATGACCGGACGCGTCCGATCATGCAAGAGCTTTACTGAAAAAATGACCTGACGCACGACCGCATCCGATCATAGGTGACCGGACGCGTCAGGTCACCTCGGGACCTTACTAGAACGTGACCGGACGCGTCGATCACTTCACAGTCGCGTCCGATTACATAGTTTACCCTCTGGAACACGTGTTAGACTGACCACCGCGTCCGGTCCTCTCAAGGACCGTGTCCGGTCGATCAGTTAAACCCGCACTGTCTTGTTAGTACTGACCGGACGCGTCCGGTCATGGGTAAACTGCCCAAACGACTTCTAAACGCGACGCAACTTGAACCAAGTTGCTTCCAACTAAACTCTGAGCTTTTCAAGAGCTACCTAGTGCTAAGTTTGACAAGTGTGCACCACACCTAAATAAAAGACTCACCTAGGTCAAGCTACTCGCTCATGCCCCCCTTTATAGTACGGTCAAAGGAAGAAACAAAGATCCTAACGACTATTCCAGATGTAACTCAACACCTTGACATCCAGAACTAACCGTCCTTAATCTTGCCGTTGATCCTTTGAAAACCGAAACGATTTCCATCAAGGGACATGAATACCATATTGCCCAAAGCAGTTATCATCTCCATGACCTAACTTACCAACGTTTCTGCAAAACACACGTTAGTCATGGTAATAATGTGTTGTCATCAATTGCCGAAACCAACACTGGGGCCTAGATGTTTTCAGTTGCATCTGGCCCAAAAGGCCGATCGCATCTAGTTTTGACCCCTTGTGATCTTGCTTGTAATTTTGCAATGTGTTGCGCTTGACATTAGAAAATTCAGTAAGGCGGTCAAGTTCTAAATCATGGAGTACCAAGGTGGTTCATCACAAAACTACTACAATTACCCTAAGGTACAACTTGCAAATACATCTTATGATCCTAATGGTTATTTTGCAAGTCATATAAGCTCTCATGTTGGTGTTGCTAGCTGTAATGATACTAGATATGTTGCATCGGCTGATACTTTTGATAATGTTCCTCATCATACACATAATAATTATGGATATCATGGTCAAGAGCCGATGTCAACTATGAATTCTTTGAGTTTTGATGCTACTAGCAACATGCAACATGTAAATCCTTATTCATCGGCTATAAGTTCACAATATGTGGTTCCATCACATGACCTGCCGATGAATGAGAGAATTGGCTATGACAATGCTAGTTATTTAGCCAATTGCTCTCAAAATTCAGCACCTTATACAAATGTCCATATTCATAATTTGGCTTCATATGTTACTTCCAACTTTAGCCAAATTAATAAAAATTCAGTAAGGTGTTTAAGTGTTAATACTCATGATTCGGTTTCACGTGTTACTAGTAACCATAGCCGAATCAATGAAAATTCAGCACCATATGCAAAGATCAATGCTCACAATTCGGCTTCGTATTTCGCTTATGATCAAAGCAAAATTAGTGAAATTTCAGCAAGGCATTCGAGTACTAAAACTCAAGATTTGGCTCAACATTTTGCTAATAATTGTAGCCGAATCAATGAAAATTTAGCAATGGGTGCATATGCAAACAATCATGATTCGGCTTCATATGATGCTCTCAAATCATGCTGAATCGAGGAAGATATAGCCCACACTAGAAATCCATATGGCTCCTCTAAATGGAAGGTGCCCGCATATCATAGACCATATCCATTACACATTGATTACTTGAAAACTCCTGATGGTTGGTGGATACCTGATTTTTATGAGTTTAGTGGTGAAGATGATAAGACCACTGTGGAACATATTAATGTATATATCTCACAATTAGGTTTTGTTGGTAAAGAAGATTATATGAGAATACGTAATTTTCCTTTATCCCTTACCAGTATTGCTTTTGCATGGTTTACATCTTTGTCACATTGCACTGTTGGTTCATGGTCTCAACTAGAGGAGCAATTCTATGAATATTTTGGAAAGACTAATGAGAAAAGACCGATCACAATTGAGTCATCGGCTAAAATTGGATTGCTAGTGGGCATGAAAGAAAGATTTGATTCGGATGTAAGCAAAGGTTTGGTTGCAAAAGCCAAACAACACAATATCCTTTCCGAATCAATCACATCTTTAAAAACAAGTCTTGTTACAGAAAAGCATGAAAAACGACAGAAATCAGTTAGACTTAATTTTTTAGGAGCTAAAGGGGTTGTACATTTATCTAGTGATTACTACATCATTGATGGAGATCAAGCCCCTATAAGCAACAAAGGAGGGCTATCTGCCTGCTCAGAATCGGCTGAGCTGACTTTGAAGTCGGCTAAGCCGACTCCTGCCTTCTCTAAGTCAGATAGGCCAACTTCCCAATTAGCCAGGTCGACTGCCCCTACCACCTACTCTGAGTCGGCTAGGCCGACTACCTCTATTACCTGCCCTGAGTCAGCTAGGCCGACTTCCCAGTTGGCCAAGCCGACTGCTCCTACTAGTGCCCAAGTCGGCCTAGCCGACTTCTAGTCGGCCTAGCCGACTTTCCCGGTTCTAGCAGTTGCTGATGCATCTTCGGATGATTTGACCCCACTTGTTGATTGGTTTCTGGAGAAGAAGAGCAACATCATGCAAATTAAGGACAAACACTTCTCTAACATGATCAACAAGGTAGAAAACACAAATATTTTGCTCAAATTCCAATCCGGTCATACTATTTCAATTGTTGCATCTATTAGAGATATCCTTGCTAATAGTGGTAATAGACCGATTGAGAATATCAATTTATTTATTGGTGATAAAATAAATTTAGATTCTATCGGCCAACACATTGTGCCATATGACAAGGCCGATGGTGATACTTCATCAAAGCTAAAGCTTCCCATAAGCAATTGCAAAGTTGTGGCCGAATACATTGATAACAAATCCGATCCCTTCGTTTGTCTAGCTTTAAAGCTGACTCTACAAAAGAATCGGCTAAAGAAATCAAAATACACATTTGACTTTACTTTTTGTGATCATGTCTTTGATATCTTGCTCAAGAATAATTTTATTAGAATCATCGATCATAGTGCTTTGCCATCTATTCAAAACTTAGAAGAGCTTACATATTGCAAGTGGCATAACTCATCTGACCATAATACTTCTAATTGCAATGCGTTTCATTGAGTGATCCAATTGGCCATTTATAAAGGCCGATTAAAATTTTCTAAAGCTCAACAGATGGACCAATTGGATTCAATTGGTCTTGATGGCAAACAAGTTTTGAATCGGCTTGCAATAGCCGATTCACTCAAAGCTCAAGGCTCAAATGCCCAAGAGAGAGATGTGGAGCCCTCAAGTGAAGACAAGGTTGTTATCCATGAATTACAAATTGAAGATACTCAAGAGGACAACAATGTTATCATAATTCTAGAAGACACTAGGGGGCAGGTGAAATCTCTTCAACTAGAACAAAAGTCAATTGATCCCGTTGAGTAAGGGGAATCAGCTAAGAATCCTCCTTTAGAGTATGTCTATCAAGATGGGAAAAAGGAGGATGCTCATAAAGCTGATGGAGGTAAAGGCCATGACAAGCTAAAAAGTAGAAGGCCGAAGCTTAGCTTCGAGAAACTTCTAGCTAAATATGAGAAGATAGCAGAAACAAATGTCAACAATCGGCCAAAGAAAGTCCCATCATCAAAATTGCCTCCAAAGTGTAAGTCTCAAGAGTGGAATTGGCAAGGAGATAAATCTCACGTAGCAGCAACATATTCTCCTTTTGAGCAGCCAATTCCCATGTCAAATGGATCACAGCCCACATATTTTTATCCTTATTCATCTTGGGGATGGTTTGATCAAGAGGCACATGTTCCATCATATTTTAGGCCACAATATATAGAGTATGCAGCTCCTAGACATTTAGAGAGATCATCATCTTGTAAAGACCGTTTTGATCAAAATCGGTCCAGAGCTCAACCAAAGAAGAAAGTGGTAAAGCAAGTTTACCGCGTGAAGTATGATGGCCGAAAGAAGAAAAGTTCAGATCTGAATTCAACTATTGAAAAGCTGATTACATTGCTGAAAAATCTAGCTATTGATGGCAAAGAAGTGGGAAAATCATCTATTGATATTATAGGTGCCAAATCTGAACAAAAGAAGGTGAGAGTGCTGAAAGTCAAGAATGATTTGCCGCTGTCCAAAACAGAAATAAAACTAATATGCTCAATCGGTTTACCAAAGTGGTAAGAAAAGAAGTTGCAGAAGCTTAGTGTAGAGAAGCTAAAAGAAAAGGGTTGGCATGGGTTCCTAAAGGAAGTATTCAAGCTCAAAAGGATGATGCTCAAGCAAGTGGTGCAACAAAAGCAAAGAAGAGAAGAAGATTCAAGAAACAATTGCCAAGTTAGAGATTTGCACCAAATCATCAAAATCAATGGTCATGGCATCATCCATATTCTCTGCGTATGCTTATGTGGAATTCATCCTCTCATATGCATGGTTATCCCTCAGCTCCTTATTTTGATCCTTGGTATAGATCTTTATGTTATGGAGGGTTGTGAAATTATTTTGCTTATCAAGGATCAAGAGCCAAAATATTTATTTTGATTATGCATGCTCTTGCGGATGAATTCATATGGCCAATATTTTGATATCGCCCTTAGTGTAAAATATAGCCAATGAGTGCTTATGACCATCGTGCTATTAGAAAGCCCCCATGAAATTTATTTTGATGGCTTTCAGGCCCGGGGGCATGACATATGCATTTTGGATTTACTTCATGGATGTGACAATATGATTAATCGGCTTGCAAATAAGGTCAAGGTGTTGGCATGATCATTATTTCTCACAATGATGTCGTTTGAGGCATCAAGCCGATTAGAATTACAGTTGCACCAAAACTCAAGCCGAATGTGAATTTTCGGCTTGGCCATATTGCAATTCATGAAGTATGACATGTTGAAACCTATGGTGATTCTTTACTAGTGGTGCAGCAAGTCGCTGGTATGTTTCAATGTTTAGAAAGATCACTAAGAGCTTGTCTTGATACTTGCCTTGACATCATTGGTTCGTTTGCCAAATTTCAAATTCAACATGTTCTGAGGCATGAAAATCAAAAGGCTAACATGTTAGCTCAACAAGCATCTGGCTATGATGTCGGTGGGCGTAATTTTCATATTCAAGAACAGCTGATGCATAAAGATTTACATTTTTGTTATGTAGGTATAGAAGAGTCGGTAACCAACCCCTCTTCTCTGGCAAGACAGTCGGCTTGGTCGACTTTACTGGTCGGCCTAGCCGACTCCCCTGTGGCTAGCCCGGCCAATGTATATGACAAACTTTTGAATCGGCCCAACAAAACTTCTAGTGATGTTGGGGCCGATTTACATGATTGGAGGACTACCTTATTGGAAGATCTACGAGATCCAAGTGCCAAAGTTGATAAAGTGTTCGACGAAGTGCTTTCAAATATGTGTTGCACAACGATGAGCTTTACCAAAGAACCGCCGAAGACTTGCTGCTAAAGTGCTTGGAAATTGATCAAGCAAGAGTGGCTATGGGAGAAGTTCATGAAGGTTGCGAAGAGTGCCAAAGGTTTGGGAATATTCAGCTGGTGCCTACTGCTATGCTTTATCCTATCATCAAAGCCATGGCCTTTTCGTGGTTGGGGGCTAGACTTCGTTGGCCAAATACATCCCTCATCTTCCAAAGGACACCGGTTTGTGTTATTTGCTACAGATTACTTCACTAAGTGGACTGAGGCAATTCCTTTGAAGAATATGACACACAAGGAGGTGATTGAGTTCATTACTGAGCATATCATACATAGATTCGGCATCCCTCAGACATTAATTATAGATCAAGGGGCATCATTTGTGTCTAAAGAGGTGAGGGAATTTGCTGAATTATATAAGATCAAGTTGCTCAATTCATCTCCATACTATGCTCAAGCTGAGTCTAGTAATAAGACTTTGATCAAGCTCATCAAGAAAAAGATTGAGGAGAATCTAAGGAGGTGGCATGAAGTTTTGTCTGAAGCTCTATGGGCACATCGCATTTCAAGGCATGGTGCTACAAAAGTTACTCCTTTTGAGGTCAAGAGGTCATGTTGCCTATCGAGGTGAAGTTGGATGCATACAGGCTTGCTAAACAAAATGATCTATCAGCCATTGTGTATCATGATTTGATGATGAATAACATCGATGAGGTAACTGATGTAAGATTAAAGGCTCTCAAGGAGATAGAGAAAGATAAAGCTCGAGTTGCCAGGGTATACAACAAGAAAGTCAAGAGCAAATCCTTCCAAGTAGGAGAATTAGTCTGAAAAACCAACTACCTATTGGATCGAAGAGCAATCAGTTTGGCAAATGGTCACCTAACTAGGAGGGTCCTTACAAAGTGATCAAAGTCATATATGGTAATTCCTATTTGCTAGAGACATTACAAGGTGAACGTCTCAATAGAGCATTTAATGGGAGGTACTTGAAAAAGTATTTTCTAAGTGTTTGGCAAGAAGTCTAAGTGCTCTCCAAGCAATGGCCAATACATGTATCGCCCTTATAACAAAAATGGCTGATGTATACATCGCCCTTAGTCGCTGAGCAGCCGATGAGATGGGTATCGTCACTATTCAGTTTTATTGTGTTTGGTTTGATTAAGTGTTTTCAGGTTCATGCATCATTCAACTGAAAACAGGGGGCATATGTTGACACTCAAAAATATCCATTTTATAAAGTTGTCAAAATATGGAACGAACTTTACCATTGCATTCCTCTCATCGAGACGGTCAAAAAACATATATGGAGCGTCTAATTCGGAGTCTTGATGAAGGAGTTACGCCCCTGGAAAGATGCTCCGCTGTTAGGACTTCCGACGGCTGGGACTGCTGACCTGAGTCAGGACTTCTGACCCATGTTGGGACTTCCGACGATCGGGACTGCTTACCCGAGTCGGGACTTCTGACTCATGTCGGGACTTCCGACATAAGTCGGGACTGCTGACCTAAGTCGGGACTTCCGGCAGACCTAATAAAAAGGGCTGTTCAGATTTGACCTTCTAGATTTCGATCTGAACTGTTCTAAACTCGTGGGAAACTTGTAAAATAAGGCTTAGAGAGGTTTTCTACTGGGATAAGACCACCCCCTCTATATATATGAGAGGATCATGGCCGATTGAGTTCTCATCTATCCAATCGTCAAACAAACAAATCAATCTACTTCTTTTACCCATTTTCTCTTCTCCTTCAACCTATATGATGTTCATCCCTTGATCCACGACCTAGGGCAACCCGGTGACGTCCTTGCCCTGACGGGATCCCTGCCGGGCAAGAGCTTCGGCGGTTCCTTTGCTAGTTTGCCTGAAAACTAGCCGATTCTTCGTCACGTAAGCGCGACTAGTTATCCGTTGGTGATTTGCTTGTAAACCTCTTCATGTTTCACCACGTAAGAGTGACATCCTCGCTGCGTTCTTCGGTCCGTAGCGGCCCGGGCGTCCAATGCCCTTTCTGGTGTGTGATTCGGACCACATCCGACGTCAACACACTTTTTGGCAATGCGTCACCTTGCGCGACACCATCCGGGCTCATTGGACCGTCCTAGGGCGCGGTATGGGAGGCCGATTAGTTGTCGCCACGAGTAGAGGGCCGCGGCTGGGTGTCACCCTTTGCCCTCGCTGTGGTAGACTTGGGCTGCCTGCAGTCCTTGGCGAGATGGCGGAAGTGGTGGCAGCATAGGCACCTCGTCGGACTCCTCGCCATCGTCATCTGCCCACCGACGGCGCTTCGTGCGCCCTCCCAAGGAGCACCCAGGGAAGAACAGTGTCGCGGTCGGTGAGAGGGCGGAGGAGCTGGGGGTGGCGAGCGGCGCCGTTGCGAGCCTCAAAGGCTCGGAATGGGGCCTAGTTGCCCTAGCGCCGGCTCCCATGTGCTGGATGGTCGTGGCGGCGGTGGCATCCGGCCCTAGCGGCAGGCGAGGCGTGGGGGTGCCGGCAGCGGAGACAGCCTCTAGCGCTAGGCCTGGGGATGCTGGTGGCAGTAGTGGCTTCTGCGCTGGTGTGGATGGCATGGGCCCAGACGGAGGCGGCGGTCGCGCGGCCTCCCCGTGAGTAGGCGGGGCGCTCAGTTGGGGTAGCGCGGGTCACGAACGGGGAGGAAGGGAGCACCGGCCAATGGCGGCAGCGTCATGGAGGTGGTGGTGCATCCGCCCTACACGATTCTGCGGCTGGAGGAAGCTGTGGAGGCTAGGTTTGTGGGGGCAGGGAGGGGGAGGGAGGGGGAGGGGGCCGCCGGAGCCGAGATGGCGACAGCGTGGAGTGGGGGACGGTTGCCAGGGGAGTGGCCAAACCCTAGGTCCTTAGACTCAAAGGCGTGTTTTGATCCCCCGTCAAAATCTGTAGTAGATTCAATCGCAAGTTAAATTAAGATCACCATTGCTTGTTAGTTCTTTATTCTTTTTTAGACGAGCACCAACTGGGCACCCATTACAAAGCTTCTCAGAAAATGTCGTTGTTTAAGCCACAGGATCATGAGCTCAATGTACTACTAACTCGTTTTTTAAGCTTGTGTATACGCAACGAGACAGTGTGTAAGGGAAGTAAAGGGAAAAAAAGGTCTGATGAATCATCCCAAATGGAACTAGAAGTGGAAATGTGAATGCTCAGTTCTTCAGTTTGTTGTCAGCAGGCTAGTAGGGGGCCTGTACTTGGGATCAGCAGGAGGGAGCATGTTCTTCAGGAAAGCGTACAGTAGAACAAGTGATCTCTTTGGCTGGAAAGTAGGGACCAAATGACCAGCTGCCCTTACTGACGCAAAGGTAAAGCCTCCTTGGTATTGCTGAATATAGCCTCCCACCTGCATCCATTGCCATCCCACATAAAAAAGAACCCGAAATTACGTACATCTGAATCGAAAGTATTCTTTTTTTTCTGTTCTAAACCTTGTTTACCTCACTGTCAGGGGTGTACCAAGGTCGCCACTTTGTCGTGATGGTTAGATTGAGAGCATTGACAGAAAACCGCGTTGCCGTAATTGAGCATACGGAGTCAAAATCACCACTGCAGAACATTTCAGGGGGGATATGGTTATGCACTTGTATGCTTGGTCTGGCTATCCTGTGTTCTTTTCATTGTCTATGACAGAAGGCATAAATTCAGTACCTATATATCCATACTTCTAGCCCTTTATTGACCAGCCTTTTGATGATTGGCACCATGGACTCGGGGGCATCGTTCCAGTCCAAGTCTTCACTGAACCAAACGAAAGAGAGTACACTAGGCATCAGACGGGACTGAGAATGCAAAGAGGCGTTTAGTTGGTGGGGTGAAAAATTATATGAAATAAATAATGCAAATAAAGGCGCAGCATCCAAGCGCATTGGGATCGTCGGACGTCGGCACTTACCTGCAGCCTGTCCAATTGTTGTCGACCCGAGCGTGCAGAGCTTGCTTCACCGCGTGGTTGTTAAGGTACGGCTCGATGTAGTGGATGCTGCACGGGTCGTAGCCGGGCAACGACTGACACACCAGAAAGAAATTGCAATCATCAGCACACACCTTTGTAGTGCAGAGATCACACGAGAATGAAGAGGTGTCCGATGGATGTTCCCTCTCCGGACCGCGAGCGCCGCATCGACGCACGGCCAGTCGTCGGAGGGGGTGAAGGTGCAGTTGCCGAGGATCGCCGCCCACTCCTCGTCGGACGCCACGCCGTGGCTCCACAGGAACTCGAGTTCCCCCTTATCGTTCATGTAGTCGTCAAGCAACGGGTTGCCAAACTATAGTTAAGCCACATAAGAATAAGATTGCCAGTTCAGATCGACGGAGACATGCACAGTGAATGGCACGCAGACGACAAAGGCACGCACGCATGCAGTTAACTAAGTAGCTAGCTAGGCATGCACTCACGAAGATGCCTTGGAGGTTGATGCGAGTCAGCAGGCCCGGGAAGCGGTTCATGTGCATGATGACGGTGGCGAGCTCCGGGACGTAGTGGCCGCCGTAGCTCTCGCCGGTGATGTAGAAGTCGCGGCCCTTGTACTCGGGGAACCTCTCCAGCCACTTGATCAGGAACACGTACGTGTCCTCGGCGGTCCTCTGGTCGCCTGTGTCGTAGTCACTGGCGTTCCTCGAGAAGGAGAACCCGACGCCCGCAGGCGACTCCAGGAAGATCACGTTTGCCACTGCAAGCACTCTAATCAGTCACACTGCCAAATTCTACCGTCATCTATGCTACGTACGTGCGGCGGCGACACAGCCAATGAGCCAACAACAAGCTCGCTTCACGTACGGTTGTTCCAGGAGTGCTTGTTCCTTCTCAGGGTACCGTCGGGGTTGACACGGAAGGGTCCCAGCTCCTTCATGGCCCCGAATCCCAGAGACGAGCATCCTGGCCCTGCACATACACGTCGATCGAACCGTCCATGAAACGGCCGGTGAGACAACTCGTCGTCCTGGACGACGACAACTGTGCTGCTGACCCGGCCGTGTTTACTTAGTTACCTCCGTTGAGCCATAGGATGAGCGGCTTAGAGGTGGCGTTGTAGGGGGACTCGACGAAGTAGTAGAAGAGCTCGCGGCCGTGCTCCTCGTTCACCGTCACGTACCCGGAGTACTGCCGGAAGTTGACCCGCGGCGGCTGGCCCGGCAGCCCCAGCACCCTGTCGGCTTCCTTGCTGCCGCTTGCCGGGCCCTTGCAGCGTTCGGGCAGGTGGGCGAAGGCGTTGGGGTCGGCCCATGGATCGGTTTCTTCGGCCTCGTTCACCCTGCTGGCCCTCTTCTTCAGCCTTTTCAAGGCCCTGGATGACATGAACTTTCTGAGCTGAGCCTCCTGCGACACATCGGTGACGCCGGCGCGGCGAGAGTGATGTGCCCAGCAGAATGGTGAGCGAGAGGAGGAAGAAGGTGGTCGTCCTCCTCATCTTTGCGGAATGAGAAATGCCGTGAGGTGTTGTGGTGGTGTTGGCGGTCTTGATGTGGTTTTTATAGGTGTATCCAGAATTTATTAGATGGGAAAAGAAGAACCAAGCTGAGATTACTGACGCATACGTACAAACGACTCGGATTCTCCAAAGATACCAGGTCCGGATTCGCCAAGATAAGTTTTTTTATTAACTAGCTATTATCCAAGGTTGATTCGAATTTACCCGTCGCCATCAAGTAACTAGGCGTAAATTGCGATCTTACTTGTTGCACTGTCAGTCGCCTGAACTTAGCAGCAATGCGCCGTTTCCGCCGTACCTTGGACGCGTTGGCAGTCGACGAGCTATACCTTCATGGGAGATGGTATACCTGGAGTAACGAGCGACGCAGGCCAACCATGGAAAGAATTGATCGCGCCTTCGCCACGGTGCAGTGGCTTGAGGCGTTCCCGTGTCACCGGCTATGGGCACTGTCCACGGACACCTCGGATCACGCCCCGCTGCTGCTAGAGCTGAGGACGGACTTTCGGGTATCCAGAAGGTTCCGCTTCGAACCGTTCTGGGTGAAGCTCGATGGCTATGACGATGTGGTCAAACAGGCTTGGGATCAGAGTACTGGCGATGTCGATGCTTGCCGGGCGCTAGACGTCAAGCTCAGGCGCACGGCCAGAGCGCTGCAGAGCTTTTTTTTTAAGATAAAGGATAGATAGTCTATCCGGCTTCATTCACCCGAAAAAGGATGAACTCAGGCCAATTTAATACAATGTTTAACACCGTGTCATGGCACTGGCCATAGACAAACACGACCGGGGTCGTAAGCAAACCAAAGAACCTGAACTAACTGCAAAGGTTGAACACACGAAGATCAAATTTAAGCAATCCTAAAAGCAGACGACCATCCAAAAGATAAAAACAGTTGAAGACACGAAGCTTCGAGAACCCGACAGACATCGACTAACTCTTGCTGGCGGTCTTCATGGTGCTGTAACTTGGCCCATTGACGGAGCCAGTAAGTCCCTCGAAACAGTACCTGCATAAAAGTTTTAGGTGTACATTTATCAAAAACAATTTCATTTCTTGATATCCACAGTGACCAATATAATGCGGCGGCTGCAGTCAATGAGTTCAAATTATGAATGGTTCCCCCTCTTTTTGACCAATGATTAAAAAGATCATTAACATCAGTGGGTTGAGCAATGCCCAGAACCATGTGTACTGCTGTCCACCGAAACTTAGCATAAGCACAATTAAAAAATAAATGCTGAATTGATTCTGGAGTATTACAAAAAGAACAACCTTTATTACCCCTCCAATTTCTTTTTGCTAAGTTGTCCTTTGTTAAAATAACTCCCTTCTTTAAGTATCACATGAAAACTTTTATTTTCATGGGTAACTTAGCACGCCAAATTTCCTGTGAGACCCGCACACCACTATTGACTAAAAACGCATAAATTGATCGAACTATAAATAAACCATTTGAGTTAAGAGACCAAACAAAGACATCTCTTTCGTCCTGTAACTGTATATTGACTACTGTTGCGACGATCCTATTCCAATCCCTCAAGTTGTTTCCCACTAACGCTCTCCGAAAAGAAACATTAAGTGGAATAGACGACAACACTTTGGACATAGTATCCTGTTTTCTGTGCACTATGTTGAACAGTCTCGGGAATTTAGTTCGGAAAGAACTATTCCCAATCCAAATATCTTCCCAGAACCTCGTTTGCTTTCCATTTTGTACCTTAAACTTTCCAAGTTGCAAAACCTATTGTTTGACATTTAAAAAGACCTTTCCAAAAATGTGAATCTGTTGCTCTCTTTTGAACTTCTCCAATTGTTTTATTTCTTAAGTATTTATTTCTAATCACTTGTTGCCATAAGCCATCTTCATTACACAGTTTAACCAACCATTTGCTAAGTAGACATCTATTCTGTATCTCTAAATTAGTAACTCCCAAACCCCCTTGTTCTTTCGGCTGGCACACCACACTCCACTTTACTAAACGGTATTTTTTCTTATGTTGGTCATTCTGCCAGAAGAATCTCGATCTAAAGAATTCAATTCTCTGTAATACCCCCTTAGGTACCTCAAAGAAAGACATCATGAACATCGGTAAGCTTGAAAGCACCGAATTAATTAAGACTAGACGTCCTCCTACTGAGAGTAATTTTCCTTTCCAACTACTTAGCTTCTTCTCAAACCGTTCTTCTACAGATTGCCAATCTTTGTTACTTAATTTTCTTGTATGCATTGGAATTCCCAAGTATCTAAAGGGGTAAGTGCCAATACTGCAACCAAACAGCTGTGCATGCTGTTGCTCACACTGTTTAGCCTCCCCAAAGCAAAATAATTCACTCTTGTGGAAATTAATTTTAAGACCAGACAATTGCTCAAAGACACAAAGAATGAGTTTCATGTTTGTAGCCTTTTCAAAGTCATGGTCCATAAAGATGACGGTATCATCTGCATATTGTAGAATTGATAAACCGTCTTCCACTAAATGTGGTACTACCCCTGTCACCTGATCATCATTCTTGGCTCTAGTGATCATTACTGCCAGCATGTCTGCTACCAGATTAAATAAAATTGGAGACAGAGGATCCCCTGTCTTAAACCTTTTCTAGTTTGAAAATAATCTCCCAGTTGATCATTTACTTTTATTCCCACACTTCCACCCTCTGTTATCAATGAAATCCAATGTCGCCACTTTTCAGAGAAACCTTTCATTCGCAGGGTTTGTTGTAAAAAGGACCAACTCACCTTATCATAAGCTTTCTCAAAATTGATTTTAAAAATGATCCCATTCTGTTTTTTAGTATGAAGCTCATGGATTGTCTCATGGAGAACAACTGCCCCCTCCAATATATTTCTGTTTGGTATAAAAGCTGTTTGAGTAGGGCCGATAACTGTATTGGCTATTTTTGTAATTCTATTTGTAAGAACCTTAGTAAAAATCTTGAAACTGACATTTAGTAGGCAAATTGGTCTATATTGTTGTATTCTCTTTGCGTCATTTGTTTTTGGTAGAAGGACGATATTCCCAAAATTAAGGCTATGGATTGGCAGGGTCCCTATACGAAAATCCTCGAACAGAGCCATCAAGTCATCTTTTAAAAGAAACCAGAAGACTTGTAAAACTCCGGAGGAAACCCATCTGGACCTGGAGCCTTATTATGTTCCATTTGAAAAATTGCCTCCTTCACCTCAGATTCAGTGAATATCTCAGTTAACATCTCATTTTCCAATAAAGATACCTGAGGAATATCATTTGTGGCGGACACAACCATAGATATTGTCGACCTCTCCGACGGTCCGAAGAGAGACTTGTAATATTTAGTAATGTACTTTTTTTAGTTCCACTTCCCCACAAATAGTCCCCTCCTCCTGTTCTAACTGGAAAATACGAGTCTTTCTATGTTTCCCATTTGCAACTAAATGATAATATTTTGTATTGGCATCCCCTTCTAACAAATGTTTTAGCTTCGCTCTTTGGTACCATTTCAACTCTTCTTCTCTTAACAGTTCCGCTAGTCGGTCATTAAGCACATGTTTCAAATCTATTTCGGCTTGCTGGAGGTTTTGCTTTTCTGCTTTTTTATCTAGCGCATCAAGTTTATCCAATAATTGTTGTTTCTCTTTCTTGTAAGTTCCGCTTGTATTTTTGGCCCAACCCCTGAGGAATTGTCGCAGCCTTCTTATTTTCTTTTGCCAGGTATCCAAAGGGTTGGAGCCTTGTTGCACATTCTACCAAATATCACAAATCATCTCCTTGAAACCATCACGAAGTAACCAACCGAGTTCAAACTTGAACTGGTAATGGTAATTCGTAAGTCGCTGGCCAGTGCTCAAAAGCAAGGGAGTATGATCTGAGATTTCCCTAGAGAGTAGGTTTACCAACATTTGCGGATATTTGTCCTCTAATTCCGTGCACACTAGTATTCTATCCAGCTTTTCAAACGTTTGATTAGTCAAATTATTGGCCCAAGTAAACTGTCTACCCGAAGATTGTATCTCTCTGAAATTAAAAGCGTCTATGATTGCATTAAACAAAAACGGCCATCTATCATTATAATTGTCATTATTCTTTTCCCCTGGTCCCCTTAGGATGTTGAAGTCCCCACCTATCATGATAGGTATGGTTTCTTTTGAACATAACTGGACCAACTCAGTGAGAAAATTCGCTTTGAACTCATCCTGTGCTGCCCCATATACAGCAACCAGGTTCCAAATAAATCCATCCTCTTTATTCCTAATTTTAAAGCGCACAAAAAATCCCCTTCTTCAATTTCACCTAAATCAAACACTAAAAGATTCACCCCGACCAGCATGCCACCCGAACGACCCCTAGGAGGTTTTACATGCCACAGAAAATCTTTGCGAGCACAAAAATTATTTAGCGAGGATTGTGTAAATGAATCCCTCCCTGTCTCGGATAAGGCAATAAAATCAAGGTCATGTTCCTTTGTCAGGTCCGACAATAAACGAAGTTTCTTTAAGTCCCCAAGTCCATTACAATTCCAGAACAGTCCTTTCATTGATAACTTTTAAAATTTTTATTTTTCTTCTTTCTTCCCCTAGACCCTTTTTTAATTGTCGATGATATGGAGAACTGTAGATCATTAAGATCACAATCTCCATCACCAACACAATCCGTGAGGTCGTTACAAAGAGAACTCAGAGCTTGTAAATCAATGTCACCATCGACACTGCCCTCATCCTCTTGAAGATTTTGCTGTTCCAACTGTACCCGTTCATGCATCCTACACTTTTCTACTGATTTCAGCCTAACAAGAGCCTTATTTACTTGTTCACCTGAACTACCCAGAGACACTCCTAAGCTAGCAACTTTAGAAGCTAAAACTGAATTCTCAAAATTAATAAAGGAAGAGACTGTCAAGGGGTTACCTTTATTAGGGGTACCATCCAGGTTCTTTTTTGCCTTTAGCATAGTTGCTTTCTCCATTGTATCCTGATCACAAGCTGCAGCCGATCTCTTACTAGTCCTTACAGGAGTGGCATTAGTGTTTGCTGGGACAGTCAGGCTCCCTTTGGAGTATCCAGCCGACATCGCATCAGCTCTCCATTGAGCTGTAGGTGCTGCTGCTCCAGTAGGTGTTAAGGCAATGACCGGCTTTGCTGTGGTGGACACTCCCTCCTTGCCTGAGCACTCAAGGGCAGTAGTCCCCTTCTGACCTGGTGGTGCCTGCTTAGTGCCGCTAGGCGGTGCTGCAGCCACCACTTTATTTTTGCCTGAGCCAACATCTGTTGCATTCTCATCTAAATGTTTATCTTTGTTGTCATTAACTGGATCATCATCATTGACCGGATCATCATCCATATCCGCATCACCCCCTTTGTTTTCATCATGAGGGTCTTCAGGTGCATCCATATCAATCAGTTTGGGGTCATCACTATTTTCCTCCTTTTCCACTCTAAACTGTAGCTCATAAACAAAATCCCTAATAACCACATCCACTAGGTCAGGGATGAGGTCCGGGTTCAGCACTGCCACTTTAAGTCTTGACCGCCCATACTTTCTTGTGAACTTCATGTCAACCATTTTGGTAACACCCAAAATTGACCCAATTGCCCAGATAACGGCAAAGTCTCTCAACTCCTTTGGGAGACCCCTAAACTGCACCCAGGCTTTTGGGATCTCATACTTGTATATCTCATTGTCAGTGGCTTTTTCAAATTCAATCTTGCCCTTTACAGTTTTTGTTTCCAAATGACCCCACAACACCATCCTCTGTAACTCTACAGAGGATGGGAATGTGGTGGTAAACGTATCCTTTCCTTTCTCCACAATTTCCCACTTAGATCCTGGTATAAGACGTTCGAGTTCCACCGCAAGCTGAGCTACGGTAATGGATCCCTCGAGCACCCTAACCAAAGCCCCCTTTACTTTCAGATTTTGCTTTCTGAACCCCCACATGCGGGATGTAATAGAAACCAAGGTTCTCAACAGCATAGCCACATGGAATAGCCAAAGGTTTATCAGCTTTCAAAAGAGGGCAAATCTTACTAACATGTGCATCAGATTCACAGATATCACAACTAATAACAGTTGTACACATTGCAAAAACATGACCCTTTGTGTGGCATCTATAGCAGTAAGGTTTGTTCTTACTTTTGTTTGCACCCTGTAAAGATGTTTTAGGCTCTTGATTTGCAGCACCTACTTCGAAGCCACCCCCTTGTTGAGTCCCATCTGTCGGCTCCACTCCTTGCATGGGTTGGGCTCCAGCCTTACCATGTGCAACGTCCAAAGCCAATGAACCTCCTGTTGCCGGACCACCAACAAGAGCCGTTGCCGACCCTGTGGCGGCAGATGTTGCCAAGTTGCTGGAGGTAGGAGCCCCCGGCACAACCCCTTGAATAGCGTTCACTGCCGCGGCAGCGTCCGCCGAAGACAAGGCCAGCTCCGTTGTCGTCCTAGGTACAGTACCAGTTATTGCAGGCGCCCCCTGGTGCGGACAGGACCTGCTGTCCAAGGTTGGCAGCGTGATGTGCCGTCGCCTCCGAGTAATGACCACCAGAACCTTGGCCACCGAAATTGCCATGGCCACCTTGGCCACCAAAGTTGCCACGTCCATAGCCTCCATAGCCATGAAACTAGTTGTTGTAGTAGCCCCTTCTGTGACCACCAAAGTGCCCGCCGTGACCCCCACGACGGCCTCGGCCGCGACCCCGGAAAGGGGGCTGACCCCGGCCGTAGTGACCTCCATCCCTGCCAGCATATCCCGGATTATATCCCAGGTGAACCCCGGGATTAAACCTAGGCCCCCCTTGTCCACCGGCACCACGAGCCATCCCCAATTGAGTTGTGCCCCGACCAAGTTGGCCTCCGAAAGGCTCTCCAGCGGCAGCAGGGTTGCCCCCGTTCGGCGTCGCCATTGACGGAGGTTGGCGCACCACTTGTGTGTATGTGCGTGGCGGCGGCGTAACAAAAGAAGGAGCAACTCGATTGGATTTCTTTGCCGTGCCAGTTCGAGAAAAGAAAGACACCAAACCCTTCGTGGGCCGGTACCACCTTCCTGGTCCCACACAGATTAGATCAGGGAGAGAATCATGGCCCTTAATTAGCGCATGACTCATCTCCACATCAACTTCACTATATTTGGAATTTGAAAAAATTTGAACGGACCTCCTTGAAAGTAGCCCTGGATTCAGGCCAGGAAAAAGAACCGTCGTTTGAACCTCATGGCCGCCGGCATCCCCCGGCGAAGCCTTCCGGCCACCGGAATTCACCAGTGATGCCGATCTTGAAGCATGGTTTTTTTGAAGAGACACAGGCGATCTGAAAACTTTTGCCTTTGCCAACGCATCTCCTAAGGTTCTCGGAGGTGAGACCCTTGGTGACGGTAGAGGACCTTGCCATGGTTTCCCATGAAGCCGGCGTTCCACCAAAGTGGAGACAACCTGTTGAGCTTTACCTTTGGAAGGAACAAGATCGTTTACCTTCTCAGAGCGCTGCAGAGCTGGAGCATGCGACACTTGGGGAGTGTACGACAGCAGCTCTTCATGGCCAGAGAGATCATTGCGCAGCTGGACAAAGCCCAGGAGCACAGGCAGCTGACGGACGGCGAACGAGAGTACCGGGCCACGCTAAAAGGCCGCTGCTTGGGCTTGGCCTCGCTCTCGCGCACGATCGCGCGACACCGCTCACGGATCAGGTTCCTCGGAGAAGGAGATGCGAATACCAAATTTTTTCATCTCCAAGCGTGCCATCGTAGACGCAAGAATTTCATCCCAACAGTGCAACACGACGGTGCAGGGTTCTCTGCGGAGGCAGCAAAGCAGGATGTCATCTACAACTACTTCAACGGTATACTGGGCGTGCCGTTCCAGCGTGAGCACACGCTGAACCTTCAGAGCCTGTTGCCGCAAATTGACCTCGCCGGCATCGACTCTTGCTTCTCTGAGGAAGAAGTCTGGGCCGCGATCAAGGATCTGCCTTCGGACCGTGCCCCGGGACCTGACGGCACCTCCGGATTTTTTTACAAGACTGCCTGGCAGACAATCAAACATGATGTGCTCAACGCGTTTACCGCACTATGGTCGTTGGATGCAAGGAGCTTCCATCTGTTGAACGACGCACTGATGATCCTGTTGAGGAAGACTGAGGTACCCACTCGGCTGAAGGATTACAGGCCGATTAGCTTGATGCATAGCTTCAGCAAGCTGTTCGCCAAATGTTTGGCCAGACGGCTGGCTCCCAGGTTGAAGGAAATCGTCGCACCTAATCAGAGCGCCTTCATCAGGGAACGGTCCATTCATGACAACTTCCGGGCTGTGCAGTTGGCGTGTCGGTGGCTGCACTCTAAAAGGTTCCCTGCTGTTCTCCTCAAGATCGACATCGCCAAGGCCTTTGATTCGGTTGCTTGGCCGTTTCTTATCGAGGTCCTGCAGCACATTGGCTTCCCACGGCGCTGGGCAAATTGGATTTCTATCTTGCTGTCCACCGCCAGCACGAAGATTCTAGTGAATGGCTCAGTTGGCAGAAGGATCGCTCATGCCAGAGGCCTCAGGCAGGGAGACCCCATATCACCAATGCTCTTCGTCATCGTCATGGAAGCGCTTAATTCCCTCATCAAGGAAGCTGATCGTCGCCTAGCGTTGTCACCGCTCCCCGGTCACGCCATCGCTCACCGAGCCTCTCTGTATGCCGATGACCTGGTGCCGCTTGTCGCCCCGGATGCCAACGACCTGCATAGTCTCCGCCAAATACTGCAGCTGTACGCCGGGGCGTCAGGCTTGGTGACCAACGTGGAGAAATGCGTTGCTATGCCCATTCGGTGTTCGGACGAAAGCGTTCCCCTGCGTGCTGGCACAGTTCCCTGGCAGATATCTTGGTGTTCCTCTGTCCCTGTCGCGACTGAGGCGCGCCGATGAGCAGCCGCTAGTGGACGCCGTGGCTGCTAGAATACCGACATGGAAGGCGGGGTTGCTGACGCACTCCGGGCGGGTGCTGCTGACAAAGGTGACGCTGACAGCCATCCCCATTCACCTGAGCATCTCTTGCTGCTAGTCCAAATGGGCATTGGACCAAATTGATAAACGACGTCGGGCGTTCCTGTGGTCCGGCACGGTCTCGACCGCAGGGGCCAAGTGCAAGGTGGCCTGGCCGGTTGTCTGCAGGCCGACTAACCTCGGTGGTCTCGGGGTTCTGGACCTGAGGTTCTTTGGATTTGCGCTGAGGCTGCGCTGGGAGTGGCTTGCCAGGACGGCCATAGATTGCAGCTGGTCGAGCTTACCTTCAAAGCCAGAGAAATCGGTCACAGCCATGGCCGCAGCAAGCATGACGGTTTGTGTTGGTGACGGTGCATCGGCAAAGTTGTGGACGGACTCCTGGGCACATGTTGAGCCTTTGTGCTACTATATGCGCCAAACCTTTATGCAGCAATCTCCAAGGTTGGGAAAAGGAGGACGATCAAGGACGACGTCTTACAGCACAGGTGGGCGCAAGATATAGTGGGTGCGCCGACCGTGCAAGTCCTGGTGCAGTTCCTTCGGGTGTGGAGACTCCTTCGTGACGTCAACCTTTATCCTTTGCAAGAGGATCGGTTCGTCTGGAAATGGACCAACGATGGCAGGTATTCGGCGTCGTCCGCGTACCGTGCCTTCCTTGCCGGATCGACTTCGCTGCCAGGGGCCAAGGAGTTGTGGAAAGCAAAGGCGCCGGAGAGAGTAAAGTTCTTCTTCTGGCTGGCCTTACACCAGCGTCTCTGGACTGCGGATCGCCGGAAGAGGCATGGCCTCCAAGACGACGACGCATGTGCCCTCTGTGGGCAAGAGCCTGAGACCAGCGATCACTTGTTTGCTGGGTGCGTACTGACCAGGGAGCTCTGGGTCGCGCTCTTGTCACCGGTCGGTCTGGGGACGATCGTGCCAGGACAGAACGACGGCCTTGTGTCATGGTGGCTTCATCGGCGTCTCAATCTTGATGGTACTGCTCGACGGGCATTCGATTCCCTCACGCTACTTGTCTCCTGGATCATGTGGAAGGAGAGGAACAGCAGGACATTTGCAAGGGAGCATGCAGCAGTTCATGAGCTGTACAGAAAGGTGCTCCGAGAAGCTGACGATTGGATCAAGGCTGGGTTCACGACGCTGGCCGTTGTTGTACCGTACTGGTCGCAAAATCGATCTCCAATGTAATCTGGAACTTGGGATCCAGTAGTAGATAGGAGTGTTCGGTGTGGTCTTTCCTGATGGCTACTCGCCATCAGGGCTGCTTTTAAGGGCTGTGCCGTCTTTGTATTCGTGAAGTTTCCCTTTTATTGAAATACGGGTGAACGGCCGATCTCGAAAAAAGAAACAGTCAGGCTAACCGTCGCATGAAAATTTAAGATTTAAATAGGCCAAGGCAAAATCTCTCAGTATCCACGTCCAAGCTACATCATGTCATCATCCATGGAATTTTGCATTTTTGCGTCCTCGATGTAGTTGTCTATGCACGGATCGTAGTCAGGTAACTGTCACAATTATACATCGGTATAACTCATCAATCAGAAGTGCCTGCTGGATAAGTCGGCTGCTTTTAAGGGAATATTAAGGAACTTTTCTTCGAACGACAATAAGGATTAAAACAATCTGATAGAATATAATCCATGTTATTATCATTATACTTACATAGCTACTGGAGTAGGTCGTCCCGTTGGGTGCCTGGATGCAAACCGGAGCATAATTATTGTACGGGTCGATGTTGCCGGCGTTATTAACGAAGTTCTTCCAGGAGTTGAACGGTGACTTCGCCTCCTTACACAAAATGCCATCGGACGGACCGAAGCTGCAGTGCTGGGTAATATTGGCCCACACCTCGTCGGACATCACCCCATGGTTCCACAAGAACTCGAGAGAGCCCTTGTCGTTCTTGTAATCATCAAGCAACGGGTTGCCAACCTGAGGATAGAGGAGAAAGCAATGCAGCCTGAAATCGTGCTGTGCGTAACTGCAAGTGAAGTTAACTGCAATGGCGCTCGACTTACGAAGATCCCCTTGAGGTTTGTCGGGTTCTTTCCGGTGAATTCGCGGACGGCCACGATGACGGCGGCCAGCTCCGGGATGTAGTGGCCGGCGTAGCTCTCACCAGCGATATAGAAGTCCCGGCCCTTATACTCGGGGAACCGCTCGAGCCAGTGGAGTAGGAACTTGTATGAGTCCACTGCGGTCCTCTTGTCACCACTTTTATCGTAGTCCGACGACGTGTTGGAGTAGGAGAACCCGACTCCGGCCGGCGACTCAAGGAAGATGACGTTGGCCACTGCATGATGTTGTTCTTAGGCAAAAAAAACGTCAGAAAGATGACACCGGTCTCGTCGTGGTCTCGCAGCTACCTCGTTTTCTTTTGCATCCTCAACTCATGCGCCGGATGCATCCCATTCTATTTCGATCCTGTGACCCCTCACTCCCTCCGCTCCCCCGCGCCCACTCTGTCCGCACTCTCCTCCACGCCCACTCCCTGCCGCACGGCTGCGCCACTCTCTGGGCCTGCTTGCGCCCCCGAGAAGGACGCTGCGCCGCACACCAGCTGCTGCCATCCCCCCGCGCTCCCTCCCCACACCGGAGATGAGGATGACTGCGGCGGTTCCGAGGAGGTAGGTCGATCCTTCGCTGGATCTGGGCCCTCCTCCTTTGGATCTGAGCGCTCCTCCTCCTCTTCCTCTGGATCTGTGGGACGTGGCGGTGGCTAGGATGCCCATTTACAATAACAACAAACCATCACCAACTACGTGGCTACACGTACCGTTGGTCCATGAATGCCTGTTCCTGCTCAGGGTCTTGCCGTCGGGGTTGACACGGAACGGGCCGAGCTCCCAGGCCCTGCGCGCGTGCAACAAACACGTACGTACTCAAATTGCATCGCCTTGCCGTACTCCAAAACGAAAGTTGCATGCATATACGGCTAAACAATAGTATAGTTTACCTCCGTTGAGCCAGAGGACGAGGGGCTTAGAGCATGGATGTGTACAGGCTGTGGGCACTCGTGAGCTCGTGGAAAAGTTCTTGGAACTGATTTCGTGGAGGAGAGGTCGAAGAACCCTGCTCCGAAGGATAAAACATAACACATTCATGATGTTGGCAGACACTGGCAGCAAGCAACTAATCACACCTGCCGCCATATTGAGGGTGAGTTTTCTGGGTGCCGATTGTATGCTCATGATTTATTTGTTAGATTATGCCCATCTAGAATGCTTACATTTTGAGAATTATGGTTCTATCAAGGTGTTCCTTTTTAATATCAACAAGTTGCAATCATCATGTACGAGTCTTATGAGTTACTGCCGATCAATTACCTTGCGGTGCCGTCTTCCACACCGTCTTTTTGTCAACTATAAATTTTCTACCCGCCCACATCTTCCTCTCACCGGTGTGCCCTTGTCAATCAAATCACTTCCCTTCGCTATCTGTATCTGCAATCTGTAGCTATTTTTTTTAACCATGCAGACGAGAAGCAGCGGCATGCAAGTTGAGGGGGGCAGTTTTTTTTTTGTTATAAGCAGCCTCCTTGTACATGGGGAGCCAGTCGCATGCGCAGGCGTCGGCACGACTGTTGCCTCTGGGCATCCAGCTGCAGCTGGAGCATCAAGGGCACCCTCAAAGATCTATGCTGATTGTGGCTCATCCGATAGTCCTTTCATTGGCAGTGCCAAAAATATTGTGTTTTTATGGATGTTTGGTTGACTTGTGCTTCCATGTTCATGCACTTTGCGACCACACCAGAGGTCTTTGAGTGAACGCCTATGATTTAGATATGTCACAGATGGAAAGATTTATGCGCATAGGGTAAGTGCCAAGCAATTGTTTCAGATACTCTTCATTGTTTTTTTAGCTTTTTGTTTCTTTGTGCGGCTGTTTCCTAAAAATTATGTATCTTGTTCAGGGTACCGGAGATGCTATCTTGGTCCTTGGGTGGAGCAGGTGTGTAGGATGATTGTATTTAGAGCTTGGATTTCCCTTCATTATCAATTAAGGTCTGAATATTATTAGCTTTGTTCATCTATGTTCAAGCTTGAGTGACATGAAAATTTATAACTGATGGTAACAATCAGAAACAGAGAAGGTAAATTCAGTAAATGGGATAATTGACCGCCATGGAATTTAGGATCCCTTGACTAACGAGAAATAGATGTTGGATAGCACGAATTATTTATTGGAAGCAATCTATGTCTAATTCAGGAAAGACATGAGTTATATGAATTGTATTTGTGGTATTGAACTGAAGTTTCCCTTTAACTGTCTGATTATGAGAACTTTATGCAAAGAATCTAGCCACTCGTCACTAGCATTGCTTGAGCTCTGTTGTCTGTAGATACAATGTTGTGTTCATGATGAGACCCATTCTACAGTTTGTGATGTGACAGAAAAGTTTGCCCCAACAATTTGAGTACTATTGACAGCATGTGTATGGGAAATCCTGTAAGAGTTTTAGAAAATAGCATGATTTCATAAAATTATTTGATTTTGGAGTCCTTGAAATGTTTGGATGCAACAAAATTTATAGATTTGAAAACTTTTTGAACGCATAGTTTTGAAAACTATAGTATTGCTAAAACTGTGATCTGTAAACCATGGTATTGAACGTTCATGGTTTCTAAAACTACCTTAATTACACGGTTTCCTAATACTACTTCTGTAATTGTAAGGATTGTTAGGCTGTGTTTAGTTCGCGAAAAGAAAATTTTTGGGTGTCACATCGGATGTGTTGGATTGGAAGGATGTCGGAAGGAGTTTTCGAATACTAATAAAAAACAAATTACAGAACCCGTTAGTAAACTGCGAGACGAATCTAATGATATTAATTAATCCATCATTAGCACATGTTGGTTACTGTAGCACTTAAGGCTTTTTCCTGGACTGATTAGGCTTAAAAGATCTATCTCGCGATTTTTCCGAGAATTGTGCAATTAGTTTTTTTCATCTACGTTTAGTACTCCATGCATGTGTCCAAACATACCTTTTTACTGTAGAAGGCAAAAAATTTTGGGAACTAAACAAGACCTTACTTGAGTTTACAGTATTAGTGTCTTTCTCTAAAGCATACCTGTCTATTTTAGAAGTATACCTGTAAGCATTTAATAGATTTATCCAAGGTTCTTTTTGCAAGTTGAATCGGTTCTTCATACATTCATAAAAAAATCTAATCTGGTATGTATTAGTTAGACACCGATTGGTATAATTGAATGATCGATGTTTGCTCAGTTCTTGTGTGATTTAGGTCATGCGATCAATGTTACATGCATGTGTAGTTGGTGAACACGAGGCTTGCGGCTGCTATCTGATGGATCCATGATGTCCATGCTGTGTAGCATCAAGGCCAAGAAATGCTCATATTTTCAATTGGTAATGTTGGGCAGCGGCCAGCAGCAGCGAGAGTTTTGAGCGATCCTTTTATATGTGTACTCCAAGTGATAAGTAGAGGCGTTCTAAGCCTTGCATGTATATAATTTATAGTAGATGTTGATTCAAGTATTTGTTTCATGGCATATTGTTGCTTCTGAAACCTAAAAGTGAATGGAAGTGCAATTTTTTTCAAGAAGCAATCTGAGACAAGGCGGGCGGCGTGATGCAGATGCATATATTATCTTTTGGTTGGTTGAATCGTGTTTCTAGATTGCACCGTAGCGTTAGCACGGGTAATATACTAGTGGTGGAAAATTTGTGAGTATTGTTATAGTCCTGTTATTTGATTTGTACTAAGTTCTCAGAGTTTATAGATTTTTTTTTATAAAAAATAACTTTGGAATCATAGGAATAATCAAAACAGCACCATTGTTGGTTGTGATATGGAGTATAATTCGACACACATGTATGTCGGGAACATGCTAATTGTAAATGTAATATGTAACTTTAATGGGAGAAGGATGGATTCACTTCATATTCGGCGTGTTTAAGGTTTTAATTTGAGTGAAATGCACTATGTGTCTCTAAACTTTTCTGTATTCTTATTAGGGTTCATAAACTCTTAAATTGATCATCTAGGTGTTTTTACTTTCCAAATTGTTCATTCAAAATATAAATTCAAATCCATGATAGGACCTAGAGTGAACTTAGACTGAACCATTTAAAGTTAAAGAACTCAAATGATCAATTTGATAGTTTATGGATCTAGATTAGAATGCATGGAAAGTTTAAAAAACCCACGATGCATTTCACTCTATCAATTTTGTCTATTTTCGATAACTGAGAGCAACCCTTTTGAACAAAGCCATGTGTAGGAAAATTTTATGTGTGCCTAATCATCATTGGGAAAGAACCTTAATAGTACTATGTTTTGTCATGTCCTTTTCCCTAGTGCCTAGTAACCAGACCTGGGCTTTTGTCCTTACTTTAATGCAATGATGTGAAAAGTTATTCGCCTCCAGGCGTGCTCGAAAAAAAAGAAGCCAGGGGAAGACACTTCGTTTCAACATTAAGTGTAGGAACAATGACAGTTTTTTATCGAGTCGGACAACGTTTTCATGTTTTTTTTTGTGAGGAAAACAGGAGGGTGCAGACCCTACTGTGCTTTTATTAACATATTGCGCAACGTTTTCGAATTTTTTTTATTTTTAGCCCAAATTTGAAACATATTTTAAATTTGACCCAGATTTGAAAGTTTTTTTTTAAAACTAGCCTGTTTGGCCCCGCCACCATGCATGGCGGGGCAATTGCACTGAACCCCGCCATGCATGGTGGCGGGGTGCAGGGGCCACGTGGCACCCTGCAGGGCAGCGTGGAAAGGTGTACCCCGCCATGCATGGTGGCGGGGTGCAGGGGCCACGTGGCACCCTGCAGGCCAGCGTGGAAAGGTATACCCCGCCATGCATGGTGGCGGGGTACCCCTAACCCGCCACCGATCATGGTGGGGTACAACCCGCCATGATGCCACGGTTGCATACTGCCCCAGGCGCCACGGTGGTCTCGCCGAGGTCAGTGGTAGTCTGCAGAAGAACCAGTGTCCCTAGCTGACAAACAGCAGAAGACAATGCTAAAGAATGCGATGTGACCGGCTCATGGTGGCCTGGGAGGGAGAAAAAGGAGGAAAGGTGCCACATACACAGTCTTTTTACTGCACAAGATAGTATTTTTCTCTGCAAGACCAGAACGACAGAAGGTTGCTGTGTTTAGTTGAGGAAAATTAGGTGAACTGCTACTGTAGCACCTTTCGTTGTTATTTGGTAAAAATTTGTCCAACCATGGATTAATTAGACTCAAAAGATTCGTCTCGAACTTTACAGACAAACTATACAATCAATTATTTTTTTACCTACATTTAATGCTCCATGCATGCATTTAAAGATTCGATGTGATAAGTGGAAGATGAGATATTTTGGGTTTGCATGGAAAGTAAACAGGGCCACGTGGAGTCTGAGGCTAATGTCTGTGTGTGCTTGCGCTGGGCGTGCCCTTGGGGCACTGTTTAGATGCCAAAAATTTTGCCAAATTTTTCAGATTCTCCGTCAAATTGAATCTTTGAACGCATGCATGAAGCATTAAAAATAGAAAAAATAAAACTAATTATACAGTTTAGACGAAATGGACGAGACAAATCTTTTAAGCCTAATTAAACTATGATTGGACAATATTTGCCAAATAACAACGAAACTGCTACAGTAGCGTTTCGCCAAAAATTTTGCCAACTAAACAGCCCCTAGGAAGCTACGTACAAAAGAACATGTCCTATTTCTACTGTGCCACATGCCTCTCCAAGTCTCTAGAGGACAATATAACAGTTGAAGTACATGTGACTATGGGTGTGTTCACTTCGCGAAAAGTATGTGAAAAGTTATTGTAGCATCTTTCGTTGTTATTTGGCAAAATTTGTCTAATCATGGACTAACTAGGCTCAAAAGATTCGTCCCAACATTTACAGACAAACTATGCAATTAGTTATCTTTTTTACCTACATTTAATGCTCCATGCATGCGTCGAAAGATTTGATGTGATGGGTGGAAGAAGAAATATTTTGGGTTGGGATGAGAAGTGAACAAGGCCTATGAAACATTTGCCCATCTCGTCCGTGCATGTATAGAGTATATATATAGCACTTTTTTTAACCTCCCTAAAACTAGCTAGCTACTGGTAAAACTATTGGATAATAGCCTTAGAGGGTCCCTGCTGCATGTTTGATGGCTGTATGCATTGTAAGTTAGTACAAAATGTACTTGCTGAAAATTAACATTATTAGTTGCAGTTAAACTGATAGTCATCCGATGGCTTCCCTTTCTTCTGCACATCACAGTGTCACAAAGTGCATTACCTAGGAAAGACCATCATCTGCATGTCCTGTCGTTCTGGTCTTGCAGAGCAAAAAGACTAGTCTTGTGCAGTAAGGCACCGTTTAGATGCCAAAAATTTTGCCAAAATTTTCAGATTCCCCGTCACATCGAATATTTGAACACATGCATGAAGCATTAAATATAGATAACAAATAAAACTAATTATACAGTTTAGACGAAATGGACGAGACAAATCTTTTAAGCCTAATTAGACCATGATTGGATAATATTTACCAAATAACAACGAAACTGCTACAGTAGCGTTTCGCCAAAAAAATTGCCAACTAAACGGCCCCTAAAAAGACTGTGCATGCGGCACCTTTCCTCCTTTTTCTCCCTCCCAGGCCACCATGAGCCGGTCACATTTCATTCTATAGCATTGTCTTCTGCTGTTTGTCGGCTAGGGACACTGGTTCTTCTGCAGACTACCACTGACCTCGACGAGACCACCGTGGCGCCTGGGGCAGTACGCAACCGTGGCATCATGGCGGGTTGTACCCCGCCATGATCGGTGGCGGGTTAGGGGTACCCCGCCACCATGCATGGCGGGGTATACCTTTCCACGCTGGCCTGCAGGGTGTCACGTGGCCCCTGCACCCCGCCACCATGCATGGTGGGGTTCAGTGCAATTGGCCCGCCATGCATGGTAGCGGGGCCAAACGGGCTAGTTTTAAAAAAACTTTCAAATCTGGATCAAATTTAAAATATGTTTCAAATTTGAGCTAAAAATAAAAAAAAATCACGTTTTCATGTGTACGGCAAGTCGTTAGCCATTAGTAATATTTTTCACGCGAGCCTGAAAAATTATTATAGTGCTTCTCTTTTTTCTGAAAGATCTGTTACTCATTGATAAGAGCAAATTACATGACTAGTTAGCGGCACAAGACGAGCCACTACTACATTTGCACTCAGGACTCAGATGCATAGTCCCAAGTAAGGATGAAAACGGAACAGAAATATTCCAAACCGATCGCTTTCATTTTTTATATTATGATACCGTTTTCTAACATGAAAAATTGTCAGTTTCAATTGGTTTCACAACTATTTTTAACTATTTTTTGTACTCTTTAATTGCTAAAATGTAGAAATATCCTGAACCAACCGCTTTCGTTTTTTTATATTGTAATACCGTTTTCGACCGTTTTCATCCTTAGTCCCAAGCCACCCCTGAGTTTCTAAAGGCGATTTACATGATTAACAATAGACAACAAGAAATGGGATGCTCCCTAAGGGGGAAACACTTGTGGTAACAGGTTCTGCCGAGCAGGCAGCGCTGGTATAAGCTGCTCCAATTTTTTGTTCCCCGCTAGTATCCAATTGCACGCTTCATCTTGAATGGAATGCACGGTTTGCTGGACAGTTTTGAGAGTTTTCTTGAAAACCCGGTTGTTCCTCTCTAGCCATGGCTCCCAGATCGTTAGAGTGATCACCGATCTCATCCCAGGCTGAGCTGAAGGAGATGCCTCAGCGATCAGCGCAGCAAACCAATCATCCAGGTGTTCAAGCTGACTCCAGTTTTCAGGCATCAAGGATGGCGCCTGAATCCAATTTCCCATCTGTTTCCAAATTGCCCTCGCCATCGGACACTCACAAAACAGGTGTTGGGTGGTTTCCAAACTCCTCTGGCAAAGCTGACAAAAATATTCATTTGGCCAGCCTCTGATTTGAAGGCGAGCTGCTGTCCAGATTCTATTTTGCAGCATGAGCCATAAGAAGAACTTATTTTTTGGTGGCGCTTTGGTTTTCCATATATGAGCTGCAGACTCGCATTTAGTCCTTCCTATAAAGTGCGCTGCATACGCCGACTTTGCCGAGTAGGCACCATCTGCTGTCAGTACCCAGACGGTCATGTCTTGCTGTGAGAACGATAGAACTATGTCTTCCAGCATCTCCCACAGCTTGGTGTATTCAACAATGATCTCGTGGCTAAGGTTGTGGTCGATATCACTGATCCATCTATTGTCATTAAGTGCTTGGGCCACCGTTCTATTTTTCCTTCTGCTGTGTTTGTGCAGCAATGGGAAACGCGCAGCCAGCGTCTCGCCGTTAAGCCACCTCGAGTTCCAGAAGGACGCCATCTTACCATCCCCCAACTGGACGATAGTGGCTGCATCGAAAATAGCTCTATCTTCATCTGTTACAGGAACCTGCAGGCCCTCCCAAGGTCTTCGTCTGGTGTCCCAGCTAAACCACAATCATCTGAGACGAAGTGATTGACTAAAATGATCAAGGTCTTTGATGCCCAGACCACCATTTATATGTGGTGTACAGACTTTAGGCCACGCCACTTTGCACTTTCCTCCAGTGAGTTCCCCATCGCTAGCCCAGAGGATTTTTTTTCCTCGTCTTGTCAATTTCCTTTAAGAATTTCTTCGGTGCCTTGATCACAGTTAGTAGGTAAACCAGCAGCAAGCTGAGCACAGATTTCACAAGCTCGCGCCGGCCTGCCACATTGACTTACTTCCCTTGCCATCCAGCCAGCTTGCTCTTTGTCCTATCCTGTATGTATTGCAGGTGCACCATTCTCGTCCTTCCAAGAGTGAGAGGCAGGCCCAGGTATCGAATAGGGAACGAGACTCTTCTTCCTGTGAAATCACCAAGTACTTCATCCATGTTGATACCAGAGCATCTGACTGTGGCCACCAAGCTCTTGGCCATATTAATGTTCAGGCCGGTAGCCTCCCCGAATGCCTTCATTATCTGCATGATGCAGTTGACATCTTCCTTAACTGGGTTGGTGAATATCATGACATCGTCAGCGTAAAGTGACAAACGGAGTCTCGCTTGCTAGCCTTTTAGCGGTGTCAAATGTCCCTCTTCAGTAGTGATGTCAAAGATCCTGCTCAGCACATCCATCGCCAAGATGATCAAATACGGTGACAAAGGGTCGCCTTGCCTCAATCCCCGAGAATGCACCAATTTCGGACCTGGGTTCCCATTTAGCATAATCACTGATGATGAGCATATGAGAAGCGCTGTCAACCAATCTGTCCACCTTCTGCTGAAGCCTCTATGGTTCATCATCTCCAGAAGGTACTCCCAAGAGACAGAATCAAATGCTTTACTGATGTCAAGCTTTATCAGACAAACTGGGGTTCTATTTCGATGGTAGTGCCTAGCAAGCCCTTTGACATACATGAAATTATCTTGGATGCACCTGCCCTTGATGAACGCACTCTGTGAAACAGATATCAGTTTGTCTATGTACGTGGACAGCTGCATTGCTAGAACCTTGGTGAATTATAGTGCTTCTCAGAACATATGTACTATACGTCTATACCAGTGTTGAAAATAGGTAGAGCTAGACACACTATACACTATGACCGCACTGGCTTGTTGAAACTAGTGTGTAAATTGTGATCAACAACGACGACGAAGCATGTGAATGCTCGGTTCACAAAGTGGAAAGTGTGAAGGCTTAGTTCTTCAGTTTGTGGCGACGTGAGCCGGTGGGATCATGTTATTCAGGAAAGCTTTGAGCAGAACAAGTGATCTCTCCAGCTGGAATGTAGGGACCATATGACCAGCTGCCCTCACTGACGCCAGCGTGAAGCCTCCTCGGTACTGCTGAACATAGCCTCCAGCCTGCATCCATCACCCCGTCCCAAATCAAAATCCTCGAAATGATGTATGAATCTGAACATGTATAGTAAATACTATCTTTGTTTGAGAAGATTAATGGTTTACCTCGCCGTTAGGGGTGTACCAAGGCCCCCACTTTTTCGTGACAGCTAGGTTGAGATCCTTGACAGAGTACCGTGTCGCAGCAAGTGAGCATATGGAATCGAAATCACTGCTGCAAAAAAAAGGTGGGTGGGGGTTAGGAAATAAAGGCGCAATGCTTTGTTCAAATCTATGTGAAACTATTTGTCCCTGTTGGGCAAAATCTGAAATTTTACAAACAATTTGTTCAAATCTCATTGTGATGATGGAAGGGATGTAGACAAACACAGTACCTATAAATCCATACTCTTAGCCCACTATCGACCAGATATCTGATGATTGGCACCATGAAAGCTGGGGAATCGTTCCAGGCCAAGTTTTGACTGAATCAAATAAAGGAAGTATATGCCATATCTCATTAGGCATTCGCCAAAAAAAAAGTCTCATTAGGGTGAGAATGCAGATTGCAGAGCAGAGCAACCAAGTAGTAGGTGAACTTACATGCAAGCTGACCAGTTGATGATCCGAGCGTGCAAGGCCTTTTGCACCTAGAGATTATTGAGGTAAGAGTTGATATAATGCTCCCTGCACGGATCGTAGCCAGGTAACTGTCAAACCGGAATTGCAACACTCAGTATCTGTGACCAGTGACTGCAAAATGCATATGTTTCATCTCACAAGAAGAGCTGTTCGATCGACATGGCATGGTGTTAGATACAGTACGTACGTAGCTGCAGGAGTATAGTAGGTGCCGTTGGGCGACTGGAGGCAGACCGGTGCGTAGAGATTGTAACAATCCATCTTCCCTCCCTCAAACGTGTGCTCCGTTGCGTTGGAGCACAAGTCGTGGGGCACGGGGAAGCTGCAGTTGTAGAGGATATTCGCCCAGACCTCGTCGGAGATCACGCCGTGGCTCCACATGAACTCCAGCTTCCCCTTCTCGTACAGGTAAAGATCCAGCAACGGGTTGCCAAGCTAATTTGAAGCACAAAATTAATTGTCTTTCACTAATTGGACAAACAACCGGTGACAAGAGTAGGATTAATCACTCACGAAGATGCCGCGGAGGTTGATGGGAGTCTGCTGGCCGGGGAGGCGGCGGTTCATGAGCGTGATGATGGTAGCCGCCTGTGGGACGAAGTAGCCGCCGTAGCTCGCCCCGGCAACGTAGAATTCGCGGCCCTTGTACTCGGGGAATCTCTCGAACCAATTCACCAGGAAGATGTACGTGTCCTCGGCGGTGCTCCGGTCGCCGACGGTTTTGTAAATGCAGGCCTTCCTCGAGAAGGAGAACCCGACGCCCGCCGGCGACTCCAGGAAGATCACGTTTGCCACTGCATACATATATCTGATCAGTTCAGTACGAACTAGTACCAAGTACCAGTAAAGTAACCAGGAAGGTCACAAGCTGCTTTCACTTACGATTGTTCCAGGCGTACTTGTTCGCACTCAGCGTCTTGCCGTCGGAGTTGACACGGAACGGACCGAGCTCCATCATCGCCCCATATCCCAGCGACGAGCATCCCGGCCCTGCGGCACATGTGCACGAGACGGCCGGTGAGACAGACAACTCCTCGCGTCCTGCACCGCTGCAACTCAGCCCGTTGCTACACGAAATTGACCGCGTTCAGTTACCTCCATTGAGCCATAGAATGAGCGGCTTGGAGGCGGCGGCGTCGGGGGACTCGACAAAGTAGTAGAACAGCTCCCGCCCGTGCTCCTCGTTCACCGTCACGTACCCGGAGTACTGGACGAACTTGGCGTGCGGCGGCTGGCCAGGCAGCGCTTCGATCCTGTCTGCCTCCATGCTGCCGCTCGGTGGGCTCTTGCAGCGCTCGGGCAGTGGGGCGTAGGTGCCGGAGTCAGTGCATGTGTCGGTCTCGGCAGGCCCGTTTGAGCTGATCCTGCTTCCGGATCTTTTCATGGCCCTGGACGCCATGAACTTGCTGAGCTGACCCTCCTACGACGCACCAACGACGTCGAGGGATGTGCCCAACAGGATTGCGAGGGAGAGGAGGACCAAGGTGGTGTTGCTCCTCATCTTTGCAGGTGCAGGAAGATGCCCGCCAGCTGCGAGGCTGTACTCGAGGGAAAGTTAGCTAGTAGTCGCGTTGTTATGTTTATGTAGGTCCAAGGTGAATTTGAGTTTGGAGGTAGTTAACGGGCGGGTGAGTAGGTCCAAGGTGAATTTGAGTTTGGAGGTAGTTAACGGGCGGGTGAGCGTGCCACCCTGTTTACCTCGCTTCCGCATTCTGCCCCGCCCCTTTCTCCCTCCCCATGCTCCTCCTCTGCCGCCCCCTTCCTTGCCGTCGTCCTTGACCCTGCCCTCCTCGTCGTCCTCAACCCCACTGCGGGCCACCGCCCCGCTGCGGGCACTAGGGCTCGCCAGAGCTCCGGCGAACCCTAGCGCCCGCGGCGGCCGCCTTCTTTCCCTCTCCCACTCTCTCACCGGAGCTCCACCATGGCCATGCTCGCCGGCGACAGCAAGCTCCGGCCATGGCGCTCCCGCCCTGACTTGGCCTGGCCACCGCGACTACCGCCAGGCCCTCTAAACCGCCCGACCTCTTTCCCATAGCCTGGCTAGCCTGCCTCCCCCCGAACGGCCCTTCTATAACCCGCGGGATTTGGGGAAGAAGGGTGGGGGCACAGCCGTCGGAACCCTAGCACCGCCGTCTTCTTCGTCTCCGACACGGACAAATCCAGGAGGAGGGGGAGGAGGAGGAGGAGGAGTACCTCGCCGGTGCCGAAGAAGATGGCTCGCCAGAACCTGCCGCCTCCAAAGGATAGAGAGGGAGGAGCTCGGGCGTCCTCGTGGGCATGGGCACGGGCGCGGGCGCGTGGGAGAGGGAGTGGCCACGTTCATGTGTGAGAGGGAGGAGAGGGTCACGCCATCGCGGAGAGCATGACGGGTCGCGTAGTAGAGATTCCGTGTGAGTTTACCACTGCGTCACACTCACACTGGACAATGTAAAGTTTCGTGATGCCATGGTGTGTGGATTCTTTCTCTTGAACCAACAAGAAGTGACATCTTCTATCAATGGGATTTCATGTTACTATATTTTTACAGTGTTTTGGACTTTTGGGCCGCCACTACTGCTGGATCAAAATTTAGAGAAATTGTTACTAAATTTAGAGAAATTGAACAAGTTGTTTTAGGTCTATACCGGCTTTTACGGTTACATGCCACTACATTTAGGGTTGTGCTCCCACCCGGACGCCCGATGGGATGAATCCCGTCGGATGCCCTCTGTCCGCACCACCCCCGCACCTCACGCCCACCCCCGCACAGAAGGGAAGAAGAAGCACAGGCCCCGCACCGCCCGTTCGCACGGCCCCGCATCCGCCCCTGCCCCCCGCAGCCCTACACCGACCCCGCAGCCCCGCACCGCCCCCACGGACGAAAGTGGATCGAACCCTGTCCGCATAGGATCCGCCCCTCTCTTGACCTCGCCGGCCCCCAGCACCTTCGCCCGCCTCCGGCTCGCCCACACAGCCCGCCCCTCTCCAACAGAAGGATGCAACATTAATCGAGACCTAATGCAACAAACGAAGAAAACTATTGCAACATCAACCGAGACCTAATGCAACATTCAAAGGAAACAATTGCAACATCGACTCAGACCTAATGCAACAAATGAAGAAAACCATTGCAACATCAACCTAGAACTAATGCAACAAACGAAGAAAACCATTGCAACATCAACCTAGACCTAATGCAACAAATGGAGAAAACCATTGCAACATGGTGAGAAGCTGAACCCCGGAGAGCTCGCCGGAACCCTAGCCACCACCACATCCCATTGATGTAGAGGGAGGAGGAGTAGAGGAGGAGGAGGAGGTAGAGGAGTAGATGCAGAGGAGGAGGGAAGGGGAGAGAGGTCTCGGATTCAAATCCCTCCCCACCTACCTCGTCGGAGCCATGCCATCGTCATCGTCTCCGTATGCATGGAGGTGAGAGAGTGAGGGAGAGAGAGTAGGGAGGGAGGGAGGCACGCTCTCCTCGCCGGAAGCCGCCGCTGTCGCCCCTACTCCAGTGGCATAGAGGCACGCGGAGGTCGCTACGGGGGGAGGGAGGGAGGGAGAGAGGGAGGGGTGGCTCGCCGGCCGTTGCGGCGTGGAGAGCGCGTCGGCGAGCAGCCTAGGCGGGCGTGGCACCACGAGCCGAGTGGGGGTGTGCGCGCTCGGGCGACCGGTGCCGAGGCGGCGAGCGACGGAGAATGGAGCAGGCAGCGCTCGAGTGGGCTGCGAAGCGGAGAAAAAGGAAAGAAGATAAGGCAACGAGAGGAGTGGAGGAGCGTGCGCCACGTCCGTCCGGGCGGTAAGACACGTGTCGGACGCCCTGCGTCAAGTATTTGCGCTACATTTATTATCACTATTTGTGCATCTCACGGTGCTTATATATTTTAAAAGAAAGATATTATGTTGGCTCTACTGTTCCTGGGAAGTAAGGTACCACTAAATTATATCTACAAAAACACCAAATTAACCAAAATTTTATACTTTGGGACATATTTGTCATGCTTTGGTACTGTCTGTGTCAGCTTTTTTTTTCTTCTTAGTACCTTCTTGTAAGTACTATAAAGAAATTAAAACTAAAAAAAGGTAAGTACACCAGAATAAAGTGGTGTGGATTTCTTAACTTTCCATCCAGCCGTCCAAAAGCCCAGACAAGTACTCAACGTAGAAGAACAAGGCAAAGGGAAACTCCAACACTCAACAAAGGACAGGATTAGCGAAAGGTCACATCAGGATTCAGGATTAGCCGATTCCCTGCAGTGGACACTTCCATCTTGGCACTTTCCACTTCCTAGCTTGAAGTTTTCGAGCGCCGGAGCACACAGTAGTTTTGGATCCAATAAATATGCAAGTATGGCTAGAAGACACTTTAAATTTGTGGCTAGAGGATCCAATAAATATTCTTAACAATTTTAGAAAATATTCTGAACTTGACATCAGAATATTTGATGCAAGTGGATTCACAATGGACAAAGTTAAGAATACAGTTTTTTTCCTTGACCAACAAGAGAACTACATGTCATTATATTATCAGGTTCAAGTTCTTGACTTGACATGAGTACTCATATTTTCTTGGATTTATTCCAGGATTTAATGATATTTGTTCAGTGGTAGGCGACGTGTCCGTCGATAACGAGACGTCTATGGTGATTTCATCCATCTCAAGATATTTCTGTCAGTCTTTCATAGATGCTTATAAGGGTAGGGTGTGTGCGCACGTTGATAGGGGTGAGTGTGTATGTATGAATGTCTGCATCTTTACTGTGATTTGCAAAACAGAAAAACAAAGCCAAAATGTTTTTAGTCTAAAAAAACAAGAGAAAGCACGTAAGCACTCTAGAAAAATGAAAAAAAAAACTCACACAACTCGGAAAAAACTCACACAACTCACCTCTGCATAACACAGACTAAATCTTACAGATCTAAGACAGAAAAAACAACCAACCAAAAAAATAAATCACCCTTCCCTTCTTGTGCAAGAGGGTTTGTTGCTTTGGTCTTCAAAATCAAGGAAAGACGGTTTGGTTGCCTGCGTTTTTGACTTGTTTGGACCTTAAAACCAGGGTGAAGAGTTGGATAATTCATTATGTTATCACGAAGCTTGTGTCAAGATGAAACAAAGATGTAAAGATGCTAGGCTGATCCGATGCATCAACAAAAGTCTAGATGGTTTTACCCCTATGGGTTATTTGGGTTAAGTATAGAGGCAGAGCTTCATTGGGGCCATGGTGGTTCATGGCCCCTTCTAATTTGTGCAACTTCATAGTAAAGTAACAATGTTTATGTCATTGCATTGTTTAATCTTCAAATTTGCCACCATTATCTTTGTGTTGGATGCTCCAGATTTGGTCTTCATTCTTAGCCACTAGTTGTGTACATCATGTAAGGGTGATTTGGAAAATAACCAAGTGCCTATATATATGGTATATGGCTAGTTGTGGAGAGCACAACTTTAGGATTAAGCTCTCATTTGAGTGGTTGAGAGTTTTGCTTAGGGTAAGAGAGGGGAAGAGAGGAGAGGCTCTTTGTTCTTAAGCTCTTTGTCATCTTAGATTTGTATTAGGCAAGGAGAGGCTTGTAATCGAACATCTTGAGGTAATCCAAGTATCAATCTTGTGCAAGTTTGTTCCCCTTTCTCTAAATCTAATATTTATCCTTTTTGAGATTTTTAAACCTATCTTTTGGAGATTCTTTGTATGCTGCCTTGGATGAAAGTTTGGTATGAACGAGGACGATACACCCAAACACATTGGGGATGTGCAAGATGCAGCAGGGGCAGTCCCCTACAAGAGCGGTGATGGTAAAAGGATCAATAGAGTCCAGCGCCCAACTGGGACAAGTGGAGATCCCATGGGTTATGTTTCCCAAATTGGAAAACTCTCCTTTGCAGCCAGTAGAGCTGGTTGTGGAGGAGGACTATAGGCATCACAGTGATGCGGCAACTCTATCCACGACGAGGAGAGAGTACCATAGTCTGAACACCCGTAAAACACATGGTGGTAGTGGTGCGCAATCAAGACCTAGGGGATGAATGGGAGGTTATTTGACGACCAAGGTGTGGAGAGATGGTTGTGGCTCAAGGGGGAGATCATGTGTTGTTGATGCACATAGAGAGCAAACACGTATGGTGCAAGATGACACCACGGACGGTCCAGAAAAGAAATAAAACAAAAGCACTAAAGAATGGTTATTAGGATCTGTTTGGTTTAGCTGTAAACTGTAGAAAACTTGTTGTGAGCTATGAGTTGTGGAAAAATTATAAGTTGTTTGGTTAAAACATGTATAAAATCTACCTTCTCTATCTCCCTTGAAACAACTGTAAAACATCACTCCGTTTCCATTTATTTCGAAAAGTAGAAAGCGACAAGCAGGATCAAGGTGCTTCCAAACACAGTACTCAAAACTAATACACATATATTAGATGCTACTAGTCCATCAACCCGTGCTCTCGCACGGGTTAGAATTTTAGGAGATATATGTATTATGTACTGTTTAATACTTTGAAACGGAGAGAGCACATCTAACTAATAGAAAATTACTTTTACTAAATCGTAAGTTTTTCTTTGTTTATTTTCTAACATAATAGACAAAATAGATACTTTGTAGTCTATATCTAGTAATCATAACATCTAGTTATCATTAACTTATTAATTACTTTTTTTTCAAGGAACTTTCTTTCTTTTCATGAAACCTCTATGTATTTTAAATATGTAATTACTTTGAAACCTTACCATTAATCATGATGGCTCTTGTTGCATCATATATATTCTGAAGTCATGAATCTAAATTTTTGATTTTTTGAATTTTATTCTTATTGACTACTATGGATTCTCTCTCTCCTCAAGTTAAATTGAAACTATTGTCCTTGTTGTATCTGTCATTAACTCTCATTTTTGCACTTTTTGAAAATTAGGATTTTAGGTCATAGAGTATATTCTTAAGTACTTCAATATCATAAGCCATTATTTGAAACTTGCAACATATCGTTTAAGATAAGTCATAGAGATTGAAGTGAGATTTAGTGCTAACCTTAAGAGAATTTCAATGCTTAAACCTTATAATGCTTCACTTTTACTCTAAAGAAATTTAATACTCAAATCTTATAATGCTCGACTTTTAGTTTCCCACATTGCTCAAGATGGTTGAATTTTCCTATCAAGGAATTATATTTACAGTTATAGTTGTACTATTAATATAAACATATTAGATATTTTAGTTAAAATACATTAATATATCTAAAGTAACAATCTATATAAATTATATGTTATGGTTACTAATATGGTTTAAATATTTTTTTAGTATCAATATGTAACACCCTAAAATTTTGAAAAGAAGAAAAATAGGAGAAATATGATTTTTGTATATTTTTTGAGCATGCAAACTTAGAATGATAATAATTTTTATAAATTTAAAATCAAATATAAGGGTAGAAACATGATTGAGCATTTATGCTGCTGCATTTGAAATTTTGTGTTGAGTGGTTTTAGTCAAATTCAAATTGGATTTGAAAATCTTTTGAAAAATGGCTTTGAAAAATTAGAAAAAGAAAAAGAAAATGGAAAATCAGCTCATCTCGGTTTCGGCCCAACTCAGCCGCAGCCCGCCGCCTCGGCCTGCCCAGCGTGCGGCCCGTCGCTTTCTTCCGCGCCCCGTTCCCGCTCGGGCCGAGCCCAAGTCGCGGCTGCTGGCCCGTCTTCGTGCGCGCGGCCGCGTCCCGCACTGAGCCGCTGACGAGTCGGTCCCACCTGTTAGTGACCGCCTCCCCTTTCCTTTCTTCTTCCTCCGGTTCTTTCCAACCGTGAGCACCGCCTTCTTCGATTCGGTGATCCGAATCCGCCTCAAATCTCCTCCTTTCCTTGAATACCGATGCCTTCGGGCTATAAAACGGAGCCCCCGCATCCTTCCGCCCTCATCCCACCTCTTTAGGGCCGCTGTAGCCGTCAAATACCGCCACCACAAGCTCCTTCACCTCCACCGCCGCCATCCCGAGCTAGCCACCACCCTCTGGTCGTCCTCCGGTCTTGTTTTCGCGCGAGGTAAGATCGCCGTGAGTTGCTCGTTCTTCCGGTGTCTTCGGTTTGGCGAACGGTGCTCGGTAGGGCTGTCTTCTCAAGCTCCGGCGAGCTCGGACCGTTTCCGGCCATGGCGCCGCCGTCGGGCTCCTGTAGCCGCCGGCTGATTCCTCCCTCTCTCCTCCGATGTGATTTGATCCATCCGATTTAAATCCAACGATCTAGATTAGAAGATACCGGATCATTCGTAATTTTGTAAAAGAAACCCTGAGTTTTTAGTATATCAACCCGCAGTCCTAAAACGTAAAGCTCAGAGTACGCTTTGATCGGTTGAAAACGTATTTCGTTTCGGTAAATGAAAAATACGCTTTCTGATATTTACAGTTTTGCCACTCAACTTGTTTTAGTCGTAGAATCTCCGTTTTAACTCCGATTTGATCCATTCAAATTGCGCTAGATTCATAATTAAGAGCTCTACATGATAGTAGGACTGTTAAGTAGGTTTGTAATAATTTATTTTCGAGCTTGAATTAAAGTAATTATTTATCTATCGGAAATCTTCGTAAATTCATAACTTTGTCGTTTTAGCTCTGTTTTTCGTGATCTTCGCGTCTGTGTACTCCTAGCGAGTCGTAGATTCGTTTTAAAGACTTTTTATCTTATTTGATTACTGTTGGTGTACTGTTCTAATTATAGTCTTGTTTGTCTATGCATGATTGTTCTGGATGAATGTTGTTGCTATTGTTGATCGAGTATAGACGGTGAGCAATTCGTTGGAGATCAAGAGTTTTACGACGAACAAGATCACCAGGACTAGTTTGAGCAAGGCAAGTATAGCATGGGATTATCCTTGTTGTCCTATTCATATTAAGCAAATAATATCATTATGCATATATTCCTTGATAAGGATGACTTAGTGTTGATCTTATTCCTTGATACCTATTATACTGCATGGATTAGTATTGCTAGTGCTCAACATGAACTATGATCATGTAATTTGACTAATGGAATATGCAATAAACATTAAAAGATGATTTTATTACTATTTAAGGGTACTAGAGCATGGGGTTACTTTGGTGCTCTTGTTACTCTCCATAAGGACTCATCTATAAGCGAAAATCCGGGATTTACAGTACAACTGTGAGGGCTAAAATGGCTCTGGCTTTAGTCATATAGAAGGACCTTTTCTAGCTTGTTAGAGGTTACCCTTGTGGCGCAAATGGGGTAGAGCAGACTGTGGATCCCTGCGTGGTGTATCACATAGACTGACTTTGGAAACCTAGCGACCCTAACTTGTTAGACGAACCTTCGAAAGACTTCGTAGTGAACCCTGCCGACCTTCCTTGGAAGTGGGTCAAGAGATTAGCTACCTCGGGCGAAAGGGTAAATCACGACTCGCAGTGAAAGTGTACAACCTCTGCAAAGTGTAAAACTGTTATAACAGCCGTGCTCACGGTCACGAGTGGCCTTGGAACCTTATGGAATAGTGGATCATTAATAATGAATATGTTTTTGCTATTCGTTAATCATTTCACATGGATCATATGTTTATTGATTATATTGAGACACTTTGATATCATTGATATATTGAATTAATGCTATATAAAAGCTACATGCTGATAAACCTATGTTATGCCTTTGAGCCTCATGAACCCCATGTTACACTTGTTGAGTACGAGATGTACTTACGCTTGTTTATTTTTCTTACTTCGATAAAAATCCCGGATGGGTAACAGATGGTGCAAGTAGTGACTACTTCTACTTTCCGGAAGATTACTAGACTTGCTGTCAACCACTCAATGTGCCTGTGATTGGAGCTACCACGAGAGTTTTTATATTTTACTTCCGCTATATTATTGTAAAGACTATGTGTTATTAATCGTGATGTAATAACATTTGTGATGATACATCCTTTATAATTTGTTAACTTATGTGTGATTGATCTCTGGGCACACATAAGGGTATGCACTCCATTTGGTCGATAAATGGGTGTGACAAATTGGTATCAAAGCTATTGTTGACTGTAGGACGCAAGCCTAGATAGAAATGGTCGATTTAGTGTCATCTTTTCACTATTTTTATGCTCATTATCTTGCTCTTGTTATTTGATAATTTTTATGCTTCTTATGTCTCATTCTATTACGAAATTTTGCCTCTATTCTAATTACATCTAAAAACTCTGTAGATGGTTCGTGGCCGCAAGACTGCCCGCATCACCACCGGAGGACACTACCCACCTCGTGCTTTGATTGCACCTGAAGAGCCACAAGAGGAAGTACTCCAGGAGAATGAGCAGACCCCTGAAGTACCAATCCAAGTGCCAGCACCTTCTCAGGAAGAACCCGAGCCTGAAAAAGACTCTGAGATCATCGAGATTGAAGATGATGAAGAGGAAGCCAATGGAGAAGAGCAACCCCCCGTCTCCCCCGCCTGGTGCAGCTGCTGAGGATGTGCCACCCCCTCCAATGGGTTGGACTGTGAAGATCTACCATAAGACAGGAGGAAATGCTGTTTCTCACCATCGACTTGTGGGAATGCTCTCTGCCTACTTCGCTGATTGGCACCCAGCTGTGGAGTATGTCTATTGGGAGTACACCAATCCGCTGGAGGACACTTACTGGAAGGCAAGAGCGAGCATTTTTCCTAAGGATGAAGAAAAAGGAGCATACCAGCTGGACAGGATGTATGCTCACATGGGTCGTCGAGCTACCATGGAGGATAGTATTGAAGATGCTGCTTTTGAAGCATGTATGGGCCTTTGCTACCTTCGCTTTGACAGCATGAAGCATGATATCCACCGCTACCTCCCTCGTGCACACCCCGACCTTGGATAGGCCATGATGGATACAGTGCAATTGGAACCACTTCCTCGGGTGATGGTGAACTTTATCTATGACATGATGGAGAGGAAGCTGCAGTTAGAGGAGATGGTGAAGGCACAGGGGAAGACCATCAAGAGGTGCCAAGCAATGATTGATGAACTCCGAGCAAACCAAGGCATGACAAAGATTTATGAGACATTAGAGCATGAGCCACGCCAGTAGAAAATAGGAGTCCTTTATGTAATAAGAATGTTCTTAGTAACGTCAGTTGAGTCTTCGAGTCTGTCGTGTGGTTTGAACTTTGGTGTGATAGTTGCTTTATCATTATGTTTATGTGTGAGTTGGATTTTTGTTATGAGTGCTGGGGCTTGTAGGCATGTCTACAAGTTCCATTTTTAAGAATAACAGTCTATTAGTCAAGGGAATAATAGTTGGGTTTGGTATTGTCTCGTTTCTGTCCTTGCTGTTTTCTGGAGCAGTCTGCAATATTTCTGATATGGTTCAAAAACGGTTCGTGCAACATTTATGAAATTTTTATGAGAGAAACTAGGCTTAAGCACCTTTCAAAGGCCACTGGAATCACCTTTTTATCTGATCTGGTTCGAGAGATATAACTGTTACAAGTTAAAGTTTCTGCACAGTCTAGAATCTAGAACAGTTTCTGTTGCGCCTTAGTTTTCATTAACTTAACGACAGAATCTGGTCTTATGGTCTAAATAGAAGTTGTGGGGAACTTCATAAGCTTTCCAACCATATAAATCACGCCTCTATTGGACTTCTGTAGTTCGAGATATGATTGATTTACTGAACTGATCACATTGATATTCGCTCAGAAAACTTTCAGATATCATTCTTTATCTTATAAGTGGTTGATAACATGGAAATCTCAAAGTTTGCATTCTTATGGATGTCAGATGGCCGGAAGAGGAAGAGGCAGGGGTCATGGAGGTGTTCCCCCGAATCCACCACCACCACCGCCATCAACTATTGAGCAACTTCTGGCAGTGCAGACACAACTCATGCAACAATTGGTGCAGAACCAACATAATCATCCAGTTGCTGGAGTACCACCACGTGATAAGCGTGGTGAGTTTTTGAAGGGTCATCCCCCGGTGTTCACGCATGCCGCTAATCCATTGGAAGCGGATGATTGGCTCCGTGCCATGGAAAAGCAACTCAACATTGCTCAATGTGATGACCGTCAGAAGGTGTTGTTTGCTTCTGGACAACTCCAGGGAGAAGCTAAGGACTAGTGGGAATCATATGAGTATGGTCGTCCCGCCAATGCTCCTGCAGTCACTTGGCAGGAGTTTAGAGAGAACTTTAGAGCTTATCATATACCAGAAGGAATAATAAAACTGAAGACAGAGGAATTCCGAAATTTGACCTAGGGGTCATTGTCTGTAGCTGAGTATCGTGACAAGTTTGCCCAGTTGTCACGATATGCACCACATGAGGTGGCCAATGACAATGATAACCAGTGCCGTTTTTTGAAGGGATTGTATGATGGATTACAACTGCAGCTGATGTCCAATACCTATCCCAATTTTTAGACGCTTGTGAACCGCGCTATCGTGGTGGACAACAAGCGCAAGGAGATGGATGCCAAGAGGAAAAGACTTCAGGGACAGACTTCTGGTAGTAACACTCGTCCCCGTACTGGTTTCCAGCAGGTTAATCAATAGAGGCCTCCTTCTGGTCAGTGGAATCGTGGTTAGGTCCCTTTCCGCAATCAGTTTCCGCAACGTCCCCCATTCCAGCCGCAGAATGGTAACCAACGCCCTCCACAGCAGAATGGGAATCAACCTCAGCGCCAGGGTCCTTTCAATAATACTCCAATGAAGACCAGTGCTCCCAATACCCCCAACAAGTGTTTCCGATGTGGAAAAGAAGGTCACTTGTCCTACAACTGCCCTGAGAAGATCAATCAGCAGACTCCACAGAGGCAGGGTAGTCACCAGAAGCCTGCATCTAATACTGGAAGGGTGAACCACTTGTCCTAGGAAACCACAGTGGAGGAACCAGAAGTTATGCTTGGTACGTTCGATGTCCATTCCACTCCCGCCGCTGTTCTTTTTGATTATGGAGCATCACATTCTTTCATATCACAATCATTTGTTAGAATACATAGAATTCATTTGTGTGCCATGAAGAATCCTATATTAGTAAACTCACCTGGTGGAAGTATGCCAGCATCTTATCGTTGTCTCCCGATTAGTCTCATTCTAAGGGGGGTAGAGTTTAAGGTGAGTCCTATAGTATTGAGAACAGCTGGGATTGATCTTATATTGGGGATGGATTGGATGATACAACAACAAGCAGAGATTCAGTGCAAAGGGAAATCAGTAGTGTTGACAACACCAAAGGGAGATAGGATCAGAGTTGATGTGAAAGTGCAGAAACAGGAGACCGCTTTAGTGAATCAGCTTACTGATGGTGCCAACAAGGAGGACCAGGTTGTGGAAGAGTTCTTCGATGTGTTTCCCGAGGAATTGCTAGGTATGCCGCCAGACCGTGACATTGAATTTATTATTGAATTATTACCTGGGACTGCACCCATAGCTAAGCGCCCATATAGAATGGGAGTAGATGAATTAGAAGAACTTAAGAAATAAATTAAGGAATTGCAGGATAAGGGTTTCATTTGTCCTAGTTCTTCACCTTGGGGAGCACCAGTGATTTTTGTGGATAAGAAAGATGGTACTCAGAGGATGTGTGTAGATTATCGGTCTCTCAATGAGGTTACCATCAAGAATAAGTACCCGTTGCCCAGGATTGATGATTTGTTTGATCAGTTAAGAGGTGCTTGTGTATTCTCCAAGATTGATCTTCGTTCTGGATATCATCAGTTGAAGATTCGTGCTAGTGATGTACCAAAGACAGCTTTTACCACACGGTATGGGTTGTATGAGTATACAGTGATGTCTTTTGGTCTGACTAATGCTCCTGCATACTTTATGTATTTGATGAATAAGGTATTCATGGAATATCTGGACAAGTTTGTAGTGGTATTCATTGATGATATTCTAGTATTCTCCAAGACTGAGGAGGAACATGCTGAACATTTGAGGCTAGTTTTGCAAAAGCTCAGAGAACACCGGTTATATGCCAAGCGGAGTAAATGTGAGTTTTGGTTGAAGGAAGTTTCCTTTCTTGGTCATATTGTCTCAAATGGAGGAATATCAGTAGATCCTAGCAAAGTGAAAGACGTATTGGACTGGAAGCCACCAACCAGTGCAAGTGAGATCCATAGTTTCTTGGGATTAGCAGGCTATTACAGAAGATTTATAGAGAGATTTTCTAAGCTTGCGAAGCTAATGACTGCACTATTGGAGAAGAATGCCAAGTTTGTGTGGTCTGAGAAGTGTCAGGCTAATTTTGAGGAATTAAAGAAAAGATTGACCACTGCACCAGTATTAGTTTTGCCAGATCTGAGTAAACAGTTCTCTATTTACTGTGATGCATCTCATTTGGGTTTAGGATGTGTTCTTATGCAAGAAGGTAGAGTTGTGGCATATGCATCAAGACAGTTGAGAAAGCATGAATTAAATTATCCTACTCATGACTTGGAATTAGCTGCAGTGGTTCATGCATTAAAGATATGGAGACACTATTTGATTGGACATAAAAGTGATATATATACTGATCACAAGAGTTTGAAGTATATCTTCACTCAATCAGATCTCAACTTGAGGCAGCGTAGATGGCTGGAGTTGATAAAGGATTATGATCTAGAGGTGCATTATCACCCAGGAAAGGCTAACGTCGTTGCTGATGCTCTTAGTAGGAAAAGCTACGCTAATGAAATGCAAGTAATGCCTTTGGCAAGAGAGTTGTGTGCTGAATGTGAGTATCTGAACTTAGGGTTTACCATCAATGCAGTAGAATTGGTACTAGAACCTACTCTAGAGCAAGAGATACGCAAGAGTCAGATGAAAGATGCAAAATTGAGAGAGATAGCGGAGAATATAGTGAAGGGCAAATCACTAGGATTCCATAAGGATGATAAGGGTACATTATGGTTTGGAAAAAGGTTGTGTGTGTTAGAGGATAAGACTATTAGAAAGGCAATTTTGAGTGAAGCTCATGAGTCAGCTTATTCCATACATCCAGGGAGTACTAAGATGTATCTGGATCTGAGAGAGAAATATTGGTGGTATGGTTTAAAAAGAGATAATGCTGAATATGTTGCTTTGTGTGACACATGTCAAAGGGTGAAAGCTGAACATCAGAGACCTACAGGATTGTTACAACCTATGCAGATACCCGAATGGAAATGGGAAGAAGTTGGTATGGATTTTATAGTTGGATTGCCACGTACTCAGAGAGGGTATGATTCGATTTGGGTAATAGTATATCGCTTAACAAAGGTTGCTCATTTTCTGCCAGTTAGGACTACATATAGCAGTGCAAGATTGGCATAATTGTATATGGAAAGAATAGTGAGTCTGCATGGAGTTCCTAAAAAATTGTGTCTGATCGAGGTACCCAGTTTACATCTCATTATTGGCAAAAGATACATGAATCACTAGGAACCAAGCTGAATTTTAGTACAACTTACCATCCACAGACAGATGGACAGACAGAAAGAATTAATCAGATATTGGAGGATATGTTGAGAGCTTGTGCTTTACAATATGGTACTAGTTGGGATAAGAGTTTGCCTTATGCAGAGTTCTCCTATAACAATAGTTATCAGAAGAGTCTTCAGATGGCACCGTTTGAGGCTCTGTATGGACGAAAGTGTAGAACCCCGTTGTTCTAGAATCAGACAGGGGAAAGTCAAGTGTTTGGGCCTGATGTACTCAAGGATGCTGAAAAGAAAGTAAGAATGATTAGGAATAATCTAAAAATAGCTCAGTCCAGACAGAAGAGTTACGCTGATACTCGGAGAAGAGAGTTAATCTTTGAAGTAGGAGATTATGTATATTTGAAAGTATCACCAATGAGGAGTGTGAAAAGGTTCAACATGAAAGGTAAATTGGCACCAAGATATATTGGACCTTTCAAGATTATAGAGAGACATGGTGAAGTGGCATATCAGTTGGAATTACCAGAAAGTTTGGCAGGTGTACATGATGTGTTCCATGTGTCTCAACTGAAGAAATGTTTGCGAGTACCAGAGGAACAGATTCCGCTAGAGGAGCTCACTGTTAAGGAGGATCTTACATATGAAGAGTTTCCAGTGAAAATTCTAGAGACTGCCAAAAAAGTTACGAGAAGTCGAACTATTAAGATGTGCAAAGTTCAGTGGAATCGGTACACAGAGGGTGAGACCACTTGGGAAAGAGAAGAGGATCTGAGAAAAACCTACCCGAAACTGTTTGAGTAAGTATCTTCCGAATCTCGAGGCAAGATTCATCTTAAGGGGGTAGAACTGTAACACCCTAAAATTTTGAAAAGAAGAAAAATAGGAGAAATATGATTTTTGTATATTTTTGTGAGCATGCAAACTTAGAATGATAATAATTTTTATAAATTCAAAATCAAATATAAGGGTAGAAACATGATTGAGCATTCATGCTGCTGCATTTGAAATTTTGTGTTGAGTGGTTTTAGTCAAATTCAAATTGGATTTGAAAATCTTTTGAAAATGGCTTTGAAAAATTAGAAAAAGAAAAAAGAAAATGGAAAATTAGCTCATCTCGGTTTCGGCCCAACTTAGCCGCAGCCCGCCGCCTCGGCCTGCCCAGCGTGCAGCCCGTTGCTTTCTTCCGCGCCCCGTTCCCGCTCGGGCTGAGCCCAAGTCGCGGCTACTGGCCCGTCTTCGCACGCGCGGCCGCATCCCGCACTGAGCCGCTGACGAGTCGGTCCCACCTATCAGTGACCGCCTCCCCTTTCCTTTCTTCTTCCTCCGGTTCTTTCCAACCGTGAGCACCGCCTTCTTCGATTTGGTGATCCGAATCCGCCTCGAATCTCCTCCTTTCCTTGAATACCGATGCCTTCGGGCTATAAAACGGAGCCCCCGCATCCTTCCGCCCTCATCCCACCTCTTTGGGGCCACTGTAGCCGTCAAATACCGCCACCACAAGCTCCTTCGCCTCCACCGCCGCCATCCCGAGCTAGCCACCACCCTCCGGTCGTCCTCCGGTCTTGTTTTCGCGCGAGGTAAGATCACCGTGAGTTGCTCGTTCTTCCGGTGTCTTCGGTTTGGCAAACGGTGCTCGGTAGGGCTGTCTTCTCAAGCTCCAGTGAGCTCGGGCCGTTTCCGGCCATGGCGCCACCGTCGGGCTCCTGTAGCCGCCGGCTGATTCCTCCCTCTCTCCTCCGATGTGATTTGATCCATCCGATTTAAATCCAACGATCTAGATTAGAAGATACCGGTTCGTTCGTAATTTTGTAAAAGAAACCCTGAGTTTTTAGTATATCAACCCGCAGTCCTAAAACGTAAAGCTCAGAGTACGCTTTGATCGGTTGAAAACGTATTTCGTTTCGGTAAATGAAAAATACGCTTTCTGATATTTACAGTTTTGCCACTCAACTTGTTTTAGTCGTAGAATCTCCGTTTTAACTCCGATTTGATCCATTCAAATTGCGCTAGATTCATAATTAAGAGCTCTACATGATAGTAGGACTGTTCAGTAGGTTTGTAATAATTTATTTTCGAGCTTGAATTAAAGTAATTATTTATCTATAGGAAATCTTCGTAAATTCATAACTTTGTCGTTTTAGCTCCGTTTTTTGTGATCTTCGCGTCTGTGTGCTCCTAGCGAGTCGTAGATTCATTTTAAAGACTTTTTATCTTATTTTATTACTGTTGGTGTACTGTTCTAATTATAGTCTTGTTTGTCTATGCATGATTGTTCTGGATGAATGTTGTTGCTATTGTTGATCGAGTATAGACGGTGAGCAATTCGTTGGAGATCAAGAGTTTTAATACGAATAAGATCACCAGGACCAGTTTGAGCAAGGCAAGTATAGCATGGGATTATCCTTGTTGTCCTATTCATATTAAGCAAATAATATCATTATGCATATATTCCTTGATAAGGATGACTTAGTGTTGATCTTATTCCTTGATACCTATTATACTGCATGGATTAGTATTGCTAGTGCTCAACATGAACTATGATCATGTAATTTGACTAATGGAATATGCAATAAACATTAAAAGATGATTTTATTACTGTTTAAGGGTACTAGAGCATGGGTTACTTTGGTGCTCTTGTTACTCTCCATAAGGACTCATCTATAAGCGAAAATCCGGGATTTACAGTACAACTGTGAGGGCTAAAATGGCTCTGGCTTTAGTCATATAGAAGGACCTTTTCTAGCTTGTTAGAGGTTACCCTTGTGGCGCAAATGGGGTAGAGCAGACTGTGGATCCCTGCGTGGTGTATCACACAGACTGACTTTGGAAACCTAGCGGCCCTAACTTGTTAGACGAACCTTCGAAAGACTTCATAGTGAACCCTGCCGACCTTCCTTGGAAGTGGGTCAAGAGATTAGCTACCTCGGGCGAAAGGGTAAATCACGACTCGCAGTGAAAGTGTACAACCTCTGCAGAGTGTAAAACTGTTATAACAGCCGTGCTCACGGTCACGAGTGGCCTTGGACCCTTATGGAATAGTGGATCATTAATAATGAATATGTTTTTGCTATTCGTTAATCATTTCACATAGATCATATGTTTATTGATTATATTGAGACACTTTGATATCATTGATATACTGAATTAATGCTATATAAAAGCTACATGCTGATAAACCTATGTTATGCCTTTGAGCCTCATGAACCCCATGTTACACTTGTTGAGTACGAGATGTACTTACGCTTGTTTATTTTTCTTACTTGGATAAAAATCTCAGATGGGTAACAGATGGTGCAAGTAGTGACTACTTCTACTTTCCGGAAGATTACTAGACTTGTTGTCAACCAGTCAATGTGCCTGTGATTAGAGCTACCATGAGAGTTTTTATATTTTACTTTCGCTATATTAGTGTAAAGACTATGTGTTATTAATCGTGATGTAATAACATTTGTGATGATACATTCTTTATAATTTGTTAACTTATGTGTGATTGATCTCTGGGCACACATAAGGGTATGCACTCCATTTGGTCGATAAATGGGTGTGACACAATCGTATATGAGTTTTTAATTAAGAAAATAGTTTTATGTGATGAAACATAACATATGTATTTTATTGCTCATGCACGACGCTTATATTATCTTTAATTAAATCTTACTATATTAATTGACAAAGGTTGGGTAACGTAGAAACATATGTATGCTCTTGTTATCTAAAGAAATTTGTTGTAATCGGAAATGTTGATAGTTTAGACGTAGATTTGAGGGGGTATTTAATTTTTCCAATAATGAGATGAAAGTTGAGTTATGTAATCAATCATAATAAGCAGATGTTAGCTAAATTTAAATTTAGATCTACTTTAGATCATGTTTCTTAATGATATATGCGGGTAATATAAATTATAGTAATAAGTTAGTTTATATTCTTTTACACAATAGCGGAAGTGGATAATTATTTAGAAAATAGAATAGATCTGGTAACTATTGTTAGTATCGATGGTGATTAAGTTATAACTAATTGATGGTAAAATGTTTCTAATTTTTATAAAAATGTCTAGATCTATCGTTTGATTTCCTATCAAATCTTGAGAGGATTAAGATGAAGTTTCAGTGGGGACCTCTAGTCAGAATTTTGAGTATTTATCTTTTTCTTTTCTAGTCACAAATCTAAAGTTTATCTTTTAACTTTAATTAAGCTGTTGTAATTTTTTCACATGTTAATTAGAAATTCTAGTATTCTTTATATTTATTCAAAAATTATTTTTATATTAAAAAGAGTCTAGGTCCTAGTAGTATTGTTTTTCATATAAATTGAAACCCGGCTTGCATACCGACACTAAACCTATTAAATTTGTTATATCGCATGAATATGTGTAGTACTATTTATATATTATAGAGTGCATAAAATTTAATTAATAAGATTGATATGACTTAATATTTTAGTAAAGACGTATACACTTATTTAACATAATAACTTATAAAATTTATTATCATGGAGTATTAATATAAAGTGTTATTGCTACATGGTTTGTTAAGTGAACATTTTTTTTCATTTTTCACAACTTGTTAAAATAAATACTTATTCTAATATATACATATTTATTTGGTATACATGGTGGAACATAGCGTTATAATTATTTTATTTCATGATTATATATATATATATATATATATATATATATATATATATATATATATATATATATATATATATATATATATATATATATATATATATCGTACTCTATGAATATTGATTTATCTTTTTGTAGCAATATATAATACTATTTACTTGTAGATTTTTGATATTTTTTATTTATTCTATAAATGGCTATGGTGTACACAAATATAAGGTAATACCTTATATTATCTTTCACAACGACATGTATGAATATGTTAAATGTAAACTTAGAATATTATTTTGCATTATCTTTCATAATAGTAAAGGTGGATAATTTATAGATTCATTAAGAAGTATTTTAAATTATCATTCATAATGGTAGACGTGCGTAATTTTTTTGAGCCTAGACATAGCTAATTTAGATACAAAAGTTAGAGGATTATTTTAAATTAAAAATAGTCTAGGTCTTAGCAGTATTGTTTTTCACATAAATTGAAACACGACTTGCATGCCGACTATAAACATGTTGAATTTGTTATATCGCAGGAATATATGTAATACTATTTATATATTATAGAGTGCATAAAATTTAATTAATAACAATGATATGGCATAATGTTTTAGTAAAGACGTATACACTTATTTAAAATAGTAACTTATAAAATTTATTATCATGGAGTATTAATATAAAGTGTTATTGCTACGTGGTTTGTGAAGTGAACATTTTTTTTTATTTTTCAGAACTTGTTAAAATAAATACTTATTCTAATATATACATGTTTATTTGATATACATGGTGGAACATAGCGTTATAATTTTTTATTTCATGATTATAGAAGTATTTAGAAATATATATATGTATCGTACTTCATGAATATTAATTTATCTTTTTGTAGCAATATATAAAACTATTTACGTGTAGATTTTAGATATTTTTTTATTTATTCTTTATAGTGGTTATAGTGTACACAAATATAAAGGTAATACATTATATTATCTTTCACAATGACATGTATGAATATGTTAAATGCAAACTTAAAATATTATTTTGCATTATCTTTCATAATAGTAAAGGTGGATAATTTATAAATTCATTAGGACATATTTTAAATTATCATTCATAATGGTAGACGTGGGTAAATTTTTGTGAGCCTAGACATGGCTAATTTAGGTATTAAAGTTAGAGGATTATTTTAAATTATCATTCATAATGACCAAGCTGGTTAATTTGGATGCAATGCTAGGGGGTTATTTTAAATTATATTTTATAATAGCCAATATGGGTAATTTAGATGCAAATTTAGGGGGTTATTTTAAATTATTTTCATAATGACATATGTGGGTAATTTATATACAAATATAGGGGGTTATTTTAAATTATATTTTGTAATGGCAAAGGTGGGTAATTTACATACAAAATTAAGGGGTTACTTTATACTTTTTCATAATGGCAGTGGTGGGTAATTTTCTTAATATATTACAATAGATCCAATGGCTATTATTACTGATGATGATTAGAGTCTACCAAATCAAAGGCTAGATGTTTCTGATTATTGTGAGAATTTTTAGGATTTATTTTTTTCTTAGTGCGTCTGGTGAGAATTAACGTGGTGCCTCCGTTGAAGCCTCTAATTAGTAATAGTAAGATTGTAAAAAGTAATACACATATATTAGATGCTATACTAAAAAGTAATACGCATATATTAGATGCTCTATTCATTCAATAGCTAATCCATAAAGACAAAACTTTTTCAGCTTGTAAAAAACTGATTTGCACTATAGGTACAAATGTCATTTTTCTAGAAAAAAGCTAGACAAACATACTCTGAGAATGGTGTATGGTTGGTTGCTTACCGGAGTTAGGGAAGGAGAGGAGGGAACAGTGGGCCTAGCATGCCCAAGACGGTGAAGTCCTAATGAGATAAAAGGACAAGATTCATATATAGGCATGCACCATTCTGCTGACGGCCATCGATGTCTTTAAATGGAAAGACAAGAAAGAGAAGCGGTGTAGCTTGAGCTAGGCGACACCAATCGGGTGCGCTGTGTGTGCTCGTGCCGTGCGTGGGTGAGCTAGGGTGACACGTAGGCAAAGCTTTGCAGGTGGCAATGTAGGACGATGACAGTGAGGTAGGACTAGAGGATCAAAATGCCAATGCGTTCAATATAGACATATTGATGAGGTAAGAGTAGATAGATGTGTGTTATACCATGATACTTATGATGTGTAGTTGTACTCTTATAGTCTATAATTTATATTGCTAGTTCACCAACTCGTGCTCTCGCATGGCTAGAATTTTAGAAAATACTGGAATTATTAGTGTTTAATACATATAACTAATAAAGAAGCAATCATATTAAATTATATGTTTTTTATTTTTAACCGAATATATACTCATAGTCTATATCTAGCTATTATGAACTTATTAATATTTTTTCAAGGGACTAATGTAACACCCTAAAATTTTGAAAAGAAGAAAAGTAGGAAAAATATGATTTTTATATATTTTTGTGAGCATGCAACTTTAGAGTAATAATAAGTTTTATTAACTTAAAATCAAATATAAGAGTAGAAACATGTTTGTGCACTCATGCTGTTGCATTTAAATTTTTGAGATGAGTGGTTTGATCAAATTCAAATTTGGATTTGAAAATCTTTTGAAAATTTGCTTTGAAAAATTGGAAAAAGAAAAAGGAAAGGAATTTCTTTTCTTCTCGGGCCGTTTTCTCCTACCGCAGCCCACGCCTCGGCCTGCCTCCCCGCGCGCGGCCCGCTCACTCCAGCGCCCTGCTCCCGCGTGGACCGTGCCCAAGCCGCGGCCTGCCGGCCCAACTCGCGCGCGCTGCTTCACCGAGTCGCCGACATGTGGGACCCACCTGTCAGCGACGTGTCTCCTTTCCTTTCTTCTTCCTCCGGCTTCGCACCGCCTTCCTCTCTCTCTCTCCGATTCGGTGAATCGAATCCGCCGCAAATCTTCGTTCTTTCCATGTATATCGATGCCTCCGGGCTATAAAAACGGAACCCCCGCGTCTCCCCGCACCACATTCGCCCACAAATCGCAGCCCCAATACCCTGTGGTGGCTACGCCCGAAGCTCCGCCTCCACCGTCCGCCACCGCGAGCTAGCCGACGCCTTCCGGTCATCCTCCGGTCCCATCTTCGCGCGGGGTGAGCTCGCCATGCCATTCTCTCTCTCCCTGTGTTTTCCGTTCGTAAGCTCGTGCTTCGAAGCGCGAGATAGGCTATTCCGGCCATGGCGCCGCCGCGGAGAGTCGCCGTCGGGCCCGATTCCGGCCGGAGCGCCGCCGGCTCCCTCCCCGATCCAATCTGGATCGTTGATTTTGAATCCAACGTCTGATATTAAAAGATACCCGTTCGGTTGTAACATTTGCTAAAGAGACCCTGAAGTTTTTAAGTTCTTAACCCGCGGTCCAAAGCGTAATCTGGAAAATACGTTTTGATCTGTTGAAAGCGTATTTCGTCTCGGTAATTGAAAAATACGTTTTCTGATATTTACAGTTTTGCCACTGAGTTTGTTTTAGTCATAAATTATCCGTTTTAACTCCGATTTGACCCGTTTAAATTGCGTTAGATTCGTATTTGCGAGCTCTACATGATGATAGAACTTTACAGTAGTTTTGAGATAATTTATTTTCGAGTTTATATTAAAGTAATTATTTATCTATAGGAAATCTTAAAAAACTCATAACTTTTACGTTTTAAATCCAAATTTCGTGATCTTTATGTCTATGTGATCGTAGTAACGTGTAGAAGAGTTTTACAAACTTGTTATACTGTTAGTGTTACTGTTGGTTAGGTTTTCTATCTTTAAGTTCCGATGTGAGATTTAATCTATTACTTTAATAAAGTAAATCTTGTTTAAATCATATCTTCTACGTTTTAGATCCGTTTTAGCTCATTCGAGTTGCGTTAGATTCATAGCAACAAGATCTACGCTTTAGTAACAGTATTTACCATATTATTAATTCTAAAATTTTATTGTTTAAATCATATCTTGATTAATAATTATGCCACTGGGTTTTGTAAATAAAATATGATTTGTTTTACTTTAGTTTTATAATTTGAATCTAGATTTGACTTAATTCCGTATATAATATTTATAAAATATTTTATATATGTTATTATATAATTAAAACTCATGAAGCTAATAGTTTTATATTTTCTTCTATGAGCAAATTTTTCGGTAGATGTATTTTTTCAACCGTAGCTCTGATTAGTGTGCTTTTCGCGTCCGTGTGTTCGTAGCAATGCGTAGAACATCTTTAAAACCTTTTCACATATTGTTTCATATGTTTGGTGTACTATTCTAATTTAGATCTATTGTTTGCTTCGTGTATGATTGTATGGATACATGTGTGGTGATTTATGATTTCGTCCAGTCGGTGAGATATACGAGGTTATCAAGAAGAAGAAGAAGAACGTTGAAGATTAAAGCTTACCGAAGGATCGGTGTTTAAGGCAAGTATAGCCTGGGATTATCCTTGTTTCCTATTCACCTTTAATATACTTAATTCATGTGCATGTGTCTACCTTGTTACCACTAAGGATATCCTAGCTTTTGTATCTTGTACCTTGACAACCATGGGACATTGCATTGGGTAGTATTTATGCTAGTGCTCAAGATAAATAACCATGATCTGTAACTTGACTAATGATATATGCAATAAACGTTTAAATGATGCTCTAAAGCAATATGGCTCAAGAGGGCTAGAGCATATTTGGTTGTTTTTATGGTGCTCTAGTTTCTCTCCATAAGGACTTATCTGTAAGCGAAAATCCGGGACTTACAGTACAACTGTGAGGGCTAAAATGGCTCTGGCTTTAGTCAAGTATGAGGACCTTTTCTAGCTTGTTAGAGGTATTCCTTCATGGCGTAAGAACGGCTTGACGAATCGGGTATAGTGCGGCCTCTGTCCTTATGTGTATAGGCTGCGCGTTATTGTGCCATTTGGAAGGGGGGCTCTACATCTGTTTGCCGAGTGAATCTAATGGCCCTAACTTGTTAGACGAACCTTTGAAAGACTTCATAGTGAACCCTGCCGACCTTCCTTGGAAGTGGGTCAAGAGATTAGCTACCTCGGGCGAAAGGGTAAATCACGACTCACAGTGAAATTGTACAACCTCTGCAGAGTGTAAAACTGTTATAACAGCCGTGCTCACGGTCACGAGTGGCCTTGGACCCTTACAGAATAAATGATGAACACTGATGATAATGATAATACTAATGATATTGATGCTCACTAATGATTATTGTTTCTTGCTATACATTATTCTCGTTTACATGATCATGAGATTATTTGGGATTTTGGTAAACTTGTTGCTACTCAATTGTTAAAGAGATGACTCACTAAAAGCTATTGCAGTAAACCCGTGTCAAACTTTTTGAGCTTCATGAACCCCATGTTATATTTGTTGAGTTCGACATGGACTCACTCTTGCTATTTCCCCACATCTCAGGAAGGGTACCAGACTGTTAGATTCTGGAATTGTTAGGCTTGTGATCAACCAGTTAGTTTGATCCTGGAGTGAAGGTTGCACCCGGTGTTCGGAGTTGTCTTTCCGCTGTGTTACTCTTTAAGGTATATTTTATACTATTGTGTTATGTATATTAAGCATTTGTCTTTTGATATTCCACTTATCTGTGGCTATATGTGAGATTTGTCTTCTTTATTTCACATATGGTGTATGTCTGGTTTTGTCCTTAAAACCGGGTGTGACAGATTGATATCGGAGCAATGCTGACTGTAGGACGCAAGCCTAGTTAGAACTGGACGTTTAGCATGTTCTCATTGTTGCCTATTTCTTGCTTCTCTTTAACTTTGTTATTTTCTCAAAGTTATGCTTAATTCTATCCCCGTTCTGTTATAAAAATCTTGTCTCTATTTTGAACCTTTTCTCCTTGTCTATTAGACAGCTCGTGATGAGAAGACTATGGATTTCAGAGGTTAAGAGGACTGAATTGTGTCGCTCTTGCTCACTTTTGACAAGAAACCATTAGCGATGCAAAACCAATTACTAGAAGAAATGGCTCAACATGGGAATTCTCAATGATGCTTATCTCAAGGTCAAGCCAACATATCCAAGGGGTTAGAGAAGATACAAGTAGCAGAAGTTTGGAAGAATATGAAATCTAATAAAGATGTTGATAATAAGGCATTTGGAGAGCAGGAACAATGTCACTGCTGTAAGCATTATGGTTTTCCCTGTCTTCGAAACGAGTCTAATAAGGGAAAAGTCAAGGTGGATCCAAATTTTGAGATCAACATGGACAAGAAGAGAAAGGCAATCTCATTAGAACCACTAGTGGAAAGCAATGAGCAAGCGAGTTCTACTACATTGTCACATGCAGCCCTGATCCCCTGTCAAACAAATCCAAACCCTGAAGAGTTAGAAGCCCCTCCCGCTAAAACTACTCCCCATGAAGTAGTCATAGATGGATGGACAATTACCTATAAGGAGTATCAACCCCGAAAGGCCAAACAAGCTAGGAAACAAGCCAAAGGGACGAAGGTGAACTTTTATGGCCAGCAAGATAGCAACATACCAAACAACAGTTCCTTGGAGTATGACATCACAAAAGATCCAGCTAAGAGAAAGTGTTATCATTGCCAGCAGGAAGGACATTATATCAAATCTTGCCCATAGAAGAATCAACAACAGCAAGACCTAGGACAGGATGTCCAAAAGGAGCATGTGCAGGGAAATAAATTAAAAAGAAATTACATCCATGGAAGGTTGAAACATGTGGATATTTCCACCATTCCCGGAGCTAAGGAGGTCGTGTTTGGATCAATTCCAGTAAGTTCAGGAAATGCCAAGGTTTTGTTTGACCCCAGTGCCTCACATTCGTTCATATCTAGACAATATGCAAAAGATCATAACATACTTATGCTTCCAAGGGGGAAAACAGTTATGGTTGAAACTCCAAGAGGTGAAATAAAGGCAGACCGCGTATGCCCAAAAGTTAGTCTAGACATAAAGGGGGTAAATTTTAAGGTAAACCTCAATGTTTTGGAATTAATGGGCATTGATGTTATCTTTGAAATAGGCTGGTTATCTACTTGTAAAGGAGTTATTGAGTATGCCCAATGTTCAGTGTTTCTAACTACACTTTCAGGAGAAAGGATTAAGTATGAGGGTATTAAATCTATACCTGAGGGATGCCAGGTTGACCCATCTTAAGGTATGAGTTATAAGAATGGTAGATGCAGAGATTCAGATGTCCATATAAAGCAATAAGGAATGTAAGAGACGTTATCTACTCTGGAAGCTGCTACAATCACACCATGTTCAAGGAATAGGAGTTATGTCCCGTGTAATAAAACCGTTAGCAGCCAAGTTGAGTCGTCTTAATGTGTGACTAATGAACATTTAAGTGTTTAGTTGCTTTGTGCTTATGTTTATGCTTGAGTTGGAATTTTGTAATGAGTGGAATGATCTCGTGGGTTTTGACCATGATTTCATTTAGTTTATATGTATAAGGTATAAGGATTAATGAAATAAATAGCTGGGTTTTGGTTATCTCCTGCTTTCTATATCTTGTCTTTCGGAGCAGCCTGTCTTTATCAACTTATATCTCTATTCTTGAAAGACCAAAAATCATGAGAAAATTCTGGACAAGAGTGGACTTCAACATCTCTCTCTAAATGCAAGAACCATCCTCATAGCTATTTTGGATTGGGAGATACAAAAATCACAAGACGATGCAACTGTGCTGTCTGAAACCTGGAACAGAATCTGTTATGTGTTGTTTTTGGTCAAGATAGCTGCAGAATCTGGAAGTGTGTTCTATAAGTAAGTTGCAGAGAATTTTATAAGTTTTCCATCGGTGTAAACTACAGCTTCATTGGATTAACAAAATGAGAGTTACAGCTGTTTTACTGCACTGCTGATTTTCTGCTCGTGAGAAATTTCAGATTTCTTGTTCTTACCCATACACAAGAGTATCATTGGGATGTCAGAACACTTTTATGCTAAGTAGCTCATCTAGAAGAAAAAGGTTCAAAGCTACCCTATTTAGTGTCTCTTATTTTAAGGTGGGTAGCCAATGTAAAGAAAGATTATTAAGATTGAACTCTTTAGTTGGAAGTATTGGTTAGTCTCCATGATTGAGTTGCCACTCTTGAGCAAAAATGTTCTGTGAACAAGGTTGATAATTTTGGATCCATGGAGACGAGAGTTGTCCTTTTGGATAGTTCATGGTTATGATCATCTATACTTGCTTGTGTTGCTGATGTTGGTCACTTGATGACAGGAAGTGTAGTGTCTCATGACTCAGGAGCCCTATATGACGTCTCGCACTAATATGTGGGAAAAGATTGATGTTTCTGCCATTGAAGGATGTTATGGGTATAATGAAGCCGAGCACTATCAAAACAACAATGTTGAAGAGCAAGTTGGGAGTGAACTAAGTCAGAATCCACAACAACGAAAGCGAAAAAGGAAAGCCCATAAGAAGCCTGCTCAAGGAAGCAAAGCGCAGCTAAACTATGTCAATGGAAGACTGAGCAATGTGGATATGGATAAAATTCATGGAGTTACCAAAGTAGTGGGAGGTTATATTCAAGTAAGCTCAGTACAAGTTTTTGCTTTATTTGACCCTAGTGCTTCGCATTATTTCATTTCCGCCGACATGGTAGAGACGTGCAAGATGGTGAAGTGTCCAATGAGGAGGCCTTTGCTAGTTCAAACCCCAGTGGGAGAAGCTTTTAAGTTCGTTTAGATCAAGAGACCTCAGGCAAATGTTTGAAGGAGTCTAAGAAAAGGTTGAAGTAAAACCCAAGTATTAGCTTTGTCAGATCCAGACAAGAGCTTCATATCTACAATGATGCACCTTATCAAGGTGTGGGATGTGTCCTTATGAAAGAAGAAAAATATAGTACCTTGTTCATTAAGTCAACTAAGGAAGTGTGGGTTGAATTACCTAACGTGTTATCTGGAGTTTTCCACTATGGAGTACTGTCTTTTGGAAGGAAAGTGACATATAGGAGGGTCACAAGAATCTACAGGACATCTTCGCTAAGTTGGTCTTGAATTTGTGATATCCTCGTTGGAATGAAATGGATTAGGACTTGGAAAAGTGCTATTACTTGGAGAAGTAAAAGTCGCAGCCGATGCCCTTAGCAATGGAGAATAATGCTAAGAAGGTTCGGGTGACACCAAGGATTAAGAATCGTATTCCAAATTTGAGCAACTTGACCAGAATCATTAATGTTTTGAAGGTTGGTAGTAGAAATTCCTTCTGACTAAGAGATTCGTCAGGCTCTGTTGGAAGATAAGTATTTTAAGGAAGAAAATTCATATTATAGGAAAGGTGCCTAGTGATTGGAGATACCAGAGTATTGTTTGGAGCATTTGTCAAAAATCTTGGAATTAGTTACATGTATGCAAAGTAAGACGGAATTCTTATCAAGACGATGGAACTACACGATGAAGTAAAGAACAATCTAGAGACGAACTATCCCTATCTCTTTTGTCATCATCTTCCGAATCTCGGGACGAGATTCATCTTAAGGGGGGTAGAATTGTAACACCCTAAAATTTTGAAAAGAAGAAAAGTAGGAAAAATATGATTTTTATATATTTTTGTGAGCATGCAACTTTAGAGTAATAATAAGTTTTATTAACTTAAAATCAAATATAAGAGTAGAAACATGTTTGTGCACTCATGCTGTTGCATTTAAATTTTTGAGATGAGTGGTTTGATCAAATTCAAATTTGGATTTGAAAATCTTTTGAAAATTTGCTTTGAAAAATTGGAAAAAGAAAAAGGAAAGGAATTTCTTTTCTTCTCGGGCCGTTTTCTCCTACCGCAGCCCACGCCTCGCCCTGCCTCCCCGCGCGCGGCCCGCTCACTCCAGCGCCCTGCTCCCGCGTGGACCGTGCCCAAGCCGCGGCCTGCCGGCCCAACTCGCGCGCGCTGCTTCACCGAGTCGCCGACATGTGGGACCCACCTGTCAGCGACGTGTCTCCTTTCCTTTCTTCTTCCTCCGGCTTCGCACCGCCTTCCTCTCTCTCTCTCCGATTCGGTGAATTGAATCCGCCGCAAATCTTCGTTCTTTCCATGTATATCGATGCCTCCGGGCTATAAAAACGGAACCCCCGCGTCTCCCTGCACCACATTCGCCCACAAATCGCAGCCCCAATACCCTGTGGTGGCTACGCCCGAAGCTCCGCCTCCACCGTCCGCCACCGCGAGCTAGCCGACGCCTTCCGGTCATCCTCCGGTCCCATCTTCGCGCGGGGTGAGCTCGCCATGTCATTCTCTCTCTCCCTGTGTTTTCCGTTCGTAAGCTCGTGCTCCGAAGCACGAGATAGGCTATTCCGGCCATGGCGCCGCCGCGGAGAGTCGCCGTCGGGCCCGATTCCGGCCGGAGCGCCGCCGGCTCCCTCCCCGATCCAATCTGGATCGTTGATTTTGAATCCAACGTCTGATATTAAAAGATACCCGTTCGGTTGTAACATTTGCTAAAGAGACCCTGAAGTTTTTAAGTTCTTAACCCGCGGTCCAAAGCGTAATCTGGAAAATACGTTTTGATCTGTTGAAAGCGTATTTCGTCTCGGTAATTGAAAAATACGTTTTCTGATATTTACAGTTTTGCCACTGAGTTTGTTTTAGTCATAAATTATCCGTTTTAACTCCGATTTGACCCGTTTAAATTGCGTTAGATTCGTATTTGCGAGCTCTACATGATGATAGAACTTTACAGTAGTTTTGAGATAATTTATTTTCGAGTTTATATTAAAGTAATTATTTATCTATAGGAAATCTTAAAAAACTCATAACTTTTACGTTTTAAATCCAAATTTCGTGATCTTTATGTCTATGTGATCGTAGTAACGTGTAGAAGAGTTTTACAAACTTGTTATACTGTTAGTGTTACTGTTGGTTAGGTTTTCTATCTTTAAGTTCCGATGTGAGATTTAATCTATTACTTTAATAAAGTAAATCTTATTTAAATCATATCTTCTACGTTTTAGATCCGTTTTAGCTCATTCGAGTTGCGTTAGATTCATAGCAACAAGATCTACGCGTTAGTAACAGTATTTACCATATTATTAATTCTGAAATTTTATTGTTTAAATCATATCTTGATTAATAATTATGCCACTGGGTTTTGTAAATAAAATATGATTTGTTTTACTTTAGTTTTATAATTTGAATCTAAATTTGACTTAATTCCGTATATAATATTTATAAAATATTTTATATATGTTATTATATAATTAAAACTCATGAAGCTAATAGTTTTATATTTTCTTCTATGAGCAAATTTTTCGGTAGATGTATCTTTTCAACCGTAGCTCTGATTAGTGTGCTTTTCGCGTCCGTGTGTTCGTAGCAATGCGTAGAACATCTTTAAAACCTTTTCACATATTGTTTCATATGTTTGGTGTACTGTTCTAATTTAGATCTATTGTTTGCTTCGTGTATGATTGTATGGATACGTGTGTGGTGATTTATGATTTCGTCCAGTCGGTGAGATATACGAGGTTATCAAGAAGAAGAAGAAGAACGTTGAAGATTAAAGCTTACCGAAGGATCGGTGTTTAAGGCAAGTATAGCCTGGGATTATCCTTGTTTCCTATTCACCTTTAATATACTTAATTCATGTGCATGTGTCTACCTTGTTACCACTAAGGATATCCTAGCTTTTGTATCTTGTACCTTGACAACCATGGGACATTGCATTGGGTAGTATTTATGCTAGTGCTCAAGATAAATAACCATGATCTGTAACTTGACTAATGATATATGCAATAAACGTTTAAATGATGCTCTAAAGCAATATGGCTCAAGAGGGCTAGAGCATATTTGGTTGTTTTTATGGTGCTCTAGTTTCTCTCCATAAGGACTTATCTGTAAGCGAAAATCCGGGACTTACAGTACAACTGTGAGGGCTAAAATGGCTCTGGCTTTAGTCAAGTATGAGGACCTTTTCTAGCTTGTTAGAGGTATTCCTTCATGGCGTAAGAACGGCTTGATGAATCGGGTATAGTGCGGCCTCTGTCTATGTGTATAGGCTGCGCGTTATTGTGCCATTTGGAAGGGGGGCTCTACATCTGTTTGCCGAGTGAATCTAATGGCCCTAACTTGTTAGACGAACCTTTGAAAGACTTCATAGTGAACCCTACCGACCTTCCTTGGAAGTGGGTCAAGAGATTAGCTACCTCGGGCGAAAGGGTAAATCACGACTCACAGTGAAAGTGTACAACCTCTGCAGAGTGTAAAACTGTTATAACAGCCGTGCTCACGGTCACGAGTGGCCTTGGACCCTTACAGAATAAATGATGAACACTGATGATAATGATAATACTGATGATATTGATGCTCACTAATGATTATTGTTTCTTGCTATACATTATTCTCGTTTACATGATCATGAGGTTATTTGGGATTTTGGTAAACTTGTTGCTACTCAATTGTTAAAGAGATGACTCACTAAAAGCTATTGCAGTAAACCCGTGTCAAACTTTTTGAGCTTCATGAACCCCATGTTATATTTGTTGAGTTCGACATGGACTCACTCTTGCTATTTCCCCACATCTCAGGAAGGGTACCAGACTGTTAGATTCTGGAATTGTTAGGCTTGTGATCAACCAGTTAGTTTGATCCTGGAGTGAAGGTTGCACCCGGTGGTCGGAGTTATCTTTCCGCTGTGTTACTCTTTAAGGTATATTTTATACTATTGTGTTATGTATATTAAGCATTTGTCTTTTGATATTCCACTTATCTGTGGCTATATGTGAGATTTGTCTTCTTTATTTCACATATGGTGTATGTCTGGTTTTGTCCTTAAAACCGGGTGTGACAACTAATGACGAGAGTTTAACATAGGGGTATGTTAAAACCCAGGATTAAGGATATGATAGTCCAGCTAACCTCTTACTGATTCTCCAAATCTGCCGGAGGCTCATGGGCTACACCCATCGTATATGCTCGCGCGTACACTTCGGGCCATCGGCGGATGGCTTGATGGACCTCTAAGGGCTAGCTCTAGAGAAGGCCTCGGCAGTCGAGAAACAAAGCCGAGATGCCTTGTCCCCGTCCAAGTTGTCCTTTGCTCGGGTCTCGACCAAGGCACGCGGAGTTCCTGAACTAGGAGAGCCCCGCCCAAGCCAAAGCTTCCAAAGTCATCTCAACTTTAGCTCAGGGTGAACATTCACCCCAGGCGATGCTAGAAGCCAGCCTCAGAGTATGACAGGTGCCTAGAGCCTGACAGGGCGTAGAAGCACCACACCACCATCCCGTTCCATAGTCGCGAGGCGTTGTCAGCCACTCCCTCGGCATGTTCACGCTAATGATGTGATGCCTTAGGACAAGGAACTCTCCCAAGCCCACGAAGTGGGGGCCCTAGACCTGCTTGGTAGCCTCTCCGAGCAGGGGGAAAAGCTTGGAGTGCCAAAGAGTCTAGGAGAAGGCTCACCTAAGGAAGGCGCCACTAGAGTAGACAACACCTTGCAGCTAGCACCATGGTACAACAGTGGCGTCAGAGGGTGGTTGCATGTTTTGTTAGCCCCGGCCCTAGCTACAAGACAAAGGAAAACTGACGATGTAGGGTCGAGATGGTGGACTACAGGGGGGTGAATAGTCCTTTCTAAAAATTAAACATGCCAGCTTATCGAAACAAAAGCGGAATTAAAACTATCGGTCTAGTCAAGACTACACCCTTCTATCTAAATTTACAAGCAACTAAGGTGCTGAGCTAGCTAGAGCTCACCTAATCAATTCTAAAAGTAAGGTCACATAAACATATACAACTAGTACTTAAGCACAAAGCCTAAGCTCACTAGCAATGATCAATAACAAGGCTACTCAAACCAAATTAGAGAGCTCAAATTACTTAGCTACACAAACTAAGCAATGGAACTAAGAAGGCTACTCATGCCAATTAGTCACACAAGAGAGCTACTTTTATGCTACACAAGCGAGAAGGTAACTAGCAAGCTACACAAGCCAACTAATTACAAGAGCAACTACACAAGCATAATATATGAATAAGTAAATACAAGCTTGTGTAAGGGAATTACAAACTAATGGGATGAACAAGGTTGACATGATGATTTTTATCTCGAGGTTCACTTGTTTATCAATAAACTAGTCTCTGTTGAGACAAGCTCCAAGGTTGCTGCCGATCCTCTTGCTATTGGTGACCCGTAAGTCATACTCTCCCATGTGGAGTGCTTACCACAAGCTCTAGCACTTTGACATAGACGGACCACTTGTAGCTCTTCGTGTCTCACTCTACTAGAGTTGCTCTTTGCGTCTCCCGTAGGGTGAGCACAATACCCCTCACAATCTCTTCTCCGGAGCACCACAAAGTCTTCTTTGCGTGCTTTGTCAGAGACCACCACCAAGCCATCTAGGAGGTGGCAACCTCCAAGAGTAACAAGCACCACTGTCTTACAACCTGAACACCTAGTGCCACTCAATGCAATCACACTAGAATCACTCACTTGCAATTAGATGCAACCACTATATGCACAAGTGAGTTAGAGGCTCTCCTAGCACTCCCCAAACATGGACACTAAGTCCCAAGGGTGCCAAGCATCAACCAAGGCCGGTCACACACTCCTTTTATAACCCTAAGGGCTAAAATAACCGTTCCCCTTTCATTGTGATTTCTGCGCACTGACCGAACTCGTTGCAGGGAGAACAGGACGTGTCCGGTTGTAGAGTCCAGTCACTCTGTAGGGTGCACAAGACACGTCCAGTCGCAGGGTTTGGTCACTCTCCGATCGCCACGTGCATCGACCGTTTGAATGTTACCATTTGGGCATGGTTCCCAACACGTGCAAACGAACTCCATGTCTGGCCACTTGACCGGACTCACTCGTCCCGAGCGTTCGGTTGCGAACAGAGAGGTTCCAAAGAGGGTTTTTGGCAACCATACATGTTCGGTCATGCCTAATCAGACTCTCCTGCAGTGACTAGATCCTCCTATAGTGACCGGATGTGTCTGGTCACTAGGGTCCGGTCACGCTGCTGCTAGCGTGCTAGCCTGTGAACAGTGCAAGAGGCGCGTTAGCGTTCGGTCACTGCAACCTCTCTACGTGTGCCTAGGGACATTGACCGGATGCATCCATTCACTCCGAAGCCAGCGTCTGGTCACACCTAGTGACCCTATCCCTTCTCTTTTTCATCCCTTTCAACTCAAACTTTTCTCTTTTGCAAATGTGCTAACACCACCAAGTGTACACCACCATGTGTAAGTGTGTTAGCATTTTCACAAATATTTTTCAAAGAATTAGCACTCTTTTTACCATGCCACTCGATCCTAACATGTATGCAAAGTTAGATCGCTCAAGTAGCACTAGATGACCGATATGCAAACAAGTTTGCCCCTCTTGATAGTACGGCCATCTATCCTATACCCGGTCATAAACTTCTCTACACACCCATGACTAGTAAAATGAAATGCCCTATAGGTTATACCTGTCACACCCATTTTTAAGGATAAAATAGAATGAATAACCTTACGTGAGCCCAGAGATCAATCACACATAAGTCGACAAATTAAAGGAGAGTATCATCACATTGCTTATTACATCACGATAATTAACTCAAAGTCTTTACACAAATGAAGCGGAAAAATTGAAAAGATAACTCTCTCATGGTGACTCCAATCACAGGTACACTGACTGGTTGACAACAAGCCTAATACTCATCACGATAATCCTCTTGCCAATCCTGTTCATTTGTCCATCCTGATGTGTGTGGAGATAGCAAGAGTGAGCACATATCGTACTCAACAAATATAACATGGGGTATAATGAGGCTCAACAAAAGCACGACACGGTTCAACTACATGTAGCTTTTAGTTGTCACAGTTTTATCATATGAGTAGCGACAAGTTTTGCATTAAATCTACAATAAAAATATGATCACTGTAAATATGAATAACGAACAACAAAACACATATTAAGCCAATAAATGTTCATCTATTCCGTGAAGGTCCAAGGCTGCTCGTATCCGTGAGCATGGCTAGTATACCAGTTTATTAAACTCTGTGCAGAGGTGTACACTTTCACTGTGAGTCATGATTACCCATATGCCCGGGTTAATTACTCCCAAAACACTTCCAAGGTGAGCAGGCAGGGTAACACTATGAAGTCTTTCAAATGTTTGTCTACCAAGTTAGGGCCACTAGGTTTCTATAACCTGCAAATGTAGAGCCCTCCTTCTCTATGGCATATAACCGCAGCCTATACTCATAAGGACAGAAGCCGCACTACACCCATCCCGAAAACACCCCTTTTACGCCCTTTCGGGTAACCTCTAACAAGCTAGAAAAGGTCCTCATACTTGACTAAAGCCAAAGCCATATAGCCCTCATAGTTGTACTATCAATCCCGGATGTTTTTTCATAGATGAGTCCTTAGGGAGAGAAACTAGAGCACCAAGAAGAATAGCACCATGCTCTAGCCCTCTTTAAATAGTAATTCAAAAGTCATATTTTAGTGTTGTTGCATATTCATTAATCATATTACAAGATCATGGTTTATATTCAGCACTAGCAAAAGCTACCCAAATGCATAACCCTATAGGTGACAAGGTATAGATCCAAAACTAGGAAATCCTTAATGGCATTCAAGGTAGACAAATGCAATATGATTTTATGTGATTAAAGTGAATAGGAAGTCAAGGATGATCCCATGTTATACTTGCCTTGATCAAAGTACAGCTCCTACTGATCCTGCTCTCCAAAATACTGCTCCTGATCACCCACGAATTGCTCACCGTCTATACTCGACAAAACAACAACATACAAGCATCCATTCGCAATCATGCACAAAGAAAATAAAAAGATATAATTAGAACAGTACATTAATAGTAGCAAACATTTTAAAAGGTTTATAAAACTACTCTACATGTTGCTACGATCACACAGACGTAAAGATAACGAAAAACGGAGTTAAAACGCGAAAGTTATGAATTTTCTAAGATTTCCTATAGATAAATAATTACTATAATACAAACTCAAAACTAAAATGTTACAAACCCACTATATAGTAGCAACATCATATAGAGCTTGCAAATACGAACCTAACACAATTTGAACGGGTCAAATCGGAGTTAAAACAGAGATTTTATGGCTAAAACAAGATTAGTGGCAAAACTGTAAATATCAGAAAACATATTTCTGAATTACCGAAATCAAATACGCTTTCAAAAGAATAAAATGGATTCAGGTTTTATGTTTTTGGACTGCAGGTTATAATACACGAAACTATAGGGTCTCTTTAGCAAAATTTACAGGTGAAGGGGTATCCACGAACTTCGGCCGTTGGATTCAAGATGGACGGCTCAGATCTAAACCAACGAGAGAGAAAAGGCACCGCCGGCCGTCTACAGTGACCCTACGGCGGCGCCATGGCCGGACTCAGCCCGAGCTCATCGGAGTTCGTCGATATGACATCTCTGGGCATCATTCGACAAATGAAAAGGTACAGGGAGAAAGAGTAGAACATGGCGAGCTCACCTAAGGCAAAAGTGGAGCCGAGAGTTGTCCCAGAGCGACTCGCGGCTTGAGATGGCGGGCGGCTAGGGCTGCGTCTCGGGTGTGGCCGCCTCGGCATGATGATGACTGTAGTTGCGGAGCAAGATGGAGCAGAGGGTGCGCGGGCTTGGCTTATATAGCCCCGGTAGTGCTCCGAGATAGGAAAGTGAAGATTTGGATGCAGGATTCGGCTTGGTCGAGCTTGGTACAGGAAGGAAATCATCGACTTCTATTTTTGGAAGGCGCCGGAGGTAGAAGATGGAAGGGAATGAGTTCACTGACCTGTGGGACTGGGGAGTCAGCGAGACAGAGGGAGAAGGAATGTGGGCGCACGCAGTGTTGGGCTCGAAAGGTTGACGTGGCCGCACGTGCGCGATAACGGGCCTGCGGCCGGCTTGGCCCAAGAGAGCAAGGCGAGGAGAAAAGCAAGGGCGGGCCACGTGCACTGACCATCGGCTTGGGAAGGCCAAGCGGGCCATCCAAGAGGAGGCAGGGAGAAGCAGGAGGCAGCTAGGCCGATGGGCCTGAAGCCAAGAATGAAGAAGAAAATGTTTTCTTTTTCTTTTCAAAATTTTCCAAAGCAATTTCCAAATAGATTTTGAAGTTCTCTTTTGTATTTGAATCAAAGCTCTCAATAAAAAAATCCAATGCAACAGCATGAGTGCACAATCATGTTCCTATCCTTATATTTGATTTTAAATTAATAAAAAATATTATTCTTCTAAGTTTGTATGCTCACAAAATTGCATAATAAATCATATTCACCTATTTTTAAATCATGCCAATTTTAGGGTGTTACAATTCTACCCCCCTTAAGAGAATCTCGTCATCGAGATTAGACCTTGCTTACTTGAACAACTGTGGGTAGGTTTAACTCAGATCCTCTTCTCTTTCCCATGTTGCCTCAGCTTCTGAATATCGATTCCACTGAACTTTACACATCTTGATACTCTGACTCCTCGTGACTCTTTCAGCAGTCTCTAAAATTTTAACCGGAAACTCTTCATATGTGAGATCCTCCTTAACAGTGAGCTCCTCTAATGGAATCTGCTCCTCTGATACTCGCAAACATTTCTTAAGTTGAGACACATGAAATACATCATGTACTCCTCCCAAACTCTCAGGCAATTCCAACTGGTAAGCCACTTCACCACGTCTCTCTATGATCTTGAAAGGTCCGATATACCTTGGTACTAACTTTCCCTTCATGTTGAACCTTTTCACACTCCTCATTGGTGATACTTTCAAGTAGACATAATCACCTACTTCAAAAACCAATTCTCTTCTCCTAGTGTCAGCATAACTCTTCTGTCAGGACTGTGCTATCTTTAAATTATCTCTAATCATTCTCACTTGCTTCTCAGCATTCCTAAGCATATTTGGTCCAAACACTTGAGTTTCTCCCATTTGGTTCCAAAACAACGGGGTCCTACACTTCCGTCCATATAGAGCCTCAAACGGTGCCATCCGAAGACTCTTCTGATAACTATTGTTATAAGAGAACTCCGCATACGGTAAACTATTATCCCAACTTGTTCCATACTATAATGCACAAGCTCTCAACATATCCTCCAATATTTGATTGATTCTCTCGGTTTGTCCATCTGTCTGGGGATGATAGGCTATACTAAAATTCAACTTAGTTCCTAAAGATTCATGTATCTTCTGCCAATAGTGAGATGTAAACTGAGTACCCCGATCAGACACGGTCTTCTTAGGGACTCCATGTAAACTCACTATTCTTTCCATATACATTTCAACTAGCTTTGCACTAGAGTATGTGGTCTTTACTGGCAGAAAATGAGCAACCTTTGTCAGATGATCTACTATCACCCAAATCGAGTCATACCCTCTCTGAGTACGTGGCAAACCAACAATAAAATCCATACCCACTTCTTCCCATTTCCATTCAGGTATTTGCATAGGCTGTAGCAGTCCTGCAGGTTTCTGATATTCATCTTTCACTCTTTGACAGGTGTCACACAAAGCAACATATTCAGCAACATCTCTCTTTAAACCATACCACCAATATCTCTCCTTAAGATCCAAATACATCTTGGTACTTTCAGGATGTATGGAATAGGCTGACTCATGAGCTTCACACATAATTGCCTCTCTTATAATCTTATCCTTAGGCACACATAAGTGTTTTCCAAACCATAGGGTACCATTGTCATCCATACGAAATCCTGGTGATTTGCCCTTCGCTATATTCTCTGCTATCTCTCTCAACTTTTCATCTTTCAACTGGCCCTTGCATATTTCTTGTTCCATAGTAGGTTCTAGTATCAATTCTACTGCATTGATGGTAAAACCTAAGTTTAGATGCTCACATTCAGCACACAACTCACTTGACATAGGTACTACTCGTACTTCATTAGCATAGCTTTTCCTACTAAGAGCATTAGCAACGACGTTGGCCTTTCCTGGATGATAATGTACCTCAAAATCATAGTCCTTTATCAACTCCAACCATCTATGTTGCCTCAAGTTCAGATCTGATTGAGTGAAAATATACTTTAAACTCTTGTGATCGGTGTATATATCACTCTTATGACCAATCAAATAATGTCTCCAGATCTTTAATGCGTGAACCACTATAGCTAACTCCAAGTCATGAGTAGGATAATTTAATTCATGCTTTCTCAACTGCCTCAATGTATATGCCACAACTCTACCTTCTTGCATAAGAACACAACCAAGACTCAAACGAGATGCATCACAAATGATAGAGAAGCTCTTACTCAGATCTGGCAATATCAATACAGGTGCAGTGGCCAATCTCTTCTTCAGCTCCTCAAAGTTGGTCTGACACTTTTCAGACCACACAAACTTGGCATTCTTCTCCAATAGAGCGGTCATTGGCTTAACAAGGTTAGAAAACCCTTCTATGAACCTCATGTAATATCCAGCTAATCCCAAGAAACTGCGGATCTCACTCACATTAGTTGGTGGCTTCCAGTTTAGAACATCTCTCACTTTGCTAGGGTCTATTGAGATTCCTCCATAAGAGACTACATAGCCAAGAAAAGAAATTTCCTTCAACGAAAACTCACATTTGCTCCGCTTGGCATATAACTTGTGCTCTCTGAGCTTCTACAAGACCAACCTTAAATGTTCAGCATGTTCTTCCTCAGTTTTGGAGAATACTAGAATATCATCAATGAATACCACTACAAACTTGTCCAAATATTCCATGAATACTTTATTCATCAAGTACATAAAGTATGCGGGAGCATTAGTCAGATCAAAAGACATCACTGTGTACTCATATAAACCGTACCGTGTAGTAAATGTTGTCTTTGGTATATCGCTGGCTCGAATTCTCAGTTGATGGTAACCCGAACGAAGATTAATCTTGGAAAAGACACAAGCACCACTCAATTGATCAAACAAATCATCAATTCTAGGCAAATAATACTTGTTCTTGATGGTAACCTCATTGAGTGACCGGTAATCAACACACATCCTTTGGGTACCATCCTTCTTATCGACAAAGATTACTGGTGCTCCCCAAGGTGAAGAACTAGGACGAATGAAACCTTTATCCTTGAAAGCCCAAGTTTGGTTTTGGTAATTAATGACACCAAGCTGCTAATGCTATGTGTTAAGTGTTTTGAGTTAGGCATAAGCAACACATGTGATGAAGGTGTATGTGGCAAGGAGTGTGGCCACAAGATCACAAAGAAATGGTGCATGGACATGATGATCAAATGGAGAAGAAGGATCTAAGAGCGTAAGGCAAAGGTATAACCATAGGGTTTTCCTTTTGCCGGTCTAAGATGAGTAGAGAAGTGATTGATCGGGTTTAGGATACATAGCCGACTATCAAGAGGGGCAATCATGGTTAGCTCGGGAATCAAGTGCCACTAGATCATTGTCTTGAGCATGCGCTTTTTGGGGAAGTGAAATGCCTATTTTCTACTGTGCCGGAAGTCGGAAAAGAAACAAAGGCGAACGGCGATCACTATGGTGACCGGACGCTGCATCGGACACGGTCGCGGTTTGACCGGACGCGTCCGGTCAGTTCTCAGCAGTTGTTAGGCGTGCGGGTGTCTAGGGTTTCTGACCGGACACTGGTCTGGCCTGACCAGCGTGTCCGGTTAGTTCTCCTATGCGCAGAAGAAGTACGCGCAACCGGTGCATCCGGTCCCTCATGGAACCGGAGCGTCCAGTCAGGCGTCCAGAGGGGCAGAGCGCAGCGGAGTGCTGATCGAACGCGCGGCGCGTCCGGTCACGTGCGATCGGACACGTCCGGTCACGTGCGATCGGACGCGTCCGGTCGTGGTAGGAGCTTACTAGACTCCGACTGGACGCCAGGTGCAGCGCGTCCGGTCAAACGCTAGAGCGCGTCCGGTCACAGCAATGGTAACTTTTGACGCGCACTGTTCTCGCTTGTCCTGTAGTACCCTGACCGGTGCGTCCGGTCAGTACGTTTTTCACTGCGTCGTCCAGTAACGGCTAGCTGCGTACCCCTTCGCTATAAATAGAAGATGTCCGGGGTTTGAGGGTAACTCTTGCACATTTTGAGACCTAGAGACATCCTTTGAGCTAGAGAACAACCCCTCCACTCATCTCTTTGCTTAGTTGCACATCTTGAGTGAGATTAGTGAGACTCAAGTGCATTGCTTGAGAGTTGTATTCTAGAGGCACTTGATCTTCGAGTTGCTGCAGATTTCTTATTACTCTTCCGTGTTTCCCGACACGGTAGACAGCTTGGAGCAGCGGAGGTTATTGAGCTCACAATTGAAGATTGTTGGAGCCCTCACCAAGTGTTGTAAGGGGTTCTTGATCCTTCCCCATGGGAGTTCGCAAATTGGATACTCTAGTGGAGCTCGTGGCTTGGAGGATCCCCATCTTGTGTGCGGTTGTGCGGCGCCCGCCGAGGGCTCGACTCTTGATAGTCGATTAGCTCGCGAACCGACAAGTGGGTGTATCGCCACAACAAGGAGTAGCTTGCCGGGAAGCAAGTGAACCTCAGTAAAAATCTTGTGTCATCTCTTTGCTGAGGATTTCTCGTATGGTTGATCATTGTGATTGATTCTTCAAGTGCATTACTTCTCTACATCGTTGGTATAAGAATCAAGTCACTTGCTCTTTACTTTCTTGTACTAATCTTAGTGTAGCTTTTATCACATAGAAGTAAGTAGCTTAGTGACTTAGTCTTGTTGGTGTGTATTAGAGATTATAGCCTTGCTTCACTAGAATTGTATAGGTGGCTTGCATAGTGTAGTTGAGCTAGTGCTAGAATTAGCTTAGCCATCTTTTATACTAACATGGTTGTTTAGTAAAGCTTGTAGACTTTTAAATAGGATATTCACCCCCCTCTAGCCATTTGGACCTTACAATCCTACAACTCCTTAATTTGTTTCTTAAGTTCCTCTAGTTCATCTACCCCATTATATATGGATGCTTAGCTATAGGTGTAGTTCCAAGTAATAACTCAATAATAAACTCAATATCATGGTCAGGTGGCATACCTGGCAGATCATCGGGGAACACATCTAGAAACTCATCCACAACCGGGTCCTGAATATTAGCCTCATCATCCAGCTGGTTCACTGTGGTTGTGGGTGGAGCTTGCACTTCTACTTCAACACTGATTTTATCTCCCTTCGGTGTTGTCAAGGTTACCACCTTTTCCTTGCGCTGAATCACGACCAGGTGTTGTTTCATCCAATCCATGCCTAGAATCACATCAACACCAGAGGTTCTCAACATAATAGGACTGACTAGGAAGTCTACCCCCTTAAAGAAAGACTTGCTGAGGGGCAACAATAAGAAGCTGGCATAGTCCCTCCTGATGAATTTACTATCATAGGGTCCTTCATGGCAACTAAAGGTATGCTATGTTCTCTAATAAATACTTGAGAAATAAAAGAATGCGAAGCTCCAGAATCAAAGAGAATAGTAGCGGGGATAGAGTTGATGTTGAATGTACCCAAAATAACTTCTGATGCCTTCTGAGCTATATCAGAGGATACATGGTTCACCTTCCCATATTGTGTTGGCTTTTGGTTGCTGCTATACCTCTAAGGTTTTTGTTGATTTTGCTTCTCAGGACAGTTGAAAGAAATGTCCCTCTTTTCCACAGCGAAAACACCTTATTGGAGTGTTAGGGGCACTATTCTTCATAGGAGTTGCATTGGGATTCCCTGAATGAGGCATCTGCTGACCACCCTGCTGTTGATAAGGGGAACACTACTGAAAATGCTGGCGCTGATTTCCTTGTTGCACCTGACTCTAAGGACGCTGAGGATATGGTCCATGATTCCACTAACTAACTGGTCCTTGGAATCTCTGCTGTGAATTAGGACATTGACGAGTGTTGCTCCCAGAGGCCTTTCCTTGCATCCTCCTCTTCCTATCCATCTCCTTGCGCATAATATCAAGCACAATAGCGTGATTCACTAGAGCTTGAAAATTAGGGTATGTGTTGCCAGCCAACTGTAGCCTAAGATCATAGTAAATACCCTTGAGGAAGAGACATTGCTTATCTGAATCTTCCCTCACCTCATTAGGAGCATAGCAAGACAACTGAGCAAACTTATCATGATACTCGCTAACAGTCATAGATCCCATCTTGAGGGACCTGAATTCCTCCTGTTTGAGCTCTATTACCCCATTAGGAATGTGATGTGCCCTAAAGTCTCAAACAAACTCTTGCCAGGTGATAGGAGGAGCATTATTGGGATGTGCGGATTGGTAAGATTCCCACCAAGTCTGGGCTGCTCATTGTAACTGACTAGATGTGTACAATACTTTCTCAAGATCGTTGCACTATGCAATGTTCAACTGCTTCTCCACAGCTCGCACCCAATCATCCGCTTCTAATGGATCAGCAGCATGAGTAAAGACTGGAGGGCGACCTTTCAAGAATTCACCACGCTTGTCCCTCACTTGGACAGGCGGTGGTCCTCCTGCAGGGGGGATTTGTTCTGCAGGTGTTGCATGAACATCTGCATCATTTGGTTCTGGGTGTTCATGAGTTCCTCCATGGTAATAGGAGGTGGTGGGTTGGGAGCAGCCCTACCATGTCCTCTGCCTCTGCCTCTTGCTGCCATCTGTCATCCAACACAAACATGCAAACTTTGAGATTTCCAGTTTATCAACCACTTATAAAGATAAAGAATGAAATCTGAAAATCCTCTGGGCGAGTATCATCCTTAGCAGTTCGGTAAATCATTCATATCTCTAGCTATGAAAGTCCAATAGAGGCATGCTTTATATGGTTGGAAATCTTATGAAGTCATCTACAACTTTTATTTAGATAACAAGCCTAGATTCTGTTGTTAAGTTAATGAAAAATAGAATGCAACAGAAACTGTTCCAGATTCCAGACTGTACAGAAACTTTAACTTGTAACAGTTATATCTCTTCAACCAAATCAGATAAAAAGGTGATTCCAGTGGCATTTGAAAGTTTCTTAAGTCTAGTTTCTCTCATAAAAATTTCATAAATGTTGCACAAACTATTTTTGAGCCATAGGAGAAACATTATAGACCGCTCCAGAAAACAGCAAGGACAGAGACAGGAGATACCAAACCCAACTATTATTTCTTGACTATTAAACTTATAATTCTTTAAAAATAGAACTTGCAGACATGCCTACAAGCCCCAAATCTCATAAAAAAATCCAGCTCACACATAAACATAATGACAAAGCAACTATCACACAAAAGTTCAAACCTCACGACAGACTCGAAGACTCAACTAACGTTACTAGGAACATTCTTATTACATAAAGGACTCCTATTCTCTAAGGGCGGGGTTCATGCTCAAATGTCTCATAAATCTTGGCCAAGCCTTGATTTGCCCTGAGTTCATCAATCATCTCCTGGCATCTCTTGATGGTCTTCCCCTGAGCTTTCACCATCTCCTCTAACTGCAGCTTCCTCTCCATCATATCATAGGCAAAGTTCATCATCACCTGAGGAAGTGGTTCCAACTACACTGGGTCCATCATGGCCCATCCAAGGACGGGGTGTGCACGAGGGAAGTAACGATGGACATCATGCTTTATACTATCAAAGCAAAGGTAGCAGAGGCCCATACATGCTTCACAGGCGGCATCCTCTATGCTAGCCTCCATGGTAGCTTGACGACCTATGTGGGAATACATCCTGTCTAGTTGGTATGCCCCTTTTTCCTCATCCTTGGGAAAAAAACTTGCTCTTGACTACCAGTAGGTGTCTTCTAGTGGATGCGTATACTCCTAGCAGACATACTCCACAGCTAGGTTCCAATCAGTGAAGTAGGCAGCAAGCATCCCCACAAGTCAATGGTGAGAGACAGAGTCTCCCCAAGCCTTGTGGTAAATCTTCACAGTCCACCCCATTGGAGGCGGTTGCACATCATCTTCAGCAGCTTCGTCATGTGGTGGAGACGAGGGTTGCTCTCCTCCATCAGCATCATCTTCCTCATTGTCTTCAATGAGGATGAGCTTGGGTTCTTCTTCAAGCTTAGGCTCTGGCTGAGGAGGGACTGGTGCCTAGACTGGTGCTTTAGGGGCTTGCTCCTGTTCTTGGGGTGCTTCCTCTTGTGGCTCTTCAGGTGCAAGCAAGGCACGGGGTGGGTAGTGGCCTCCAGTGGTGATACGGGCAGTTTTGTGTGCACGAACCATCTACAGAGTTTTTAGAATGTAGTTAGAATAGAGACAAAATTTTATAATAGAATGAGACATAAGAAGCATAAATTTTTTTTATCAAATATCAAGAGCAAGATGATAAGCATAAAATAAGTGAATAAAAAGATACTAAATTGAGCATTTCTAGCTAGGCTTGTGTCCTACAGTCAACAAAGCTTTGATACCAATTTGTCATACCCATTTTTAAGGATAAAATGGAATGCATAATCTTACGTGTGCCTAGAGATCCATCATACATAAGTCGACAAATTAAAGGAGAGTATCATCACATTGCTTATTACATCACGATAATTAACTCAAAGTATTTACACAAATGAAGCAAAACATTGAAAAGATAACTCTCTCGTGGTGATTCTAATCATAGGTACGCTGACTGGTTGACAACAAGCCTAATACTCATCACGATAATCCTCTTGCCAATCCTATTCATTTGTCCATCCTGATGTGTGTGGAGATAGCAAGAGTGAGCACATATCGTACTCAACAAATATAACATGGGGTATAATGAGGCTCAACAAAAGCATGACACGGTTCAACTGCATGTAGCTTTTAGTTGTCACAGTTTTATCATATGAATAGCGACAAGTTTTGCATTAAATCCACAATAAACATATGATTAATGTAAATATGAATAACGAACAACAAAACACATATTAAGCTAATAAATGTTCATCTATTCTGTGAAGGTCCAAGGCCGCTCGTATCCGTGAGCACGGCTAGTATACCAATTTATTAAACTCTGTGCAGAGGTGTACACTTTCACTGTGAGTTGTGATTACCCATATGCCCGGGTTAATTACTCCCAAAACACTTCCAAGGTGAGCAGGTAGGGTAATACTATGAAGCCTTTCAAAGGTTTGTCTAACAAGTTAGGGCTGCTAGGTTTCTGTAACTTGCGAATGTAGAGCCCTCCTTCCCTATGGCACATAACCGTAGCCTATACTCATAAGGACGGAAGCCGCACTACACCCATCCTGAGAAACACCCCTTTTGCATCCTTTCAGGTAACCTCTAACAAGCTAAAAAAAGGTCCTCATACTTGATTAAAGCCAGAGCCATATAGCCCTCATAGTTGTACTGTCAATCCCGGATGTTCGTCCACAGATGAGTCCTTAGGGAGAGAAACTAGAGCATCAAGAAGAATAGCACCATGCTCTAGCCCTCTTTAAACAGTAATTCAAAAGTCATCTTTTAGTGTTGTTGCATATTCAATAATCATATTACAAGATCATGATTTATATTCAGCACTAGCAAAAGCTACCCAAATGCATAACCCCATAGGTGACAAGATATAGATCCAAAACTAGAAAATCCGTAATGGCATTCAAGGTAGACACATGCAATATGATTTTATGTGATTAAAGTGAATAGAAAGTCAAGGATAATCCCATGTTATACTTGCCTTGATCAAAGTATTGCTCCTGCTAATCCTGCTCTCCAAAATACTGCTCCTGATCACCCACGAACTGCTCACCGTCTATACTCGACGAAACAACAACATACAAGCATCCATTCTCAATCTTGCATAAAGCAAATAAAAAGATATAATTAGAACAGTACATCAATAGTATAAAACATTTTAAAAGGTTTATAAAACTACTCTACATGTTGCTACGATCACACAGACGTAAAGATCATGAAAAACGGAGTTGAAACGCAAAAGTTATGAATTTTCTAAGATTTCCTATAGATAAATAATTACTATAATACAAACTCGAAACTAAAATGTTACAAACCCACTGTACAGTAGCAACATCATATAGAGCTCGCAAATACAAACCTAATGCAATTTGAACGGGTCAAATCGGAGTTAAAACGAAGATTTTATGGCTAAAACAAGATTAGTGGCAAAACTGTAAATATCAAAAAACGTATTTCTGAATTACCGAAATCAAATATGCTTTCAAAAGAATAAAATGGACTTGGGTTTTATGTTTTTGGACTGTGGGTTATAATACACAAAATTGTAGGGTCTCTTTAGCAAAATTTACAGGCGAAGGGGTATCCACGAACTTCGACCATTGGATTCAAGATGGACGATTCAGATCTAAACCAGTGAGAGAGAAAAGGCATCGCCGGCCGTGACCCTACGTCGGCGCCATGGCCGGACTCAGCCCGAGCTCACCGGAGTTCATCGATACGGCGTCTATGGGCATCATTCGACAAACGGAAGGTACAGGGAGAAAGAGTAGAACATGGCGAGCTCACCTAGGGCAAAAGTAGAGCCGAGAGTAGTCCCAGAGCGACTCACGGCTTGAGATGGCGGGTGGCTAGGGCTGCGTCTCGGGTGTGGCTGCCTTGGGACGACGATGACTGTGGTTGCGGAGCATGATGGAGTGGAGGGTGCGAGGGCTTGGCTTATATAGCCCCGGTAGTGCTCCGAGATAGGAAAGTGAAGATTTGGACGTGGGATTCGGCTTGGTCGAGCTCGGTAGAGGAAGGAAATCGCTGGCTTCTATTTTTGGAAGGCGACGGAGGTAGAAGATGGAAGGGAATGAGGTCACTGACCTATGGGACTAGGGAGTCATTGAGATAGAGGAAGGAGGAATGCGGGCGCACGCGGTGTTGGGCTCGAAAGGTTGACGCGGCCGCACGCGAGCGATAATGGGCATGCGGCCGGCTCAGCCCAAGAGAGCAAGGCGAGGAGAAAAGCAAGGACGGGGTGCGCGTGCTGACCATCAGCTCGGGAAAGGCCGAGCGGGCCATCCAAGAGGAGGTGGGGAGAAGCAAGAGGCAGCTGGGCCGATGGGCCAGAAGCCAAGAATGAAGAAGAAAATGTTTTCTTTTTCTTTTCAAAATTTTCCAAAGCAATTTCCAAATAGATTTTGAAGTTCTCTTTTGTATTTGAATCAAACCACTCAATACAAAAATCCAATGTAGCAACATGAGTGCACAATCATGTTCCTATCCTTATATTTGATTTTAAATTAATAAAAATTATTATTCTTCTAAGTTTGTATGCTCACAAAATTGCATAATAAATCATATTCACCTATTTTTAAATCATGCCAATTTTAGGGTGTTACAATACCTTTGCCTTGTGCATTCCATTTAATCTCCTCCTTGATGCAACACATGTACCAATCTCAATCACTAAATGATATGATCCACTTCATATCATCATGTGACCTTATTGGTTCATTGATCTTAACCTCACTTGCTTTTCATCGTTGCCTTCGTCCATCGGCACCAAGTCCTTGCTCAGCCTTCCCTACCATTGTTTCTCTATGGATAAATACGATACTCTGGAATACTCCCGGGTAAAGTTACAACGATATCCGTGCGCTTGTAGATTTCTCTGTGGATAAATACGATACTCTGGAATACTCCCGGGTAAAGTTACTCCCGGGTAAAGTTGCTCAACCTTCCCTACCATTTCTCAACCTTCCCTACCATTGTTTCTCAACCATTGTTTACCAATAAGCTTTCGGACGTCATTTTCGGGGAAACAATTGGCGTAAAGATTTTGATACAAGCTTGATGTCTGCTAATCTAGTTATCACTAGCTTTAGTAGGATTACCCTTGTTCTGTCGAATTGTGGAAAAGACAGGATAGCAGATGCCATTGCGACCTTTCGGTAGGTTTCGATAAGAAAAAGGAGAGAAGAAGAGAAACATTGAAGAACCCAGGGTGCCTGAACATTCATGATCCATCAACACTGGAACCCTGCCATCTCACAAGTTTGCATATATATATTATTCTAACCATTTATAGATTGAAGAAAAGGTCAATGTCACAAGAATTCAAATCACATCTCAAGTGAAGCAAACAAATGCTGCACTACTCACAAATTTCATCTTGTGAGTCATGGTAAGTATGACCAAGAAAGGTGAGATAGTCTTGCTCATGGACTTTAAATTCGATGAGTCGTTATCTTTTAAATTCTTCAATTCCACTACATGTTTACTTTTAATAATCCATGCATTCATTCTAATTAGTTTGCATTGTCTTATGTCAAATCCACAACATATTTGGTTACCTACATATATCCATATCATTTTCATTTAAAAAAAAATATATGGGCACATGAAGGCTCATGCTTAATAAAAAAATCTCTCCCCATGATCATGCTCTTTCATCTCTATTTAAATAGATCTCTATAATGCTTTCATGCTACCTTTGTTTACTATAGTATGCTTAAGGTTTGGAGTGTGTTCATGCATCTTTTAAATTAAGTATGGTGCTTAGTTTAGGAGTGCTGATCTTACTACCAAAGGCTTTTTAAATTAAGTGTGGTGCTTAGGTTAAAATGCTTTCTTAAATTAAATTAGACATGGTGTCTAGTTTAATTTTTGAACCAAAAATATGCTGTAGTAGGTACTGGCCATTTTTTTAGACTAACTCCTATAGGAAACTCTTAAATTCAATCTGGGTAAGTCAAGAGATGAATTCACATCAAAGATGAACCAAGGCACGTGATGAGCTCCCAATAACTTTGCACAAAGAAGACCTAACTAATTCTTCATGGAAGAAAAAATGGTGAGTATCAAAGTTTATTCACTTATCTTTTATTGCAAGTTATCTTCGCCTTGAACCATGCTAGAATACAACAAACACATAAAATTTGCTAATAAACAAAATCTATGTTAAAGTAATCCTAAAACCATATTTTCATTAGCATAGAAGAAAAATCACAAAAGTTATAGACAACAACCCATGTTTCAAATTCATTATATTCCCTCGAGTATGTGTCCACTAACATTTTGCAGGAAAGAAGTAATAGAAGCTAGGCCTATTCGTGGTTCGGTATGAACTTGCGAATCCCAAACCAATCAACCACTACAGCTATGGACGTGGACGACCAAATCAACGACTATGAGCAACGTCAAAGACAACCTAGCATTGAGCTTTCCCAGAATGCAAGCTAGAATGCTGAGGAGAATCAGGATGCAACCCACTTTGTATTGGCCATAATATGCCTATTTTCATCATCTTCGAAAAGACTAGCTCGCATGTCAGCAACAAGGACCAAGATGATGGGATGCCACCATGTCATGGCATACATTCTCGTGCCAACAGACATCATTGATCAATGGTCTACCGACGGTGTCAGTTCACAACCATGGTCGCACAAAGACACCTAAGTCATTGAAGATGAAACTTCCATGCGAGTACCAATGAGGTTCCTTCCTTGACCATCAAGATAGCTGGCGTATTTCTATCAAAGATAGAAGAACAACTTTCCACCATACTGCTAGAGGACTAAAGCAATCAAGGAGGAACTCGAGTCTCAATCTCCAATGAACACCAATTCATCAATCGAGAAGCAACAAAAATTAAGAAAGGTTGATGGGACAAGAACATGCTACTGTCTACATCTTCGTCTCCTGGATCAGATGGTGCAAAGAAAAGCTAGATGCAAGGGAGATGTCCTACTGAATGGACCTAAAAGCCATGAGTCCTCATCGACATTGTCGAGTGACATAGAAGTCCATGTGTGGGGGAGAAAGGTTGACTTTTCTATAGTTGATACAACCCTGCTCTTCTTCCTCCCAGGCTCCTGTCACTCTGACACACTAGTTTGCAATCCCTCTGCTCAATATTGACTTGTTTCTACAAGTTTGAATATGTTTACAAATTTCATACATGAAAATCAAACTTAAGATGTAAAGTAAAATCAATCCTTGCAAGAAGTTTTTGCAATAATTGAGGCACATTATTTAAAACATGAGATAAATGTTTTTATGCTAATTAAAATGTTAAAACCAACTTCATTAGAGGATGACCTTTAGCACTACAATAACACTACCCTTGCTTTGAATCAGTTTTGTATACTCCTTCGAGTATGTCCACTAATCTTTTGCAGGAATGAGAGGAGAAAACAAAGTGTTGAGATCCACAAAAGAAAGGACAAAAGGATGGCATGATAAAAGGATGAGAAAGAAAGAGTGCGACATAGGAGACAAGATGCTCATGAACAGCTCAAGCAAGGAAAGCTTCAAGCAAGAAGAAAAGATTACCACAAGTCATCTACCTTTCATCACAGGGTGTCATCACACTCCAATAATGAATGTAACATCTTAAGGTAAGTGGTCATTATTTAAAAAACTTTCCTTTGATCTTGGTATTCACATAAATGAAGAAACAAACATGATTGAGTTACAACTTTGCTTGATTCAACCTGATTAATTTAACATGTATTGTTCCTTAAGCTTGTTCATAGCACCACTTCCTTGATCTCATAGTCTTAACCAAATGAGCTAAAAATTTTGCATATCTTATATTTAAAAGATGATAGTCATAATCATGTAAAGTTTGATATATTATGTAAAGATGAACAATCTTTCCATAGGTTAAGCAACTCCACTCTTTTTGACAAATGTATTCAAATGTCACAATCGTTCTCATTTTATCACCCATGTTGTAAGAATGAACAATGCACATAACATCAACACTTATCATGATTCAATATGCCTAAGGCTAGAGAAGAATAAATAAAGTTTTGGTTTTGTTGGTGTTTTTTCACCAACAGAGCCCATGCACTTGACCTCTACCTTGTCTTCATGAACAGAACAAACTTCGAGCAAGTGTGGGGGAGTTGATCCACCAAATTTTACAAGTGAAAGTTCTGAACCAACAATAATGATGTACTCAAGATGTCGCCATCTTCTACTACTAAAATGTTGAACAAGGAGAAAGAACAAGTCAAGAAAGATGAACCTGTCGTACCAAAATCAAATTCAAAACCAAGACGTGTTTGGCAGAAGACGGCAACACCACTATTGGAAGTGCCACTATTGGAGGCACCACCACAAGAATCCTCATCTTAAGAGTAAACCGAGGTACTTGATCAATGAACTTCACAAGAAAAAGTCTGGTTCGAAGGACTTAAGACATCGAACCCTTACTGAAAGAGCTAGCTTGGGGGAGAAATACTCCCGTGTATCTAGGTAAGTATTCTTTCCCTTTATTTTAGTTTTTAGTCTCTTTTTAATAGCTAAAAAATGGTGAATAAAAACAAAATAAAAATTTATCTTTGCATTCGTCATTTATAGTAATAATGTGTGATCTAAAGATGGAAACAAAATAAAAAGAAGTGTCTAGTTTGCTTTAGTTTATTTTTAAGAGCTGAATAAAATAAAGAGGACTCAGAATAATATCTTAAATGGAAATGATGAATAGTTGCTCTGTTGTAATTCCTTTCAAGTACCTAGTTTTTAGTCTTGAATTCTCTAGAGTTTTGGATAAAACTTATTTGATATAAGGATTTACTCTGAACTTGAAACTCATGGATAACATATGCTTGATTTAAGTCTAGATAATTGACAGATATGATATGAGAAGGTCTAAGCTGCTGTTATCTTATTCCAAGTGACACTAAAATTCTAGAGATTTATCTTTTGAAAAAACACAAAAATGTTACATGATGAGTTCCTATATGACAAAGCTTGAATTCCCACGGAGCCATACATGTTATTTAGGCTAGAAAAACTTCCACATATATGTTGCTTGCTTTTGCATTGAGTTTTGTCAAGCTTTGTTGACCCTTATGAGTGGTTTGTCATGCTCTTAAAATCAAGATCACGTACACACCACCCACATATACACCTACTACTCCTACACTAGGAGTACGAAAAAACATACCTTCCATCTAGATCCACCCAAAAATGTTTTATTCCTACACTGGGAGAGAACATACAAGCATGCTTGTTAGATTTCCCATCCACCAAATAAATGCTCCAAGTTCTTGTTGCTATCTCTTAAAAGTTTTGTTGCAAAGAAGAGGCATGGAGCTATGCAAAAGTTATTCATAAAAAGAGAAAGAGAAGAGAAAAATGGACACAAAAGTGTCTAAGATATCTAAAACAATGGGTACTTAGATGCCCACCTGAAAAAATGAGATAAATAAGATACCCCCTGCTCTCTAGCAAATGTTTCTAAGTTTTAAAAGAGAGATAAGTTTTCAAGGAGCAAAGTAGAATTAGGTTAGCCACCATATATATCTACCATATATCCACACATATGCACATCTTGATTTGATTGTATGACTCAACTCTCTTTGGATCCGTTGTTTGACGTTACAATATATGCATTGCAAGTATGCTCTAGCTTTCTCCCTACCTATGAACTCCACATAAGCCTTAGTAGTAGGAAGAGAAAAGGCATAACATCATTATTGCCTTGGTGAGCATTCATAAATATCACATATTTTGAGAGACTTGAGAGTGTCATACAATGGAGTCTCTGTGTTTTATTTTAAAAACTTATAAAAATTCCAGAACAATGGTGGAACAAAGAACTTGAGACATAATGCTTGACTTGATTATTCTATCTTTCAATTACTCAAGACCCAAGTGAAAGCTAAGAAGCCCCATGGTTGAAGATAATATGGGTAAGTTTGAAACTTAGATCAGATTATTCTAATCCGGAGGAGAATTTTTTATTAAATACCTATGTACTTTTAAGGCATGAAAGCAATGTAGCAACTCCTAATCCATTGCTGAGTTTAACTTTGCTCAGGGACTAGCAAAGGCTAAGTGTGAGGGAACTTGTTGATGGTTGTTAATGTCAATCATAAACCATCAATATAACTTGCATATATGCTAAATTCCATCACCAAACATAGGTCTAGGGGTTTAAACTAATGAATTCCACAAGCTTTGGTGAACATGCGAATGCAGGAGGTTTTATCTAGAAAACAACTCCTAGGACCACTGTCATACACTCTAAATAGGCAAACCGACATCAACAAGTGATTCAACTCACGAAACATATGAAAGTCAACTCAAGATGGAGCCCAGGACCCACCATCCGAAGGGGAGGCTCACCTACCACAGTAGCAGGCCGGTCGGCCCAGTGGTGAGGCCAGCCAGTCCATTATGGAGGCCTCTTGCCCTCCGTCGCCTCGTATGCCTTCTTAAGATCTGGACCCTTGGTTTTAAGGCGGTTTTAGGTCGGTTTATCCAACGATGATCGAGGGAGTTGACGTGGATCGATGATGTGACTATTCCTTTCCCCTACTCCATCTCGATTTCTTGCCCCCTACTCACCTCAGCCTATATATAGCAGCCCCTACCCCCCTCCCTAGAGCCATCCCTAAAACCCTAATTCATATCCTCCTCATTAGGATCAGAGTCAGCACTCAAGATGTAAAAGTAGAATAGCTCTAGTTGAGAGTTAGGGAGAGTTGAGCCATGCTCAGGTTCTGGAGAAATTTTTGAAGGTCGGGTATATCTTTGTATCTCACCTTTGCAAGACTTATGCTTTAATATATTTATCTTCTCTATCTACTTTTATGCCTTTCATGTGTATGGTTAGTATAGTTACCATACCTTAGCATGTGATCTCTGCTCGCTCGAGTGCTTTAGTTATCATTTGTGACTAGAGTAGTAATCCATAGTTGTCACACCCGGTTTTCTAAAGAACAAAACCAGGCTAATCATATGTGTGCCCAGGAAGTCCACACATATGTCAGAATGAAAAAGTATCAAAACAATGTTATTATAAAGCGGGAAACATACTATATTAACACTTACAACTATCAGAGTGTCGCGGAATGGTCACTAATCTTTTCTTCAGGCACCAACATCACAGGGATGGCTGACTGGGGGTTCCATATGCCAAACACTTCTGAAAAGACTTCTGAAAACTCCACTACACTTTCATCCTTCTTCTAAGCAACACCTCACTACACACTGGAGTGTGAGGAAATAGCAAGAGTGAGTCCATGTCGAACTCAACAAATATAACATGGGGTTCATGAGGCTCAAAGGCATAACATAGGTTTATCAGCATGTAGCTTTTAATTAGCATTATTTCAGTATATCAATAATATCAAAGTGTCTCAATGTAACAATAAACATATGATCCATGTGAAATGATTAACGAATAGCAAAAACATATCCATTATTAATGATCAACTATTCCATAAGGGTCCAAGGCCACTCGTGACCGTGAGCACGGCTGTTATAACAGTTTTACACTCTGCAGAGGTTGTACACTTTCACTGTGAGTCGTGATTTACCCTTTCGCCCGAGGTGATCAGCCTCTTGACCCACTACCAAGGAAGGTCGGCAGGGTTCACTATGAAGTCTTTCGAAGGTTCGTCTAACAAGTTAGGGCCATTAGATTTCACTCGGCAAACAGATGTAGAGCCCCCCTTCCTGATGGCACAATAACACGCAGCCTATACACATGAGGACAGAGGCCGCACTATACCCGATTCGTCAAGCCATTCTTACGCCATAAAGGAATACCTCTAACAAGCTAGAAAAGGTCCTTCTATATGACTAAAGCCAGAGCCATTTTAGCCCTCACAGTTGTACTGTAAATCCCGGATTTTCGCTTATAGATGAGTCCTTATGGAGAGTAACAAGAGCACCAAAGTAATCCCATGCTCTAGTACCCTTTAACAGTAATAAAATCATCTTTTAATGTTTATTGCATATTCCATTAGTCAAATTACATGATCATAGTTCATGTTGAGCACTAGCAATACTAATCCATGCAATATAATAGGTATCAAGGAATAAGATCAACACTAAGTCATCCTTAACAAGGAAACATATGCATAATGATATTATTTGCTTATTGTGAATAGGACAACAAGGATAATCCCATGCTATACTTGCCTTAGAACTTTTTTATGCCAAAAGCAACTTGCTCTGAAAAACTCAACTTAATCTTTCATTTGCAACTTCTGGCACTCAGCTTCTGGTCTTCATCTTCGGATCTTTGGCGCTCATAGATAGTCTTTCTTCTACTCGTAGATCATAACAACCCAGCACACTAACAGGCATACAAGCAAACAAATAGGAACAACTAAGAACAATACACCACACAAGAGAAAACAACATACTAAAAGAAAGCTAACTACTAGGGTCACGCCAATAACAAAACTATCGTTAAAAAGAAACGACTATCGGGAGTTCTATACTATAAAAGAAAACAATCAATTAAAGGATATTTTAGTTAAATAAAATAATGAGAACTACAATTCAGATTAGTCATTATCATATCTTTTTATTTTAGAAGAGTCGAATTAAACTAATCATATTTTAAATATTAACATGCATATATCATTCAATCAAAGCAAACTTTAACTTATCAAAATAAAAGAACAGGTGAGAACATCTATTCAATTGGTACACGATACATGTTGAAGCAGATCACATTTATTCATACAAATTTGACATCATGCTAGTTAAACTTTAACTTGCTAAACAATATACCCAGTGAACACTAAGACGAGTTTATGATATATATATCATGCTTGAGCTAAGCAAATCATAATTTAAAACATATTCAAGTTGCTATTAGATACATCTTTCATGCTTAATTACAAAGGACCTACGCGATAAACCTATATTATTAATATACCAAGTTAAATCTAGCCATATATTATTCATAAACATATAAGCAAACACATTTCTTTTATGAAAAGAAAGTAAACAAGTGAGCATCTAGACTAGTTTTAGAATTATAGAAACAAATTATAATTAATAAAGAGACATTAATTTCGGTACTAACCAAGTTATGACTAGTAAAGAATATTCAAATTGCTATCGATCGAGTTAATATTTGTTTATAAAAGACCAGATATAAAACCTAAATTACTTTTAATTAAAAAGGCATTGTATAAATATTAATAAAATTGCATGTATTACAACTTTATATTTATCATGTTTAAACTAGACAAATTAACAAATACATATTTAAGTAATTATAAAAAGATCGAGATTATCCTATGTTGCTTCCATTTAGAGACAAACTTGCGTAATCATTAGTCAAATTAATAGGATTAATTTCATAAACATGTAACAGGTTAAACATCATTCCTAACATGTAGTTCATGTTGACATGGTCGCAACACATCAAGAGCAAAATTATAACCCTAGGTTGCTTTTAATTATAAAACTAGTACAAACATATTAATCAATATAATATTTAGTGATATATAGAAAAAAAAACATGTGCTATAAAAACTTTGTTACTATCGCGTAGAGCTCGATTACACGAACCTAATGCAATCGGAACGACTCGAATCGGACTTAAAACGAATAAACGGCGCACATTAAAAGATGAGTGGCAGTTCTGTAAATATCGTCATCTTCTTTGTTTGGCATGTACGAACGTCATGGCCGTAGAGACGGCCGGCTGCTGCTCTTGCGCCGGATGGAGGACATGGCCGAGGCTTGGCCGGCCAGGTGCGTGGCGCGGCGCCTAGGTCGCAGCGGCGCAGGGCAGGACGCCTAGTGGCTAGCCTGCACGACGCGCGGAGGCGGCGGTGGCCTGCCATGGCCGAGCAGCACCGACTGCTCCCGTTCGAGGACAGGGGCCAAGCGTGAGCAGGGCGGCGCGAGGCTCCAGGGTCGCGCGGAAGGTTCCTGCGGATGAGGCCCCTCCGGGTAGCGACGTACGGTTGCGAGTTGGCCGGAAAAGACAATGAAGATGGCCGGCCATGGTGCTTGTCACCGGAAAAGAGGAGGAAGGTTAGGGAAACGACGAACGGATGATGGATTCGCGAAAATAAAGATGTGCCGGTGAAGAGGACGACGAGACGAACCTCGGAGTGGAAGCGGAATTCGCCGGAGATGTCCGAGGTGACCGGAAAAGCTCGCCGAACCTTCGTCGGAAGTTCGCCGGAACGCAAGCTGTAGATGCAGAACTTCGACGAGGGGTGGAGGGAGCTACGAGCGGCGGCTCGCGATAAGAAGGGAGAAAATTCTAATTTACTACACGAGAGATTTCCCAAACTAGGGGCTCCTCTACGGTAGGTTTGGTGTGCTTTTAACTAAGGGATAGGTACGTATATATAGGGAGGAAAACTCTCCACCTCCATGTCAACTAGCGATATGGTGCTAATTGACGTTGCACCATCCACCTTTACTAATAGGCCTAATTAATTATAAAAGCCCATTAGTAAATAAAGACATGGGCCTTTGGGCATGAGGAAATCTGAGATATTTTATTATTTTCGGAATTAATTAATTTCATGGATAAAATAATTTTAGAAAAGTCCAGAATTATTATTTAAGCCACGAAAAATACTCCGAAAGCTCCGAAAATTTGGAGAAAATTCTCAGAGATATTTTAGAATGAGACGAACCCAAATAAAGTATTTGGAGCTCATGAAAAGATTGATGAAGATATCAAGGAAAAAGATTAAGCTCACGGAAATTGAAATTTTAAATCCAGAAAATACCAAAAAGTTTTCCGGTGAGAAGCAAACGTCGTCCTATGGTATTTTGAAAATAATAGCACTCACCAACACCAAAGACAAGCATCACACAAACACCACATTATCAAATTAATATGAGAAAGTTTAAAACCACAATTTTCTATATTTAAATTAGCAGCAACTTAACTTATCTAATAAATTTATTCAAATATTGAAATTATTTATTTTATTTAGTGTTTCCTATGCACAACCCAAAATTAGAAATTTTGGGGTGTGACAATAGTATAGACATGGTGTCTATACTATAGGTTACCTGAGGTTGCGCTCAATCCTATGGTTAGTTGTGGTAGCCCTCGGGGTGACAACTCTGTCAGGCCGTTGTAATCCACCATGTTAGGATTGATGTTCGTAGAGCTTTAGGCAGCCTTTCCCCAACTATGTTTTCTCATCCTCCTCGAGAGTTGGAAAGGTACTGTTGCTCCAAAGTGTTATTGTGTGTGATCTCTATATCTACCCATGAATTAGTTATACTGTATAGAACCAAAGTAATAGAGAAGTAGTTAGGAACCTTGAACACACCCGTTATCTTCTCAACTTAGCTAGACTACTCATTTATTTTACCATGGAATTCTCTTATGTGTGTGTTATTCATAACTCTTGTCATTATCAACACTTACCCCCACTTTAGTTTAGTCGGTATACTAGTTAGTAGATACATGATGGTGAACTATCGACTTCTTTAACAATTGTTTCCCTTTGATAAACATGATACTCTGGAATACTCCCGGGTAAAAGCTATAACGATATCCGTGCGCTTGTGGATTTATCTGTGTGTGTTTGAAACATACCAGCAGTCGAGGAAATTGAGACCCTCTCAGAGGCAGGGCTGGTGCAACGTTGACAAGACCACTTGGCCCCCGCCTAGGTCATGAACCCCGATACGCAGCACACTCACATGGTAGGGCTCAATAGTCACGTACCACCTCATCAAGGCATCCTAACAGGGCAAAAATACAACGACCACCTACCACATTGAACGCATCGGCCTGCAAGGGATCGAGCGACAAAGTTTGGATAGGCCACGACTATGAACCCGCACACAACACACACGCATCTCAGCGCTTTCATGATCAGTTCATGATCGTAAAAATGCTCGAGGGCTTCTGTCGGGGTTATAACCCTGGGGTGTCTCAAGGCACTGATTAGTTAGCAGGCCATGCAGACAGCAATACACCAGCTAGCGAAAGCCCAAACGACTAAGGCTCAGCTAAGCCAAGCAAACCACGCCAGACACTGAGGCTAGGGTCAGCATTGACCCCTCCTTCGTGCCTTAGCTACACAACGCTAGAAAGGCGCATGACTTCTCTCCCATCATGACCCCCGGAAGGAACATGGAGAGGTCGAGCCCAACCAAGCATGCCTGCTCTGACAAGGACAAGCATACTGCACTAACCCCGCAAGGATTGAGGGGACAACAGTCACCTTAGTTTGGTCAGACACCATCCCTATACCATGCCGCACAAACAAAACAATACTGTCCAAAGTAGTGACGACAGGTATGATGACCACCGGCCAGATATGGCCCGATGAGACAAGAGTACGATCCTACCCGCTACGGGATGGGATCCATGACGAGGGACTTGACCCAGAGGCCATCCAGGCTGGTGGGAACCACGACCCCAATGATAGGGATCGTGGCCCCCGCTCCTCAAGATAATGAGGCAATCAACAACTAGGGGGCGACCACCAACTCCTGTACTATGCCCTAGGAAACCAGGAGATGATGACGAAGACCATGGCTGAGGCCACATCACATAGGACGACTAGAGAACTATCATCGTGCCTATAGTGCCACCACTTTTGGCACAGTAGCACCATGCCACACTATGCCATGACGTGGCCACAAGACCATGATGATAGCCACGCCCGGACATACTCCACAAAATGGCATAGCTTGCAAGCCAAGTTAGATAGGCCCTCCCTCAGGCTCATGACCCTTCGGTCGGGAGAACCTATTGCTTTTGTACACGCCCTGGCCCCAAACTCTATGTAAGGGCAGTCAGGGCACCCATCTCGAGACATTTTGAATCCTCTATCATTTCATTCATTCTCCATCATAGCAGGGCTCCTGAAGCTTCCCTTCGGACTGCCCGTCTCCAAGCTCTAGCTCTTTTTCCTCTTCCACCATTCTTACATCCCCCATTATAAAAACTTTAGAGCATTCAAGCGAGGAACATGCACTCGATCACCTCTGAGACTGGACGTAGTGCTCCAGCCTGAACCAATCTTCGTGTCTTTTGGATGTTACCATCGTCTTCCTAGAGCAGTGCGATAATTGTATAAGTTTACTAGTCCGGTTTATGAATTACTGACACTGAAAGGTCTTGATGGCTAGCGGGGGGTGAATAGCCTTTTTTAAAAATTTCTACAAAGATAAGCTAAACAAGTTTATCAATATAACAAATAGCGAGATGCGAGTTTTGCTTAGCCTACAGGGTGTTTGCAAGCCACCTAACCAATTCACAATTCTAATAAAATTGCACTCAACCGCACAAGTTAAACCGCACAACTTAGCTACAACTAAAGCTAACTAGCTACACTAACAAGGTAGCAAGATAACTAAGAAATTAATACAAGAGAGAGTTAGGAGGGTATCACCGAAGGGCGAAGTATTGAGCCAACCAATCAATATGATCAAGAGATAAATTCCACAATACACAACCACCGGGATCAATTAGTCACAATAAGAAAGTGATGACACAAGATTTATCCTAAGGTTCACGTGCTTGCCGGCACGCTAGTCCCCGTTGTGTCCCTCTTGTAACACCCTAAAATTTTGAAGAAATGAAAAATAGGAAAAATATGATTTTTATATAATTTTGTGAGCATGCAAATTTAGGATAAGGATAATTTTTATAAATTTAAAATCAAATGTAAGAGTAGAAACATGTTTGTGCACTCATGCTGTTGCATTTAAATTTTTGAGATGAGTGGTTTGATCAAATTTAAATTTGGATTTGAAAATCATTTGAAAATTTGCTTTGAAAAATTAGAAAAAGAAAAGGAAATGAATTTCTTTTCTTCTCGGGCCGCTTCTTACCGCAGCCCACAGCTCGGCCTGCCTTCCCCGCGCGCGGCCCGCTTCCTCCTCCCGCGTCCGCTCCCGCATGGGCCGAGCCCAGCCGCAGCCGCCGGCCCAGGTTCACCGCGCGAGCGCGTTTCCCCGCTTCCAGTCGCTGACGACACGGGCCCGCACGTCAGGTCGCCTTCTTCCCCAAGCCGCCGCCGGATCTCCCTTTCCTTCTTTGCCGATGCCAAATCCAAGGCTCAATCTCCCCTTTCCTTCCGTGGAGTCGCCTTCGGGCTATAAAAACCAAGCCCGTGATCCTTCCGCTCCATCCTATTCCGACGCGGAGCATTGGAACCACCCCGAGACGACATTGCTCGGAGCACCGCCGTGACCGCCCGCCTCTCCGAGCCGCACGCGCTCCTCGCTTCGTTCTCGGCCTCGATTTTGCTCTAGGTAAGATCGCGTTGAAGTTATCTACCCGTTGGTGTATTTCTTTCGCAAGGTAATGCTCTGTAGCGCGAGGAAGCCATCTCCGGCCATGGCGCCGCCGCGGAGACTACCGTCGCGGCCCTGTTCCGGCCGGAGCGCCGCCGGCTCTCTCCCCGATCCAATCTGGATCGTTGATTTTGAATCCGACGGTCTAAATTAGAAGATACCGATTCGGCCGGCGTTTTTGCTAAAGAGACCCTGTGTTTTTCAATTGATTAACCCGCAGTCCAAAACGTATTATCACGCGTTCGTTTTGATCTGTTGAAAGCGTATTTCGTCTCGGTAATTGAAAAATACGTTTTCTGATATTTACAGTTTTGCCACTGAGTTTATTTTAGTTATAAATTATCCGTTTTAACTCCGATTTGATCCATTCAAATTGCGTTAGATTCGTATTTGCGAGCTCTACATGATTATAGAACTGTACAGTAGGTTTGAGATAATTTATTTTCGAGTTTATATTAAAGTAATTATTTATCTATAGGAAATCTTAGAAAATTCATAATTTTTACGTTTTAAATCCAAATTTCGTGATCTTTATGTCTATGTGATCGTAGTAACGTGTAGAAGAGTTTTACAAACTTGTTATACTGTTAGTGTTACTGTTGGTTAGCTTTTCTATCTTTAAGTTCCGATGTGAGATTTAATCTATTACTTTAATAAAGTAGATTTTGTTTAAATCATATCTTCTACGTTTTAGATCCGTTTTAGCTCATTCGAGTTGCGTTAGATTCATAGCAACGAGATCTACGCGTTAGTGACAGTGTTTACCATATTATTAATTCTGAAATTTTATGGTTTAAATCATATCTTGATTAATAATTATGCAACTGGGTTTTGTAAATAAAATATGATTTGTTTTACTTTAGTTTTATAATTTGAATCTAAATTTGACTTAATTCCGTATATAGTATTTATAAAATATTTTATATATGTTATTATATAATTAAAACTCATGAAGCTAATAGTTTTATATTTTCTTCTATGAGCAAATCTTTCGGTAGATGTATCTTTTCAACCGTAGCTCTGATTAGTGTGCTTTTCGCGTCTGTGTGTTCGTAGTGATGCGTAGAATCGTGTTTCAAACTCTTTTATTTATTTTTGTATGATTGGTGTACTGTTCTAATTTAGATCTATTGTTTGCTTCGTGTATGATTGCTCGATGTGTGTGTGATGATTTATTGATCAAGTCCAGACGGTGAGATATACGTGGTTATCAAGAAGAAGAAGAACGTTGAAGATTAAAGCTTACCGAAGGATCGGTGTATAAGGCAAGTATAGCATGGGATTATCCTTGTTTCCTATTCACCTTTAATATACTTAATTCATGTGCATGTGTCTACCTTGTTACCACTAAGGATATCCTAGTTTTTGTATCTTGTACCTTGACACCCATGGGACATTGCATTGGGTAGTATTTATGCTAGTGCTCAAGATAAATAACCATGATCTGTAACTTGACTAATGATATATGCAATAAACGTTTAAAAGATGCTTTATAGCAACATGGCTCAAGGGGGCTAGAGCATGGGGTATTTTTGGTGCTCTAGTTTCTCTCCATAAGGACTTATCTGTAAGCGAAAATCCGGGACTTACAGTACAACTGTGGGGGCTATATGGCTCTGGCTTTAGTCAAGTATGAGGACCTTTTCTAGCTTGTTAGAGGTATTCCTTCATGGCGTAAGAACGGCTTGACGAATCGGGTATAGTGCGGCCTCTGTCCTTATGTGTATAGGCTGCGCGTTATTGTGCCATTTGGAAGGGGGGCTCTACATCTGTTTGCCGAGTGAATCTAATGGCCCTAACTTGTTAGACGAACCTTTGAAAGGCTTCATAGTGAACCCTGCCGACCTTCCTTGGAAGTGGGTCAAGAGATTAGCTACCTCGGGCGAAAGGGTAAATCACGACTCACAGTGAAAGTGTACAACCTCTGCAGAGTGTAAAACTATTATAACAGCCGTGCTCACGGTCACGAGTGGCCTTGGACCCTTACAGAATAAATAATGAACACTGATGATAATGATAATACTGATGATATTGATGCTCACTAATGATTATTGTTTCTTGCTATACATTATTCTCGTTTACATGATCATGAGGTTATTTGGGATTATGTTAAACTTGTTGCTACTCAATTGCTAAAAGATGACTCACTAAAAGCTATTGCAGTAAACCGTGTCAAACTTTTGAGCCTCATGAACCCCATGTTATATTTGTTGAGTTCGACATGGACTCACTCTTGCTATTTCCCACATCTCAGGAAGGGTACCAGACTGTTAGATTCTGGAATTGTTAGGCTTGTGATCAACCAGTTAGTTTGATCCTGGAGTGAAGGTTACACCCGGTGTTCAGAGTTGTCTTTCCGCTGTGTTGCCCATTAAGGTATATTTTATACTATTGAGTTATGTATATTAAGCATTTGTCTTTTGATATTACACTTATCTGTGGCTATATGTGAGATTTGTCTTCTTTATTTCACATATGGTGTATGTCTGGTTTTGTCCTTAAAACCGGGTGTGACAGATTGGTATCGGAGCAATGCTGACTGTAGGACGCAAGCCTAGTTAGAACTGGACGTTTAGCATATTCTCATTGTTGCCTATTTCTTGCTTCTCTTTAACTTTGTTATTTTCTCAAAGTTATGCTTAATTCTATCCCTGTTCTGTTATAAAAACCTTGTCTCTATTTTGAACCCTTTCTCCTTGTCTATTAGACGGCTCGTGACGAGAAGACTGTGGATTTCAGAGGTTAAGAGTACTGAATTGTGTCGCTCTTGCTCACTTTTGACAAGAAACCATTAGCGATGCAAAACCAATTACTAGAAGAAATGGCTCAACAGGGGAATTCTCAACGATGCTTATCTCAAGGTCAAGCCAACATATCCAAGGGGTCAGAGAAGATACAAGTAGCAGAAGTTTGGAAGAATATGAAATCCAATAAAGATGTTGATAATAAGGCATTTGGAGAGCAGGAACAATGTCACTGCTGTAAGCATTATGGTTTTCCCTGTCTTCGAAATGAGTCTAATAAGGGGAAAGTCAAGGTGGATCCAAATTTTGAGATCAACATGGATAAGAAGAGAAAGGCAATCTCATTAGAACCACTAGTGGAAAGTAATGAGCAAGCGAGTTATACTACATTGTCACATGCAGCCCTGATCCCCTGTCAAACAAATCCAAACCCTGAAGAGTTAGAAGCCCCTCCCGCTAAAACTACTCCCCATGAAGTAGTCATAGATGGATGGACAATTACCTATAAGGAGTATCAACCCCGAAAGGCCAAACAAGCTAGGAAACAAGCCAAAGGGACGAAGGTGAACTTTTATGGCCAGCAAGATAGCAACATACCAAACAACAGTTCCTTGGAGTATGACATCACAAAAGATCCAGCTAAGAGAAAGTGTTATCATTGCCAGCAGGAAGGACATTATATCAAATCTTGCCCACAGAAGAATCCACAACAGCGAGACCCAGGACAGGATGTCCAAAAGGAGCATGTGCAGGGAAATAAATTAAAGAGAAATTACAATCATGGTAGGTTGAAACATGTGGATACTTCCACCTTTCCCGGAGCTAAGGAGGTCGTGTTTGGATCAATTCCAGTAAGTTCAGGAAATGCCAAGGTTTTGTTTGACCCCAGTGCCTCACATTCGTTCATATCTAGACAATATGCAAAAGATCATAACATACTTATGCTTCCAAAGGGAAAAACAGTTATGGTTGAAACTCCAAGAGGTGAAATAAAGGCAGACCGCGTATGCCTAAAAGTTAGTCTTGACATAAAGGGGGTAAATTTTAAGGTAAACCTCATTGTTTTGGAATTAATGGGCATTGATGTTATCCTGGGAATAGACTGGTTATCTACTTGTAAAGGAGTGATTGAGTATGCCCAATGTTCAGTGTTTCTAACTACACTTTCAGGAGAAAGGATTAAGTATGAGGGTATTAAATCTATACCTGAGGGATACCAGGTTGACCCATCTTAAGGTATGAGTTATAAGAATGGTAAAGAGAGATGCAGAGATTCAGATGTCCATATAAAGCAATAAGGAATGTAAGAGACGTTATCTACTCTGGATACTGCTACAATCACACCATGTTTAAGGAATAGGAGTTATGTCCCGTATAATAAAACCGTTAGTAGCCAAGTTGAGTCGTCTTAATGTGTGGCTTATGAACTTTTAAGTGTTTAGTTGCTTTGTGCTTATGTTTATGCTTGAGTTGGAATTTTGTAATGAGTGGAATGATCTCGTGGGTTTTGACCATGATTTCATTTAGTTTATATGTATAAGGTATAAGGATTAATGAAATAAGTAGCTGGGTTTTGGTTATCTCCTGCTTTCTATATCTTGTCTTTCGGAGCAGCCTGTCTTTATCAACTTATATCTCTGTTCTTGAAAGACCAAAAATCATGAGAGAATTCTGGACAAGAGTGGACTTCAACATCTATCTCTAAATGCAAGAACTACCCTCATAGCTATTTTGGATTGGGAGATACAAAAATCACAAGACGATGCAACTGTGCTGTCTGAAACCTGGAACAGAATCTGTTATGTGTTGTTTTCGGTCAAGTTAGCTGCAGAATCTGGAAGTGTGTTCTATAAGTAAGTTGCAGAGAATTTTATAAGCTTTTCATCGGTGTAAACTACAGCTTCATTGGATTAACAAAATGAGAGTTACAGCTGTTTTACTGCACTGCTGATTTTCTGCTCGTGAGAAATTTCAGATTTCTTGTTCTTACCCATACACAAGAGTATCATTGGGAAGTCAGAACACTTTTATGCTAAGTAGCTCATCTAGAAGAAAAAGGTTCAAAGCTACCCTATTTGGTGTCCCTTATTTTAAGGGGGGTAGCCAATGTAAAGAAGGATTATTAGGATTGAACTCTTTAGTTGAAGTATTGGTTAGTCTCCATGATTGAGTTGCCACTCTTGAGCAAAAATGTCCTGTGAATAAGGTTGATAATTTTGGATCCATGGAGACAAGAGTTGTCCTTTTGGATAGTTCATGATTATGATCATCTATACTTGCTCGTGTTGCTGATGTTGGTCACTTGATGACAGGAAGTGTAGTGTCTCATGACTCAGGAGCCCTATATGACGTCTCGCACTGATATGTGGGAAAAGGCTGATGTTTCTGCCATTGAAAGATGTTATGGGTATGATGAAGCTGAGCACTATCAAAACAACAATGTTGAAGAGCAAGTTGGGAGTGAACTAAGTCAGAATCCACAACAACGAAAGCGAAAAAGGAAAGCCCATAAGAAGCCTGCTCAAGGAAGCAAAGCGCAGCAAAACTATGTCAATGGAAGACTGAGCAATGTGGATATGGATAAAATTCATGGAGTTACCAAAGTAGTGGGAGGTTATATTCAAGTAAGCTCAGTACAAGTTTTTGCTTTATTTGACCCTAGTGCTTCGCATTCTTTCATTTCCGCCGACATGGAAGAGACGTGCAAGATGGTGAAGTGTCCAATGAGGAGGCCTTTGCTAGTTCAAATCCCAGTGGGAGAAATGCAGGCAGATCAGATATGCCCGAATGTCAGTCTTGTCATAAACAAGGAAAAACTTCACCGCAACACTCATTGTGTTGGAGTCACTTAAAATTCACGTGGTTCATGGTAATGTATGGCTCTGTGCACACAAAGGAGTGATTCATGGTACTCGGTGCACAATGCTCTTAACAACACCGTCAGGGAAAAGAATTGAGTATCAAGGTGGTCGACTTTTACCTGAGGGAGATGAGAATGATCAATTAGAAGATAGGTACACCAAGGATAGCAAAGTGGACCATGAGTTTACTGGAGTCATAGCAGAGGAACAAATAACTTTGGAGAAGCTTTTAAGTTCGTTTAGATCAAGAGACCTCAGGCAAATGTTTGAAGGAGTCTAAGAAAAGGTTGAAGTAAAACCCAAGTATTAGCTTTGTCAGATCCAGACAAGAGCTTCATATCTACAATGATGTACCTTGTCAAGGTGTGGGATGTGTCCTTATGCAAGAAGAAAAATATAGTACCTTGTTCATTAAGTCAACTAAGGAAGTGTGGGTTGAATTACCTAACGTGTTATCTGGAGTTTTCCACTATGGAGTACTGTCTTTTGGAAGAAAAGTGACATATAGGAGGGTCACAAGAATCTACAGGACATCTTCGCTAAGTTGGTCTTGAATTTGTGATATCCTCGTTGGAATGAAATGGATTAGGACTTGGAAAAGTGCTATTACTTGGAGAAGTAAAAGTCGCAGCCGATGCCCTTAGCAATGGAGAATAATGCTAAGAAGGTTCGGGTGACACCAAGGATTAAGAATCGTATTCCAAATTTGAGCAACTTGACCAGAATCATTAATGTTTTGAAGGTTGGTAGTAGAAATTCCTTCTGACTAAGAGATTCGTCAGGCTCTGTTGGAAGATAAGTATTTTAAGGAAGAAAATTCGTATTATAGGAAAGGTGCCTAGTGATTGGAGATACCAGAGTATTGTTTGGAGCATTTGTCAAAAATCTTGGAATTAGTTACATGTATGCAAAGTAAGACGGAATTCTTATCAAGACGATGGAACTACACGATGAAGTAAAGAACAATCTAGAGACGAACTATCCCTATCTCTTTTATCATCATCTTCCGAATCTCGGGACGAGATTCATCTTAAGGGGGTAGAATTGTAACACCCTAAAATTTTGAAGAAATGAAAAATAGGAAAAATATGATTTTTATATAATTTTGTGAGCATGCAAATTTAGGATAAGGATAATTTTTATAAATTTAAAATCAAATGTAAGAGTAGAAACATGTTTGTGCACTCATGCTGTTGCATTTAAATTTTTGAGATGAGTGGTTTGATCAAATTTAAATTTGGATTTGAAAATCATTTGAAAATTTGCTTTGAAAAATTAGAAAAAGAAAAGGAAATGAATTTCTTTTCTTCTCGGGCCGCTTCTTACCGCAGCCCACAGCTCGGCCTGCCTTCCCCGCGCGCGGCCCGCTTCCTCCTCCCGCGTCCGCTCCCGCATGGGCCGAGCCCAGCCGCAGCCGCCGGCCCAGGTTCACCGCGCGAGCGCGTTTCCCCGCTTCCAGTCGCTGACGACACGGGCCCGCACGTCAGGTCGCCTTCTTCCCCAAGCCGCCGCCGGATCTCCCTTTCCTTCTTTGCCGATGCCAAATCCAAGGCTCAATCTCCCCTTTCCTTCCGTGGAGTCGCCTTCGGGCTATAAAAACCAAGCCCGTGATCCTTCCGCTCCATCCTATTCCGACGCGGAGCATTGGAACCACCCCGAGACGACATTGCTCGGAGCACCGCCGTGACCGCCCGCCTCTCCGAGCCGCACGCGCTCCTCGCTTCGTTCTCGGCCTCGATTTTGCTCTAGGTAAGATCGCGTTGAAGTTATCTACCCGTTGGTGTATTTCTTTCGCAAGGTAATGCTCTGTAGCGCGAGGAAGCCATCTCCGGCCATGGCGCCGCCGCGGAGACTACCGTCGCGGCCCTGTTCCGGCCGGAGCGCCGCCGGCTCTCTCCCCGATCCAATCTGGATCGTTGATTTTGAATCCGACGGTCTAAATTAGAAGATACCGATTCGGCCGGCGTTTTTGCTAAAGAGACCCTGTGTTTTTCAATTGATTAACCCGCAGTCCAAAACGTATTATCACGCGTTCGTTTTGATCTGTTGAAAGCGTATTTCGTCTCGGTAATTGAAAAATACGTTTTCTGATATTTACAGTTTTGCCACTGAGTTTATTTTAGTTATAAATTATCCGTTTTAACTCCGATTTGATCCATTCAAATTGCGTTAGATTCGTATTTGCGAGCTCTACATGATTATAGAACTGTACAGTAGGTTTGAGATAATTTATTTTCGAGTTTATATTAAAGTAATTATTTATCTATAGGAAATCTTAGAAAATTCATAATTTTTACGTTTTAAATCCAAATTTCGTGATCTTTATGTCTATGTGATCGTAGTAACGTGTAGAAGAGTTTTACAAACTTGTTATACTGTTAGTGTTACTGTTGGTTAGCTTTTCTATCTTTAAGTTCCGATGTGAGATTTAATCTATTACTTTAATAAAGTAGATTTTGTTTAAATCATATCTTCTACGTTTTAGATCCGTTTTAGCTCATTCGAGTTGCGTTAGATTCATAGCAACGAGATCTACGCGTTAGTGACAGTGTTTACCATATTATTAATTCTGAAATTTTATGGTTTAAATCATATCTTGATTAATAATTATGCAACTGGGTTTTGTAAATAAAATATGATTTGTTTTACTTTAGTTTTATAATTTGAATCTAAATTTGACTTAATTCCGTATATAGTATTTATAAAATATTTTATATATGTTATTATATAATTAAAACTCATGAAGCTAATAGTTTTATATTTTCTTCTATGAGCAAATCTTTCGGTAGATGTATCTTTTCAACCGTAGCTCTGATTAGTGTGCTTTTCGCGTCTGTGTGTTCGTAGTGATGCGTAGAATCGTGTTTCAAACTCTTTTATTTATTTTTGTATGATTGGTGTACTGTTCTAATTTAGATCTATTGTTTGCTTCGTGTATGATTGCTCGATGTGTGTGTGATGATTTATTGATCAAGTCCAGACGGTGAGATATACATGGTTATCAAGAAGAAGAAGAACGTTGAAGATTAAAGCTTACCGAAGGATCGGTGTATAAGGCAAGTATAGCATGGGATTATCCTTGTTTCCTATTCACCTTTAATATACTTAATTCATGTGCATGTGTCTACCTTGTTACCACTAAGGATATCCTAGTTTTTGTATCTTGTACCTTGACACCCATGGGACATTGCATTGGGTAGTATTTATGCTAGTGCTCAAGATAAATAACCATGATCTGTAACTTGACTAATGATATATGCAATAAACATTTAAAAGATGCTTTATAGCAACATGGCTCAAGGGGGCTAGAGCATGGGGTATTTTTGGTGCTCTAGTTTCTCTCCATAAGGACTTATCTGTAAGCGAAAATCCGGGACTTACAGTACAACTGTGGGGGCTATATGGCTCTGGCTTTAGTCAAGTATGAGGACTTTTTCTAGCTTGTTAGAGGTATTCCTTCATGGCGTAAGAACGGCTTGACGAATCGGGTATAGTGCGGCCTCTGTCCTTATGTGTATAGGCTGCGCGTTATTGTGCCATTTGGAAGGGGGGCTCTACATCTGTTTGCCGAGTGAATCTAATGGCCCTAACTTGTTAGACGAACCTTTGAAAGGCTTCATAGTGAACCCTGCCGACCTTCCTTGGAAGTGGGTCAAGAGATTAGCTACCTCGGGCGAAAGGGTAAATCACGACTCACAGTGAAAGTGTACAACCTCTGCAGAGTGTAAAACTATTATAACAGCCGTGCTCACGGTCACGAGTGGCCTTGGACCCTTACAGAATAAATAATGAACACTGATGATAATGATAATACTGATGATATTGATGCTCACTAATGATTATTGTTTCTTGCTATACATTATTCTCGTTTACATGATCATGAGGTTATTTGGGATTATGTTAAACTTGTTGCTACTCAATTGCTAAAAGATGACTCACTAAAAGCTATTGCAGTAAACCGTGTCAAACTTTTGAGCCTCATGAACCCCATGTTATATTTGTTGAGTTCGACATGGACTCACTCTTGCTATTTCCCACATCTCAGGAAGGGTACCAGACTGTTAGATTCTGGAATTGTTAGGCTTGTGATCAACCAGTTAGTTTGATCCTGGAGTGAAGGTTACACCCGGTGTTCGGAGTTGTCTTTCCGCTGTGTTGCCCATTAAGGTATATTTTATACTATTGAGTTATGTATATTAAGCATTTGTCTTTTGATATTACACTTATCTGTGGCTATATGTGAGATTTGTCTTCTTTATTTCACATATGGTGTATGTCTGGTTTTGTCCTTAAAACCGGGTGTGACACCTCTTCACCACGTGGTTCAGTGGCTAATCGGTCACACACCGAGCCTCTCAAAAGGCGCCACAAGAACCTACCAAATGGCAAAAAGGTTGCAAATGACATGAGCAATCCACTAACATTGCCTTTGGCGCTTCGCCAAGGTAGGCACAAACCCCTCACAATCACCGGAGGTGGCCAAGAACAATCACCAACTCTTGCCAATGACTCTAAGCTGCTCCAAGCCGTCTAGGTGGCGGCAACCACCAAGAGAAACTAGAATCCCACCACAAATCAACCACCAAGTGCCAACTAGATGCAATCTCACAATGCAAATGCACTTGGATCACTCAATCTCACTTCGAATATGCAAAGAAGTAAGAGAGATGAGTGGGAGGGGAGTTGCTTAGCTCAAAGTGCTTACAAGTATGTCAAAGAATGCAAGAGTAAGAGCCTTGAGCCAGCCAACGAGTATTTATAGACGTACCCCTTTGAATAGAGCCGTTAGGTGGCAGATTCAGCTAAAGTCGCGCTGACCGGACGCGCTGGTCGAATTGACCGGATGCGCCGATCACACAGTGCCTATACTCGCGAATCACCAACCAGACGCGCTCCACGCAACGACTGGACGCGCGAAGCTCGACCGAACGCGCTGGTCCCATAATGGACCGGACGCGCTGGTCAAGCCTGAGCAGCGCTCCAACGAAATAGCGACTGGATGCACTGCAGAACTGACCGGATGCCACAGTACCAGCATCTGGTTGGAGTCCAGTAAGCTCCCTCAACAACCGGACGTGTCCAGTTGGTCGTGACCGGACGCGCCACCATGTCCGATCAGAAAACCAAGACGCGCGCAAACCCTGAGGACTAACCGGATGCGTCCAGTCAAACAGAGACCGCGTCTGGTCTAGCGTCCGGTCACCTTTGTGACCCCCGTTCGCCTCCGTTTGATTCACCCTTTCTCATATGAGCTAGACTAAGTATGTGTGTCACTTTAGCACATGTTTTAGCTCGTGAAACAACATGTGACAACGCCTCCAAATCTCGACATTGGCGTAAAGGAAAATAGGCGTTTCAATTCCTCGAAAACGCCTGAATCCCGCCTCGCAAGCTCGGTGGGAGGGAGAGAGGACCCCAAACCCTCTCTACCGCTGAAACTCCAACACCATCATAAATGTGTTAACACCACCAAGTGATCACGTCATGTGTGAGTGTGTTAGCATTTTCATAATCATTTTTTGAGGCATTATTAGTTCTATCCAAATGCATATGATTATGAAATGCACACCTAGAGGCACTTAGGAGTTCAATAGCTGCGTCATTCCCCTCTTTATAGTACGGCTATCTATCCTATAATGTAACCACACCCACTAGGTGTCTTGGTTACTAAAACACAACCCTTAAGCATATACCTTTGCCTTGATCACGTAGGGTTACGTCCAAATCCAAGTGTGGCCATCATGATCACCATGTCCATCTTGCCACCAACCTTGGATTGTACTAATCCTCATATGATGTATACAACTTAGGCATAGGATTAGTACTTAGGCATTGTCACTAATTACCAACACCAAACATAGAGCTTTCAGACACACATCGACCCACGTCGAACAACACGATGATTTTTGCGATATTTTTCTTTTGTAAGACACCTTTGTATTGTTTAAATATGCAATTAGTTTGAAACCTTACCATTAACTATGGTGGCTCTTCTTGCATCATATACCTTACAAAGTCATGAATCTAAATTTTACTTTTTCAAATTTTATTATTATTGAATGCTACAGATTCTTTTTGTTATCAAGTTAAGTTAAAACTATTGTTCTAATTGTACCTTTATTAACTCTCTTTTTTGCACTTTTTAAAATAAACGTTTTAGATCATAGAGTACGCTGTTAAATAATACAATACCTATTGGTATTTATTAATGCACACAGAATAATCAAGGAATGATCCGCAAGCGCACGGATACTATTGTAGCACTTCACCCGGAGGTTTTAAATATCATATCCACAAGGAAACGTGTGAGGTTAACTATGGTCTAACTTAACCCGGAGTAGCACAAGACTAGAGAAGGTCGGGAGTGTAGAGGAAACTGTTAAGATATTCACGTTCTAATCTCAGTAAGCAATGTCTTCTACTATTCTATCTGGGGACATTGCATTAGGAAAAAGACACCATATAAGAAGCTTTAACTTAGCAACTGGGTTCTACTATGCCTATATACGAGGTGTGGGCTACAAAGGACTCAGCAGGATTGTTACGCCCGTGATCTACCACACTTCCCAGCATATAGGGTGCATCCACAAGTAACCTCGGCCTAAGCACCACGTCTACACCCAGAATTACTACTTTGACATATAGGGTCCTATAGATTAAAGCACTCAAAACAATTATGAACCAGAAGAATAATATAAACAACATGCTTAAAGAAAGAAGAAGTTGATTACCAGAGAAATCTCAGACGTAGATTAACTTCGCCAAGGTACAAGCCGTAGAGGAAGCACCGACCGACCAATATCTCCTCTAAAACTCTTCCCTCTCTCTACCTTTCTATTTCTAAAGACTAATCCTAATGAGGACTAATCTTCTCTTGAATGCTGCTCTTGAGAGGTTGATCCTTTCATGGGACCCCTCTCAGCTGATCCTCACCAGATAATATGAATTAGGGTATTTAGGATGATCTAAGCCAGGGGGTAGGGTCCTGCTTATATAGGCCGGTGGGATGAACGTGAGCCCTCAGATCAAACTGACTTGAAACAACAGATGAGATGCAATTCTTGAGGCTGTGGAAGATCATCGTGCGAAGTCGGCTGATAAGTGGGCCAGACCCAGGTCGGCCGACCTGGAGGCTAGGTCGACCGACCTAGCACTATGCTAGGTGGGCCCCGCCTTCGGTGGCACGTCTTCTCATGTCTTCTAGACGCTTCTCAACTTGGTGTCGCGGTGGAATATACTTTTTAGCTTGACATCCTCCATATCTTTGGCTCTTTTCCTGTTTAATACCTAGAAAACAGTGATTCACCAAAACCAGTGGAATTCTATTAGATAACCCCTATTCTATGTTGATATTTTATTATATTCATCATTTTAATGTTTGGTTGATGATTTATAATTGACGTTAGTGACCGTCAGCAAGCTCTCCCAAGCTTAACCTTTGCTAGTCTCTTAGCAAAGCCAAACTCAGCCATGGATCAGGAGTTGCTACAAATGCTTTCACGCCTTAAAAGTACACATGCGTTCAAACAAAAATTCTCCTCTAGATTAGAATAGACTATTCTGAATTTTGAACTTACCCATATTACATTCAACCATGGGGCTTGTAGCCTTCACTTGGGTCTTGAGTAATTGAAAGATAGAACATTCATGTCAAGCACTATGTCTCAAGCTCTTAGTTCAACCATCATTCTGGAGTCTTTGTAAGTTTTTAAAATAAAACTCAGAGATTCCATTGTATGACACTCTCAAGTCTCCCAATATGTGGTATTTGTGGATCCTTACCAAGGCAATGATGATGTTATGCCTTCTCTCTCATCTTACAACTAAGGCTTATGTGGAGCTCATAGGTGGGGAGACAATGCATACATACTTGCAAAGTATATATTGTAAAGTCAAACAATGGATCCAGAGAAACGAGTCATACAATCAAATCAAGAGGTGCATGTGTGTGGAATTATATGCAATGGATGTATGTGGTGAATGTGGCTATGAATGGTGTAAATGGTGGCAAGGGTGAAAGCATGGCGGAAACCTAATTCTACTTTGCTCCTTGAAAGCATATCTCTTTTGAAATTTAGAAACACTTGCTAGAGAACATGGGCTATCTTATTCATCTATTTTTCTTTTGGACACTTGTTCATTCTTTCTATACCTTTTCTCTTTCTTTCTCTCTCTTTTTTGAATAATTTTTGCATAGCCCCATGCCTCTTTTGCAACAAAACTTTGAGAGATAGTAACAAAAGAACTTGGAGCATTTATTTTGTGGATTTGGGGTGATTGGGTAGATGGAAAACCTATCTAGCATGTTTTTAGTGTTCACTCTGAATGTAGGAGTAGAACATTTTTGGGTGGATCTAAATGGAGGGCATGTTGTTGTGTACTTCCAATATAGAAGCGGCATATTTGGGTGGAGTGTACATAATCTATATTTTAAAAGTATGACAAGTCTCTAAGGGTCAACAAAGCTTGACAACAATGCAAAGCAAGCAATAAATATATAAGTGGTTTTCCTAATCTAGCATGTGTGGTTGTGGTAGGAATTCTAGCTCTGTCATACAAGGAACTCATCATGTAGCATTTTATGTTTTTTAAAGAGTAAATCTCCAGAACTCTAGTGTCACTTGGAACAAGATAAATAGCAGCTCAGACCTTCTCATATCATATCTGTCGACTTAGATCAAGCATTCACTACCTACAAGTTTCAAGTTTAGAGTAAATTCTTATATCATATCGTATAAGTTTACTAGTCTAGTTTACGAATTGCCGACACACATCGACCAACGTCGAAGAACACGATGGTTTTCGTGATGATTTTCTTTTGTAAGACACCTTTGTATTGTTTAAATATGCAATTAGTTTGAAACCTTACCATTAACTATGGTGGCTCTTCTTGCATCATATACCTTACAAAGTCATGAATCTAAATTTTACTTTTTCAAATTTTATTATTATTGAATGCTACATATTCTTTTTTGTTATCAAGTTAAGTTAAAACTATTGTTCTAATTGTACCTTTATTAACTCTCTTTTTTGCACTTTTTAAAATAAACATTTTAGATCATAGAGTACGTTGTTAAATAATACAATACCTGTTGGTATTTGTTAACACACACAAAATAATCAAAGAATGATTCGTAAGTGCACAGATATTGTTGTAGCACTTCACCCGGAGGTTTTCAATATCGTATCCACAGGGAAACGTGTGAGGTTAACTACGGTCTAACTTAACCCGGAGTAGCACAAGACTAGAGAAGGTCAGGAGTGTAGAGAAAACTGCTAAGATATTCGTGTTCTAATCTCAGTAAGCTATGTCTTCTACTATTCTATCTGGGGACATTGCATTGGGAAAAGACACCATATAAGATGCTTTAACTTAGCAACTGGGTCCTACTATGTCTATATATGAGGTGTAGGCTACAAAGGACTCAACAGGATTGTCACGCTCGCGATCTACCACACTTCCCAGCATATAGGGTGCATCCACAAATAACCTAGGCCTAAGCACCTCGCATACACCTACAATTACTACTTTAACCTATAGGGTCCTATAGATTAAAGCACTCAAAAGAATTGTGAACCAGAAGAATAATATAAACGTGCTTAAAGAAAGAAGTTGATTACCATAGAAATCTCAGACGTAGATTAACTTCGCCAAGGTACAAGCCGTAGAGGGAGCACCGACAGGCCAGCATCTACTCCAAAACTCTTTCCTCTCTCTACCACTCTATTTCTAAAGACTAATCCTAATGAGGACTAATCTTCTCTTGAATGCTGCTCTTGAGAGGTTGATCCTTTCATGGGACCCCTCTCACTGATCCTCACCAGAGAATATGAATTAAGGTTTTTAGGATGATCTAAGCCAGGGGGTAGGGTCCTGCTTATATAGGCCGGTGGGATGAACGTGAGCCCTCGGATCAAACTGACTTGAAACAACAAATGAGATGAAATCCTTGAGGCGGTGGAAGGTCATCGTCCGAAGTCGGCTGACAAGTGGGCTAGACCGAGGTCGATCGACCTAGGGGCTAGGTCGGTCGACCTAGCACTCTGCCAGGTGGGCCCTGCCTTCGGTGGCACAACTTCTCATGTCTTCTAGATGCATCTTAACTTGGTGTCGTGGTGGAATATGTTTTTTAGCCCGACATCCTCCATATCTTTGGCTCTTTTCCTGTTTATTACCTAGAAAACAGCATTTACCAAAACCTGTGGAATTCTGTTAGATAACCCCCTGTTCTATGTTGATATTTTATTATATTCATCCTTTTCATATTTGGTTGACGGTTTATAATTGACGTTAGTGACCGTCAACAATACCATAAGCAATCATTTGAAAGCTAACCATGTCACTTAGCATAAGTGATAAAGCTTGAAGTGAGACCTCGGATGGGGTAGTAGTGTTAACCTCAATAGAATTTTAATACTTCAGCCTTATAATGATTGACTTTTACTCCAAAGTATTCTCAAAAGGACCAGAAAAATGTACCCGCAGTGGTCTCCCACACTTTTCAAAACGATCGAATCTTCCTATCAAGAAATTATATGTGCAGTTATAGCTTTATTATCAATATAGACACATCAAACATTTTAGTTAATATGTATATATCTAAAGTAACAACCAATATATATAAATTATATGTCATAGCTATTAATATTGTTTTAAACAGTTTGTTAGTATCATTTGTATATGAGTTTTTAAGAAAAATATTTTTTATGTGATGAAACACAATATATATATATATATATATATATATATATATATATATATATATATATATATATATATATATATATATATATATATATATATATATCATGCATGCTAGCACGACGTTATGCTTACTTTGATCAAATTTTAATACTCCATCCTTCTCAAAATACATGACATCTTTTACTTTTAGACATCTTGTTTGACTATTCAACTTATTCAAAAATTTTGTACACATATTATTTATTTTGTTATGACTTATTTTATCATTAGAGATACTTTAATATTGAATCATTTATTTTATTATTTGCATATAAAATTGAATGAGGTAAATGGTCAAACATGATATCTAAAAGTCAAAAGCGTCATCTGTTTTGGGATGCAGGGAGTATATTAATTTAATATTGATAGAAGTAGGTAATGTAAAAACATATATATGCTCTATGGTTAGTTAATATTTTTTAATAGAATATATTGACAATTTCGATGTCGATTTGAGGGATATTTATCGCTATAGGAGGACATGGATAATTAGATGCAAATTTATGTCTACTATAGATCATATTTTTTGTGACGTAGGTGGGTAATTTAAACATAGAGTTATTGGTTATGTTATTTTGTTTTAAACAATAGAAGAGGTGGGTAATTAATTAGAAAATAGAATATATCCAATAGCTATTATTATCAATAGTGATTATGTTATACCAGATGTTTCTAATTTTTCTAAGATTTTCTAGGATCTATCTATTGTTTTCTTATCAAGTTTTGTGAGGATTAACGTAGAGGCTCCATTGGAGAGCTCTAGTTATAATTTATAGTATCTATATTTTTTCTTGGGGTGATATGTATTTAGTTGAAATCTAATATTAAGATGTATAAACTCTTGTTTCATCCCTTTGTGTGACTTCATGAATTTATAGTTTGACTTTTAACTTTTAATGGAATTGTTACAAATTTTCACATGTGGATTTGAGAGATATCTTTGTTTATCTTTTTATAGCGGCCATGGTAGATACAAATATAAAAGTAACACTTTATATTATCTTTCATAATGACATATAAGGGTAGGTTAAATGAAAACTTTGGAAGTTACTTTGCATTATCTTTTATAATAACAAAGATGGATAATTTATAAATTAGTAGGGGAATATCTTTTATAATGGTAGATGTGGATAATTTAGATACAAAGTCAGAGGGTTCTTTGAAATTGTCTTTCATAATGGAAAGATGGTTAATTTAGATGCAATGCTATGGGGTTATTTAAAATTATGTTTTATAATTATAAAAGTATGTAATATAGATACAAATTTAGAGGGTTATTTTGAATTACCTTTCATAATGACAAATGTGGGTAATTTATATACAAATTTAGGGGTTTATTTTTAAATTATCTTACATAATGACAGATGTGAGTAATTTTGATGCAAGATTGGGTGGTTTCTTTATGTATTATTCATAATGGCAAATGTGAGTAGATTTGTTTGTATAAATTAAAATAGATCTAACGGTATTATCAATGATGATGTTTCGAGTCTACCGAATTAAAGGGCAGGTGTTTATGATTATTGTGAGAATATTTATGATTTATCTTTTTTCCTAGTGTGTCCGGTGAGAATTAACATTTTGCTTTCATTTGGGCCTCTAATTAGTAATAATATGATTGATGTTTAATATTTTCTAAAAATAAAATGATATCACTTAATAGCAAGTGATATTGCTAGGACAGTTCTAATGCTAGAAATCATATGTAGTTTCTATGTCTATTAATTTATTTAGACACTAAACATAAAAGCTATGTTCCCGGTGGATAGTTTCTATAGAATATTTTTTTGTTGAATCACACATCTTTCTTTCATCATCCATCTATCACATCTCTTAATGTATTGGTTCTCGTATGGACATGGTTTCTTATTAACGTCACTTTTAGTGGAAGTGTCATAGGAGTTTCATCCGCATTTAATAGATTGTCACATAGGCAATTTTGATGACATGGCAATGGTTCTAAGAAAAGAGAGACGAAACGAGTTTTTTGATGAAACTATCTTGACACGATTATCAACTCTCTATGAGTTATGAAATTAAATATCTATCAAACCATAGAATGAAACTTTTCATTGAGACTTTTATTTCATTTTTGACATGGCACTATGTTTTAGCAAGAAATGGCAATAATCATACTTTGGGCTAATTGCGTCTGAGAAAAAATAACTCATTGCATCATGACTCGCTCGCACGTAAAGTTTACTAGCATGTGGTATGCGCGCTCCAGTTAACACGACGTGCAAGAACAGTAGATACTTTAAGAAACAATGGTTAAATAATAGTGAATCAAAAGTTCATGAACAGTGACAGTAACAGTGTATAATATAGGGATAGTAGCAGTGTTTGAACAGTGCAGCAACAATGTCTAAACAGCCACCATAAACGGTTGCTGAGGGTCTCAGAGTCGCGGAAATCTTTCCGTGTTGTGAGATCTTATTATTCGAATATCCATTAAGACTGGAATTCTCCTTGGTTGTAGATTGACTTGGACTAGTTCCTCGGTCTCATGGACGCCACAATGAAACGGCAGGTGGAAGCACTCCTTTCAGGAAGGAGTAGAAGAGAACCAGCGATCTCTTAGGCTGGAAACTTGGCACCAGGTGACCAGATCCCCTCACGGAGGCAAATGTGAATCCTCCCTCGTATTGTTGAATGTAGCCTCCAACCTGTGCATATAAACTATCACAATTCAGCACATATAAATAATCCTATCGCATATTCTTCTTCGAAGCTGAGTTCATGCATTACCTCGTTGGCAGGAGTGTACCACGGGCGCCATGGCTTTGTGACGGTTAGATTGAGGTCCTTGACAGAGTACCTCGTCGCAGTAATGGGGCAAACGTCATCCATATCGCCACTGCCAACAAGTTATCCACGATGATTATTAGCAATAAAAAAAGTTATCAGTTGATTCTTAATTTGTTCTTTCCTTTGTTTGAGTTTGCGGCACAAGTACGGAAGATCGATGGGTATGGCAATTACCTGTACACCCAAACTCTTAATCCGGTGTCGATAAGCCATGAGAGCGTTGGCACCATGCTTAACGGCCAGTCGTTCCACGGCAATCTCCTGAACCAATGACAGAAGGTCTCAGGTCAGAATAACCAATGGGTTTGCCAAGAGCAAACAATACGTTAGGACATGCAGTTGGCACTACTTACGCACAGACTGACCAATCGGTATTGGCCCGAGCATGGATTGCCTTCTGCACCTTAGGGCAATTCAAGTAGACCTCGACGTAGCTGCCAATGCACGGATCGTAGCCAGGTAACTGTCACAATTATACACATCGGTATAATTCATCAATCAGAAGTGCCTGAGCTAGGAACTATTCCAACTTATCAATATTACACAAATTAGTAAACCATTCTAACTGGAATCGTTGCAGGGACTCATTCCTAAATAACCGAACGAACCTTAAGGAAGTGTCAAGGAACTTTTCTAAGAACAATAAGGATTAAAGAATTTGATAGAATAATATTATACTTACATAGCTACTGGAGTAGCTCGTCCCGTTGGGCGCCTGGATGCAAATCGGAGCATAAATGTTGTACCGGCTGATGTGGCCGGCGGTATTAACAAAGTTCCGGAAGTAGAACGGTGACTTCGCCTCATCACACAAAATGCCATCGGACGGGCCAAAGTTGCAGTGCTCGGTAATGTTGGCCCACATCTCGTCGGACATCACCCCATGGTTCCACAAGAACTCGAGAGAGCCCTTGTCGTTCTTGTAATCATCAAGCAACGGGTTGCCAACCTGGAACCGATCGAGGAGAAACCAACGCGAGACTAGCTAGTTAGTTATCGTGCTGAGCCGTGCATAACTGCAAGTGAAGTTAACTGCCATGGCGCTCGACTTACAAAGATCCCCTTGAGGTTTGTCGGGTTCTTTCCGGTGAGTAAGCGGACGGCCACGATGACGGCGGCCAGCTCCGGGACGTAGTGGCCGGCGTAGCTCTCGCCGGCGATGTAGAAGTCGCGGCCCTTGTACTCGGGGAACCGCTCGAGCCAGTGGAGTAGGAAGTTGTACGAGTCCACTGCCGTCCTCTTGTCACCACTTTTGTCGTAGTCCGACGAGGTGTTGGAGTAGGAGAACCCGACTCCGGCCGGCGACTCAAGGAAGATGACGTTGGCCACTGCATGATGTTGTCCTCGCACAAAAAAACATCGTCAGAAAGATGACACCGGTCCCGTCGTCGTCTCCCAGGTACCTCGTTTTCTTTTGCAATAACAACAGAGCCGTCACACTACGTGGTATGTACCGTTGTTCCAGGAATGGCGGTTCCTGCTCAGGGTCTTGCCGTCGGGGTTGACACGGAACGGGCCGAGCTCCGTCATCGCGCCGGCTCCCAGCGACGAGCACCCAGGCCCTGTGCGCATGCAACAAACACATACGTTCTCAAATTGCACCTTGGCGTCGAACATGTATGCATACGGCGAAACAAAAAAAGTGTAGTTTACCTCCGTTGAGCCAGAGGACGAGGGGCTTGGAGGCGGCGTCGTAGGGGGCCTCCACGAAGTAGTAGAAGAGCGCGCGGCCGTGCTCCTCGTCCACCGTCACGTACCCCGCGTACTGCTCGAAGTTGACGCGCGGCGGCTGCCCCGGCAGCGCCGTGATCCTGTCGGCCTCCTTGCTGCCCTTGGGGTCGCTGCAGGACGTGGGCAGGTCACCGAAGCTTCTCACGGGGTCAGCCCATGGGTCGGTTTCGGCAGGTCCGGCTGCGGTTGCCGATTTTGCTTGGGCCTGCCGGGACTCGATCAACTGCCTCAGCAGCGTGGCTTGGTCCAGGGCGGCGTTCGTCAGTGGTAGGGCGAGTAGGATCGCCGCGTGGAGAATGCAATTCGAGATCTGATTCCTCGGCGCCATCTTTGTTCTCTGCGAGCTCGTTGCTCGATCAGCAGAATGCAAAGATCATCTCGTTTTTATATAGAGAGGGAGTTGACTGTAATTCGGGAGTTTGGTTTCTCCGAATTACGAACGCCATGAGCTAGCTGCCTAGCTGTAATGGATCTTGATGGAAGTTTGTTTGTTTCTCCCGGCGACGCCACCGATGCCGAGGTGACACCTCTCCGCAAGGACCCAAACGATCGGATCGATGACGTGGAGACCAAGGTGAAATTTTTATCAACGGTTGCAGGCCCAATATCAGCCGTTGAGAATATGCTAGCTGCCCTTTGGACAGTGTTCCAACGCATGGTCTCGATCTTGCACTAGCTTCAGCTCGGCGCTCGTATAAGCAGATGTTTTATTTTGAAAAATTTTACGTGTTTTAGGGGACGCAGAAATTTTGATGATAGTTCAAAATGAACCTAGCGGCCCATCGTTAATTAAGGAAGAAACCAATTGAGCATGGTTTCCAAAACGGGCCAAATTTACAGTCGGCCTGGCCATGCCCTAGTTACGATTGACCATCCTTAATATTGAAGCATAAGGTCCTTTTTAGCAGGGGTTGGGTTTCTCCAAAAACAGTGAAGCCAAGAAAAACCATGTTTTGGTGGCTTCGGCTTCCTTAAAAAAACAGCTTATTTGTTTCGTCGTTTTTACTTTGGTTTGGGTTGCCTCATTTGGTAGGACTTTCGATTAAGCAAGTGAAAAATCCACAACAAAGGACGTGCCAAACAAAGTCTAAATCTTAAATCCTTCTAGAGGCGGAATCTACTTCTCTTATTTTTTAATATGAATTATATATTTTTTATTATTTTCTTGAAATTAATAAAGTCATCACAGACGTCTCATTATTGGCAGGTATGTCTACCACCATTAATTCTTAAATTAAATTTAAAAAATTATAAATACACATGTCAAGTTGAGAAATTGAACCCATATGTATAGATTCCACCATTACACCATAAAGGATCTAAGAGCATCTCCAATAATTTCCAAAAACATAATAGGTAAACCAATGAATTTTCCAAGTGGCTAAACAAAAGTCGACAGCTTATTTGTTGGGTTCTTGCAACCATTTCCTAAATTTCGTTTCTAAAAGATAGAAGACAATTTTGCATGAGAAAATTCCAAATTATTTCCAAATCACCCAAATTATTTAATACTTTCTCTCTCTCTTGTAAGTCGATCTACAACGGAAACCTTGTCCTTCCTTCTTGTTCTTCTTGACGTCCATCCACCTCTATATTGGTACACGCGCGTATATATCCGCCCAATTGTATCGATTTTTTTTCCAAAAACGTGGAAAGATTTGGTTGAGATATGGAGTTGTTGAAAAAAGGTTTTCTTAATCTTGCCAAAAAATCAAGATTGGAAATGGGTTTTGAAAACTCTTGGAGGTACTCTAATCAGCTCGTCTATTTTCTTAAGATAATGGGAAGGTCGAGGGGCCGTGATAGTAGGGTGCTTAGAGCATCTCCAACAGTTTTGCAAATGGCTTCCCCATCCTTGTTTTTTTCAAAAAATCTCAAAAACTCCTCTCCAACAGTTTGCCATAGGGCTTTCCCATCTTTTGCCAATTCCCAAAACATCAATGAATCCGCGCATATATGTGCGCGTCGGGGGAGCCGCGCATCCGTCGTTTCCCGCAACTTCTTCTCCTCCCGCGTGGCACTTCTCTTCCCGTGCGCCACCATCTTCTTCCCGCGATTGTTTCCCGCACGCTAGGTCCTTGCTGCGAAAGCCCAGGTGTCGCCTAGGGGATCGAGTCCTTCTTCCCACGCGCCGCCATCTTCTTCAACGCCGGCGACTGCTAGGGTTGAGGTATGCCATGGATCGACTCCTCCACTGCTTAAACACTGGTCACTAGGGTTTACGAATCCATGGCCACGGCAGCGGCAGCCTGCTAGTGGATCATGTGTGGCCAGCGGCTGCTAGTGTTTACGAAGCTAGGGTTTACGAAGCCATGGCCGACAACTGCTAGTTGTCGCCACCGGAAGGGCATAGCCATCGCTGGCCACGGCTGCCTATGTTTGGCTGGTCGCGGCCATTGGTGGATCATGTGTGGCCAGCGGCTGCCTGTGTTTGGCCGGCGGTGAGACATGGCAAGGTCCCTGCCATTGGCAGATTGATGGATAGATGTTGCTTGCTTGTCGTCAGAGGGGAAAGGGTCTTTGATGTATTCATCTTTATTTCAAGCACAACCATGGTTGTTTGTGGACAGTGTAGTTTTTTTCAACATATGGTGCACAACTTTTTCATTCATTGGATTTGTCATTGATCTATTCATCTTTATTTGTAGGATTGATCCAATGGAAGAAGGTGGATTTTGGACAAATATGATCATAGGAGATGATGATGTTGCTGGTTTGGAAGACTTAAAATTTTCCATGACACAAGACACCGAGCAAATTTATGAGATGCCTTCTGAAGTTCAAGAAGTTGATATGCCAGTGACGCCACTTGAAGGTGCTCCACGGTCTCGCGGTTCAAGGCCTTTCTCGAAGAGGACAAAAAACTTTGACCCAAAGGAGGATCTAGTTGTATGCTCAGCTTGGTTGAACGTTAGCAAAGATCCCATTCATGGGGCTAGTCAATCTCGTTCCTCATTTTGGGGTAGAGTTCGTGCTTACTTTGAGAAACATAAGACAACTCCGCTTCCAGGACAGATAGTTCAATTATGCATAGGTGGCTCACTATTCAGACGCAAGTGAACAAGTATTGTGCATGCTACGAAGCGATTGAGCGTAGGAATCAAAGTGGAGCAACTATCCAAGACAAGATTTGTTTTCCTTGTTGGTTTTTTTGTTCATTTTTTCTATTTAGTTCATTTGTGAAGATACATACAATGACATTCAATAACATGTACAGATTTCTCAAGCATCCAAGATGTACAAGGGATTAGACAATGACAATAAGACATTTACTCTTATACATTGTTGGAACAAGCTCAAGAAAGAAGACAAGTGGAAGGCCAAGATGAAGGAACTGGCAGAGCAGCAGAACCAAGCCGCTAAGAAACAATAGAAGATTAACATAGACTCCATGCCCAGGAATGTAGTTGTAACAGAACCGATCAATTATATGAGATTAAGTAAGAAAATCTTACACCGAAGTAGATAATTTAGCAAATTTAAGCTCGTATAACCCGGTAGTCCATGAAACCATGAAGGATTTTAAACCAAGCAACATACATATCAAGATCGTACAAGTTTAGCAGTCACAGTCACATGTTACATAAAGTTTGCAACAACACTGAGATACATCGGAGTTTAAAACATATAGTTATAACAAACCGAGTTCATAATAAAGTAGCGAAAGCAAATAGTTTTAAAACCACGCACACATGTTTAGTTCAGATACAGTGCCAGGAGATAGCCATTTCCAACAAAAACATCAGATAAGACATATGGAGCGGCCATTGCCCTTGGTCCTAGTTGTCGCCCACCGCAGGGTATAAGCAGTTGATGCAATAACCATAGTACATCTGACCATCTGCAACAATAATGGGAACAATGCCCTGAGTACAAAAAAGTACTCAGCTAGACTTATTAGTCTTAAACCAAAATAAAGTGACACCAAGGAGTATGCAAGACTTTTTTTAGTGGACTAGCTGACTCATTTGCGAAAGAGCAAAGTTGACAAAATGAACCATTTAAATACTATGCATCATCTTTATTATAACCTATCAATCTAGGTAAGCACCTATACTATAGCATTCACTTGATTAACTAATAGCATCCAGTTACTAACTCACATTTAGCATTTACAATATCATCCATATAATCATCAATGTTCCATCATCATTACTATGATGCCATAACTCGAGTCAACGGCTCACTATCCAGGAGCGATGACGATTTGAATCGATTCCTAACCAGCTGGCGATTTATTCCTCATACAAACCATGCTTCCCCCGTCAGGGTCGCTTAGATCACCAATGACACTATTTTGGTAACCGTCGTGGGATAACAATCATGGACCGCACTACCCAAGGACTTCCCGACAGCTAGGACGCACCTTGGGCTCACTCTTCGCGTCCCCGTCTCACCCCCTTCAGCACCAGTCTGCCAATCTGAGTTTATCCTGGCCCGAATAGTGCCACTAGCTTCGCGGTCAAAAGGTACGTTATTTGGCCAGCTAAATGTGAGGCATGCGTTCAACATGACACGAGAGACGAGCAACGATCGGTCCTTAACCGACACAAACAGAAAACTAATAGCACCCCAGAACCCTGTCTGGTTGCCTCCAACTTCTTTCATCCGGTCTCCAATTACCTAACAACACATGGTTATTTTCAGGATTTCATCCATTCCATAGCTAAAGTATTCCAGTAACTACCTATAAATGTAGGTGACCGGAATTCACCGATCGCTACCGGTCTAAGCATGGCTAAACAGTTATTCGATCCTAAACCTAACAGGGTAAGAATGTAATAAGGTAGGCAAGGATAGTAATAAATGCATCAACGGTTTCACTCAACTCCTATAACTTAATGTAACAATATATAGAACTTATATATAAAAGATTGCTTTCATAAAGTAGGAGACTTAGGATGCTCCGGGGCTTGCCTCGCTCAAAACAACTAGGTTGATGATCCACACACTCGGGCCTGTCCTCTCCTTGCTCCTCTTCCTCTAGCACCTCCTGTGCCTAGATTTCCTGTGGACTGGTCCCGGTTTGCTCCTCCTGAACTGCTACTTACAACTCCTCCTGCGATCCTGTATGATGCAATTGTATAAGTGAGGATGCAAGCGGGGCATCGGAGGTGATGGCATATGATGGTCATGATGGCATGAAATGCAGATGATCACACTTAGATTCATTGGATAGAATAGAGGTAAAACCTTTCTACAAGGTAGTCAACATCATCCAAGGATAGTTACCACTGGTGCATGTCATCTACTGCATTCTCTTCTATTACTAACCCCTGGTAACTATCGCTAACTACTATAAAGCCACAACAAATGTGCTACTACACTTCATCACTACAATTTTCCTAACATGACAAGTGACATCAGCAAGTATTTGATGCTTCAAAGATACACCAAAACTACATAATTAAACTAATCATGCATAAAGAATATTATGTTTATTTCACTCTTAAACTAGGGTTACAACAGCAACATGTATTTCTATTGTATAGAAAAATCTAGAAAAATTATAGTCGCATAGTCATACCCTAAATAGACTACCATAAAATTTTCATGGTATTTGGATAAGTGAAACAGTCTACACAAAAATAATAATCTAGGGTATACAAATGAGCATGAAAATACTTTGTACTATGAAAAGTATCAAACAATAGATTTAGTATTTTTCCCATGTTCTACACAATAAACAAACACTTTACAAAAATCATCACATGCATGTTTTATACAAAGTTTGATCTCTATCAAAAATAACAAAAATTAGCCATAATTAGCACTTGAACTACACATCAATATTTTTCTACAGAACATGCATGACATATAATTTTCATGCAAGGCACATCATAAAATAAGATTAACAAAACTGGAACCATATTTTTCTGAGCAACATTTGATTTACTATGCATTTTCTAAGAAAATAGAAATTAAAAGAATTAAATAAAGCCCTATAAAAGTATCACAAATTTGACATCCCATATTTTTAACTGTAGATCTACTCATAATAAGCCTAGCAAAATTTGTTTTAACAAATTTGGAGCATTATTTTTCGAGTTATGAAATAAACAAGCATTTAACTAATTTCTGCAAAATCATTTCTGAAATCTTTTTCCAAAAACGCGCGCTGAAAAGCTAAGCACACCCGGCGTAGTGCACCCAAACTCGTCACCCGTGACTGATAGTGGGACCCGAGGCCTCAAATGTCATACACCCGAGAGGGGGAAGAACCATCGACGGCGAGAGCTCGCCGGCGGTGAGGTCTCCGGCCTCGGGGTGAGCACCACTGTGTTCCCCACAGTGAGGCGAGCCAGGTGCACCCGATGGTTGAGCCAATGGAGCTCTGGTACGGCCCTGCCGTCGGTGACGGCGGAGCGGTGGCGCTGCCGTCGGCGTGGAGGCCGGTGTGGGCCACGGCGAGGGCCAAAGAGGCGCGCCAAAGGTTCACGATGCCAAGGCGATGATAACGCGCGCGAGAGAAGGGAGGAAGAGGGGGCGGAGAAGGGGAGTCCACGAAGCGGGGTTCTCCGGCGAGCGATTCCTGCGGAGGGAAACCTTACCATGGGAAGCTAAGGCAAGCGCGGGCTGCGCGAGAGAATGATGATGCTCGAAGCGAGATGGAGACACGGGCGGTGAGCTGGGGTGGCCGGAACGGCCAACTCCGGCGAGGAGCTGCGCGAGCGGTGGCGGAGGAAAGCCGCTCCGCTTGTGCTGCTGCTGCTGCGAAGCAAAGAGAGGGAATGGAGAGTGAGCAGAGAAGGCGGACGCGGCGCAGAGGGAGTAGAAGAGTGCGTGGGCGCGGGGGCCACCGGACGGCCAGGTGCCGCCGGCACCGGCGCATGGCGGCCACGGGGCGGGCCGTCTCTGCCGCGGTCGGGCGCGGCGCACGGGAGTGGGCACGGTGGAGTGGGTGAGGCCGAGCTGGGTCGGGCTGGCTTCACGGACGGGCCAAGAAGTGGGGCGCGCGGCCCAAAAGGTAAAAGTCGATTTTCCTTTTTATTTTTCAAATCCAAAATTAACTAAACAGCCCCAAATTTAAAATTTGAACAAATAAAAAGCATTTTCAAATCTTGACCCTAAAACAAAAGTTGTTTAGAATTTGATTCTCTACAAGTTTGCTTAAAGGTGCAAATTAAAATTTCAACTAGATTTTGAAATAAAGATTCAAAGTTCGTTTTAATTCAAAAACTCATTTTTCTAACTTATTTTTAAAAGCAAATTTTGATAAACATTTCTAAATTCTTTTCACTTCCAAACAAACTTGTTTATTGACCTAATCAAGCATACTCATGGTATAATTTTATTTAAACAAGCAAATGCATCATTTATGTTTCCTAGTCATGTTACACATGTTTTAAACTAACGTTTCATTATATCACATGTGATTATGAATGCAAAATGATGCTTATGTTCATGATTTGCAGTGCCTAATGCATGCTTAACACCTAGGCTGTTACATTAGCTGCCAACAACACTGAAGATGTCACAGAGATTGCAACACCAGATTCTGAAGCAAGAAAGAGGCCACAGGGTCAGAAGAAGGCAAAATAAGCTCTCAAGCGAGGAGGTGGCGAAGCTTGCATGGAGGCTTTGGACAAGATGTGGGCTAAGAAGGAGGCTTTTGACATGGAGAAAGAGAAAAAGAAAGAGGAGAGGTTCCTGGCTTCACTTGAGCTAGAGAAGAAGCGAGTGTCAGTAGAAGAAAAAAGAGCTGAATCGGACTTGATCAAAGAGGAAAAAGAAATAATGTCAATGGACATGACCTCCCTCACCCCACTGCAGCAGCAGTACTACGAGATGATGCAGTAGAAGATTGTCGCTCGTCGTTTGGCAAATTAGATTTAGTTCGTGTCATTTAATTTGAATAATCAGTAAACATTTGTATTTTTTGTGATTCAGAGAACCTTTTATTTACATATGTTGCTTGCCGTCTAGTATTGTGGCATTGTGATTTAGAGAACCTTTTTTCTACATATATGCAAGCTATTGCATTCTTGTGTGCTAGAGAAGATTTTGTTTGTGTTGGAAACGTGCATGGTACTGTGCTGCATGTGAAAGACCAGATCCTAAATAAATGGTACTGCTAGCTGCTTATTTTCTTGTCTGCTAGCTGATGCTACTGAATGCTACTTGAGTGAAATAAAACAGTATATATCAAGATGAAATAAACAATGCACATGTAAAAAAAGTGTTTATTACACATGTAAAAACAAAAGTGTTTATTACACTTGAGTGAAAACATAAACTAATCCTAACAATTTATTGAAAGTACTATGTAGCTAATATAAATCTGGATGATGGTTCCATTGGTGCTCGATGAGGTCTTCTTTCAACTGGAAATATGTTTCCTTGTCTCTGGTCCTTTTACGTGCATCAATAAATTTAGTAAGTGTTCGAGTAGCCCGGCCACGAGAAGGTTCCACATTTTAACTACCAAAATCGAACCGCTCAGTAGGGTCGACGAATCCTTCATTTTCAACAATCATATTGTGCATGATCACACAAGCCCTCATGATCAATCCAAGCGTCTCTGTGTCCCACAAGCGAGTTGGTCCTCAAACAATGGCGAACCTAGATTGCAGAACCCAAAAGCTCTTTCGACATCCTTCCTCTCTGCTTCTTGTGCTTTGGCAAAATATTTCTTCTCGTTCCCCATAGGTAGAGAGATAGACTTGACTAAAGTAGCCCATGAGGGGTATATACCATCTGCTAGATAATAACTCATAGTATAATTATGACCATTAATGGTGTAGTTCACCTCTGGAGCTCTACCCTCCGCCAGGTTTACAAATAAAGGAGACCGGTGAAGGACATTGATGTCATTACAAGACCCAGGCATTCCAAAAAAGACATGCCATATCCAAAGGTCGTTCGAAGCAACAGCTTCTAAAATGATAGTGGGCTTGTCCACATGCCCCTTGTACTAACCCTGAGATTCTACTGGACAATTCTTCCATGCCCAATGCATACAGTCGATAGACCCTAACATTACAAGAAAACCATTTTGCTCACCGAGTGCCATTAAGCGTGCTGTGTCAGCCTCATTGGGGTATCTCAGGTACTCATCTTCAAATAAATCAACAACTGCAATAACGAACCTATGTAGGCTCTCAAGTGTAGTACTTTCGCCAATGCGAACATACTCAATTGTAGCATCAGCAGGAACCCCATATGTGAGCATACGAAATGCAGCAGCGACTTTTTGGAAGCAACTTAATCCAAGTACATTGGCCGCATTTTTTTGCACAAAGTAATCATCGTGTGACTCAACAGCATTCATTATGCGTACGAAAAGCCCCATACTCATCCTGTACCTGGAGAAAACAAACAAAAGTTCAACAAGTCATATAATAGTTAATTGCATAGTACGGGGCTAATCAAAGGTGAATGAACACCAACCTCCGACGGAATAAATGTTGATCGTATGTCGGATTATCCGCCAAATAATCTTGAAACATCCTTCGATGGTCGCCTTCTCTATCTTGATAAATAACAATGTGTCCAGGGACAGAACCACCATGTCTTCGTTTCTGACCCGAAAACGTTTGCACAATTCAAGCAGATGTGAAGATGAAATAATCATCATCATCTAAAGATGAGTCGTCATCCAATCTCTTTGGAGAAGTGATTTGTAAGCACTCATGACGTCTAATCCGCTTGCGAATTACAATTGTACCAGATCAAACAATCTGTACAGGGTCCTGACCATTCCCAAAACATTGATCTAGGAAGCACCTGGCGAATGGCCAAGGATGGCCGGCCTGCAGATGGTGGCGACCGGCTGGAAGGAGCAGGGCGACCTGGTGACAGCGCGCGAAGAAAACCGTGACTGGCGACGGCGTGCGAAGAGAAAACACGGGGAAAAGAAGGTGTGGGTCCACAATTTTAGTTTTTTGGAAGTGAATTATGAGAAACTATTGGAGATGGGCTTTTTTCCTTTCCCATAATATTTTGGGAGTTGCCAAACTCCATGTTTTGGGAAACGCCATTTGCAAAACTGTTGGAGATGCTCTTAGTCGCCTATTCTCATTTGTAATTCTATTTTCTTTTTTTCATTGTCTAATAAAAGTACAGCAAAGCTCTTGCCACCTCAAAAAAATCTTTTTTTTTGCGAAACCAAAAAAATCTTAAGATAATAACCAAATTCTGGCTTTAGTCATCAATCCACAATTATAAATAGAAAGGCCTAAAAGATAGTAGTCCCATAAGGCTACAAGCAAAGTCAAGAGCCAATCACGGAATTCCCAGTGAAAGTGTCATTGGGCAGTTGCACAGGGTACGCCATGTTGCGGGGCTCTGAACGCTGCTTAGTGCTTGTTGGATGCCGCCCAAACGCCAAATTATTATTTGATGCGCGTGCGCTGCGCGATTTAGCAGTGCACGGACACATGGCTTAAGGGGGAGAGCAGGGACTTAAACTGGATATGGGAGGAGGGGAGGGCGGCGCATGCGTGGTGTGTCAGATCTATTTTGCGGAATATGCATGTGGTATAGAAACTTTAAAATGTGATAACTTTTTTGTCAAGTATCTATTTCTAATTCCATTTACACCATTACGTTTACTATGATGAGATCTACAAAACTAGATCCATGTTGGATATGTTTCGAAACAATTTTTGTGATTATAAAGTTTTGTGGCTAGGAGTATAAAGTTTTAATTGTTGTAGTACAAAATCCTAAAATTTGGAGTGCAAAGTTTCGAATTACAGAGTTTTATTTTAGGTGTATGAAGTTCATAGCACGTCAGTACAAAGTTTGAAATAAGCTAGTATAAAGTTCCTGAATTTAGGTGTAGAGTTTTGAAGTCCCAAAGTTTTAAACATAGCAGTATAAAGTTTATAATGTGATAGTTCAAAGTTTTGAACATAGCATTACAAAAATTGTAATGTGATAATTCAAAGTTTATAAGTTCTAAGTGTAAAGTTTCACTACTGGAAACATCCACTTCTATGACAAAAATCTTAATGACGATTATGAAACCGTCATAGAAGATTTTTATGATGATTTTTTTTCGTTTCGTCATAGATCAGTGGTGACGATCCTTCAACCCTCCCTATCTATGATGAAATCAGGCATCGTCACAAAAAAAATGTCATAGAAGAGCACAGAGTTTCATCATAGATCACTCGCGCAACTCATTTGTGATGGTCTCCTTTAATACTGTGAAGAACAGGGCTTCGTCATTGAACTAATTACACATCTGTGATGAACAATATCCGACGTGTACCTATGGGACCTACAGTCACTCATCCGTGATACTTGCAATTCGTCATAAAAGTCTCCGCTCGATCCCTTCTCCATGCGACGTGTACCTGTGGGACCCTTCTCCATCCTATGTGCACCTGTGAGACCTGCAGTACTCATCCGTGACGCTTGCAATTCGTCATAAAAGTCTCCACCTCAGTCCTTTCTCCATCTGACGTGTACCTGTGGGACCCTTCATCATCCGACCTGTAGGACCCGACGGCTTACATGTCATGTGTACCTGTGGGATTGTTCTTCATCTCCATCCGACCAGTGGAACCCGATGGCCCATCTCCATCCGACCCGTGGGACCCGACGGCTTGCGTGTCACTTGACGCTTGTAATTCATCATAAAAGTCTTTGGCCGGTCCTTCTGCGTCTGACCTGTGGGACTCGACGGCTTACGTGCCATGTGTACCTATGGGACCTTTCTCCATATCCATCCGACCTATGGGACCTGACGGTTTGTGTGTCACTTGTGCCATGTGTGCCGTCAAGGTTTAATTTCTCAAAAAAAAGGTCTGATACCTGGGAGTCGAACACGGAATCTGAACCAAGGATTAGAGCATCTTTACCATTGCGCTAGACGCCTGGCTGCACTGACATCTCTTTGAAGTCGCTGTAGTATCCTATTGGCTGTTTGGATGCCCTATAGGTTGACCTAAATTGGATATGTCCCCTGCAGGTGGAAACAAATCTATGCCTGTTAGACTTGTGGAGGCGACAACGGCGGCGGCGGAGGCGGAGGATCCCCGGTTTGCTGTGGTGGCTCAGGCGTCCTTTTGGTGGCATGGCAGGGCTCTCTCGGTGGAGCGTGGTGGCATTGGCATTCGTGTGATTAGGTGTGTGCTGCGGCAGAGGCAGCTTTTAGCCGAGCCATGCCAATTCATAGAACAAAGGTATGAGTACCTTCTTCTGTGATTATAGAACTCCATTTTCTGTAAATGATAAAGTAAAGAACACATAAAGAAAGGCTATTATGTATGAATTTCAATTGAAATCAATGTTTTTGTCACACAATAATAGAAAACCAAACTGTCCCATAGTATGATATGAACAAATGCATAGATTAGTGCTCTCGAACACTGTATGCTTTGTTCTAATGCTAGTTTTACCATTGTCCACCCAATGGTCGAAACTGTAATGGACTTTACATACTTTTGCTGCAATAGATGGACAGATCCTAGATTCCTAATGGGAGACCATTCTCGCTGACTTTCATTGCAGGAGTTGAAGAGTTCATGGATATGGTTAAACAAAAATACCCGGAGCAAAAGATCCCTTGCCCATGTACACATTGTCTTAGCCAGGTGGTTCAAACTTGGCAGGAGGTGAAGGATGACTTACTTATACATAGAATGTCACCCACATACACCATATGGATTCATCATGGGGAAGAGGCAGATGTGCATGGATCTCATCATGATGGTTGGATTGCAGAGGAGGAACAAAAGGACCACGACGATAACATATTACCAGATTTTGATGATTTAGTTCAAAACCTATTGACATCTGAAGAGCGGGCTGGAATAGTCCCAAAGTTTGAAAGAGTGTTGGATGAGTTGAAGCAATCAGTTTCTTCTGGATCTACCTTCTCAAGATTCTCCTTCCTTGTTAGTTTACTCTATATCAAGCCCCACTATCAAATTAGCAATAGCTATTTTGATGCACTATTGGCGTTGCTATCAGATGCATTCCCTAGTAGCAATGTACCAAAATCATGTGAGGAGGCATGCAAATATATTCAAGAATTGGGACAAGGTTATGCAAGTATCCGTGTGTGCAAGAACAATTGTGTGTTGTTTTGGGGTGATCGTGAGGAACTGCAAGCGTGCCCAAAATACAAAGAGTCTAGATGGGAGGATGTAGATGGTAGCAGGCGGGTTCCTCATAAGGTTTTGAGGCATTTTCCTCTAATACCGAGGTTGCAGAGGATCTTTGCTGCTCGAGGAACAGCAGCGGACGTCGAATGGCACAAGACTAAGCAAGAGAATAATATCGGTGAAATGAGTCATATGGCAGACGGGGAGGCACGGCAAGACTTTGATAGAAAGCACCCACTTTTGCAGATGATCCAAGGAACTTGAGGCTTACCATCACCATAGATGGTTTTAATCCATTTGGTAACTTTAGCTCGACATATAGTATGTGGCTTGTTCTTGTAATGCCTCTGAACCTGCCACCATGGGAATGTGTGAACCCATCGAATTGCTTTATCTCTACTTATCCTGGCCCCAACCTCTCTAGAAAAAGATTTTGATGTATTCTTGGAGCCTCTTATAGAAGAACTAAAAGAACTATGAAAGGGTGTCAACACTTTTCATGTACTATATTGTGATAATAAGAAAGGCTTCACTCTACGCGCTGTCGTGCTCTGGTGCATACACAATTTTCCAGCATCGAGCACTTGTCAGGCCAAACTACAAAAGCTTATTATGCATGTATTTATTGTGACAAAAATCTATTGTCAAGGAGCCTAAGAAAGAAGCTAGGCTACCTTGGACACCGTCGTTAGCTTCCTAGGGATCACCCTTGGAGGAAGAGCTTGCATTTTGATGGAGAAACTGAGAACCGAGATGTGCCAGAAAAGTTCACCTTGTAGGAGGTCCTTGAGGAACTCGAGAAGGTGAAGGATGTCTGCCCAGGTAAGCACGGTGGAAAAAGAAAACGAAAACATAGAGAAGAGCCAGTGATTTATAATCGAAAATCTACTTGGTGGGGGCTGCCGTATTGGAAGGACATGTTGCTGCCACACAATCTTGATGTCATGCACATTGAGAAGAACATATGTGAAAACATTCTTTAGACATTGCTGAAAGTGGAGGGCAAGACAAAAGACACAACAAACGCTAGGCTAGATTTGCATGATATGAACATAAGGCCTCAATATCATGACGTGCAGTAAGGCACCTCACTTAAATTCTTGGAAGCTCACTATGTCATGATGGAAAAATAGAGCAGAATTTCGCAAGTTCCTTAAAGGTGTCAAGTTTCCACATGGTCATGCAGCCATCCTAGCAAAATCCATAAGTGCAGATGGTACCAAGGTAGTTGGCAAGCTGAAAAAAGCATACTTGCCATGTCCTTCTCTAGAGGATCATACTTGCAGGCTTAAGAGGTTTTGTTCCCAAAGAAGTATATGAAGTTGTTTCAAAACTTGGGAACTTCTTCAGGCAACTGTGCAGTAGAACTCTGAGGAAAGAAGTCATGGAAAAGCTAAAATGGGACATCCCATTCATCTTATGCAAGCTTGAGAAGTTTTTTTCACCGACCTTTTTCAATGTTATGGTGCACTTGGCTATCCATCTACCTGATGAGGCACTTCTTAGAGGGCCCATATAGTATGGATGGATGTACCCAATAGAACGGCTACTGGGCTCGTTGAAAATTTTATTAAGGAATAGGGCCAGGCCTGAAGGATCAATTGCGGAGGCTTACTTAGAAAGTGATACATTGGCATTTTGGGAGAGGTTCATGGATGATGTTAAAACAAGATATAACTAGGACAACAATATGTTATATGATGGGCCAGCACCTAGTGAGACCTCTGTTTTCATGCATGGTGTCAAGCCCATTGGCCAGATTAGGATAAAGCCGAAATCAATAAGCTAGCTTGGTATGTGCTTAATAACTGCGATGAGGTTGGACCATATGTGCAGTAAGTATGATTTTGTATATGCCAATTTGTTGTTTCCTACATTACATACCAAATATTACCAATAATAATGCTTATATGTGCTACAGAATATACAGACAAATTTTAGAGGAACAAGGAGCAAGTGATGATGTTGATAGTAGGCTAGTAGCAGAGTTTCCAACGTGGTTTAAGTCTCATGTATGTGATTAGCATATTTTAGTTCTGTTAGGCCGGTCATTGGCAGAATTATACAACAACTTAGTGGTGATGTTGGTTTTATGTTTGTGTGCAGATCAAGGAGCTACGTAGAGAGAAACCAACAGAGGTCAGTGAAGGTTTGTATGCACTGTCATGTGGTCCTGATACCCGAGTTCGAGTCTGTGCAGCTTGCAGTATTAATGGAGTCAAATATAGCACTATTGACTATGAGAAATCCCTGTGTACATTGAACAGTGGTGTCATGATCACCGTCACACATGAAGGCCAATCAATGGAATTTTATGGTGTCCTTAGAGAAGTTATTCAGTTGATGTATAACTCCAGCATACAAAGCCATAGGATAGTGGTTCTTCTGTGCTGTGACTGGTACAATCTAGATGGCACTACAAAGTCTGCAGGCACTGATGATGACAGACATTTCAGATCCGTCAACATTAAATCATTCTGGTACAAGGATGACCCTTTCATTCTCATGACACAGGCAAGGAAGATTTTTTATCTGCAGGACACCTCCTTGGGCAAAGATTGGCGGGTCATGCAAAAGTTCAAACATAGGGATATGTATGATGTGAATGAAATAAAGCCTATAGTGCACCAAGATGATCATTGTTCCGACAATGCGCATGAAGTCCTACTAGTGATGGTGATCAGGTTATGCACGAAGCTAGTCATGATGGAGAAGGCACTATCATTGAAGCCAATTTAGAAGACCTTCTAAGAGATAAGAGGGAAGCAGTTGGCATACTTGAAGGCAGCGAAGATGAAGATGAGGATGAAGATGATACTAGAAACTAGTATTATAGTGACAACAGTAACTGTGGTGGCAGAGATCACATGTCTAGAGGTGACGATGACTCGTATGAGATTTCATGTATAATCTTTGGGAAAACATGTATTCTAAAGCTGTACTTTTCTTTGGATTTCTGGCTTTATATTCTGAACATGTTTGTTGTTATAAACTTGTGCTTCAGCGGACACAAAGGCTTTGTCCGCCAGGGTCAGTACTGCACTATGCAAATTGTCTATTGTGTACATGACTATTCCATTCAACTGCAACTAGTACTTGTTATAGGTTCATATACACTGCATAAGCCATTGACATAAAAGCATTCCTTTCGCACTGCATGCTTCAACCACTACGGCAAGATCATTAATCAGTTCAACCAGCATGCCAAGTACGTATACTGATACAACTAATACATGTCTGGTTTACCAAACCGAGGCACAAAGCAACCCTTGCGTGGTTGCCAATAGTGAATTGAATGCAGGAGGAAAGCCTCTACAATTATTTCACTCCAAAAATATAGTCACAACAGTCAAGGGTCAAATTGAAGAGTGTTGGTATTTTTAACGCACACATATAAATCCGCAAGCGTACGGATACCGTTGTAGCTTTCACCCGGAGGGTTTTAAATATCGTATCCACATGGAAACGTGTGTGGATCGCTAAACAACTAGTTTATCCAAGGGTAGCAATCAAGGTTTAAGATGTCATGGGTAGAGAGGATTCCTATGGTTATGATGCTATGCAAGGCAAGGTTATGATTCAAATGTCCTTCAAATGTTTACTTTGGGACGCCGCTAGACGGGAAAGCACCACTAAGGATAACTCTACTGACGCGACTACGGTCCTACTAATTTAAGAACCTACTCAATTCGGTGTGGACGGGGTTGTCACCTCTCGTAACTACCACACAACCAGAGAATAGGGTGCAAACACAGGTAACCGACAGCCTAAGCACCACGCTTATGCTAACAATTACTACTCTAATTCAAAGCGCTAACAAGAACTAGAGCAATCATAAGAACTATGAACCAATGAACAAAAGAGTAAGATAAATACTTGAATAAAGATCAATTATCAGAAGTATCCCGGATGAAGACTCGGAGAAGCCTGAATTTGTCGAAGTACAAGCTAGAGAGGGAGCACCGACATGCAGGCACCACCTCCAACTCTTTCCTCGCTCTCTATCTCTTTATTTTGCTAAGACTAGATCCTAATGAGGACTAATCTTCTCTTGATGGCTAGCTATGGAGAGGAGATCCATTCGAGGGACCCCTCTCAGCTGATCCCAACTGGAGAAAATGAATTAGGGTTTAAGGAATGCCTCCTTCAGGGGCCAGGGGCCTTACTTATATAGCCCTCTAGGAAGCACCATAGCCATCGGATCAAACTGACCTTGATCTATGATTATTATTCATCCTCAAAGGCGGTGGAGGGGCAATCCGCGAGACTCAACTTGATTTGTTGAGGGGGCAGGGCACCCACCCTAGAGGCCAGGGCGGCCACCCTGGGGGTCTCCTAGGTGGGCCCCACCTCTAGGGTGCCATCTTCCTGAGTCTTCTAGAGTCTTCTTTTGTATACGTAGGTGCGTTTCTCTCTATGTAAATCTGACATGTGGACCTCCTTTGGTTTCTTTTCTGATAACCCCCTGCAGAAACAGACATTCACCAAAACTAGTGGAATTCTATCAGTGTAACCCCTATCTCTAGATGATATTTATATATAAGTCCTTTTTCATGCTAGGTTGACGGTTAAAAATGACACTTATCTACCGTCAATAAAGAGTGAAGAGGAGTTGCTTTTGTAAGCAATTTCTCTTGGTTGGTTTTGCAGAGGCATGCAAGCAGCTAGCTAGAGATGGCTATACTTTTTATTATCTGACAAGAGACCAAATGGACAACGGCGAACTTTCTTGCGTGTGCAATAAAAAATGCAACAGCTATGCCTCCTCCGTTGTGCATTAGATCGAGGCGACACTTATTCAAATGAACTCCTCGCTGCATGGTTCTTGCAAATTCAACAAATTTTATCAAAGACATGAGTTGGGTTCACCATAGATCAAAGCGACTCATGACTACTACCACTACTGATACGTTTTTTGTTCACCAAACCGAGGAACAAAGGTATCCTTGCGTGGTTGCCAAGAGTGAGAAGTGTCCGGCCCGGTCAAATGAACGATGCTTGGACCATCAAGTGCGCATGAAGATAATGGTAAACGTTACTTTGTGAACCAAAATGTTTGCACCATGCAGACCTAGCAATGGCGAGTGGATAGTTGCGGTGAGCTCGGTGCAAGGGTTGACACGATCTGTATTTTGTTGTTTCATCAAAACTATTATTCGGCCTATCAAGGTTTCCTAGTATCAGACTGTCTTAGGCCCTATTTAGATGAACTATGACTAGTTAACCATGGCTAAAAAAGCAAACTAAAAATTAGCCAATTAGTTGTGTTATTAGTCCATACCTATTTGTATCCTGAACTAATTGTTGGGTTCTATAGATTATAACTAGTTGTTAGTCCCTGATAGTTGGGTTCTATGGACTAGGTGGATAGCCCCTGATAGTTGCCAGCATTGTATTTCATTGTTCATCGACTCATAGTGATCTAGAGCATCTATATTTCATAGGTCGGACTATCTTAGGGCCCCAAAATCTCAACAGCTATACACCCACGTCCTCCGATCAGAAAGGGCAAACTTTGATAGTTGCAATGCCCATGGCAATGTGACACCCCCAAGGAGACGCGGCCCAATCTCAATTCAATCGCATTGATGCAGCAGTTACTGATCATCCTCCATCTAGTGTTTGGAACTACCACAACACATTCCTGTACTTAAGTGAAAAAGTTAGTAGTGAACAACTTATTTCGCCTCCCACTTTGTTGTGACATCCATCCACATGACTGTCACCACTTCCTATGGCCTTCGATGAGCCCACTGGTGGCAACATCTAGCATATGTCGCTAGTAGAGCATAACACTGGCATTGTCCCTGGTGCCGCGGTTATCGATGCTGATGGCGCCGCGGTTGCCGATGCTGGTGGTGCCATGGCTGTCGATGCTAATGGCGCCATGGTTGCCGACGAGGATGCCATGCCCATTGCTGCAGCCGATTATAGGTGACCTATGCCATTTGTTTCTAGGGGCTTGGCATCATGGTTCGGCCATTTCGATCCACGGGACGTGCATCGAGCATCGCCCTGTCTGACGGTGCCGAGGACGACCGCTGTGAACAACTTAGCGGTTCATAGGATAATGGAACGCATGGGCTATAGTAAAGTCCATGGCCTTGGACTGCACCACCAAGGGGATGCCAACCTCATCCAGGTGCGAATGCACCACAGGTACTCGAGTCTCGGCACCGACCGTGCCAATGCCTCCAACATCATCCTTGCAGCTAATAATCCCTCTAATGATTCAACCTCGTTTGATGATGAGGGTGCAAGCAATTTGAGTCCTCATGATGATGAGGTCATGCAACCCCTAAGCCCACAGGAGAGCCACATCGAGGTTGTCTTGGATACGGTTATCAGTGAGTTCATGAAGTTACTGACTGAGTATCCCTCCTATTACAAGGAGATGTCCCTACCGAACACAGCGCGCAAGATGTTAGTCCCTATCATGTAGGAGACGTTCAAACAGTTGACATGGTATGATCTGCTAGAGTAGCTGAATAGGAAGATGGAGGCGGTGAGCAAGCTCAAGTACATACTCTTGGAAGATGGGTCTACCTCCTCACCGTATGTCAGGCTGCTCATTGAGCTGGTGGTTGATCCCATTATGAAATGGTCAAAGGAGACATGGATGCCCACCAGGTTCTCATAGCAGGAACAACTGGTACAGTTCTTGCACAACCTACCGCCAGAGTTCCCTCATTCTAGGGAATTCCTACATGATGTAGTGTTGCCCGGAATGTCCGACGCTGCCGACAGGTATGACGCTTCCTGGGAGATTGTTCCAGTTAACATATTTCTATAGCCGTGGATGTCGACTATCGACCAGGACTTGCTATAGCCGATGCTCACCAAGGTGCTGACCGCAGTCCAGAAGTTCCTGTTGAAGTGTATAGGTGAAAACATGCACAAACATTATGACATTGTGCTGCCATGGAAGCAAGCGGCTTGGCCTAACGTTTGGAACGGGTTTGTCAATGGTGTCATCATTCCTTACTATTGGCATTTCTTAGCATCACTACCAAGAATAGAGATAGAATCTATCCCCGGCAATGGTGCTAGAAATGCTTGTTGGTGTTTCTTAACATGATCACCAAGAATGGGGGTTTAGGCCCACCCATGGTAACGGTGTCAGAGACGCCTATTGGCATTATGAAGGACGGATAGGGTTGTCACCACCTGCCGCCTAACACTCAACCGTGGGACATGAAATGCATTCACCCAACCCTATATATTTGGGCACCTCACCCGCATACATAGGAACCACCCAAATCCCCCTAGGTCCCTGACCCTACGGATCGACAAGTAAAAGACTTGGGCGTACCCGAAAGCATGATGAACTACCACCTCAACATAAGTCTAAATCTATTCATGAACACGGTATGAATGATAAAGCACTGAGCCAAGTATGATATGAACATGACATAGGGACTATATTCTAGTTCATATATCATGAATATATCAACATGACTATACTCTAGTTTATAGCACAAACTATATTCATAAGATGAAGACATGGCTATTTGGAGAAAAGATAACTCTTTTATTCTCACCAATTCTTCTCTAAGGAGCCAAGCCCTCCAAGGTAGCTTCTCTACTCCTCTACTACTTCTACTAGACTAACTCTAACCTAAAGAGTGGAGAGGGAGCTCAAGTGAGAGTGTGGTGCGTGTAGTGAGGTGTGTGTGATGAGCCTCCCCCTCCCTCTCTTATATAGGGGCTGCCTAGTCAGTTTGGGGGGAATATTCTCGATCCACCCCTACACCGCTAGCCCCTATTGATGACCAAACCACCATAGCAAGGAGGGCCCAGGAGGTAGAGGGGAGGATGCACCCGTGCCCCTAGTGCGCCCGCACCTGGGTTGGCCTAGCCTGTCCTCTCTTTCGCGTTGTGGGCTTCCTACTAGGTCTGGGCTTCAATGGTGATGTGGGTTGGCCCATATTTTGTTCTCTAGTTGGGCTTATTTCCCTTCTTTGCTAATTATGCCTTCTTGAAAGCACCTTTCTTGTCATGTTTCATCTATTTCTGGCTTCTATTTCTGCAATCATATCAATTCTACTGGTACAAGTGGAAATATGTCAGTAGCAAAGGTATATGTGTGTAGAAGTGTATGTTTCTCTCCTTTTTGGTCTTATGTTGGCAGTATAAATGTGTTGATAATGACCGCCAACAAAATCCTCCAAGCTTACCCTTTACTCATCCTCAAGCAAAAGCTAAGACGTTGGTTGTTGATCAAGAGTTGCTACTATGCCGATTACATTTCAAGGATGCCATGTTTATAACAAAGTTTTATTTAGCAATTTGAATGAATTGACATTTTGTCCCCCCGTTATTATCTTGTTACCTGTGGGGCTTTTTAGCCTTCTCCAAGTCTTGGGTGGTTGCAAGATAGAACAGTTTTAACAGGCCTGCTTATCTTTTATCTTTGATTGACCATCTATCCAAAGGTTTTGAAAGTTTTTTTTGCAAAACAAATTGTAGTTCCTCAAATGATACACTCGATCGCTCAATTGTGTATGTATTCTTCACCAAAGGCTTTTGACTTTGCCTTTCTTTTATCCTACCATCTAAAGGGCTTATGTGGAACTTGGGTAGGTATAAAAGTGGCATACTTGTATCATGTCATGTTGCTAAGTCAAAAACCAGACCATAGGAGAGACTAGTCATACACTTTGATCAAGATTGTGCAAGTATGTGGAATATTTTTTTTCTAAGTTTTGTGTTCTCCAATGTCATGCCTCTCTCTTTTTTGCTTTGAAATTTTTGAAAGGTATGGGCTATCTTTTCTCTCTTTTTTTGGCTCATGCTTCTTTGGCATGGCATCTTTTATTTCTCTTTATTTTTGCATAGCCCAAACTTTCTTCTTGGTGGAATTTGGAGACAGAGGTTCATAACAAGAATGATGGAGTTTTTATTTTGGTGGATGGAAATGTATGTTTTTGCGTAACTCTCAATGTAAGAGTCAGCATTTCTATTTGTGGATGTACGTGAATCTTGATCATGGGTGCATGAAAAGAATCTCAACATTGGTCACAACAATTTCACAAAGCTCACCATAAGTACAAATAGCATATGATTTAAAGGTTTGTATATAAAAAGTTTGTGTCATATGGCTTTGGTAGAAATTTTTTATCATTGAGGAACTTTTGATTTTAGCATTTTGAAAAGTAAAACTCCGGATGTCAAGTCTTTCTTAGAACAAAGTCATAGCAAAGTCTATTGCACTAATCATGTCAAGCAACTACTTAGACTAGATTAAGCTTTTGCAACCCACAAGTTTTAAGTTTTTAGGATAGGCCATTTTTGGCCAATAAACTCACATCTTGGAGAAAAGCTAGACATAGTTGAAATATAAGACAGAGCAACTATTCACCATCTCAACAAGGATTGAACTAACATTTATTCAATACATATATATGGAGTGGAATAAATATTTTTGGTCTTTTTATCTTTTTGCATTTTTATAGGCATGGTAAATAAATATGCAAAGAAAGAAAACAAATGCAAGAAAATAAATATGCAATGCATAATACCTGTGCGGAGCCCTTCCCCAAGCTAGCTCAAGGCCAGTGGTCCGAGGTTGCTTGATGAAGCCTCCAGGGTAAGTACATTATTTTATATTTTGTTTTTAATTTGTAGTTTTTATCCTTGTTTTATACTTAGCAGTTTTGGAACAGTGATCAAACTAAATAGTTGTCTAATTTGATCAAGGTAGACAAGTCAACCTGAGCACCCTGCTTAATTTGAAAAGTTTATGAAAATATGATTGCTACAAATCATATTTTCAAACCAAGGCATACTATCATAAACAAGAGTTTATTTGAAAGGTAAATATTTTTATGACTTTGGTTTATCATTTAAAGTTTACATTTGGCAAGTTTTAGAAAAATGATCAAATGTGACATTTAATCAAGGTAGGTGTCGACGAAATGTGGTCAGCAGTCTACCTAGGGATATGCCCAAGGTAGTAGATTGTCGGCAGATAGGTGTGCAAACTACGAACTAGATGGTGACGCAAGACAAACACAAGGATTTATCCAGGTTCGGCCACCGTGAGGGCGTAATACCTACGTCCTACGTCAGATTGTATTGCTCTATATGGAGAGGTGTAATGTGTTCCTTTGAGGGGGTCCCTGCCCGCCTTATATAGTCTAAGGGGCAGGGTTACAAATTTGGAAAACTAATCATAGTCAATTACAATTGCCATAGCTGGATGGATAAGGATTTCTATTCTTACCGACCAGGATCTTGCTTGATTTCTAAGTTTGCTTTCCTTCCTTGCACGGGACGCCGAGCAGATCAACTGGGTCGTGCGTCATCCTTCTCATGAGCCGGGCCCACACTGGTCTAGGCCAGCCCAAGTCTAGCGTAGGGGTATAGGGGTTAATACCCCCCACAACTAGTCCCTGAGCACTATACATTGTGATGCAACACACCATCTTGACCTTCTCTGAACAGTGAGGCTTGAGTTCTTGACCAGTCAAAACGCCATCTGAATAGTTGTTGCAGGCCTCCGATCAGCTTGAAATACAATCGACCACCATTGTCATCGGAAAAGTAGATTGTCCAAAGAATGTATGGTGCTCTTGGGAAAAAGAAAAAGATTTCCTTCCTGGTGAAGTGTGACCACTTGTATTTCTAAAAAGAAATATAAGCAGGGTAAACAAAGCGTAGGGGTCAAAAAAATAAGCATATTCACCGCAAGGTGAAGTGTGCCCACTTAGTCCCCAAGCCAGGTAATAGGTGGTGTAGACACATGGTGCCAGGGTATAAAATGAACCTTCTTAGAAACTTGATATTGAGATGCACCAACAGGTGCATCGTACCGATGTAGTCCCTGAACTTGCTGGAAGGCATAATATAAGCCTAGTAGCAAGGTCTAAAAAAGCGATGATCTCTCAACTGTATGCGAGTCAAATTTCACATGTAGCCGAGGAAACTAGACCTCAAGCTGTGGTCGGGGAATGGTCGAAACAGTTCCGAGCATAGCATAAGTCGTGATCGACGAGTCCCCGAGCATAGTCAGAGAGTGATCAACGAGTTCCCGAGCATGATTGGGAAGAGGATCATGCTCGGTGATCTGAGATAGACTGTAGTCATCAGACCAGTCCCCGAGCGTCATGTATCTCCAACACCTTTTTCTCTATCATATTTTGTGTCTCCTCTTATTTTTGCCTGACCCGTTGTCTCGGAAGTCTGCCTGATGTGACGTTGCAGTCATGCTTCTGTCTTGTCAATTACACTATGGGTTGGCATCTGTGAAGACGCGTCAGCATGGGCCCTCCCACGTTGTAACCGAGGGAGCACATTTACTTGCACGGGTGCTGATAAAAAAGTGGAAACTGTAAGGCTCGTGCCACGTTTCGCACGCACGATCCCCAAATATCTCGGGGAGGTGGAACGGCGCGGTTAATGGGATAAATAGCCGCTATGTGGTCATTCCCCATTTACGCCCAATAGTCACCTTTACAAACAAATCGCCTTCCTCTTCCAGCCCGCATTCCCTATTCCGACTCCGCGGCCACCATTAGCACACCTCGCCGCCGCTAGAAGCAACGCACTCTCTGTCTGCCAGCTGAGCCAAACAAAAAGGCGAGAGAGGTAGAGGATGGCCAAGACTGAGGCGCAAAAAAGGGCCGAGGTGATAAGGAAGGAGTGGTGGAAGTCGAAGTCCACTGAATCGTCCATCAACAAGCTCGTTGGCCTGGGGGTGCTCCATGACAAGGAGCTCGGAGGCTAGAGAGCGTCGGACTCGGAAAGCTTCGTCGATCCCCAACCCGGTGAGATCGTTGTATTCGAGGATTTCTTCAAGAGGGGATTTGGGGTTCCTATTCATCCTTTCCTCCAAGGTCTTTGCCTTTACTATGAGATTGGAATTTGCAATCTGCATCCCAACTCAATCCTTCTCATCTCCACCTTCATTCATCTCTACGAAGCTTCTAGTGGATTTTCGCCACATTTTTATCTCTTTCATTACATGTTCTATCTTCGAAAGAAGGGGTCTAAGGGGGATCTCAGATCGTCAGCAGAGTGTACCTGACAGTCCATGACAGAATGAAGTTGTCACACCCATTTTTAAGGACAAAAATAGGATGTATAAAAGACTCATGTGCACCCCAGGAAACAGTCGCACACATAAGTTGACAAATTACAAAGTATCATCACAGTGCTTATTACATAACGAGTAAGTATTTAAGACATAGTCTTGAACGATAGATAATAATAACTAATAATAATTCTTCAGCGGAAACTCCACACAGGGACACGGTTGACTGGTTGACATCAAGACTAGTACTCATTCCGATAATCTTCCTCATTATCTTCATCTGTTATGATGGAAATAGCAAGGGTGAGTCCATGTCGAACTCAACAAATATAACACAGGGTTCATGAGGCTCAAAAAGGCTAGACACTGTTTAACTGCATTTAGCTTTTAATCATATATTAGCAATTGAGTAGCATCAAGATAAACCACTTCCCATTAAAGAACCAATGATCAATTGTAATAAGGATAATGAATAGCATTAACATGAGCATAATAATAATCAACAATAATTAAGCATGATATAACAGTTATGATCAACTATTCCATAAGAATCCCCAAGGCCGCTCGTATCCGTGAGCACGGCTAGTATACCAGTTTTTAACTCTGCGCAGAGGTGTACACTTTCACTGTAAGTCATGATTTCCAAATGAGTGGGGAGATCAAGCCCAAACACCCAAAAACCATATAAAGCCACTCAAGAGTTCGTCTAACAAGTTAGGGCCATTAGATTTCACTCGGCAGGCAGATGTAGAACCCCCCTTCCCTGTGGCACAACAACCGCAGCCTATACACACTAGGCCAGGGGCTCGCACTACACCCAAAGTGTCAAGCCATTCTTACGCCATTTAAGGTAACCACTAACAAGCTAGAAAAGGTCTCTTGAACAACTAAAGCCAGAGCCATATAGCCCTCACAGCTGTACTGTATATCCCGGTTATCACTTACAGATAAGTCCTTAAGGAGAGAAACCAGAGCATCAAAATAATACACAAGCTCTAGCCCCCTTTTAACAACAATGAAATCATCTTAATAGTTGATTGCTTAATCCATTAATCAAATTACAAGATCATTGTTCTTAGTTTAAGCACTAGCAATAGCTACCCATATGCATACCCAAGGTTGACAAGGAATCAAGACATCAAACACTAAGTTATAATCTCTAAGGTTGTCAAGGTAAGCACATGCATATGTATGATCATTTTGATGAATAGGTAGCAAGGATAGTCCTGTGTTATACTTGCCTTGATCAAAGCTCTCCAAATGATACTGCTGACTTGGCTCAAAGTAATACTCCGAATCGTCCAAGTACTGCTCACCTTCTATACTCAATCATCAATCAACAACATACATGCATCCAATCAAACATACACGAAGCAAACAAATAGATATAATTAGAACAGTACACCAACAGTAGCAAAACAGTAATAAAAGTTTATAAAACTCTTCTACACGTTTCTACGATCACACAGACGCAAAGATCACCAAAATCGGAGTTAAAACGTAAAAGTTATGAATTTTCTAAGATTTCCTATAGATAAATAAATACTTAATTATAAACTCGAAAAATAAATTATCAAAACTAACTGTAAAACTATACTAACATGTAGAATTCGCAAATACGAACCTAACGCAATTTGAACGGATCAAATCGGAGTTAAAACGAAGATTTTATGACCAAAACAGTTCTAGTGGCAAATCTGTAAATACCTGAAAACGTATTTTTGAATAAACCGGAAGAGAATACGCTTTCAAAACGCGAAAACGTATTTTCAGCAATACGCTATGGACCGCGGGTTGATTCCCAGAAACCCGAGGGTCTCTTTAACAAGATTACCACCGAAAGGATATGATCTAATCTCGAGCGTTGATTTCGAATCGAACGGCTCACGATCACCAGCAACTACACAGTGCAAAGTCCGGCCTTCTTCCTCCAATCTGGCCGCCGGCTCCTCCGTTACCACCATGGCCACCTCGCCGGACTTCTTCGGCCCCGACTACTCCGACCACCGCTCACCCCACTACTAACTCCAATCGGTGGAGAAACTCCACGCGATCTCATCTACTCGATAAAAACTAACCACGGTAGCCCAAGCTCTACCCGCGACGAGAAGAGGGCGGCGGCGCCATTGCCGACCGACGGTGACCTTCAAAATCGTGGTAGATTGCACAAGAATACAAAAGAAGCACATGGGAAGGAAGAGGAGGAGCTAACAAACTCACCTAGGCGAAGAATTTGGCCTCCAATCGACCCGAAGGTCTCAACCGCGCCCACCAAAACCCGCCGGCCAAGCTCTAACCCTAGAGCTCTAAAACCCGTGGCAACCCTAACTTTTTAGTTGAAAAACGGAAACTAGAGGTACCCGGCTATCCTTTTATAAGGCCACATCCCCTATCTTACTAGGAAACCGAAGATTTGCGATCGAAGTCGGTTGAACGAACGAACTTCGAGTCCTACTTGGCTACGGCTGGAGGAGGAAGATACGACCGACAGGTGGGGCCCATCGATCAGCGACTCAAGGGAAAGGAAGCGGCTGCTGCGGGCTCGACCGGCTTGGGCCGCGGCAGTGTCGCCGGGCCGGCCCACCAACACGGGTGCGGGGGAAGAAAAACAGCTCGGCTGGTTCGGCCCACCGCGCGAAAAATAACAGGCCGGCCCTGGTGATTCTCCAGGCCGCCACAGCAGGTAAGCTTCTTCTTTTTTTTTTATTTACTTGCTTTCAAAAATATTTAAAATACATTCTAATCCAAAATAAAATAAAACAAATCCACACCACACAATAACAATAAAAATATATGCAACAGCATGAATGCAACACAAAATTTATTTTACTATTATTTTAAATTGGCCATTATTTTATTATCTACATTATTCCAATTTTTTTTTTATCTCTAAAATTTGGGTGTTACAAATTCTACCCCCCTTAAAAGAATCTCGTCCTCGAGATTGGATTGCTTACTCAAACAACTGCGGATATGATTTCCTCAATTCATCCTCTCTTTCCCAAGTTGCCTCTGCCTCTGAATACCGATTCCACTGTACTTTGCACATCTTAATAATCCGACTTCGAGTAACTCTCTCAGCCGTTTCTAAAATCTTGATCGGAAACTCTTCATATGTAAGATCTTCCTTAACAGTCAACTCTTCTAAAGGTATCTGCTCCTCAGGCACACGCAAACACTTCTTAAGTTGTGAAACATGGAACACATCATGTACTCCAGATAAATTCTCAGGCAACTCTAATTGGTAAGCAACTTCCCCACGTCTAGCAATAACTTTAAATGGTCCAACATACCTTGGTGCTAGTTTACCTTTCATGTTAAATCTCTTCACACTTCTCATAGGTGACACCTTCAAATAGACATAATCACCTACCTCAAAAACTAAATCTCTTCTTCTATTGTCAGCATAACTCTTCTGACGAGACTGTGCTACTCTCAAATTCTCACGAATCACTCGCACTTGATCTTCTGCGTTTCTAAGAACATCTGTACCAAACACCTGAGATTCACCTGTCTGATCCCAAAACAATGGAGTTCTACACTTACGTCCATACAAAGCTTCAAACGGTGCCATCTTGAGACTCTGTTGATAACTATTATTGTAAGAAAATTCTGCATAAGGCAAACTCTTATCCCAACTAGTTCCATATTGCAATGCACAGGCTCTCAACATATCCTCTAATACCTGGTTGGTCCTTTCAGTCTGTCCATCTGTCTGTGGATGATATGCTGTACTAAAATTCAATTTTGTTCCCAATGATTCATGCACAGCTTTCCAAAAATGCGACGTAAACTGCGATCCTCGATCAGATACAATCTTCTTTGGTACTCCATGCAAACAGACTATTCTCTCCATATACAACTCCGCCAATTTTGGTCCATGGTAAGTAGTCTTTACTGGTATAAAATGAGCAACTTTAGTTAACCGATCTACTATCACCCAAATAGAATCATAACCTCTCTGAGTACGCGGTAACCCTACTATAAAATCCATACCAACTTCCTCCCACTTCCATTCAGGAATCTTCATTGGTTGTAACAATCCAGCAGGTCTCTGATGCTCTGCTTTCACCCTCTGACAAGTGTCACACAATGCCACATACTCAGCCACATCTCGCTTTAATCCAACCCACCAATATTTCTGTTTCAGATCCAAATACATCTTAGTACTACCAGGATGAATAGAATAAGCTGACTCATGAGCTTCGCGAAGAATTGCTTGTCTAACAGTTTGATCCTCAGGTACACACAGCCTCTTTCCGAACCACAAAATTCCATTATCATCCATTCGAAAGCCTGGTGACTTACCAATCACTATATCTTCCGCTATCTTCTTTAGTTTCTCATCCTTCAACTGGCCCTTGTAAATTTCTTGCTCTAAGGTAGGCTCTATCACTAATTCTATTGTATTAGTAACAATTCCCAAATTCAAATATTCAAATTCAGCACATAACTCACTAGTCATAGACAACGTTCTTATCTCATTGGCATAACTCTTCCTACTAAGAGCATCAGCTACTACATTAGCCTTACCAGGATGATAGTGTATCTCAATATCATAATCCTTAATCAACTCCAACCATCTGCGTTGCCTCAAATTCAGATCTGACTGAGTGAAAATATACTTCAAACTCTTATGATCAGTGTATATATCACTCTTATGTCCAATCAAATAATGTCTCCAAATCTTTAAAGCATGAACTACAGCTGCTAATTCCAAATCATGTGTAGGATAATTCAACTCATGCTTTCTTAACTGCCTGGATGCATAAGCCACAACTCTGCCTTCTTGTATAAGAACACATCCCAAACCTTGACGAGAAGCATCACAATAAATAGAAAACTTCTTACTCAAATCTGGCAAAACCAAAACAGGCGCTGTAGTCAACCTCTTTTTCAACTCCTCAAAACTAGCTTGACATTTATCTGACCACACAAACTTGGCATTCTTCTCTAACAGAGATGTCATAGGTTTAGCAAGTTTAGAAAACCCTTCAATGAACCGTCTATAATATCCAGCTAATCCCAAGAAACTACGAATCTCGCTAACATCAATAGGTGGTTTCCAATTCAATACATCCTTTACCTTGCCTGGATCCACTGATATACCTCCATTAGAAACAATATGACCAAGAAAAGAAACTTCCTTCAACCAAAACTCACATTTACTTCGCTTCGCATACAATTTATGCTCTCTAAGCTTCTGCAATACCAACCTCAAATGTTCAGCATGCTCTACCTCTGTCTTGGAAAATACCAGTATATCATCAATAAACACTACCACAAACTTATCCAAGTATTCCATGAACACCTTATTCATCATGTACATAAAGTATGCAGGTGCATTGGTCAATCCAAACGACATAACAGTATACTCATACAATCCATACCTTGTAGTAAAAGCTGTCTTTGGAATATCAGAGGCACGAATCTTCAACTGATGATATCCAGAACGTAAATCAATCTTAGAGAACACACAAGCACCTCTCAACTGATCAAACAAGTCATCAATCCTGGGCAAAGGATACTTATTCTTGATAGTTACTTCATTTAGTGACCGATAATCAACACACATCCTCTGACCACCATCTTTCTTATCAACAAAAATAACTGGTGCTCCCCAAGGTGATGAACTAGGTCGAATAAAACCTTTTTCTTGTAATTCTTTAATTTGTTTCTTAAGTTCTTCTAATTCATCTACTCCCATCCTATATGGTCGTTTGGCTATAGGTGCAGTTCCAGGTAATAATTCAATAAGAAATTCAATGTCTCGGTCAGGTGGCATACCTGGCAATTCATCAGGGAAGACATCCGGAAATTCCTCAATCACTGAATTCTCCTTAATAGTATCTTCAATCTGATTCACCACCGCGGTTGGTTGCTTCTGCATTGCTACATCCACATTGATTTTATCTCCATTAGGCGCAGTCACAACTACCACTTTCTGCTGACACTGAATCTCTGCCTGATTTTGCATCATCCAGTCCATACCCAATATCACATCAATCCCAGATGTTCTCAACACTATAGGAGTTATCTTAAACTCTACCCCCCTTAATACCATACTAATCGGAAGACAACGATTACTGGTTTGCATGGTACCTCCAGGTGAATTTACTAAGAGAGGTTCTTTCATAGCTAGCATGGGTATACTATGCATTTTAACAAAAATATTGGATATGAATGTATGAGATGCTCCAGAGTCAAAAAGAACAGTTGCGGGAGTGGAATGTACATTGAACGTACCAATCATAACTTCTGGTGCATTATGAGCTGTATCAGAAGACACGTGATTCACCCTTCCAGCACCGGATTGCCTCTGGTTGCTCTTCTGGCTCTGAGGAGTCTGTTGGTTCTGCTTCTCAGGACAATTATAAGACAAATGACCCTCTTTACCACAGACAAAACATCTAATAGGAGTGCTGGGAGTACTATTCTTTATGGGGGTAGCATTGGGATTTCCGGTGCGAGGAGTCTGTTGCCCAGTCTGCTGATACTGTTGACGCTGTGGATATGATGAACGCTGTTGCGACTGATTGTTTTGCCAATTTTGTGACCACCTCTGATTTGAATTGCGATTCCACTGGCTAACCGGTCCCTGAAACTTCTGATGAAAACCATGCTGAGAATTTGTGCGTTGACGGTTGTTGCTTCCTGAGCCTTGCACCTTCATTTTCCTCTTCCTGTCCATCTCTCTGCGCTCATTATCAAGCACAATAGCTTTGTTCACAAGCTCTTGAAAACTAGCATAGTTATTCCCCTTCAGTTGCAAGCGAAGATCATAATATATTCCCTTCAAGAAAAGACGCTGCTTGTCTGCATCTTCCCTAACTTCATTGGGAGCATAGCGAGCCAACTGGGTAAATCTATCATGATATTCACTAACACTCATCTGTCCCATCCTAAGGTTTCTGAATTCTTCCTGCTTCAGCTCAATTATACCTTCAGGAATATGACGAGCTTGAAAATCTCTAACAAACTCATTCCAAGTGATAGGAGGAGCATTGTCAGGGCGTGCAGCTTGATACGACTCCCACCAAGTCTGAGCTGTCCCTTGTAACTGACCAGATGCATACAACACCTTTTCCATATCATTGCATTGAGCTATATTCAGCTGTTTCTCCACTGCCCTCACCCAATCATCTGCCTCTAAAGGATCAGCAGCATGAGAAAACACTGGAGGGCGTCCCTTTAAAAATTCTCCACGCTTATCCCTCACTTGCACAGGTGGTGGTCCTCCAACAGGGGGATTGTTCTGCATGTGCTGCATAAACATCTGCATCATCTGATTCTGAGTTTGCATGAGTTCCTCCATAGTAATGGGTATGTTAGCACCTCCACGACCTCTGCCACGACCTCTGCCTGACATCTGTTTCCAAAAACACAGAAATTGAAATTCAGTACGATCCGAGATGATGTATTCAATAGATAAGCAAAATCTGATTTCTCTGGACAAGCTCCAATTTCAGCAACTCAGTAAAACTGTCATATCTCGAGCTACAGACGTCCAATTCAGATGATCTTTACATGGTTGGAAAGCTTATAAAATTATCTACAACTCGTATTCACAACACTTTTTCTGATTCTGTCAATAAATTGGTCAAAAACTGAACTTAACAGAAACTGTTCCAGATTTCCAGACTGTGCAGTAACTCCAACTTGAAACAGGTATATCTCTTAACTCATAATAGATATTAAGGTGATTCTTGTGGGATTGGAAAGATATAGAAGTCTAATTATTCCCAGTATAATTTCTTAAATTTCTCATGAACGGATTTTAAGTTATTTCTAAAACATCCCAGACTGATCCAATAATCAGCAAAGGACAGAACTAAATTAACCTCATATTCAACTAATATACCTTGATCAAACTTAATATTCTTAACCATGGAATTTGTAGGCATGTCTACAAAACTCCAGCACACATTACAAAGATCCAAATCACACATTATCATAATAACAATCCATCAATCACACAATTGTTCACACCACAAACTGACTCTTAAAACAAACCAAACTTAAAATTAACTCACAACTACTATCGTTCCTATTACATAGGGATTTTTCCTATTGCCTAATTAAGCTTCTCATAAATCTTGGGACGACCTAACTCCGCCCTTAATTGGTCAATCTCCTTGTAAGCTTGCTCCTTAAGTTCTTTTTCCTTTAGCAACTCATCCTTCAAATCCACCTCATGGAGAGCCAATTCACGAGCTAACCCCACCGTAGCTTGTAAAGTCAAGGAGGAATCATCTGCAGGCGGCACGGTCCAAATTCCCTTGTCATGCAAGAAACAAGGAAAATGCCGAAGTGCACCCTTTAACGTCTTGTCCGAGCGTAGACCATGGTAGTAAACAAATGCATTGAAAGCGACATCCTCCATGCTTGTCTCCACAGTTGCCCGGCTCACTCGGGTAATGAACTTTGACTCCACCTTAGGCTCCTTAGTGGTAGGATCCCTTTTCTTAACCCATAACTCCGTTTCCCAATAGGAATCCATCCATGGATGACTATACTCTGCACTACGATACTCCAGCGTAGCTTCCCAGTCGTAGTAGTAGTTGTCCAGGGTTCTTGTCAACATATCATGGAAGAAAGCATCAGCCTTAGGAACCATGATATGAAACTTCGTAGTCCACCCCATAACTACATCCTCCATAGGCGTATCACCAACTCTTGATTCAGCATCGGATAGCTCTTGATCACCATCTTCATACTGCTCCTGAGGTTTAAAACGGGCAACATATTGTGCAGCTGACAAACGGGGATAAGGAGGCATCTACAAGATTTAGACATAGATTAGGTAGAATCAATGTATTTTCGCAATAGAATAAAGTAGAGGGAGCATAAAACTTTAGTAATTAACAAGGTGAAAGACGAAGCATGAATTAAGTGAGGTATGGATGCTATCAACGACCATTCTAACTAGGCTTGCGTCCTACAGTCAACACGGCTCTGATACCAATCTGTCACACCCATTTTTAAGGACAAAAATAGGATGTATAAAAGACTCATGTGCACCCCAGGAAACAGTCGCACACATAAGTTGACAAATTACAAAGTATCATCACAGTGCTTATTACATAACGAGTAAGTATTTAAGACATAGTCTTGAACGATAGATAATAATAACTAATAATAATTCTTCAGCGGAAACTCCACACAGGGACACAGTTGACTGGTTGACATCAAGACTAGTACTCATTCCGATAATCTTCCTCATTATCTTCATCTGTTATGATGGAAATAGCAAGGGTGAGTCCATGTCGAACTCAACAAATATAACACAGGGTTCATGAGGCTCAAAAAGGCTAGACACTGTTTAACTGCATTTAGCTTTTAATCATATATTAGCAATTGAGTAGCATCAAGATAAACCACTTCCCATTAAAGAACCAATGATCAATTGTAATAAGGATAATGAATAGCATTAACATGAGCATAATAATAATCAACAATAATTAAGCATGATATAACAGTTATGATCAACTATTCCATAAGAATCCCCAAGGCCGCTCGTATCCGTGAGCACGGCTAGTATACCAGTTTTTAACTCTGCGCAGAGGTGTACACTTTCACTGTAAGTCATGATTTCCAAATGAGTGGGGAGATCAAGCCCAAACACCCAAAAACCATATAAAGCCACTCAAGAGTTCGTCTAACAAGTTAGGGCCATTAGATTTCACTCGGCAGGCAGATGTAGAACCCCCCTTCCCTGTGGCACAACAACCGCAGCCTATACACACTAGGCCAGGGGCTCGCACTACACCCAAAGTGTCAAGCCATTCTTACGCCATTTAAGGTAACCACTAACAAGCTAGAAAAGGTCTCTTGAACAACTAAAGCCAGAGCCATATAGCCCTCACAGCTGTACTGTATATCCCGGTTATCACTTACAGATAAGTCCTTAAGGAGAGAAACCAGAGCATCAAAATAATACACAAGCTCTAGCCCCCTTTTAACAACAATGAAATCATCTTAATAGTTGATTGCTTAATCCATTAATCAAATTACAAGATCATTGTTCTTAGTTTAAGCACTAGCAATAGCTACCCATATGCATACCCAAGGTTGACAAGGAATCAAGACATCAAACACTAAGTTATAATCTCTAAGGTTGTCAAGGTAAGCACATGCATATGTATGATCATTTTGATGAATAGGTAGCAAGGATAGTCCTGTGTTATACTTGCCTTGATCAAAGCTCTCCAAATGATACTGCTGACTTGGCTCAAAGTAATACTCCGAATCGTCCAAGTACTGCTCACCTTCTATACTCAATCATCAATCAACAACATACATGCATCCAATCAAACATACACGAAGCAAACAAATAGATATAATTAGAACAGTACACCAACAGTAGCAAAACAGTAATAAAAGTTTATAAAACTCTTCTACACGTTTCTACGATCACACAGACGCAAAGATCACCAAAATCGGAGTTAAAACGTAAAAGTTATGAATTTTCTAAGATTTCCTATAGATAAATAAATACTTAATTATAAACTCGAAAAATAAATTATCAAAACTAACTGTAAAACTATACTAACATGTAGAATTCGCAAATACGAACCTAACGCAATTTGAACGGATCAAATCGGAGTTAAAACGAAGATTTTATGACCAAAACAGTTCTAGTGGCAAATCTGTAAATACCTGAAAACGTATTTTTGAATAAACCGGAAGAGAATACGCTTTCAAAACGTGAAAACGTATTTTCAGCAATACGCTATGGACCGCGGGTTGATTCCCAGAAACCCGAGGGTCTCTTTAACAAGATTACCACCGAAAGGATATGATCTAATCTCGAGCGTTGATTTCGAATCGAACGGCTCACGATCACCAGCAACTACACAGTGCAAAGTCCGGCCTTCTTCCTCCAATCCGGCCGCCGGCTCCTCCGTTACCACCATGGCCACCTCGCCGGACTTCTTCGGCCCCGACTACTCCGACCACCGCTCACCCCACTACTAACTCCAATCGGTGGAGAAACTCCACGCGATCTCATCTACTCGATAAAAACTAACCACGGTAGCCCAAGCTCTACCCGCGACGAGAAGAGGGCGGCGGCGCCATTGCCGACCGACGGTGACCTTCAAAATCGTGGTAGATTGCACAAGAATACAAAAGAAGCACATGGGAAGGAAGAGGAGGAGCTAACAAACTCACCTAGGCGAAGAATTTGGCCTCCAATCGACCCGAAGGTCTCAACCGCGCCCACCAAAACCCGCCGGCCAAGCTCTAACCCTAGAGCTCTAAAACCCGTGGCAACCCTAACTTTTTAGTTGAAAAACGGAAACTAGAGGTACCCGGCTATCCTTTTATAAGGCCACATCCCCTATCTTACTAGGAAACCGAAGATTTGCGATCGAAGTCGGTTGAACGAACGAACTTCGAGTCCTACTTGGCTACGGCTGGAGGAGGAAGATACGACCGACAGGTGGGGCCCATCGATCAGCGACTCAAGGGAAAGGAAGCGGCTGCTGCGGGCTCGACCGGCTTGGGCCGCGGCAGTGTCGCCGGGCCGGCCCACCAACACGGGTGCGGGGGAAGAAAAACAGCTCGGCTGGTTCGGCCCACCGCGCGAAAAATAACAGGCCGGCCCTGGTGATTCTCCAGGCCGCCACAGCAGGTAAGCTTCTTCTTTTTTTTTTATTTACTTGCTTTCAAAAATATTTAAAATACATTCTAATCCAAAATAAAATAAAACAAATCCACACCACACAATAACAATAAAAATATATGCAACAGCATGAATGCAACACAAAATTTATTTTACTATTATTTTAAATTGGCCATTATTTTATTATCTACATTATTCCAATTTTTTTTATCTCTAAAATTTGGGTGTTACAGAAGTTTGAGTACCTCAGCTTCCCCTGGAATACCTCCCTTGGTGATTGGTACAAGAAATTGTTCTACATCCGAGAAGAGCCCAACACGCCACCCTTTGTGATGTTGGCTACACCCCGGAGAAGAGAGTCAGCTGGAATGAGAGACCGGAGTATACCGGGCAGGTGAGGGAGTTTGTGGCACTGCTCTCGTGGAACCATCTGGATAGACCAGCCATAGCTAGGAGCTTCATTAGCCGGCGAGTGCAGCCTTGCCAAAAGAGGGTGTATGCTGGCTACGAGTACCAAGGCTCAGCCTACTAGACCAGAATGCGTCCAAATTGGCTGCACGAGGACGAGATCAAGCAGAGGATTGCGGAGCTGTTCAACCTAGCAGACCTGTCGTACCATCCTTTGAGCGTCATCGTGCACGCGTACAAGCTCATTTGACCAGCTTTGAAGGTTTCTCTAGCATCTGTCTTTTGTGTCGATCATATAGTTGATAAAAAAACATCTGTTGTAATCCCTGTTGTCCTTGTGGTGTTAGGTGCATGACGTTGGAAGGCACTTGCTGTACATGTCCCTAGCGCTCGGGATGGACCACCCGAGGAGTGTGGAGCCCCCACCGTGAAACGTGCAGCAATGCTACGCTCACGTCGATGACAACAAGGAGGGAGACGGAGCACCAAGCACCGGGACAAACACCAGGAGCAGGACGGCTGATAAGCACCCAGTCGCCCCCAAACACTCAAAGAAGAGGCCTGGGAGCTCAGAAATCATGGGGGTGCCAGAGAATCCGACCAGCAAGCGTCGTCGGATGATAAAAAACTGGTTGGATGAAGACAAAGAAGAAAACCCGTCCACCGATCTGCTCATTCCTCGTTGGAGGAAGGGCGCAGAGCAGACAAGCTAGGAGGGGTCATCGAAATCAGCAATGGCACCATCGCTAGGAATGCCGATGGCATCCACTGCAGCTGCATCACCTGTGCCGCCACCAAGTGAGGGTGGCCAGAGCTCGTCTGTCCAGCAAGGGAGCCGAGGGCGACCGTGTCAGCGCGCATTCTCAGCCGCACATCACCAGATGGACATGTAAGTATCTGCATACTTCAGTAAGCATTAGTAGTAAAGGCAGATAGTAATAAGCATCATCAACTATGCTTTTATCAAATTGTAGCCCGGTGTCGATGGAGATCCCTGAGCAACTCACCACCGGTGGGAGGCCATCATCGACTGCCACGATAGCAACCAGCGAGCAGAGGACATCCGAACAGGTGCCTCTTGAGGCACCGGTCGTGGAACATGCAGCAATGGAGGAGAGGCGAGTCCTCGAGCCCGGACAAGAAACACCAGAGCAATTTGTGGCCAACCCAAGCACACAGGAGGGTGTTGTACCCGACGCCGCAGCTCGGGGGAAAACTCCGTTGGTGTTGTCAGAGCCCAGGAGCAGCCTAGGGCATGCTGATGCCGGGGCTAGCCAACGACAGGAGGACCGAAGCTGGCCAGCAGCAAGAACAGCCTAGGACTGCCGATGCCGTGGAGTTTAATGACGACGACGTCCTTGAGGAGATTCAGGGGCATCCCCAGGACGGTCACCAACACATGTATGTATGCTGTCAACGTGGGGATCACTATATCTACCATGAGGAAATCCCCATAATTAACGAGACAAAAAACATCGAGCTGGTGGCGAAGCGGCTTATAGCCAAAGTATAGGTAAGTTGTCGTCTTGTGCATTCTTAGACCAGTATCATGATGCATTTGCTTGAACGATACTGTGTTCGCCTTGCAGGATATCGTGAAGATGGTGAAGTACCGTAAGCGGTGCTTTGACCAAATTGAACCAACGTTCAACGAGAACAAGGAGCTGGCAGTCGAGGTAGATCGGCTGTGTAAAAAGCTCGAGGCCGCCGAGAAGGAGAAAATAGAGCTGGAGGCATCTCGACGCAACACCATCACCTAGTTCATCCAGAAAGAGCATGAGAGGACGGGCAAGTTGTCTAGTCGTGTCTCCCTGAGCACTAAAAAGTGTTGTTGATACATATTCTTGTACTGACCAGCCTGTCTGCAGGCCTGGCGAATGAAATGGCTTGTCTTCGAGAAGACAACTCACGCTTGGTCGGAGAGTGCACCCGATTGACAGCAGTAAACAACTAGCTGGCACAAGACCACGCGCAGCTCCTAGATCATTCCATAAAGATGACCGAGGAGCTAAAGACGAAGAACCTAGAACAGAACATTAAGTGTTGGTTGTCTTGGTCTTAGTATGTTAGTTCAGTATGTTTCCATATGATACTTCCCTGACCAGAGTGCTGCTCTGCAGAATTAAAGTTGAACGTGAAAAAGCACCTTGAAGAGATTATCAAAGATCGCAACGCCTGTTTAGCGAAGACTTTCGAGCTCAGAAAGGACCGAGATCTCTAGAAGGGTCGGTGCAACCAAATGGTAGGCGGTATCATGCCAGTGTTGGACCTGATCGATCCAGAGCTCCCAGCAACCAAGGCCAGAGCACTGCCGCTTGGAGTACTCGACAAGTGCCAGCGTGCCTTGGAATGGCTCCATCAGTTTGTGAAGGAGGCCGAGGAATACACGGGCACTCATGTGCTCAGCATGGTGCATGCGCACTACCCGCTGATCGACTTCAAGCACCTCGAGCTGGGGTATCCCAAGGAGGTTGGATCAAAGCAAGCAGATGAACTATGGATCTAGTTGCTTGACTTGTCGGCTTCAATAATAGGCGACATCAACTTGTGTGGGACATTGTCACCGCCGGCGCAGGAGCCATTATCTTTGAATCAACTATCGGGAGCTGCGGTCTTGACCAGCCAGTCCCCGGTGCTAGAATCTTCATCCGTGGAGCGACCAAAGGCTGCGGTCTCGGCCAACCAGACATCGGTGGCACCAGCTTCCTCAGCCAAGGCAACACCGCCACTGTCGAGCGGTGAGAGAGCAAAGAGCAGCGCCCAGCCCGAGCCCTGATCGCCGATAGCCAGTAGCCTTTAGCTGTAGAAGGAAGAACAATTTTAGTTTATTGTAGACTTATGCCTCGTCAGACAAGTCTATAATAATGTATTGTTAAGACATTGTAAGTTTGTTGTGTTTTTGTATGAAAAATGTTTGAAGCTTGTATATTGTGTGGACAAGAACTAAGTTAGAACTTATAAGTGTTCTGTTTTAGTTGTAGCACTTGGGAGACACGTCATCCAGTTGAATCCATATGGCCCTAGCTGGATCTGTGGTCTGAGAGCAAGGCACGGAGCCTATTCGCACGTAAGAGCACACAGGTTAGACCAGGGAGTGCCCGCCGACCACCCAGAGCATAGAGAGCGGATCCCGTGCACGCGTGGAGAAAAGTCAGAGATGGGACTGGCTCCGAGAACTTGAGAAAGAATAGTGGTCTGTCAACTGGTCTGTTATAAAACATTAATAAAAAGTAGTCTCCAGACAAACGCGTTGAGTGAAACATAGATGCTTTATTGAAATAATCAAAGTATAAGAGGGGTACATATCTTTCTCTGTCAGTGCTTCAAGGGTAGAAACGCCTGAGCTTATCAATATGCCAAGAGTTGGGTAGCTCAGTGCCATCGAGATAAGCCAGCCTGTAGGAAGTAGGCCGTGTAACTTCTGTGACCTCAAATGGTCCCTCCCACAGTGACGAAAGCTTGTGCATGCCGTCTTAATTCGTCTTCCACTTTAGGATCAGGTCATCGACCATGAAGAACCTCTCTTTGACATTCTTATTGTAATACTTGCATAGTACGGCAAGGTACTTGGCAGTACGTGCATAGGAATCAAGTCGCTGCTCCTCGGAGCAGTTTACCTCAAGTTCTCGTGACTCATCAGACCTGTCCTTGTCAAAGTTCTTGACCCTTGGTGACTAAAAAGCGATGTCGGTAGGGAGCACTGCTTCTGCACCATAGACCATGAAGTAGGGAGAGGCACCCGTATTTCGACTGGGCTGAGTTTGGAGACCCCAGACCACAGCCGATAGTTCCTTGAGCCATCTGCCGGGCGCTTTCTTGTTTTCTCTGTACAGTCTTTTCTTCAATGCATCGAGGATCATGTCGTTTGCCCTTTTAACCTGTCCATTAGCTCTAGGATACGCCACTGACACATACTTTACAATAATGCTCCGTTCATTACAGAAGTCCTAGAATGCACTGCCAGTGAACTGAGTCCCTAGGTCTGTGATGATGTTGTTGGGGAGGCCAAAATAGTGTATGATCTAGTCGAGGAATTAGACCGCTTTTCCTGAGGATGCCTTGGTCAAGGGCATGTATTCAATCCACTTAGAGAACTTGTCGATCATACGAACACGCATTTGAAATTTTTAGGGGCCGACATAAAGGGCCCAATCATATCTAGTCCCTAGCACGCAAAGGGCCAGGAGGCTAGTATGGTCTGGATCTCATGTGCTGGTACATGTATGCACTTTGCGAAAAACTGACACCCGTCATAGTGGCGTACCAGCTTCTCTGCATCAGCATGGCAGACGGCCAGTAGAATCCTACTCGGAAAGCTTTACCAACCAGGGTTCGAGAGGCGGCGTGATTGCCGCAGGTGCCACTGTGAATTTATTCAAGCAATTCAATGCCTGCCTTTTGAGTGATGCACTTCATCAAGACTTCTTCCTTCGCATTCTTGTGCATGAGGATGCCATCGACCAGTATATACTATTTGCTACGACGTATAAGGCGCTCATTCTCTGTTCGGTCAGTATAACTGGTTCCATCCTGTAGATACTTGATAAAGGGTACCCTCCAGTCATTATTATCAGTGGTCAAAGGTGAAGTATGAGTGGTCAAAGAGGGTTCCGTAGTGATCGAAGGAGCAACCGTGGCCACTAGTTGCTAGTCTAGGGCTTTTCAACCATGTGATCTTCTGCTTCCTTGATTGACGTGTTGACAAGATCTTGGACAAACACGCCATGTGAGACTTTGGCTCAGGATGACCCTAACTTAGACAACTCATCGGCTGCTTTGTTTTTATCTCAGACCACATGCGTGTATTCGATGTCGTAGAACTTACCTTCCAACTTTCTGATTTCCTTGCAGTAAGCATCCATCTTCTCGCTAGTCGTGTTCCAGTCTTTCTTAAGCTAGTTCATGACTAGGGCCGAGCCTCCATAGACATACAGGCGCTTGATACCAAGCTCGATCGCAATCCGCATGTCGTGGAGGCAGGCCTTATATTCTGCAGTATTATTAGATACGAGGAAATGAAGCCTGAGGACATAGCAGAGTTCATCTTTATTTGGTGAAATGAAGAGCACGCCTGCTCTAGTGCCATCGATTTTGAGGCAACCATCAAAATACATCTTCAAGTATTCGATTAGCCCCTGATCGGTAGGTGCGCTTAGGTCTGTCCATTCAACTATAAAATCGACCAGGGCCTAGGACTTAATAGTCGTACAGCTTTGGAACTCCAGGGAGTAGGGGCATAATTCCATCGCCCATTTGATAATGCATCCGTTAGCGTCCTTGTTTCGGATGATGTCCCCAAGCAGAAAATTGGTCTTGACCACCATCCGATATCGGTCGAAGTAATGTTTCAACTTTCAGGATGTAATCAAGATGGCATAGATCAGCTTCTGAATTTGAGGGTACCTAGATTTGGACTCATTGAGTACCTCACTGATGAAGTAAACTGGGTGCTGGACTTTGTAAACGTGGTCGGGTTCCTCACACTCGACCACGACGACTATGGAGACCACGCGATCAGTGGCTGCAACATAGAGGAAAAGGATATCATCTTTCTAAGGAGCAGTAAGGACTAGAGGAGAGGTAAGGAACTCTTTTAGCTGTGTGAAGGCAGCATCTGCCTCCTCCAACCAGACAAAGTCCTCTAATGCCTTAAGCAATTTGAAGAAAGGCAGACCCTTCTCGTCGAGTCATGAGATGAAGCGGCTGAGGGCGGCCATACATCCAGTGAGCTTCTGGATATCCTTGATGTTTTTCGGGGACTACATATCTAGAACAGCCTTAACCTTAGTTGAATTAGGGTGTATGCCGTCGTGACTGATGACATTACCTAGCAATATACCAGACGGAACTCCGAAGATACACTTCTTAGGATTAAGCTTCCATTGGTACTCGTTAAGAGACGTGAAAATCCACTGGAGATTGTCGACCAAGGTATAGGCCTCCCTGGCTTTTACAACCACGTCGTCAACGTAGGCTTCGACAAGGTCATCCTTTACCTCATTCTGGAGATAGTTCTGGATGGCGCGCTGGTATGTGGCCCCCATGTTCTTGAGCCTGAACGACATTGTCATGTAGCAGTAGGCGCCGAAAGGCGTGATAAAGGACGTCTTGATCTAGTCATCCTTGTTGAGAGCGATCTGGTGATAACCAGAGTAGCAATCAAGAAAGGACAGTAGCTCACAACCGGCTGTGGAGTCAATGACCTCATCTATGCGAGGTAAGTCGAAGGAGTCTTTAGGGCAGTGTTTGTTGAGATCAGTATAATTGACACACATTCTTCATTCATTATTCTTTTTGCGTACAAGCACTGGGTTGGCTAACCACTCCGGGTGATACACTTCTTTGATAAATTTGGCTGCTAAAAGTCATGTAACTTCTGCCCTAATAGCCTCCTTTTTGTCATGAGCGAACTGACGTAGCTTTTGCTTGATGGGTTTGGCGGTCTTCGAGACATTCAAGGAGTGCTCGATCAGGTGCCGAGGTACACCGAGCATGTCCATGGGTTTCCACACGAACATGCTTACGTTGTCCCTCAGAAACCTGATGAGCACGTCTTCCTATTTAGGATCCAACTTGGCCCCGATAAGGGCCGTCTTGCTAGAATCGCCGTCGACCAGCTGGATCTCCTTATTGTCCTTGGACTTAATGCTCTTGCGCGGGGCTTGCAGCTCTGGGATCTCTAGGTGGTTGGCGAGAGTCTTGGTGGCATTGACCAAGGTCTACTCTATGCGGATCGAGAGGTCGGTGCCTTTAGCCACTTTGAAACTTTCCTCTTCATAGGTATAGGCAGTGTAGACATTGCCTCTGAGAGTGAGGACGCCATGCTCGGTAGGCATCTTGAGCACCAGGTATGAGTAGTGCGGCACAGCCATGAATTTGGTGAGCGTCGGTCGACCAAGGATGGCATGGTAGGTGCCATCGATGTCCGCGACCACAAAGTTGATGTAGTTAGTGCAGAAGTGTTTTGCAGTCCCAAACTGCACAGGAAACATGATCTGCCCGAGAGGTATAGAGCTCTGTTTGGGGAGGACACCCTAGAACTGTGCCTCATAGGGTTTGAGATCAACCTAGCTTAGTTTTAGAGTGGACATGCTATTGTGAAATAGGATGTCGATGGAACTGCCACCATCTATGAGGACCCTCTCGAACCAAACGCTGTTGATGTAGGGATCGAGGACGAGGGGAAACCAGCCAGGTTTAGGAATTGTGGCCCATCGGTCTTCACGGTTGAAAGAGATTTCTTGATGAGACCAAGCTAGAAACCTAGGATCGGTGATGAGGTCGTCGGCGTTGGTGACACTCATGCAAGCCCGTTTGAGCAGTTTGCGCTCGCGTTTGGACTCCAGAGACACCTTTTCACCGAAAATAGAGTAGACAGTTTTGGTGGGAGCGACGTATTGATGGTGAGGATCTCTATCCTGTTCGTCATCATCGTTGTCACCATCTCGTCGTTGTGCATCATCCTCGGCCCTTGCAGCGTCATCGACAGCTAGCTGTTTGGCGTAGATGTTCTTGAGGAAGCGGCAATTCTCCATGGTGTGATTGGATTTGGGATGAAGCTGGCAGGGACCGTACAGTGCCTTGTTGTAGTTGTCCTAGTAGTCATGGCAACCACTTGGCTTCTTAACCATGTTTACTTCATGATCGTCGTCGCGGGGACGCTTGCCTCTATAGGCGTCACGGTGGTCACGCCGCCGATCACGGTTGTCTCAGTGGTCACGGTTGTCATTGTGCAGATCATGATGGTCACGGTTGTTGTTTCGACCATGGTCATCGCGCTTGTCGTCGTGGCACGGTGGGTGTTCGGGGCGTGATGGCCCTCCCACGTCTTCCTTGATTATCTTTTTAGCGTCATCTGCGTCCGCATAGTTTTTGGCGGTAGCGAGCAACTCAAAGACCGTGGTCGGCCATTTTCGGAGCAACTTACATTCTGAGGGCATCGTGATGATAGAGGCCCTTGATGAAGGCTGAGACTGCCTCATCATGAGAGATCTTAGGGATCTTGAGGCGCATATCCGAGAAGCGTCGGATGTAATCGCGCAGCGGCTCGTCCTTGCGATCACGTATGCGCTCGAGGTCATACTTATTGCCTGGCTGGTCACATGTGGCGATGAAGTTGTCGATGAAGGCCTGCTTGAGTTGTGCCTAGCTATCGAACTAGTTCTCCGGTAGGCTCAAGAGCCATTGATGACCTGCTTGATCAAGAACAACTGGAAGATAATTAGCCATTACGTGTTCATCGCCCGAAGCTGATCGAACGGTGATCTCATAAAGTGTGATACAGTTCTTAGGGTTCTCCTTGCCGTCATACTTCCTGAGCTTTTCGAGCTTGAAGTTCTTCGGCTATACGACTTGTGGGAGATGAGAAGTGAACTGTTTTAGGCCAGGAGGACCATGCTCAGTGTCGTATTCGATGCGACGGACGTTCTCATAAGCTTGATGGTCATTAGTGCTGTTGAGGATGCGACTGCGGGCATCACGTGGAGGGAGTTGCTGGCAGAGATCGCGGTTGGGGTTTTGATTCACTTACTAATCTCGATTACTGCGGCAATTGTGATTGTTATCCCGACGACCACGATCACCTCCGTGAGCACCGTCATCACCGCTATTACCACTGTCGCCACCGCCACCATCACCGCCACCGCCACCGCCATGAGGGTTGACTGGGGGTGGACCATTGCATGGATTAGATGGTTGTTGGCGACTTGGGTGTTCTGAAACATGATGACTCTGGCTAGATGCAATTGACGTGCTTGAGGTAATCTGAGCTCGTTTAGCTAGCTCAATGGTTTGGCCCATAGCAGCGATCAGATGTGCACGAATGTCTTTGCGGACCTACTGGATTTCTAGTTGGTCAGGTAAGCGGTCCAAGTTGGCCATGGCGACAGCCACGTTGGCACTTGGAGTCCTGAAAACTTACCGCTCGCCAACCCTGTCAAAGGCGTTGGCTAGATCTCTTGGTCAGGGTCCCCTTCGACGCTCTTCTTCTTTAGCCTCTCCATCACGGCGTTCGGCGTGACTGGCATTGCGTTAAGCTGTCGTTGCTCATCGATTTCTCCCTCAACTGTGGGCTCGTCATTGCTGATGTTGAGCACCATGTCGCCACGTCTTAGTGGGAACCTTGGGATCTGAGAGAAACCCGAAGGGTACAGTGATGGATCCAGATCGTATCCCACGCCTTTGAGGTGTTCAACCTCGGTATGGACAGAGCGTGTAGATCTGGTGCTGGAGTCACCATCCTTGAGAAGTGTATGAACCGAGCCTTCACAATGCTCTCAGACACTGACCATGTTGACGGCGTTGCCTGGTGATGGTCAAGGTATATCCAGGAAGTACAAATCTAAAACATGATCTCGCTCCATGGGACCCATGAACAGATGAGATGTACGATACATGTACTCAGAAGCAATGTTTCTTAGGCCGTATGGGAGGGCCTGGTAATCCTCTGTCAGGGCTTGGTACTCAGAGAGCCTAAGGTCGGGTGTAGGAACCGGGCAAAGGCGTATCGTACGTCCTTTAGGAGTAGCGGTGACCACTAGATCTGTATCTAGCCATGTGGGACGGTGAACCTGGACTGGTCAGGTAGATCTATTGTGGTGAAGAAGTACCTGCTCGGTAGATTGATTTTGAATTGAATCTACCAAAGTCAGGGTTTTGCGAGAGCTTGTGGCCAACTTGGTCGATAGCTTCGATTAGGTCGGTGTTGTCGATCATCCTCCCTTTGTAGCGGGGAAGTGGTCGACGAGTTGCCGATGTGGTCGGAGCCATAACCAGCATGATCGGAGCCATAGCCGATGAAGATGTGGTCAGCGCAGATCGGATATGTGCCTCCTCCGTGGCAGTGGTGGTGAACCTATTGATGCCGGTGGTCTAGGTGATCTGGCCGACGGTGAACGAGAGACCATCCACCACGGCCGTGAAGTCAGGGATGATGACCATCTTGCTCGCCTGGGAAGCTGTATGCACACCCCCTACCTAACGCGCCACTGTCGACGAATTGTGATCAGCAGTCTACCTAGGGGTATGCCCAAGGTAGTAGATTGTCGGCAGACAGGTGCGCAAGCTACGAACTAGATGGTGACGCAAGACAAACACAAGGATTTATCCAGGTTCGACCGCCATGCGGGCGTAATACCTACGTCCTGCGTCAGATTGTATTGCTCTGTATGGAGAGGTGTAATGTGTTCCTTTGAGGGGGTCCCCTGCCCGCCTTATATAGTCCGAGGGGCAGGGTTACAAATTTGGAAACTAATCATAGTCGATTACAATTGCCATAGCTGGCTAGATAAGGATTCCTATTCTTACCGACCGGGATCTTGCTTGATTTCCAAGTTTGCTTTCCTTCCTTGCACGGGACGCCAAGCAGATCAACTAAGCCGTGCGTCATCCTTCTCATGAGCCGGGCCCACTGGTCTGGGTCAGCCCAAGTCTAGCCATAGGCGTATAGGGGTTAATACCCCCACAGTAGTCCAATTAACCATAGCACCATGCTAGTTTAAAGAGCCTATGAAGACATGGTCACGCACAAACCATGCTTCAAACTAAAACATACTTCATGTAAAATTTGAAGATTAACAAGATTTTATCAAATGATAACTATTATCAAATCTTTTTATTTTATTCTATTTTCCACATCATATGCAAACAGTTTTAGCTCAATGACCAGACTAAGGATCTTAGTATGATCATAGCAGGCTAAATAACACAAGCACCGTGCTTGCGTTATAGAACCTATAGGGCGATGATGGATCGCACATCATTTCCCCAAGCCAAGACAGTTTGTCTGGAGGTGAAATTTTTGGTTTGGAAACACCATGTTTCTATTATTTTTATTTTCATGATTATTATTTATTTTATACTAGTTGTGTTTATTTATAGTATGAAAATAAAAAGGGTAACTACCGATTATCTTCGGCGAGGGTTCATGGTTTAGAGTCCAATGAACAGGACTTTCTCCCCCCTTCATTGTTTGCCTGATGAAGGGATATCATGCCCGGGGGAGTGGGTATGGATGTGTCCTTGTTCTTGGGCCTCCACACCATTTTGTTCTTCTTTGGAGGTATGGTGGTGGACTTTGGAGCTTCTTCTTGATGTTTCTACACCTTCTCTTTCTTAGAAGGTGTGGGGACAACCCTTAGGGATTTCTTCTGGTGCTTGGGGTTGTTCTTTTCTGCTCCGACCTCTTCTTGTTCTTCTTGGTGAGGCCCTTCGCCATGTGAGGTTGGATCTCAACCTCCTTGATTCCTTATTGGTTTGGCCCATACTTGATTCGAGCATTGCTCCACTTTTTCCTGCCACACCTATTTGAAAGGTTTGTTCGTTTGTTTCTTGGGTTGCTTGTTCTTATCATGTTTATACATGTTAAACCCATTAAATGGGCAAGTTAATGTTTTACCTTGAATATAGAAATGAGCAACCCCTGTTCCCACATGTAATTCAGCATGTGTTGTGTTAAGGAACGGTCTCCCAAGGAGGAGGGGAACTTTTTTATTCTGGCCCAAGTCTAGGATGGCGAAGTCGGTGGGGACATATTAGTCTTGTATTCTTACCAAAATGTCCTTAGCTACCCCCACCGGTCTTCATGACAACTGATCTGCCATCTGCAATCAGAAATCTATGAGGGCAAGAGGCCCTCCTAGAACTATATTATATGTTACCTTGGACATCACATTGATGCTAGCTCCAAGGTCGCAGAAGGAGATCATTGGGTAGTCCGGATCTCCCATCTAGGTAATGAAAAGCAGGTCTACAAAGTAGCCTTGCCTTCTCTGGCATTTACGCTTATCGTAGTTTGTGGAGACCATGTTAACTGATTTGAATTGGACTTCAGGTTTCCCCGAAGTCTTCTCCAAATCAGAGACAGGTATAGCGGCCGCAAGTTGAGCTATTTATTTTTCTAGTGTTTTATTAAAGCTCAACTAGTTTTGAACAGTGGCAAATAAGCTTTCAAGTTTTGAATTTATGTTTTCTAATATTTTATCATTATTTAGCATCTTTTTGGTAAGGTTTTCATTTATTTTAGCTTAGCCTAGAACCAAATCTTTAAGTGAAGGTTGACTCAAATTGAAATTTGAATTGTAATTCAAATTATCCTAAAATGGTGGACGAGGTTGGTTACTCTAGCCATTATTGTTGCCTCCTCCTTGTTGGCGATACCCATTATTGATGTATTGTGCCTCTTCGCGGGTCTTAGGGCAGTCATTCCCTGAGTGGCCAACATTACCACAGACCTCGCACGTCATTTGCTAGTCCATGATTTTGACGGTGCTAGTGTTGACGTCGGTGGCACGATCATCAATCTTCTTTAGGAGTAGGTCTATTTTTGTGGCTAACATATCCGTCTCCTTCATGGTATGCATGCCTTTTTGTGTTTTAGCTGGGGTTCTATCCTCCCCCTAGCCCTGATTGGCCACCATCTTCTCGATCAGAGACGTAGCCCTGTCAGTGGTGAGCGATAGAAATGCGCCAATAGCAACGGCGTCTAGGTGCCCCTTTGACATGGGTGTCAACCCATTGTAGAAGTTCTGGAGCATTAGCCATCCTGTGGTGAGGGAATGCTTGGATATACTCTTGCAACCTCTCCTATGCCTCCGGGATGGGTTCCATTGAAGTCTGCTGGAAGTTGGCGATTCTTCCCCGCAGGGCATTGGTTTTGCCCATAGGGAAGAATTTCACAAGGAATGCCATGGAGCATTTGCTCCAGGTGTTCACAGCTTCCTTGTCCTTTTAGAACCACTATTTCACCTTCCCCACAAGGGAAAAGGGAAATAAACAGAGCCTGATAGCCTCGGGTGCGACGTCTTTGATGACGATTTTGTCGTACAGTTCAAGGAAGTGTGCCAAGTGAGCGTTGGCATCCTCACTGGGTAGTCCATAGAATGGACTGGCCTATACCATGGTGATCAGCCCAGTCTTAAGTTCAAAATTCTTATCACCGATGTTGACAGCAGGCCTAATAGGCACGTTGGCAATAGACGGGACGGAGAACTCACGGAGTGACTTCTGGGCCATAGCGTTGGTAGCAGCTGGTACAGGAATGAGCAGTTTAGTTGTCGGTGGAGTGGAAAAAGAAGTAGAAGCATGAGACCCCTTCTTCCTTAGGGGTGCCTCCGGATCTGAGATGAAGTTATCCATCAAGTCGAAACCACTCATGTACTATCATGTTTTCACCCACAATAGGAGAAAACATAGTAGATTAGCCTGTATGAGCAAATGGCTACTATACATGCATCCTATCATGATCATATCATGCTAGAGTCTTATTATCCAATGCCTTTTCCGGCAACGGCGCTAGAAATGCTTGTTGGTATTTCTTAGCATCACTACCAAGAATAGAGATAGAATGTATCCTCGACAACGGTGCTAGAAATGCTTATTGGCATTTCTTAACATGATCACCAAGAATGGGAGTTTCGGCCCACCTATGGTAACGGTGTCAGAGATGCCTGTTGGTATTCCCTAGCATCGCTACTAGAATTGGTTTATCCTAGAAGCAATACTTAGGAATGTCAACCGATAGGTCATAACGTTTACAGAGGTTATCTGCAAGCGTATAGATCTATCATTGTAGCATTTCACCCAAAAGTATTATCAAAGTATTGTTATTTATATTTTTCCCGTAGGAAGGCATGGTAGTAAGAGTTCTAGTATGGATATGAGCAAGATAGACATACGTGCATAACTAACCAAATGAACATACAGGGGTAAACAGTCATAGTGTAGATAGTGGACACACACATACACATCTAACACTCCACTCTAGGGGAGAGGAAGAATGAATAAAGAATAAAAGAATGTCCTACAAGGAGTAGATATATCTCAATACAGTTATATGCTATAAGCAAAGTAATCATACATGTACATGAGTTAGAGCTAGGCCTATGTGAGATGGATCAGGAGGCCACCGAGTACTGGTCTTCCAGCAACCTCATGTGGCAATTTACGTACTCCTACACCATGGCCGAACGTGAGGGATTACGAAGGACAGACAGGGCTATCACCACCTGCCGTCTACCCCTCAACGGTGGGACATAAAATGCATTCACCCACCCCTATATATTTGGGCACCTCGCCCTCATACATAGGAACCACCCAAATCCCCTCAGGTCTCCGACCCTATGGATCGACAGGTAAAGGACTTGGGTGTACCCGAAAGCATGATTAACCACCACCTCAACATAAGACTAAATCTATTCATGAACATGGTATGAACGATAAAGCATTAAGCCAAGTATGATATGAACATGACATAGGGACTATATTGTAGTTCATATATCACGAATATATAAATATGACTATACTCTAGCTCATAGCACAAACTATATTTATAAGATGAAGACATGACTATTTGGAGAAAAGATAACTCTTATTCTCACCAATTCTTCTCTAAGGAGCCAAGCCCTCCAAGGTAGCTTCTCTACTCCTCTACTACTTCTACTAGACTAACTCTAACCTAAAGAGTGGAGAGGGAGCTCAAGTGAGAGTGTGGTGTGTGTAGTGAGGTGTGTGTGATGAGCCTCCCCCTCCCTCTCTTATATAGGGGCTGCCTGGTCGGTTTGAGGGGAATATTCCTAGATCCACCCCCGCACCGCCAGCCCCTATTGATGACCAAACTGCCACAGCGAGGAGGGCCCAGGTGGCAGAGGGGAGGGCACGGCCACGCCCCTAGCACACATGCACTGGCCCAGCCTGTCCTCTCCTTCATACTGTGGGCCTCCTGCTAGGTCTGGGCTTTGGTGGTGATGTGGGTTGGCCCATGTTTTGTTCTCTAGTTGGGCTTTTTTCCCTTCTTTGCTAATTATGCCTTCTTGAAAGTGCCTTTCTTGTCATGTTTCACATGTTTTCAGCTTCTGTTTCTGCAATCATATCAATTCTATCGGTATAAGTGGAAACATGTCAATAGCAAAGGTATATGTGTGTAGAAGTGTATGTTTCTCTCCTTTTTGGTCTTATGTTGGCGGTATAAATATTTTGATAATGACTGCCAACACTTACCTAAAGCGCAGACGTGGAAATGTTCGCAACATGCCACCGCTAGGAGGAATGGCAGCTACGGATGTGCAGATTAACCACCTGATGAGGTGGGCAACCCAGATTTTGCCCCAAAAAATGCTTAACCTCCTACAGGGTGAGTTCCCTAGAAGAGATTGGCAAGGTGCTCTATGCAAGTGGTTCTTCATAGCAGATTGCGACGATAAGATGGTGCTGCTGTATGAGCTCGCTTTTGGTGGGACCAATTGGTGGACGCCATTCATTGATAAGCTCATTGACCATGCTTGGTGTCCAGGTTCATTGCCATTAGTGTTGTCCCACTGAATGAAGGGTACAACATGTTCCACATGCTCATCACCAGGTGGAAGTTGGTCATGTTGCCAGAGTCGATGATGAAGAAGGTCCTGAAGCGCTTCATGGAGAAATGGACCGATGGGCTGTGCCGCTGGTTGTTCAATATGCAACCCACAAAGGAGGAGGCTGTGGCCTGGTGCCAGGAGTGGATGCGGCTCCTAATGCCGGATCTGCCTGCCATCGATAGTGAAATGCACAATGTCCTCCAACTAATCCATGAAACATATGAAATACCGTAGGTAACTTAGTAACTTATTAGCGTATTTCTGTTATGAATGATTGCACCTGCGTCGGGCATTGTAAATGTTAATCGTTGGCATAATATGTATTACTCTTTTCTGAATGCACACGCGAGAAAGTTCAAAACTACATGATTGTAACGCGCCGGACAATGAATGAATGCTTTCACCTACATCTGGCATTCTATAAATGTTAATCATTGGCACAATGTGTACTAGCCTAGCCCACTTCAAACCTAGCCTGGCCTACTTTAGCAAATACAGCACACTGAAACCAAACTCCAAAAAGGTGAAATCCATTCAAACAAAGTCTGATTGGGCTCAAAATTTTCAAAGATGTTCCCTGGGATGTTTAGAAACTATTGCCAAAATATCATCTCCATAAGATCAAGGGAACTCCGCAAATCGAAAAACCTCTCTCCAAGATCGGGGTTTTCTCAACTTTCATCAAAATCCCCAAACTCTGTGCTCATGACGAAACTAACAAATCTGGTTAATAGACATGTTCCCCAGGGGTCCTAGCAAATGAACTCAAAATCTCAAATTCAAAGAAACCACCAGAATCTCAAAGAGTGGGGTTTAGTGAGGAGAAAAAAAACAAATCGTTTCAAAACAAGAGATCTTGGGACTTCAATTTCAGAGGACAACTTCTTTATTCCACAAAATCTACTTGAACAAGATCGGTCTTACAAAGGAAGACAGATAGAGGACTCAATCTCTTAGCTGCGGATCTCAACACAGTACAAACTGGAGAGAAGCTAGTTAGGGTTGCCTCCTATCTTATTTATAGGCCTATTATGCAAGCTTCACAATGACGCCACATGCCACCTCCAAATCCAACTCAAACTCAACCAGGTTTTGAGACCCAAACTCAAAACCATTCACTGGTGGTTTGACCAAACCACCAAACCCCTGTGGAGAAGCTTATCCACTACGTCTCCTCCATGATCTCGACACATGTCACTACTGTCCTCGACCACTCGATCCCCAGTGCCTCCGCTTGACATGGTCAACCACCGCCTTGACTTGATCAACATAGTCTACTACACATGTACATTTGCTTGTTGATGTCCCCATGTGTCAGCCACCCACGGTCCGTCTTCCGTCCATCTTGATTCCTCGGTCTAAGCCTCACGTTCGTCCTTGACCGTTCCCAGTCCATCGGCACGGCATGCCTCTACTTGACCTTCTTCACGACAGTCAACTATCACTGTGCTCCATACCTACACACACCAATACAGCCAGGAGACATGTTGCCCACACACAGACACACTTATGCTAGGGTTGGTCCCAAACTCAACAGAAGCTGGATCATCTCCTGACAATCACTCATCACAACTCGACAACATGGGCACATATCAACCATGTGTTCACAGATCTATTATATGCATTGAATGTAATCAGTATGCACTTGACAAGGTGGATGGATTGATTCTAATTTTACAAATAAATAAAGTGCCCTAGGTGGCTTCGCTAAAAAAATAAGTTTAGTCGTCTCCATCGACCTTGAAATGGCTGGCAAAGAGCACCCTATGCAATGTATGATCCGCTGGGCTCCTGCTTTCATCAGCAGATGATTCGGTGGTCCTGTGCACACCTTTTTCAACTTGGCCACCTTTACTCGAAGGACCCAATTTCTCTCAGCGGATCGTTCGATGGGCCTGTGTCTTTTGAATCATCACCCTATGATCAATCGAGGCTATTTAACTAATTCGTTCCAGTAAGAAAACTTTAGGAAATGTTTGTTGTTTCTTCTCCATTTCAACTCTGAATCATGACCAAATAAAGTTGTCCCATGCATCATACACACTTGTTGGTCATAATGATTGTATTGTCACCATGATCATCAAACCATATATACTAAATCATGGTCATGTGCATATAATCCTTACAAATGTTTTGTTATCAATTGAAACTACCTTTATCAAAAAACCGCAATGCCCAATATCAAGACATAATCCATGGTGGATTAAATTAAACGAAACTAAGTGATGTTGCACATGTTGGTGCATTTCTTTACAAATATTATGAAAGTGAGAGAGGTTTGTACTAGAAACAACTTAAATTTTAATAGAAGGCCCTCTTGTTACTTGTTTGAAGAATCAGGATTCTTTGATTTCTTATAGTTTGAAAGTATGTTTTAACAAGAAATGGTAGTAGACATACTGCAGGAGAATTTTGTTTGAAAGATATAAATAAGTCACTGGGGACTTGTTGGAAGCCTCGTGACTCGCACATGTAGAATTTATTTGTATCAAGCAAGACTAGAATTCTCCTTGGTTTGTAGACTTGGAGTAGTTCCTCGATCTCACAGACGCCACAATGATATGGCTGGTGGAAGCATGCCTTTCAAGAATGAGTAGAAGAGAACCAGCGATCTCTTAGGCTCAAAACTGGGTACCATGTGACCAGCTCCCCTCACAGAAGCAAACGTGAATTCTCCCTCGTATTGCTGAATGTAGCCTCCTACCAATGTGTTCGAACCATCGCAATTCAGTGCATACAGATCCTATTGCATGCATCTTTGTTCTCGGAGCTGAATTCTTGTGTTACCTCGTTGGCAGGAGTGTACCACGGGCACCATGGCTTTGTGATGGTCCGATTGAGGTCCTTGACGGAGTACCTCGTCCCAGTAATGGGGCACACGTCATCCATATCGCCGCTAACAACAAGTTATGCATGACCATAATAATTCCCGAGTAACATTTTTTGAACTTTTCAGATTGCATTGTTGACAGCAGCATGAAAGATCGTCGATGATGGGGACGGGGTGTTATTATTACCTGTACACCCAAACTCTTAATCCGGTGTCGACAAGCCATGAGAGCGTTGGCACCATTGTTACCGGGCCGTCATTCCAGTGTATTTCCCTGAACCAATGACAGGTCTCAGGTCAGAAACCAATGGGTTTATTTGCCAAGAGCAAACAGTATGTTGGAGCAGTTGCCACTACTTACGCACAGCTTGACCAAACGGTATTGACCCGAGCATGGATTGCCTTCTGGACCTCATGATTATTGAAGTAAACCTCGATGTAGTTGTCGATGCACGGATCATAGCCAGGTAACTGTCACAATTACTACATCAGTAATTTATCAATCTGAAGTGTCTGTAATATTATACTGTTTTTAAAGAACTTTTTCTCGAACGATAAGGATTATGAAACTTGAAAGAACACATGTCATATTTACATAGCTACTAGAGTAGAACGTTCCGTTTGGCGCGTGGATGCATATGGGAGCGTAAATATTGTAGAAATTGAGGTCCCCGGGTCGGATCGACGCTTTTGCCTCCCAACACGGCAGGCCATCGCACGGTCCAAAGCTGCAGTGGTCGGTAATGTTGGCCCACACCTCATCGGAGATCACCCCATGGTTCCACAAGAACTCGAACAAGCCCTTGTCGTCATTGTAATCATCAAGCAACGGGTTGCCAACCTGAAATCGATCGAGCAGAAAGCAAAGCGAACGCGACTAGCTAGTTAGTTATCGTGCTTTGCGTATCTGCAAATGAAATAATTAGCTGCCATGGCGCTCGACTTACGAAGATCCCCTTGCCGGCTTTTTTATTTTTTTAGCTCTTTTTTCAAAAGATTTTCTCAAATATGCTCCTGACGGAAATATTTCAGGAAAGGGATCCAGGGCTTGGCGTCATCCACGCTGGCGCCAAGGTAACACAGCTTGACGCGGTTAACGTTGGCGCCAAGCCCCCATGCCACTTGGCCGACGACGCCGAGCTGGCGCTGACGTGGCAGCACCTTGGCGCCGTCACTATTGGCGCCAAGCTTGGCGCCATCGTCATTGGCGCCAAGCCTGGCACCATGGATCTTGGCGTCGAGCTGTTGGAATTTCTTCAATCTGGAATTTTACCATGAGATGGACATATGAAAATTTGTTAAGTCTATAAATTTACCATGAGATGGGACATGTTCGAATTTTACCATGACATTGACAAATTTGATGCTATCCCATGGTAGTTGGTATTCTAACATATCCAGGCCGCAGCAAAAATCCTAACTACCTAATTTTACCGTGAGATGGACATACAAAGCTCTAAATTAACGTGACTTGGACCCTAATTTTTCTATGAGATGGACATACAAAATTTTGACAAAGTCTTAATATTTACCATATGATGGGCAACCTAGAAATTGGCTAAGTCTTGAATTTTACTATCACTTGACTATGCTAGAATTTGGCTAAGTCTGAATTTTTGCTATAATTTGGACATTGACAAATTTAAAATTTTACCATGACTTGGATATTGAAAAAGGGCTTCATGTTTTGGATTTGGATATTTAAAATTTTACCATGACTTAGACCCTAATTTTACTATAAGATGAAATTTTAAGTCATCGTAAAAAGAGCTTCATGTTAAGTCATGGAATTAGGGCTTCATGTTAATTTTACTATAAAATTTTACAATGACTTGGACCCAAATCCAAAACATGAATAATTTAGAATTTAGCTAAGTCTTGAATTTGGATATTTAAAATTTTACCATGCCTTCCTGGGCAGCCGCGCAGGCCTCCCGGCAGTGGCAAGGGGAGAGGAGGGGTGGGGTTGGCGCGGCAGTGGCTAGGGTTCGGTGTCGCCCGAGTCGCCCGAGCAGGCGCGGGCGTCGGTCAGCTCTTCCTGTGGAGAAAGTGCACAGCGCAAGTACCGTTGTAATGGTTTTGGCAACACTTGCACGTCGAAATCGCCTGTAGTTTCTTTACAGATTTTCCTAGCGTCTTCGCTTCGCATCGCACAACAGTTGTCTGGCGTAGATGGCGTTCAACGTTGGAGTTTTGGATCTTGACGAACGGAAGTTTGTTTGTTTCTCCCGGCGACGCCATCGATGCCGAGGACCTCTCCGCGACGACCCAAACGATCGGATCGATATGACGTAGAGACCAAGGTGACATTTCCATCAACGCGTGCAGGCCCAATATTTTTTAAGAAAGATCCGTGCAGGCCCAATATAAGTCGTTGATAATTTTTTTTTTGAGGACGGCAAAATGTCACACCTGGTTTTCTAAAGAACAAAAACCAGGCTAATCATATGTGTGCCCAGGAAGTCCACACATATGTCAGAATGAAAAAGTATCAAAACAATGTTTATATAAAGCGGAAAACATACTATATTAACACTTACAACTATCAGAGTGTCGCGGAACGGTCACTAATCTTTTCTTCAGACTCCAACATCACAGGGACGGCTGACTGGGGGTTCCATATGCCAAACACTTCTGAAAAGACTTCTGAAAACTCCACTACACTTTCATCCTTCTTCTAAGCAGCACCTTTCAACACACTGGAGTATGGTGGAAATAGCAAGAGTGAGTCCATGTCGAACTCAACAAATATAACACGGGGTTCATGAGGCTCAAAAGGATAGACACTGGTTTACTGCATTTAGCTTTTAATTATCACAGTTTTATCATATGAGTAGCATCAGGCTTGCATTAATTCCCGCAATAAACATATGATCAATGTAAAGATGAATAATGAATAGCAAAAACACATTTATAGTCATTAGTGATCATCAATTCTGTAAGGGTCCAAGGCCACTCGTGACCGTGAGCACGGCTGTTATAACAGTTTTACACTCTGCAGAGGTTGTACACTTTCACTGTGAGTCGTGATTTACCCTTTCGCCTGAGGTGATCAGCCTCTTGACCCACTACCAAGGAAGGTCGGCAGGGTTCACTATGAAGTCTTTCGAAGGTTCGTCTAACAAGTTAGGGCCATTAGATTTCACTCGGCAAACAGATGTAGAGCCCCCCTTCCTGATGGCACAATAACACGCAGCCTATACACATGAGGACAGAGGCCGCACTATATCCGATTCGTCAAGCCATTCTTACGCAATAAAGGAATACCTCTAACAAGCTAGAAAAGATCCTTCTATATGACTAAAGCCAGAGCCATTTTAGCCCTCACAGTTGTACTGTAAATCCCGGATTTTCGCTTATAGATGAGTCATTATGGAGAGTAACAAGAGCACCAAAGTAACCCCATGCTCTAGTACCCTTTAGCAGTAATAAAATCATCTTTTAATGTTTATTGCATATTCCATTAGTTAAATTACATGATCATAGTTCATGTTGAGCACTAGCAATACTAATCCATGCAACATAATAGGTATCAAGGAATAAGATCAATACTAAGTCATCCTTAACAAGGAATATATGCATAATGATATTATTTGCTTATTGTGAATAGGACAACAAGGAAATCCCATGTTATACTTGCCTTAGAACTTGCTTTATGCCCAAAGCAACTTGCTCTGAAAAACCTCAACTTAATCTTTCATTTGCAACTTCTGGCACTCAGCTTCTGGTCTTCATCTTCGGATCTTCGGTGCTCACAGATAGTCTTTCTTCTACTCGTAGCAACCAAGCACAGTAAACAAACAACAAACACAACTAAGAACATGCATCAAACAAAAGAAACGCTTTAAAAGAGAACGCATTAAAGGACACGGTACGTTGCTACAGTCACGAAAACGCAAGAACGACGGATAACGGAGCTACCATTAAAGAGAACACGCGACTATCGAGACGATTACAACATAACGTAGAAGACCGACTATAAACTTAATACATTTTAGTTATTGAAATAAGGTGATAAACATTCTAAAAAAAATATTCTAAAATTAGATTAATCAATTGAATTACAAAACTAGGTTTAACCCTGGTCATATTTTATTTATAAGTATTACCGACTTTACAGAGATAAAAGAACATGTGAGAACAATTATTCCAATTATATGAGATATGTGGTTGGGCTAAGTAAATTATAATTTAAACATATTTTAAGTTGCCATTAGCTAAGTTCATGCTTAGTTACAAAGGACTAACGTGACAAGATTATATATTATTTTTAATTATAAAACTAATAACAAGCATATTAATTAATATAATATTCAGCTATATATGGAAAAGTATATGACATGAAAAACATTAGTGCTACTGCACAGAGAACGTCGATGCGAATCTAACGCAACTTAATTGAAGCAAAACAGATTCCAAACGAATAAATGCTCGAGGATTAAAGCCGTATAACTATGAAGAGCAGATACGTACTATAATGTGAAATTATCTACGCAAGTCTATCATATATGCAACATAATGAGACTAAGCAAATTTTAATTTGAAATATATTATACATTAATCATATTAATCAATTTAATATTGAACTATATATATAGAAAACATGTGGCAACTGAACGAAAGCACTTATGTTTCAAGGTTGAACTAAACATCTTATAATTCAAAAGAAACATTTAGTTTAATATTAATTAGATTAACATTAATTTAGAACAGACTGTCTGTGTTGCGTTTAATTAGAAACTCAATTGCACAAGCATAAATCAAATTAATATCTAACTTATAAATTTTAAGGATGTAAGACATGTCAAACGTTGTTGCTAAAACATAACCTCAATCGGCACTATTGCAAAACAACAAGAACGGATTTAAATCACTAGATAACTTTTAATTAACAAAGCAACAAAAACGAAATTATAAACCTATGTCACTTTTAATTAAAAACTATTAAATTAATACTAATCAAATTGCATTTTAAATCAATAAATTCATAATTATAAGATATGACAAACATTAGCACACTGTGTAGAGCGCGACGACACGATTCTAACACAATTTGAACGGAGTAAAACAGAATTAAAACGATTAAACTAGGCCTAATCGTGTTTGGTGGCAAAACTGTAATTACCTCGTCTTGTTCATTGGGTTGCAGATCGTGTTGTGCCTCACGCCTGCATGGACGTGAGCTCCGGTCATGGAAAAGAAAAGGCAGGGGCCGGGTGCGTCTACTCGCCGAAGCGCCGAACACAGCAGCGTGCGCAGGCGCGCACCCACGCACCAGCTGGGTAGCAGGGCAGCAGCAGGGCGGACCAGCTCGTGGCCAAGAAGCTCCGACGGCTACTAGATGGTGGCCACCGCCGGCGTGTCTGCGTAGGGACGCGAGGAGGTGGCCCAGGTGCAGCACACGGCGGGAGTCGGTGCCACGCGCGTACAGCGAGGTGGTAGCACGAGCAGGGACTGGTTTGGCTGGAAAAACGATGAACAGAGCGACATCAATGGAGAAGCTCGCCGGGAAATCTCGTCGGAAAAGAGAGAAAAGTTCGGAAAACAGCGCAAGAAACACGGATTCACGAAAAGGAAGACGTGTCGGGATAGAGGACGACGAGACAAACCTCGGAGTGGAAGCGGGATTCACCGGAGATGAGAAACGTGGCCGGAAAAGCTCGCCGAACCTTCGTCGGAAGTTCGCCGGAACGCAAGCTGTAGATGCAGAACTTCGGCGAGGGGTGGAGGGAGCTACGAGCGGCGGCTCGCGATAAGAAGGGAGAAAATTCTAATTTACTACACGAGAGATTTCCCAAACTAGGGGCTCCTCTACGGTAGTTTTGGTGTGCTTTTACCCAAGGGATAGGTACGTATATATAGGGAGGAAAACTCTCCACCTCCATGTCAACTAGCGATATGGTGCTAATTGACGTTGCACCATCCACCTTTACTAATAGGCCTAATTAATTATTAAAGCCCATTAGTAAATAAAGACATGGGCCTTTGGGCATGAGGAAATCTGAGATATTTTATTATTTTCAGAATTAATTAATTTCATGGATAAAATAATTCTAGAAAAGTCCATAATTGAATTTTAAGCCACGAAAAATACCTCGAAGGCTCCGAAAATTTAGGAAAATTTCTCAGAGATATTTTAGAATGAGACGAACCCAAATAAAGTATTTGGAGCTCATGAAAAGATTGATGAAGATATCAAGGAAAAAGATTAAGCTCACGGAAATTGAAATTTTAAATCCAGAAAATACCAAAAAGTTTTCCGGTGAGAAGCAAACGTCGTCCTATGGTATTTTGAAAATAATAGCACTCACCAACACCAAAGACAAGCATCACACAAACACCACATTATCAAATTAATATGAGAAAGTTCAACCACAATTTTCTATATTTAAATTAGCGGCAACTTAACTTATCTAATAAATTTATTCAGATATTGAAATTATTTACTTTATTTAGTGTTTTCTATGCACAACCCAAAATTAGAAATTTTGGGGTGTGACACAAAAGCTTTGCCGCAGATTTTATTAGACGATAGAAAGGAAAAAAAAACTTTACAAAAGGTTTTTTACAAGATGCAGCCCGAGCTGGGCCACGACTCCGACTCTTCCTCCCCAACTCTGAAAACAAAAAAACCACCTGAACGAAAGCCGTTGAAGCAAAATAACCATCCGAACAACTAAGAAAACTAACAACAAATAACATCAACGATCAGGGAGGATCTGAGATGAAAAAACTGAAGCTAGTAAAATTGAACTCGCTCTTCTACTACTGCAATTGTGTTTCATCATCCCAAGAAATAATCAGATTTCGCACACTCGTTCTCTTTGCCCCATCATTGAGCCCTCTCACATTCCAACATAAAATTGCAGTCTTTTGTGACATTTAAACCTGACATTCAACTAGAGACCGAGTTCTCAGCTCGATAAGTTCTTGAACATACATCCATCGGAGCTGACCGAAGGCAACAAAGCCAGCAGGCCATAATAATTCACCCCAGATTTCATCCCACATCTTAAGTCTTTGCCGAAGGCTACATGGCCAGCAGGCAACAAGCATTCTATGGGAACGATCCAGCATACGTAGTTCTTGCCACAGGCTACATGGCCAGCAGGCAACAAGCATCCTAGATGATTACGATACACGGACAGTAGTAGTGTCCCATTACGGCCACACAGGGCCCGATCCAACTGATGATTGCTCCAAACCAACTGTTGTCGTAACAACTGTTTGACAGTTGGATCTATCATTCAGAAACAGACCCCACTGCTCCCGAGGCCACACGCCTCAGGCCACCTCCATCTGCCTTGCTGCTCCTTTGTTCTTACCGGTCTTCTCCAGCTTGGTCCCACACTCCACCAAGACCTGAAGGGCCTCCATCTCTACCATGTTGATCGGCTTGACAAAGTGCTGTGAAAAATTATCAAAGTTAGCTTCACTGCTGCTGGGTTGTTCTGTTGTTAGTTCTCCCAATTTTTTTGAAAGAAGCTCCTGAGCTAACTTCATAGAATCCTTGCCAACTCTAGTTTTTGCCTTATCAGCTAACCGGCTACTCTTTCTTTGTGTATAATCAGTATCTGCAGCCATATCTAACTATTCTGGTTCAAAGACAATTGATGGCGTAGGAAGCAGGGGTTGTTCTAAGTGGTGTGTGATATTCTCTAAAAACTCATCCATCGGGTCAGAACCCTGGATTTCCGCCGAGCGGAGCTGAGCTTCCCGCTCTGTACTTTCCAACGGCTGTACCTGATCTAGGTTGGCAGTCTGTGGAGTTGGCATGATGGTAACAGCCGCCGAGCGGAGCTGAGCTTCCCACTCTGTACTTTCCAATGGCTGTACCTGATCTAGGTTGGCCGTCTGTGGAGTTGGCATGATGGTACCAGCTAAATCAGATTGCTGAGCAGGCTCATTAGTACCCCCAGCCGCTAACGATGGTTGCTGTACATGGTCACTACTACCCCCTTCCTGACCAATTTCCATTGTTGTGCATTGAACGTTGTCAATAGACCCCCCAACTTGGTTTGATAATGCTAGCTGCCCTTTGATAAAGTTGTCCCATGCATCATACACACTTGTTCGTCGTAATGATTGTGTATTGTCGCCATGATCATCAAACCATATATACTAAACCAAAGCCTTACAAATGTTTTGTTCTCAATGGAAACTACCTTTATCGAAAAAACTACAATGCCCAATATCAAGACATAATCCATGGTGGATTAAATTAAATGAAACTAAGTGATTTTGCACATGTTTGTGCATTTCTAAACAAATATTATGAAAGTGAGAGAAGTTTGAACTAGAAACAACCAACATTTCTCTTGTTACGCTTGAATCAAGATTCACTGATTTCTTATAGTTTGAAAGTATGTTTTAATAAGAAATGGTAATAGCCATACTTCGGGCGAATTTTGTTTGAAAAATATAAATAAGCCATCGGGGACATGTTGGAAGCCTCGTCATGTAGAATATTTATTTGTATCTGGTAAGACTGGTATTCCTTCTTGGCTGTAGACTTGAAGTAGTTCCTCGATCTCATGGATGCCACAATGAAATGGCAGGTGGAAGCACGCCTTTGAGGAAAGAGTAGAAGAGAACCAACGATCTCTTAGGCTGGAAACTTGGTACCGTGTGACCAGCTCCCCTAACAGATGCAAACGTGAATCCTCCCTCGTATTGCTGAATGTAGCCTCCAACCTGTGTGTTCAAACTGTCGCAAGTTAGCGTATACAGATCCTATTGCATGCATCTTCATTCTCGGAGTTGAATTCTTGTGTTACCTCATTGGCAGGAGTGTACCACGGGCGCCATGGATTTGTGATGGTCAGATTGAGGTCCTTCACGGAGTACCTCGTTCCAGTAATGGAGCACACATCATCCATATCACCACTAAAACGAGTTATCCATAAGACAATAATGATTGCCAGATAAAAAAAAAATCACTTGATTCTTAACTTGTCCTTTCCTTTTTGAGTTTGCATTGTTTGCACAAGTATAGAAGATCGATGGGATGGGTTACCTCACCTATACACCCAAACTCTTAATCCGATGTCGACTAGCCATGAGATCGTTGGCACCATGGTTGATGGGCGGTCCGTCGGAAGGAATAACCTGAACCAATTACAGAAGATTTCAGGTCAGAAACCAGAATAAGCGTATGAGTTTGACAAGACCAAAGTTAGGCAGCTGCAACTACTTACGTGCAATTTGACCAATGCGTGTTGATCCGGGCATGGATCGCCTTCTGCACCTCAGGGCTATTGAAGTAGACCGTGATGTAGTTGATGATGTACGGGTCGTAGACAGCTAACTGTCATATTTACATCAGTAATTCATCTATCAGAAGTGTGCCTAGTGGATATTTGTACGGGCTTAAGTTTTTTCCGAACAATAAACACCAAGGAAATTGAGAGAAGAACCCATGTTGTGTTATATTTACATAGCTACTGGAGTAGGCGGTCCCGTTGAGCGCCTGAATGCATATCGGAGCATAAATGTTGTACAGGTAGATGTTGCCAACAAAGTTCCTGAAGTTGAACAGTGACTTCGCCTCCTTGCATGACATTCCATCAGACGGGCCGAAGCTGCAGTGCTCAGTAATGTTGGCCCACATCTCGTCGGAAATCACCCCATGGTTCCACCAGAACTCAAAAGAGCCCTTGTCTTTGTGGTAAATATCAAGCAACGGGTTGCCAACCTGAAACCAATCAAAAAGCGAGGCAATTAACTATTGTCTCGGATTGTAGAACTAGTAAGGTGGTTTGTGCAAATAGCACATATTACTATTTTTTATTACAATATTAGGGTATTTTGGTTCCAAAATAGTTTTTGCAAATAATCCTCTTTGATTGTAACTTATCTCTACTGTAACGGACCAATCAAAACTATATTAGGCCTAAATATCCCCCGCTGAGAGACTCCAACCATTATGCACCAACGAAATTGTATTCAGGATTACAATATTATTAAAATTTATGGCTCATAATCCTTCCTCATAGGCTTCAACTTGATCCGATGGCCGACGTTATTTGGATCTCCCACCCTCAGGCTTCAACGCACGCCTCACACATCCTAGGCTTCAACGCGACTTGCGGACCCGAAATTTTCATCAACTGCAATTTTTTCGAGTCCACAGTTCCGCACGCACTCCCAGTTATAAGGTCCAAATAGGCTAGAGGGGGGGTTAATAGCCTAATTAAAACTTCTACAATAATTACTTAACCACAAGTTAGTACGAAAGGTGGCGAAGCAAATGCACTAGCTCTAACTAAAAAAGCAAGCCACCTACACAAGTCTAATACAAGGCTATTCACTAAACACAACAACAACTTCAAGATAGAAACAAGAAGTAATACAAGACAAGAGCTTCGAGTGATTATACCGCCGTGAAGAGAAGAGAAATACCAATCAATCAATCATACAAGAGAAATCCTCGGAAAGAGAATGACACAAGAATTTATCCCGAGGTTCACTTGCTTCCCGGCAAGCTACTCCCCGTTGTGGCGATACACCCACTTGTCGGTTCGCGAGCTAATCGACTATCAAGAGTCGAGCCCTCGGCGGGCGCCGCACAACCGCACACAAGATGGGGATCCTCCAAGCCACGAGCTCCACTAGAGTATCCAATTTGCGAACTCCCGCGGGGAAGGATCAAGAACCCCTTACAACACTTGGTGAAGGCTCCAAAAATCTCCAATTGCGAGCTCAATCACCTCCGCTGCTCCAAGCCGTCTACCGTGTCGGGAAACACGGAAGAGTAACAAGAAATCCGCAGCAACTCAAAGATCAAGTGCCTCTAGAATGCAACTCTCAAGCAATGCACTTGAATCTCACTCAATCTCACTTAAGATGTGTAACTATGCAAAGAGATGAGTGGAGGGGTTGTTCTCTAGCTCAAAGAATGTCTCTATATCTCAAAATATGCAAGAGTTATCCTCAAACCCCGGCCAACGTCTATTTATAACGAAGGGGTACGCAGCTAGCCGTTACAGACGACGCAGCGAAAAACGCGCTGACCGGACGCTCCGGTCAGGGTGACCGGACGCGTCCGGTCACTACACGACAGCAAGAAACAGTGCGTGTCAGAACTAGCCGTTGCCGTGACCGGACGCGCTGAACCGATTGACCGGACGCGACAGTGCCCGCATCCGGTCGCATTCCAGTATGCTCCCGTTGAGACCGGACGCGTCCGATCGCACGTGACCGAACGCGCCGCGCGTCCGATCGTTACTCCGCTTCGCTCTACCCTTCTGGACGCCTGACCGGACGCTCCGGTTACGTGAGGGACCGGACGCGCCGGTCGCGCGCTCTGATTCGCTCAGGAGAACTGACCGGACGCGCTGTTGAACTGACCGGACGCCACAGTGCCAGCGTCCGATTAGAGTCCAGTAAGCTCCCTGGATGACCGGACGCGTCCGGTCATCAGTGACCGGACGCGCTGCGCGTCCGATCATCAAACTGAAAACCGCGCAGACGCTGAACACTGACCGGACGCGTCCGGTCATACAGAGATCGCGTCCGGTCCAGCGTCCGGTCATCTCTGTGACCTCCGTTCGCCTCCGTTTCTTTTTCGACTTCCGGCGCAATAGAAAATAGGCATTTCACTTCTCCAAAAAGTGCCGAATCCCACCTCGCAAGCTCGGCGGGAGGGAGAGAGGAACCCAAACCCCTCTCTACCGCTTAAACTCCACCGCCTTCACAAACTGTGCTAACACCACCAAGTGTACACCACCATGTGCATGTGTGTTAGCATTTCACAATCATTTTCCAAGGCGTTATGTTAGCTCTTTACTAGATCCTAATGCATATGCTCAAGACATTGATCTAGTGGCACTTGATTCCCGAGCTAACCGTGATTGCCCCTCTTGGTAGTCGGTTATGTATCCTAAATCCGGTCAATCACTTCTCTACTCATCTTAGACCGGCAAAAGGAAAACCCTATAGTTATACCTTTGCCTTGCGCTCTTAGATCTTTCTCTTCTACTTGATCATCATGTCCTTCCTTTTATGTGCATCTCCACCATAAACATCATTTCATATTCATGCACTATCTCTTTGTGATCTTGTGGCCACCACTCCTTGCCACATACACCTTCATCACATGTGTTGCTTATGCCTAACTCAAAACACTTAACACGTGGCATTAGCAACTTGATGTCATTAATTACCAAAACCAAACTTGGGCTTTCAATCTCCCCATTTTTGGTAATTGATGACAACCATCACAAAGATATGAAATGAAATCAATTTTCAATTTCGATAGTATTAGCTCCCCCTACATATGTGCTTCCATGAGTTTGGTTCAATTATGCACATATGTATGGATTTGAAATTTGAGAGAGTTACTACTATCAAATTGATGCTAAGGTATATAGAATGGACCTTTGAAGCGTGATACCAATCGGAGTTGCCTTTATATACCATCCTTAGCATCGATGTAGCTAGACACCATTTGTAATACATCACTTGTAAAGATCACAAACACTAAAGTACCCCGTGAGATCAACATTATAAGCCAAGGTGTCTAGATACCGCTTGTAAAGCTACTCTCAACACATCATCATTCAAGTTTTATTTCTAGCAAACACCAAACAATCATGAATATGAATTTAAGCTTTGCAATGCAACAATTTATCATGTTAATGCACATACAAGTGCAACAAGTAATCCATGAGCTTGCTCCCCCTACTTGTGTGCTCAAATTTAATTGATCCCTTGATTTCTCTCCCTTTGTAACTTTTCTCTCCCCTGTGACTTTTCTCTCCCCCTTATTATATCTTATTCCCTCTTTGCAATATCTTTGTGACTTTTCTCTCCCCCTTTGTCAACAATCACCAAAAAGGTGCCAATTTTAGTGAGAGATAAGTAAATCAATTATGAGGGAGTCCAAATTATGGTTCAATCTAGATTACTTACCTAGAATATGTAGTTCGGTTTGATCCAAGGACAAGCTTTTTCACACCTCATAAAGTATAAGGGTTATCTTGACCATGTTGAATTACACATTATGAGCTTATTTTCTAGATTCAACACTAGGTTTTCAAGCCCACAAACATGTCATATGCTACCACTAGACCAATCAAACATAGAAGCAATAGTGGTACCATATATACATCAAAATCATTTGATTTTCATGAATGAGCTTATTTGTCATGCAAATATGTCTATATGTTCTAACCATGTCCTTAGCAAAGTATGAATGATATGCCAAACAACTTTACCTTGTTATGTTGGAGGAGAGGCATGTCATATAAGAATGTGGGGGTACACTCATTTCAAGTTGGAGAAGTCAAGTATGTTCAATTCATTCTTCAACTTGTAAAATCTCTTTTCATCAAGTGGCTTTGTAAATATGTCGGCTAGTTGATCTTCGGTGCCAATGCTTTCAATGCTAATATCACCCTTTTGTTGATGGTCTCTTATGAAGTGATGCCTTATGTCAATGTGCTTTGTTCTTGAATGTTGAACCGGATTTTGTGTCATCTTTATAGCACTCTCATTATCACAAAACAAAGGCACATTCTTGAATTTAATTCCAAAGTCATTCAAGGTGGCTTTCATCCAAAGCAATTGTGCACAACAACTACCGGCACTAATGTATTCGGCCTCGGCGGTAGATAGTGCAACACTATTTTGTTTCTTTGATGACCATGAAACAAGAGACCTTCCAAGCAATTGACAAGTGCCACTTGTGCTCATTCTATCAATCTTGCATCCACCATAGTCGGAGTCCGAATATCCAATCAACTCAAAATTAGACCCCTTTGGAAACCATAATCCAACATCATGAGTGCCCTTAAGATATCTCAATATCCTCTTGGTTGCTTTCAAGTGACTTTCTCTAGGTGAAGCTTGATATCTTGCACACTTGCATACACTAAACATCACATCCGGCCTAGAAGCGGTGACATAGAGCAAACTTCCAATCATGGACCGGTATTGCTTTTGATCTACCATGTTGCCACTAGCATCAACACCCAATTGATCATTTGTGCCCATTGGTGTACTCATTGGCTTAGCATCTTGCAATCCAAACTTCTTGATCATATCCTTGATGTACTTGCCTTGACTTACAAAAGTGCCATTCTTCATTTGCTTGATTTGAAGTCCAAGGAAGTAACTAAGCTCTCCAATCATAGACATCTCAAACTCATTAGCCATCATATTTCCAAACTCTTCACAAAAGTCTTGGTTAGTTGATCCAAAGATAATGTCATCCACATATATTTGCAACACAAACAAGTCATTTCCAAGTTTCTTGGTGAAGAGAGTGGTGTCAACCTTTCCCATCTTGAACCCTTTAGAGAGAAGAAAGTCCTTCAATCTCTCATACCATGCTCTAGGTGCTTGCTTTAAACCATACAATGCCTTCTTTAGCTTGTAAACATGGTCAGGCTTCTTGTCATCTTCAAAACCGGGAGGTTGCTCAACATAAACTTCTTCATTGATGTAGCCATTGAGAAATGCACTCTTGACATCCATTTGATAGAGCTTGATGTTGTGAGTACAAGCATATGCTAATAAGATTCTAATAGCCTCTAATCTTGCAACGGGTGCATATGTCTCTCCAAAGTCAAGACCCTCAACTTGAGTGTATCCTTGTGCTACTAATCTTGCTTTGTTTCTAACAACTATGCCATCTTGATCTTGCTTGTTTCTAAAGACCCACTTAGTACCAATCACATTATAGTTCTTTGGCCTCTCAACAAGTTAACAAACTTGATTTCTAGTGAAGTTGTTTAGTTCTTCATGCATGGCATTTACCCAATCGGAATCCTTCAATGCATCTTCTATCTTCTTTGGTTCTTCAAGTGACACAAATGAGTAGTGCTCATAAAAGGATGCTAGCCTTGATCTAGTTTGAACACCACTTTGAATTCCACCAATGATTTGGTCCAATGGATGATCTCTTGCAATGCTAGTAGGTTAGAGTATTGGGAGTTCATTGCTTCCACTTGTTTGACCTTGAACTTGAGCTTCATCATGAGTACCACTAGAGCTTGCTTGATTTGTATCAATTTGCACACTTTGGTTGATCACATGAATATCATCATCATCAACTTGCCTTGGTTTTATGTCACCAATGTCCATATTCTTCATTGCATTTGACAATTGATCTCCTCTCACATCATCAAGGTTTTGAGCTTCATTTTGAGACCCTTGGGTTTCATCAAACTTAACATCATGAACTTCTTCCAAGGTGCCATTTGTGAGATTCCAAACTCTATATGATTTGCTTGTGGTAGAATAACCAAGTAAGAACCCTTCATCACATTTCTTTTCAAACTTGCTCAATCTAGTGCCTTTCTTGAGAATATAGCATTTGCAACCAAACACTCTAAAGTATGCAATGTTGGGCTTTCTTCCATTCAATAGTTCATATGGTGTCTTTCCAAGCTTCCTATGGCAATAGAGACGGTTACTACAATAGCAAGCCGTATTGATAGCTTCACTCCAAAATGAATGACTCACATTGTATTCACTAAGCATTGATCTAGCCATATCAATCAAAGTTCTATTTTTCCTTTCAACTACACCATTGGATTGAGGAGTGTATGTTGGTGAGAATTGATGTCCAATACCAAAATCATCACACAATTCCTCAATTCTTGTGTTCTTGAACTCACTACCATTGTCACTTCTAATCTTCTTGATGGTAGTCTCAAACTCATTTTGTACCCTCTTGACAAAAGACTTGAATAGATCATAAACATCACTCTTGTCATAGAGAAAGAGCACTCAAGTGTATCTAGTGTAGTCATCCACAATCACAAAACCATACTTGTTGCCACCAATGCTAGTGTATGTTGTTGGCCCAAACAAGTCCATGTGCAATAGCTCAAATGCTTTTGATGTGCTCATTTCACTTTTACTAGGATGTTAATTTCCAACTTGTTTGCCGGCTTGACAAGCACTACATAGTTTATCCTTTTCAAAAGTGACATCTTTCAATCCTCTAACTAAGTCATGCCTCAAAAGTTTGTTCAATTGTTTCATTCCAACATGACCAAGCCTTCTATGCCACAACCAACCCATACTAGATTTACTAAGCAAGCATGATGTCAATTGTGTCTCACTATCATTGAAGTCAACCAAGTATAAGCTACCATGTCTAAATCCTTTGAATATCAAGTTTGATCCATCAACACTTATGACTTCAACATCATCACTATCAAATATGCACTTGAAACCAAGATCACAAAGTTGTGCCACCGATAAAAGATTGAAATCCAAGCTCTCAACTAGCAACACATTAGATATGATCATGTCATTTGTGATAGCAATTTTACCAAGCCCTTTGACCTTACCTTTCTTGTTGTTGCCGAAAGTGATAGCATCAAAACCACCATTTTGACTTGTATCAATTGAATTGAACATACAAGAGTCTCCGGTCATATGTTGAGTGCACCCACTATCAAGCACCCAATGCCTTCCTCCGGCTTTGTAATTGACCTACAAGACAAGATCAATTCTTTTTAGGTACCCAAACTTGTTTGGGTCCTCTAAGGTTAGAGACTAAGCTCTTTGGTACCCAAATGGCTTTCTTCTTTGAGCCCATCCATGGTGCACCAATAAACTTAGCATGAACACCATTTGTACCCTTGGTAAGCATATAGAAAGAATTAAACTTGATTGAGGATACATTTACATTGGATTTCTTGTTCATGCAATGTTGCTCTATGTGACCAACTTGCTTGCAACTTTTGCAATAGCTACCATTATTCTTCACAAAACGAGTCTTGTGAGGAGCAAAAGCGACCTTGCCTTTCTTGGGGTTATAGCCCAATCCCTCTTTGTAGAGAGAAGCTCTTTGGCTACCCAAGCACATAAGCAAGCGGTCCTCACCACCATAAGCCTTAGCTAATGTGTGATTGAGCTCTTTTACCTTCTTCTTGAGATTTTCATTCTCAACTATAAGTGTGGAGTCACAAGTGAAACCATCACTACTAGATGAGGATGATGTAGATGCACTACATGAAGAGTTAGTGGGAGCAACAACAATAGGCTTATGAAAGGATTCATCAATTATATCATATGATATGCCTATGTTGCAAGTTTTAGCTTTCTTAACATTAGTTGGCATGTTTTCACATTTTTCAACTAGAGAGGAATGAGCTTCTTCAAGCTTGGTGTGAGACTTTTGAAGCTTCTTATGGTCTACCTTTAGACTCTCATAAGACACTCTAAGCTCATCAAGTTCTTGCATAAGGTTTTTCTTTACCTTAAGCAAGCCCTTGCACTCCTTCCTAGATTCTTTATAATGTTGAGTGCAATCTTCTATCATAGTGATTAGTTCATCTTTAGTGAATTCTTCTTCATCACTATCACTATCACTAGCATTATCATGATCACTCTTATCATCGGATGATACCTTAGCGGCTTTAGCCATGAAGCACGATGGAGTGTCAAAGAGGGAGACCTTTTCTTGGATGGCAATGCTAGCATGTCCCTTCTTCTTACTCTTGTTTTCATCCTCATCATCACTTGAGGAGTCATCACTATCCCATGTAGCAATATGAGAATCATTCTTCTTCTTATAAGAGCTCTCCTTCTTCTCTTGCTTCTTCTTTTGCTTCTTTCTCTCCTTCTTGATAGCATCTTCATCATCACTATCATAAGGACACTTTGCAATGAGATGGTCTTTGCTATGGCATCTAAAGCATCTCATGGTATGCTCATTCTTCTTGTAAGAGTTCTTCCTCCTTCTTGCACGAAAGCCCTTCTTCTTCATGAATTTGCCAAATTGTTTGACAAAGAGAGCCATCTTCTCATCAATGTCATCACTATCACAAGAGCTTGAGTCTTCATCACTTGATGATTCAATCTTGGATTTGCCCTTGGATGTGGTGGCTTTGAATGCCACACTCTTCTTCTTCTCATCATCCTTCTTCTCATTTTCCTTCTTCTTCTTCTTTACCAACTCATCCTTCTCATCATCTTCTCTATATGAATCGTCGGTCATCACTTCTTGAAATATTTGTTGAGGAGTTGAATCCTTCAATGTAGTCCTTACTAGCACGGTGATCAATGTATCAAATCTCTTGGGTAGACTTCTCAAGAACTTCATAGAGAATTAATTGTCCTTGACCTCCTCACCAAGTGCCTTGAGCTCATTGACAATGACTTGCAACCTATGAAACATCTCCGGTACACTCTCATCATCTTGCATCTTGAAGCTTGAAAATTTTTCTTGCAAGATATATGCTTTGGTGGTCTTTGTGCCTTCGGTGCCCTCAAATGTTTCTTCTAGCTTGGCCCAAGCATCATGAGCAATCTCAATGTTCTTTACTTGCTCAAAGGTCTTGTCATCTAATGCCTCATGAAGAGCACTAATGGCAATGTCATTGCATTGGAGCTTCTTCTCTTCCACCGGTGTAGGTGCTTCCGGATTAGCAACCTTAAATTTTGTTTCGGTGACCTTCCACACTTCTCTATTGATTGACTTTAGGTGTGCGGTCATCTTAACCTTCCAATATGCATAATTTGTGCCATCAAAGTGAGGTGCCTTCTTGGTGTTGTTGATGTGCAAGCTTAATTGAGCCATTTCTTTTTCACCGTAGGTTGTTAAGCCTCAAATAAACGGTGCCTCGGCTCCGATACCACTTGTAAGGTCCAAATAGGCTAGAGGGGGGGTGAATAGACTAATTAAAACTTCTACAATAATTACTTAACCACAAGTTAGTACGAAAGGTAGCGAAGCAAATGCACTAGCTCTAACTAAAAAAGCAAGCCACCTACACAAGTCTAATACAAGGCTATTCACTAAACACAACAACAACTACAAGATAGAAACAAGAAGTAATACAAGACAAGAGCTTCGAGTGATTATACCGCCGTGAAGAGAAGAGAAATACCAATCAATCAATCATACAAGAGAAATCCTCGGGAAGAGAATGACACAAGAATTTATCCCGAGGTTCACTTGCTTCCCGGCAAGCTACTCCCCGTTGTGGCGATACACCCACTTGTCGGTTCGCGAGCTAATCGACTATCAAGAGTCGAGCCCTCGGCGGACGCCGCACAACCGCACACAAGATGGGGATCCTCCAAGCCACGAGCTCCACTAGAGTATCCAATTTGCGAACTCCCGCGGGGAAGGATCAAGAACCCCTTACAACACTTGGTGAAGGCTCCAACAATCTCCAATTGCGAGCTCAATCACCTCCGCTGCTCCAAGCCGTCTACCGTGTCGGGAAACACGGAAGAGTAACAAGAAATCCGCAGCAACTCAAAGATCAAGTGCCTCTAGAATGCAACTCTCAAGCAATGCACTTGAATCTCACTCAATCTCACTTAAGATGTGCAACTATGCAAAGAGATGAGTGGAGGGGTTGTTCTCTAGCTCAAAGAATGTCTCTATATCTCAAAATGTGCAAGAGTTATCCTCAAACCCCGGCCAACGTCTATTTATAACGAAGGGGTACGCAGCTAGCCGTTACAGACGACGCAGCGAAAAACGCGCTGACCGGACGCTCCGGTCAGGGTGACCGGACGCGTCCGGTCACTACACGACAGCAAGAAACAGTGCGTGTCAGAACTAGCCGTTGCCGTGACCGGACGCGCTGAACCGATTGACCGGACGCGACAGTGCCCGCGTCCGGTCGCATTCCAGTATGCTCCCGTTGAGACCGGACGCGTCCGATCGCACGTGACCGGACGCGCCGCGCGTCCGATCGTTACTCCGCTTCGCTCTACCCTTCTGGACGCCTGACCGGACGCTCCGGTTACGTGAGGGACCGGACGCGCCGGTCGCGCGCTCTGATTCGCTCAGGAGAACTGACCGGACGCGCTGTTGAACTGACCGGACGCCACAGTGCCAGCGTCCGATTAGAGTCCAGTAAGCTCCCTGGATGACCGGACGCGTCCGGTCATCAGTGACCGGACGCGCTGCGCGTCCGATCATCAAACTAAAAACCGCGCAGACGCTGAACACTGACCGGACGCGTCCGGTCATACAGAGACCGCGTCCGGTCCAGCGTCCGGTCATCTCTGTGACCTCCGTTCGCCTCCGTTTCTTTTCCGACTTCCGGCGCAATAGAAAATAGGCATTTCACTTCTCCAAAAAGCGCCGAATCCCGCCTCGCAAGCTCGGCGGGAGGGAGAGAGGAACCCAAACCCCTCTCTACCGCTTAAACTCCACCGCCTTCACAAACTGTGCTAACACCACCAAGTGTACACCACCATGTGCATGTGTGTTAGCATTTCACAATCATTTTCCAAGGCGTTATGTTAGCTCTTTACTAGATCCTAATGCATATGCTCAAGACATTGATCTAGTGGCACTTGATTCCCGAGCTAACCGTGATTGCCCCTCTTGGTAGTCGGTTATGTATCCTAAATCCGGTCAATCACTTCTCTACTCATCTTAGACCGGCAAAAGGAAAACCCTATAGTTATACCTTTGCCTTGCGCTCTTAGATCTTTCTCTTCTACTTGATCATCATGTCCTTCCTTTTATGTGCATCTCCACCATAAACATCATTTCATATTCATGCACTATCTCTTTGTGATCTTGTGGCCACCACTCCTTGCCACATACACCTTCATCACATGTGTTGCTTATGCCTAACTCAAAACACTTAACACGTGGCATTAGCAACTTGATGTCATTAATTACCAAAATCAAACTTGGGCTTTCACCGGTCTCCCAAGACCCTCCACAGTCCCATCGTTTCCTTCCTTTCCTCGTCCTTCTTCTTTCCTCTCTCTCCAGATCCCTTCCTATTCCATGGTCGTGCATTCTCTACGGGCTGCCGGTGGTTGCGCCGGCACATGGGGTCACCGCGCGGCCTCAAGCGGAAAGCGGCGCCACGACCGTGCGCGGAGGTGGCGGCAGGCAGATGCGGCCACGCCGGGCAAGCACGTGCGGACAATGGCTACGTGTGGTGACGCGACACAGCCATGGCGACGTTGGAAGCCATGGCGAACTCCTGTGACGATGCTGGCTCTTCCTCTTCCTACCCCAAGCAGCGCCGGCCTAGTGTGGTCGACGGCAGGACACAGATGAGCGCCACCACCTCCATGGCGCCCGACTCCTCCATGCTGGGCGCGATGGCGGCACCCACCCTCCCGCCCCCCCAACCCGCTGACGGCGTCCTAGATCCTCCATGGCAATGGTGGACCTTCTCCCAACCTGACGCCCTTGCGTGTGTGGATCTCAACGACAGCCATTGTGTCCGCATGTAAGGCCATGCGCACTGGGGGCCATCGCCGCCGTGGATCCACCGCCGATGCCCTGATCCAGAGCCCGAAGGTGGATAGTCATTGCTGAGATCCACACACGCAAAGGGCGCCTGAGGCCGGCAAACACATTCGCGGCGTGCATCCACAGGCGGGGGCAGGTGACTTGGACCCACGTGTTCCCACGTGTGGGCGCGGAGACAGGGCGGGAAGCAACGTGGGTAGTCTCGCGTGCGCGCGCGTAACAAAGCGAGCGTGATGGTTAGGGTGGGGAAGCAGCGTGGGTTACACGTGATGGGTCGTAAAAACAGGCAGGGCAAGCTTCTTTCGTGTGCAGCGTGGTCTCCCACCCTTGCATATACGAGCTAAGCGGAACTCCTGCCGTCCCGCGTACACGAGGGCGCAGCAGGTACGGGCGTCCATCCGGACGTCCAGGTGCTAGCCTGTCCCCAATGTAAAGGCAAATACTCTGCACCCCTGCCTTCACCGTCATTGAATCCTGACGTGTCAATGCGCGATGGTCAGCTACAGTGAGCACTAAATTGTCATCCTATTGACCTTGGCTTTTGTCATCACTCGGTCTGCACTGGTATGGTAGGGGGTATTACTTTGTTCTCATTACAACGCACGGGCACGATCCTAATAGATGTAATAAGAATGGTATACAACATATGATTGTGGGAGAGGCAAATGTTTGGGTACTGACTGGCTTCGGGCAGCTTACTGAAATTCTATTTGCGCCATGTTTCCAATCTGGTAAGGCTAGGTCGCATATAAGTGGGATGTAATGGAAACCTTGTATTCGGTGTTGTGGTTCGTCGTTTTGGTAATTTGATGATTCCGTTCCGAAGGATTGTAATCTGTTCTACTTTCTCTTAATAAAAAAAACGTGCACGATTGCGGAAAAATAGATAGAGATTATTAGTTGTAGCTGAAATTTGCCTAAATTTTCCACGGTCAATGGCACGGAATGGACTTACGAAGATTCCCTTGAGGTTCGTGGGGTTCTTGCCGGTGCGTTGGCGAACAGCCACGATGACGGAGGCCAGCTCAGGGACGTAATGGCCGGCGTAGCTCTCACCGGCGATGTAGAAATCGCGGCCCTTATACTCGGGGAACCGCTCGAGCCACTTGAGCAAGAAGATGTACGAGTCCACTGCTATCGACCTGTCGCCTCTTTCGTCGTAGTCCGACCACGTGTTGGAGTAGGAGAACCCTACGCCGGCCGGCGACTCAAGGAAGATCACGTTGGCCACTGCAAGTCGCGTCCTCATAGCCATCGTCACTAGGCTCAAACTAGCTATATATAGCAGTAGTATCATATCGTAGTCTTGTACATGAGCATGTTAGTAAATAGGTGACGCACCGTTGTTCCAGGCGTCCCTGTTCCTGCTCAGCGTCTTGCCGTCGGGGTTGACACGGAACGGGCCGAGCTCCATCATCGCGCCCCATCCCAGCGACGAGCACCCTGTAACCCTGCTAATGGGGCAAAACCCGCCCCACACCCATCCCAACCCGTAGGTCAATAACATCTCCTGTGAACCCAACCCGCCCCAAAAATCTAATTACAGAACCCGCCCCAACCCACCCCATTCTTGCGGGTTACCCAAAAGCATTGCGTACTGAATAATTTGGCGCAGACCTAAGGAGCCAGAGCCTGGCCTTCTTTGTCTCCATTGAACTGGATGACAATGAATGGGTGGAAGAAATCAACACGCACGCTACTCATCTAGCAACCATCCAAATGCGGAGCAGCAGCCAAGACACCCCAAATCCTACTCCTGCCAACAATCTCTGTGGTGAATAAAAAAACACCTTACGTCGCAGCTACGGTCCTACGGACATTTTGCGCAAACATGCTGGACGCAGCTATCTTCCTCTGGACACTCAAGAAGATAAGCATATGCGTACATGGAACGATGGCGCCCAGTCCATCATTTCTCCGAACACCTTGATGGCGTTGGACCCTCTCTCAGCTCTATGAACTGCCGCTGTCTCGACAGCCGTCAGCCTTGTGTGTGCTGGTGCTCGCCGGGTTACGCGAGGGTCTGGAACAAGCGGTGCGCATTCCTATAGAGGCCGAGGAAGAGGAGCTTGCTTCACCATGAGGTGTCCCATGAGGATCTCGACTGCAACAGCGCCGCGAACATGCCGATGAGGAACTCAAGCAGCCGCAACACGCCACGAGAGATCGAGGAGAGCCCCTCGCGCTAGTGCAGAGAGCATCTGCGGGCTGCGGTGCTCCGGAGATGCGCGTCTGCAACTCTCCCATTCCAATCCGCCCCAACCCGCATATGCTATAGACCCAACCCGCCCCTACCCGCGAGCTTATAGAACCCATCCTCACCCATCCAAATAGACCCCATATTGGAATCCAACCCATAAAACCCATTTCCACCCGACCCATTAGCAGGCTTCACCCTGGCCCTGCGCGCAGCGCGCGTGCAAGAAGAAACGCAACTTATTATCGCCAATTCGCAACCAAATCAAAGACCAAAACGAGCGTGCACGCTGCAAACATCCTCTGCGCTGCTGACCTCCGTCGAGCCAGAGGACGAGGGGCTTGGAGGCGGCGGCGTAGGGGGACTCGACGAAGTAGTAGAAGAGCGCGCGGCCGTGCTCCTCGTCCACCGTCACGTACCCCGCGTACTGCTCGAAGTTGACGCGCGGCGGCTGCCCCGGCAGCGCCGTGATCCTGTCGGCCTCCTTGCTGCCCTTGGGGTCGCTGCAGGACGTGGGCAGGTCACCGAAGCTCCTCACGGGGTCGGCCCATGGGTCGGTTTCGTCAGGCCCGGCTGCGGTTGCCGATTTTGCTTGGGCCTGCTGCTGCTGGTACTCGATGAACTGCGTCAGCAGCGCCGCTTGGTAGTCCATGGCGGCGTTCGTGAGCGGTACGGCGAGTAGGAACTGAATCGCGAGGAGAATGCAGTAGGAGATCTGATGATTCCTCACCATCTTGGTTTTCCAGGAGATTAGTCCTCTGCGAGGTCGTCGCTCCGTCGGAATGTAAAGATCATACAGTGTTTATATAATGGCCAATGCTAAGGTAATAGAGTATGTAGTGCAGAGATGCATGTTTTCCCGACTGTAATTTGGGAGTTTGGATTCTCCGAAGTACGAACGCCATGAGGTAGCAATACGTCCTCCCCTCCGTCAAGCGTCAATGTCTGATCCGTTCAGATGTCAGAGGTGAGGTCAACTAGGTCTAGTGACGCGTCTAGACATGTCTGCACGATGAAATCGCGTCAGTTTCTTCCAGATCTCCCAGCTAGCATCTTCGCCTAAAACCCCAGCTGTCTGGCATATATAGTCGTCGGCATTGGCATTCAACAATGTAGCTTTGGATGTCGACGAGTTTTCTCCCGGCGACGCCGAGGTGATATATAGCCAAACCATCGGATCGATGATGTAGAGACACTGAGACAGGCTAGAGACCAAGGTTACCAAAACTGTATTTGTATCAAGTGCAGGGCCCAATATAAAATTGCTAATGTGCTAGAAGCCGCTTGCATTGGAGTGTGTTCCAACGCATGGGTGAGGATCTTGGCTCTGTTAATTCCATAGTGAGATCATCTGGCATGTATGTACTACGTACAAGTGACAAAAATACTCCGAAACAGACGTCCGTATCAATAATGCATGCAGCGGCGGTACGGTACGGTGGTACTACCACGAAACGCGACCTCTTAACAAACCTGTCGCATCAACGATTTTGTCCGTTCTCTTCTGCAAATAACGCCCAGAATTTAGTCCGCTTCTGCATGTGCATGCCATCCAAATCCGCAATCTGCCAAGTGCCAGCACGGACAGACCGAGACAGTGCCCTCGCCTTGTTTGCTCCTGCTTGGATCTGCTGACGCCTGGCGCTTGTGGTGTAGTCCTACTACAGATTTGGAAGGCGCATCAAGCCACAGCAACCGAATTTTTTGTTTTCTCCCCCGTCATCATCTGCCTAATCGCTGATCAGATCAGGGGTAATAGTCCATGATGAGCAACATCCATCCAACATGTACGTATACGAGAAGAACTCGTATCCATTGCCAAACTGAACCAAGGGAGGGAGCTTTCGGATCTCAGGCAGGCTTTGCTAATTGCAATTGAGTTTGTGGTTCCTACGGTTGGCAATGTGGAGCATGGTGGTGTCCTGAGAAGTGCTCTCCAGTGGCATGCAGATCTGACGGTGGTACAGCAGTGGCAATGACACGACATCCAGCTCTAGCAGCACTACCGCACTGTGCTGATATGAAAATCGTGATAGGCCATATCATGGATCTGCAGAGGAGAATCTATAGCCCTGATCCTGATTCTTATCCCGCATCAACCCTGTCCGCCAAGACGATCAGCAGCATTGACCACATTCCTCGCCCACCACTGAAAATGAATCACACATCACATGCCCTGCAACAACAACAACCCAAGAGACACCCGCTCATCGCTCGCCCCCTCCGGATTCATTCACCAGCGGGCAGCCCGCAGCCATCAATCAATCAGGCAGAACACAACCGGGGGGCCATCATCCTTTTCGGCCGGGCGAGGGGCGACGCCCGAGAGACCAACCACCGTCTTTCCGGCGCAGCAGATTCTCGCAGCGAAGAGGAGGGTGAAAAGGAGGACAATTATAGGAAGCCGCTGCTGGCTTTCCTCCGCTGATTTGAAGGCCATTGCAGTTTGTCTGCTGGTGGATGTGGATCCCCCTAGCATCCGTACAGGGACGACAGTGCAATTGTTTTGCATTACAGGATGTGCAGCCGTACACACATGGTTCTATAGACATATAAAACGCGCGTATAATTGCGTAATCAACTCGAGCTAGACAGCTAGTAGTCCTGTGTCAAGGACGCAGTCATGGACGGCTTGATGAATATACATTCCAATCTGGCAGTTTCCGGTACAAGGAAAGATGCCTCCTCGTGTAAGGGCCCGTTTGGTTTGGGTGTTAAAGTTTAACAAATAATGTAGCACTTTCGTCTTATTTGATAAAAAAATTTCAATCTTGGGCTAATTATGCTTAATAGATTCGTCTCGTAAATTACTCCTAATCTGTGCCGACATGCATGCAATTAATCTACATTTAGTTCTCCGTGCATTTGAGGGAACATTGATGTGATGGGAGTTAAACTTTAACTCCTCCAAACCAAACGGGGCCTAAATCTTGTTATCGGAATGCAGACCTTTATTATCAGGGGAAAAAAAGAAACTAGTCTAACATCAGCTCTGCAAGCCATGTGATCAGATCAGGGAGCATCCAGAATCTGTCGGTTCATCCGTTCAACCGTGTACCCCAGCGCAAGGCATATTCGCGAGCCTAAATTAAACCTTGCGTAATCAACCAGCGAGCAAATTGTACGAGCGGTACATGGAAAGAAACCTCCGGCCACATGCACGAACACACCACACATGACACGAACAGACCGTTGCTGTAGTGCGGTACGTGCAGCGCCACTTGCGGTTTCGCACGGCAAAGGTGTCGTCTCACTTTTCGGGCAGACAAGAGACAACTGACAGTAGGAAAAGGGGGTAGGAGATCCCCTGTGCTGTGCAGGACAAGCACGCAGTAATTGTAAACCACGCCCTTGTTTAGTTCTCAATTTCATTCCCAAATTTCACTATGCAAAAAGAAGATTTCCCATCACATCAAAATGTCGGCAAATGCATGGAGTACTAAATGTAGATGAAATAAAAAACTAATTGCACAGTTTTGTTGTACTTTGCGAGACGAACATTTTGAGTCTAATTAATCAATTTTTGGACAATTTTTTGTACTAAAAAACAAAAGGTGCTACAGTGCCCCGACACGGGCCACATGAAGAGGCAATTCGCCAATCCGGACAGTAACGCGCTCGACCAAGGGCCAATCCGTTTCCTCGCAGATCTCCATTCACAGCTTCTTTTTGTTGTTGCCTTCTCTGAGGCTAGACATTGTTTCTTTAACAGAGCAGAGCAGGGGAGAGCAAAAGCCGAGAAAGAGAAGCTTCTGTTCATACAATCTGTGGAATTACAGAGCCGGCGGCAGTCACTTGGTTCAGCTCATCGCTGTGACAAGAAGCGCACAGCTCTACTCCTATGCGGCACAACTCCCCCACGCACGGGCGCGTGCCTGTGCTTTGTGGTCTTCCGCCCTTCCCCTCCACGTCCTTCTTGCCCCCCAACGGTGGCCTCGCCTCGACCCGGTACCGGTAGTCCCCGCACCGGCCGGCCTAGCTCAACTTGCGCCCCAATTACTTTTCAGTTTGCTCGATCTCCATCTTAAATAAAACCAGCATGAGCAGAGATGTGGCGGGTACTAGTAGTAGTACGCATTATTTAAGCGCTTAATTAACCTGTCGTACAGGTACAGGCCCACGCAATAACTCGTAACCATGCATCTCATCCCAACAAATCGTTCTCGATTTGCTCCGTTTGCGTGCTGCGAGTGTTTTCGATTCATGGCGGCTACGGCCATGAATGCGACCAGTTTGTTGGACGCGGATCGTGCACGGCCACGGATGACGGATCGGTCGCGCTAGCTGCGCAGCCAGCCAGCCAAGCCTTGGATTCCGGTACGGGACGACGGCAACCCGCCGTGCGCGGCGCGGCCAAGCTGCTGCTTTCCGCTGGCCACCGGACCCCCGGAACCGAGGGGTCACGACAACGCCAGGCCTTTTCCAGCCCACCGGAGGAAACTGTCAGGACGGACGACGAGCCAAAAGCGCGACGCGCGTCTTCACCTGCCCGGCCGTTTGCTAGCTTTCGTTTCGGCATGGACCTCCGGTGGTGCGGTCGATATCATCACCTCCGTTGGCTGGCACAGGCACGCCCTTTGCATGGACCACGCCCCGGCGCACCGCGCACGAACGATCTCTGGTTGGTTGGATCTGGTTCCTCTGGCTGTTCGTGTCATCGTGAGCACGATACAGTGCGCGCAGGACAGTGACGTTTTTTTTCCTGGCCATGTGCTTCACTGCCTGGATAACCAGCCGTCCCGGTAACAGCAAATCGGTTTGCATGGCCTGGGCATCAGTGGCGAGGCACTAATGATGCATGAATCAAATTAACCATGGATTACTGTATGTTTATATTAAGAAACGTTAAGATCCCAGGGGTGGCTACGGTCCAGGTTCGCCTTACTGTCATACTAGTGTTATGACTCTCTTTTTCTTTGTGTGCATGCAGATGCAGTACGTACAACGTAGGAGTACTCGCTTGCTCTTGCTCCCCCCTGTCATCTCCCTTTCGTGAATAGTTTCAGGGTCTAAACGCAGGAGTCTCATCCACAGTGATCTTCAATGCGCCGCGCTCGTACGTACAAACGACGAAACTTCTGTGGATCTCGCCAAACTCCGGTCCAGGCTTGTTGGGCGTAAAAGCGAAACATCATCATTCATCAGTGCCGCGGAACGGTCGCCGTCGCCGGGGGGCGGGGCCTTGTGTCATGCACCTGAATACCTGATCGTGATCGACCAGTGCCGCCGCACTGCAACCGTGGGGCTGCTGGCATACTCTATCGTGCGTGCCAGCCACCAGGAACGAAAAAAGGCCGCAGGCTTTTTCAGAAGAAAAAAAGGTGAGGCCATGATTTAGCTAGCCGTGGTGTATTGATGTGGATGTGGTGCAGCATCCGGACCTCCATGATTACGCGAGCATCAGCTGCTTCTGTTTAAAACTTAACGTACGCTGCTAGTCTGACACGCTCGGCCATTTTATTATTTGTTGCCCTCTGTTCTGTCACTGACGACACGTTGGTAGGAGAAACGAACCGCATTTGCAAAGTGATCAACGGGCAGCAGCACGGAATCGTGTCACGGATTACATGGATATGACTAACGCAGAGGTCAATGGCAGGTCAGTTTATTCCTTGCTTCCAAGGAGATTAGCACGTACGTACGCTACTAGGAGTACTCCCGGACAACCAAACCGTGAACATAAACGGCTGTGCAACGGTTGTTTTCGTTTTCTGATAAACAACTTTGATTAAATATATATTAAAAAATATTAATATTTATGGTACATAATTAATATCATTGAAAAGATCTTTGAATGTAGTTTTTAATAAATTTATTTAGAGATACAAATATTGTACGTATTTTCTATAAATCAAGTTAAACTTACGGTAGGCAACGTGGGGTCTACGGCATCCCGGAATGAATGAACGTCCGGGCAAAGTGCTGCTGCGCTCATTTTCGTATGTGCGGAAGCATACGTCGTAGTATGCCTCAAGAAAGCGCGGCACTTTGTGCGCAGATATTTGATTTTTTTCCATCAATGCACTCGAACCAAAAAACCGCCCATTCCACTGCCACGTAGACTGTACACACCACGGGGGGCCATGCATGCGGCGTGGACTGTTAAGAATATTCTAATATTCCTTGGTGATCAATTAGAGAATACTTAGTAACTGCTAATAGCGGTTTCCGTCTCCACGTTCCCGTCTCTGCGATCGTGGGAGCGGGGCTCTCCTGTTCGCCCCTGGAACTGCCCCATCGAGGGCATGTATATGAACCTTTCCAATGTTCATCAATAATATAGACTTTCACTTTTACTGTGTCTCTCTACATTTACTGTTCTACTTACAACACGTTATCGGCGCTCTAACCAAGAGAAGGCCTAGAGCAGTTCGTGAAGGAGAGAAGCAGTTCGTGAAGGAAGGCGAGTCCGTGAAGAAGGAAAGCGAGAGATCAAGATGTCTTTCGATGTCAATCTAATGGAGGAATTATGTCTTGTAGATAGTGGAACTACAAACACTATTCCTAGGGAGATGAAATATTTCCAAACTCTTAAGAAAAGAGAATGAAATGTTATGACCATTGCTGGTCATGATGCTCTAATAGTTGGTTCTGGTAGAGCCACTATTATTCTCCCTATAGGTACACAATTAATGATAGAGGATGCATTATTGTTTCCAGAATTGACTCGTACCTTTTTAAGCTACAGAGATATCCGTAAGAATGGTCTTCATATGGAAACATATGTAGATAACAAAGAAGAATTTATTCTCTTTACCAAACTTACTGGATTTGGCAAACAAGTTTGTGAGAAAATTCCATCCCTCCAATCTAGATTGTACTATACATTATCTCATGTTGCATACAAGATAATTTTTCAAAATGTTAATTCATTTCAAACATGGCATGATAGACTTGGTCATCCAGGAATTGGAATGATGAGAAAATTATATGCAATTCAATTGGTCATAATTTGCATAAAGCAAAGTTCCCACAATCTTCGGATTTTTTATGCACCGCGTGTGCTACTGGGAAATTGATTTTAAGGCCATCAACTCTTAAGATCAAAGTTGAACCACTAAAATTCCTTGAAAGAATTCAAGGAGATATTTGTGGATCAATTCAACCTGTATGTGGACCGTTCAGGTATTTTATGGTGTTAATAGACGCATCTACTAGATGGTCTCACGCGTGTCTCTTATCGACACGAAACCATACTTTCGCTAAAATAATGTCTCAACTAATACAGTTGAAAGCACATTATTCTGAACATCGAATTCGATCGATTCGAATAGATAATGCTGTTGAATTTTCATCCCACTCCTCTAATGATTATTGTATGGCAATGGGAATTCAGGTTCAACATTTTGTACCTTATGTCCATACTAAAAATGGTATGGTTGAATCATTGATAAAGAGAATTAAACTCATTGCTAGACCAATGTTGATGAATTGCAAATTGCCTACTTCGTGTGGGGGTCATGCAGTACTGCACGCTGCAGAATTAATCCAACTACGACCAACTGCATATCATGATAATTCCCCCTTACAATTAGTATGTGGAAATCCTCCAAGTATTTCCCATTTGCGTAAGTTTGGGTGCGCCGTATATGTACCCATCTCACCACCTCAACGGACAGCTATGAGGCCACACAGAAAACTGGGGATCTATGTGGGATTTAAATCTCCGTCGATCATTAAGTATTTAGAACCTCTCACTGGGGATTTATTTACGGTCCGGTTCGCTGATTGCATTTTTAATGAGGATCATTTCCCGGCATTAGGGGGAGAAATGTACCAAAAAGATGAATGCCGAGAAATTAATTGGAATGCGGAAGGCATTTCATTTTCTGATCCACGTACTATGAAAACTGAATTTCAGGTTCAAAGACTTATTGATTTGCAAATATTGCAAATAATTTGCCAGATGCATTTACTAACTATAAAGGTATTGTTAAATCTTTCTATCCTGCAAGGAATGTGCCAGAAAGAGTGGATGTACCGAATAAAACCACTCATATAATCCCTATTAAAAATAAGAGGGGGAGAGGCAATTCTAAGGTGCAAGATAAGAAACAAAAGAAAGTAGTAAATGAAGATCAACTTACATTCTGTTGATGTACACCTAGTGAATAATATAGACTTTCATTTTTACTGCAACATGACAAACCAAAAGGCCACGGCGGCAGACGCGGCCTGATTTGTGATTTCTCCTCCCTCGTGGCTGTGGAACCGATAGCTGTATATGGCCTGGATACAGCGCGGTCGGGAGGGATTGCTTGCTCGCTCCGCGATCAGCATGTGCCTGCGTGCGTCCCCTCAAAAAAAAGAAAAAAAAAAGCATGTGCCTGCGTGCGTGCGGCGTGCCCTCGCGCTCGCCCCCGCTGCAGATCGGCCTCCCTCGGTACTCGGCTCCCAGTCCCTCACTCCTAGCCTTGCTGGCTCCCGCTGCCTGTGCCACCGCTTTGGACGCCCGCGCCAATTAGCCGTTCGGCTTCCTACTCATTCTGCCAGCGCGCACCATCCTTTCTCCTTTTCACTGGGGCCGTGTTTAGATGGCCAAACAGGGGACAGCTGAATCACTGTTTCCTACTGTAGCAATTTTGTTTTTATTTGCTAATAATTGTCCAAACATTGATTAATTAGACTTTAAATATTCGTCTCGCAAAGTACAACAAAACTGTGCAATTAGTTTTTGATTTCATCTACATTTAGTACTCCATATATATGCCGGTATTTTGATGTGATGAGTAATCTTCTTTTTGCATAGTAGAATTTGGGGATGAATTTGGAAAACTAAACAGGCCCTGGGCTAGGATGAGCGTGAAGTCGAGTATTGATTGGCAGTACGGCCTAGTTTAGATTCCCAACCATTCACTATGCAGAATTCCTATTTCCCGTCACATTAAAATGTCAGCACATATATGAAGTACTAAATGTAGATGAAATAAAAAACTAATTGCACAGTTTTGTTGTACTTTGCGAGACGAACATTTAGAGCCTAATTAATCAAGATTTGGACAATTATTACCAAATAAAAATAAAATTGCTACAATGTGACGTGATGTTTACTATGCAGATTTTGCACCCAAATTTGGGTATCTAAACAAGGCCTACATTTGAAAATCCTGCAGGAGTGGCGCGAGCTAGCAAGAACAGCTCCTTTTCCGGCTGCGCTGCCGCTACATACGCACTGTATAATCTCAGTGGGGTGACGCGGCGAATACATACGTCTGGTATCCGTACTATGTCACCCGGCAGTACAGTCCAAACTGGTACTAGTCCTAATTTTGTAGAGACGGACAAAACATGGGTTGTGTTTAGTTCCTCTAAAAATGCACCATGCAAAAAAAATTCTCGTCACATCAAACTTACGATACATGCATTGAGTACTAAATGTAGATGAAATCAAAAACTAATTGTACAGCTTGGTTGTACTTTGCGAGATGAATGTTTTAAACCTAATTAGTCAATGGTTAAACATTATTTATCAAATAAAGCCAAAACATGCTACAGTATATTTTTCACCTTTTCGGGGAACTAAACACAGCCCCGGTGAGATTGTGAGAACGAGCGGAATGTGATCGAAGCTGTACCAGCATGCTTCCGTCCCTGGAAGTCGAATCTGGAAAAGTTAGAGCCTGAACCGGTGAACCTGCGCGGCACGGGCCCATGCATGATGTACCGGCATCTCCAGCCGGCAAGAGGCTGGGTCCCGCTAGGCCCAGTCGGTAGAAAGGAGTGATCCTTGGACCATGTGCGTCAGCGTAACAAATCCAGCCACCGAGTATTTTCGCTGCCCGTTGGCCCAATGCGTCCACTGGCTAACATGTCAGAGACGGTTCATCACCATCGCCACATCGCACTGCTACGCTCGGGGAGTCCGGAACTCCGGATCCACCCGCACGGGCTAGTTTGGTTTACGGACGGGCAATTCTCTGCCCACAATCAGGCTGTAACATAAATTTACGCACAGCTGAAACTAAAAGTACTTAAATACTTCTGAATTTATTACTGGTGGTCTGGTAGTACTGGAATTCCCGGATCCTAGGTTTCCTGCGATGCCGCAATGTTCCCACAAATGATAAGTTGTAATCCCACAGCAATGTTTCCATGTAAGTACGGAGTATTTATTACATTGGTATTATACAAATTCATATTGACTGATTCTCCCGAAAAATAATGTGACTTTACTGTTGTATAGGGCATCAGGTCATCATCAGGGCTTACTTATCTACACCAAAAGTTGTCGTGACTAGTGGTGTTTGGTTCTCCGAGAACGAGAACGAGAATGAGAACGAGATGCATAAATGAGAATGAGATCTGAACACTTAATTCTAGAAGAGTACTCATTCTAGAATGAAATTTTCAAACTATCTACTCAAACCTTGCTGTCTAAAGATTCTTACTATGCAGAAACAACAATCATTGTGAGAACGAGATTCAAACACTTGTTATTTTTGTTCTAAAACCTAAATTCTATATCACTATCTACAATAATTATGAGAACGAGATCAAAACAGGAACTCAATATCGCAATAGATACATTACCGATACCATTTTTTTCTGATTTTGTGAGAATTTTTTTGTCTTTTTTTTCTAAGCACATATTGTGATTATTAATTTGGAAGTTCTGTTGGAAGATAGCTTGGGTACTATAAAGGCTATTTTATATTATCTTTCATAGTGATGGACACAAGTAATTTAAATATAAATTTAGTTGGTTTTTTAAATGGTATTTTTTAATGACAGTGATGGATAATTTAGATACAAATTTAGAAGGTTATTTCTTATTGTCTTCTGTAATGAAAGAGGCAGGTAATTTCTAGGTGGTTGTTTTGAATTATCCTTCATAATAGCATACAGATTATGTGAGTATTTGGATACAAATTTAAGGAATGGTGGGTATTTTTTTAAAGAAAATAATAACTCTAATGATTATTAGTAGTGTAGTGATAATGATTAGAGTATATCAAATTAAAGGCCAGAAGTTTTCGATGTTTATGAGATTTTTCCTTATAGGTATTATTTTTCCACGTCTCATGAGAATTAACATAAGCTTTGTTAGAATCATTCATGTAGTAATATTAAGATATGTTTAGAATAAACTTTTGATATCATAAATGTTAATGCTCTTCTTTAGATGAAATTTAGAGCATATTCAGAAGTTTGGTATAGTTTACTTGCTAAACTAATAGATGTAGCAAGTTAACATAAAGAAATAACAATCTTAAATATCCTTCTCCAACACTCTCCTAAAGTAGTTTTCTAAACGATTTTGCATTGGGAACTCTAAATTATTTCTAACCAACTAAACCCTTTTTAATTGTTTTTTTCCTCTTATCGCTTTCACATCTGGAATCATTATTTTCTTAGTTTCCTCATGTGTCCAATTTACTCTGATCTAGTGAGAAAAACGCCGAAGGGGGAACAGCTACGGAGTTTCTCTCCATTGCGGAAACTTACGAGTTAGAGATGATATTTGGCGACTTTTTATTTTTAAAGAGCTCTTCTACCGAACCGTTGGATATCAATATAGGCAATTGTTTTACAAAACTCCTAGATATGCTTTTAGTTACTTCAATAAACGTAAAATCTAACGGAGGAGGCCTGTTTGAATTCCCTCCTCTAAACTTTAGAACACTTATCAGTTTTAGGTCTAAAACTCTAATGTGAGGTGGAAGTTCAGAGCTAACTTTAAATCGGATATTTTTCTAAAGTTTACACCTCTAAAATTTAGAAGAGATGATACACACAGGCTATATATAGTAACAGAGAGTTGGTAAAAGATTTCTTCAAAAACAGAGTTGGTAAAAAAGTGGTGATTACTATTACCCAAGATAAACGCGGTTTGTTTGGTAAGTGAGGCAGAACAAATTACCACAACTCGTCGTATATATACGACGCCGACGCCACCGCCGGCCGCGATAACTATGCAACCCGAGACCAATTCCCACCACCAAAGGAAACCTGCGCGCCGCCATCACCGACGCCACCGCCGGCGCAGTCCCGATTCCCGCACACGCCTCTCTCGTTACCCCCGACCCCAATCAAAACCACCGCCGAATCGCCTTAATCTGGCTGCGGTGGCTGGAGCGCGCCTTGGTGCCGTCCAGCCACACCTCGGAGCTCACGGGGAATCTTTAATGGCGTCGGAATCGCATCGCCAGCCATAGGAGCCTGACTGACTGAGGTGCCGACTGCCGAGGCGATCACTTGTCAACTCTCTGCTCTCATTTTCTGGGCGCATTGTCTTGCTTTGATCAATACGGCACCGGAGATGAACGGCCGGGCTCGGAGGCCGGCGGCGGCGCGCGGCGCGAAAGCGGCCCCGAAGAGCGACAGCAGAGTATGTGCTTCGTCAATTTCTCTCTGTTCTTTGCATGCTGTTTCTAGAGAAACTGGAAGTTCGTAGCTTTCGTCGAATTGCGCGTCCAGGAGGTGACAATGTGCGGCAATTTCTCGGTTTCCGCCACCAATTTCTGACTTCCTCGATCGTCAGCAATTTGTTGCGGTGTCCATATTTTGTACGATGGATTAATTAATGTGGCAAGAGTACAATGATGAACTCATGAACAGTACCATCCAGTGTTCTTGCGAGCAAAGAATGGTTGGTGACCTGGTGGCGTTTATGACAAGATCTCGACGCGGGTTCTTTGGCCTCTGCCCTCTGGGCTCTGCCATAGCTGCCTTTGAGAGCTACTCACACTGATTCCCTGAGCCTCATTTTTTCTTTAGTTTACCTTTAAGCTTTATCTTTCAGAGCAGAGGAATCTGCGCTTTGCTTCCGTTAGTAACCTTCTTCTTTCTCAGCTCAATGAGGCACCTCTTTTCTCTTTTAATGGTGGCGTTTGCGTTCAGGTGATGGGGAAGGATCCGAGGAAGGCCGCCACGCCGGTGAAGGCATCGGCCAACGCGGGCACCAGGGGCACGATGAACAGAATTCAGTCGAGGAGAGAGCGGAAGCTCGCGCTGCAGCAAGATGTGCTTGAATTCTATGCCTAGCTCAATTTGTCGGATTCAGTCGCTTCCTGTAGCACGCTCTGATGCTTCGCGGTGCTGAATTCCAGGTGGATAAGCTCAAGAAGAAGCTGCGCCACGAGGAGAACGTCCACCGTGCTCTGGAGCGGGCGTTCACGCGGCCGCTCGGCGCCCTGCCTCGCCTGCCGCCGTATCTGCCGTCTCAGGTTAGCACCGCAACCGCATTCTGTCGTTGTGCCTTGAATTGTGCTGAATCCCTTGCTCTGAATTGTATTCTGAAGACGCTAGCTCTTCTCGCGGAGGTGGCGGTGCTGGAGGAGGAGGTCGTCCGGCTGGAGGAGCAGGTGGTGAATTTCCGGCAAGGGATCTACCAGGAGGCGATCATCTTCTCCTCCGCCACGAACGCCCAACTCCCCGGCGGCGAAGTTCCCGTGCCGGCGCAGCTCATGCCGTCGAACCCGGTGCTGAACGCCGAGGTCCCAGCGACGACAGTAAACCAAGGTCCAGACCATCCTCCCAACGCTCGTCCATCACCTCACAACGGCGTGGCCAATGGCAAGCAAACGCCAAGAAAGCCCGTCAACGCTTCCTTGCCACCGAGCCAGGATGACAGGTCCGGGACAGGGAAAGAGAACCAGTCGTGCAGCAACACGTCGAGCACGAGCAGCCGCCAGACACCGCCGTTGCAGCAGAAGACGGCCAACAAGTCCAGGGCGACGCCGCCTGACAGACGCAGCAGGGCTACTCCTGCTCATCAGGTAAATTAAAAACAGCCGAGGCATTCCGTTTCTAGTACTGTGATTCAGAGTTGATGCCAGGCACTGTTAATTGATCAGTTTGTACGATGCTCTTTGCATCGTCGTCCATGCAGACAAACACTGCTGCGCCTGACCGTAAAAGGCCTGCTGCTGACGCCGCTGCTGCCGGCAGCAACACTGACAAAGTGACGACGTCCCACGACGACGGGAGCTCGAGCCTGCCGATCAAACTGTCGGAGGAGCTGCTCCGGTGCCTGCTGACCATCTTCTCGCGGATGGGCTCGGCCGCCGCCGCCGGCCAAGGACAAGGAGACGAGGATCAGCAGGCGCCGTCCCCGTCGGTGTCCGGCTCCAGCGAGAGGTCGGGGTCGGAGGACGCGTACCCGCAGGACCCCTACGGCATCCAGGAGCTGGGTGCCAGGGACATCGGGCCCTACAAGCGATTCCACGTGGTCGACGCCGCGTGCTTCGACCCCAATGCGCTGGCCGGCGACGGCGATGACACGCCTCTCGTTCGGAGACTGCAGTGAGTAGTTCTCCGATTCGTGTTATCGCAGCTGATAATTTCGGCACGGATCAATTATTGCAAAAGCTAGATTTGGCTGCCTGGCGAGTGGGTGGTGGTTTGACTAGAACGCGCGTATGCTGATCGGGAAATCTGCAGGGCCCTGCTGCGGAGGTTGTCGTCGGTTGACCTGGCGGGGCTCTCCCATCAGCAGAAGCTGGCGTTCTGGATCAACATCTACAATTCCTGCATGATGAACGTAAGCTGTCACTCCACTCAGTCGTCGTCACCCACCCCCTCTGAATCTCTGATCCCTGAATTCTCTCTTGGGCATCTTTCCGTTATCGGGAAGTTACATTTCGGTGACTCACTGATTAATTTGCTCGTACCACCTTATCAGAGTTCGCTTTAATTGGATCTACTCATTGCGTGATGGATGTTTTTTTTTAAAAAAAAGGCAAAATTCGCAATTTGGTTTGCCATAAAGCAACTAAAGCCTGGATATGTAGTAGTACTAGTTCTGGGATGCGTGTTCTTTAAGCCTGAAGTCTGGCATGTCTGTACACTGACCGTGGGCAGCTCGATCGATCTATCGTCATTAAATTTCTGCATAAAGAAATGCTCCATGTCCCCCTAACCATTAGCAGGCGCCTAATCAACTCTTCTAAACGCTGCCGCTGCTGTGCATGCATGACCTAGATAGCTCAGATCTTTCATCTTTGCAGTACACTACGCCGACGAGTGGCACGGCCCATGCCTGATCTGAATTTAGTTTAATACTGTACTACTCTGTCCTGCAGGCGTTCCTGGAGCAAGGGATACCTACCACCCCGCAAATGCTCGTGGCGATGATGCCCAAGGTTAGCTGCCGGCACAACTGAGCCCTTCCAGATAGATACGCGCGCGTACGCGACGAGAGTGATAGCTGACAAGTATGCGTGTTTGATGTTTCAGGCCACCATAAGCGTTGGTGGGCGCACGCAGAGCGCCATGTCCATCGAGCATTTCATCCTCAGGCTGCCCTACAGCGCCAAGCAGGTGAGGCCCTGTCTGTCGCGCTCGATACAGCCATGCCCATGCATGGGCGCGGCAGTGATGACTTGGATCGAGTGGTTAGTTTAGTTGGACACGTACACGTAACATACGACTCGTGTGGGCGATCGAGCAGGTGAATCGGGAAGAAGGGGCCAAGGGCGACGACGACGACGTGACGACGGCGCGCGGCGCGCTCGGGCTGGAGTGGCCTGAGCCCCTCGTCACCTTCGCGCTCTCCTGCGGCAGCTGGTCCTCCCCTGCGGTAGGTTCTTGTTCTTGGCATGGTCACAACAGTAAACACGTATGTACGTAGCTGCAACAGTATGCAACATGTGCTAATTAAGCTTGCTCGTCATCCCTGCACTGTAGGTGAGGGTGTACACGGCGGCGCGCGTGGAGGAGGAGCTGGAGGCGGCGAAGCGGGAGTACCTGCAGGCGGCGGTCGGCGTGTCGACGCCGGGGAAGCTGGCGGTCCCGAAGCTCCTGCACTGGTACCTGCTGGACTTCGCCAAGGACGTGGACGCGCTCATGGACTGGGTCTGCCTGCAGCTCCCGCCCGAGCTGCGGCACAAGGCGATGCGGGTCGTGGAGGACGGCCGGCGCGCGGGCGCCGAGCCCGGGCGCATCCGGGTGCTGCCGTACGAGTTCAGGTTCAGGTACCTGTTGGCCTCATGACGCGTACTACGAGTTCAGGTATTCATACCACCACAGCGCCATGGCGCACTGAGGGTAGTTTGCGCACAGGTTTAGCAATAAAGCGATCGATTGGATAGACTGCCGAGTCGCAATGCAGTTTTAGCCTTTTGTATGTAAAGGAAAGAAGAATATGAAAGTTTCTGGCTCCTAACATAATTCGAGATCGATATAGGCCTGGTTTAGCTCGTGATTTTTTTTGGGAAATGGTACTGTAGTACTTTCGTTGTTATTTGATAATTAGTGTTTAATCATGGTCTAATTAGGCTTAAAAGATTCGTCTCGTGAATTTTGTCTAAACTGTGTAATTAGTTTTATTTTTTATCTATATTTAATGCTTCATACATGCGTCTAAAGATTCGATGTGATGGAGAATCTTAAAATTTTTTGCAAAATTTTAGGAACTATGACGGTGTTTAGTTCCTCCAAAAATGCACTATGCAAAAAGAAGATTCTCCGTCACATCAAACTTGCGATACATGCTTGGAGTACTAAATGTAGATGAAATAAAAAACTAATTGCACAGTTTTGTTATACTTTGCGAGATGAACATTTTGAGCCTAATTAGTCAACGGCTTGTTCAGTTGCAAAAAATTTTGCAAAATGACCTTGTAGCACGTTTCGTTGTTATTTGACAATTAGTGTTCAATCATGGTCTAATTAGGCTTAAAAAATTTGTCTCGTTCATTTCGTCTAAACTGTGTAATTAGTTTTATTTTTTATCTATATTTAATGTTTCATGCATGTGTTTAAAGATTCGATGTGACGGGGAATCTAAAAAATTTTGTAAAATTTCTGGGAACTAAACCGGCCCTTAGTAAACTAAACGCAGGCTATGCTCGCAGGAAACACTCCATCCACAGCCTGCGTGCATTTTGTAAGAAGCAGGGTGTCAGGAGTAGTAGCTGACAGGGGACCCCACTTGTAAGCGGAGAAGTAGGGAGGCGGTTGTCATCTGTCAACAGCGTGGAAGAGGCCGGCGTCTATATAAGCCGGTGGATACTTCAGGAGAAAGGCAACGAACTGATAACTGAATAGACATAGAAGTCATTAGAAGTAGCAGTAGACATCAGCGGTTCCACCGCTTCTGTACCAAACTCTGTTCAGTTCGTAATAAAGATACCTCGAATTCGCCCAAATTCACCACCGCCCATCCAGATCGTGACAATTTGGTATCGAGAGCCCCGTCGATCCGAGGGGAAATTTTTTCTCTCGCCCCCATCTGTTCCGATCTGGCGCCGCAGAGGAAGCCAACCAAGTTCCAGTTGGACATGGCGACTTCCATCGATGACCTGAAGACGACGATGGAGGCGACGGTGACCCAGCTCATCGGAATTTAGGACATGGCGAAGCAGTTCGCCGGATTTCAAAACATGATGGCCACCACGCTCGACAAGCTCAATGATCTCGAGGCATGGCGCACCGTCGCGGAGACGTCCATGGGCTCCATGATGCAAACGTCGATGGAAGCGGCGACGCGGCTCCAGCAGTTGGAGGCGCGACCCCCACCACCACCGCCTCCGCCGCCACTGTCGATTCCGCCGCCACCGCATCTGCACGTTCCCACACGCTACGACATGGGGCCGCCTCAACCAAGCGTTCTGCATCACCCAAGCGCTCCGCCTCGCTACGACACGGTGCCTGGTGCGTTCGACTTGAACGCCATGCCCGCGTTGACGGCGTCGAGCTCACAATCGCCCCATGGGCACGGCCTGCGCAACGACTACCGGGTTGCGGGCGAGGGAGCCCCCGGGTTTCCCCCGCCGCACCCGGTCACGGGTATGATTCCTACCAATTCCGCCCCAGATTTCATACCGCATGATGGAGATTGCTCTGCTATTCCTCATTCTTCCCATGGACCCAAAATGGAGTTTCCCAAATTTGATGGCGAGAACCCCAGATTGTGGCGTGATCAATGTGTGCTGTTTTTCGAGGTCTATGGAACTCACCCGGCGATGAAGACAAGGTTCGCGATCCTCAACTTCAAAGGAGCCACGGCAACTTGGCTTCAGATGGTGGAACGACGAGGGCGCATCACCGATTGGTCGCAGCTGTGTGAGTTGGTATTCGCCAAGTATGACAAAGATCAATATCAACAGCAACTTCATCAGTTGGAGATGCTTAAGCAGACAGGCTCGGTTGCTGAGTACCATTCCCAGTTCGAGAAGCTTGCTCATGGCATTCTGTTGTACAACACAGCATACGATGATGTCTACTTCGTTACCAGGTTCTTGGCAGGGTTGAAAGAGGAGATCCGGGCTCCAATTGCGTTGCATCGACCCAAATATGTAGATACAGCAAGTGCCCTGGCATTGCTACAGGAGGAAGAACTTGTTATCACCAAGGTCAAACCAGTTGGGCGGGGATTCACCAAAGGTTTTGACCGAAACGGTGGAAATAAAGCTCCTGACAAAACACTGCAGTTCGGTACTGATGACAAGTTGGCTGCTCTGAAGCAATTTAGGCGAAAAAATGGCCTATGTTTCAAGTGCGGGGGGAAATGGGCACCAAATCATACTTGTCCTGATCAAGTGCCGATCCATGTGTTAGAGGAAATATGGGATGCTCTTCAGTTCCAGGATGATGGAAATGACGAAGAGATTCCCTCTGAAATTCAGTCTACTGAAGACACTGTGTTGACAGTTCAGTCACCTGCTTCTGAGATGAGAGGCCGCAGACAAACTCTGAAACTTCTAGCTAACATTGGAAACAGCAGGTACTTGTGCTTGTAGATTCTGGGAGCATTGGAACTTTTGTCAGTGACAGGCTAGTGACGACACTGAAGCTATCTACTGAACCATGTCCTTTGGCAACATTCAGAGCAGCACATGGAGCCCAGCTTCAGTGTTCTGAACGTGTGCCAGATTTACAGTGGTGGGTGCAGGGTCAGTCTTTCAGGTCCAATGCCCAAGTGCTAAGTCTGAGATGTTATGATATGATTGTGGGAGAAGATTGGTTAGAAGCTGTTAGCCTAGTATGGGTTGATTACAAGACCAAGGCTATGCGTATCACTCATCAAGGCAAACACATTGCTCTGCAAGGTGTAAAAGATCAGTTGGACAGCTGTACTTCAATCTCAGTCAAGAAACTCAAGGGTCTCATAAAGCATGGCGGTGTTGCCTGCTGTATTCAACTGCAGGAGTCCACCAGTATCGCCAGTGTGCCGGATATGCAACAGTGCATCTGCACTGTGCAACCCACTAACACTGAAGCGCTGCCAGCAAAAGTGCACGAACTCATTCAGGAGTTTGGTCATCTCTTCAGTACACCAACCGAGTTGCCTCCACAGCGCAGTGCTGATCACCATATTGACCTGACACCAGGAGCTCAGCCTGTTCGAGTTAGGCCTTATCATTATTCACCAATTCAGAAAACAGAGATTGAGGAACAGGTCAAACAAATGCTGAAGCATAGAGTAATTCGACAGAGTTCCAGTGCATTCGCTTCTCCAGTATTGCTGGTACGCAAAAAGGATGGGACATGGCGCTTTTGTGTAGATTACCGTCATCTCAATGCGGTGACACAAAAGAACAAACACCCCATGCCGGTCGTCGATGAGCTTTTGGATGAACTCAGTGGCGCCAAAGTGTTCACCAAACTGGACTTTCGCTCAGGTTATCACCAAATTCGAATGGCTACGGGTGATGAGCATAAGACTGCTTTTCGCACTCATCAAGGGCTCTACGAGTTCATTGTAATGCCCTTCGGCTTGACTAACGCTCCTGCAACATTTCAAAGTTTGATGAATATGATTTTTGCTGCCTTGCTACGACGTGGAGTACTTGTCTTTATGGACGACATATTGATATACAGTGCTACTTTAGAGGAACATGTGTTGTTACTTCGACAAGTATTTGAGATTTTACATGAGCATCAGTTCTACATTAAACGTTCAAAGTGCTCGTTTGCTCAGCCTTCTATAGAGTATTTGGGCCATGTCGTATCAGTTGATGGTGTAGCCACGGAACCAAGCAAGGTGGAAGCTGTACTAAAATGGTGCCAGCCAACGACCATTAAGCAATTGAGAGGATTTCTGGGCTTGACAGGTTACTACATGAAATTCATCCCACATTATGGTGTAGTAGCTCAGCCCTTGACTGCACTTCTGAAGAAGGGTTGTCAGTTTAAATGGAACAAAGAGGCAGATCAGGCTTTCAATATTCTAAAGCAGAAATTGGTAAATGCACCTGTGCTGGCTGTGCCTAACTTCAACCAGTCATTTATCTTGGAAACTGATGCATGTGACACTGGAATTGGTGCAGTCTTGATGCAAAATGGACATCTAGTAGCATACTTAAGCAAGCATCTTTGTCCTAGGAATCAGGCACTGTCAGTACATGAGAAGGAATGCCTAGCCATTCTTATGGCAGTGGACAAATGGAGACCCTATTTGCAACATCAAAAGTTTCTCATTAAGACTGACCATAAGAGCCTCTTACATATTACTGAGCAGAGGGTAACACCCAAATTGCAGCACAAGGCTCTGATCAAGCTCATGGATTTGGACTATGCCATTCAATATAAGAAGGGTATACATAATATGGCAGTAGATTCTCTGTCCAGGTATGACCTAGGTTCAGACATCAGTGCCATCTCTGAATGTGTACCATCTTGGGTGCAAAAGTTGAAGGAAGGTTACTTAGATCTGCCTGAGGACAAACAGTTGCTGACTGAGCTTAGTATCACTGGCCAGAACTCTAAAGGTTTTACATTAAAAGATGGGGTTATCAGGTTCAAAGGCCGAGTATGGGTGGGTGCTAATACAATAGCTCAACAGCACATTCTACAGGCCTTACATGACAGTGGATTAGGGGGTCATTCTGGAATTACAGCTACATACATCAGAGTGAAGGAATTATTTGCTTGGCCTAATCTGAAACAAACGGTGCATGATTTTGTGCAGCAATGTTCTACTTGTCAGCAGGCCAAAGTTGAACACAATAAGATGCCTGGTTTGCTTCAACCTTTGCCAATTCCATCTCAAGCTTGGGAGGTGGTGTGTTTGGATTTTGTGGAAGGCCTACCAGTGTCAGATAGGTTCAATGCCATACTAGTGGTCATTGACAAATTTTCCAAGTATGGGCATTTTATACCTATTCATCATCCATATTCAGCCTTGCAGATTGCCAAGATTTATCTGGACAATGTCTATAAGCTGCATGGGATGCCCAGGGCACTAGTGTCTGACAGAGATCCTATTTTCACCAGTGCTTTATGGCAGCAGTTGTTTAAGCTCACGGACACCAAGTTAATGATGAGCTATTCCTACCATCCACAAACAGATGGGCAAACTGAACGATTGAATCAATGCTTGGAGGGATTCTTGAGATGTACAGTTCACTCATGCCCAAGGCAGTGGAGCAAGTGGATCTCTGTGGCTGAATATTGGTATAATACTACATACCATTCGGCATTAGGCAGGACACCATTCCAAGTACTCTATGGTCAAAGCCCTCGGCATCTGGGAATCTCAAATCTGAAGCTCTGTTCTGTCCCAGATTTGGAACAGTGGATGAAGGAGCGGGAATTATTGACTAGGATTATTCAGCAACAATTGCAAAGAGCTCAGTCTCGGATGAAGGCTCAAGCAGATAAGCATCAGATGGAACGCAGCTTTGAGCCCGGGGACATGGTGTACATGAAGTTACAACCCTATGTACAGTCTTCGATAGCTCCACGATCAAATAAGAAGCTCTCATTCAGGTACTATGGCCCATTCAGAGTTCTGGAATGTGTGGGAGAGGTTGCTTATAAGCTTGATCTACCAGCCACAAGTAGAATCCACCCGGTACTGCATGTGTCCCAGTTGAAGAAGCAGATACCACAACATATGCAAGTTTCGGATGATCTGACTTCAGTTTGCACTGAACCGGACAAGCTCATCAAGCCTGAGAAGATCCTAAGCCATCGGGTGATTCAGACGGGAGCTGACATGGTTAAACAGGTATTGGTGAAGTGGGAGTGTTTACCGGAATCGATGTCTACTTGGGAAGATGAGGGGGATGTGAAGATACCATCATGAGGTCATGCTGGTTGCTAAGAGCGGGGGAGTGTCAGGAGTAGTAGCTGACAGGGGACCCCACTTGTAAGCGGAGAAGTAGGGAGGCGGTTGTCATCTGTCAACAGCGTGGAAGAGGCCGGCGTCTATATAAGCCGGTGGATACTTCAGGAGAAAGGCAACGAACTGATAACTGAATAGACATAGAAGTCATTAGAAGTAGCAGTAGACATCAGCGGTTCCACCGCTTCTGTACCAAACTCTGTTCCGTTCGTAATAAAGATACCTTGATTTCGCCCAAATTCACCACCGCTCATCCAGATCGTGACACAGGGTTGTCAGGCTTGTGGTGCCGAAAAGCAGAAAAGACACGCTAGCCACTGCACGCTGTCTCTGTCACTGATGATTAACCTGGACCTGCAGCTTTTGCCTTTTACCTTCCATGCCAGTATGGCTGCGTTTAGATCCGAAAAATTTGGCAAAATGACACTGTAGCGCTTTTCGTTGTTATTTGGCAAATATTGTTCAATCATGGTCTAATTAGGCTTAAAAGATTCATCTCGTTCATTTCGTCTAAACTGTGTAATTAGTTTTATTTTTTATATATATTTAATGCTTCATGCATTTGTCCAAAGATTCGATGTGACGGGAAATCCTAAAAAATTTTGCAAAATTTTCTGAAAACTAAACCGGGCCTATGTTTCAGCACTGATGATTGAAACCCAACCAACGGTAAAATCTACCCGCGCGGCCACCACGCCCCACGCCGATACGAGACGGACTAGTCCAGGCGGTGGAGCAGGCCCACCGTGCACGGTGCACCACACCACAATTGCAGTTGCAGCACCACAAAATTATAATGGCAGCTGCTGCCTGGAGTGACCACCATGATGCATGCTTAGTGGCTGCAGAACTCGTGATCTCGCCGTTGTTAGACGACGACAATCGACAGAGAAGCGTCTCCGTCGTGATACGTACTACAGTACGTAGCCCCGGATCCATGGGGGGCCCTAATAGTAGCGCCTCGTTTAGTTCGGCGAATAGAGAAGAAAAACACTGTATCAGAATTCCTGTAGCATTTCGTTTGTATTTGGTAAAAATTATCCAAATTTTCACTAACTAGGCTTAAAATGTTCGTCTCGCAAAGTACAACAAAACTGTGCAATTAGTTTTTAATTTCATCAACATTTAGTACTCCATGCATTTGCCGACATTTTGATGTGACGGGAAATCTTTTTTTTTTGCATAGTAGAATTTGGGGAGAACTGGAGAACATAGGAAGAAATGACAGGCCTTCTGTTGCCTTGTACGTAAAGGCTGACAGAGTGGCGGGCCGGTTGTTGTCCCCTGCCCGGAGCCCGGACAGATGAAATGACCTGCGTCAATGTGTAGTAGTACGTGCAGCAGAGGCCTCAGCCTCCTCCGAGTCAATGACTTCCAGCACCGCACTGCCGTCTGTGGGTGTGTTCAGTTCCCTAAAAAGGTGAAAAAAAGTACGGTAGCACGTTTTAGTTTTATTTGGTGAATAGTGTTTAACCGTTGACTAATTAGGTTTAAAACGTTCGTCTCGTAAAGTACAATTAAACTGTACAATTAGTTTTTGATTTTATCTACATTTAGTACTCCATGCATGTATCGCAAGTTTAATGTGACGGAAAATCTTTTTTTAGAATAGTACGTTTTTGGTGGAACTAAACACAGCCTCTCTAGCAATCCCTGCGCTTGCTTGCGTTTTCAGACCTGCCAGGCGCTGAATCCCGCGCGCGATGGGGGGGATTGGAGATTGTCCAGACTGGTTGGAGCGTCGTCTTGCGCGGTGGGGGTGCTGGTGCTGCAGTGTGTGTGGCCGCGTGGGGAGACTTTTAGGTCCCTAGCAGCACAGCATGATTGCCCGGTGTCTTCGGCGCCCAACTAACTGCATGCTCCTCCGGTCCTCCCTACTACTGCTCGATCGTTCGGTTCCTCCCGGACAAAAAAACTTCGAGAGAAAAACAGTCCGGGTCTCGGAGATGGACCGGATCTTCGTGTCCGTGCGTGTATCTGTGACTGGACTGTGAGTGACCTAAGAGCAAGTATAGTGGAGTCTCGTCAGCGGGCTGAGAGCTGCTCCACGTCAACAAAATCCGAGCTGGAGGAGAAAGAATAGATGAGAGAGAATGGAGCGGGCGGTGAACTTGTCGCCCGGCTAAATCACGGGTTCCCAGAAGGAATCGTCAGACTTGTAGCCCGAGGAGAGAGATCAAGCGGCTGTTTGCTGGCCCGGCACCCTCTCTCCTGATCCTGTGTTCCTCGCATGCCAAATGGTCATCCTGTGGCTGGCCTTTGCTAGCTTTCCATCAAATCTCTACCATACTTACTGTACTATCTGTGTCCGTGAGTAATTGTTGTGGATACAAGATCTATATTCTGAACTTGTCCTGTTCATTCCCGTCAAGTGTGATCAATGGCCACAGGTATATAACTTACAAAGGATCCTAACACATGTAACAATTAAATTAATGAATCTTCTATAAAGCCAATCTGACAGCTAGCGTTACAGCCTATCCATTATACGAGCGTTTACGAGTGCTGACTGAATGTGACATGGCACTCTTATACAGCCAGCAGCAGGCTGAGTTATTAGCCATGCTCGACGGCGCTGGGTGGCCGGCTGGATGGCTGTTATCCCGTAGTTACCCCACATCCCAAGAGGAGCTAGCTCATTTTGCTTTTGGAAAGACAAAAGGGGCCATGGGGATTATTATGTGTGTTCCTGTAGTGATGGACCGGAATCCTGGAAGAAGTACTGTGGACCGGTCGAGCGATCCCTATTCCCTCCTCTCGTCTTCGAACGCGAAAGGAAAAGGAGCGTGGCAATCAAATCGGGATCGTGTCGCTTTGTACTGCCTATCATTAGCTCTAGCAGTCTAGCTAGCTAAGCTAGGTGCTTTCTTTTCTTTTCTTTTCTTTTAAACTTAAGCTAGGTGCTTTCGATCAAGCAAAAAAGCACTTCCGTTTCAGTGACATTTTTTTTTGCTCTAAGGTTATACTACATTGTCCATCCCAAGGGGATGTGTGTGTTTGGCTCATGAATAAAAGGAAACCAGATACTATAAAACTACTCCCACCGTCTTAACATAAATTAACTGTAGAGTTTTTTTTTTATAACTAATTAACTGTAGAGTTATCTTAAGTCAAACTAGTTTGAGTTCAACCAAATTTATAAAAACTAAAGCACCAACATTAATTTATGACATTAAATTAGTATCGCTAGATACATCATAAAATATATTTTCATAACATACTTATTTAGTGTCATATATGATATTACTCTTTCTTATAAAGTTAGTCAACCTTAAGATGGTTCGACTTAGGATGATTCTAGGAATCGATTTATTTTGTGCAGAGGTTGTAGTTTAAGCCAACGATCAACAAGAGACTTCAAGTTAATTCTCAGAAGACGTGATAAGAAAAAAGAAGTTAAATTCATAAAAGAAAACTCACAACAATCATATATAACCAACTTCTAATTTGGTAGACTCTAATCATCACCAATGAAAACAAGTTGTCAATAGGTCATCGAAAATTTTGAACATCACACTTTCATCGCCACCACTATATCCGTGTGTCACCACCGGCACTCGAATTCACCCAGCTTTGACACCCATTAATCACTCAATGCCGCCGGCATCAACCGTGGTTTGTCAGAAATCTCGTCTCTCGATGAGATGTGCCCACGTTCTAGATGACCCTGCCGATCTTGGTCTCCTTGATGGGTTTTCCTGGGAGGTGTTTGTGGGTGTTTTAGGCGAAGAGTGAGTGTCGAATTTGTCAAATCGACCTGTTGGTCAGCCTTGTCATCAGTCATCTAAACCTAGATTTTTTTTTGCATATCTAGGCTTTGTGCGACCTTAGACGATCTAGCTCTTGGTGGTTGGTCGAATTTAGAATCAACACAACTAAATAACAATCTAAATTGGGTATTTTTAAAACTTCCCTTAAAACTTTATTACAACTGATTCTACAGCATCTTTTTAGACACGAGCGTGAGCTTGTAGTGCGCAGCAACGTATGTATAGCCGCCCGCCTGACGAGCTTGCACTTCGAGAGGGTGCATCGGCCGGCACAGTCCACCTCGTCCGTCTGCGGTCCCGCTACCACAACAAGCCTTGCCAGCTGCCACAGATTCACCGCCGGTGCCGGCGTGCTCGCCGCAACGAATTTGACGGAAGGACGGCTTTGTCGCCCGGAGCCACGCCGTGAGCCCGTGACCACTCTCGCGCGTTCACGCATAGTGCACTGAAACTGGAGAAGTCACTCGGGCAAGCCCAAATGGCCCAATGTGGAAGGTCACCATCGGTCCCGCATCGTAGCTGAGCCAAGCAGGCAGTGCAGGCACGGATGACCTGGGAACAGGCCCAATAGAGGACATGTCATCGCGTACATGGATCGATCGGTACAGGGAAGCGTACATGGATCGATCTGTACAGCGAAAACTCCGTTTTTCCTCCCTCAACTTTTTTTTTGTGAAAATCCGATTTTCCTCTCTGAACTCCAAAACCCACCTCCATCAACTTTTAAAACCGTACGTTTTACCTCCCTAGCCCGGTTATAATTGGTTTTAAAGGCGGTTTTTTCTTTTTCTTTTTTATTTATTTCGGCTGAACCTTTGAAAAATCGTAGTAAATCACAGAAAAAACATAAAATAGAAAATTCAATTTTGTTGGACTCCACATGAGTAGATCTACACAGTGAATATATAATATAATATGCTTTAGTACAAGTTATTGCTATAGATTTTGATCTATTTTTTTCTGTAATTAATTGGAATAATTCATAATTGTAGTTTATATGATCCAATTATGCTGAAATTTTTATGGTAGCCTAATTATTGTATGCTTGAACTGTAGTAAAAATTTCATACTCATTGGATCATGCATATCTTAGTTATAGATTTATTTAGAGTTTATGCCTGTTAAATCTAAATAAATCTATAACTAAGTTATACATGATCCAATGAGTATGAAATTTTTACTACAGTTCAAGCATACAATATTTAGGTCATCATAAAAATTTTACCATAATTAGACCATAAAAACTGCAGTTATGAATTATTCCAATTAATTACATAAAAGAATAGATCAAAATCTACAGCAAAAACTTTGTACTAAAGCATATCATATTATATGTTCACTGTGTAGATCTACTCATGTGGAGTGCAACAAAATTAGATTTTCTATTTTATGATTTTTTGTGATTTATTATGATTTTTCAAAGATTCAGCCAAAATAAATAAAAAAGAAAAAGACAAAATCACCTTCAAAACCGTTTATAACCGGGTCAGGGAGGTAAAACGCATGTTTCAAAAGTTGAGGGAGATGGTTTTCCGGTTTTAAAGTCCAGGGAGAAAAAACGGACTTTCGCAAAAGTTGAGGGAGAAAAATTGGACTTTTTCCATCAGTTTATGGGCGTCTCCAGTAAGTTTTGGCCCATGACAGAACATTTTCCAAAACTTGGGCTGAATGCTGCGCATCAAATATGATTTTTTATGTAGTACATCTTCTAGAAGATTTGGGCTTACATACCTTTCAATGTTTGGGACTATTTTAGAAACTACAAAACGCGTCAGCTCCTCGCATAGGAGCCACGTCCACGTCGCTCCAAATTCTCCCGGTCGTTCGATCTCGCGTTTGATGGCCTGGATCGCTTGAAGCGGATTCTCGCTTCTGGACGCTTCTCTCAATTTTTGTTAGCTTCTCTCGATTCTCCTTTGCTTCTCCCGCTTCTCATCAGAATCCAAAGAATCAAATATATGCATCAACTTCCGCTTCTCCTTCTCACCCCCTCCTCTCTCTCTTCGCTCTCTATCCCTAGTTCTCCCGACGCTGCGGGCGACGGCGCCGGGGCGAGCGGGCCGGCGCCGCCCTCCTCCTCCTTCACCCTCCCTCCCCTTTCTCTCCTCTCCTCTTCCCTCTCGAAGCGACGGCGAGGCGATGGCGGCGCACCGTGCGGGTCGGGCTCGGCAGCCCCCTCCCTCTCCCCATCCTCTGCGCGGGCTCCTTGATGCCTCCTCTGCTAGGGAGTGTGCGCTCTTCTGGTCAACAAAACCCTAGGTATTATGTCGGACGGGCCAAACCCTAAACTTCCCTCGTTCCCGACGTGGCTGTGTGGCACATCGGCTAGTCGGGAGGCCCTCGGCGTGGCGCCTCCTCCTCCACGCTCTACGGCGCCCTAACTGACGACTCCATCAATGGTACCCCATGTGTCTCCTCTTTCTTGAGTTAGATTTATGATTCTCTGTTGCTTAATTCATAATGGTTTCATCACCGGATTCTTTGACTTCACTCTTGCCTGTTCTAGGGTTAGGATTTAGGCCCAGCTTTAGGTATGGGGAATTTGTTATAGGGTGACCCAACTTTAGGTATGAGGAGCTTCCTTGCGATTGTAGCATGCAGTGTTCAAGGATTACATAGATTTATGCTTATTTTCTACTTTCTATGCAGGTCCTATATCGTTACAATAAATTACTTTCCTTTAACTAAAATATGATGTGTTCTGGTATGCTCCATGATTCCCATGCCCTTTTTCCTATGGTCTTACATTCATGTTTCCTTCAAATTTGGGATCAAATTGATAGCCGAAAGTTTTAGTTTCACAATTTTTTAGTTACATGCACTTTTGCTATGTTGTCTTACATTCATGCTTCATATGGTCTTCCATTCATGCTTTTTCAAATTTGGGATAAAATTGATAGCCTAGAGTTCTAATTTCTCATTTTTTTCAAATTTTGACTTTGGTATTGTGTGCTTCTACATATAATGTTTTTGTTCTTTTTCTGGTGCTAGTTAGAAGTCTAAATAGACTACACGATGTGCCTTGTGCCTTTTTAATTCATCCCGGTGCTCATATTTTCTACTCCCTTTATTTATGTTGGTAGCTAAATGTCTAATGGATCAACTATTTCAAACCATCTGCCAATGCATCCTAGTTCTATGGTGCCTATATATATATATATATATATATATATATATATATATATATATATATATATATATATATATATATATATATATATATATATATATATATATATATATATATATATATATAATGTTCCCTTCATTTTATGGTGGCAGTTATATAAGTCTAAAATATCTTAGGCTAAAAGAAAAAAAATCATGCCTTGCCTTGTGCCTTTTTAGCTTATCCCGATGCTCGGCTATTCTGCTCTCATTATTTATGTTGGTAGCTAAATGTCCAATGTATGCTCTAGCCATTATTAAATATCTTATCATTTTTTTTGCCTAATCTTCCTTTTTATTGTTGATAAGAAATTCAGCTACACATGGCAACAAGTAGAACACTGCTAATTAGTGAGTTTGTGGAAAACAAACATACAGTAGCGCCATCGCTGGAGTCGTTTCCCAATGTACCTACGCTCCTATGCAACTCAGTAAGTTTTTCTCAACTGTGTTGCCTCCTATTCTAAAGTTGGAGACTCTATTGATGATGTGTTTTCACCAAGTGAATGGAATTTAGAATTTGGTAATTAGATCACATGCATAGTTCTATCATTACAAATTGAGTACCTGCTTCTTGAAGGCCAAGCATGCAGTTACTTTACCTTATATGAAATAAAGTGATGGTTACCTCACAGGAAAATAAATCTCAACTTAAATATGTTAAGGTTTTAGTTTTTATATGAAATAATGTAGCTCTTACCGCAGCCAGTGAAATCCCAACATACCCTATAGACAATCTGGCCCCTAGAGCAGACAACGAAAAGGTACATCTAACTGCAACATGTTTGGTGGCCATGAGTGATGTTACAGTTTATTCTATAATGTTAGAATCTACCTGTGATGTATGTGGTGGCAATTTGGTTTCCTACATGCATAGTTTGCACATAGCTTCTTTCATTTATGCAGGCCTGAACATGTATGGTTGCTTTCATATGATATCTAGGCTGAGCATTGTTGTCACCATAATTTTACACGTTGAACTACTTTCTGAAGATAATGTTTTCTGATAGCTTATACTTTCTTTGTTTGTTTTAGGCTCTAGCGGTATCTCAATATCAACAAGAGTCAATGAGATCGGTACATTAAAGAAGGAAAAGTCATGCATCTGCCTATCCGGCTCATTCACAGCTCAGGTACAAAAAAAGTGTGTTCATGTACATCCTCAAATCAGCTTTATTGTGCTATGGACGCTTCCCAAAATTCTTGATATAGTGCCTTGACAAGTTTCTCTTCTTTATTGGTCTTCAAAGGTTTCAATCCACATACATGCTTCCTGTCCGATTGGTGTTACCAATTTGAGTGTCACTGCAATCACTTAACTGTAGTACTATTGTTTGTTATACTGTACATTGCCCTTACATGCTCTCAATTGTGGGTATTTGATTTCATAGCACAAAAAAATCAGAAGCAGCATGTACATATAATTTTCATGCTTGTCATTACCAGGGTCACATACCACCGGCATGGAATGGTTGCGTCTCACCTGCTGCTGAGAGCAGGTGTTGCATGAGCACATGCGAGTAAGCTTTCTACCAACATATCAGTTTTCTATTTTTGATTTGGAAACCATAGCTTGCTGCCAGCTAACTATTACCAAATTTTTGTTTCCCTCAAAATTTTAGTGTTCAATTACTTGAGTTTGACGTTATAGAACTGGATTTCATCAGAAAGAGAGGACAATGATACAGTGAATTACCTATTCCGTTGTGATTTGGGAACCAATGCTTGTCGCCAACTAACTATTATGAAAATTTTATTTTCCCAAAAATTTAATCCTAGATTAGTCAAATTTGTGATTACAGAAATGAATTTCTTTGGAAAAAAAGGAAATTGATGTAGTGGATTGCCTCTTTCATTGTAGAATTAAATTTACTCTTAAGTTACAAATACACGTGACGGACAGGGCAACATACAACCTGCATAAATATTCAGTTCCTGACCCTCTTTCTATCTGTCTTACTTCAAAAGGTAGTGTTATCAAACATCGTCCTTGGAGGTTAGCTCCTGAGTCAGTGATTTCTTGAGTTTTCTAATCTTGCATTAACAGCTAAACACTAGATTTTTTTAGTTTTAGAATCTTATGAGTTCTCTATTATTTTTGGATTTACTTTTCAGCCAGGATATGTAGAAAGTCTTGGTGCTTCACAAAGTTCAAAAAGGCAACGCCTTGGCTCCGCACAGGCGTGATTAGTCGTGAGTCGGAGGGTGTCCACCTAGCCTATGGGGGTAGGCGGACCTGTAGGCGCTAGGCAGTGCTAGGCGCGATTAGGCGGAGAGTCAGAGGAAGTGCTAGGCGTGACAAGGTGAAGTGCAAACTCTATGACAAGGTGATGCAAGGAGGGATTTATCGGTTGAAGCAACATGTGGCCCATGAAGGAAAGAATGCGACGAAATGCAAGGCAAGAACATCGGAGGCTCTGGAGCCTAAAGAGAAGTGCAATAAAGCACTAAATGATGCAAAAAAAGGAAGAGGGAGGAGAACAATGTTCGTGAGCTAGAACTTAGAGAGAAAGTGAATGTTTCTCGGGTTGGAGGTGGAGAGTCAGAGGAAGTCACTTGTATTGGAAGTTCAAAGCCTCACAAATTTAGACCCATTGACAAATGGGCACGTGCTATTGATCCTAAAGTAACCCAATCTGAATCTTTCACTCAATAGAAGCTGAACAAGGAGCTTTGAAAGGAAAGAACACATGAGGTGCATAAATATATTGCAAGATGGGTCTATACACATGGTAATTTGCTATTCTATATTTATATTTCAGAATTCATTAGATGCTAATATGGCTGGACTGAACACTAATTAACCTTCTTTTTTTGTAACATTGGTAGCAATAGCATTCAATGCATGTGACAATGATGAGTTTAAGCAGATGTGTGAAGCTATTGGACAATTTGGGGCTAGACTTGAACCTCCAACTCAGTATGATCCGTGAGAGAGATTGCTGGAAGAAGAATATGCAAAAACCAAGAGTTTACTGCAAGAATGTGAAGCCAAGAAGATGAAGAATGGGTGCTCTATTATGACTAATGCTTGGTCAGATAGGAAGAGGAGAAGCATAATTAACCTGTGCACTAATTGTGCTAATGGAACCAGTTTTATCAGCTCAAAAGAGATGTCAGATGTGCCACACACAAGTGAAATCATCTTTGAACTAGTGGACAAAGCAATTGAAGACATTGGTCCAGATAATGTGGTGCAAGTAGTGACAGACAATGCCTCTAACAACATGGGAGCAAAGAAGATATTGCTTCAGAAGAGACCATAGATATTTTGGACCTCTTGTGCAACTCACACAATCAACTTGATGCTCCAAGGAATTGGCAACATGGCTCGGTTCAAGAAGGTGATTGACCAAGCAAAGGCATTCACCATATTTGTCTATGGGCACATAAGAACATTGGAATGCATGAGATACTTCACAGAGGGGAAAGAGATAATAAGGCCAGAAGTGACTAGGTTTGCTTCAACCTTTCTCACTTTGAACAACATACAAGAGAAAGAAGGACTTGCTAAGGAAGATGGTGGTTCATAGTAGGTGGGACTCATTGAAGGATGTGAAATCAAAGAAAGGAAAAGATGTGTAACACCCAAAAATCTTAAAAGTTTGAATTAGAAGAAATTTAGAGTTAAAAGAAAATTTGATATGAGTTTAAATGATTTAGATAATATTTAAGGGGATAAAACTTAAAATAATAGGTGGAATATTTGATGATGCATTCATGCTGTTGCATTTGTTTTATAATGTGGTGTGGTTTTGGTTTTATTTGTTATAGATTTGAAAATTTAGTTTAAATGGCATTGGAAATAAATGTAAATGAGAAAAAGAAAAAAAAAAAGAGGAAATCTTACCTGCGGCCCGGTGGCCTGGAGGCCCGCCCGAGTCGAACCGAGTCGGCCTGCTCTTCCTCTTTCCGTTTTGGGCCGCTGAGCCGAGCAGTCGCTTTTCCCCGTTTCCTCTCGCGCCCGCGTGGGCCGGCCCAAGAGCCGCAGCGGCCGCGCGCCTCTCTTCCTTGTGACGCTGACGGTCAGGACCCGCTGTCAATCGCGCCTTCTTCCCCTTGCCGTGGCCGAGCCAGAGTCCGACGTCGACTCCAACCGAATTAATCGGGAAACTCGGGATTTCCTAATCGAATACGGCACATGAGGTCTATAAATGTGTAGTCTCTTGCCGTCTCTCCTCGTTTTCCATCTAAAACCCGAGCTGAATCACGTGAAACCGAGCGTAGGAGATTCGAAACCCTAAGGGTGGCTGTTGCTTGTCGTCGGGGCTTGCGGGTTGATTTGAGTCCTTCTTTTTCTCTTTGGTGAGCTCGCCATCTTCTTCTCTTCCTTCCCTGCTTTTCTTTTGAGCTGTGGTGCTTGGATTTGGGTGTTTTCGAAGTTTTGCAAGCCGGTAATGGCGCCGCCGCCATCCCGAGCCGCGCTTCACCCTCGGTCGGTTATAGAATTCCTAAGCCGCATAGATGTGTTTGCAATAAGCTCCTCTTTCGTTTGGTACCGACCACGGGTCGATCGATGGTCAAAATCGTGAAAACTTTCGTCTCCGGCGAGGCTCCGGCCATGGCGCCGCCGTGTGTCGGATTTTTTCGGTGACAGCGCCGCCAAGCCTCCCTGGAGAAGCTGTCTGCCGTCCGTTCTCAGATCGACGGGTAGGAATAGAAGATACCCCTTCGCGGGGTAAATTTCTTAAAGAGTCCCTGGACTTTTCTATAATAGAACCCGCCGTCCTTAGAGTTGTTTAGGAAGTACGTTACTTGGTTTTGAAGACGTAATTCTTCTCGGTAATTTGAAAATAAGTTTTCTATTATTTACAGTTTTGCCACTAAACATGATTTGATCATAAAATTTTCATTTTAACTCCGATTTGACCCGTTCAAGTTGCGTTAGATTCGTATTTACGAGCTCTACATGTTAGTGTTATTATACAGTAGGTTTGAAAAAAATAATTTTCGAGTTTATATTAAAGTAATTATTTATCTATAGGAAATCTTAGAAAATTCATAACTTTTACGTTTTAAATCCGAATTTCGTGATCTTTACGTCTGTGTGATCGTAGGAGCGTGTAGAAGAGTTTTACAAACTTTTTTTTACTGTTTTGTTACTGTTGGTGTACTGTTCTAATTATGTTTCTTTGTTTGCTTCGTGTATGGTTGCTCGGATGATTGTGTGATGATGTTTGGTGATCGAGTATAGACGGTGAGCAGTTTTTGAATGATCCGGAGTATTATTTTGAGCCAGATCAGCAGGGCCACCAGGAAAGCTTTGATCAAGGCAAGTATAACATGGGACCATCCTTATTGTCCTATTCACTGAAATTATCATATATATGCATGTGTCTTCCTTGACAACCATAGAGATTATAACTTAGTTATTGATATCTTGTTTTCCTTGTCACCTATGGGGTGTGCATTTGGTAGCTATTGCTAGTGCTTAATTATGAACAATGATCTTGTAATTTGATTAATGAATTAAGTAATCAACCATTAAGATGATTTTATTACTGTTGAAAAGGGGGCTAGAGCAAGGGGTTATATTGTTGCTCTGGTTTCTCTCCATAAGGACTTATCTGTACGTGATCATCCAGGACATACAGAATAGCTGTGGGGGCTATATGGCTCTAGCTTTAGTTGTTTAAAGGACCTTTTCTAGCTTGTTAGTGGTTACCTTAAATGGCGTAAGAACGGCTTGCCACGTTGGGTGTAGGACAACCTCTAGTCTTATGAGTATAGCCGTGATGGAAGTGTGCCATTTGAAAAGGGGGGTTCCTACATCTGCCTGCCGAGTGAATCTAATGGCCCTAACTTGTTAGACGAACCTTTAAGTGGCTTTATATGATTTCCGGTGTTTTGGGGAGTCGCGAACCCATGCATTTGGAAGTTATGACTCACCGTGAAAGTGTACACCTCTGCGTAGAGTCAAAAACTGGTATACTAGCCGTGCTCACGGATACGAGCGGCCTTGGAACATCTATGGATAGATGATCATTATTGTTATATCATGCTTAATTACTATTGCTATTATTATACTCATGTTAATGCTATTCATTATCCTTATTACAAGTGATCATTGATTCATTAATGGGAAGTGGAATATCTTGACGCTACTCAACTACTAAATATATGATAACTAAAAGCTAAACGCAGTTAAACAGTGTCTAGCCTTTTGTGCCTCATGAACCCTATGTTGTATTTGTGGAGTTCGACATGAACTCACTCTTGCTATTTCCACCATAACAGATGAAGAATATGATGATGATTACCGAAATGAGTACTAGTCTTGGTGTCAACCAGTCAACCATGTCCCTATGTGAAAGCCCAAGTTTGGTTTTGGTAATTAATGACACCAAGTTGCTAATGCCATGTGTTAAGTGTTTTGAGTTAGGCATAAGCAACACATGTGATGAAGGTGTATGTGGCAAGGTGTGGTGGCCACAAGATCACAAAGAGATGGTGCATGGACATAAAATGATGATCATGGTGGAGATGCACATGATGATCAAGTGAAAGAGAAGGATCTAAGAGCGCAAGCCAAAGGTATAACTATAGAGTTTTCCTTTTGCCGGTCTAAGATGAGTAGAGAAGTGATTGACCGGATTTAGGATACATAGCTGACTATCATGAGGGGCAATCACAGTTAGCTCGGAAATCAAGTGCCACTAGATCAATGTCTTGAGCATATGCATTAGGATCTAGTAAAAAGCTAACATAATGCCTTGAGAAATGATTATAAAATGCTAACACACATGCACATTGTGATTTACACATGGTGGTGTTAGCACGTTTGGGAAGGCGGTGGAGTTTGAGCGGTAGAGAGGGGTTTGGGTTCCTCTCTCCCTCCCGCCGAGCTTGCGAGGCGGGATTCGGCGCTTTTTGGAGAAGCGAAATGCCTATTTTCTATTGCGCCGGAAGTCGGAAAAGAAACAGAGGCGAACGGAGGTCACTGTGACGACCGAACGCTGCACCGGACGCGGTCTCGGTATGACCGGACGCGTCCGGTCAGTGTTCAGCGTCTGCGCGGTTTTTAGTTTGATGATCGGACGCGCAGCGTGTCCGGTCACTGACGACCGGACGTGTCCGGTCATCCAGGGAGCTTACTGGACTCTAATCGGACGCTGGCACTATGGCGTCCGGTCAGTTCAACAGCGCGTCCGGTCAGTTCTCCTGAGCGAACCAGAGCGCGCGACCGGCGCGTCCGGTCCCTCACGTAGCCGGAGCGTCCGGTCAGGCGTCCAGAGGGGCAGAGCGAAGCGGAGTGATGATTGGACGCGCGGCGCGTCCGGTCACGTGCGATCGGACGCGTCCGGTCTCAACGGGAGCATACTAGAATGCGACCGGACGCGGGCACTGTCGCGTTCGGTCAATCGGTTCAGCGCGTCCGGTCACGGCAACGGCTAGTTCTGACACGCACTGTTTCTTGCTGTCGTGTAGTGACCGGACGCGTCCGGTCACCCTGACCGGAGCGTCCGGTCAGTGCGTTTTTTGCTGCGTCGTCTGTAATGGCTAGCTGCGTACCCCTTCGCTATAAATAGAGGTTGGCCGGGGTTTGAGGGAAACTCTTGCACATTTTGAGAACTAGAGACATACTTTGAGCTAGAGAACAACCCCTCCACTCATCTCTTTGCATAGTTGCACATCTTGAGTGAGATTGAGTGAGATTCAAGTGCATTGCTTGAGAGTTGCATTCTAGAGGCACTTGATCTTTGAGTTGCTACGGATTTCTTGTTACTCTTCCGTGTTTCCCGACACGGTAGACGACTTGGAGCAGCGGAGGTGATTGAGCTCGCAATTGGAGATTGTTGGAGCCTTCACCAAGTGTTGTAAGGGGTTCTTGATCCTTTCCCGCGGAAGTTCGCAAATTGGATACTCTAGTGGAGCTCGTGGCTTGGAGGATCCCCATCTTGTGTGCGGTTGTGCCGCACCCGCCGAGGGATCGACTCTTGATAGTCGATTAGCTCACGAACCGACAAGTGGGTGTATCGCCACAACGGGGAGTAGCTTGTCGGGAAGCAAGTGAACCTCGGGATAAATTCTTGTGTCATTCTCTTCCCGAGGATTTCTCTTGTATGATTGATTGATTGGTATTTCTCTTCTCTTCACGGCGGTATAATCACTCGAAGCTCTTCTCTCGTATTACTTCTCGTTTCTAGCTTATAGTTGTTGTTGTGTTTAGTGAATAGCCTTGTACTAGACTTGTGTAGGTGGCTTGCTTAATTAGTTAGAGCTAGTGCTTTTGCCTCGCCACCTTTCGTACTAACTCGTGGTTAAGTAATTCTTGTAGAAGTTTTAATTAGGCTATTCACCCCCCCTCTAGCCTATTTGGACCTTACAAGTGGTATCGGAGCCGAGGCACCGTTTATTTGAGGCTTAACAACCTACGGTGAAAAAGAAATGGCTCAATTAAGCTTGGACATCAACAACACCAAGAAGGCACCTCACTTTGATGGCACAAATTATGCATATTGGAAGGTTAAGATGACCGCACACCTAAAGTCAATCAATAGAGAAGTGTGGAAGGTCACCGAAACAAAATTTGAGGTTGCTAATCCGGAAGCACCTACATCGGTGGAAGAGAAGAAGCTCCAATGCAATGATATTGCCATTAGTGCTCTTCATGAGGCATTAGATGACAAGACCTTTGAGCAAGTAAAGAACATTGAGATTGCTCATGATGCTTGGGCCAAGCTAGAAGAAACATTTGAGGGCACCGAAGGCACAAAGACCACCAAAGCATATATCTTGCAAGAAAAATTTTTAAGCTTCAAGATGCAAGATGATGAGAGTGTACCGGAGATGTTTCATAGGTTGCAAGTCATTGTCAATGAGCTCAAGGCACTTAGTGAGGAGGTCAAGGACAATCAATTCTCTATGAAGTTCTTGAGAAGTCTACCCAAGAGATTTGATACATTGATCACCATGCTAGTAAGGACTACATTGAAGGATTCAACTTCTCAACAAATATTTCAAGAAGTGATGACCGATGATTCATATAGAGAAGATGATGAGAAGGATGAGTTGGTAAAGAAGAAGAAGAAGGAAAATGAGAAGAAGGATGATGAGAAGAAGAAGAGTGTGGCATTCAAAGCCACCACATCCAAGGGCAAATCCAAGATTGAATCATCAAGTGATGAAGACTCAAGCTCTTGTGATAGTGATGACATTGATGAGAAGATGGCTCTCTTTGTCAAACAATTTGGCAAATTCATGAAGAAGAAGGGCTTTCATGCAAGAAGGAGGAAGAACTCTTATAAGAAGAATGAGCATACCATGAGATGCTTTAGATGCCATAGCAAAGACCATCTCATTGCAAAGTGTCCTTATGATAGTGATGATGAAGATGCTATCAAGAAGGAGAGAAAGAAGCAAAAGAAGAAGCAAGAGAAGAAGGAGAGCTCTTATAAGAAGAAGAATGATTCTCATATTGCTACATGGGATAGTGATGACTCCTCAAGTGATGATGAGGATGAAAACAAGAGTAAGAAGAAGGGACATGCTAGCATTGCCATCCAAGAGAAGGTCTCCCTCTTTGACACTCCATCGTGCTTCATGGCTAAAGCCGCTAAGGTATCATCCGATGATGAGAGTGATCATGATAATGCTAGTGATAGTGATAGTGATGAAGAAGAATTCACTAAAGATGAACTAATCACTATGCTAGAAGATTGCACTCAACATTATAAAGAATCTAGGAAGGAGTGCAAGGGCTTGCTTAAGGAAAAGAAAAACCTTATGCAAGAACTTGATGAGCTTAGAGTGTCTTATGAGAGTCTAAAGGTAGACCATAAGAAGCTTCAAAAGTCTCACACCAAGCTTGAAGAAGCTCATTCCTCTCTAGTTGAAAAATGTGAAAACATGCCCACTAATGTTGAGAAAGCTAAAACTTGCAACATAGGCATATCATGTGATATAATTGATGAATCCTTTCATAAGCCTATTGTTGTTGCTCCCACTAACTCTTCATGTAGTGCATCTACATCATCCTCATCTAGTAGTGATGGTTTCACTTGTGACTCCACACTTATAGTTGAGAATGAAAATCTCAAGAAGAAGGTAAAAGAGCTCAATCACACATTAGCTAAGGCTTATGGTGGTGAGGACCGCTTGCTTATGTGCTTGGGTAGCCAAATAGCTTCTCTCTACAAAGAGGGATTGGGCTATAACCCCAAGAAAGGCAAGGCCGCTTTTGCTCCTCACAAGACTCGTTTTGTGAAGAACAATGGTAGCTATTGCAAAAGTTGCAAGCAAGTTGGTCACATAGAGCAACATTGCATGAACAAGAAATCCAATGCAAATGTATCCTCAATCAAGTTTAATTCTTTCTATATGCTTACCAAGGGTACAAATGGTGTTCATGCTAAGTTCATTGGTGCACCATGGATGGGCTCAAAGAAGAAAGCCATTTGGGTACCAAAGAGCTTAGTCTCTAACCTTGGAGGACCCAAACAAGTTTGGGTACCTAAAAAGAATTGATCTTGTCTTGTAGGTCAATTACAAAGCCGGAGGAAGGCATTGGGTGCTTGATAGTGGGTGCACTCAACATATGACCGGAGACTCTTGTATGTTCAATTCAATTGATACAAGTCAAAATGGTGGTTTTGATGCTATCACTTTCGGCAACAACAAGAAAGGCAAGGTCAAAGGGCTTGGTAAAATTGCTATCACAAATGACATGAGCATATCTAATGTGTTGCTAGTTGAGAGCTTGGATTTCAATCTTTTATCGGTGGCACAACTTTGTGATCTTGGTTTCAAGTGCATATTTGGTAGTGATGATGTTGAAGTCATAAGTGTTGATGGATCAAACTTGATATTCAAAGGATTTAGACATGGTAGCTTATACTTGGTTGACTTCAATGATAGTGAGACACAATTGACATCATGCTTGCTTAGTAAATCTAGTATGGGTTGGTTGTGGCATAGAAGGCTTGGTCATGTTGGAATGAAACAATTGAATAAACTTTTGAGGCATGACTTAGTTAGAGGATTGAAAGATGTCACTTTTGAAAAGGATAAACTATGTAGTGCTTGTCAAGCCGGCAAACAAGTTGGAAATTCACATCCTAGTAAAAGTGAAATGAGCACATCAAAAGCATTTGAGCTATTGCACATGGACTTGTTTGGGCCAACAACATACACTAGCATTGGTGGCAACAAGTATGATTTTGTGATTGTGGATGACTACACTAGATACACTTGGGTGCTCTTTCTCTATGACAAGAGTGATGTTTATGATCTATTCAAGTCTTTTGTCAAGAGGGTGCAAAATGAGTTTGAGACTACCATCAAGAAGATTAGAAGTGACAATGGTAGTGAGTTCAAGAACACAAGAATTAAAGATTTGTGTGATGATTATGGTATTGGGCATCAATTCTCACCAACATACACTCCTCAATCCAATGGTGTAGTTGAAAGGAAAAATAGAACCTTGATTGATATGGCTAGATCAATGCTTAGTGAATACAATGTGAGTCATTCATTTTGGAGTGAAGCTATCAATACGGCTTGCTATTGTAGTAACCGTCTCTATTGCCATAGGAAGCTTGGAAAGACACCATATGAACTATTGAATGGAAGAAAGCCCAACATTGCATACTTTAGAGTGTTTGGTTGCAAATGCTATATTCTCAAGAAAGGCACTAGATTGAGCAAGTTTGAAAAGAAATGTGATGAAGGGTTCTTACTTGGTTATTCTACCACAAGCAAATCATATAGAGTTTGGAATCTCACAAATGGCACCTTGGAAGAAGTTCATGATGTTGAGTTTGATGAAACCCAAGGGTCTCAAAATGAAGCTCAAAAGCTTGATGATGTGAGAGGAGATCAATTATCAAATGCAATGAAGAACATGGACATTGGTGATATAAGGCCGATGCAAGTTGATGATGATGATATTCATGTGATCAACCAAAGTGTGCAAATTAATACAAATCAAGCAAGCTCTAGTGGTTCTCATGATGAAGTGCAAGTTCAAGGTCAAACAAGTGAAAGCAATCAACTCCCAATACTCCAACCTACTAGCATTGCAAGAGATCATCCGTTGGACCAAATCATTGGTGGAATTCAAAGTGGTGTTCAAACTAGATCAAGATTAGCATCCTTTTGTGAGCATTACTCATTTGTCTCATTAGAAGAACCAAAGAAGATAGAAGATGCATTGAAGGATTCCGATTGGGTGAATGCCATGCATGAAGAACTAAACAACTTTGCTAGAAATCAAGTTTGGAAACTTGTTGAGAGGCCAAAGAACTACAATGTGATTGGTACTAAGTGGGTCTTTAGAAACAAGCAAGATCAAGATGGCATGGTTGTAAGGAACAAAGCAAGATTAGTAGCACAAGGATACACTCAAGTTGAGGGTCTTGACTTTGGAGAGACATATGCACCGGTTGCAAGATTAGAGGCAATTAGAATCTTATTAGCATATGCTTGTGCACACAACATCAAGCTCTATCAAATGGATGTCAAGAGTGCATTTCTAAATGGCTACATCAATGAAGAAGTTTATGTTGAGCAACCTCCTGGTTTTGAAGATGACAAGAAGCCTGACCATGTTTACAAGCTAAAGAAGGCATTGTATGGTTTGAAGCAAGCACCTAGAGCATGGTATGAGAGGTTGAGGGACTTTCTCCTCTCTAAAGGGTTCAAGATGGGAAAGGTTGACACCACTCTCTTCACCAAGAAGCTTGGAAATGACTTGTTTGTGTTGCAAATCTATGTGGATGACATTATCTTTGGATCAACTAACCAAGACTTTTGTGAAGAGTTTGGAAATATGATGGCTAATGAGTTTGAGATGTCTATGATTGGAGAGCTTAGTTACTTCCTTGGACTTCAAATCTAGCAAATGAAGAATGGCACTTTTGTAAGTCAAGGCAAGTACATCAAGGACATGATCAAGAAGTTTGGATTGCAAGATGCTAAGCCAATGAGCACACCAATGGGCTCTAATGATCAATTGGGTATTGATAATAGTGGAAATATGGTAGATCAAAAGCAATACCGGTCCATGATTGGAAGTTTGCTCTATGTCACCGCTTCTAGGCCGGATGTGATGTTTAGTGTATGCAAGTGTGCAAGATATCAAGCTTCACCTAGAGAAAGTCACTTGAAAGCAACCAAGAGGATATTGAGATATCTAAAGGGCACTCATGATGTTGGATTATGGTATCCCAAGGGGTCTAATTTTGAGTTGATTGGATTTTCGGACTCCGACTATGGTGGATGCAAGATTGATAGAATGAGCACAAGTGGCACTTGTCAATTACTTGGAAGGTCTCTTGTTTCATGGTCATCAAAGAAACAAAATAGTGTTGCACTATCTACCGCCGAGGCCGAATACATTAGTGCCGGTAGTTGTTGTGCACAATTGCTTTGGATGAAGGCCACTTTGAATGACTTTGGAATTAAATTCAAGAATGTGCCTTTGTTTTGTGATAATGAAAGTGCTATCAAGATGACACAAAATCCGGTTCAACATTCAAGAACCAAGCACATTGACATAAGGCATCACTTCATAAGAGACCATCAACAAAAGGGTGATATTAGTATTGAGAGCATTGGCACCGAAGATCAACTAGCCGACATCTTTACAAAGCCACTTGATGAAAAGAGATTTTACAAGTTGAAGAATGAATTGAACATACTTGACTTCTCCAACTTGAAATGAGTGCAACCCCACATTCTTATATGACATGCCTCTCCTCCAACATAGCAAGGTAAAGTTGTTTGGCATATCATTCATACTTTGCTAAGGACATGTTTAGAACATATAGACATATTTGCATGACAAATAGGCTCATTCATGAAAATCAAATAATTTTGATGTATATATGGTACCACTATTGCTTCTATGTTTGATTGATCTAGTGGTAGCATATGACATGTTTGTGGGCTTGCAAACCTAGTGTTGAATCTAGAAAATGAGCTCATGATGTGTAATTCAACATGGTCAAGATAACCCTTATACTTTATGAGGTGTGAAAAAGCTTGTCCTTGGATCAAACCGAATTACATATTATAGGCAAGTGATCTAGGTTGAACCATAATTTGGACTCCCTCATATTGATTGACTTATCTCTCACTAAAATTACCTATTCTAGGCACCTTTTTGGTGATTGTTGACAAAGGGGGAGAGAAAAGTCACAAAGATATTGCAAAGAGGAAATAAAATATAATAAGAGGGAGAGAAAAGTCACAGGGGAGAGAAAAGTCACAAAGATAAAAAGAAAAGTCACAAAGAGAGAAAAAATATAGTGAGGAGGAGAGAAATTAATTTGAGCACATAAGTAGGGGGAGCAAGCTCATGGATTATTTGTTGCATTTGTATGTGCATTAACATGATGAAATGTTGCATTGCAAAGTTTAATTTCGATATTCATGATTGAATGGTGTATGCTAGAAATAGAACTTGAATGATGATTTGTTGAGAGTAGCTTTACAAGTGGTATCTAGACACCTTTTGCTTATAATGTTGATCTCACAGGGTACTTTAGTGTTTGTGATCTTTACAAGTGATAGATTACAAGTGGTGTCTAGCTACATCGATGCTAAGGATGGTATATAAAGGCAACTCCGATTGGTATCACGCTTTAAAGGTCCATGTTATATACCTTAGCATCAATTTGATAGTAGTAACTCTCTCAAATTTCAAATCCATACATATGTGCATAATTGAACCAAACTCATGGAAGCACATATGTAGGGGGAGCTAATACTATCGAAATTGAAAATTGATTTCATTTCATATCTTTATGATGGTTGTCATCAATTACCAAAAAGGGGGAGATTGAAAGCCCAAGTTTGGTTTTGGTAATTAATGACACCAAGTTGCTAATGCCATGTGTTAAGTGTTTTGAGTTAGGCATAAGCAACACATGTGATGAAGGTGTATGTGGCAAGGTGTGGTGGCCACAAGATCACAAAGAGATGGTGCATGGACATAAAATGATGATCATGGTGGAGATGCACATGATGATCAAGTGAAAGAGAAGGATCTAAGAGCGCAAGCCAAAGGTATAACTATAGAGTTTTCCTTTTGCCGGTCTAAGATGAGTAGAGAAGTGATTGACCGGATTTAGGATACATAGCTGACTATCATGAGGGGCAATCACAGTTAGCTCGGAAATCAAGTGCCACTAGATCAATGTCTTGAGCATATGCATTAGGATCTAGTAAAAAGCTAACATAATGCCTTGAGAAATGATTATAAAATGCTAACACACATGCACATTGTGATTTACACATGGTGGTGTTAGCACGTTTGGGAAGGCGGTGGAGTTTGAGCGGTAGAGAGGGGTTTGGGTTCCTCTCTCCCTCCCGCCGAGCTTGCGAGGCGGGATTCGGCGCTTTTTGGAGAAGCGAAATGCCTATTTTCTATTGCGCCGGAAGTCGGAAAAGAAACAGAGGCGAACGGAGGTCACTGTGACGACCGAACGCTGCACCGGACGCGGTCTCGGTATGACCGGACGCGTCCGGTCAGTGTTCAGCGTCTGCGCGGTTTTTAGTTTGATGATCGGACGCGCAGCGTGTCCGGTCACTGACGACCGGACGTGTCCGGTCATCCAGGGAGCTTACTGGACTCTAATCGGACGCTGGCACTATGGCGTCCGGTCAGTTCAACAGCGCGTCCGGTCAGTTCTCCTGAGCGAACCAGAGCGCGCGACCGGCGCGTCCGGTCCCTCACGTAGCCGGAGCGTCCGGTCAGGCGTCCAGAGGGGCAGAGCGAAGCGGAGTGATGATTGGACGCGCGGCGCGTCCGGTCACGTGCGATCGGACGCGTCCGGTCTCAACGGGAGCATACTAGAATGCGACCGGACGCGGGCACTGTCGCGTTCGGTCAATCGGTTCAGCGCGTCCGGTCACGGCAACGGCTAGTTCTGACACGCACTGTTTCTTGCTGTCGTGTAGTGACCGGACGCGTCCGGTCACCCTGACCGGAGCGTCCGGTCAGTGCGTTTTTTGCTGCGTCGTCTGTAATGGCTAGCTGCGTACCCCTTCGCTATAAATAGAGGTTGGCCGGGGTTTGAGGGAAACTCTTGCACATTTTGAGAACTAGAGACATACTTTGAGCTAGAGAACAACCCCTCCACTCATCTCTTTGCATAGTTGCACATCTTGAGTGAGATTGAGTGAGATTCAAGTGCATTGCTTGAGAGTTGCATTCTAGAGGCACTTGATCTTTGAGTTGCTACGGATTTCTTGTTACTCTTCCGTGTTTCCCGACACGGTAGACGACTTGGAGCAGCGGAGGTGATTGAGCTCGCAATTGGAGATTGTTGGAGCCTTCACCAAGTGTTGTAAGGGGTTCTTGATCCTTTCCCGTGGGAGTTCACAAATTGGATACTCTAGTGGAGCTCGTGGCTTGGAGGATCCCCATCTTGTGTGCGGTTGTGCGGCACCCGCCGAGGGCTCGACTCTTGATAGTCGATTAGCTCGCAAACCGACAAGTGGGTGTATCGCCACAACGGGGAGTAGCTTGCCGGGAAGCAAGTGAACCTCGGGATAAATTCTTGTGTCATTCTCTTCCCGAGGATTTCTCTTGTATGATTGATTGATTGGTATTTCTCTTCTCTTCACGGCGGTATAATCACTCGAAGCTCTTCTCTCGTATTACTTCTCGTTTCTAGCTTATAGTTGTTGTTGTGTTTAGTGAATAGCCTTGTACTAGACTTGTGTAGGTGGCTTGCTTAATTAGTTAGAGCTAGTGCTTTTGCCTCGCCACCTTTCGTACTAACTCGTGGTTAAGTAATTCTTGTAGAAGTTTTAATTAGGCTATTCACCCCCCCTCTAGCCTATTTGGACCTTACACTGTGTTCGGAGTTCTGCTGAAGATCTACTATTAGATACTACAATTTATCGTATAAGACTATGTGTTAAATATTTATTCGCTATGTAATAAGCACTGTGATGATACTATGTAATTTGTCTACTTATGTGTGCGACCGATTCCTGGGGCGCACATGAGTCTTTTATGCATCCTATTTTTGTCCTTAAAAATGGGTGTGACAGATTGGTATCAGAGCCGTGTTGACTGTAGGACGCAAGCCTAGTTAGAATGGTCGTCATTAGTGTCTATGCTTCACCTATTTCATGCTTAATTCTTTCACCTTGATAATTGCTAAATTATTATGCTTCTTCTATCTTAATCTAATGTGAAAATATATTGATTCTATCTAATCTATGTCAAAAATTCTCGTAGATGCCTCCTCATCCTCGTATGTCCGTTGCTCAGTATGTTGGTCGCTTCAAACCTCAGGAACCCCATATTGATGGTGACCAAGAGATATCGGATGCCAAATCAAGAGTGGGAGATATCATAAAGGAGAATTCAGTCATGGGATGGACCACGAAGCATCACATCATGGTCCTAAAGCTGATGTTTTCTTCCATGATATGCTTACCAGAACTTTGGATAATTATTACTACGATTGGGAAGCTATGTTGGAGTATCACTGCAAGGAGTATAGTCATCCATTGATGGGTTCTTACTGGGAGACTGAGTTATGGGTCAAGACAATAGATCCTACCACTAAGGAGCCTAAGGTGGAGTCAAAGTTCATCACCCGAGTAAGTCGGGCAACTGTAGAAACAAGTATGGAAGATGTCGCCTACAATGCGTTTGTCTACTACCATGGTCTTCGCTCGGACAAGACGTTGCAGGGTGCACTCCGGCATTTTCCTTGCCTTTTACATGACAAGGGTGTTTGGACCGTGCCGCTCGCTGATGATTCATCCTTGACATTACAAGCCACAGTGGGACTAGTTCGTGAGTTGGCTCTTCATGAGGCGGAATTGAAGGATGAGCTGCTAAAGGAAAAGAAACATAAAGAGCAAGCTTATAAGGAGATCGACGAATTAAGGGCTGCACTAGGGCTTCCCAAGAATTATGAGAAGCTCAATTAAAATTAGGAATTCCCTATGTAATAGGAACGATATTAGTTGTGAGTTAAATTGAGTTTGGTATGGTCGAGTATTATTATGTGGGGTGAACAATTGTGTGCTTGATGGATTGTTATTATGACAATGTGTGATTTGGATCTTTGTAATGAGTGCTGGAACTTCGTGGACATGTCTACAAGTTCCATAGTTAAGAATAATTAGTTCGAACATGATTAGTTTGTTGGAATTCGGGGTAAACTTGGTTCTGTCCTTTGCTGATTTCTGGACTAGTCTGGAATGATTCAGGAATAACTAAAAATATGTTCATGAGAAATTTATGAAATTTTACTGGGAATAATTAGACTTCTGTAACTTTTCAACCCCGCAAGAATCATCTTTTTATCTATTATAGGCTAAGAGATATACCTGTTCCAAGTTGGGGTCACTGCGCAGTCTGGAATTCTGAAACAGTTTCGGTTAAGCTCAGTTTTTGATTAATCTATCTACAGAATCTGGAAAAGTGATGTTTATGAAAGTTGTAGATAATTTCATAATTTTTCCAACTATGTAAGGATCACCTTAATTGGATTTCTGTAACTCGAGATATGGTAGATTTACTGAGTTGCTGAAATTGAAATTCGCCCAGAGAATTTAGATTTACTTATCTAGGGTATACATCATTTGGGATAATACTGAGCTTCGTTTTTGGTGCTTTGAAAACAGATGGCAGCCAGAGGTCGTGGCAGAGGTCATGGAGGTGCTAACCCACCCATTACTATGGAGGAACTCATGAATACACAGAATCAGATGATGCAGATGTTTATGCAGCACCTGCAGAACAATCCCCCTGCAGGAGGACCGCCATCTGTTCATGTGAGAGACAAGTGAGGTGAATTTTTGAAAGGACGTCCTCCAGTGTTCTCTCATGCTGCTGATCTATTGGAGGCGGTTGATTGGGTGCGAGCGGTAGAGAAACAGTTGAACATCGCTCAATGTAATGATCTGGAAAAAGTGTTATATGCATCTGGTCAGTTACAGGGAACAACTCAGACTTGGTAGGAGTCTTATCAAGTTGCACGTCCCGACAATGCTCCTCCTGTCACTTGGAATGATTTTGTTAGAGATTTTAGAGCTCGTCATATTCCAGAAGGTGTTATTGAGCTGAAGCAGGAAGAATTCAGAAATCTCAAGATGGGACAGATGAGTGTCAGTGAGTATCATGATAAGTTCACGCAATTGGCTCGTTATGCTCCCAATGAAGTGAGGGAAGATGCAGATAAACAGCGTCTTTTCCTCAAGGAAATTTATTATGATCTTCGTTTGCAGTTAAAGGGTAATAATTATGCCAGTTTCCAGGAGCTTGTGAATAAGGCTATTGTGCTGGATAATGAACGTCGAGAGATGGACAGAAAAAGAAAGATGAAAGGACAAGGTGTTGGGAATAGTAATCGTCAACGTACAAATTCTCAGCATGGGTTTCATTCAAAATTCCAGGGACCAGTCAGTCAGTGGAACCTTAATTCAAATCAACAGTGGTCTCAGAATAGGCAGAATAATCAATTCCAACAACGACCCCAGTATCAGCAGAACAGACAGTTCCAACAGCAGAGTGGTCAGCAAACTCCACGCCAGGGTAATTCCAACTCTACTCCAATGAAGACCAGTGCACCTAGTACTCCTAATTTGTGTTATCGCTGTGGAGAACCTGGACATTATGCTAATCATTGTCCCAAGAAGCAGAATCAACAGACACCGCAGGGACAGAGGTCATCCAATACTGGAAAGGTGAATCATGTGTCTACTGAAACAGCACAGACGGAGCCTGAAGTAATGCTTGGTACGTTCAATATTCATTCTACTCCTGTAACCATTCTTTTTGATTCTAGAGCTTCGCATACCTTTATTTCAAACATTTTTGTTAAGATGCATAGTGTACCCATGCTTGCCTTGAAAGAACCTCTCTTAGTAAATTCACCTGGGGGTACCATGCAAACTACTAATAGATGTCTTCCAGTTAGTATGGTTTTAATGGGGGTAGAGTTTAAGATAACTCCCATAGTATTGAGGACATCTGGTATTGATGTGATTTTGGGAATGGATTGGATGAAACAAAATCAGGTAGTGATTCAGTGTCAGCAGAAGGTAGTAGTTGTGAATGCACCTAATGGTGAGAAGATCAGTGTGGATGTAGCAGTGCAGAAGCAACTAACAGCGGTAGTGAATCAGATTGCTGATGATGCTAGTAAAGAGGATCCAGTTATCAATGATTTTCCAGATGTTTTTCCCGATGATTTGCCAGGTATGCCACCTGACCGAGACATTAAATTTCTTATTGAATTATTACCTGGAACTGCACCCATAGCTAAACGACCATATAGAATGGGAGTAGATGAATTAGAAGAACTTAAGAAAAAATTAGGGAATTACAAGATAAAGGTTTTATCCGTCCTAGTTCGTCACCTTGGGGTGCGCCGGTTATATTTGTTGATAAGAAAGATGGTAGTCAGAGAATGTGTGTGGATTATCGGTCGCTTAATGAAGTAACCATCAAGAACAAGTATCCTTTGCCCAGGATTGATGATTTGTTTGACCAGTTGAGAGGTGCTTGTGTGTTCTCTAAGATTGATTTACGATCTGGTTATCATCAGTTGAAGATTCGTGCCTCTGATATTCCAAAGACAGCTTTTACTACGAGATATGGTTTGTACGAGTATACGGTTATGTCATTTGGTTTGACCAATGCACCAGCCTACTTTATGTATATGATGAATAAGGTGTTTATGGAGTATCTTGATAAGTTTGTGGTGGTATTTATTGATGATATATTGGTATTCTCCAAGATGGAGAGAGAGCATGCTGAACATCTAAGGTTGGTATTGCAGAAACTCAGAGAGCATAAGTTGTATGCTAAGCGAAGTAAGTGTGAGTTTTGGTTGAAGGAAGTCTCTTTTCTTGGTCATATTGTTTCTAATGGTGGAATATCAGTAGACCCAGGCAAAGTAAAGGATGTTTTGAATTGGAAGCCACCTACTGATGTGGGGGAGATTCATAGTTTCTTGGGTTTAGCTGGATATTACAGACGATTCATTGAAGGGTTTTCTAAACTTGCTAAACCTATGACATCTCTGTTAGAGAAGAATGCTAAGTTTGTATGGTCTGATCAGTGTCAAGCTAGTTTTGAAGAATTGAAGGAGAGATTAACTACTGTACCTGTCTTGGTATTGCCAGATTTAAGTAAGAAGTTTTCTATTTATTGCGATGCTTCTCGTCAAGGATTAGGATGTGTTCTTATGCAAGAAGGTAGAGTTGTTGCCTATGCATCTAGGCAGTTGAGAAAGCATGAGCTGAATTATCCTACTCATGATTTGGAGTTAGCAGCTGTAGTTCATGCTTTGAAAATTTGGAGACATTATTTGATTGAACATAAGAGTGATATATACACTGATCATAAGAGTTTGAAGTATATTTTCACACAGACTGATCTAAACTTGAGGCAACGTAGATGGTTGGAGTTGATTAAGGACTATGATCTGGAGATACACTATCATCCTGGTAAGGCTAATGTAGTAGCTGATGCTCTTAGCAGGAAGAGTTATGTTAATGAGATGCAAATGTTGTCCATGACAAGTGAGTTGTGTGCTGAATTTGCATATTTGAATTTGGGAATTGTTGCTAATACAATGGAATTAGTGATAGAACCTACATTAGAGCAAGAAATATACAAGGGTCAGTTGAAGGATGAGAAATTAAAGAAGATAGCAGAGGATATAGTGATTGGTAAGTCACCAGGGTTCTGAATGGATGATAATGGGATTTTGTGGTTTGGAAAGAGGTTGTGTGTACCTGAGGATCAGTCCATTAGGCAGGGAATCCTTCGTGAAGCACATGAGTCAGCTTATTCTATTCATCCCAGAAGTACTAAGATGTATTTAGATCTAAAACAGAAGTACTGGTGGGTTGGACTGAAGCGAGATGTAGCTGAGTATGTGGCAGTGTGTGATACTTGTCAGAGAGTGAAAGCTGAGCATCGGAGACCAGCTGGATTACTGCAACCAATGAAGATTCCTGGATGGAAGTGGGAGGAAGTTGGTATGGACTTTATAGTAGGGTTACCTCGTACTCAGAGAGGTTATGATTCTATTTGGGTGATTGTAGATCGGTTGACTAAAGTTGCTCATTTTATACCGGTTAAAACTAAGTATACTGGAGAACAACTAGCTATATTATATATGGAGAAGATTGTATGTTTACATGGAGTTCCAAAGAAGATTGTCTCTGATCGAGGTTCACAGTTTACGTCACATTTTTGGAAGGCTGTACATGAATCTTTAGGTACAAAGTTGAATTTTAGTACGACATATCATCCACAGACAGATGGGCAGACTGAAAGGACCAATCAGATTCTAGAAGATATGTTGAGAGCTTGTGCATTGCAATATGGAACTAGTTGGGATAAGAGTTTGCCTTATGCAGAATTTTCTTACAACAACAGTTATCAACAGAGTCTTAAGATGGCACCATTTGAAGCTTTATATGGACGTAAGTGTAGAACTCCATTGTTTTGGGATCAGATGGGTGAGTCTCAGGTATTTGGTACAGATGTTCTTAGAAATGCAGAGGATCAAGTGCGAGTGATTCGTGAAAATTTGAGAGTTACGCAATCTCGTCAGAAGAGTTATGCTGACAACCGGAGAAGGGATTTAGTGTTTGAGGTAGGCGATTATGTTTATTTGAAGGTGTCACCAATGAGAAGTGTGAGGAGATTTAACATGAAGAGTAAGTTAGCACCAAGGTATGTTGGACCATTTAAAGTTATTGATAGACGTGGTGAGGTTGCTTATCAATTAGAGTTGCCTGAAAATTTGTCTGGAGTACATGATGTGTTTCATGTTTCTCAACTCAAGAAGTGTTTACGTGTGCCTGAGGAGCAAATACCTTTGGATGAATTGACTGTTAAGGAGGATCTTACATATGAAGAGTTTCCGAATAAGATTTTAGAGACTGCTGAAAGAGTTACTCGAAGTCGAGTAATTAAGATGTGCAAAGTCCAGTGGAGTCAGTATTCAGAGGCAGAGGCAACCTGGGAAAGAGAGGATGAATTGAGGAAATCATATCCGCAGTTATTTGAGTAAGCAGTCCAATCTCGAGGACGAGATTCTTTTAAGGGGGGTAGAATTTGTAACACCCAAAAATCTTAAAAGTTTGAATTAGAAGAAATTTAGAGTTAAAAGAAAATTTGATATGAGTTTAAATGATTTAGATAATATTTAAGGGGATAAAACTTAAAATAATAGGTGGAATATTTGATGATGCATTCATGCTGTTGCATTTGTTTTATAATGTGGTGTGGTTTTGGTTTTATTTGTTATAGATTTGAAAATTTAGTTTAAATGGCTTTGGAAATAAATGTAAATGAGAAAAAGAAAAAAAAAGAGGAAATCTTACCTGCGGCCCGGTGGCCTGGAGGCCCGCCCGAGCCGAACCGAGCCGGCCTGCTCTTCCCCTTTCCGTTTTGGGCCGCTGAGCCGAGCAGTCGCTTTTCCCCATTTCCTCTCGCGCCCGCGTGGGCCGGCCCAGGAGCCACAGCGGCCGCGCGCCTCTCTTCCTTGTGACGCTGACGGTCGGGACCCGCTGTCAGTCGCGCCTTCTTCCCCTTGCCGTGGCCGAGCCGAAGTCCGACGTCGACTCCAACCGAATTAATCGGGAAACTCGGGATTTCCTAATCGAATACGGCATATGAGGTCTATAAATGTGTAGTCTCTTGCCGTCTCTCCTCGTTTTCCATCTAAAACCCGAGCTGAATCACGTGAAACCGAGCGTAGGAGATTCGAAACCCTAAGGGTGGCTGTTGCTCGTCGTCGGGGCTTGCGAGTTGATTTGAGTCCTTCTTTTTCTCTTTGGTGAGCTCGCCATCTTCTTCTCTTCCTTCCCCTGCTTTTCTTTTGAGCTGTGGTGCTTGGAGTTGGGTGTTTTCGAAGCTTTTGCAAGCCGGTAATGGCGCCGCCGCCATCCCGAGCCGCGCTTCACCCTCGGTCGGTTATAGAATTCCTAAGCCGCATAGATGTGTTTGCAATAAGCTCCTCTTTCGTTTGGTACCGACCACGGGTCGATTGATGGTCAAAATCGTGAAAACTTCTATCTCTGGCGAGGCTCCGGCCATGGCGCCGCCGTGTGTCGGATTTTTCCAGTGACAGCGCCGCCAAGCCTCCCTGGAGAAGCTGTCTGCCGTCCGTTCTCAGATCGACGGGTAGGAATAGAAGATACCCCTTCGTGGGGTAAATTTCTTAAAGAGTCCCTGGACTTTTCTATAATTGAACCCAGCGTCCTTAGCGTTGTTTAGGAAGTACATTACTTGGTTTTGAAGACGTAATTCTTCTCGGTAATTTGAAAATACGTTTTCTATTATTTACAGTTTTGCCACTAAACTTGATTTGATCATAAAATTTTCGTTTTAACTCCGATTTGACCCGTTCAAGTTGTGTTAGATTCGTATTTACGAGCTCTACATGTTAGTGTTATTATACAGTAGGTTTGAAAAAATTTAATTTTCGAGTTTATATTAAAGTAATTATTTATCTATAGGAAATCTTAGAAAATTCATAACTTTTACGTTTTAAATCCGAATTTCGTGATCTTTACGTCTGTGTGATCGTAGGAGCATGTAGAAGAGTTTTACAAACTTTTCATACTATTTTGTTACTGTTGGTATACTGTTCTAATTATGTTTCTTTGTTTGCTTCGTGTATGGTTGCTCGGATGATTGTGTGATGATGTTTGGTGATCGAGTATAGACGGTGAGCAGTTTTTGAACGATCCAGAGTATTATTTTGAGCCAGATCAGCAGGGCCACCAGGAAAGCTTTGATCAAGGCAAGTATAACATGGGACCATCCTTGTTGTCCTATTCACTGAAATTATCATATATATGCATGTGTCTTCCTTGACAACCATAGAGATTATAACTTAGTTATTGATATCTTGTTTTCCTTGTCACCTATGGGGTGTGCATTTGGGTAGCTATTGCTAGTGCTTAATTATGAACAATGATCTTGTAATTTGATTAATGAATTAAGTAATCAACCATTAAGATGATTTTATTACTGTTGAAAAGGGGGCTAGAGCAAGGGGTTATATTGTTGCTCTGGTTTCTTTCCATAAGGACTTATCTGTACGTGATCATCCGGGACATACAGTACAGCTGTGGGGGCTATATGGCTCTGGCTTTAGTTGTTTAAAGGACCTTTTCTAGCTTGTTTGTGGTTACCTTAAATGGCGTAAGAACGGCTTGCCACATTGGGTGTAGGACAACCTCTAGTCTTATGAGTATAGCCATGATGGAAGTGTGCCATTTGAAAAGGGGTTCCTACATCTGCCTACCGAGTGAATCTAATGGCCCTAACTTGTTAGACGAACCTTTAAGTGGCTTTATATGATTTCTGGTGTTTTGGAGAGTCGTGAACCCATGCATTTGGAAGTTATGACTCACAGTGAAAGTGTACACCTCTGCGCAGAGTTAAAAACTAGTATACTAGCCGTGCTCACGGATACGAGCGGCCTTGGAACATCTACGGATAGATGATCATTATTGTTATATCATGCTTAATTACTATTGCTATTATTATACTCATGTTAATGCTATTCATTATCCTTATTACAAGTGATCATTGATTCATTAATGGGAAGTGGAATATCTTGACACTACTCAACTGCTAAATATATGATAACTAAAAGCTAAACGCAGTTAAACAGTGTCTAGCCTTTTATGCCTCATGAACCCTATGTTGTATTTGCGGAGTTCGACATGAACTCACTCTTGCTATTTCCACCATAACAGATGAAGAATATGATGATGATTACCGAAATGAGTACTAGTGTTGGTGTCAACCAGTCAACCATGTCCCTGTGTTTGGAGTTCCGCTGAAGATCTACTATTAGATACTACAATTTATCGTATAAGACTATGTGTTAAATATTTATTCGCTATGTAATAAGCACTGTGATGATACTATGTAATTTGTCTACTTATGTGTGCGACCGATTCCTGGGGCGCACTTGAGTCTTTTATGCATCCTATTTTTGTCTTTAAAAATGGGTGTGACAAGATGCCATAGCAATTATATTGAATCCAACCTTTTGGAAGGATGTCAAGCCAACATTGACTGTTTTTGAGCCATTGGTCAAAGTTCTCCGTTTGGTTGATGGAGATGTGAAGCCATCCATGGGTTTTATTTATGGAGAACTACTAAAGGCAAAAAGAGAAATCAAGGAGGCCTTTGGCAATAATGAATCCCACTTCAAGGAGGTAATGGTTGTTATTGACAAGAAGATGAAAGGAAGACTTGATTCTCCATTGCATTTAACAGCTTATTTGCTGAATCCACACTATAGTTATGCTAACCCATCAATCTTTGATGAGCCCACAATAACAGAAGGATTTATTAGTTATGTGGAGACTTTTTATTATCATGATGGAGATATGCAAGATTAGGCTGCCAACATTGAACTAAAAAAGTTTTAGAATTGGGAAGGACCATTTAACAAGAAACTTGCAAGGACTTTTAGAAACTTTGATTACAACCTAGGTAGAGGTACTTGTTATTACATGATTGTTTGCTGTTTTCATCTAACAATAAATTTGTTGTAACTACTAACTAATAGAGGTGTTTTCATTTATTTCAGCATCATGGTGGCAGTTGTATGGAACTGAACCACTAGCTTTACAGAAGATGGCAATAAGGATCCTATCTTTGACATCAAGCTCTTCTGGTTGTGAAAGAAATTAGAGCGGGTTTAAAGGGGTTAGTATCTATCTGGTGTCAACATTTCAGCAGCATTTCAATTAAATTGCAGACCTGAAAATGCTCTTATTTTTAATTTATACATACACACTAAGAAGAGAAATAGGCTTACTACAACCCGCCTCAACAAATTGGTCTATATTCAATTCAACTCCAAGCTGATTAATAAGAAAGAAAAGATCAAGTTAAAGAAGATCAGTGATGTTCTCTTGTCTAATGATACAACTGAAGCTCAAGGTTTTCTGCATGAGAATGAAGATGATTGGGCATTAGTTATCTATAGAGATGAGGAAGATGAGATGGAAGGTACAGGGATATCTTGGTCTATTATTGGAGATGCAGTGGGAGCAGAAGAACAACTTGAGCTGCGTAGAAGTGCAAGAGTGAGACAGCTTTATGAAGGAGAAGAATTTGAGTCCGAAGGAGAAGAGTTTGATGAAGATGAGGATGATTATGTAGAACCCTATTGAAGAAGAAAGATGATATGGTAGTAGGGCCTTTTATCATGTCATGGTTTATCTTTTATGATGCATTCATGTATGTCTTAAACCTAGGAACCGCTGCTGTGTGACTGTGTTTTTCTTCTTTTGTGAGAACTATGTGCTCTCTGAACAAGACCTTTATTTATGAATTGTGTTGTGCAATTATACTATTGTCCTGTCCACTTGTTTATGCTTTAAAATTTGTAATTACTAGCTGTTGTCCACTTGTTCATGGATGGGAGATGGCTGAAATCATTCAGATAAGTGTGAACTTGCTATTTCTATTTTTTCGATGACCTGCTTGTTGTCTATTGAGTATTTACAAGCTGTCAATCCTTACTGCAGGAACTAGGAACAAGCTGTCTATTGATTATTGAGCCTAAGCCAGTAAACCACTAAGGTATGTCTACTGCCCTCTCTTTTATATACTGTATTTAGCTACTCTATGCTTCTATTTAACTAATTTACTCAGCATTTCTGCTATATATGTAATATATATATGTTGTGTGCTAAATTGGTAAAATGCCTAGAAAAACATCTTGAAACATCTAGGCTGGCCTAAGCTAGCCTAGGCGCTAGGCTAGGGGTCAGCGCCTAGAAAGCGCCTACCACCTTCTTAAACTTTGGTGCTTCATTGTTTTTGGCTTTCTTACTTGGCTAAGAAGTCATGTTCTCTTTGTGTTATGCCTGGCAATGGTTGTTTATTTGCAGGGATGTTATTGTACAACATAGTTTACCTTCTTGGACAATTAGAGATCATAATGTTTGCTCCCGTTTTCGTAGAATATAATGATAGTGCACAACTCATCTTGCAAGCAAGAATGTGGTTGTGACCAATTTAGTTGTGGATTGCCCACCAGAATGTGGTTGTGACGAGCTTAGCTGCTGATCTTTGGTGCTTAATAAGTCAGAATATTTTTTCCTTCCTCATGCCTTCTTTTCTTTAAAAGGCACACTACATTTTGATGATTTATTCCTATATAGGTGGTACAAATATATTATCACAACATTCTTATTTTTCCTCTTATCACTTTTCAAATACAAATTATAAACGATGGAGAAACCTTGCTGCAAACTGGCATTCCAAAGTGCCTTATAAAATCCTCCAAGAAGAGAAGTATGGCCGTCACTACCTATTTAAGTTTCTAGCTCTAAGGTATAGTGTTACTTTGAATTATGAAGCTTCTGGATTTCCATCTATGCTATATGTTGATGTTATATTGCTATATTTGCTAAATACACCATTCGATGCTCATGCTTATTTTCTCTGAGCTTAGAAGCATACTTATTTAATTTGGAATGAGCTACTGCTACAAGTTGTCATCTGCTACTATGTATTCGTGTGATCTAATAAAGTGCAAACCAGATTCAGCTGACTCATTAGGATTTCACTATTTTTTATTCTAATTAATTCTATTCTAAATTTCTGTGGGTAAATTTACCAATGAGTTTCTGGATGATGTCTTAAATGCAGACCATGCAAACTATATACTCATATTATATTATATATGTTTAGTCTTTATATATAGACATGGATCGATTTCACATGGCTGCACTCATTTCTTCTGCCTATATTTTTTCACAGAGTCGTCGTTATCATGGTTATGTTTATCTTTGTCATTGTTGCAGGACTGGCTAATCAACTGCTTCTTGTTTTCCTAGTCCAGTCAACACAGACTATTTTTAGGTGCTCCTTTCAATTAGCCTGCGTTTGTGAGCCTATCTGTCTTCTAAATGACTACCTTCGTTGTGCTGCTCGAATTGTCCTTTGTTGCTTCAACAAGAATTAGCCAATCTGTTCCATTCTAAAAAACCACGGTCAGCAACCATGATTTCTGCTTTGTGGTCCTATTTAGATACGATTAGATGTTCTTATTTGCATGGTCTATTTGTGCTTTTACTGCCTGTTCAGATGTTTCTTCATATGTCTATGAACTTGATTGCCTTTTAAATTAGTTGCTTCAACAAGGAACCACTATTTTTCTCTTTACCAATCTAGCAACATTAGTTCATGCTCTAAATTTGCTTACTTTATATAGTACCTTAGTTTAGTTGTTGGGTTATTAAAAATTGGGGACATGAAATGGTCATTCCGTTGGCTCTGAGGAATTCTGAAACTCAAAGACTAATTTTTTTTCAAAATATTTGGCAGTATCTACGGGCTTGGTTCTATGAATGCTGCTATTTTTCACGTTACATATTCATGTTGATCCCTTTATACTTATGAAAAGTAACTTACAGGATACACATAACAATAATTCAGATTATTTCTTTACTGAGGTGCTCTCTAGATTATTTTATACCTTTTGTCCTCTCTTGTTGCACAAATGATTTACTTGCATATAGACGGTATGCTTTTCACCCCTTAACTCAGTTAATTCTTTGCTTTATGTTATTTCCTAGTTACATTTCAATGACATTGGCATCAATCTGGTACGTGTTCTCCTATTTTGTCCAACTGAATCTTCAGGTTATATGAGCCTACATATTAACTTAAATATAGATCAGACAAAATTTCTTTCATTATTTTTCGTATCCTAATAAGATGTACCTTTAAGCTACATATTTATTATGCTTTATCACCAGAAAAATGCATTGGTTGCAATGACATGTTCCCAGCAGACTACGGTGATCATAAAAAATGATGCACATCTATCTGACTCCATAGGTATAGCTAAAATAAATCTAAACAATATATCATTTAAACAATTGGTAGGCTTGGCACTCTACACCTCTTCTTTACTACTCTATAGGTTATGTATATGGATGCAGCCACCACATCGAGTGCATGTGCCATTACCAAGACTCAGGTACACTGATCTTCCTGTTGATATTTGTTAACGCACATAGAATAATCCGTAAGCGCACGTATATCGGTGAGCATTTCACCCGAGAGATATTTCCAGAGTATCGTATTTGTTTATCCATAAGGAGAAAGCGTGCGATGACTAACCTAAATCTATACTTAACCCCTGGGCCACACTACAAGGTAGCAAAGATATAAGCGATTAGAGAAGATTACGACGATAGTCTGGTTCCAATCTATGGTAAGCTATGAAACTATTGATCTATGGGGATATACCGATGGAAAAGAGACACCACAAAGGATGCTTGACCAGGGCACTTAATCCCACTAATCCTTCTAACGGGATGTGGGGTACAAAGGAAGCAACGGGATTGTCACGTCCCGCGCTACTACCACAGATCTGGCCAGACAGGGGATATCTATGAGTATCTCTAGCCTAATCACCATGCTTATGCTACAGACGATTACCCTACCCTCTACCATGGAAGAGAATAAAGTAAACTTGTAAACTATAGAACAATAATAACAACGTACTTACTTAGTATTAGAAGTTGAATTACCGAAGAATCCTAGAACCAAGCCTCGGGTTAGGAGACTTGATCCTGCAGGTACAAGCCGGAGAGGAGACACCGACATGCCGGGCTTCCTCCAACTCTCCCTCCACTCTAACTCCCTCAATCTAGAAGAAGAACTCTAATCTCACATGGAGACTACAAATCTAATCTCTCTTATATGTGCCCTAAGAGAGAGATCCATTCAAGAGACCCCTCCCTGCTGATCCTCACAGGAAATATTGAATTAGGGTTTCAAGGGATGCCTCCTCCAGGGGCCAGGGGCCTTGCTTATATAGCTCTCTAGGAAGCACTACAGCCCTTGGATAAAATCGACCTTGATCTACGATTATTATTGATCCTCAAAGGCGGTGGAGGCAGGATCTAGGAGGTGGAGCCCAATTGGCCACCTGGGTGGGGCAGCCGCCCCTAGGGCTGGGCGCCCGCCCCTGTCACAGTGACTGGTGGGTCTCACCTCCCAGGGTTTGGCTTTTCGAACCTTCTAGATTATACTTTTTCCATTCGTGGCCCTTTCTCTCTATGTAAACCTGACATGTGGGCCATCTTTGATTATTTTCAGCTGGCACCCTGTAAAAATAGATATTCACCAAAACTCGTGGAATTCTGTCAGTTAAACACCTAGTCTATAGTAATAATTAATTTTATAGCATTCTTTTATTTAAGTTGACGGTTAAAAATGATAGTTATCTACCGTCAACAAACTCCCCCAAGCTTACCCTTTGCTCGTCCTTGAGCAAAGATAAACTCAGTGATGGATCAAGAGTTGCTATAATGCTTTCACGCCTCAAAAGTACACATGCGTTCAAACAAGAACTCTCCTTCGGATTAGAAAGAATTATCTTGACTTCAAACTTACCCATATTACCTTTTACCATGGGGCTTGTAGCTATCACTTGGGTCTTGAGCAGTTGAAAGACAGAACGGTCAAGTCAAGCGCTATGTCTCAAGCTCTTTGATCAATCATTATTCCGGAGTTTTGCAGGGTTTTTAAATAAAACTCAGAGATTCCTGTGTATGACCCTTTCACGTCTCTCCTTTATGGTATTTCTGGATCCTCACCAAGGCATTTATGGTGTATGTCTTCTCTCTTCTCTCAAGATATGTGGTATTTTTGGCATAAGGAATAGTAACATTATACCTTCTCTCTCTCACCCTACTTCTAATAGGTCTATCTGGAGCTCATAGGTGGGAGACAAGGAATCCATACTTGCAAACATTTATTGCATAGTCAGACACATGGATCCAGAGGGACAAGTCCAGCCATACAGTCAAATCAAGATGTGCATGTGTGTGATCCTAAATATAGGCTGAGTGGATATGTATATAGTGGTAATGATGGTGGATGTAAGTGGAAATGAAGGGGTAGAGGAAAAATGGTGAATATCTATTTCTACTTTTGCTCTTCGAAAGAAATTTATACCTCTCTTAAACTTTGAAGAACTCGCTGAGAACTTGGGTTGCTGAAAAATCTCTCATAATTAGGACCCTTGTCCTTTTATTTTCTCTTTATTTTTTCTTTCTCACTCTCTTCTCTTTTTTTAAAGGAACTAAATATGATAGAATAATTTCCAAGTATCTTTTATAGATAAGAGATAGCAACAGAAATATTGGTGCTTATAACAAAAGGGGCTAGTAATGGATGAAGAGTTATGTTCACTTACAGTATAGGAGTAGAACAACTTGTTGGGTTGTGTCTAATGGAAAAAATTTAAATGCATACCTTCAGGGTAGAAGCAGCATAAATAGGTGGGTTGCACGTGAATCTTGATTTTAACTGCATGACTAATCCCCTAGGGTCAACACAGACTGACCACACTCAATGCTTACAAGCAGCTAAGCTAACAAGTGAAAGTCTTTCCTAATCTAGTAAGCATGTATATATGGTTGTGCTAGGAATTAAACTCTCGTCATATAGGAACTCATCATGCAGGATTTTTAATTTTCAAAGATAAATTCTCCAGAACTCTAGTATCTCTAGGAGCATGATAAACAGCAGCTCAAAACCTTCCCATATCATATCCGCCAACTACCTAGACTTAGATCAAGCATTCGCTACCCACGAGTTTCATGTTTAGAGCAAATCTTAAATTAAAACAGTTGTGTCTAAAACTCAGGAGAGTTCGAGGTTCAAAACTAGGTACTTGAAAGGAATTACGGTAGAGCAACTATTTATCATTTTCATGCAAGAGATTATTCGAGATTCTTCTTTTATTAACAACTTCTTTAAGAACAAAGACAAGCAAACTAGACACACCCTTTTTATTTTGTTTCTATTATTTTAGAACATTATTATTACTAAATAAGAAAACCCATAAAGAATAAGGTAAAATTGAGAGAAGAAAATACTTAGCTGGATACATGGGGGTGTTTTCCTCCAAGCTGGATGTTGACGTAGTCGTTCAATCTTATGAAGTAGCAGACTGGGAGCGGGGATGTTCTTCCTCCTCTAGTGGAGCATTAATTAATGTTGATGATTGTTGAGGCAGTGCTCCACCAGTGGATAGAACATCCACTTGCTTGTTGGCTCTTCTTGGTCCTTCAAATCATGTGGAACTCAAATAGACAACAAAACTTGTGAAATAGATTAAGCGTTAGTGGTTGGCCACTCAAGCCTTAATTGTCTAGAGTTTTTAAGATTGTTCTTAATTCTTTTAAGCAGAGTTTCAATAGGATTTCTCTCAAATACTTTTTATATTTTTATAATGTAGAGAAAGTCTAACAAGATGAATGCATATTTATTTTTATTTTATGCCACCATAGTGAATATTCCTATGTGTCCTTATATGCCACAAAATTATTCACATGGGGCTTATAATTTATGATGCAGCAAAGCAAATATATATTTATTTTATTTTCTAATGCAATGCTAATGTAGAAAAGTAAACATGCTAAAAGGAGAATAATTATGCAACTGCTGAAAAGTAACTATGTGAAAAGAAAAACTGATGCAATGCTGAAAAAGGATAAATATGGATAACTACCGATTTTACCTTTTGGCAAGGGTTCAGTGTTTTTAGGTCCTGTGAACAGGACCTCTTACCATGTTCATTCTGTAGGTGCACCATCTGGTCCCATAGTAGAGACCTTGATAGCTTGCACCTCTTGAGATGGTGTCACCCATGTTTCTTGCTCTTCCAGCAGTTTGAAGTGAAGTACTAGTTGTGAAAATTGGTAGCATCTTGCTCATTATACATGTTCGTAGGTCCAAGATCTTCACTTGTAGGATTCTTGGGAAGTTGACAAGCTCCTCTACTGTTGTGTTCAAAGTGGGTCCTGCTCATAGAGATAAGGCAGAGATCAAGTGCATGGGCTCTGTTGGTGCAAAAACACCAACAGAACCAAAAGTTTATTCTTCTCTAACCTTAGACATATTGAGCAAGATAAAGTTGATGTTTATGTGTTTTGCTTGAACTTGACATGGGTGATAGGATCAAACAATGAGCATGAATGTAGCATTAAATCAATTGGGTAGATTAAATTTCTTAACCTTATGGAAGGATAGTCTATCTATGCATATTGTGTAATGATTTCATGATTATGACTATCAACTTCCAAAGAAAAGATGTGCAATCATTTCAGATCATTGAGTTAAGATTATAAGATCAAGAAAGTGGTAATAGGAACAAAGATTAGAGAACTAAGCATGTTGAGTTAATTAGGTTGGGTCAAATGAGGTTGTAACTCAAACATGGTTGGTTCTCTATTTATGTGTATATCAGCATCAAGAAAAGGATTTTAATGTGATGATCACTAACCTTAGGATGTTACCTTTAATGTTGGAGCGTGCTGGCACTATAACACCTTGTGGAAGCTTTCCTTCGCTGGTCGTTCTTGTTCTTTTGTTCATGCTCCAATGTCTTCTCTATTGCACTCCTTCTTTCTTATATTTAGTAATGCCATGTTTCGTTCTCTCTTTAATTTGTGCTTGGACTGTTAGCTCTTCTTATTGTTTCATTCCTACGAATCATTAGTGGACACACATACCCAAAGGAGTATACAAGTAATAATAGGGGCATTGTTGTCACAAAGCTAAGGGTCAATTTTTATGATATAAAAGAATTTATTTGAACATACTAGCACAGAAATATTCACTATTACTTCTTTTCTAGAGGATTGATTTTATCTTATATTTGATTATCATATATAGGCATTATGAAATAACTCAAACTTATAGAAATAAAGCAATAGTTAATCGAGAGATTGCAAACCAGCGTGTAGAGCAATGAGAGCATGATAGGAGCAAGGTCATGGCTGGGTCATCTAAAGGAGTTGGCCTTCCTTCCTCATGCATCAGCTTCTCAATCTAGTGAGGGTGCAGAAAGTTACATGCTCTCCTCTTGTCAATCTTTCTTGATTTTCGATGATTAATAATTGACAAGAGAATGCAACTGCAACTCGAAATCATCCACGATGGTCTTTGTCTTCAAGTGGCATGACGGAGATTTGTTCACCTACTTCCATAGAGTGAGTGCTTTGATTGTGGATCATGCTTTGTGGCACTCTTCTTCTTTCTCTTTGGCTATTAATGAGTTGTGTCTCTCTTGTGCAAGATTATTCTGTCTCTCTTCATCTCCAGTATGAGTTCATCTCAGGACTTTCCCATTTTGAATTTTGGAGTTTCTCTACAGGGGGTTAGTCTAACAAAATATACCATTGTCTTTACTAACAGTTTTTAGTTCAATACCCAAACTAGACTCCATGTATAATCAGATTAAGGAAGGTTGTTTAACCTAAGCACCATGCTTAATTTAAAAGCCAATAGAAGCATGTACACTACTTCTAAACTAACACTTACTAGGGTAGACAAGGGTATCATGAAAGCATTATAAAGATTTACTCAAACAGTGATGAAAGAGCATGATTGTTGTTTAGCAAATTGAGCATGTCTTAAAGGTAGGGACAACCACGATAATGTAGCAACATGGCAAGAAATATATTTATGGAAGTCTATCCCCCAAGCTTGAATTTTACAAAAATTGATATTGGATGAATGTAATTCAATGTTGCATAATGATTGGTTGGACATACCTTGCATTTGTTGTTCCTTCAATCTTTCTGCTCCAACCTGAAATGGTTAGTGACAAGAATACCCAAAGGAATATTTTCACAATTATAACTCTATGCTCATTTCACAAGGGTAGCACAGTAGAAAGGTGAATACTCATGTCATGGTCTGAGCAGTGCTTGTTTTAGGACACTAAGCTTGTCCTTGGGAAACCTTCAAGATATGAATTGGCAAAGTGGTTTATCCTCTAGCACTAGTTTATGTGCACTAATTTCAAGATTCAACACAACGAGATCTGCAATGTTTATGATAAACATATGTGTCTTCAACCACCCTTTCAAAATCTTTAGGAACAGGGAGCATAAGAGGGTTGAAGATCTCATTTGAGGCAATATTAGAGAGACTAAGTGAATCAGGAGATTTCTTATACGAGCAGGGACTTGACAGGGTTTTTATAAAGTAGCTTTCTTGTTCATTGAAGTCTCCATCATTTTCAACTTCCAAGGGTAATTTAGCATAAATGTCAAAAATTTCCTCTATATTGCCTCTCGAGTAGGTCTCATATAAGGACTCACCTACACATTCAATGAAAATAGCACATAAGTTTTTAATGCTCTTTTGCCATTGATGTTGCTCTTCTCGATCCTCCTTATTGTCTTGATGAATTCTATGCTTTAGATGCTTCGATGGATTTCTAGGATCGCTCAAGAGAAAGAGCATAGGAAGATTCATGGGGATCAAGGATGGGTTTAAAGATGGGTTCGAATTTCATATCTAATGTGGGCATAGAAAGGGAGAAGATAGGAGTGGATTCTAGATGGCTTTGCTCTCCTTCTATGGCATCACTTGACATGTCATCCTTGAGTTTTTCTAAATGTTCTTTAAAGGGATTGGATTTAAAAAGCTTCCAAAGAGATCCCTTCTTGAAAAGATTCAAACTATATGTACTAAAAGGTCTCTCATAAAGCGGGAAGTTTATGCTCCTTCCAAGATCATTGGAAAGAATTTCTAAGAGTAGAATTTCTTCTTCTAGTTTGGGGGGTGATTCCTTCTTTACCTCTAGGAGTTCATCATGAAGGCTAGTGCAAGGAGTGTGTCTACTAATAAGGACAAACCTTGCTCCACTAATGGATAAAGAAAGGAAAACTCCTCCAAAGATGATATTATTAAGACCCATATAAAGATGTTGAAGAAGAACAGGGTCTTGTAAGGCTAGGTCTAAATCTAAATTTATAAGACGCTTGAAAGATTACCTTAGTGTAGTCAAAAGTTCATTATCTCCTTGATCAAAACATAGGACCTTTGGTTCATTAACTTCTTGATTAGAAGATAGGACCTTGGCTGTAGGAATGGGTTGGTTTTGACCTATTGCAACCAAACATGGGTGCATCTCATAGCTAGATCTGAGAATCATGGGTTCTGGTGGCTCTAAGCTTTGGTTCATCGGTGCAGGATATTGATAGATAGACATGGAATTTGGGTTATCCGTAAGGATAGAAAAGAAAAGGCAAAAGGAAAAGAGAAAAAGATAAAAGTATAATACAAGGTTAAGCAAGACTTGAGGTTAACTCAACTGACGTCTTTCTCCCCGGCAACGGCGCCAGAAATGCTTGTTGATATTTGTTAACGCACACAGAAAAGGATCCGCAAGCGCATGGATATCGGTGAGCATTTTACCCAGGAGATATTTCCAGAGTCTCGTATTTATTTATCCAAAAGGGGAAAGCGTGCGATGACTAACCTAAATCTATACTTAACCCCTGGGCCGCACTACAAGGTAGCGAAGATATAAGCGATTAGAGAAGATTACGACGATAGTCTGGTTCTAACCTATGGTAAGCTATAAAACTATTGGTCTATGAGGACATACCGATGGAAAAGAGACACCACAGAGGATGCTTGACCAGGGCACTTAATCCTACCAATCCTTCTAACAGGATGTGGGGTACAAAGGAAGCAATGGGATTGTCACGTCCCGCGCTACTACCACAGATCTGGCCAGACAGGGGATATCTACGAGTATCTCTAGCCTAAGCACCATGCTTACGCTACAGACGATTACCCTACCCTCTACCATGGAAGAGAATAAAGTAAACTCGTAAACCATAGAACAATAATAACAACGTACTTACTTGGTATTAGAAGTTGAATTACCGAAGAATCCTAGAACCAAGCCTCGGGTTAGGAGACTTGATCCTGCAGGTACAAGCTAAAGAGGAGACACCGACATGCCGGGCTTCCTCCAACTCTCCCTCCACTCTAACTCTCTCAATCTAGAAGAAGAACTCTAATCTCACATGGAGAGATCCATTCAAGGGACCCCTCCCTGCTGATCCTCACAGGAAATAATAAATTAGGGTTTCAAGAGATGCCTCCTCCAGAGGCTAGGGACCTTGCTTATATAGCCCTCTAGAAAGCACCACAGCCCTCGGATCAAACCAACCTTGATCTACGATTATTATTGATCCTCAAAGGCGGTGGAGGCAGGATCCAGGAGGTGGAGCCTGATTGGCCACCTGGGTAGGGCGGCCGCCCCTAGGGCTAGGCGCCCGCCCCTGTCATAGTGATAGGTGGGTCCCACCTCCCAGGGTTTGGCTTCCCAAACCTTCTAGATTATACTTTTTCCATCTGTGGCCCTTTCTCTCTATGTAAACCTGACTTGTGGGCCATCTTTGATTATTTTCAGCTGGCACCCTGCAGAAATAGATATTCACCAAAACTCGTGGAATTTTGTTAGTTAAACACCTAGTCTATGGTGATAATTAATTTTATAGCATTCTTTTATTTAAGTTGACGGTTAAAAATGATAGTTATCTACCGTCAACACTTCCCTAAACACTTGCCACCTTTATCATACACTTTAAATACTAGAGGTAACTCACACATCTAGATGCATACATAGATTCATCCAGCAGCTCCTGATGTTTCAAACAACACAACAAGATAACAAGATCAGCATTGCCATATCAACAACCTGAAGCTTTCCATATATAATATGCGTCCTCATGTGCACACTACTACCACTACCTATGTTGTTCCCTAATGTGCTAGAACCATAAATTGTACAATTAAGACGTTGCCAGGTTTGTATAATATAACTATCAAATGAACCCTACATCTACCTTTCGCAAGTAACATATGCATCCTGTAAGTCCAAACTTATTATATACCCACATATATGTATGCAAATGAACCTTACCTTTATAAACCTAAATTTATTCACTTACCGGCGCGTGCGAAGGCGCGCGGCCTTCACTAGTATATATATATAAAAGTTATGGGACCAAAACTAAATAACTCAAAACTGAACTCAGTCAGAGTGATGTACTGATGTCTCTGTGTATATTGTCAGAACTCATAGAAGTAAAATTTGTAGTAGCTATTACCAAAGACTTCAATTATCGTGAATGTAGAGACACTTGTTTTTAGTGGCCGGTTTTCATTCGTGTCATAATGAGATCTTTCAACTACATATAATTGTACTTTATCTAAATGCTACAACTCTTGTAACTCTAGGAAATTGGACCTTGAGTTGCAACACTTGAATCTAAAATTTACAAATGTATTGAGATTTCCCTGTTTATGAGATTCCTTTTAGTACGGTTTGTTTTACCTAAAGACTGCTCTAATTTTTTAGTGTAAGGTGATATCCATCTTGGTTCTCTGTTTATCTCCAGTGCTGAGGGTCCCCACCTAGGGAAGGTGTCTGTCAATGAGCATTGCAACCCCTAGTTTTTGGCTGGTCAGGTTGCAGGCTTTTGCACATCAAGGATTATGGTCAAAATCTTGTCTTGGTGGCATCCATTTTAAAATAAGAAAATATATTTATGAAGATAGATAGGCTTGCAGCCGCTAATCGTACTTAAAAGGTCATGATCTGGGTCACTATGATTTTTGCCAGAATTTTCTTTTTAGGTGAAATTGGATGGTGTATGGAAATTTAGGACCATTTAATCATGTATTAACAGAGGCATCATACATTTTTGGGTGTCCATTGGGCACCTAAATATAAACTATAACGGTCGAGCTTTTTCTGTTGACGTGGCTGAATGAGGTGCGAGTGTCTATGGTGCAGGTTTCGTAGTAAGTACTTTCCTGATGGTTCAAGTAGCATGAAAAATAAGGGTATAAGCAAAGAATATCTGCCCTTTCTAGTTTAGCTTTAGAAACATATTCTCCAGCACCTAAAGCAACAATAAACTAGTCAAGACCATGCAGCTAAATAACCACCATATTTTCATATATGTTAATTGTCACGTCTAGCTACTGGTATACTTTACACTTCTCCAGCCCCAAACAATTTTTTTATTAACTAAATACGTGAATTCTTCACCTAGTGAATGATGCAGTTGATACTTGGTAGGCCACGGGAAGGGTGTTTAGTAGTAAATCTAAAAATGCAAATGAATATACCTACTCGTCAAAGAACACACAGGACATTCCCTACTAAATAACCTAAAATGCCAAAACACCCTTAGAGAACCAGAGCAGCGTCAATAATACAATGTACATAGAGAGAGCTCTGAGTCGACAGTGGTGATAGCGCCGTCTAGGTAAAGCTTGATGACACTGATCAAGTGTCATGGTGGCAATTGTACATTGGTAAGTGATGAATAGAATAAGAAATGTTGAATTATCCATTTGCACACATGTTTCAGGTTCAAAGTTAACAATCATCTCACATTTTTTCCCTTTTCCACAATGGTAACTCAAATTTCATTACTAGGTCAATGAAATTACAAAGCTTGCAATTGTACTAGCCATGGGCAATGGGAGGGGAATTCTTAGGTATTCCACGGAATACCCATATTTTTTGTTACACAAAGAATATGTATTGTGTATACGAAAATATTTAGTTCTACCTGTGTGGCAGAACCACCCAAATTATATGGCCCACATGCACATGTCATTATCCTAAAGACCTATAACTGCTGCACATGAGAGCCAGATAAGTTTGGTAGTCTGTCGGGTGTTCTTGGGGAACCCCGAATCATCCACATTTTACAACTCATACAGGATCAACATCGAGTTACTAAAACATTGCAATATTTGATACAAAAATAACTTACATCGGAGTGCGGAAGGATTATAGTATTAGGTTACAAAACATGTTCAAGTAAAACTTAATTAACTTAACTTCCAAAAGGTGAGTAGTACTACAGAAGCATCTTAGATGAAGCATCTAAGGTAGAAAAAGCAACCAAATCATGTCGAGCCCACCGATATGACCTCAGTTAGTAGCACAAGTTAGAACTTGCAACAGAGGTTAACAAACCTGAGTACTTGAGGGTACTCAACAAGTCTTACCCGACCAAAAGAAAAAAAACTCCAAGGGCATACAGGCTTAAAGGAAAGATTAAAGCAAGAAGTAACTTTTGTAGAAAAGTTTACTATGAGTGGGTCCTTACTTTTAATATTTAAGTCTTTAGTAGTATCTATTTTGCACCTGATCTAGCTCAATCACTTCATTAACCATCTCATATCATTCTCATCTCTTATCCACAAGTAACCATGTTTCATTGATTAAACTACGATGCAAGTCAGAGGGTCGAGTCTCCATTACTGTGGAGCACGACGATTCAAATCGATTTGGCCCAGCTGGGGTTTCCTTACCACATGACATATGCATTTTTCGGTCTTAGACCTACATATATCAACCCTCACTCAGCTCCCCCAAAACGTGAACTAGTCTGCGCTACCTGAGAGTACAGTACTCCACCTTCCTGGGCCACTCCTAGTGGATCCACAGAATGGATACTCGCTACTCTCACCATCTCCACACTCCCAATGCGCAGTTGTCTTTTCACATAATGGAATAACTAAGATATTAGGCTTACCAAAGTATGTGGCCAATACTATAAGGTCTCGACCACATGGTGGCCTACAACGGTACGGTCCTCAATCGATATAGGCGGGACGATGCACAACAGGCTATCCCCACCGGCCTACCTACCAGAGACATATCTCATGCTCCGTACAAGGACATTACCAATATCCCATACGGAGACATATCCATGTCTCGCCCCTATCTCGATTTAGATATTTAACATTGTCTGGGTAATCTCATGAGCCATTAGCATAGTTGAGAGGATCAAGGTAAACCTACTTCTCGCGAACGATGAATCCATCATTCGACTTTTACCGAAGTCTAAGCATTAAAGGCATCGACATATTCATACTAGCAGGGTAGAACTAAGAATGACACAATATCAAGGTAATCATGCAGCAACGGTATTAGACCAACTCCTAATTACTTAATGTACATCTCATAAGATTTAAAGTGTAATAAAGATTTGTAAATACTAGAGAAGGGTGGTATGCACCGGGGCTTGCCTGCGTTGCAGAGAAAGTTAGTTTCCAAAGAGAGATCCAGATGTTCGACTTGGCACCAACATCACTAACAGATGAACCTCCTTCAAGACTTGATCAACACGAACCTTCTCACTCTCGTACACTACATGTAATAAATGATGCTTACTTAATATGATGGTCTACATGCCATGATGCATGATGAGAGCATTCAAGTGCATTAATAGAAGAGAAACAAAGTTAAGAAAGTTGAGTATAACTTTCCTTCACCAGAGAACTAGGGTTATTATCATAAAAGCATTTTAGTTAATTAACTATCAAGTTAATTAGTTGTCTATCATGAAAGGATTAACTTAACAAGTTAATTAGTTGTTTAACACAGAAGCAACACTTATCACTTTATACTAGTCAAGCAAGGCAAGGTATTTAACTTAACATTACTCCAAAATCAACTATGAGAGCAAACAAGGATCATTACATGACTTAATCACATGCATTTACTAATTAACAAGTTAATTAGTTTTTATCAAGAAAGAATTACAACTTAATATGGACTAGTAAGAAGTGATTAACATTTTCCTTAATTCATGGTCATAATTAAGAATTATAAATCTAATCATCTTTTTAATTATTATTCAAACAAGTTGATTGCAAGCATAACAAAACAAGTAATTAGATTACCAAGGAACATCAGGGGTTTGAATGTCCCAAGGTCAATAATCAACTCCAAAATATACCAAAGCCATTTTATGATTTATCCTAATTCATTTATATATATATACCATGAAAAAGGCATTTATAAACACTAAAATTAATTAAGAAAGTTAGGACTATTAAAATAGTACCAAACTTTTTGTGAAGACAAGACTAAGCATGTAAAGCATACACAAAAAGTTTCATGATTAAAGGATTAATATTTGTATTTATAAAAATCATGGAATGTTCATTTATTAATTAAAAGAGGTAATTTTTAAGCATACCAAAACTATTGAACAGGACCAATTAATATTTTGAGCACATTTTAGCTTTTTCTAAAAATAACAAACCGTAGGGAAAACATTTTGCACCCAGACCCCTGCTAGCCACTGAGACTGACAGAAGGGTCCCGGGTCAGCGGAATAGTGCCCCGCGTTGACCGCGACAGACATTGCCATTGACCGGCAAGAACTCGCCGGCGGCGACGACTACCCCGACATGATCCCCTCTCTCTCGCACACAAGTTGAAGGTGATGGTTGTCCAGTTAGGGCACGACAGTGACCATGCCGACGACCATGGTGGCACGGCGACGCTCCGGTGAGATGGCATCGAGCAACGGCGAACTCTCAAGCAACGACGAGACCACCAACGTGCTCAGGGTGACGACGTGGACCTATCTATGCTATCAGTTGAACTAATTAGGGTTAGGTGCATGTGTTGCCACAGTCATGGTGGCTCGGTGGCATAGAGCACGCCGGCACGGCGGCGGATCGGCTACTCTGGCGTGGTAGAGTCAAAACGGGCGACGCGGTTAGCACCAGGAGCTCACCTCGACTTCGATGTGCATCCTGGTTGAGTCAGGGTCGAGGCAGACCTCGGTGGTCAGCGATGATGGCGCGTGCGGTGGCGTGAATGAGCGGACATGGCTATGTTCTGGCATGACCTAAAGGAAAACAGATCAATGGTCAACTCGATGAGCATCACCGGTGCACAAGGATACTAGAATAACAAACGGCGTGGCAGAAAGAGCTCAGGAGGAGGCTAGCCATGGTGAAGCTCTCCACAACAGCGATGGTGGACCACCATGATGGAAATCTGGCGCACAACCAATTTCGAGCGAAAGAACTGGCGTGAGTGGGTCTAGGATGAACGCAAGGGTGAAAGGTTCTTGTTTGGTTTTGATAATTGAGTGACAACCTTAGGTGGACTGATTAAGTTTATGTGAGATACACAGGTGACTAGTCCATAGGTACATGTGTGTGAGCAACATATGCCATGGAGGTGAAAATGGCTCGGAGATGTTGTAAATCTTACACATGTGATGATGAAGGACCTCATTACACATAAGACATGACATTGAGTCATGTGATCAAGGTAGAGAAGATCAAGACATGACTTGGCTCGACGGACTGGTTGCAAGTGTGAAGGACAAGTTGAGTGATGCCATGGTGCCGATAGACCAAAGCAACAGTGAAGAGCAAGTGAAGTCAAAATCGATGAAACAATATGGTCATGTGATGATATAGAGTGGATTATATCATTGTTGATCATGTTGGTGCATGTGTTGCATCGACATCAAAGGAGATGGAATAGAATACGCAATGCAAAGGTATAACCTAGGGCATTTCATTTCACTGGTCATAGGTGTGTAGAGAAGTTGATGACCGGGTTTATGATAGATGGTTGTACTATCAAGAGGGGCAAACTTGTTTGCATATCGATCATCTAGTGCCACTCGAGTGATGTAACTATGCATCGTTGCTAGGATCGAGTGGCGTGGCAAGTTGAGTGACTAACTCATTGTAAAATGCTTTGAAAATGCTAACACATGTGCACACAAGTTTTGCACTTTGTGGTTAGCTAGTTGGAAGCAAGGGTGAAGTCATTGCAGACTTAGGAAAAGGAAAATGAGGAGACATCAGCAACCGGACGCTGGCTGTCCACATCCGATCAATTTTAGAGCGGCACAGCTCGCTGGCTAAGAGGGCCGAGGAGCGACCAAACGCTGCCATCGACACATCTGGTCACTTGTTGAATGCTGGCAGTGGGCGATGATCGGACGTGATGCTTGTGCGTTAGTTGGATGATGACGTACAGTGACGTCAGCTTGGCTTGTGCGCATGAAGGAACAGTGAGGGATTGGACACTGGGACGCATCAGGTCGGCATTGACCTGACGCGTCCGGTCATGTTTTCGTCATTCTAGGAGCTTACTGGAACTGACTGGACTCTATCGATGGAGCGTCAGGTCATTTCGCAGAGGCACGTCTGGTCAATGGTTAACTATACGCGCGTGAAGTAGCCGTTGGCAGCAACGGCTAGTGACATGTGGTGGTGGCAGAGCGACCAAACGCAGGGACCAGCGTGTCCGGTCATAACGACCTGCGTGTCCGGTCGTCCCGAGTTTTGCCCAGTGAAAGGGTAACGACTCTATTTGGCCTTTGGGCTATAAATAGAGGTGTGCTCGGGCTTGGCTAAGGTTGAGCACCTAAGGGGACTTTGTGTCCATAGTTGAGAGTGCTTGGGAGCCCTCCCACTCACTTGTGATTGACAGTGTTCATCCGATCGAGTGAGTGAGCGATTCTAGTGCGATTGCATCGTGAGGTTGCATCGAGTGACACTAGGTGGTCATCTTGCAAGCTGGTGGTGCTTATTACTCTTGGAGGTTGCCACCTCCTAGATGGCTTGGTGGCTTGCGACTCTGTGGAAGCACCCAAGAAGATTGTGCGGTGCTTCGAAGGAGGATTTGTGAGGGGGATTGTGCTCACCCCACGGGAGTAGCCAAGAGCAACTCTAGTAAAGCGTGTCACTGAGCTACCCTCACTTATGAGGTAGGTTCTTACGGTGCCCGACGTGCGGTCTTGGTGGGTGATGCCAATTAGCCACTGAACCATTGGATGAGCGATCGACACAACAGGGACGTAGCTTAGTGGCAACCTCACGAACCTCGGGAGAAAAATCACCGTGTCAACATTGTCTTCATCATCTTCTCGGTGGTTTGTATTCTATGAAACACAAGCTTGTTCTTACATTTCATACATTGTGCTTGTGTAGTTGCTCTTGTGACTAGTTTAGCTTTAGTAGCTTGCTAGTTGCCTTCTTGCTTGTGTAGCTAGAAGTAGCTCCCTTGCGTAGTTAATTTGGTTTTAGTAACCTTGTTAGTCATATTGGTTAGTTTGTGTAACTAAATAATTTGCGCTCTCTAATTTGGCTTGTGTAGCCTTGTTATTGAGCATTGCTAGTGAGCTTAGAAGCTTTGTGCTTTTTGCTTACTAGATTGTGTAGGAGTTGCCCCGATTGGCAAAGTACTAGTACATAGGTTTGTGTGACCTTGCTATTAGAATTGATTAGGTGAGCTCTAGCTAGCTTAATTAGGATCTTTATAAGGTGCTAGAGAACATAGATAGAGGGGTGAAGTCTTGGCTAGACCGATAGTTTTAATTTTGCACTTGTTTTGGTTAGCTGATGCGATTAAGTTTTAGAAAGGACTATTCACCCCCCTCTAGTCCGCCATCTTGACCGTACAAAGGGTGAGGCGCAACTGAAGGTGCGAACAATTTAGTTGAGGTGGTGCGGTGGTGATGAATTGCGCCGGTGAGGTGAGCTCTGCCGCCGGCGGCAGTAAGGAGAGAAAGAGAATGACGCCGACGGCTCGGGCTTAAGACAGTTAGGCAAGGCGTGAGCGAACCGTCTAGGCGTGCCAGCAGCTGCGTGCCCTCGTGCTATGGAGCGGTGCTAAAGCGGTGACAGCCACCGATGTCGAACAGGTGAATTAGGCTGTTGCCGAGATTACTGTAGTCGACTGAACCCACGACTTCAACTCTCTCGTGCCCGCAATTCTGTGCAACAACTTGATCATCACCAAGAATGAAAGTTGTTCATATATACATGATCTCCATCTTTCCTTAAAACACCCACTCCAAAAGATTAAGGGTTTTGAAGCTTTTGAACTGAGAAGAGGGGCACTTTCAAACTGCTAACTAAAATTTTTAGTTAGGGTTTGAAAACTGTTTTAGTTAGCATCATTGAGCAATTAATTAAAGGTTAAACATCTATCAAATTTAACAACCAATTACACAATAACAAAGAGCAAGAATCACACCAAGCCATGAAACAAAAGTTGCACAAGTTTTATTTATGAAAATGGCTCAATAAATCACCAAAGATTGAACTTAATACTGAAATTCAGGGACTTAGGCAAGAATGGCTAAGTTTGAAAATCAGCCCCAAATCCAATCTTTGGGCTCCAAATTAAACATTTTTAACTTAGAAACTCAAACAAACTTTTGTTCTATATTAAAGAGCACACTTTAAACTATAAAGTTTATTTTAACCAAATTTTAATTGTTTAAGCAAATTCTCATATTTAAATTCACATAGTTTCTTAATCACTTATATTGACATCATTTCATTTAACATATGAAACATATCATAAACAACATATGAAACACTACAATGCAACATATGAAACATCACAGATGCAACATGGACATGCTATATTTACAATATGAAGTGCATTAATGAAACAATACTTGATGATTATGCTTCATGATGCTCATGATCAAGTTTTAGCTGCTTTTTAACATCTGGGATGTTACAACCTGCTATTGGTTTTTGTTGTTTTGGAGAAAATTATTTTTGGAATACCTTGTCATAGTATCCTGCCTCCACCTCTCTACCAGTAACAATCATCTGACATAGGCAAAGCATAGAGCACTTGGTGTGTATGTGTGCTCTGAACATACAGAGATGGACAATAGGGAACGAACCTCGTAGCTTGGCACACCGTTCCTTGTCTTCATGTGGGGAGAAGGCTACAGCAGCAAGGGACATACGCTGGGGAAGGGAGGGGACGCCAGGAACATCGAAGAGGTGAGGGGCGACCACCGCTGGTATCTCATCACTGGAGAACTGTGCTTCTCTTCGAGTTCTGATGGCTAGATCAAGCGGCGAATCGGTCACACCATTGCCACCCTTGTCTGGGTCGGGAAACACCCATCGCCCTGGGGGTCGCGCTTGCCATCACAGACACGACTGCCACGAACGAGGTGGCAACCTCCGCAACTGCAAGGAGGGGTGAGCGACGTCTTCGGGGCTGCTACGAATGGGACGATTTGCTATGCACCTGGCAGCTTGGGTAGCGGAGGCAGTCATGGAGGGTAGCAGCTTGGGTGCGATAGCGGCGGCGGCGGCCGGGTTGTTGCTCATGGCTCGAGGTGGAACGAGCGCTAGATGTTTCGCGGACGTTGTCGCACGAGAGAAAATAAACGGTCGAGCAAAATAAGGGGTCTAAGGAAAGAATATCTGCCCTTTCTAGTCTAGCATTAGAAACATATTCTCTAACATCCAAAGCAACAATAAAGTAGTCAAGACCATGCAGCTAAATTACCACCATATTTTTGTATATGTTAATTGTCACGTCTAACTACTGGTATACTTTTACTTCACTAGCCCCTAACAATTTATCGATTAACTAAATACGTGAATTCTTCACCTAGTGAATGATGGAGTTGATACTTGGTAGGCCATGGGAAGGGTGTTTAGTAATAAATCTAAAAATGCAAATGAATATACCTACTCGTCGAAGAACACACAGGACATTCCCTACCAAATAACCTAAAAATGCTAAAACACCCTTAGAGGACCCAAAGCAGCGTCACATAGAGAGAGCTCTGAGTCGACAGCGGTGAGAGCGCCGTCTAGGTAAAGCTTGATGACACTGATCAAGTGTCATGGTGGCAATTGTCCATTGGTAGGTGATGAATAGAATAAGAAATGTTGAATTATCCATTTGCACACATGTTTCAGGTTCAAACTGAACAATCATCTCACATTTTTTCCCTTTTCCACAATGGTAACTCAAATTTCATTACTAGGTCAACGAAATTACAAAGCTTTTAATTGTACCAGCCATGGGCAGCGGGAGAGGTATTCTTAGGTATTCCATGGAATACCCACAATTTTTGTTACACAAAGAATATGTATTGTGTATGCTAAAATATTTAGTTCTACCTGCTATTGGTTTTTGTTGTTTTGGAGAAATTATTTTTGGAATACCTTGTCATAGTATCCTGCCTCCACCTCTCTACCAGTAACAATCATCTGACATAGGCAAATCATAGAGCACTTGGTGTGCATGTGTGCTCTGAACATACAGAGATGGACAATAGGGAACGAACCTCGTAGCTTGGCACACCGATCCTTGTCTTCATGTGGGGAGAAGGCTACAGCAGCAAGGGACATACGCCGGGGAAGGGAGGGGATGCCAGGAACATCGGAGAGGTGAGGGGCGACCACCGCTGGTATCTCATCGCGGGAGAACTGTGCTTCTCCTCGAGTTCTGGTGGCTGGATCAAGCGGCGAATCGGTCACAACATTTCCACCCTTGTCCGCGTCAGGAAACACTCATCGCCATGGGGGTTGCGCTTGCCATCACAGACACGACTGCGACGAACGAGGTGGCAACCGCCGTAGCTTTAGCTGCAAGGAGGGGTGAGCGACGTCTTCGGGGCTGCTACGAATGGGACGATTTGCTATGCACCTGGCACCGAGGAGGTCCCGTAGGTCACGGAGGCAGTCAAGGAGGGTAGCAGCTTGGGTGCGATAGCGGCGGCGACGGCGGCCGGGTTGCTGCTCGTGGCTCGAGGTGGAACGAGCGCTAGATGTTTCGCAGACGTTGTCGAGCGATAGGAAATAAACGGTCGAGCTTTTTCTGTTGACGTGGCTGAATGAGGTGAGAGTGTCTATGGTGCCGGTTTCGTCTTGTAAAAGATAGGATAAGGATGTGTTGATGCAAAAGTAGATCTGCAAACACAAAGGGCTAATACCCGAAATCGATATCCAAAGCGTGCCAGTCGATTTGACCTGTTAATCGACAAGGATGAAGATACGAGCACTTTGGTCCTGACAACAGCGATACGCCCGGAAGTCACGGCCAAGAGGTACTCACGCGGAACTCGAGGATCGCCGAAGATTGCACTGGAGCAATGCAACTCGCCGAATCGATGAGAACTCGTAAAAAAGAAAAATATGCAAATTGACGAAGTCGTCGAAAGTAGATGTAAATAAGAATAAAAGCTGTTTTTGATGTATTGATTGATCTCTTTTTTTACATTGCCCTTCACCCTATATTTATATCCTGATCTACAGAAACGTAACCAAATATGACTAGGACACTAAATCCAAATCTATGGAAACACATGACTTTGATACAACTCAGACTCTAATAAACGTATATAAGGAAATTAACTCCTATCTTATTCCATAGTCCGCCTCAGTCACGATGGTATTCTCATCGACCTCCTTTTTATCGGCACAATCCCTGTTCCATCGGCAGCAGTCTTCAAACCATCTTTCATCGGCATCGGCAATAATACCCTTAACCTTATTGGCAACATTTCAATTTGAACCCATACGCCTCTACCACTCATAAGCAAACTCATTTTCATCAGCTATCAATCTACACAATAATCTTTCCTCTGCTGATTTGCCCTTCCTGACCATTTTGACACGTGCTAAAAAACGATGTCAACACATGCCCCCCAATTTCGGAGTATAAGATATTGATGCTCCAAAATTTACTCCAGATAATGCCTGCTATTACCTATTTTTCAACCCATTCTCCAAGCATAATATGATCTGTTACCAGATGTAATCAAATCTAGATCTAATCCATGTATCTCAGTAAATATCGCATATTTTCCAACTGTTTTTTTTGCCTCAATTACGGTTGAGATACCAAAATAACAATCCATCGGCAAGATCTTATCACAGCAACATCACTATTTTAGAACTGAAAGATCCTATATCAAAATATCCTTCAAGTCATGACTACTTGCCATGCCATCAAATCTTCTGTACAATCCCTTGATTGTCGTGCGAACAGTTACCATATCTATCTGAACCACCTCGATCCATCCGCGTACGGCATAGAGATAAGTCAAGAATACCCCTACCCCAAATGGCCTATAAATAGATTTCTCCGAACTGCTCATCTTCTACCTTCAAATTGCAACCTTTGGCATTCTCTCTCCGGCGGCAACGCTAACTGCGCATCCTCAACCCACCAGAGCAATCCCAGTAAACACATTTGGTAGCGGGAAGAATTCTCATATCACTTATGAATTCTACAATCCATCGGCAGTATCTCGCCAATTAGCCTTTGGGCAACTGCCAATCAAGCTATGCTTTACCGATGTGATTAAGCCCAGAGAAATTATTACAGCTGGAACTGAATGGAGTAGAGTAGTAAGACTTGCTCCTGATGCCGATATTTCAAATGTTGATCTCTCCACATGGTCACCAGCGTCTTTCATCATAGAGTCATATAAACAATGGTGGCAAGAGTGGAAAGAACAGTTGTTTTCAACATCTGTTCATACATATCGGCACATGATCGATCCGACTATGTGTTCCTGACGATGTAGTAAGTTCCTTTTAACTTTCGTCTCTCTTCTTCCTTTTATATGTATATTGGTAACTAATCTTCCCTGAAACAGGCCGATGATCCAGTTTCATCAATAAGCAAAAGTGGAAGACCCTTCAACCTCCACCCTATTTCTCCAGTCTCAATAATTGGCTACAACGCCCCTACCTTAGAGGCCTTAACCTTCCAGAGGACTCGCGCCAAAACTATCACCTCCAGACCAAGACTAACAACATCCAGGGCCACTCCAATGGCTGCTGCTTCAAGCCTAATCAAGGTTTTTAAGGTAATAACCTTGCTTACTTTGTTTTTCTGTCGATGCACACTATATTAACATATAACTATCAGGATGTGAGAGCTGCAGCTGGATCGTCATCAGCAACTCTTCCAATATCAAGCACCACGACCTCTACTCCTCCTTCAGAGGTATTCTCTTATTTTTACATTTTTTCTGTTAAATATCCAATCTTATACTCATTTTTGCAGCAGCAAACGGGCACATCGGCAAGCACACCAAGCATGCAAGCTCCCCAATCAACACATGTCGATGCCCCCCAGCCAATTGTCGCTGAGGCCCAAACAAAGCGCAAAGCTTTAACCGATGCTGAAGCTCAACAAAAGCGACAGAAATCTACACCAGCCCCTTCATCCGCTCTAACACCTGTCAATCGACCCACTGATATAATTGAACAAGCTGCTTCTTCTGTACAAGATACACCATCAGCCATTATACCCCAAGGGCTGACTACTGATGAGGTCGTAGAAGACATTCCATCGGCATCCTCTGTCGATCCTTCGCATGATCTTTTTCAAGCCGCTCCCTCAAGCCAGGCTCAAGAAATTGCCCTGAAGCAGGTAAACCGATTAACTGTTTGGTTTATAATATCCCCCAGACACCACAAATAGGATTCCTAACTCTCTTTATTTCACAGGAACAAGATTCTCCCGATAGCTTGTTTTCTTTTGCTATCGACGTCTTCGATGATGACGGAGAAGAGGCGAGTTCTTCCCTGGCATTGGGAACAATATCGGCAGATACCTATGGAAAACTAGAAGTTTTCCTGAATCTGCTACAACAAGATACTGCTCAACTGGTGATCGATTCAGACCCTGCAAGGACCATCTTCAAAACAATCCGTGGCCAAGTCCCTGCCGATGTTGAAGAAATCATCTTCCCAGCAGTCCATCTGGAGAGCAGACAACTTCAATATCAAAAGGCTGTTCATCGTATTGCCGACAGAGCAGCTCAGGCTCAACTTAAGGAAGAAATGCTGCAGCTAAAGCAAACTGCCGATGAGAAGCACAAAAGCATCAGCAACTTGCAAGCCTCCGGTGCTGATCTTAAACAGAAAATCTTAGACCTATCGGCAAAAAGGGCAGCTCTGCTAGCCGAACTGGAAAAGGTTGAAACAGCCCTGACTCAAGCCAAGCAAGAAGAAGACCAGCTTCCTGACGCTATCAAGGCCCTTCAGCAAGAACGAGACGTCCAAGCTCGCAAGGCCTTGGTTCTCAAGAAGAAACTCAAGCCTGTGGAAGGAAGTGCCGATGAAGATGCCAAGGAATTAAAAGAAACCGATGAAATTCGCCTGCGTGCGATATCGGCTATCCAAGCTTTGTTAAATTAGCGCATCGGCAATGATTGATACTTTGTTTTCACTCTAGCCGATAGGGTTGTTATCGGCAATTACTCTTTTATGCATCCATCCAGACACTAGGGTAATATTTCTTTAAATATTTTCCATTTAATGCTCTGGGAAATACAACTCCTTCAAGAGTTTCAAGAATATATGCATTACCAGGAATAGATTGATTTATCCGATATGGACCTTCCCAATTAGGTCACCATTTGCCAAACTTATAACTTTTAGTCCCAATCGGTAAAATCAACTTCCAAACCAATTCTCCATCGACAAATTCCTTTACCTTCACCTTCTTGTCATACCATCTAGCTACTCTTTCCTTATTCTCCTCGATGCTAACTAAAGCTTTTAACCGATGACCTGCTACATCTTCCAACTCATCCTTCATAAGGATATCATAATCATCGGCTGTCAATTGATCTTGAGAGCGTATTCGCCTAGAACCAATTTTAATCTCCCAAGGTAAGACTGCATCGTGTCCATACACCAACTGATAAGGTGTTACCTTGGTTGCACCATGACACACCATCCGATATGACCACAAAGCTTCATTTAATACTGTATGTCACTTCTTAGGATACTCTTTAATCTTGCGCTTAATAAGGTTGATAATTCCTTTATTAGATGCTTCAGCCTGACCATTAGCCTGGGCATAATACGGTGAAGAATTCAAAACTTTAATTCCCATTCCTATAGCAAACTCATCAAATTCACCCGATGTAAACATAGTGCCCTGATCGGTAGTGATGGTTTGAGGGATGCCAAATCGGTAAACAATATGCTCCTTCACAAAATCAATCATATTAGCCGATGTCACCTTTTTTAAAGGAATTGCTTCAACCCACTTTGTGAAATATTCGGTAGCAACCAGAATAAACTTATGCCCTTTACTCGATGGTGGATAAATCTGACCGATGAGATCAATAGCCCAACCCCGGAACGGCCAAGGCTTAATTATAGGGTTCATAGCCGATGCGGGTGCCTTTGAATATTACTAAATTTCTGACATTCCTGGCATCCTTTAAAATATTTAAAACAATCTTCAAGAATAGTCGGCCAATAATATCCATTTCTTCTGATCATCCATTTCATCTTGAAGGCTGACTGATGAGCCCCACATACTCCTTCATGAATTTCACCCATCAGGCCTTTTGATTCCTCTATGCTAACACACCTGAGTAAAACTCCATCTATGGTACGGTAATACAATTCATCATTGAGGAGTACATACTTGGTAGCTTGAAACCTTATACGTCTTTCAACCTTTTTAGATGGATTCTTTAAATAATCAATAATTTCCTTCCTCCAGTCATCGGTATCAGCTGCTGATATTAATACTTCTTGAACAGGTTGATATCCTGAAGCATGCTGAGCCAATCGGTTAGCCTCTTCATTATGCATCTGAGAAATATGTTCCAAATGAAAACTCCTGAACCCTTTTAATAATCTCAAACACTTTTCATGATATGAAATTAGAATTTCACTTCGGCATTCATAAATCCCAGTCAACTGATTTATAACTAACATAGAATCACCAAAGATCTCAACAGCATCAGCATGTACTTCCTTGAGCAATTCTAACCCTTTTATCAGGGCTTGGTACTCAGCTTGATTGTTTATCGATGTAGCAACAATCAGCAATGAGAACTCATACTTCTTCCCCTGAGAGAAAATTAATACGATACCAATGTCTGCCCCTTCACCACAAGTAGACCCATCAAAGAAAAGTGTCCACGGAGCAATTTTCAGAGAATCCACCATGTTGCAATGTTGAGTAACGAAATCGGCCTTAACCTGTCCTTTAACTGCCTTAGCTAATTCATAACATAGGTCAAATTCTGATAATGCTAAAATCCATTTACCAATCCTACCATTCAGTATCGGCATTGACAGCATATACTTGACCACGTCATCTTTGCATATGACAGTACATTCAGCCGATAGTAAATAATGTCTCAGCTTAATACAAGAAAAGTATAAACATAGATATAATTTCTCAATGGCCGAATACCTGGTTTTAGCATCTATTAACCATCTGCTCAAATAATAGATAACACGCTCCTTTCTTTCAAATTCTTGAATAAGAGCTGAACCGATAACAGTATCTTCAGTTGATAAATACAATCTAAAAGGTTTTCCATGTTGGGGTAGAACTAACATTGAAGGATTTGTTAAATAACTCTTAATTTCATCTAAGGCTAACTGTTGTTCATCCCCCCATTTAAATTCCTGATCGGCTTTCAATTTCAATAATGGACTAAAAGCCTTGATCTTACCCGACAAATTAGATATGAATCTTCTGATGAAATTAATCTTACCGATCAAGGATTGTAATTCAGTTTTATCGGCAGGAGCAACAATCATGTTATTGCCTCAATAGATTTTCTACTAATTTCAATACCCCGCTGATGCACCATAAAACCCAAGAATTATCCTGCCGATACACCAAATGCACATTTATTAGGATTCATCTTTAATCCATGTTTTCTTGTGCACTCCAATATCTTCTGTAGATCGGTTAGATACTTTGTAATGTCTCCAGACTTAATCACTATGTCATCAATGTAGATTTCCACCAACGTGCCGATATATTCATGGAAAATAAAGTTCATAGCTCTTTGATAAGTAGCACCGGCATTTTTCAAACCAAATGTCATAACTATCCACTCAAATAATCCCACATGTCCTGGATATCTAAAAGCAGTCTTAGAAATATCTTCTTCAGCCATGAATATTTGATTATAACCTGCATTACCATCCATGAAACTGATAATCTGATGCCCTGCTGCAACATCAATCAACAAATCAGCAATCGGCATTGGGTAACCATCCATCGGTGTGGCCTTATTGAGATTCCTGAAATCAATACAAACACGAAGTTTCCCATTTTTCTTGTATACAGGAACCACATTAGAAATCCACTCTGCATATCGACACTGCTGAATAAACTTTGCCTCAATTAATTTAGTTATTTTGGCCTTAATATCAGGAAGTATATTAGGATTGCAGCGGCGTGCCGGCTGCTGATGTGGCCGAAATCCAGATTTAATAGGCAACCGATATTCAACTATAGATCGGTCTAACCCAGGCATTTCAGTATAATCCCAAGCAAAACAATCTTTATATTCCTTTAACAAATCAACTAGTTGTTGTTTACACTTGGAATTTAACTTAGCGCTAATAAAAGTGGGCCTTGGCCCATCGCCTTCACCAATATCTACTTCTATTAAATCATCTGCCGATGTAAATCCTTGACCTAATTTTCCATCATTGGTAAATCTATCCATTAAAACTCTTCTTCAGAACCGACTGCTTGGATCGGTAGAATTTCATAATCGGCAACCTTGAGGAACTCTTTTTTCCAAGCTTCTCCTGATATGCACCTAGTTTGCTCATAAGTGTCTGATTCTACCGATGCGATGATATAAGAAGAATCACCAGGAACAACTTCAATTTTGTCTCCAACCCATTGTATAAGACACTGATGCATTGTAGAAGGAACACAACAATTAGCATGAATCTAATCCCTTCCTAAAAGCAGATTATATGCACCCTTGCTATTAATAACAAAGAAAGTTGTCGGTAAGGTTTTACTGTCGATGGTCAATTCAACACACACTGCCCCTTTAGCTGGTGATACATTGCCTTCAAAGTCCTTTAGCATCATATCAGTCTTAGTTAAGTCTTGATCTCCCTTACCAAGCTTCCGATACATCACATAAGGCATAATATTAATTGCAGCTCCTCCATCAATAAGTATCTTAGATACAGGCTGCCCATCAACTCTGCCTTTTACAAACAAAGCCTTGAGGTGTTGTCTCTCATCATTGGCAGGCTTCTCAAAAATAGCCATCATTGGATCTAGTGTTAATTGAGCTATTTGGTCAGAGAAAAAAACTTCTTCTTCGCTATCAGATAGAGCCAAAAATTCCATCAGCAACATAAACACCATATTGACATCTGCCGATGGGCCTTTATTTTTGTGCCTTATCTGTCACTGCTGATTACCAGATTTCTCATTGGAGGGACTTCCTTCTTGGTAAAAGTCTTTTTGACGCTCTCGCTGCATTTTCCTCTTCTGTGTCTTTATCAAACCCTCTGGACACCATTGAGGAAGTTTAGTTTTCCACACTGGCTGATAGGTTCTGGTTGTCTCCACACGACGTATATTAGGATCCCTGTAAAATATTTCTTCATCAGGAACTCTTGCATTTGCCATCTCTTCAAGTTCCTCTTGGTTTCTCAGAAAATATGCAACGTGTTTACCAAGCCTTTCATGTACACTGAGCCTGCCCCCCAGCCGATCATATACTGATGCTCTTCTTCTGATCGGCTCATTAATGGACAAACCTTGATTACCAGATTGAAATCTTCTTATAGGACGATTAACTCCATAATAACCATTGCACTCTGGGCAATCTTCAACAGTAGGTAACTTAATACCTTCCTCCCAACAATGAATAAAAAACGGACAATTTCAATGATCCTTATGCCGATTCCACTCTTCTTGACATCTTTCTTCTTGCTGTTGTTGATATCGGTCCCTTTGCTGACGCCATCCTTCCTGTTGTCTTTGTTGAGTAATCATGATGCCAGATCGAGGAGGCTTTCCAGAACTGCCACCTTCTGTCAATAGCCCCTTGCCTTTTGCATCATCGGTAGTTATCCGATGTTGGGGATCTACTGATGCATTCTTTTTAGCAGCTTCCGATGTCAACACCTTAATTTTACCTTCAATATCCAACATATTTGCTAGAAAAGGATGTTGATCAATTTTCATCGGCTTCTGAATCTTGGAATTGCTAAATTTTATTCTCCCAGACTCAATAGCTAACTGTAATTGTTGTCTAAATACTTTGCACTCATTTGTACTGTGTGAAGTTGCATTATGCCATTTGCAATACAGCATATGCTTCAACTCTTCTGCCGATGGGATCACATGATTAGGTGACAACTTAATCTGGCCCTCCTGAAGCAAAAGATCAAATATCTTATCGGCTTTGGTGACGTCGAAAGTAAACTTCTCTGGCTCTTTGTGACCAAAGGGACAAGATATCGGCTTTTTATTCTTAACCCACTCAGCCAAACCGATAACTGATTCTTCATCCGAATCAGAATCTTCTACTTCTTCGACAAATGAAACTTTCTTATTCCAATTCCTTTTAGGTTCAAAAACCCTAGTGTCTTGCTCAGAAATTCTTTGCACTAGATGACTTAGGCTTTCGAACTCCTGAGAAGCATATCTGTCCTTAAGGTGTGGCAACAATCCCTGAAAGGCCAAATCGGCAAGCTGCCGATCATCCAACACCAGGCTATAACATTTGTTCTTTACATCTCGTAGCCTTTGCACAAAGCCTTCTACCAATTCATCATTGCGCTGTTTCATCTTTACCAAATCGGTAAGCTTCTTTTCATGAACTCCAGCAAAGAAATACTTATGAAATTGCTTTTCCAGATCAGCCCAAGTAATAATAGAATTTGGCGGTAGTGAGATAAACCATGTAAATGCTGATCCAGATAGAGATGATGAAAACAAACGAACTCTCAATTCATCTCTACAAGCTGCCTCTCCACATTGAATAATAAAACAATTAACATGCTCCATGGTTGATGTATCGTCCTGCCCAGAAAACTTAGTGAAATCTGGCACCTTGTAACGATTTGGGAGAGGAATTAAATCATATGCCGGAGGATACGGAGTCCGATAAGAATAGGTATTAACTTTGGGCTTGATCCCAAACTGATCCTTCATAATTTCTGCTATTTTATCGGTCCAAAAAGCATCAACATCTTGTTGACGACATGGTTGAATCTCCACTAGAGGTACTTGCTGATACCCTTCTGCATACCTTTGTGGCCCACGATCTCCAGCAATTGGCATATTTGTCACTATCTGTGGTCCATTAACCTGCTGAAAAGGGTTCATCGGTTGAGCTGCCGATGCTTGATTCTGAAAACCAGCATGCATGTGACCTTGATGAACACCTGTGGCTTGCTGATTTGGCTGAACTGAATGTTGAGTGGGAAACTGCCCTGGCCAATTATTAGCGTTCATCGGTACAAAATTTGCCGATGGTTGGTAACTTGTTGGCATTGCCGGATAATTACAACTAACTTGAGGTAAAACCTGAACTCCAGGTTGACTTACGATTGGAGCCTTCTGTTGCATCGGTAATAAATTTGCCGATGGACTTGAACTAGATGTTTGACCCAAAGACACCTGGAAACCTCCTAGAGTTGGTTGTACAGTAGTTGTTGTAGTATATTGGGGTACTTGAACTATCGGTGAACCGGCCGATAGCATAGGAGCTTTTCCCGTTGCATCAAACACTTGAGGTGATCCATGGTTAAAAACATATGGCTCTGGAGCCATACCATATCCCCACCAATTAGCAGGAGTCTGATTATTCTATGGTGCAGGACCTGATAAAGCCGATGCTGATAGATCTGTATTAAGCTGAACTCGTCCTGATAATATTGAATCCGGACGCATCGGTGTAGACTGTACGTTAGATAAACCTGCTGATACTGGAAGAGAAGAAATCTCTATACCCGCAACGGTCGGGGGAGCCGATGGAGCAATAGCAGATGCTGATTCTGGTTAATGATAAGCAGGCCCAACGTAACGAGGTGACGCTTGCCCTTCTTTGAAAGTTCGAATCACAGCATTATGAACAGTATTGGACAGCACATTGGAATGATTAATTAAAGCATGATTCACTGCAGAATTAACCATCTCTTGAAGTTTACCCGGATTAGAATCAAAGGTAACTTGCCGAGGCAACGGCAAGTCTTGCTTCTGGATGACTTGTCCACTTTTGTTCAAATTGAATGACTTCAAGCAGAGCTGTCTGTATTCTTCTATAGCCCTCTCCATAGCCTGCTTCTGATCGTCCTTAAGATCTTCTTCTGTTACCGCGATGATGTTCCCCGCATCGATCTCAGGATTAAGCATCTTGACTAGATCTGTCCCACCAGGCGTGCCAAAAGATGTGTTGATGCAAAAGTAGATCTGCAAACACAAAGGGCTAATACCCGAAATCGATATCCAAAGCGTGCCAGTCGATTTGACCTTTTAATCGACAAGAATGAAGATACGAGCACTTTGGTCCTGACAACAGCGATACGCCCGGAAGTCACGGCCAAGAGGTACTCACGCGGAACTCGAGGATCGCCGCAGATTGCACTGGAGCAATGCAACTCGCCGAATCGATAAGAACTCGTAAAAAAGAAAAATATGCAAATTGACGAAGTCGTCGAAAGTAGATGTAAATAAGAATAAAAGCTGTTTTTGATGTATTGATTGATCTCTTTTTTTTACATTGCCCTTCACCCTATATTTATATCCTGATCTACAGAAACGTAACCAAATACGACTAGGACACTAAATCCAAATCTATGAAAACACATGACTTTGATACAACTCAGACTCTAATAAACGTATATAAGGAAATTAACTCCTATCTTATTTCATAGTCCGCCTCAGTCACGATGGTATTCTCATCGACCTTCTTTTTATCGGCACAATCCCTGTTCCATCGGCACAATCCCTGTTCCATCGGCAGCAGTCTTCAAACCATCTTTCATCGGCATCGGCAATAATACCCTTAACCTTATTGGCAACATTTCAATTTGAACACATACGCCGCTACCACTCATAAGCAAACTCATTTTCATCAGCTATCAATCTACACAATAATCTTTCCTCTGCTGATTAGCCCTTCCTGACCATCTTGACACGTGCTAAAAAACGATGTCAACAGGATATTGAGTTGTTGACCAAATGACCAGTGTGTGTGGGGTTTTGGGTGCTGAACTGTTACCAAACGGTGTTGAAAGCATTTTGCTCGTGTTATCATTGCAAAATGGAGGCCCATTTCATCACAAATAAATAATCAGTGAACTCAGTAGTTTTGTCCTGCTTCCTCTATACAAACTGCAAAGCCCAGCTCCACAATTTTGACTAAACAATTCAGTTACTGAACTGGAGCTCAAAAAGATTAAAAAAAAAAGGAAATGCAATCTTTTCCCCTGAAAGAATCAATCATATATGATGAGACCACCGGTTGCAGCATACAGGCAAGTGACAAACAGAAGTAAATATGGGACAAGAGACCCTGTTACTGTGCAAATATGCAGTTGCATGCATACACATGTATTGTGCAATCAGTTTAAAAGGTAACACACATGCCATCACTGGTTTACATTTCTTGTTTCCTACCTTCTTTGTCATCAAATTTAACAGGTGCCAGCTAAAGGACATCTTAGAAGGCAAATTCACATATAGTGTTGGATGATTTCACACCCCAAGTAAATTCTTAACTACTAGCACGTCTCTTAGATCACAAAGCCAGGAGCATAGGAGCAGTCGATGGGAGATATCGAACCAGTGTACTCTGAAGAGGCGTCAACCTTCTCGGCATAGGAAGATGAGCCCAGGTGTACCCCTCGCTCCTCCAATCGCCGCGACAAGGCCAAGCGCACAAGGGCTAGGCTCTTGCCGCCACTCCTGTCCCGGCCCCACTGCCGCAGCTGGCCATTTGGAATAGCATCGAGTCCTTGGACCCCTGCAGGAGATACCAGCCGTAGGAAGACAGTGACTCCTGCCAGGTAGACGCCGGCGACCCCTTGGAAAACAGCCGGCAGCAAGGAGAGCTGATATATGCCGCCGGTTTGGAGCAGTAGGCGGGCGGTGGTGACCCTAGGGAGGCGCGTGGTGGTGGTGGTGAGGGCGGCGGCGACTCGCTTGGTGGCGACCTAGAGAGGCGGCGAGCCGCTGAACCGAGAGGTGGCGACGTAGGGAGCAGCGAGATCCCGCGACCCAGGCAGTAGCGAGTCCCATTCATGGAATTTGGTGAGGGAGTTAGAGGTTGTGTAAGGGGAGGAAAAGTACTAAACTGCCCTTAAGCAAAATTAATTAATTTTCTTAATTAATAGCTGCAGTAAATAATTTTCAAGAGAGGAACCACTTTTTTTTTTTGAAGGGAAGAGGGAATTATATTAAAACTCGGCACAACATATCCCAAAATTACATGTGAAAAATCTGAAATAGAAAAGGTACCATCAATAAGATCAAAAAATCTATCGATAATAATATTTTACTTGGAGTAGTTTATTTAGGAACTTAAATTCTCAGATTTTGAAATTCCAAATTTTGAATTTTCAAATCATCGGCATCAGCGCTTCGCTCATCACCAGCCTGGCGTCAACTCGAGCCGCAGCCACGGGTACGTACGGTGTGAGGCGTCATGTCGAGCGAAACTGCATGCGAAAGGGAAGTCGTAAAGGCGGAAAGGGGCGATTGATACTACACTATCATCATCCTTCCATAATGGCGCACCACGAAGCTGTAGCATCGATCGAGCAACAACTGAAAGCTGCTGGCAACAACGACACGAACACTGCACGCTCGCATCGCTATCTGCACCTGCATGCCTATCTCTCCCAGAACGCATTTTTTTTATTTTTAAGACTTTTTAAAAACTATTTTTAATTTTAGCACCGAAAGTTTTTTTTATATCTAACACTTTTGGCCGCTCCTCACGCGAGGGAGCGGCATTTCAACTTTGCCGCTCCCCACGTGGAGGAGCGACAATGATGCTGACGTGGCAGAAACGAAAAGCGGGCACGGGGCTGCCGCTCCCCAGATCAGGGAGCGGCAAAACGGTTGTTTCTGCCCCTTGCCGACAACACATTTCCTCCGCCCCCCTGCCGCTCCTTGATCTGGGGAGCGGCATCAAGGGGGGCACGCGCGGGAGGATATGTTTTGTGTCGGGCTCATGTACCACTAGGAGCCACTGTTGGACGCCCGCACCCTCTTCCCCCGCGGAAGGATGCCGGAGGCGGTGGCGCCCCTCCCCGCGCGCACACCCCCCTCCCCCCGGCGCAGGGCCGCCCCCTCCCCCCCCCATGCCCCCCTACCCCGCGCAGCAGCTCCCCCTCCCCCGAGCATTGCCCCGCAATCAGCGCCGAGCCCCCTCCCCCGAGCACTTCGGCCCCGATAGCAGCTCCCCGCGTCTGAGTTAAGGTAATTCTGTTTTTCTATTTTTTTAATTTTTGATGTATTTTGATTGTTAGTTAGATTAGTTTGTTTAGCTAGTATTGTTAGTATAAATAGTTAGTGTAATTGTTTAGTTGGTATCATTAGTAAAGTTAGCATAGTTAGTATAAATATTATAAATAGTTATTTTAGTTAGTATGATTAGTAAAGTTGGTATAGGTATTATAAATAGTTAGTATGTTTAGTTTAGATTAGTGAAGTTAGTATAGGTGATATAAATAGTTACTTAGGTATTATAAATAGTTAGAATGGTTAGTATGTTTAGTTTAGATCAGTGAAGTTAGTATAGGTGATATAAATAGTTACTTTAGTTAGTTTAGTTAGTATAGTATAGTTAATAAACTTAGTATAGTTAGTTTGTTTGGACGACTTGATGAAGTTTGCTCGAATGGTTTTCAGATGGATTGTTGTGTCCGAGTTTATTTCGGAGGAATTGTCAGGAAGGAAGATGGTGAATTTGAGGATATGGAAGAGGAGTTGGAATGGTTTGATGAACCGCCGAGCTTCAATGACCTTTGTGTGCGTTTGAACGTAAAGTTTGGCGGTGATTTCACAATCAAGAGGAGATTTGACAGTGGGAAGACTCAGACAAAATATGTCCTGATGCCTTTGTGCGACCCTGCTCATTGGTCCCGCTACACTAGGGTTCTTACAGGCTCGAACTCACCCATTGCTGAGGTGGTTGTGGAGAATGGGTAGAGGTTGGAGAATGATCATCATGACGATGTTGGAGGTGATGAATAAGCAGTTGCATTCACATCCAGTCAGTTGTATATGGATGGTCAGTTGACGCAGGAGCAGTTGCATTCACATCCAGTCGGTTGTATAAGCAACGACTTCGATGTGAGGGAGTTTGAACATGAAGAGCACGAGCAGGCGGAAGAGAACTGGTTCGGTCATGATGACGACGACGACGATGACGACGACGACGATGACGACCACGACGACGACGATGATGATGATGATAGAGTTGTCCATGCGACGCCGGTTCATGCTACAACGTCTGATGTTCCACTTTTGGTGCTTCATGCCATGCCAACTCAGGGCAGGCTGGTCCATGATTTACCAGAGGGTGGTGCGCCGTATTTTGATTCGTGGGGTAGGATCAGTGAAGCACAGCATTATGTTGCACCGCCCCCTTACACAGAGGCAGAACTCATGCAACTGAGCCAGGGCGGTGTACCTTTAAGTGGTGGTCCGAACTACAGGGATGTCAGCATGGTACATATGGCAGTTTGTGACACAGGTCTGCAGATGTGCGTAGAATCACTGTATAACCATGAGCATGTAATCCTTCAGAAGGGCATGATATTCAATACAATGTCAGAGATGAAGCTCTTTCTTCAGGATTATGCTGTGTATCACCATAGGCCATACTTGGTGACTCATTCCGACAAGAACTTGAGGTACCACATTACCTGCAAAGCAGGTTTTCCACGCTAGTGGAGGCTTACTGCAAGGAAAAAAGTGAGTGATGGCAAATGGAGGATAAGTAAATTGGTCTAACCCCATTTATGCTTGGATAACAAGGAAAAAGAATATCATCCGCAGCTCACTGCATGTTACCTTGCCCGTCATATATTGGGGCTCGTTGACAAGGACAATGACGTCTCGATGTCTTATTTACAGCAGTCCATATATGAGCTTGTAAAGTATCATGTGAAGTATGGCAAGGCTTGGCATGCAAAGCAAATTGCACTGGCGATCCGATCGGGTAGTTGGGAGGAGGCGTACAACCGGGTCCCCCGAATACTGTCTGCAATGAATTACTACAACCATGGCATGAAATGGTTTGTGGACACCGGTGGGATGTCTTTGCAGAACTCGGTGAGGCATGTGCTACACCGTGTTTTCTAGTCGTTTGCTCAGACGGAGCGTGCTTTTCAGTTCTGTAGGCCAGTGGTCCTTGTTGATGGCACTTTCTTGACGGGAAAGTATAGGTGCACTTTGATGATGGCTGCAGCGGTTGATCCGGAGGACCAGATAGTACCAATGGCTTTTGCTTTGGTAGAGGGAGAGAACAATTCATCGTGGTCATGGTTCATGCAGCTTCTATGTACCCAAGTGTTTGGGGCATCACACACTACATGTTTGATCTCGGATCGACATGCAGGGATTCTCCATGCCGCCAGTGAAGATATCGAAGGGTTCCTGCCTTTGGTGCATAGATGGTGCATGTGTCATTTTGCAGCTAATTTCTGGTGGCGTCAGAGGAAGAAGGAGGTTAGTGACATGGTTAAGGCTCTATGTTATGTGCGTACAGAGTACCAGTTCAAGGAGAAAATGAGAGAACTAGACAAAGTGATGAACCAAACCACCAAGACATGGTTATAGGACCAGATGGAACAGAAGAAAAAGTGGGCACTAGCATACGACGAGGGTGGATTCAGGTACGGCATCATGACCACCAACTCGTCCGAGTCTTTCAACCGTGTGTTCACCGGAGTTCGCTCGTTGCCAGTGTCTGGGATTGTTGAGTTCTCTTTCATGAAGTGCAACGAATATTTTGTGAAGAGGTGGGAGCTCGCGCAGAGGAATATAAGGGAGGCTAGGGTGTGGGAAAAGGCAGCCGCTCATTTTATTAAGGAGGGAGAGGAATTGGCCAAGCAATAGATTGGTGAGCCATACGAACCTCACAGGCATATCTACAGTGTACGGGGGTTGGGTGGCACAAGCATGGGCGAGGAGCGTTACGGTGGGAGGAACTACCGTGTCGATTTAGACAAAGTTGAGTGCAGTTGTAACGTCCCTCAGATCATGCATGCCCCTTGCTCTCACATGATCACGACCTGCAGGATGCGCGGATATGACTACTTGGCTTTGCCATATATGTCTCCTTTGTACCTCCGTTCGAACACCGTTCGGGTATGGGAGAAGAGCTTCGAGCCTTACCTCGACCCGTCACAGTGGCCCTCATATCATGGACCTGACTACACGCCCAATCCAGCCCTGCAGAAGTTGCGTAAGGGCAGAAGGAAGAAGAAGCATCTCAAGGGGGATATGAATGCTATGAAAGGGTATGACGATGACATGTACGGAGGGGGAGACTTCAACGAGACACGTGGCAGGAATTTGTGCTCGGTTTGCAAGCAACCGGGTCACAAGGCTAGCAGGCATAGAAGACCTGGACAACAGGTCTGTCTATATTAGTTTGTTAAGATAACCTAGTATACCTGTTCTTATTTGTACCGTTATGTTTTGTTCTAACATATGTTTTGTTCGGTTTTTAATATTATTTACACTAACTCTTTTTTTTGAATCTGAAACAGGATGCAGGAAGCTCATCCTCCGATGCGGCACCCACAGTACCCCCTCCTTGACTACGACTACGACAAGGACCACAGGGCTGCTCACATGGAGTACGGGTCTATGGACAAGCAGCTGCCCCTTTTAAAGCCACGCACACACACCTGGCAGCTCAGGTGGGACAAGCGTTGCGCACCGTACATACGGCGTGCCGGTTTCCTCGAGCTTGTCGCGTGGTCCGAGAAGGTCTTCCGCCCCTGAACCCCACATTTCTTAGTGCAGCTGTGGACATGTAACTTATTTTTCCCCTAACACATTGTAGAATGATATTTGAAGTATGTAACCTTTTTTTCCTAACACAGGTGGAGGCCGGAGACCCACACTTTCCACCTTCCTTGCGGCGAGATGTCCGTGACCCTAGAGGATGTGAAGGCAATACTTTGCCTTCGCATTGGTGGCAGTTGTGTGACTGGCGTAGTGGACAGCGACGGTTGGAGGCAGAAGGTGTACGAGTTCTGTGGCCACTACCCAGATGATAATGAGGAAACTAAGAAGCATAAGTAAGCTACTTAATTGCTTCCAAATGCTTTCATTGCAGTCTTTGTTTAAAACCGATGGCCTCTAATTGTCTTTGCAAATTTTAGGAAAACTTCCGGTGTCACGTCACAGTGGCTCATAGGGCGCTTCGATAACCTGGACACACATGTTGGGCCGGGTACCATGGAGACATACGCTCGGGTGTGGCTGTGGCACTTCCTTGGTACATTCTTGTTCCCTGACGTGTCGGGCAACATCGTCAGCTCGATCTTTCTGGACATACTACGTTAGCCGTAGGAGAACATCACCCTGTTCAGTTGGGGCAGCGTGGTCCTAGCGTGGACATACAGGCAGCTGTGCGCTGCTTGCCATCATGGATCAGGCTACCCATCGCTTGGTGGTTGCTCGTACCTGCTGCAGATCTGGATCTGGTACCGGTGGCCTATCGGACGGCCCAGAATGGCCAGTTTTCTCGTAAGTAATTTACTATGAAATTAATTACATTAGCATTGCGTATGAAACTTTATTTAAGAAATGACTAATTCATTTTTCTGTACAATGCAGAATTAGGAGCCTCAGGACACAATGCCTACAACCTTGTGGGTTTGGAGCGGGGCAGAGTAGGTCACAGGGAATGCGGAGCGCAAGTACAGAGAGTACACCTACTTGATTGACGTGCTAACACACATGCAGGTACGTTGGGGTCTTTGATTTGCATGCTAATAGTTTATCTTGTCAATGTTAAAGACTAACTGAATTGCCATTTGCTAGGTGTATTGGCAACCCTACGACGATCCCAATCTGCGGGGCCACTTGAGTCTGAAGTGTTGGCAAGAGAACGATGAGTTTTGGTCCGACGTCCCGCTTGTTTTCTTCCACGTGGTTGAGATGCACTATCCCATCAGGGTTTGCAGGCAGTTTGGCAAATGTACGGGCGTGCCACCACCTCTTTACTCCACAGGCAAGGAGCTACACAGGTTGGTTCGCAAAATCATATTTATGTATCAACTAATTTGGCATAAGTACGCCATTGCATTTATGTGCACTAACACCGTCTGAACTTGTTGCAGTGTGGACCGCAGGCTGAGGATGAAGCAGAAGGACTGGCGTGAGATACACGCACAATACATCGAGAGGTGGGAGAGAAGGGAGAAGCAGCCGCTACAGGATGGCCCGCCACACGACCCACACGCCTTCAACGAGTACCTACGATGGCTTCACAGGTCGACCCATGTGCAGGTGAGGCAGGCGTACAAGGAGGGAGAACTTCCCGTCGACTCGGAGGACGACATCGTCGCCGACGAATATGAAGAGGCGACTATGCGTGAGATGCAGCCACAGAGAGCCCCCCTTCAGAGATATGTGGTAAGATCCTGGGTCCGTGCACTTTGGGTGAGTTGTATTCCAGTTTTAGTAAATTGTAACATTAAGGTGAAACCTCGTTTTTGTATGCAGTCCAGACAATTATCAATGATGTACAACGAAGCAGCGTTTCAACTACATGATTCCAGGAACAAAGGGCGAGGCGCGCTTGAGACATTTGTGCACGTAAGCAACACGTTGAAAATATCCTATAATGTTGTACGAGTCAAAAGGTTTTCCTAAATAATATGAGTCCACACATGTGTTTGCAGAAAATGAGCAGGAGTTTGAGGAAGCTAGCCCAGAAGTTGAGCTACATGGACACTCCGTGGGAGCCGCCAGCAAACCCTCCGCGTTCCCAAAGCACAACTTCGACTTCTCTGAGGACACCTACAGGCTCTTTGGACCCCGTGACAGGGTCCACCTCCGGCACGCGTACACCACCACACCGCCCTGACAAGGCCCCAGTTGAGGTAGAGGACGACAAGGACGACGACTCAGAGTCGTCTGACGAGGACGAGGCACCGGGCTTCGGCATACCCCAGCACAGGCACCCTACGCAGCAGGGCCCTTTCCACCTCGGTCCTTTCCAGCAAGGCTTCTTCTAGCAGGGTCCTTTCCAGCAAGGCTTCTTCCAGCCAGACCCATATCCGCAGGCTCTATCCACCTCGGTCCTTTCTAGCAGGGCAACTTCCAGCACATACCTTTCCAGCAAAGCCCCTACCAGCCCAGCCCGTATCAGCCCAGCCCGTACTAGCACACCCCGTACCAGCACGCCCCGTCCCAGCCCAGCCTGTACCAGCACACCCCGGTGGACCCTTCCTAGCACCAGGAGATTGGCATGTCGCAGCTCTTTGATGCCCCGTTAGGAACCCAAGGAGACGAACAGGTAAAACTAAATAAGCAAATTTTCTTATTTGCCTAGCCCATGTTATGTAAGAATGCCACAATCTAACACCGATTTGTCTTTTATCTGAGCAAGGGTCGACCTATGTGCAGGGGACGAGTCATGCGCAGGGCCAAGGACAGTAGCACCATCATCGGGACCACACGGACGTTGGCTACACCCCCAACGTGGTGCCTACCAATCTAAAGAGACGGAGGCGGCCGATGGAGCCTTACACTCCTGGGACATAGAGTGCATGTAAGCATAGCAATTATATAAGGATAACATTTTAATGATCAAAAAAAATTATCTATGTGTTACTTACCAATATCATATATACTACAGGTTCACTTGGTTATTTTCATGGCAGGGTGAAGTTGGAGACCCTTTGTTGCACTCTATGCCATCATTTATGTATCCAAGTCGTTTGTCAAAGAACCTACTAAGTGTTGAACTTATGTGTCCTAGCAGTGTGTCGAAATAATTTACAACTACATATATTTGGAACTAATGGATTTGAGTTTGTAATGTGATGTTTTATGTGTTCCAGTGAACTTGTAATGTGCAACTTGTAATGTGTTTACATTCTACTTTTCAAGCTCACTGGAGCGTTCAACGACGTGTAACAGTGTTTTATGCCTGCCGCTCCCTGGCTGGGGGAGCAACAACTCTGCCGCTCCCTGCCTGGGGGCTGTGTTTCCTGCTGCTCCGTGCTTTGATCGGTAACCTCGACCACATGTACTTGTTTATAATACTAGGACATGTTGGAAAGTGACATGTTAGAAATAAAACACTTGCGCGATCGAGAGAAACAGTAGCCACATGGTACACACTTATTACAAGGTTTAACAGTTCTACTACCACTTGCTCCAACATGAACATAGTTCAAACTCAAATACTGATATTAACGAACTAAACAATGACATGTTGCAAACTAAACCTAGCATGCCTAATAATGGTACCACATATTGAACTAAGTTGAACTGAGTTGCGCCTTCCCAACAGTCACCCCCATTGACGGCGGCGGTGGCGGTGCTAGGCCCGTGCTTCTTATGGTATGGGCACTGGCAGTATGTATTATTGCATAGTGGTTCCTTTGCATCGTTAATGCTGTCGTCCTCCGACTTGTCCCTGTTATCACTTCCAGGGCCATACTCTAGATCAAAGATGTGTCCCAGTAGATATGTGATGTATTGTTGATGGGGATAGATAGGAGGAGGATCGACCCATCGAGTGAACCCACAGTTATCTGGGTAGCTTGAATCCTGAAAACGCATCTACCAATAAGTACTTCTACAAACCAAATGCAAATCTGAAAAAATAAGAGTTAAAAGGAAATACAAATCCTCGCGGACATTTGAAGAAACGACGGCCTCCACCGTCACAGTCGTTGTACATCTGCACGACGCAATCCTCACCATGGCGGCATTTTGGTCAATCTTCCGTGCGATTGTCGTATGATCTAAGAGGTCTCTCGCGGGTGAAGTCACTCTTGCTCTCCAAAGAAAATTGTTGTACAGGTTCCTCAAAAGAATAAGGACCCAGAGAACCCTCCCATACAATCGGAGGTCCCTTCCTCGCTCCCTTTTCTCTACCTCTGCTCGACGAACTTCCGCATGACATTTGAACTACAACTAAACAAGAAAATAACTTGTGTGATGGCCGGGAGGGGGGCGCGGCACCGAAACGACGAATGGCCAGAGCTCAAGAGGAGAAGAGAATAAAAGGCGCCCTGCCGCTCCCACTGCCACCTCAGCATCATTGCCGCTCCCCAACGTGGGGAGCGGCAAAGTTGAAATGCCGCTCCCTCGCGTGGAGAGCGGCCAAAAGTGTTAGATATAAAAAAAACTTTCGGTGCTAAAATTAAAAATAATTTTTAAAAAGTGTTAAAAATAAAAAAAATCCCCAGAACTACCGCACAACAAGGTGAAAAAAAAATCATCTGGACCTGTTTCACCTCGCACTTCATAGAATACGTGTAGCATCGATGGTAGTACTTATTATCTTTATTAGCTCGCTATAACCATGTGAAATGGCTAGAGTTAACCAGGTTTCTATGCATATACGCTAATATAATACGCTCTGCACATTTACAGTTGTGTTGCCAGTACTGATTTTGGTCATGTTCATCCGGCTTATAATCCGTCTTTTTCAGCTTGTTTTTTCAACCAGAACAGTATTTTTTCTCTCACCCCAAATCAGCCAACAGTGTTTTTCAGCCGGCTTATCAGCACAGCCGAACGGGGCCTTTTACGTGTCTTTGTTCCAGATAAAAAAAAGTATTTCTCCAGCAAAGATCAAGAGGAAAGGAAGGCTCCTGGAAGCAGTGACGGGGAGTGTTGCCCCAGTTGCTGCTCTGTCCTCTACTGTTCCAATTCCAATCAGTGTTGTGCATGGACGCACGCAGCGCAAGCAATGCAAGGGCAGCCGGTCCCCTCAACAGCTTTAAAAGTTGGGGTTCTCAACGGTCCCGCCCGGGATTGGGGCCACGGGGGCACACGGCACGGCACGTACGAAGCAGAAAATTCTGGGGCTTCCAGTTCCAGAGAGCTTTTTCTCGAAGCGGTAACGAGCCCGGTGACGCGCATGCAGTGTCTGGCTGACAAGAGCGATCAAGCTAGTCGAGCTACGCAGCTAGCCTAGAGCCTCTAGCTAGCCATGCATGACGTCGGTGCCGGCGTGCCGCCGCTTGATGCAAGGCTCTGGGCGAACGCGCGCATCTCGCCGAACCCGTACGTGTTGCCGTGTGTTGGCACCCGGCATGGCCATGGGGGCATTGTTGCATGCATGCACGCGCTCATTAAAAGAAGACCGCGAGGCATGCAGTCAAGTATTCATGCTAGCGCGATAGCGAGGCAGACTGGCAGAGGGCATGCACAGGACGCGATGCGCCGGCCCGGCACGAGCATATGCACGCACAGGACGCAGGCCCTTGGATGGACCGTGGACGAAGGGACTGGGAAGCAGGCACACGCAGCGTCACATGGCTGCTTCGCTTTTGCCGCGGGTGATGGATGGACCAGCAGCAGCAGCTCGTGAATGATCGATCGCTCGTCGATTCGGTTTCGGTTTTACTAGACGTGATCCGTCGCTTTCGCCGCTTCCCCGGCCTCAACAAACATGGACCTCTCGCTGTCTTGCTGTGTTTCCTTTCCTCATCGATCTCTGATCTGATGCGTTTATATATCGGAAACCTATATATGTGCCATTGCCAGCTTTGTACAATTGTTGGGCAGCCTAACATAGGTGTTAACAGTGTTGAACTGCATGTGTTACCGTTAGTCCCAAAGAATGAGATACTATGGGTCTGTTTGCCACATATTATGGACCTGCTTCCGAAGTAGTTCTAAGCTCTTCTATACCAACGCCCCTTGCCACTAAGACAGGCGAGGACAGAGAGGAAGAGCTAGCATTTCTGGCTTCTTCTAGCTTCATCTGCGTCTAGTGGGGGTCCATTGTGGCCATGGTCGGCTTTGCCCCTGCGGTACGTTCGCACAAGCACAACCATGGCAGGTGAGGCCAGCGCAAGGAGATGCCCGAAAGAGGAGAGGAGGAAAAAAAAGGAAAAAGAGGGAGAAAATGAAGAAGGGTATGATGCTCATTTCATTCTTTTCATCAACATGAAGAAGTTCTTTTTACTAAATGGTTCATCAAAACAGTTCCAGCTCTATCAGAAGAGCCGCTTCTCAAGCTAAAGCCAAAAAGGGCAATTCATTATTTGTGAAGCTGAGTTGTACCCGCTGTGAGGCACTGCTCTTGACTTCGAGTCTTCGAGATGCAGGACATGTGGTTGCGAGGTGCGGTTTGATCGAAGGAAGGAATGAATATAAGAGATGGATAGCCATTGAGGTCGTAGCTGATGACCAAAGCTAGGCTATAGTATGTATCTCGGTGGGGACCCAGCTAGGTATGGAGGCACACCATTATACGGGAAGCGCGGGATATCGGGTTGGTTTTGGGTCCCGGCATCGGAATAGTAGTATGGTCGTAATTTCGTTGGTAGATTGACAAGTCAGACGTACTACTATACCTCCGTTTTTTTTCATTATTCATTCATTTATATCATTAAATTTGATTTGATCGGGCTGGGACGCTGGGTATATTTGTTGAACAATGCAAAGTACTTTACTCACAGCTGGGAGGACACCATGCATGCTGAGTATATAAGACAACCCAGCTTCTCGCCCGGTCGATCGATCGATCTGACTCTCACCATGCATACATAACATAGATCTATCATGCCTGCCCAACTGCACGATGGATCGAACACCAAGCCTGCTTAACTAACTGGCAGCCCGAAACAACGTGCGCATCCTCGCAGGGCTATCGATCCGTATCCATCCATGGAGAACACGCCATGTGCATGCGGCATGCACACCCACACAAACCCACAGCCGCGCCGGCCCAGTGGTACTCCCCCAACCCCAACCCCAATAATTTGCTTGCTCACTGTACTATGGAAGAAAAAGACTTGTTATATCCCGCGACGGACGGCGCGCCGCCATGGATAGGCGAAGCCCGAAGCCATCCGCGCGGCCTGAGCGTGATATTTGCATGCATTACCCCGATCGAGCATGCTAAATCACTACGCAACGTGATGCCTCGCTAACAAAGCAACAGACCATCGAATTGTACGTGAAGGGAATTATGCATGTTTGAGTTTATTTCTCCGTACATTTCGTGCGTGATTTAGATAGGAGACACAAGAAACTATTTTATTTAGTTTTATACAAAATATACAGATCATACTTAATTTCAAATGTATGGATATATTTAAGTTGCAAATAGAGTAGTACTTCATAGTTTGAGTGAAAAACATGAACATCTTTTAAAGCACTCTATCTACTAGCAATAATTCATAAACCATATATAATACCTACTTTAGCCTTGCCGACAACACCACTTGCCACTTGGCATCATGTCACCCAAAACAACGCACTAAATTTGAGCAAGTGAACATTTTTTTTAAAAAAAAATAGGGCAAGAGCTTTGCCAAAATATATTAGTAGGAGAGAAAAAAAAAGTTATACAACATAGTTACAACACTGAAGCAGAAAAGACAATCAAGCAACCGGCCAAAGACAAACTACTATCAAGGAAAAAACTCGCCCCATAATAAAGGACTGAAAAATGAAGAAAAACCTTACAACTAAAACCAAAGTGAACGTTTTTTTATAGCAGTTGTGAAAACCGAATGACTTCTCATAATTAAAAGTTGAAAACTCAGCTCAGTCTATATATAGTTGAAGATTATAAAATATGATGGACTTCTAATTTTCTAAGAGAAATAAAGCTTGAAGAGCTTTAGCTATAGGCTGTTTGAGATGAGGTGAACCGAACAGAGCCATGACGGCAACATTCAGAGGCAATGTGTAGTACGAATGGAGGGACACTTGCTGAACGAGAAAAAGCAACTATGTTCATCTATCCTGCCAGCAGCAACCCAAGTGGCCCTGCGCCTCTCTTCGCGCGTATCACCATCGATCCTATCGGCTATCGTCCTGACATCAACTTGAATGTCCTTGTTGATAACAGATCCTCATGGAAGTGTGTAGTAGTCCAACATGTAGCCAAGCACTATATAGATACTCCTACCACAGTACCACTCACAGTTTCTTAACATGACTTGTTTCCATGCTTTACATGAGTTAATTCAATAATTTCAGTGTGGTTGGGGTGGGGGCGAGGGGCGAGCCAGTTCATTTTTTCCCCCATTTTGAGATTTCAATTTGGCCACCATCAACCTTGGCTTCAGCGATAAGATAGAGGCCTTGTTTAGATCCCAAATTTCCCCCCAAATTCCACTATGCAAAAAGAAGATTCCCCGTCACATCAAAATGCTGGCACATGCATGGAGTACTAAATGTAGATGAAATCAAAAACTAATTGCACAGTTTAGTTGTACTTTGTGAGACGAATCTTTTAAGCCTAATTAGTCAATGTTTGGCCAAAAATTCACAAATACAAACGAAATGCTACAGTGCAGAATCCGGCACTATGCAGATTTGGGTCATCCCAAATCAGGCCAACTAAACACGGCCAGAGATTCGTCAAACTGAAGCGGCTTGGGTTTGACATCATCATATATCATGGGACGAGGATAACTGTACTTTCTGAACATTTTTTTATTTGGCCTACACCATCAGCACTGTCATTGGCCCTGTTCGGCTGTGCTGATAAGCCGGCTGAAAAATACTGTTGGCTGATTTGTTGTGAGAGAAAAATACTATTCCGGCTGAAAAAACAAGCTGAAAAAGACGGATTATAAGCTGGATGAACAAAGCCATTATCTCCATTCATTCCAACCTGTAGGTCATTTCAATTTTATTCCAAGTGAGACTCTTTTAACTTTGATCAAATTTATAGAAAAAATACATCAATATTTATAGCAACAAATTAAATTAGTTTTGTTATTAGATCCACGATGAAATATGTCTTGATAATGCATTTCATTGTTTTTGTAGATGTAAGATGTTAATATACAGTACATTTTTTTGTGACAAAGCTTAGATATTTAAAGAAAGAATATGACTTTCTTCTGCTACGAGAGCAGAGCCGATTGCGTAACACTCCTCCCCCTAGTGTGCTATTCTAGCATGTCGTTGTAACTTTTGCTATTTCTCGATCATAATACAAAGATGTGTAAATTTTTTGCGTATTCGAGAAAAATAAAGAGCATGACTCCTTAGTACGTTTTGAATGGAGGCAATACTCGTACTTCTTAGCGAAGGCAGCTATAGACAGCACGGATGAAACTGTGGAAGTCTATTGTCAGGTGACACTCACATGATCCATGTACAACAATCCAAAGCAAAGCAGAAGCAGGCAAATGATTATGGGTATCGGTGTACGGGTACCAAGCAAGTCCCAAACAGTCAATGAACAGCCGAACAACGACCATCCATCCAACTTCTTTCCCCGGCTCGTCGTCGTTCCCGTGACGCAGTATGTCTATATATCCCCACGAGAGGCCCCTTTGCTTCAGAGAAAAGTAACAAGACTGCTGTGCTTGCGCAGCACCAGCACCAACTCGGTCGCTCTTCCCATCTCCCTCTCCAATGCCGTCTTTCATCGACGGCCCCACTTTCCGGGCGCTGCTCCGGCCGTCCACCAATGGGCGCCGGACGACCAAGATCTCCGACAGCGGCGGAGGCGGCAGCGGCGGCGGCGGCGGCATCTTCAAGATGTTCAAGCTCATGCCCATGCTCTCGTCCGGCTGCAAGATGGTGGCGCTGCTCGGCAAGCACAACAGCCGGGCGCTGCTGGCGGACCACGCCACGACGGTGACGTTGTTCGGGCACCGCCGGGGCCGCGTGAGCATGGCGATCCACGAGGACACGCGCGCGCCGCCGCTGTTCCTCATCGAGCTGCCCATGCTGACGAGCGCGCTGCACCGGGAGATCTCGTCGGGGACCGTCAAGCTGGCGCTCGAGAGCGACACCCGCAGCGCGCGCCGCCGGCTCGTGGAGGAGTACGTCTGGGCCGTCTACTGCAACGGCCGCAAGGCCGGGTACGCCATCCGGAGGAAGGAGGCCTCCGACGACGAGCGCCACGTGCTGCGCCTGCTGCGCGGCGTGTCCATGGGGGCCGGCGTGCTCCCCCCGGCGGCGGCAGGGGCCCCCGAGAAGGAGGGCGGCGGCGGCGCCGCCGTGCCCGCGGGGGCGGGGCCCGACGGGGAGCTCACGTACGTGCGCGCCCGCGTCGAGCGCGTCGTCGGCTCCAAGGACTCGGAGGCCTTCTACATGATCAACCCCGAGGAGGGTGGAAATGGCGGCGACAATAATAACGGTGGTGGAGGAGGCGGCGCGCCGGAGCTGAGCATTTTCCTAGTAAGGATGAAATGAGTAAACCATCATGCATATTACTACTGCTACAACATACATATATATAAATATATAATATATAATAGGGTACTACGTATATTGTTTTCACTTTGTAAATCTGAACATGCATATACACACACTCCTGTTGCACAGATGTGTTCTATGAAACTGTCAATAGATCGAGGGTGTGTATAGTTTGTAATCTAACTGATGTACATCTCCATGTTAGATAATCGATTTTGTGAATCCTGCTGGGATCAAATCCGGGGTGCATATTGTTATTATGGGAGTAATAAGAACATTATAATTTTTTACGATTTCCAATATTTCTCTTTGAAGGGCAGGCCTGGTGCAGTTGGTGAGTGCTAGCTCGCCGAGTCACCAGGTCCTGAGTTCGAAGCCGTCTTTCTGCGAGGGTAAGACTTTGCTTCGGTTATTCCCTTTCCCAGACCCCACTCGTGTGGGAGCCTCTGGCACTGGGTCTGCTCTTCCAATATTTCTCTTTCTTTTTAACAAAATGTGAATAAATAAGGACTTGTTTTTGGATGGATTAGAACTAACAGCTTGCCCTATTAACTCATATATGTGGACTAATGGACAAATTACTAGTGGATGATCAGTGGACTAACAATTTGGACACTTAAGAAGTTCTATGGATCCTAACATGACCTTTTCACAACCATAGTTGTTAATTTGGCTATATAATTGTGATTTGAAAGAAGTGTTAGGGTGTGCCTTGTCATGGATCATGTGTACGTTACGTACTACCATAGTAATTCTCTTTTAAGATGCATGTGGAATATGGTAGCTAGGCACCGTGGTCATAAGTTTGTAATAACTAATCAGCTAGGCAGCCTTTGGCACACTGAGGAGTACCTCTTTCCTTCACCTTTTAAGTTTGGCACAAAGGCTAGGCAGCCTTTGGCAAACAATTTCATACGAATACAAATAAAACATGTAAGATGCCTGGACGGACGGACGCCTCCACCGCTCATTCCTGCAGCACTTGCCCCCTCCCCATTCTTATCCCTCGCGTCCCGCCCCACACCGACGCCGCGGCCATCGTTGCTTCCCTAACCACCAGCGGCTCCTTCCACCACCCCCCGTGTCCACCTTGGCAGCTCCTTCCCCCACCCCGGCGTCCTCCTCCCCTACCCCGGCGTCCTCATTCCCCACCCCCGGCGTCCTCACCTACCGGGAGCGTTCAACGCCTATGGATCCGGTGGCCCTCTCCTAGTCTCCCCCACCCTGACGAGATCCAAGCAAGCCGCTGACCCTCCCCTACCCCGGCAGGCGGCGCCCTCCCTAAATCTAGCAGCGTCTCCTCTCTCTCGGCAGACGGCAGGCGTGCGAGCGTGCACCATCCAGCGAGCCTGCACCACATGAGTAATTCTTCATTTAATAGTAGTAGCATAACCTTTTGTTAATGTTTCGAAGCACTATTTGCTAGCTCTCTTTGGATAGTAATTCTTCATTTAATAGTAGTAGCGTAACCTTTTGTCAATGTTTCGAAGCACTATTTGCTAGCTCTCTTTGGATATAAAAAATAGATGAAAATTATACTTAAAAATCTTATGATTTCAAATCTAGTTTGCTTAAGGTTTAGCCCAAATATACGATGAAATCAGATGATTTTCAATCGGGATGATGACTTTGGTGATTGCCAGAACGAAGTCACTGTTGCAGGTGTCAATTTCATTGGTAGAGGTCAGTTTGTGGTCATTATCCGTAATACGAGGGGTGCTTCTCGACACTCCCACAAAGGACAGTAACTTCGGGTCATCAATCTCATTGTCAATGGTCGATGGAGAAGAAATCAAGCATACATGACGAATTAAGGGTGAGAGGTGATAAACCTACTTTGGCCTTGATGTTCTATAACGCTCTATTTTGCATCGAGAAAAGCTCCTAGGGAAGATGATGATGATGAAAGAATATAAATAGAATATTGTTTTTATTTCAGATTTTTTTAATTCATATAACATGGGGATATATTGTGCCAAGTTTTAATACAATTATCCTTCCTCTTCAGAAAAAAAAATATATAGTCAGAACGTTATCAGTGCTTGCCTGCTGGATTTGTGAATACCAAGAATTGTCAACGGCTTCCCTAAGTAGGCAAGCAAGTACCATGCATGCATCAACGGTTTACAGTTTCCAGAGCAGCTTCAGGTACTGTACGTTTACAAAAATGAAGGGTCTCATAAGAGGAAACAAAACAAATTGGGTGGGGACTGGGGACAGTCCTCATCATAACAGTGCTGTCGTGTGAAAAAACTTCTGAATCTGAAACAGATAGGTGTACTTGGAGTACAATCTCCCAATTAATCTGTATTACCATCCTTATTTTTATTTTTTTTAATAAAAGTAGGAGCTCTGCCGTTCAATTGAGTAAGGATAAATAAGTTTATGTACAGAAGGCACCCTTTGGCGCCAAACACTACGGTCCTAGGACCGGAACAGGATAGGCATGTTGCACTGCTAATGGTGTTTACCCATCAAAGGATACAGCCCTTCGTCTTTGCATGATATCCTCTTTTGTCGATGAGATCACCTGCTGGACCGTTTTGTGTTCGTTTTCGAAGACCCTTTTATTTCTCTTTTTCCACAGGTTCCACACAATGTAAATGAGGATTCCATTAAACCGCCTTCGATTCTGCTTTGGCACCTTATTTACTGCCTCCTCCTGCCATTTTGGCAATGCCTGTGGGGTCTTGTTGTGGGAGTTGGACACGTCCTTACTTTTCTTTGACCACCGGATAAAGAGTAAAGCAGGTTCTCCATGAATTCTTGCTCAAAATGGTCGGTCCATCGACAACCAGAGACGATTGAGAGGGAAAGATATATCCGCTTAAAAACTGCAAAACAAAAATCTCCGACACTTGTGAAGACTTCACTGTGGAACGATCAAACGAACTTTCGCGATCTACTGTATGTCTACTGCTAGGGATTAAGTGTGAGTGCGTGATGATGTCTGACGCTCTTGTTCAGCAGGTAGCCATCATCCTTTTATATACAGTTCTATATTTGGATTTTCTTTTGGAAGAAAATGGTGCCTATCATCCTAGAAGATGGCAGAATTCATATGATGAGCAGTGATGGATCTGCATCAACACAGCATGGCGGATACACGCCCCTTGGGCAGGATCTGGTCCTGGAAAATTAAGTTGATTCGTATTCAGTGGGGCTGCTTCGTCTCTCGATCAAGATGGGCAACCTATACCGCTATACGTAGGGTGTATAGTGTAGTCCAAGCTGGGCCACAATGATCTGTCCGGATCGATATGAATAATTTCTCTGAATTAATGCTTTGATTCTCATAATTTTTTTCTTTCTGCTATGATTTTTCATTAGACCTTCGCTCCCTTTTTCCTTTCGAAAAAAGAAGGGTGAACATACAAACAAGATGGATCATGGATGCTGAAGGGGCTTAGAGCTCAGAAAAGGACGTGTTATTCAGCAAACAAAATGAGCCGGGGAAGCACTCATTTGGCCCATCATGTGGCCCAAGCGCACCGCTGCTGTACGGGTCAGGCCCAAGAAGATAAAAGCAAGAGTGAATTAACTCGGAAGGTGTTTTTGTCTATATACTCCCTCCGTAAAAAAATGCAATTCTGGCTTCTCGAGAAGTCAATCTGTTTGAATTTTAACAAAATTATATAAAAAAATACTAACATTCCTGATACAAAATTAGTACCATTAGACTAGTCATAGAATATATTTTCATAATAAATTTATTTAGAGACATAAATATTAATACTATTTGCTATAAATTTTGTCAAACTTGAGCTACTTTGACCAACACGGATATCATAATTGCATTCTTTTCTGGACAGAGAGATTACTAGATATATGCCCGTACGTTGCACGAAGCTACGATTTTTTGTCCATGTCTACTGTAAATGATTTGATCATTTTTAGAAAATAATTAAAAAAATTGATGAAAAGATTTTACATTGGCCACCTAAACTATTTTCAAATGCACTTAGGCTTTTTGATAATATTCAAAATAATCGACGCCCATACCAATTCTTTTGTTCTAGAGCGAGTACGGACCTGACATCGAGCCTCTTCCGGTCCGCCCAAGCATACTTATATTTGAGACTTTGTAGTTAACAATTTTCAGGCTTTGCAGACTAATTTTTTAGCAGACTGTCTATGTTTTGTACATGCTCTTAAGCTTTCTGAGATTTATATTTCACACACAGTTACATGGTTACACTCTCTGGTCGAAAGGAACCTAACAAAATTTGAATTATAGTTTTTGGGTTTGAATTTGATTGTATATTGAATTTTATAAGTTTGAGTCTGTTTGGGAAAAGACAAGAAGCTAACAGAACACTTTGTATTCGCTTGAACTTATCAATCTGGCTTACCAGCCATGGTACATTATTTTTCTTTCGAAACAAATCAGCCAACAATGCTTTTCAACGAGGTGAACAGGGCCTAAATTTGAGATTAGCTTTTGCTATTATTTGCAGTTTATATTTCTTTGTACTTTTTCACCTAGAACCCTCCACTTTTTCCTATTGTTGCATCAACTCCTTTCTGAATTAGATCACGAACTCAGACTCCCCGCCGTGCCCCTGGATGACCGCGTCGCTCCCGCCCACTGCTTCCATGGCCACGGTGTCTTCTTTCTGAGACAACAACCGTCATCTCTATCGTCGCTCCGGTTTTTGGTGCTCCGTTGATGCATGCAGCAGCGTTGCAACCCTCCACCATGCACCAGGTGCCGTAATGGTAGCAGCAGGCCGCCGGCATAGCTGTCCATGATGGCACGCGCGGCGTAGACGTATAGGTGTCGATGATCGCGCGGGGGTGTGCACAGGTCGAGCGAGGCAACCTTCTTCCGTTTAGTTGCGGACTTTGCTTCTGTTTCCATCTCCGCATACGTTGGTGGATCGGCGATTATTACTCTCCCTGTTTCAAATTGCAAAACATTTTACTTTTTCTTGATATCCGTATCTTTCTTATGCACGTAGATATACACTATATTTAGATACATAGTAAAATCCATGTATCTAGAGACTGATCTAGAATAAAGGCTTAGGGCGGGGGCTGAGTATATGGCATGGTCTTCCATGCCGTCACTTAGCTAGAAGGGCTGCGTCTGCTGCGGACCATGCCTCCGGTGGACATTTTTGCCCTTGGTCTCATTTATTTACGCTCTCCCAGATCGACGAGGAATCGCACTAGCACCGTGAGCGCTACCCACACACCGCTGTTGGCCAGGCTTAATCTCAGGCGGCGCCACCGCCCACCTCCTGACGACCGTCGCTGCTACAATCGAGTAGATGCTTGGTCGAGCTACATTCATCCATCGTGCAAGGGAGGCAGCAGCACATGATAGTGGCACCGACGATGATGTAGAGTCAGAGGCACCTCTGTTCTTTATTTCCCCCAAAAAAAATATCAAAACAATGACAGCGGCATCGGTGAGAATGCAGAGTCATAGGAGTTCTTAGCATTGTTGCCAGTGCCTGCATCCTCCCAACGGTGGCAAAAGGGGAAAGCGGGGGTGGTGGCACAGAGGGGCGAATGAGAATGGGAGGCGGGAGCGAGACTGAGATGGAGAGCGATAATGCATAGTAGGGAGCTGCGGCAGGGGGCGACGCAGAGTGGCAAGCGAGGGTGGGAGCAGGAGTGGTGGCACGCAGTGGGGAGCCATGGCGGTGGCGCGTGCAGCGGAAGAGAGGAGGGTGAAGTTGTGAGGAGAGAAAGACGAGCACATGAATATTATTGTTTATTCACTAGCCTTTCACTAACTGTAGAAATAAATAATTTAATAGCTGAGATGTTTAGTCGCAAAAAGATATTTCGTAATCCTACTGAACAAATTTTAGTGGTGTCCTGAGACAAATTTGCTAGTTTTAAACATGTCGTGAATTACCCGAGGTTAAGGCCATGTTTAGATTCCAAATTTGGGAACCAAACTTTGCATAGTAAGTATCGCGTCACACTGTAGCAATTTTGTTTTTATTTGGTAATAATTGTCCAAATATTGATTAATTAGACTTAAAATATTCGTCTTGCAAAGTACAACAAAACTGTGCAATTAGTTTTTTTATTTCATCTATATTTAGTACTCCATATATGTGCCGGCATTTTGATGTGACGGGGAATAGGAATTCTACATAGGGCCTGTTTAGATCACAAATATTTCCCCAAATTCCACTATACAAAAAGAAGATTCCTCATCACATCAAAATGTCGACATATGCATGGAGTACTAAATGTAGATGAAATCAAAAATTAATTGCACAGTTTTGTTGTACTTTTCGAGACAAACATTTTAAACCTAATTAGTCAATGTTTGGACAATTTTTACCAAATAAAAACAAAATGCTACATTGCGTTACAGTAGTGACCAGTGAATCCGCCGCCACCAAATTAGGGCAACTAAACACGGCCATAGTGAATTTGGTGGCCAAATTCTGGTATCTAAACGAGGCCTAAGGCCTTGTTTAGATTCGAAAGTTTGTCTTCCAAATTCACTATGCATAATTCTTATTTCTCGTCACATCAAAATGCCGGCACATATATGGAGTACTAAATATAGATAAAATAAAAAACTAATTGCACAGTTTTGTTGTACTTTGCGAGACGAATATTTTAAGCCTAATTAATCAATATTTGGACAATTATTACCAAATAAAAACAAAATTGCTACAGTATAACATGACATTTACTATGCAGTAAAACAAAATTGCTGCAGTATAACGTGACATTTACTATGCAGATTTGGGCTCCAATGTAAACAAGGCCTAACTCTCTGTAAACTTGGGAGCATTGCTACGCCCACTCAGTTGTCTCCACCGATCTACGAGATCCCCCCAGAAACCCCAGTCCACCATCCTCTACCCACCCGATGGATCCGTCCGCCGCCGGCGCCGGCGCCTCGCGGCGGAAGGCGGAGCAGTGGTTGAACGTGGCTGAGAAGCTCCTGGTGGCGCGCGACCTTGAAGGGTGCAAGCAGTTCGCCTCGCAGGCCCTGGCCGCCGATCCCCACACCCCGGGCGCCGACGACCTCCACGCCGCCGCCGCCTCCCTCCTGGCAGCCCAGCGGCGCCGCCTCCCCAACGGTGAGCCTGATCCCTACGGCGTCCTTGGTCTGGATCCCGCAAACCCCGCATCACGCCGACCGGATGCCATCCACTCACAATACCGCCGCCTCTCTTTCCTCCTCAATCGCTCCCACCCCGACCGCCCCTCCTCGTTCGCCTTCGCCGAAGCCGCACGCCTCGTCGCTGATGCCTGGGCTTTCCTCTCTGATCCCGTTCATAAATCCGCCCTCGACGCGGACCTCGATGCCGCCGCCGCAGCTCGCGCGTACCAATCTCCTCCAAATCTACCGCAGCCGCACTCGCAGTCACCTCTGCCTGCACGGCTAACTCCGCCGGTGGCTGCTCCCTCTCCACGCCAGACTCCACTGCCTGCTGCTCCCTCCCCGCGGTCGACTCCACCGCTGGTTTCTCCCCCTCCGCGGGCAACATCGCCGCCGGTTGCTTCCCCTGCACGGCAAACTCAGCGGCCGGTTGCCCCCCAAACAAGGCCAACACCGCCGGCGGCTGCTTCTGCTCCACGGTCTACTCCACCACCACCGGTTGCTCCTCAAACACGGTCAACACCGCCGCCGGCTGCTCCCGCTCCACGGCCTACTCCACCACCACCTGTTGTTCCCCAAACACGGTCAAGTACGCTGCAGCCGACTACTCCCCAAACGCCGGTGGCTGCAACTGTCCCAGCAGTGAAGTCTGGTGCGGCACCTTCATCAACGTTCTGGACAGTGTGCTCTGCCTGCTGCCACATTCACCAGTTCGACTGCCAATATGAGACGTGCAAGTTGCTGTGTCCTAGCTGCCGCCAGCCATTTGTGGCAAAGGCAATGGCTGAGCCACCGCCTATTGTGCCGGGCACCGACATGTATTACTGCACTTGGGGGTTCTTCCCCGTTGGGTTCCCTGGGTGTCCTGGCTTTGAAAGAATGGTCAATGCACAGCCATCAGGACTAGATCAGTTGAATGCGCCATGGCTTGGAAGCACAGGTGGTGTGAAAGGTAATGCTCAGAATGGGGTGCCACCAGTTAGTGCCCCAGTAGTAGAGGTACCAACCGAGATTCTGATAGAGGTGCCGGCAGTGACACCGCCGGCGAAGCCGATGCGAGTGAAGGTGGGTGCGAAGAAGCGTGGTCGCCCCAAGGGTAGCAAGAACAAGAAGAAATTATGAATGCTAATGATGAACATGATGGTTATCATCATAGATCAGATGGATTAACTGAGATTTGCATTCAATCATACTTTCCATTGTAGTCAACTGAAGCACTCGTCAGCAGGTTGAAGTCTCACTTGCTGTTGCCAGGATCTCTAATGTGGAGCAAGCAATTTTATTGTTGAAAGACTTCTTTTTCAATGGAAGAATTCTTTCTTTTCCAGATTATTATGTTAATCTCCGGTTTGTCCCCACCGCCTTACTTGCCATTATGCTGTAGCTATTGTATTTGCATATTTGTCTAGTTTCACTGCTGCCCTGAAGACAGTTGTATTGATCTAAAATGATAAGGTGTCTAGATACTGTTTATTGTACATTTGAGTTTGGTGCTACTGTAAGATCTGCTCTGTGTAGGAATGCTGCAATAAATGGAATGATTTAAAGCTCTATTTTTAATGCGAATTCTGCTTATGACACTTTTCAGTACCAGAATTTTGCACTTTGGCTGTCCTTATCGCAATGTCGTGTGATCAAAATCTATTTTTTCCTTTTTTAAGTTTTGCATTTATTAATTTCACTCATCTTGATACTTGTTCTGCTCCTGTTTATTAGTTTACGTGTTCAAGAAAATCCTAGCGAACTGTTATAAAAGACTAAATGTGCACGCTCTTATCATGATTGTATCTTCTTTGTTGAAGCTTTTTTTTCCCTTTCTTTTTGCTTTGTAGATAGGCTGTTCTGAATCAAGTATGTCTGCAGATCATTCATGCATTCTTCTTTAATATTTAGTTTCATTGTTAAATTGTTTGTGCAAGGTTGGCCTTTCCATTTTGTTTGAATATAAGTCACTTTTCATTTCTATTCTGAGTTCTTGTGGATCATCTGGTGATACAAATTATTTAGAGATATGTGAGTGACATGATATGTGGAGGCTGGAGGCCTGTGTAGTATTCAGATTGTGAGTAGACATGATCTGCCTGCAATTACTTGGAGTGAAGTAATGATGTCGATTACTGTGTTTTTGTGGGTAAGAAATGTTGCCCAACTTTTGGTCCAAAGAATGAAGGAAATACTGCACCTGCATGCTCAAACATATAGCAGGTGCTGTATCTAATAGTCAGTCGATGGCGAGTTGGTGGGGAAGTAGCGAACGGAGTTGCAGATCTACAAGTACCCCTGTGCTATGGAAGATGAAGAACAATGAGCGAGGGTAAGTTCTAGCTGACGAATGCCCAATAGCTACTCGGATGCCATAGTTCTTGTATTTCCCCTTTGATAGTGGCTATAGTGCTTGTATTGAAGCGGTGCAGAAAGAGTCAGTCATTGCAGTTTTATGCCTTGGTTGAATTCACTGATTCTACTGTGACAAGTGTGTTGTCAGCAGTGTTCTCTTCCGTGTTTCAGTGCGGTCCATGATATTCCTGGGCCTGTTTGGAACGCTCAAAAATTTTCATGTTCCTGTGTTTTCTAAAATTGAACTGATTCCTGTAAAATTCTTGCGCGATTCCTGTGGAATTCCTGCGTTCCAAACAGGCCCAAGAAATAGTAAGGCGAACCATAGAATTGGTTGGCATGACTAGTGGATGTCAAATTACATTACACTAGCCACTGCTGCCCGCGCTTCGCTGCGGGTGATGTGCTCAGTATAGGAATCGGTATAAAAATGTCTAATATGTTTTCTCATCGTGTTTGTATAAAAGGTTGGTCTATTTTGTACATTAACTATTGGGAAAATATGGGAAGGAAAGGTAATATGACTTTTTTCATTAGAATGCTTGAAAGGAAAATAGAGGTCATTGCATGGTGCCTATTCTAGGCCATTAAAACAATGACATGTAGTTTAAAGAAGTACTTGATGGAGTTGAGCTTAACCAATCAACACACTTAGATTCAAAGCTCAACATTAGGTAGGATTTTTCGGGTGCATCTTCTGGTTGTGGAGCTTCTTAATAATCTTCTTGTCACGGTGCCTTCTCATTACTTGATTCTTTGGGTTTTATGGTGTCAATGCTCGGGTTATGCTTCTTTTGAGCAACAATCACAGTGCTCTTAGGATTCGGTTCCATTTCTCATACAGAGATTTGTATCCTTCTTTTCTACTCATCTTCGCCCTGTGTTTTCTTGAGTCAGATCCGGATCTACCCCACTTAGAAGATTTATCCTTAAATCTTCTATTAGCATGATCTGTATATTATTCACGTGTCTACTCCTTGTGGTCACCCGTTTTTATCTTCTCGGGGTGTGGTTTCTTGTTCGTACACCCTCTTTAGTTATTCTAGCTCATGCACGTAGTAGATTGCGAGCCAAACACATGGATTTGATTGCCACGGGTGGAATACAACGATGGAGAGAGGGAAAGAGATGCTAGGTACGGGTACATATCCCTCGGGAGTAGCTAATCTACGTCATCGAGGCAGAGAGCCTCATGACGGGGCTCCTTGGGTCCTTCAACGGTGGTGGAGCGGGGATCTCCTTCTTCTCTTGACGGTGGTTGGGTGAGTGGAAGGAGAGGTTCGGCGTCGGAGACCTCTGATGGTGGTGGTGCGGGTGGTACGGCAGGGTCCATCCTTCTTCGTTCTGGCGGGTGGACGGATTCTGTCCAAAATCGGGGGCTCCTGCCCATCGGCAGCGAGCATCCTTCGCTTGGGTCGGGTGACGAGGTAGGCGATCCGCAGTTGCTCGGTGTGTCGTTCTTCGGCAGTCCTCAGGGCTTCAGCGAGAGCGGTCTCGCGGCTTTCCGCGACGGTGACACGGGCCTATGTTTCGGCGTAGTGGACGTGGAGTCTCCGGGCATATACTTCGGCTTCCATGGTGCGGGTGATGCAGTTCCTCAGCTTGGTGGCTTGCTCATCATACTGCTTGTCGAGGGCGAGCAGGTACTCGGTCATCAGCTTTAGGGTGGGGCTTCCTCCTTGCGCTTGCAGGGCTTCTACACGGGCGTTCCAGCGTGGGGTGGTTCTTATCTGGCGGCGGAAAGAATCTCATCGGTGTATGGGAAATGGTCTCGTCATACAGCTGACATAGGTGTCGCAGGGCCTTGCGGGCGACAGCTTGATAGGTGTCGGTGAAGCGGAATCCGGTTGCTGTCATGCTCCAGTCGTCGGTGATGTCAGGGAAGTCTTCACACTTGGCGATGTAGACAGTGACCTCGCAGCGCTCAACATGCTGCTCGTAGTACTCTCGGCCTTCATACTCGGGGCGTTCTTTGATTCCGAGTCTCTGCATGGTGGCGTAGAGGAGCTTGGGAAACCATTGGTGTGGAGGCAGTAGCTGCAAGTCCAGACACCTTCGGCCATTTGGCTGGCTTGGTGGTGATGGCGGTGGAGGGCGAGAGAGGTCGTTGCTTTCACAAAAGGGGAGAGAGTGGAAAAGGCTAGTAGTGGGATGATTGGAGTGGGATGGTGGGAAAAGGTGGGGGTTTCACCTTTTATAGAGGGGCGAGGGTGAGGCTTCTGGTGTACGCTTTGACCGGTCTTGACCGGGGTCACAAGGTGTGGAGGAAGGGAAGAAGTGGAGGTAGGTTCCATTACACAGTGAGGTGCTGTAGATAGGTGTAGCCTTGACGACCGCGTGGTGGTGGTGTAGTCTTGATGGTCGTGCGATGGCGGTGTAGTTTTGACGACCGTGTGAATCCAGACAAGAGATGTCCTAATGGCTTTTTATCTCCTAGCTGAGATATTTGATGCACCATATTTTATTCTTGAGCTCTAGATTCTCAAAGATATTTTTGGCACCGACAATAATCACTCATACTTTTATTGTAATTCCCTAATTTCAACAATTTTCCTTAGGGCCTTTCATATGGCAAGGGGCGCGTTACCACAATGAGCAAGATTATCGATCCTATCAGCATAGGAATCTGGATGGCGAGGATGAAGTTGGTGAGGTCATCTTCCACGAAGCACATCTCGAATGCTTCAGATTTTGTCTTCTGGCACCGTGTTTTGTCTTCTTCTAGTGCCTTCAACATACGACAATTTCTTCTGGCTTCTTGTTTTAGCAGGGGTTTGGCATCGGGTTTAGGGGTTTAGGGGTGATTTGGCGGGTAATTAGGATGGAGGGAGTGTCGTTGGTGGGAAGGGGCAGTTGGAGGGGTGCTTTTATATGTGAAGAATGGTGGGGTCAGGGGATGGGGGTGTACAGCTGGGTGCACGCCATCATCGACGGTCCTTGTGGCACAGTGGCATTGTGGGGGACAGTGGGGACAACAGCAGGGTCAGTGTCGAGTGGAAGGGACAACACGCGCGACATCGTCGGTTGTGTGGTGGTGCGCAGTAGTGGATGCGGCAGCAACAACAGCAGCAACATCGTGGTAGTGGAGGGGGACAGCGACACAACATGGAGGAGACAACAACGGCAGAGAGCAGGCGTATAGCGACAGCGTGCGCTGCGTCTGCAGCATTTGTAGGCAAATCTTCAGGTGCACGGTGGGTTGATCTCCTTTTTTCTCCGTCTTTGGATGATCTTCTCAGCTAGGTCATGCTTCAGAGGTTGAGGAATCCATCTCTCACCACCGCATTTCATATCTGCCTGGTGTCGTCAAGTGGGATGGGCGGTGGCAAGGTGATATCTGAGGCAGTGGTTGCTAGGCACCTAAGGGGCCCCGCACTCTCCTTTAGTCACAGGCATGCACGGGCCTTTGGCTAGGCATTTAAGGGGCTATTCATTTCCCATCTTTCTATGCAGAGGAGGTAAGGCCAATTGTTGTCGGTCCCTCTTATGAGGGACCACCATTTTTGTGCGGTCCTGTCATTGTCGCTTAGAACACTAAAGTCGTGACCATGAACTATGCCTTTAGTGGCATGCGCAACATTGAGGTGACAACATGGTGATGGGGTCTTCTAGATGTCCATACACCATCTATTGACCTCCTATTATGTTGTTACATGTGTGTGTACTATATATGTTCATCTGTGAAGCATGTAGTGGGCAACATTAAGTAGACTTGACACCATTGTTGTACGGTCCCGTCATTGTAGCTCAGAACACTAAAGGCGTGACCATGAACTTTGCATCACAACTAGGCATGCTTGATGCTTCATGGGCACACCTTTTGTTGCGTAGCTGGCAAGGAGGTGACATGTGCGATAATGAGGTGAGAACATGGTGATGGTGGTCTTGTAGATGTCTATATACCATTTATTGGGCTCCTACTATGTTGTTGCATGGGTGTGTACTATATTCAGCTGTGAAGCACGTAGTGGAAAACATTAAGTAGATTCGAAGATGTACTCGTGTATATAACATGTTTAGTTTGGCAGCAATAGGTTAACAGTGATATGAGCGCTAAACCTCCACCTTCCATTCCAACGCATAGTCCACTCTTTTCTATAGTATGGGTTCGTAGATCTATGGTCTAAGGGGCCATAAGCACTTTCCCCTTTACCACTCCACTTCAACCTCCCTCACCTTCATAAGAGCGAACTACATTGCCTAGGTGTCGTCGACTAAATCGGTAGTAATCATGGGTGCCACTGCCACATGCTAAACAAAGCTACCGATTGACATATCCAAGGTGATTGGTGGTGAAGGGATAATTGCGGACAAGATACAAATGTATACTGGTCTTGGCATCGCAACTAACAATAACCAGCCTAATGATCAAGGTGGTATTTCTCATCTCCTAACTGGAGTGATTCCATTAATTGTGGATGACCTGACTACGCCATCCCTCAATACTATTTCAATAACTACAATAGATCTCTACCTCTCTCTTGAGAATAGATGTTGTCTTTATCCTATGTGGTCTTCCCTCTCATCCCATTCTACATAGAGTAGACTTTTAGAAAGATCACCACCAGGGATATGAGATCACCACCAATGGAACCCGCAAAGTGCACAATAGACATTTTGAGAGTAGGTTTTAATTCGCATGCGGCATGCTATGCACTCTGCGGTCTGCTGTGCATTTTGGGGGTTGCATGGATCGCATGGGTGGGCCCGTGTTAGCTACATTTAGTTGACACCCATGCTGCCCACAAAGTGCACAGCAGACCGCATGCAAACTAAAGTCGCGCGCATAGCCAGTGCCCACTCACCCGCGGTTCTTTTCCCGCACACTGGTGCTATCTCTTAGCACCACGCCGATGTATCCTCTTTAATGCCACCCACTGCACGCTGCACCACCGGCCCACGACGCCGCTCGTGCTGTCACCTCTATTGGCCTGATGTTGCTGCTGCTGTTGCCCATGAACCTGATTCCCTCCGCCCACGATGGTGCTCAGTGCCACCGATAATGGCGTGCACCCACCCCCTAAACCTCACCGCCGATCGCCTATAAAACGCCCTCCTGGCTCCCCTTTCACAACAAGACACTGCAGACTCAACACTCATCACCCGCATAAGCCCCTTTTTGAAATGCCAACTTGTTTCAACATTTCAAGAAAAGCCAAGCTGCAGACTATCAAAGAAAACATCAAGCAGGAGCCGGAGTAAATTGTCAGAGCAAGAAGTTGCCACCCTCAAGATGTGCTTAGATGAAGAAGAGTTTGCCATGGCCGTCTTTGCTATCCTAATCCCTACTCTAGTGGCAACAACCATATTGTATATCTTTATGATGTGCCCGCTACCCTACGAGAGGCCCTGAGATAGTTGCTCAAATAAAAAGAGTCCAAAGCGGCGCAAATCTATACCAACTATATTGTGATGCGAGGTCCTCTGTGATTGTTATTGTGGTTAAGTTTTTGTGTAGGCAGCGTAGTACCAATGCTAGGTAGCCATGTGAGTTCCTGTCAGTATTAACTAAATAAAGCTCAGGCAGACTGGACTTTAATATCTGAGCGCCAATATGGTGGCTGTAATATGTGATGTTATTTTTCGCTGACTGTCGTGGGGTATCATTATATGTGGAACCATTTCACGTGGTAGTACTTAGACATATATATGGCAGCGATAATGCACTTGTATGGCTATATGCCTCCTACCACCGTGTCCTCGCATGCTCGTCTCTGAAGTAACGCGTACAAAATTGTCACGCGTGTATTAGTTGAATTTAGCTGGTGTTCCTCTAAACAGGGTTCAGTCTAGTCACCACAAACTCATACACGTATTTATTCAAATTCATAGGGAATAGGGCCCGTACACAACTCTTGTAGGCGTATCTAACCTATCTAAAACTTCAACATCGGGCACTCCTTCGATGCAAGGGAAGGTTCCTATTTTTGGTACATGTTGCAGTGCATTTGTTCTAAGGCAACTGTTACGATATGTAGCGTTCATCTAAGGTCTTTGTTTCCCAAAACTTGGGATAGATACTATCACAACATTTTTTGCAGTGAACCTAGAAACATTTGACCTTCATCGATGGGGAGAGAGGGAGAGAGAGGGAGATGGTGGCGCGGGCAAGGGCGGCATGAAGAGGGCCGGCCTCCCACAAAGTCAAATATTACGATCTTGTACCATTAATTTAAGTTCTATGTAGTGCTGGCCCTAGGGGTAGGGCACGAGGTGTGACGGTCGAGGGCCCAGACAAGGGAGTGGCCCAAGCCGGGATATACAAACCCCTAGACCCTATAGTCCAATAGGCACTAGCAAACTAATGAGAAGAGAGGCACAGAACTGGCCAGGCGGCCTAAGAAGACAACATCGACCTTTCTTTCGTAGTTTCCCTTCCCACGGCCCTCGATAGAGAGGAGGCGAAGAGCCGCGCTATACACAACACATTTTGACCGTGAGCCCGTGACGTGCCAACGGACACACGCGGAGCTAGCGAGACGCACCACCACGAAGAGCTAGACTGCAAAAGAGCTTGACTGCCAGAGACACGGACATCCGCGCACAATGGCGGCGACGAGGCAGGGTTTCATGACAATCACATCCTGATTCTTGGCTTCTTGCGAACTGGGATTGTGGATTAGTTGTTAGGTCCAAAGTATTTTTCCTTTTTTATTTTTTAATCCAAATTTATTATTTGCATAGTATTCCAAACGTCTAGTACTTTGTATATATATAATCAAGTTTCTCTTCTAATTTAGGTGTTAGAATTTTAAAATGGTACCTACAAAACATTTGTCATGGATGAGAAAAGAGAATGAATATATTTTTTAAAATCTACATTGTTTCTCATTAATTATCAGCCATGGACAAATATATTGCTTGCATTAATCGGGCATATTAAATGTAAAATATACTATTGGATTTGCTTTCGCTTTGCAAGTAAAATTAGCACATGTATATTATAAGGTTGTATACATGGTCTACAGAGGCCGTCGCGATGATTTCGCCAGAGAGCGCTCAAAATCCTAGGACCGACACTGGTTCTTTTTTTCCCAATATTTGGGATATCCTATGAAAATATTTCTTGCAGTGAACCTAGGACAAATATAATAAGACTGATGTTAAATCTATTTTTTTAGCAACTGAAGGTAAATCTACTGGGAAATAGTGAATTTAACCATTACTCTGTAAAAAAGGGCCCAAAAGCACAGTGCAGCAGCCCACTCTATCCGTCGCTGCCTCCACAAGCCTACACGCGACCTCCGCTCCGTACCCGTCGCCGCCGCCGCCACGCCCGCCCGTCGGCTGCCCACGCCCGCGGCTGCGCCGCTGCGGCTGCCCGTCAGCTGCCCACCGCCCGCGTCTGTGGGAAAGCCGCCACGGCGCCGAAGGGGAAGCCCTTGCGCCAGCGCCATCTTGGCTGGCCCGGTACACCGCGAATACCCTACCTCCTCCACTCTGCCGGTGACGAGTCGTGCATGCTTCGCGTTCTGCCTCCTTCCTGTGTACGGTGAGCACTTTGAATCGTATTTCCTGTACCCCTAGCCTGCTGTGCATCTCAGGTGCTCGAATTAATGCCTAGCCCTTCATGTGCTGTGCGTTCCAGATGCTCAATACAATGCCAAAACAAGAAAAAAAAGGGCTGCTCACGCTGACCCCAATAGAATTGTGGTCACTACTTGCTTTATGCAACGGCAGAATGCTAGCAAAACTATTTTCTACAGATTGCCATGGAAAGTTCAACCTTTGTCAATGTGACCATTTATGTCCTATTAGTTTCCCCTTTGACGTTGTCCCTACCAATTTATTGTATGCCCTGACATGAAACAATTGCGTTGTCAAGCTTCATTGCGTTCTAACAAATATGATTCCGTACCAATTTCTACTAAGTGCTTATTGATCATCTCCAATTACCCTAGTTCGCTCGCAGCTGTGATTACTTGGCCGGGCTCAGAGAACAAGTTCCTAACAGTAAATGCAAGCAAAAAAAAAACCTTGCATACACCCTAGCCTGAACTGCATCTGAGGGAACCACAAACTTGTATTGATCTCAGCAAATTCCTGAGCAGGTTACAAACTTTGGTCAGATGCTGCGACCCTGACAATTTCCACTAAGTGGACTCTAGGCCAGCATCTAGACTTGGGAGCAAACGCCACTGTTCTTATATCAGCAAATGCGATGGACGAAAATTCCTTGAGTAACCCAACCAAGGTAAATTTGCCCCCCTTGTTTGTGCTTTTTACCTGTGTGTGTCTGAATGATTATATGTTTCTCAACGCCTGTTCAGCGCCCTACCTCTCTACCCCGAAGGCGATGCAGACACGACCGGCGGCGGTGGTTCCGCACGGAGGCGAGAACCAGCTGCTGTGGTTGCGTACTGAAGCTATGGTTGGCGGCGCCATGACACACGGAGGCAACGCTAATCAATGGCTGTTGTGCAGGGAGGCTCAACGGGGAAGCCCAGGCCCATGACCCCATCAGTACTCGCCACCCCCTGTAGGTGCTCATGTAAGTTGTTGGCTCCCCTTGCTCCGTATTTTACAAAAATGCTAGCGGAATAAACTGTTTACAACCCCCATATTAGTGGGTGTTGGGTGAATTTTGGTGCTGTGCATATTTCTATTTACCATTCAATAGGTGTTCTTGGTAGGGATTCAAATGGTAGAGCCAGACGCGATCACAATTACAGTCAACAAATAGATCGATTGGACTTAACACCACACACCTAATTCTCATTGGACATAACACAAGAATGGACAGTGGGTGGAACATACGAAGTACTATTCCTCACCCAAAAGGAAACTACGAGTCCAAGGGATGGTCCCTCTCAAAACAATCGTTCATTGCCCAGGTAGTCAAAAAAAACTTCTTGTTGTTCCCATGATGGTCAGCCGCTACGGCACCTGCCTCAACGCCGGTGGTGGTGCCAGCACCAGCAGTACCTGCCGCCGTCGCCATCAGCGGTGGTGCCGATAGCACTCTTGTTACTGCATGGCACATGAGGGGTGCGAGGAACGCAACACACCTTCGGCCGTAGTCTGCAGCAATTGCCTTAATGGTGGCTATGGTGAGGTGGATGCGAAGGTGTTCAGGGATGGCAGGACGCTGGATGGTTGGGAAGTTGAACTTGCGTGGTCTGGGGAGGCGCTCACCATAGAAGCAGAACATGGCGGCATCATAGGCCAGGGCCGCCTCAAGGGCATGCCCAAACCTACCGATCCACAGCCTCAATCGGGTGTGTGGGATGCGGATCTCCGTAGCCCACCTGCCCCAACTTCGCTTTCGCACGCCCGTCCAGCCCAGGGCCTTCCGTGGGGTACGGCGAGTGGACATTGTTGGCACCATAGCCAGACGCCTACCGCGGTGCCACTGTCCCCTCCCTGCTGATGCCACGGTGCTGTTTGGCGCGGCTGCTGTGGCCATAGCTCAGCACCTGCAGCGTACAAGAAACTTGAGCGGAGGGCAGAGGGGTGGTGCTGAGTGGAGACGAATGGGATAGAGAGGGTGTGTTTTTAAACGTGTGGCCAGAGACGATGCGCTGGTACCTGACCAGTCAATTAGTGAACTACGAAGGTAAAAATTGGAGGCGGCCATATTTCGATGCTTTGCAAGCACCGAGTCGAACCTGAACCTACCGGTGTGTTTGTGCTAGATTCTCTTCTCAGGTAGCAAATGCATACACGTACCAGTCCAGAATTCTATAGGCTGTTTTACTTGCTGCTCGAGCATAGTTTTCTGGTTCTTTTTCTTGTTCCCATGCTTGTTACCTGCCACCTCTTACGCCACAACACTTATTAGGACACAAGGTTAGTGCTTTATAGGCTGCTTTCCTTTAATCAGGCAAAGGATTTAGGTGTGGGTAGCCTGAGTGTGTTTTATTTTACGCCAAATTAGTTGTTCCGCTTTCCTGTATTTTTAAACACGCTCTTGGTACCAAAACTGCGCACCACAGTGCTGACACTCGTGCGCTGGAGGCCCGTAATAGGAAGTCTCAGTAGAAAGGCAATCTGCAGATGAGACACGACATCAACCGAGGAATCTATTTTATCATTACCTAGTATATATGTACAAATCGTAGGTTTGTAGGGCATATATTGGCACCTGCTTTTTCCTGAGAACCACCACTATTTCATGTGCATGGAATGAAAACTTGCACGTTAGCATAAGGGGAAATCCACGCAACAGCTACACACACCTATACAAACAAGAAGGTACACAACGAACCTTCTTTCTTTAGCTGTCTTTTAAACCTCCAACGTTACTGCCTCTCACGAACTGTCCCCTCAACTATAGCTAGATGCGGAGGGGAGGGAAGAGAGCCAGAGAGAGGAATTTCTAATTAGGGATGGGAACAGCGTAAACGAATGGGAGATGGTAAACAATCAAACACCTGGAACTGAAGATGCACTCTTCCCACGCTGCCTCTTCCTTGGACGGCTAGAGGAAGGTCGGTCCATGCGCCATCAATGTGTGACTGCACACATTCGTACCACAAAAATTACATGCTGAATCGACCTGGCCAGCCATGACCGCAACACGTGTGTGCACATGAATTGTTCCTGCTACGTGCGTATGCACATGCTAGCTAAGCAAACTCAAATGTGTATGCACATGCTAACTAAATGAGCTTAAGTGTAAAGATTTCCTAGCCGCTCACTACACCCATGATTAGCCATTAGTTCAATAAACCTTGTGTTACCATAGTTTGAAAGCACAGACCTACTATATCGTGCTTCCTATGCAGTATGTTCTGGTTAGGCCATTATTCGTTCCTAGAAAAGGGCACGACACTCGTACTGTGGCTTCAGTGTAACAAAGGCCAGGAACAGCAGCACAAGCTACTGCAGGGAGAGGACACTTGCAAGCAATGGGAAGAGACAATGAAGGGATGATATGAACTATAGGGAGGGCACTTGCAAGCAATGGGAGGAGGCGATGATGCACCAGGCAGCACACCACAGGCTTATATAGGCAAGAGGTGGAGGCTTGAAGGAGGCATGGGTGCTCGGGTGCAAGCACCCCATCAATGTAGTGGGGCCATCGTAGGAAACCCAAATGTAGATATATGTTCCTCGAAGAGGGAGATATTCTACACGCACAGGTAGCAAGGAAGTCACTTGTGCATGCATGAATATTTACCATATTGTCTTTAGCCACTTGTAAATTTTGAACCATATGCGACGAAAATTTACCACACCGGCTTTAGCTACCTGTGCACTCTGAACCAGAGGCGATGCAATTTACCATGTTGTCTTTAGCTACCTGTAAATCGTAAACCAGAGCTGATGAAAATTTACTACGTTGTCTGTAGCTTCGTGTACATTTTCAACCACAGGTGATGTAAATCCTTATTGATCAGTAAATTTTCTGCAGGTAAAGAGGTCCTTACTATGGTCCCACCTAGGATTGCTACTACGGTGCACATGTTCATGGTAAATCTCACAGGTGATGAAAATTTACTACGTTGTCCTTAGCTACGCGTATATTTTGAATCACATGTGATGTAAATCCTTGCTGACCAGTAAATTTTCTACAGGTAAAGAAGTCCTTTCTATGGTCCCACCTAGGCCCGCTACCACATAGGCGATGTCCATTCCTGTTAGCCAACAAATTTTGTGGCAAATAAAGACGTCCTTGGTGTGGCCTCACCTGAGGTTGCTTCCTTCAACGTAAAAACTGGGCAGCGGTAAAAGCTCCTCCATGTAAAAGTAAAAGGAAAAGGTACAATGATGTAAATATCCATGGTAACTCTCTGCATAGAAAGAACACCCACAGTATTGGACGCTGCTTGCATGCATGCTCAGCCAAATTTTTGGAGCATGCATGAAGGTACTATACGTGGGTCATGAAGGTGAGGTACTACTTCATCTGGGCCGTGTAATCTCTATCCAACGTACCACCTAAATGAAGCATACGTGGACACCTTGGGAGGCATGCCGTCTGATGAAAATTTACTACGTTGTCTGTAGCTTCGTGTACATTTTCAACCATAGGTGATGTAAATCCTTGCTGACCAGTAAATTTTCTGCATGTAAAGAGGTCATTTTTATGGTCCCACCTAGGATTGCTACTATGGTTCACATGTTCATGGTAAATCTCACAGGCGATGAAAATTTACTACGTTGTCCTTAGCTACACGTACATTTTAAACCACAGGTGATGTAAATCCTTACTGACCAGTAAATTTTCTGCATGTAAAGAGGTCATTTCTATGGTCCCACCTAGGATCGCTACTAAACAGGCGATGTCCATTCCTGCTAGCCAACAAATTTTGTGGCAAATAAAGACATCTTTGGTGTGGCCTCACCTGAGGTGGCTTCCTTCAATGTAAAAACTGGGCAGCGGTAAAAGTTTCTCTACGTAAAAGGAAAAGGCACAATGATGTAAACACTCATGGTAACTCTTTGCATGGAAAGAACACCTACAATATTGGACGCTGCTTGCATGCATGCTCAGCCAAATTTCTGGAGCATGCATGAAGGTACTATATGTGGGTCATGGAGGTGAGGTACTACTTCCTGGACCGTGTAATCTCTATCTAACGCACCACCTAAATGAAGCATACGTGGACACCCTGGGAGGCCGCCTAGACGGCGCGCCTTCATATTCTTAATGTGAATTGTTCAAAATGGGTGTGTGGATGCTCGTCGGAAGTAAAGCAAATGAACTGAGGAACATGTGAGGTTTTATTAGATGTGAAAGAGCTTAGGGCCTCTAGAGGTTGGGCCTCATGTTAGATTTTCTCCAATATTCCTCTGTATTGAGCCATTTTATCGGAATTTTCTAGGTTTTTAAGATGACCAATCCTTTTTCTAAAGGACTGCGTAGGAAATATTACTATAGATTTATGATCCTATAGAATTCCTTCATAAATCCTATGATGTCCAAAGCGCTGGAGGTAGTTGCCGGTGGCAGTCAGTGAATGCCATGAACCTATGGGGTGGAGACTGTCACGCGCCATAGTATGTTCCAAAGGGGGCTTGAATGTTTGAGTATTGCAGTAGCATCACACGGTGCATTTTCCTGGGCATTTGTCCATTGATCCTCGTAATAATGGTTTTTAAGTTCCCCTTTTACAGGAGGAATTGAGGATCTTGATTCCTCCAAATCCATGAGCTTAACAGGTTGTCTTTGAGGTCCTCTGTAAACCGTCACGGACTCACGGTAACTTGCATTCGTGGTGATAAACTTCATGCCGATTCAGCGGGTCAATTTGAGAAGCCAAAATTGCTCAGAATCGGGCACTTGTAAAACTGCTGCCGTGCTGCGACATGCTCAAAACCTCCCACCACCACCAGCGGTTCATGTCCGAGGATCAATGGCCGGGACCCTCAACGACGTGGGACGACGACTCGCTGATCGTCCTTGCGGACCCGACGTCGCCAGAGGCTGTGTTCTCCGACGACCGACGGACGCGATCGATGCCTGCAACGAACGACGACGTACTCCGTACTACTCGCGACCGCCCCTGCCTGTCGGCAAGCAATGCAATGACGCGATGCCTCCTCCGGAGAGGACCCCCTGCACTGCACGCCATTGACGGCAGCAGGATTGCAGCGCTGCTGCACACCCCCTGTTGGCTACACTGCGTGCCAGCCCAAGACGGAGCAAAAGGGATTGAAGGCCAGGCGTCCGTGTCCCCCTCACGTACGTGCACGATGTCAGCTTCCTGCTGGCTGCCCGGGTCAGTCTTGAGATGCGCGCTTGATGCCGCCCGACGATGACCCCAACAAGGCCTGAAGGCCCGGACCCCGGCAAGACCGCCGGAGACGTGAGAGGCCACACTGTGCACATCATGATGTGGTTGCACCGGCGACGGCGTGGGTACTAGCAACTTTTCACCTCGCTTTTGTTACTCGGCCGCTCGCTTTCTGTAAACCTAAAGTGGAGCGCTCGTTGTTACAGTGCGTCGTCGGGGCCATGGAGGACACGGTGAAGAGGAGTGGCCATCTCTTGTCGTCCACACCGCTACGCTTTTGTTCATCGTTTTGCCGGCCGGGGTGAAAAAAGCTGGGCCTCGACATTTTACTGGATCTTGGGAAGCAACGGCAAAAGCTCGATGAGTTTTGACCACTGTTGGCGATTTACGCCTAGCAGTGCTCTTGGACGGGGCCCGTTCTCGTGCACCAGTTGTAGTACTTCGCCTTCAGAACGCACGCAAGCCAACCCCAGAACAGGGCACATATGGGACAGCCGAAACAAACGAACTCATAGCTGTAGGTTCTGCCATTTAGCTCGAGAAATTCTTGACGCGGTGGCAAATGTTAAGTGCCCTGTGCCGTACAAATGGATGGACAGACGGAAAATCACAAAGAGACATCGTGCATGCAGAAAATGCCACTTGCATAGGACCGATCGGGCAGAAGGGTAAGTACACTGGTATGCTCCGAGAACCGACATTCGTATCAGATAGTTTAACACGATCGGTTAAAACCAAAAGGAACAACTGTCGCGGCGCAGCACCGTGTCAGCCGACGCTTTTTTTCACTGCCGGCAAACCACGCTTCAGATTCAGAGGCCCGTGAGGCGAAGCACCGATCACGGCGGAAACTCGGGCTGGTATATGGTGTTGATCACCCATTCACCCCCACACACGGCAGTTTACTACTCGCCTCGGCGACAGACGTGAAGCCGCTGCAGTCGCCGCTGCCGGCCGATCGCCTTTCGCCCCGCGAGAAAAGTCGTCAAACCGACGGAGACCGCACGCGCCTTTTCTCCTCCCGACCCGACCGCGCCGCGGACCGATGCGCCAACACAGCCGCTGCCGCTGCCGTGTGCCGGCGCCTGCGCCGCGGCTCGCAGTCGCAGCCAACGCCAAGCCGTGTCGGCAGCCGCGGCGGGCCTCCCTTATTTAACAGCTCGACCGACCGATCGGCAGTCCGGCACCCGGAAACGAAGAGCCAGACGTGTGAGCTAGTATCTTGTTGCCGTGTTCGCACGTACTCGAGCCATCGGCTTCCCACCTCTTTTCCTTTCAAAAGAACAAACCAGCTCAGGCTCAAGCAACACACTATGGTGCCTGTCGGGAGTGACCAAGCAGCGGAGGCGGCGATGGACGGGGAGTGCTCACCGCCGGCAGCGACGACGACGCGGAGCGGGACGAGCAGAAGCCACAGCGAGGCGGAGCGGAAGCGGCGGCAGCGCATCAACGCCCACCTCGCCACGCTCCGCACCCTCCTCCCTGCGGCGTCGCGGGTAAGACCGACGTCCTTGCTCTTCAGAGCTCACCGTGGCATGCAGCATGCGCGGATGCGCCGCGGGTAGCGAACACGGTTACGTACGTGTGCACGAATCATGCATGCAGATGGACAAGGCGGCGCTGCTGGGGGAGGTAGTCCGGTACGTGCGGGAGCTGCGGGGCGAGGCGGACGCTGCGGCGGCGGGCGCAGCCGTGGCCGTCCCCGGGGAAGGCGACGAGGTCGGCGTCGAGGAGGGCCAGCACTGCTTCTGCCACGCCGGGGAGAGGGCCGCCGCCAGCGCCAACACCAGGCGCGTCAGGGCGTGGGTGTGCTGCGCCGACCGCCCGGGGCTCATGTCCGAGCTGGGGCGCGCCGTGCGGTCAGTCAGCGCGAGGGCCGTGCGCGCCGAGATAGCCACCATCGGCGGGAGGACGCGGAGCGTCCTGGAGCTGGACGTTGGCGGGCAGCACGACGGCGAGGGCACGTCGACGTCGTCACGGCCGGCGCTGCAGGCGGCGCTCCGGGCCGTGCTGCTCAGCCGGGAGGAGATGCTCGGCGCCGAGTGCTACAAGAGGCAGCGCTTCTCGGCGCACCTCGCCAGGGTTTAGTAGGGCAGTGGCACTGTACAAGTGAGAGTGACTGATGGGAGACAGAAGGGAAAGGGAAGGGGTGTGTGGCATGTCTGGTACGGTGCTACTCGTACGTTGTTAGTTGGAACATGTAGAATATCAGAGTTTCCATTGCCGACTCTTCCGAACGAACAACACTGTCATCAAGCAAATTTGACGAGGCCGTATAATATTTGTATCTCACAGTTACAATGATACAACAAATGGTACACATGTTACAATAACAGGGTAACGCCAAATGTGGCGACAATTACATGCACTATGACTGATTCTGCAGCTTATTCGTATTTTCTCAATGGTTTCAACCGGAAAACAAAACACAAATAGTTGGATAAAATTCACTTTGCCCCCGGCAGTTCCACAGACTTTCACTCTGCTACCATATTGTTCATTGCGTTGCACCTCACTCCATTGTGGGTTTGTACTTCTACAGTGGAGAGTTCCTGTATCAAATAACTGCTATAACGCTGATGCACCTGCCCATGTATGCAATACGACAACACACAGTTGAAGCTCACATGCTAGCGGCATAGTGTCATGCGTGGCAATGGACGATGCCAACAGCCTTGCAACAGTTATTTGATACAGGGACTCGCTTCCGCAGAACATCAATGCCACAATGGAGCAAGGTGCAATGGAAATGAACAACGTAGTGGCAAAGCAAAACCATGCTGAACTGCAGGGGACAGAGTGAAATTTACCCAAGTAAACAAGGCCTTCATTGGTCAAGACCAGGTGGACCTATTCTTTATGGCATACTTGCTTCCACCTTCCAACCCTTCACGGTACAATAACGTCCATTTCTCAAATGTGCAATCAACAAAGTTGTAGTAGCCTCCATGAAGATTCAAAGTACCTTCATTCACCCTCTTCTCTATCCATGGGTATGTTAACAAGTTCAACAGAGAGCTATTTATTGATTCCTATAACAAAAAAGAAGAAATCGATACATGTCAGACAACATGACTATGACTACATAAACCTTGAACAAAAGAAACCAACATATTTGTCAAGATAAATTTGAATTGTATAACTACTATGAGACATCCAAATCTAATCCTAGTATTGATACAAACTACGAACAGGGAAGAACAATAAGATCAGCAGGCAAGATCTTGAGATGAATCGGAATTAGTAAAAGCCATGGAATTGATTGATCCTGTGCACTACATTGGCAATAATTTTTTTTTTAAACAAATTAAGGCTTGTGGATCACACATCTCCCAAGAATCACCTTCTCACAATGTTTGCACTGCATGTCAAAACTCAAATTTCCAGCTGCAGCTTTCGTGCTTAACCTTGCGCTCTTCCCAATTGAAACCCAGTTTTTAATGAAGCCTCTGTGTCAATAAAATAAATAAAAGAAGAAATTCAGAGACTAGTCTAAACAGACACCAAAAGAACATGTAATGAAGAAATGGCTATATGTAACTTTTACCCGGAGGTCGAATCATCTTTCATGCTCATTAGTGCCTGGATGCCCCCACACCTACTGTGGCCTACCACCAGTACATTTTCTACCTGAGCAAATGAAGGTAAATGTGTCAGTCTCAAGAATGGTTTTATGTTCCTTCAGCAAAAAGGGAGAAATAGGAGAAAAGAGACAAACCATTAATGAAACACACAATAAACTCATACCTGGAGTGTATTGACAGCAAACTCTAGTGCTGCACTAGTCTCTGACCCCCCATGCTGGTATTGCAACATTTTGTTTACTGTCAGTACTTCTACAAAGGAATTGCATTGCTTTAAGCGTTCAATCACAACGTAAAGATGCGCAAAATTGATAATACCTCATATGGTGGTACCAAATTTGCCACATTACGCACTGTAAATGCTTCCCCAGGCTGAAACCCCAAAACAGCGGTAGGGCAGACCCTGGAGTCAGCACAAGCAACCACCATGAACTGCACACAAGAACACAAAACCAAAAGTAATCCCATAAGCCCCGTAATGCCAATATTAAAATGATTTGCTATCAAAGTCATTATCATGTACCTTTGGTGTTTGCTGCTGAGCAAGACTTTGGTAATTTGAAAAAATTTTCCCTGTCCATAGTTCCAGATATAGCAATGTCAACAAATAAAAAAACGACAGTGAAATATTAAGGTGATTGATATGTTTTGTACTTCATGATCCACTTACACATAATTTCTGTGTTTGAAGTCCATGAATCTCGCTTTCAAATCCACGAATGGATCGTGTTCTGCACCTACCTCGTCCATTGTATCATGTTGAAAATCCAGAAGTTGTCGGGTCAAGCCAGTGTGATCTCTGGAGGCCATTGTGACAGATAATAACTCTCTCCTGTAGAAGAAAATCTTATTAAATAATTTCATGCCCAAATATATTAAGAACTGGGTGAACTGGAGGCCAGGGTGATCTATGGAGGATCACAGCGATGTTTTTCTGGCAGTAAGTTTATTCAGCATACAAGAAAATGGAAAATCGTGACTGGCAAAATCCATGTAAGTTTATCTAATATCTGGAGATCACAACACTATACAAATATGACTTTGACAAAAGGTAATTGATGGTCTACAGACAGTGGGTGTAAATTGGATGTGAAACCCCCAAAAAATGTTAGCATTTCTGCTTGAATGTCACCGACTGTTGTTCTAATTCACCATTCACCAACTATCTCAGGACACCCGCAGAAAACCACTAACTAGCTGATAATATTAAACATATAGTTATGTGACAGAGATGTTTTATGATAGGCTTAAATTGGAACCGATCGTGAGTACAGTATTAACAACAACAAAAATCAAGTCCAGCTGTACCAAGCACCAACTTAACAAGCACTTACAATATGTGTCAATCCCATAGTTCTCATGGCGTCGCCTAGGCGTCCAGGCGCTCCCCCATCGCCTTGCAGAATGGGCGCCTAGGCGGGCAAGGCGGGCGCCTAGGCGTCCAGGCGCTCCCCCATCGCCGTGCCTCGCCTTTACGCCGTAAGAACTATGGTCAATCCACACAGGGGAAAACAAATATATCCATCTACCATTAGCGTTTCCATCCGACAACAGTGTACTACAGGCTACTGCAAATTCAAATCCAAATCCAAATCCAAATCGTAAGAAAGTGGAACGTTGATCTAAATTACAGAACCAACTAGTTGACTAAGCTAAACGCACCCCAGACATACAATTTCCTAATTCGGATCTCATTTCTTGCGCAGCACAATTCACCAAGCTAAGCTACAGACTACAGTCACCGAGGAGGCTAGCTTAGCCCATAGAAACGTACATCAAGCAAACCGACCAAGCTAGAAGCTACAGGCAGTTGGAGTTCCACCCAAAAGTTCAGATAACAGTTTAGATAAGGATTCAGGGGAGGTTGCGCCGAAGACGATTGAAGGAATGGAAGTATGGAGACGGACGGTTGCGTGGCCTGATCGCTCATCCAAACTTAAAAAGCTGCAGAAACTATATACGGGATCGACTTGACTCACCGGTTAGATCCTCCCAGCCGCAGAGCAGCACCGCGCTGCGTCCTCGAATCACCGATCTGCGGCACCCCACCAGAAAACCCAGAGATCAACAAAGAGGAATCCCAGCGAATCGGAAACCCCAAGAAATGGGGGAAGGCGAGCGGGGAGCAGCTCACCATCACCGCGCCGTGGCCCCGGCCGGAGTCGGCGGCGGCTGGCTCGGCGGCGGGGCGGAGACATAGGGAGGCGGAGCGGTGGAGGACGCCGCTAGCCATGTGAGCACGGGGGTGGGCGTCGTGGTGTCCGGGTCTGTGGCATTCGAGGACGGGGGAGCTGGGCGCGGCAATGGCCGCTGCCCGGGGGTTTTTAGTGGGGAGGTGGGGAGCGGACAGACAGACAGGAAGGCGGAGGAGACGACGGCGATGAGGGCGGAGGAAACGAGGTCGAGGCGGTGGTTTTTTTTAACTAATTATTAATTATTTTCGGGAAAGTAATTAATTAACGTGATTGAACTGTCCAATTGTCTGGGGGCTGAAATGTCAATGGTTCAGTGTGGGCCCTAGGAGCGACCGACGGACCGCGCGGGACGTGCGGATGGCGTTTCCGCCGTCGGATTGGAGGTGTGGTGAAGGATCCTGACCGTCGAATTCCCTAGTTATTGGAGCGGTTGCGGTGGGACCACAGGACCTTAATTGGGCCCGCAATAATCAATGGTCTTGTGCTAGCGTGGCAAGTGGCGACCCATCACGGTAGAGTGATACGATTTGCCATTTGCTTGTGCCCATACCCATAGGCATGTGTCATTTTACGTATTGATTAGAAGAAGAGTGCGGGCACCATGAGTCCATGACCCGCCATTGAACAATGCGCATGTCGACGATGCTCTTGCACGCGAAAACGAAGACGATCGCAGTGGCGAGAAAGAAAAAACAAGAAACAAGGGTATTTATTCATTTGTGTTTGGGAAAAAAAAAACACGGGGTATTCGCACGAGCAGAAGTGTTCGAATGCAAGCTTTTACTATCTACTATCCATGCTCACCGATGCTCTCGACGGCGAGGCAACCGATGCTCTCGACGGCGAGGCAGCCGCCGCTCATCGGTGTACTCCGGCCTGTGGGGCGGCGGGAGAAGCTCATCCTCCCGAGTGGCCGCCGCGTGCTCCTCGCTGCCGCCGTCTGAGGACGGGTACAGCCGCCGCCGCGCCGCGGAAGCCGAGGACGCGCGCGTGGAAGCAGCAGCGGCGAGCCGAAGCAGTGCCGTGCGCGGCATGACCTGGAAATGAAAAAAGCACAGGCGACGACTGTGGTGGATTCTGAACGCGCACGCGTGCTCCCCTCCCAACTTCCATGCCAGCGCCGCTTGCGATTGGCTCTATAGAGAAGAGAAGACAACCGCTCCGGATATGACACGGGCAATGAGTGGCATGCCTATCTTCATCACCTGCTGTACAGAACACACATCGACTCCGGCACGGAACTCAGCCCGAAAACAGGGGCCACACAAAAAAGCGAGCAGAAAGACGTCCGCGTCCGCGGCAACCTTGACGTGCGGACGCATGCACGCTCGGGCGGGCTTTATCCCCGGTTGGCCGGTTCGGCGGTTCCCTGCAGGCTGCGGCAAAATTCGGTAGGGGTCGTCGGCGTCCACTTGATCTGGACCCCTACGGAAGTACAGATGGCCCGGGGGCGGTTCTGCGGCTGAGGATCTGGCCACATGACTGCGAGAGCGGGGATCCAGAGTCCGGACGACGGGACGAAGCTGCCAGAGCAGATGAACCGGCCAGGTTTTCCTGATTCTCATCATAATAAAAAACATGAGCTGGCCACGTTTTACTGGTCGCGCGCCCCAGAAACTGGGAGGCCACCCACGCGTCCAACGGAAGCTCCAGTAGGTCCAGCCGTGGACCGTGGTAGTGTGCTACTGCGGGGCTGTGGCAGCAGCTCGGTCTGGTGCTGGGCCTACCGCGAAACATAGTGTGCCATTTGTGTTTGGAAAGTGACTCGGCCTGGTCCAATAGGAGGAAGCTCTACGTGCGGGGTTGCCACTGGGTTTAGCTGCGGTGTGGACCGTGGACGTTTCAGATGGCCCAGCATAACGTCCGCCACCTGAGGGATTCGTAAATGGGCTTTTTGCTTCGTGCTTTGCAGGTTAGTTTTTTCTTTTTTTACGTTGTATCCCGTTAGTCTTGCAATGCTTAAGACCTTGTCCATAACGAAAACAAGTTCTCGCTCTCTCCCGAACTAAATCAACTAACTTTCAAAGTTATCTTAAGTTAAATTATTTTAAGTTTGACTAAATTCATAAAAAAAACAACATAAAAAATTATGACACTAAATTTGTATCACAGGATACATCATAAAATATTTTTCTATAAAATATATTTATCAGTGCCCTAAATAGTTTTGTAAATCTTTTCATAAGAATCGTTTTCTATATCTTTCCATTCTCAATAACCTTTCTATATCTTGTGTGCACTCTAGAGAATCATTCTCGTTTTCTATCTTTGGCTAGCGAGAAATCCGGAATAGAATTTGGATAACCAAATAAAGAAGCCGTTGGAGAATATTTTTATATCATCAAAATCTCTATTCCTAGTAATTAGAAAGTATATGGAGAGTCTCTTTGAAGTTGTTCTTAGTACCATGATAAGGCAAAGTCAGGCCTAGGTGGGCCACTCATTTTTTGTAGTTCAAAAAATAATTAATTGGCTGGCCCAGGCCGGCAGAATTTTTTTTTAGGAATTCTGGCAGAAAATTTCAGAAGCATGCTTCTCACTGACCAAGTCTGTCAAGTTACGTGTATGGACCGCGCCAGGCTGGGCCTATATTGCTAAGGTTTATGGACCTCCCATCATATTCCTGTATTCTTTGCTCTCTTGATAGTGAAACTCTAGAGCATCTTTTCACTCGCTACCCTTTTTCTAAGCAATGTTTGGGTGTTATTGCCCTGCAAGTTCCATGAACCGGTTCTTCAGCCTAGCTTTAGAAATCAAAATCTCAGAAACATTTTTCATGGAAGTCATTGTTCTCATGGCATGAGTATCGATCTGGACAACAAGCAAGAGCGAGTTTCATCTTCATCTTCAAACAACCTGTTACTGTCGAGGGATGTAAAAATACCTTCAAGCATGAGATGTGCATTTTAAAAAGGTTTTGTTTAGAGAACTCAGCTCATTGGTTACGCTACTGGGTTCAGCTATGGCGTGAGGACATGAGAGATTGCATCTTCAAGTCTGCCGAGGAGCCCTGGAAAGTGCCCGTGTAATTCGCCCATGACAATATAGTTAGCGGATTCCAATGAAACTCTACGACGTATTCTACAGTAACTCATAGCACCACAGGAATTGAGAACGGCAGAAAAAGGAGAGAAACCAATGCATGCAAAGTATGAATGGCAGTGTGTCTGGCCTTAGTTCCCGAGTTGGCGCCCCGATTCGGCGTCTACTGCTACAGTGTTTTATCCAAAAAAATTGATTAATTAGACTCAAAATGTTCGTCTCGCAAAGTACAACAAAACTGTGCAATTAGTTTTTGATTTCATCTACATTTAATACTCCATGCATTTGCCGGCATTTTGATGTGATGGAGAATCTCCTTTTTGCATAGTGGAATTTGAACACCTGAATTAGGAACTAAACAAGGCCTATGTATAGCAGGGTTGGAATTGGAGTGGACACAAATTAAGGGCCTGTTTGGTTAGAGGTGTTAAAGTTTAACAGACATTGTAGCACTTTCGTCTTATTTGACAAAAAGTTTCCAATTTTATACTAATTAGGCTTAATAGATTCGTCTCGTAAATTACTCCAAATCTATGCCGACATGCATGCAATTAGTCTACATTTAATACTCTATGCATTTGCCACAACATTAATGTGATGAGAGTTAAACTAAATGATTCAGAAACCAAATAGGGCCTAGGAGGCAAGCCATGTACTGTACCTAGCGAGCTGGCCCACCAGCTCCGAAAGCTCAGTCTCAAGCTTTAGCTTTCCCCAGAGATGCCAGATAAGTACAACCAGGGCCCGGCCGGCCAAAGCACCGAGCAAAGCCAACCACACGCGAAAGGAAAGACCATACGACCACGGAGCGGAGCTATAGCCTGCATGGCTGCACCGGCGCTGCGCACGCAACAAAAGCCGAGCGCATGCAACCTTCTGTGCGGCGCCTCTGGTTCTCCTCCAGACACCGGCGGCCGGCGCCGATCGAGTGAAAACAAAGAAACCATCATCCACCGCATCTCTCCAATCTTAAGGCGCGCAAGCTTCCTTGTCGCTTGTCCGTGGTGATTCTTTTCTGTCCGTCGTGATTCTTTTCTTTTCAGGCCAATCAAGATAAAGCTAGCGCAGCCTTTTAAGTTTTCAGTTTTCACCGGCGGAGCTAGCTAGGACCGACCACAACCTACATGAGTTTGCATAGGAGCACTGGAGCACAGCGCTGGTTTTGATTTTTTTAGATTCATAATTTTTTTTATACGTAGACATTATATCTAATTACATAAAACAACTATATATTAGAAAAACCAAAACAACTTATTCGCGCGGCTATAGAAGATAGCTATAGCGTGCCCTCGCGAATTACATATCATGACCGCTTATATCTTAACCAATTCTAGGGACAGAGACTAAAATTAATCACAGTAACAACCACGGTCTTCTGAGACCCTTGCCACATACTCTAAGATTCCCTAGTATCATGGCGCGAGCCGCACGGTTGCTCAAACCATCGCCTCCCCGGCTCTAGCGACCATGTGGCTCCAGGAACCATTTTTCTCTATCCTGACAAAATGAACGTGAAGCCAGAAGATGTCACCATTCGTAGCTTCTCTGGTACTGTAGCGCGAAGCCAAAGCCCCAAGGAGTCCACCCAAACGGAGTAAAATAGAGATGTTATTATTACTAATTAAAGACTATACATTAATACTTATGACACATGCCAGGAAAGTTATAACCATTCCGCCCTTAAGTGATGCTTAGCGCCTTCAGGAGAATACTCATCGTATGGTATGGGTACTCGTCTAAAAAATAACATAAAGTAACTACTAAAGTCATATTTGGTTCTAAATGGATTTTAAGAATCTAATGTGTTTTATTAGATTTTGTGTCTGTACTTTGTATATCAGTGTCTGTTAGAATCTAGCCTGTTTGGATGAGATGCTAAGAGCATCTCCAACAGCTTACTGATACTTCATCCTCAATAGAATAATATTGGTGATCACCAATATTGTTTTTTAAATTATTGAGGAAGATGCTCCAACAGATCACCAATAATCTCCCCCAATATATGGGGCCCACCGCCCTCCACCTTGGGTCCACGATGACCATGGCCGTCGGAGCAAAGCTTTTTGTGAATACGTTTTCCACTGGCCACCAAGTCATCTCCGACGAGCATCGAAGGAGAGAGAAGTGATAGTTGGAGGTGGGGCCCGACTATTAGGGGAGATACAACTTCCTATTTATTTGAGAGGAGATGTGAGAGATATTGGTGATCACCATAAAAAGGAGAGGAAAAGGGGAGTTGTTGGAACATCAAATTTGGTTTATCTCCCCCAACATGACAGATTTATAGGGATAGGGGATGAGAAAGGGGAGCTGTTAGAGATGCCCTAAGATGTTGAGTTTTTTTCTATCCAGATTCTTAAAACCTCTTAGGATCTAAATGGGACTTAAATCTTCAACCAAAGTCTAACCTATGCAAAAGCACGGATCGGTGGATTAAGTAGAAACTAATTTTATCTTACCATTATAACCCGAGATTTTGTTCTTCCCGAAACATTTTCTATATATTAGAATTTTTTTAAGATAACGAGGCCATGATGTTAGGTTCCGTTTGCCCGAGCTCTTTTGGGCTCTGGCTCCACAATGTAGCGCGGAGGAGCCATAAATCGTGGGTACTCACGGTTCCAAGTTCATTTTCGTGAGAAGAATTATACCTGCAAACGGGGCGGTTCGGAGCGCTCCTAATCCTGACCCCATGCCCCATTAGCCGCAAAATAGGTTCAAGGGTCAAACCTATCTGAGCCCACGACTGCCCTGCACGATCTGCGGTTAGCCAGGGGTCAAACCGTACGCGTCGCGGCAGCTTAGGTATGTGTACGCATCGTTGTTGCTCACGTACGCCTCTCCCATTGTCGTCTCGAGGGCCAAGGCATGCCGCGGCACCGTGGAAGGCGGGCGGCAGCAAGAAGTAGCTCAACTTCTTCCAGCGCGCGGGTGAAAGGTCTTGATAACTAGAGGAGGGGTGAATAGTGTCACACCCGGTTTTAAGGACAAAACCAGACATACACCATATGTGAAATAAAGAAGTCAAATCTCACATATAGCCGCAGATAAATGTAATATCAAGAGACAAATACTTAATATACATAACTCAATAGTATAAAATATACCTTAGAGAGCAACACAACGGAAAGACAACTCCAAACACCGGGTGTAGACTTCACTCCAGGAACAAACTAACTGGTTGATCACAAGCCTATTAACTCCAGAGACTATCCTAGGATGTGGAAATAGCAAGAGTGAGTCTATGTCGAACTCAGCAAATATTATATCATAGGGTTCATGAGGCTCAAAAGCCGACACTGGTTTACTGCGATTAACTTTTATTGGGTCATCTTTTAGCAATTGAGTAGCAACAAGTTTACCATAAGCCTAAATAACCTCATGATCACGTAAACGAGATTAATGTATAGCAAGAAACAATAATCATTAGTGAGCATCAATATCATCAGTATTAACATTATCATTAGTGTTCATCATTTATTATGTAAGGGTCCAAGATCACTCGTGACCATGAGCACGACTGTTATAACAGTTTTACACTCTGCAGAGGTTGTACACTTTCACTGTGAGTCGTGATTACTCATATGCCCGGGGCGGCCAATCCCCAAAACACTCCCAAGGTGAGCAGGCAGGGTTCACTATGAAGCCTTTCAAAGGTTCGTCTAACAAGTTAGGGCCGCTATGTTTCATCAGTCAGTCTGTGTGATACAACCACACAGGGATCCACAGTCTGCTTTTCCCCCATTTACGCCACAAGGGTAACCTCTAACAAGTTAGAAAAAGGTCCTCATACTGAGCTAAAGCCAGAGCCATATAGCCCTCACAGTTGTACTGTAAGTCCCGGATGTTCGCTTACAGATGAGTCCTTATGAAGAGAAACTAGAGCACCATAAAACAACCAAATATGCTCTAGCCCTCTTAAGCCATGTTTTTATAAAGCATCTTTTAAACGTTTATTGCATATACCCTTAGTCAAGTTACAGATCATGGTTATTTATCTTTAGCACTAGTATAAATACTACCCAATACAATATCTCACGGTTTCAAGGTGTAAGATACAAAAGCTAGGATATCCTTAGTGGTAACAAGGTAGACACATGCATATGAATTGAGTATATTAAAGGTGAATAGGAAACAAGAATAATCCCATGCTATACTTGCCTTAACTTGCTTTTCCCCCAAAACAATACGCTCAAAAGCCTTTAGTATCCAACTTCCAATCCTCTACTTTCAATTCTCAGCTTCTAGTCTTCAGAGAACAGCTTCTTAATCACCACATAAACCTCACCTACTGGACTTGATCAATAAATCACCACACACGCATCGAGCAATCATACATGAAGCAATCAATAAATAATAACTAGAACAGTACACCAAACAAGTGAAACAACAAGTAAAAAGGTTTTAAAGATGTTCTATACGCTCCTACGAACACACAGACGCGGAAAAGCACGCTAATCGGAGCTGCGGTGCAAAAGAAACGACTAGCGGGAGATTCGCTTTATATGGTACAAAGAAAACTATAGGCTTTTGATCTTAACTAGGCAAAACAGTGTAAATATCATTAATCATGTTAGTCATATTATATTGTAGTTGAAAAAACCAAGTTAGTCATGTTTTATTTATAAATATTAAATACTATTTAAGCCAATTAAACTTTACCTTCGCAAAGGAATTAAGCATGTGACTGCATCTACTCGTACTTATCACATATGTATCCTGTTCAGCTAATCAAATTATATTCTAGAAACACTTTTAAGTTAACAATTAATCATATTAACTTTTAGGTATAAATTATCAAGGTTAAGCACCTATATTGCTTTTAATTCCAAACTAGTGTGCAAATATACTAATCAATTTAATATTTAGCTATATATGGAAAAACATATCACATGAAAAACATTGCCCCTAACATATAGTTCATGTCAGCACGAACCAAACGCAACTTAAATGGTGCAAAACAGAATTAGAACTTAAATTGCTTTTAATTAAAAGTTATTGAATAATCTTTGATCAAATTAATATTTAACTTATAAATTTCTAAGATATGAGACATGTTAAATATCATTGCTAACACGTAACATACACTATGATGAAACTCGCAAAATCGAATCGAAATCAAAAACCTAAATCGACTTTAATTAATCAACGATTAGTTAATTATAGACACAATTAATATTTTAATAAAATAAATTCATAAATATGTGATATGAAAACTAATAACTCTACTACATAGATCTCAATGACATGAAACTAACGCAACTATAACGAACTGAAATGGAATTAAAATGAATAAACTATGATTATTTTAACGATCGGTGGTGAACTCGTAAATACCTCATCTTCAACCTTGGATCGTCATCACCAATAGAACGTATAGAACAACGATGGCCATAGGAGGCTGCTGTTGCTCGCGGAGGGGGAAGTCGAGGACGGCCTTGGCCGCGGGGCCTGCTGGCCGACCGACGGCGGCGCAGCGCCAGGCTGGGCAGCGCGGCGGCGACGATGACGGCGACGGCGAGAGAAGGATGAGAAAAATCTAATTTACTACACTAGAGATTTCCCAAACTAGGGGCTCCTCTTACGGTAGTTTTGGTGTGCTTTGCCCAAGGGGTAGGTACATATATATAGGGAGGAAAACTCTCCACCTCCACGTCAACTAGCGATATGGTGCCAATTGGCGTTGCACCATTCACCTCCGCTAATAGGCCTAAGTAATCATTTAAGCCCATTAATAAATAAATGTATAGGCCTTTAAGATTTATTAAGATTATTGCACCTGGGCTTTGAGCATTGGAGAAAATAAGAGATTTATTATTTTCAAAATTAATTATTTTCATGGATAAAATAATTTCAGAAAAGTCCAAAATTATTATTTCAGCTGCAAAAAATACTTTGAAAGCTCTAAAAATTCAGGAAAAATTGTCAGAGACATTATGGAACATGAGGAACCCAAATAAAATATTTGGAGCTCATGATAAGATATTTTGGAGCATCTAAAAATTAGACTATGCTCCCAGACAAGTGGAAACAAGTTACAGAAAAAGTCAGAAAAATTCTCGAGAAGTTTGTAGAGGTTGATTGACGGACGAGAAATTGAAAGGAGTGATTTGGGTTACAAAGAAAACATTTTGAGAAGCTCCAAATGAAAACTTGAGCTGAGAAACAAGGAATTTGATTGCAGAAAACGATAAAGGCTTGCTAGAGAAGGAAGATCGTCCTACTAAATACATTTTAAAGATTTTATTCACTCTCAACACATAAAGGAACAATAAGCAAATATCATATCAAATCATATGCACCGGCATGTATACACAGAATGTTGCTAAACCCTATGATAAATTTTATTTTAGTGAAAAATATTATTTTCTATTTTTTATGAGCACTAGAATACAAAATTAAATTACTTTGCATCTATTTTGAAAAGAGCAAATTTTAGGGTGTTACAAATAACCTTTTAAAATTTTCTACAAAGACAAGCTAAACAAGTTTATTAATGTAACAAATAGCGAGATGCGAGTTTTGCTTAGCCTACGGGTGTTTGCAAGCCACCTAACCAATTCACAATTCTAGTATTTGCACTCAACCGCACAAGTCAAACCGAAAAGGTAACTACAACTACAACTAGTAAGCTATACAAAAGGAGCTACTAAAGCAAAGCTAACTAGCTAGCAAAGACAACTAAGAAAGTAATGCAGAGTTGAGTTGGAAGAGTTTCACCGAGGGGCGAAGTATTGAGCCAACCAATATGATCAATAATGAATATCAAGACAACCGAACACCGGGATCAATCAATCACAACATGAAAGTGATAACACGAAGATTTATCCCGAGGTTCACGTGCTTGCCGGCACGCTAGTCCCTGTTGTGTCCCTCTTCACCACGTGGTTCGGTGGCTAATCGGTCACACACCGAGCCTCTCAAAAGGCGTCACAAGAACCTACCAAATGGTAAAAGGTTGCAATGACACGAGCAATTTACTAATGTTGCCTTTGGCGCTTCGCCGAGGTAGGCACAAACCCCTTACAATCACCGGAGGTGGTCAAGAACAATCATCAACTCTTGCCAACGCCTCCAAGCTGCTCCAAGCCATCTAGGTGGCGGTAACCACCAAGAGAAACAAGAATTCTACAGCAAATCAACCACCAAGTGTCAACTAGATGTAATCTCACAATGTAAATGCACTTGGATCACTCAATCTCACTTCGAATATGCAAAGAAGCAAGAGAGATGAGTGGGAGGGGAGTTGCTTAGCTCAAAGTTCTCACATGTCAAATGTTCAAGAGAGAGCCTTGTGCCGGCCAACGAGTATTTATAGACGTACCCCTCCGAATATAGTCGTTAGGAACTTGAAACAGCTGCAGTCGCGCTGATCGGATGCGCTGGTCCAACTGACCGGACGCGCCGATCGCACAACGGCTAAGCTGCGAAGCACCGACCATACGCGCTCGTTGCGTGGACCGGACGCGCGAAGTACGACCGGACGCGCTGGTCCCGTAACGGACCAGACGCGCTGGTCAAGCCTGAGTATCGCACAACGAAACAGCGACCGGACGTGCTGCAGAACTGACCGGACGCCACAGTACCAGCGCCCGGTTGGAGTCCAGTAAGCTCCCTGAATGACCGGACGCGTCCGGTCGACAGTGACCGGACGCGCCACCGCGTCCGATCAAAAATAGAAACACGCGCAGACGCTGAACACTGATCGGACGCGTCCGGTCAAACAGAGACCGCGTCCGGTCCAGCGTCCGATCATCTCTGTGACCCCCGTTCGCCTTTGTTTCTTTTCCGACTTCCGTCGTAGTGGAAAATAGTCGTTTCAACTCCTCGAAAACGCCTGAATCCCGCCTCGCAAGCTCGGCGGGAGGGAGAGAGGACCCAAAACCCTCTTTACCGCTCAAACTCCATCGCCTTCGCAAACGTGCTAACACCACCAAGTGATCTCATCATGTGTGAGTGTGTTAGCATTTTCACAATTATTTTTCGAGGCGTTATTAGTTCTATCCAAATGCATATGATTATGAAATGCACACCTAGAGGCACTTAGGAGTTCAATAGCCGCGTCATTCCCCTCTTTATAGTACGGCTATCTAACCTATAATGTAACCACACCCACTTGGTGTCTTGGTTACTAAAACACAACCCTTAAGCATATACCTTTGCCACGTAGGGTTGCGTCCAAATCCAAGTGTGGTCATCATGATCACCATGTCCATCTTGCCACCAACATTGGAATGTATTAATCCTCATATGCTATATACAACTTAGGCATAGAATTAGTACTTAGGCATTGTCACTAATTACCAACACCAAACATAGGACTTTCAGCGGGCGGCAGCCGCGCTCGACGTGTTCGAGGAGGCGTTCGTAGCCAACGTCCTCGATTGGCCCCACGGGCTGCCTAGCACCACCGAACCGGCCGTGTAGATCGCCGACAACTTTATGCCCGTTGGGGAGAGGGCGCCCGTGCACGAGCTCCGCGTCAAAGGCCGCATCCCGCCCTTCATCAATGGCGTAACGGCGCCAACCCTTCCTTCGACCCTGTCGTTGGCTAGCACCTCTTCGACGACGACAGCATGGTGCTGCGAATACGCAACGGCGTCGCTCCTCCGCCTGCCGCTTCATGGAGACGTCGTGCCTCACCCAGCGGGTCGACCCTAAGATCAATTGGGGTCGGAACCTATCGCCCCTGTTTGTTTTAGGATCGTTCGATCCGTTGGTTGAATCTAGGAGCGGGTAGCGTTTTGAAGCGGATGGAACCGCCCCGTTTGCAGGACGAAAAGAAGAATAAAAACGGTCAATACGAATAGTGCTGCTATAGTTGGAGCAGCCAGAGCCGCGATAAGCTAGCCCAATGCCAAGCACGGACATGCACGGCGGCATCAACAATGCTTCTCATGGGACACAACACTACAACAGTGCCCAGCTCGCGGCCTAGTGCGCAGCTAGTACAGTGCTAGTGCGCAGCACCAGCGCTGCAGGCTTTCAGAATTTGCACTTAAATTTCACTATATAAAAAGAAGATTCTTATCACATCAAAATACCGGCATATGTATGGAGTACTAAATTTAGATGAAATCAAAAACTAAGTACACAGTTTTATTGTATTTTGCGAGACGAACGTTTTGAACCTAATTAGTCAATGTTTGGACAATTTTTACCAAATACAAACGAAACACTACATTAGCGCTATAGTGCAAAATACTAATTTTACCCATCCAAATTTGGGATCTAAACAAGCCCTTTCTAGAGCTCACGAAACGAGAAAGCTCGCGACTGCCGACTACAGTACTCATATCGTAGTCTATGGTGGGTGACGGGGCGGCGCAGGCTACGCGCAGCCAGGTACAGCAGGAAGATACCCACGCGGCCTTCGGCCTCTGCCTGCCTGCCCTCTCTCTCTCTTCGACCCCCTGGTTCCTGCCGTGCCCGGTGCGCGGCTCAGCGGCTGCGCCTCCCTGAACCTTGGCGCTGCCTCTGCACTTCTGCAGGCAGGCGGGGCGCTGTTTTATTTGGGCTGCAGCGCAGCCCTGCAGAGCGAAGCCAACTTTTGGACCGGGAGGACGGAGGACCGACTACGGCTACGGGGCGTCGGAGCCAGGCACCCAAATTTGAGGGTTCTCTCGCTCCCCCGTTTCCCTGCTTCTTGACGGTGGCGTACTGACAAGACGGGCATGGTAGTACAACGTACTACAACCTGACGGCCAGCACGGAGTCCATCCAAACGCTGGCACGCGCATACGAAGGAGAGAAACGGATGTTTAGATCCCAAAAGACCCATTTTTTTTTTCTATAGTATCCGTAGTATCGAATCTATGGACGTATGCATGAAGCATTAAATATAGGTAAAAAATAATTAATTGTACAGTTTGTCTGTAAATGTCGAGACGAATCTTTTGAGCCTAGTTGGTCTATGGTTGGACAAATTTTGCCAAATAACAACGAAAGTGCTACATAAATTTTTCCAAAAAATTTTGCATCTGAACACGCCCGAACTCTATGGACAGCTCCTTTCTTCCCTTATCACTAACGATGTTTTCGTGAGCAAGGTCTTTTGTTGAGTGTCGTGATTTTCTTCCTTTTTGTTATGATGAGTGTGACACATATAACCATCTAATTTAACACTCCGAATCTGATTCTCTCTTACCTAGCCCCCTCGCCCTCGTCCCCATGCCTTGTCACGACCAATAGTCACTCGTACTCACCTTTTGATAGTGTTTTTACCGTAAAACCTCACGCACTAATGTTTACGCATCTCTCCTACGTTGTAGGAGCCTAAAAATGAGAAGGCAGATTTAGGCGATAGTTAGCATGAGTGTGCAAGGGGGGAAAAAATAAGGTCGGTCTCATGAGGTAGTTATAGTCATTTGCTCCGGATGTACGACACATGTGCATATTAATCATTCAACGTATGTCACTTCTACATAAATTCATGAGTAATTAGAAAGAAAAAACTACACATTTCTTATGTGTTTGGATGACATGTATGGATACGTGTCGTGAATCAACGGCAGGTGCGCACCACTGCCTTTTTACGAGGAATGTCTTCACTGAATTGTTTCCGATCACGGAAGTTTAATGGCATGGTATTTAGGAATTTTGTGTTCTCCATTGTCAAGCTTAGAAGAGGTTCAGTGAGTGAGGCTGACCTGACGGTGGCTACAAGAGGCACGGTAAGGCGAAGTACGTGTCATCAAAAGCAGGAAGCGAAGACGGAAGAATAGAACTCGAAGACAACGTTGGAATTATCCAATCTGAAATAAGTGGGCAGTGGCCCTGATTCATCCACTATAAAAAGGCTATATTCGCTTGTCTTATAATCTGTACTTTTCAGTTTGTTTTTCAGACGGAACAGTGTTTTTCTCTCACAACAAATCAACGAACAGTAATTTCAGCCATGACTTTTCAGCGAAGCGAACAGGCTCAAAAAAAATGATCCTAAGTCATAGCCTGATGGGATTGAAACAACAGGCTAGCGACTCTCTTCTTTGCCATCCGCTGCATCTTTTGGTTATAATTGTGGTAAAAAAAATAAAATTCAGATTGCATTAAGTTAGGAAAAACTAGAAATATGAATTCAGCTTAGTTTAGATGGTTGATTTTTTTAATTGAACCTATCCACTCAAGTCTAAGTCTAAGACTTGACACGGTGTTCATATTTTTCTCGATTTATTTCATGTAGTCATCAAAGCAAAACGTCTATGATCACTTTGTCAATCTCGTATTTTGACGATGCTCGTAAGAGTAGAGAGAGTAGAGTGTGTCTACAAAATACGTTCATAAGGATAAGTATGTATATATCATATATGAATGTGTAATGTGATTTGAAGTTTTTTTTTTGAAAAATAGGAATGTGAAATATGTAGAGATCCCTCGCTCAAATTTAGATTGTGATATATCAAACCGGATCAGACGATTGGGAGATGCATCGGTTATACTAGTTAAAAAGAGAGATTTAAATTACAGCGTCATGCGATGGTCAAAGTTACAGCGTGACCTAGCAAAAGATCAAACGGCCGTAGCGAACGCAGCTCAGAGTATACAGTACATCCATGTTGTCACATCAGGTCATGTTGTCGCCCATGAGTTCATGGTTTTTTTTGTGTGAGAGATTGTGGTATCTTAGAATTTTAATTTAGGGGTGTTTAGATGAAACAAAAATTAGAATTTGGCTACCGTAGCACTTTCGTTTGTATTTGGCAATTAGTGTCTAATTATGGACTAATTAGGCTTAAAAGATTCGTCTCATGATTTACAACCAAACTATGCAGTTAGTTATTTTTTATCTATATTTAATGCTCCATACATATGTCAAAGATTCGATGTGATGAAGAGAGTGTAAAAATTTAGAATTTAGAAAGTAACTAAACAAGGCTCTAGTTTCTAAAAAAAGATATTGATATTTATACATGAAATGTAAGGCCCTGTTCGTTTATTTTATAAGCTATACTTTTTCAGTCACCGAACAATATTTTTTCTCGTAATAAATTAACGAACAGTACTTTTAGCCATGACTTTTTAGCCAATCGAATGAAACCTAAGTAGTACCTCCGTCTCTAAAAGAATGCAATTTTAGCACAGTATCACGTTTTATTATCTTATAATTTTTGACCAATTATAGATAAAAGAAGTATCCATGTTTATGATACTAAATAAATACTATTAGATTAATTACGAAATGTATTTTTATAATAAATTAATTTAAAGTCATAAATATGAATATTATTTACTAAAAACTTGGTCAAACTTGAACTATTTTTCGTGACACGTAACCCATAGTTAGATTCTTTTCCGGACGGAGGTACACACTATAAAAAATATATATACTTTGACTAAATACTGCCTTGTTTAGTTTTTTCTCTAAAAATTTACTCTCTATCACATCAGATGTTTAGACACATACATAGAGTATGAAATATAGATTAAAAAATAATTAATTACATAGATTGTGACTACTTTGCGAGACGAATCTTTTAAACCTAATTAGTCCATGATTTGACAATGTGGTGCTACAGTAACATATGTGTTAATGACAGATTAATTAGATTTAATAACTTTGTCTCACGAATTCCTGACGGATCCTATAATTTATTTTTTTTATTAGTATTCAATCCACGCGACCCCATGACAAGCTGGCCTAGATTTCTACGGGTTCCAACCATACAGCGTCTCGACAATAATATCAGTGTTCTGCTGGCATTGCCCAAGGGCCAACGCCCATACAGAACAGAAGCACCAATCAGTGGCTCCAGAGAATGGGTTCATGCACCTGACCTGATAGCTATACCAACGTCTGAACAGCTATCAAAGTTAGGCCAGCAACTATGGAGGAGACTGTTGTGCACATGACTATCAAGACCGTGTTACTGATTGCCCGGTTTTAGTTCTTTTCTTTTGCAGAAATGAACGAGGCCTCGTTAAGATGCACCAAAAAAAAGTCAGAATTTTTTTCACTGTTTTCATCACATCAATTTTTAGCTACTTGCATGAAGTATTAAATATAGGTAAAAAATAATTAATTACACAGTTTAGTTGGAAATCACGAGATGAATTTTCTGAGCCGTACACGATTGGATAATATTTATCAAATAAGACGAAATTGGTACTATTTATCGGTTTGAATTTTTTTGCAATATAAACATGGCATGAAACGAACGAACCAAATAGTCGCACGTTCAAACTACTACTCGAATAAATTCACCTTCCCAGATCCGGTTAGATTTTCAATCCATCACCGAAAAAGATCACAAAAAAGCACGCACTGTTTGTTAAAAGTAGTTTGAAAGAAACAGGAGCAGCAGTGTGCGATCTTCTTGCAATGCAGAGATCAACGAGCAAAGAGAGAGTTAAACCCTAGGGGCAGCAGCTAAGGTCAATGTAGATGGAGCGCGGCTGGGTGCGCGCACCGTCACGTCACTAACCTGCTTACATGTAGCGAATGCAGTGGTAGACGCGTCCCGCCGATGATTGATCACTGGGCGTGCGCGCGATCAGTACTGCGGCGGCGGCGGCCAAATCACGTCTTGCGGCTGCGGGTGGCACGCGGCGGCGTAGATGGGCACGGCCGGTGGGCCGCCGCACGGCTCCACAGGCTGCGCTGCTGATGCCGAGGCAAGGTGCGGCGGGGGCTGGCGTCGTACGGCGAGAGGACGATGCTGATCTTGCGGCGGCTGCTCCCCGGGGTGCTGGCGCTGGTGGCCGCCTCGCTGCTCGTCCGCTGGGGGGTCGCCGCTGCCGGCGGAGAGCGAGACGGAGACGGACACGGACGCGTCGTCGTCCGCTGGGAGGCGGTGGAAGGTGGGGTTCGTGAAGGCGGCCGCGACGAGGACGATGGTGGACGCGGCGTACAGCGGGCCCACCACGGCGCCGCCGACGACCTGCCCGTGCGGCCCCGCCAGCGAGATGGAGAGGCACGCGGCGGCGGCGGCGGCCTGCGGCGCCACGGCGGACATGGCGGGCGGGAGGAACGTGGCGGAGATGGACAGGATCTCGTACTGCCCGTGGAACACGATCGCGGTCGTCGTCGGGGCGCCACCGCCCGCGACGACGCCGGGCATCGGGTGGCGGAGCGACACGTTGGCGACGGCGCCCGTGCCCGCGAGCACGCAGATCCCGAGGTTCCGCCGCGCCGCGAAGCGCGCGAGCGCGTCGGCCACGTCGCAGCCGCAGGGGATCTCGATCACGTGCGGGCGCATCGCGGCGGCCGGCTCCGCCTCCCGCGTGATCACCACGGGCGGCTTCGGCTTGTTCTTGGACCCCGGGGGCCGGCCCCTCCGCTTCTTGGACAACTCGATGCTCGCCCCGTCGCCGCCGCCGCCACCCGACACCACCAGTGCCCCAGCCCCACCACTGGCGGGCTCCTTCTGCTCGGCGCTCCCGCGGCTATCCACCTCATCGGAGAAGCACTCCAGCTGCTGCTGCTCACCGTGTCCGCGTCCGCCGTGCTGCTGCTGCTGCCGCTGCTGGTGGCGGTGGTGGGATGGCGGCGGCGGCGGCGTGGTGAAGTGGATGGGCGGCACATCCTTGCGATCTTGGTACAGGCGCTCCTGACTCATGTCTCTTTTGCCAAGCGACATGAGGAGCTTGGTCGCGAGAAAGAGAGAGGCAGACAGACCTAGCAATCGAGTGGTACAAGCTTGAAAGATGTGGATGCGACAGCGAGAGAGAAACTATCAAGAACACGGGCGACGGCAAGTGGCGATGGCAGCTGCGAGTGATGTTCGGCAACGACGGGAGGGGTCTCTGGGCTTTCGGAAGGGGCGGGATAAGAAAGCGATGGGAGAGAAAGATAAGGGCACAGTAGCAGGAGCAGGAACAGGACACAGCCTGATTCCTGAAGCCTGATGAAGCCTAGAGGGAGGGTAGGCAGTGCCTGCTGCTAGCGAGGTGATCCTTTTATCCTCTTGTTTTTGCATGGTTGCCCTCTTTTTGCCTGAACCGGACTACCCAGCGGGCAGCGGCTGGCGAGGACGTGTTGGTGGTGTTTCAGGCTAACGATTCGAATCACGGTCACATCTGTGTTTTTTTAGACAGCATTTCACAGGAATCAGTACAGGGTGTGTTTAGTTCCGCGAAAAGGTGTAAAAAAAATACTGTATCACATTTTGGTTTTATTTGATAAATAGTGTCCAACCGTTGACTAATTAGGTTCAAAACGTTCGTCTCGCAAAGTACAACCAAGCTGTACAATTAGTTTTTGATTTCATCTACATTTAGTACTCCATGCATGTATCGCAAGTTTGATATGACGGGGAATCTTTTGTTTGTACAGTACTTTTTTGAGGAAGTAAACACAGCCATAGAAATTTTACAGAAGAGACAATCAAAAAAAAGAAATTTTACAGAAGAGCAAAATTGACTGTGGGCCCCTAAACTTGGCCGGGGGTGGGCATTGAGGCCCCTGAACTTCAAAAGTCATACATGTGGTGATCGCTGCAGGTCCCTAAACTTGGTTGGTGGTGTTATCCCGATCCCTGAACTTTGAAGGTGATCACCGCAGGTCCATAAACTTGGCAAGCGGTGTCATCCCTATCTAAATGTAATAATATTAAAAGTTACCTATAGTATTAAAAGTTTTCTCTATTAAAAATTACTTCTAATTTTAGTATTATTTTAAAAGTTCTAATAATAGTATTATAGAGGTAACTTTTCTCTGTTATTAATAATATAACATTATTATTAAAACTTTTAATACTATAATACTATTATTAAAAGTTCTAATACTATAATACTAAGTTACTTCTATAATGCTACTATAATACTAAAATTAGAAGTAACTTTTTAGGCCTTGTTCACTTCCCCATGCCAACCCAAAATATTTCCTCTTCCACCCATCACATCGAATCTTTCGACACATGCATGGAGTATTAAATGTAGGTAAAAAAGATAACTAATTATATAGTTTGTCTGTAAATGTCGGGACGAATCTTTTGAGCCTAGTTAGTCCATGATTAGACAAATTTTGCCAAATAACAACGAAAGATGCTACAGTAACTTTTCAGCTACTTTTCGCGAAGTGAACACACCCTTAATAGAGAAAACTTTTAGTACTATAGGAATTTTAATATTATTTTAATACTACTAATGATATTATATAAAAACTAAATCAATTTTAGTATTTTTCTATTTTAGTTTAAACCTAATATATTTGTTGTTGTAAATTATTCTAATATTTTAATTTATTTTTTGCTAATATAAATTATTTTATGTAATTTATATTTTCATGATAAATATTATATAACTAATGATTGATTAATTGACACATGTTAGATCCACGTCGAACGTACAGTCAGCGTGCCACGTCAGCTTATAGAGTAGGTTAGACCACGTTTTGATAGAGATGATACCACTTGTCAAGTTTAGGGACCTGCGGTGATCACCTTGAAAGTTCAGGGCCTGAGATGACATCGTCAGCCAAGTTTAGGGACTCGCGGTGATCACCTTAAAAGTTTAGGGACCTGGATGACATCATCTGCCAAGTTTAGGGACCCACATATATCACTTTTGAAGTTCAGGGACCTAGATGATACCACCGGCCAAGTTCAGGGACCGACAGTGAATTTTACTCTTTAGAGAAATCAATTCATTCAAAAAAAACGCAGGAAACAGAAAAAATCCCACCAATCGAAAAGGAGTCTTAAAATAGACAATTCACGACGTCTATTTGGTTAGATCTATATAATAAGCTATTTTTATTTGATTTGATGGATAAAATGACAATAGGAAACTAATTATATTTATTATTTTAAAACAATTAATTACACACTAATATTAATTTTATTATGATACTTTCTCTATTCTAAATCATAAGATATTTTGGCTTTTTTAGATATATAGTTTTTGTTATGTACTTAAATATAAATTGTATCTATGTATAGATAAAACCATGTATCTAGAAAAAGCGAAAACATCTGGAGCATTTCCTTTCGAGCGAAGTCTGCCTACTAGGTGTTGCACACCGGAGCAATTCCATTGCTCAATAGCAAGCTCATCTGGAGCACTTGGTCGCGCTCTCAGGTCCGTGTCCTCTTAGAGCAAAGTCAATAATAGAGTGAAGTTGTTTGACTATAAGACAAGCTATAAGATCTAAGTTATACAATAAATGTTTTCTATTTGTCTTCAAAAAGTCTCTCTCTCCTATTTCTCTTCACAACATTTGCTACATAGGCCCACCAATACCTATACTTCCGTGCCCAGCTTGATGCTTGCATGGGAGCCAAGCTCTCATCTCTTTTCTCTCTTCTCTCCTTCTTATCAGCATTAGGTTATAAGCTCATTATTGTCCCTACTCTTATGGCTGGCAATCAAGCGTTTGGCACTAGACATCCAATCGCAGGGTGCGGCACAAGCTTGCCTCTGGGAAGGAATGGTATCTGTGCCACCAAGAAGATAAGAGCATCGATCGCAACTTCGTTCGGTGCTCATTCTCTAGGAAAGTGCGGTGGTACATCTGGTTGCTCAGACGATAACTCCCTTGACTAGTGGACTCGGCTACAAAGGCTATGAACAAGTGCTAGGAGGAAAGGCTTCGACTTTCTGTTCTTCTTGGTCTCGTGGATGATCCGGAAAGAGGCAGTTGACTGAGTCCTCAAAGTAGCCACTTCAAAAATTCTTCAAGGGGCTCTAGAGGGTTCCGACTAGGGATGAAAACAGACGGAATTTTTTCTGTACCATCTCGTTTCATTTTCTATATTTTTTCGTCTGTTTCTGTATTTGCGAGATCCCATTTTTGTATTTGCGGAAGTAGAAAATTGTGTTTTTCGTTCGTTTCCGAGTAATCCCGTTTTAATACGGAATAGACCCGTATTTATTCCGTTTTTATCTCGTTTTCAATCTATGCTCAACATGTTCAACAATTACATGTCCTTATGTTATGTTAATATATCTACGAATCATCAAATATGCATGTTATGTTCAGTACATAGCATGTAAATGAATATTAAACTTTGTATATATTATTACATGACTTTATATATGTATATTTTGAGAATATTAGATTATGTGATCTTAATTTAGTTTTCCGGTTCTCCATCCGTATTTGTCCGTTTCCGTATGTCCGCATATTCTGATTCCGTTTTCGAACCCGTATTTTCCGAACCCGCTTCCATTTCCGCCAAAAAAATATAGAAACGGAAGTAGAAATATGGTTTTTTCGTCCGTTTTCATCCCTAGTTCCTACTACTAAATCCGTCCATGGAAGGAGGGGAATGGCTGATGCTTTCGGGAGGCCGAGATGCAAGTCCCTCATCTCCTCCAACTCATCAAGCATGAGGCTGAGCTTTGGGTGCGTGCAGGTGCTATCAACTTAAGTTGTTTGTTTAGCAAGTAATAGTTTGAGGGGCAGGCGAGGCCCGGTTGCATGTTGTTGCGACGGTGCAGTGTAAAGACGTTCGTGCTTCCTTTCTATCTTAATACATTGATACGTAAGTATTTTGTGTATTCAAGAAAAAAAAACCAAAAAGACTTATAATTTAAAATAGAGGGAATAATTATTAATAAAAAATAAAATATATTAATTAGTCCTACTACTGCTTGATTGGTACATAAACCTGTATTAATAAATATATCAACACTTATCAATACTAATCCTATCATAACAATATTAAGTAATAATATAGCATATAGTAATCCTTAATAGCTAAGATCATAAAATGTGGATGAGCTTATCCGGTAGGTTTTAGGGGCATGCTCATCCAACATCCAGTAAAATTTTATAGCCCCGAGCTGCTCCTTTATAGGACGTGACCATTGTCTTTTGTGGGGAAAACTTATAGCCCTCTGCATAGTTTTGAATTTAATTTTTTTTATTTCTTCTAGCTTTGGAGTATTGTTCTTTGAAATGACTCATGGAAGATATACACATCGTTTAGATATATATAGTGAAAGTAATGTATATAGAAAACATCTTATAATTTGAAGTGAAGATGGTAAAAAGTAAAAACTATTTTTTCAAATATATTTCTTCATCTCATAAAAAGTGGCATTCTCGTTTTCTGAGTCAAATAATTTTAACTTCAATCAAATATATAAGGAAATATTAATATTTATTGTGTATAATTAGTATCGTTAGATAAATAATTAAATATTCTTTTTATAAATATAGTCAAACTTAAAAAGTTTGATCAGCATACACTTTTGTATTTGGAGAGTGTAGGTAGCATGTCCGGCGCAGATGAGATGTGCGCGAACAGGAAACAAACGGAGGAGCAGGAGGGCAGGCCGCAGGAGGCTGTGGGAGGCCACTGACCACGGCAACGTCCGCTCCGCGCACCCGCAGGCCGCAGTTCGCAGGCGCTGGCTGAGTGGCTGCCTGGCGGTCTGGGACACTGGTCCGCTGTCGTCAGTTTCATGCGGCAACGGCAAGGCAACGAGTGCGTCGAACCTCCCAATTTCTACCCCAAATTTTACCATCACATCAAAATACCGACACATGCATGAAGTACTAAATATAGATGAAATTAAAAACTGATTACATAGTTTTATTGTACTTTGCGAGACGAACATTTTAAGTCTAATTAGTTAAAATTTAGACAATTTTTATCAAATACAAATAAAATATTACAGTACGTATTTACTCCCTCCGTCCGTAAAAGGACGCAATCTACGCTACCGAGGAGGAGCCGGCGACCGAGCAAAATTACCTGTTTAGCCCTACTTTCCCTGTCTCTCAAGCGCACTACGCGTGCCGATCAAGCCCTTCACTCTCCCGTGGGTCACGTCGCTCTGCACTGAGACGAGACAAGGCTCAGGCCACTGACTGTTTAGGGCTGGTTGAGTTCGTGAAAAATTTGGTAAAATGATACTGTAGTAGTTTCGTTGTTATTTAACAATTAGTGTCCAATCATGATCTAATTAGGCTTAAAAGATTCGTTTCGTGTATTTCATCTAAACTGTGTACGAAGTAATTAGTTTTATTTTTATCTATATTTAATGTTTCATACATGTGTCTAAAAATTCGATGTGATGGAGAATCTTGAAAATTTTTGCAAACTTAACAGACCCTTAGCTTTTCTTCTTCTGCTTCCGTTTCTCACTACTGCTTTCCCCAGCTGCATTCACGACTCACGAGGACGGGCTCCCCAGCTGCTAGCCTGTAGCACATAGCCTAAGCAGGTCTATAATTGCATCCTTTCTCGGACACGCCCCTGTAGCTACGTTTGCATCCTTTCTCGGACGGAGGAAGTATTATGCACTGTTTCAACTCCGGTACCCGAATCCGGAACTCAACACGGCCCTCGAACGAGGCGCGTTCCTGGGGATTTCTTTCCTCTCGCTCGACGCGTGCGTGCCTCGCGGATTCATGGCGTTGCCAACGTTGCCCTGCCGTGCGCTTCGGTTCTTGCACCCACCCAGGAACGCTGCCCGAGACGATACGTACTGTACCCCGGCGCGGAGATTCGGGGGGGGGGGGGGGGGGGGGGGGTCCGGTTTGGCTGCGCATTGCGTTGCTTGCTTTGCTTGCTCCTGGTCCTCCGCGGGGGCGGCTGGAACGCACGCGCGCGCGTGTACTCCGTGCAGCGTACAGTATAGTAGGTGGCCAACTGGCCATCCGCCATCGTCCCAACCATCCGCCAGTGCACGCAGGGCAGTCCAGGCCTAGTAGGACAAACACACCGGGCCGTTTAGGCCTGTGTTTAGTTGCCCCTAAAAGACTGAAAAGTGTACTGTATTATGTTTTGGCTTTATTTGATAAATAGTGTCTAACCGTTGACTAATTAGATTCAAAACGTTCGTCTCGTAAAGTACAACCAAGCTGTACAATTAGTTTTTGATTTCATCTACATTTAGTACTCTATGCATGTATCGCAAGTTTGATGTGACGGGGAATCTTTTTTTTGCATAGTACTTTTTTCAGGTATTTCTACTCCCAAATTTCACTATAAAAAAGAAGATTCTCATCACATCAAAATATCGGCACATGAATGGAGTACTAAATGTAGATGAAATTAAAAACTAATTGTACAGTTTTGTTGTACTTTGCGAGACGAATATTTTGAGCCTAATTAGTCAAAGTTTAGATAATTTTTACCAAATACAAACGAATTACTACAGTGCATATTTAATATGCACTGTAGCAATTCGGGTGCCTGGATTCGGGAACTAAACACGACCCAGATCTGACGTTTCTGTGCCCAATTGGTGCGAACAGCATGATACCCGAAGTCCGGAGGTTCGAAGGAGGCGGTACTTTGCTCGACCACGTGGTTGATGGCTCGAGGAATCAATACACGCCGGTAGATAGCTGCGTGTGTTGTATTGGGTCTGCTTGATTTACTATGTGTGTTTAGTCGTCCTGAAAAGGCTAAAAAGTGTACTATAGCATATTTTAGTTTTATTTGACAAATAATGTCCAATCGTTAACTAATTAGGTTCAAAACGTTCGTCTCGCAAAGTACAACCAAGTTGTACAATTAGTTTTTGATTTCATCTACATTTAGTACTTCATGTATGTATCGTAAGTTTGATGAGACGGAAAATCTTTTTTTTTGCATAGTGCTTTTTTAGGTAACTAAACACAGCTATATCAAATATTTAGCAAAGAAAAAGTTAGGAGTACACACTTGTTAAGGAAAAAAAGTTGGACAAAGAAATTATTATAGATTTGGTGAACTAAATATGAGAGATTGACGAGTTCTAAAATTAAACTAAATAACAGTTAAAAAATCATAACTTGTCGTTGACATAGTATCTTAAAGGATCCAAACAGTCCTTATGCACGGCCTTCAGGGCCTTGTTTAGATTGAAGAAAATTTCAACCCGATGAATAGTACCATTTTCGTCTTATTTAGCAAATATTGTCCATTCATGGACCAACTAGGCTCAAAAGATTCATCTCGTGATTTTCAACTAAACTGTGTAATTAGTTATTTTTTTACCTACATTTAATACTTCATGCAAGCGGTTAAAAATTGATGTGATGGAGAGAGAGTGAAAAAACTTGGAATTTTGAGGGAAACTAAACAAGCCCAGGTCTGATGCATGCATGTCTGGCACGGTACGGGGTACCGTTGCTGTTTGACGCTGTCGCCGGTCCAACATTTTGACATGTGCGTGTGAGATGCGCTGTCCCATCCGTCCATGCAAAAAAGAAGATTCCCTATCACATCAAAATGTCGGCAAATACATGAAGTACTAAATGTTGATGAAATCAAAAACTAATTGCACAGTTTTGTTGTACTTTAAGCTTAGTTAGTCAAAATTTGGATATTTTTTACCAAATACAAACGAAATGCTACAGGAATTCTGATACAGTGTTTTTCTCCCCTATTCTGTGAACTAAACGAGGGCATGAAGATAATATGACCGTCCTGCTGCTGATAAATCCTCTGTGCAGATAGAAACAGTTATCGTTTGACCAGAGATTCAGAGAACCAACGGCTGGCCCTTCCCGTATGATGGAGGGCATGGTGGCTAATAATTTGACTTCCTCCGTCTCTAAATAAACAATTTCTATAGTTATCTTAAGTCAGATCTTTTAAAATTTAGGTAAATTTATAGAAAAATGTTAAAATTTATGACATTAAATTAATATTATTTGATACACCCTAAACTATATTGTCATAATATACTCATTTGATGTCATCAATATTTGTATTTTCTTTATAAATTTGGTCAAAAATGAAAAAGTTACGATTGACTTAAGACAACTCTATAAATTAATTTATTCAGTAATAAAGAAAGTACAATACGTGCAAGTCAAACTAATTTAACTTTAACTAAATACGCCTCAATGGTCTGAGCTTAGAGCACTATCATGGAATAGTGCAAAAAGCAAGAGACTAGCGTGAATTGAAGAGATAGTCTCACACATTTCATGATGCATCACTCTGTCATATCATAATGATTAAATCTGCTTGCTACGTCATAAGGATGCCATAAGGAGGTAGAGTCAGCGGGAGGAGGTCGGGTGAAGGCAGAACCCCTTGGAGAGGAGCAAGGGGAGGAGGCCCACGCCTACTGAGCCACTAGAGGAAGAGTTGGGGTGTTGGTGCTGTGGGGTGGGATATAAACCGCCGAAACCGAAAAATATGGGTCTCCTCCATGGTCCCTAGAAATGAGGGTTAGAGGGAATAATTTGAGACTTGAATAGTGATTTGCTGGACCTGTGTTTTATTTTGACCTGAGCTTTCAAATTTTAGTTTAGGAGCCTATTAGAAAGCTTTGTTGGAGTTGCTCTTAGAGCATGCTTCTCTTTTATCTTTTCTCTCTCTCCTCCACGGCAGCCTAAAGTCTACTTATAACCTTTTTACTATAGTTTAAAAAAATATAACCTTTTTACTACGCTTCCTCTGACAAGTATCGTTATGGCTTGTGAGAAGAGCAGAACCGCGTTAATCATTTGTCTCGGCGCAGGTAAGCTTGGTAAACAGATAAAGAGAAGCTCGCTCTATTGGAATGAACTACCACACTACAAGTGCAGTTATCTGAGAGTACTATGGTCACTAGCATGGATAAAGAGAAGCTCGCATTACCACCAAGGACCGAACGGCAAGCCCGTCTTTTTTGTTTTTTGGCCCTTTTTTTGAAAGATTCTCTCAAATAGGCCCCTGACGGAAAGATTTCAAAAAATGGACCCTCAGCTTGGCGCCATGGTCCATGGCGCCAAGCTACAACGTCATGGCGCCATGTATCCTGGCGCCAAGAGGCATCCGACGTGGCTACACGGGGATCTACGTGGCGCGTAGGCTTGGCGCCATGGAGCATGGCGCCAAGCCTTGGCGCCAAGATCCATGGCGCCAAGCTTTGGAGCCATGCTGCATGGCGCCAAGCACCCATAATATAGCCTGCCCCCTTCCACAAAAGGCAGTTGAAAGCATTTGAATACATTTCATTATTTGTACTTCTGTTCAGATTGCTCAAAGAAACAGCTTGGACATTGATGTGGATCTAGCCCTTGGCTTTGCCGCTCACTATGGGAAGATTGAAACCATGGGGTGCTTGGTTGAAGAAGGTAATGCTGTTGGCTTTCTTGGCCCTTTGATGCGTGCTGCTGAGCGTGGATGTCTCCAAGTTGTGAAATGGTTTGTCAACCATGGGTGTCGAGAAATGGAGCTTTGTCTAGCCCTTACTGCTGCCACCTCTAGTAGCCAGATTGCAATTGCTGCTTATCTTCTTCCTCTTGTCCCGCAACATGTTCTTGCGCCCCTCAGCATTGAGATTATCAAGGCTGCTGGTGAGAGGAGTACAGGTTCCCTGCATGGTGTCAATTTTCTTCTCTGCTCGGACTTCCTCAATGACCCAGCTGCCACATATGCCGTGGCAGACAGTATTGCAAGATGTACCGATGAAGCTGTGGATGCAAAGCTTAGGTCTTTCATGAATGAGCACTGGAGTGAGGCAGCTTTTTCTGCGGGATTCGAATCTGCACAACAGCACTTTGTTAACTTCATGAGGATAATGGAAAGGGGTGAATCACCAATCCGCCTAGGGGACCTCCCTCTTGAGCTGGTAATTGCCATGGCCTACCTGCCACTCAACCATTATTTATGACATTCACCTTAAACAAATATATGATCATCATCAGCACCCACGTTTAAAGTGCATATGTCATAAACTCCATCTGAAGCTCATTCAGTACATAAGAATAGGATATAAAAGTCCATAATAATAGTCCATACAGTCCCAAATTAGCCTACAGTCCCTCACTGTCTCCTAGACTTACCCTTGCCCTTGTGTCCAAGAGCGTGGGTGCCTGAAGTATAAGGGTCAGGTGGTCGACGTCGCCTGGTACCGACCGGCTGCGTAGGCTGAGTCCAGGGAGCATCGTCTAGCTGAGACGGTCCAATCTCCTCGCGGCGGGTGATGCGGCGCCGGCGGAGGGGGCGACGGCGGCCGGCGGGGGCCGCGCCGGGCCTAGTGGCGGCGGCCGGCGGTGGCGGCGCCGGCCGGCGGCGGCGCGGGCGCTACGGCCGGCGGGGGCGGCGGTGGCCGCGCGCGGCACGGGCGGCTCCGGCGGCGCCGGGAGCCGGCGGAGGGCGCGGCGGCGGGCGTGGTACGGGCGGCGGCGGGCGGAGCGACGACCGGCGGCGGCGACGGCGAGTGGCGGCGGGGTCGGGCGCGAGGAAGAGGAAGAACAAATGAGGAAGAAAGGAAAGAGAAGGAAGAAGAAAAGGAAGGGCCGACAGTTATTAAGGGGCTTGGCGCCAAGATCCGTGGCGCCAAGGCTTGGCGCCAAGATCCGTGGCGCCAAGGCTTGGCGCCAAGATGCATGGCGCCAAGCCTACGCGCCACGTAGATCCCCGTGTAGCCACGTCGGATGCCTCTTGGCGCCAGGATACATGGCGCCATGACGTTGTAGCTTGGCGCCATGGACCATGGCGCCAAGCTGAGGGTCCATTTTTTGAAATCTTTCCGTCAGGGGCCTATTTGAGAGAATCTTTCAAAAAAAGGGCCAAAAAACAAAAAAGACGGACGGCAAGCACGAATCCGGTTCTTCCAACGCAGCGAACGACGAACAAACGGCTGGGGCCGCTGGGCGATCGGTCGATACCCCACGGCGGCAACCGGACGGACATGACGGGCGTGTTGTTTGCCTGCACCAGGATAGCCTGGTCGGACCAGCCAAGCTAGGCCAAGAATGACCAGGCCCAACAGCTGCAACGCAGCTTGGGCTTGTTTGGTCCAACTTCTCAGCAGAGCCTGGCTCTCGCAGGATTGTGTTTGTTTGCCTGGACGCCTGTGTAGGCTTACCTTCAAAAGCACTTGGGTAGAGTTACCTCCACTGCATCCATGATACCGTGGTTTAGGCATTTTCACGAACACGTTGCGTGCAACGCCTCGACGTGGAGAGCGGCTGAGCACGGCGGCGTCGGCGGCGGTGACGCACTGACGAGGTAGATACTCAAGTGCACGAGGTGGCACCTCGAGGAGACCACCAACTTTGTCACCTGCCCTGACCACTACTACTGTGACAGCTCCTACCCGGGCGACTACTCCGCTGCCGTCGGCGTCCTCGTCACGGCCTTCGCCGCGTACTGCTTCCTCTCTACTCTCGTGTTCACCGTCCTCGACCTCGTCCGGGGCAACGGTAGTAGCGCGCCGGAGGTCCCACAGCACGCGCATGGGCGCCGGGGCCGTCGACGCGCCGCCGTAGAGCTCCACGTGCCGTGACCCAGCCCGGCGCCGGAACTACCACGGCCGGAGCTCTACTCTGCACTCCGCAGACGCGCCGTCGGCCCCGGAGATGGCCACGGCGAACGCGTGCGACAGGAGGTCGCGGGACCGGGACACCGTCACGACGAGCGAGTGGTCGGCGATCTTGGCGCGGTACACGGACGCGGTGACGACCTTGCCTGGCTTGCGGCTACTGTTGCCCGCGACGTCGTTGACTGCCGTGAGGTTGCAGGGCGAGGGCGAGGGGCAACCGCGGGCGGCAGAGGGGCGCCTGGAGGAGGAGGAAGGCCCGTGCTCGTGGTTCAGGCAGCGGTGGGTGAAGAGGAATCGGAAGAGGTGAGGGAAACTCGCGACTCGAGAGGTGACGGTAACGGGGCATTGCGTCCTGACAGAGCCGGGCTCCGGAGAAACGAGGAGGAGGACCGTTCCTCCGGGGCCAGGCTCCCATCTGCTTTAAGCAGCGTACGACCCAGGCCCAAAACACCTCCAGTCAAACAAGCGCCTACGTATAGCCCCCATCCATGCAATGATGCAAACAAACACGTCCGGCATGCATGGTCCATGTCCATCTGAACCCATGCTCCGTAATGCGGCGCCGCCGTACGCTGCCGCAGGCTCAGGCACGCACGCGACGACGCCGAGCGCCTGAGCGCCGAGCCAGCAACCACCAACCAACAATACAGCACGAGGCATCATGACGGCCGGGCGCGCGCGGCCGGCTGGAAACGCGCATGCAATCATCGCCAGGTCGCCGTGCACGGACAGGGAGTACAGACCCCACACATGCAGATGCAGTTGCAGAACGCAACCGTCCGGCCCTGAATCATGAATGCCGGCCGGCCCTGCCCGGCACTGGCGACGGACGCGATGGATCGACTAGCTGGACTGCCCCCACCGGTTTATCGTGTCTGCGCCCATGCCGCAGGCCTACTCGCGCCGTAGCCTGCCTAGCCTAGCCTCGCCATCAGGAGGCTGTGCCGCCGTGGCCGTGTGCGCTGCTGCCTGTAGCAGCTGCTGGGAGCTGGGAGCTGGGAGCTGGCAGGCTGGCACACCGCACACAGGCAGACTGCTGGCAGCACAGGGCCGGCGCGTTTTGCAATGGGTTGAGTCCATTTTAGTCCTCCAACAATAGTAAAAGTCTAGATTTTATCCTTCAACCTCAAAACCGGATAACATTAGTCCTCCAACTCTCAAAAAAGTTCACTTTTCACCCCCGGACGGTTTGCAGGCGGTTTTGCACGTCACTGTTCACGGTGCTGACATCAGCGATGACGTCAGCACTTATTTTTAATTTATAATATTAATATCTTTTTATTTGGAGCTTCAAATATAGCAAATAATATATCAATTTTGATCGTCTCGACGAGCTCTTTGCAATGGTGTACTCCGTTTTGTTGTTTGAGATAGTTTTATTTTGTGAAAAAATAAATATTTCTATAAAACAAGTGAGAATAACAAAACTCGCGGCCATCGTGTCGCTGTACCGGTACGAGGAGCGGATGAACGGGTACGTCCTGCTCATGCTCTACTCCGTGCACGTGTACCTGGCGCTGGAGCTCGTTCTGGCGGCGGCGTCGCGCGCGCTGGTTGGGCTAGAGCTGGAGCCCCGGTTCGACCGACCCTACCTCTCGGCCTTGCTGCACGACTTCTGGGGCCGGAGGTGGAACCTCTATGTACCGGCGCTGCTCCGCCAGCGCGTGTTCCGCCCTATGCGCGGCCCACCACCCCTCCGCCACCGCACACGCCCCGTGCAACGTGAAGAACATGACGGCCTCCCCCGTGGGCGGCAGCAGCATGACGTAGGAGAACATGACCTCGTGCATCACGCCGGAGACGACGAACGCGACTAGCACACCCATGGGGGCGCCGAGGCGCACGCGCACGGGGCGGAACACGCGCTGGCGGAGCAGCGCCGGTATAGAGAGGTTCCACCTCCGGCCCCAGAAGTCGCGTAACAAGGCCGAGAGGTAGGGCCGGTCGAACCGGGGCTCCAACTCCAACCCAACCAGCGCGCGCGACGCCGCCGCCAGAACGAGCTCCAGCGCCAGGTACACGTGCACGGAGTAGAGCGTGAGCAGGACGTACCCGTTCATCCGCTCCTCGTACCGGTACAGCGACACGATGGCCGCGAGTTTTGTTATTCTCACTTGTTTTATAGAAATATTTAATTTTTCACGAAATAAAACTATCTCAAACAACAAAACGGAGTACACCATTGCAAAGAGCTCGTCGAGACGTTATTTGCTATATTTAGAGCTCCGAATAAAAAGATATTAATTTCGCAAATTAAAAATAAGTGCTGACGTCAGCACCGTGAACAGTGCCATGCAAAACCGCCTATAAAACCGCCCAGGGGTGAAAAGTGAACTTTTTTCGAGAGTTGGAGGACCAATGTTATCCGGTTTTAAAGTTGGAGGATGAAATCCAGACTTTTGTGATAGTTGGAGGAGTAAAATGGACTTAACCCTTTTGCAATTGCTCACCCGCCTGAACAGCCGCAGGCTGGTCGTCACATGGTCTGGCCGTCTCGTCATCTGGTGGGCTAGCTGGTCTGCCACTGCCACAGTGCACACAACGGCAGGTACTAGGACCATAGGAGTATCTCTTGACCAGGCCTAAAAGGGGAAGGGGTGAGTCTACAGTTCACTACATAGAATCACAGTGAGACCACAACGGTCACGGTCAAAAGTTTAACTTCCGCTTGCTCCAAAAAGTTTACAACCAGTAACCATAGCAAGTTAGCAACCATCAGGCTCTTCTGCTCTTTTCCCTCTCGAAAGCTCTCGTGCTGCTACAGTTGAAGGAGGGGGCGAAAAGAGGAGTCGCTGTCTCCGCCGGCGGAGCCGACGGTCTCCCTCACCTCCGTTGGCCTTCGGGCCGCGGGGAGGTGGCGGAGACTGCTGCGCTCTCGCCGGTCGGAGGAGTAGGTCCTAGTAGGTCTAGGTTTTGGTGTCCGGTGGCGGCGGCGTCGAGACGGCGGCGATGGCGGCGTCACATCGGAATAAGGTCCTCTCGCACTTCTCCCCGTCTCGGCGGCGCGATGCTCCGGCGCCGGCGACGAGTGCGTGGAGGTGGGGTGCGGCTGTGCCGGCCTCTGTACAGGAGTCTGGGTGGCCTCTGACTCCGGCGCTTTGGTGGCGGCGGTGGCGGTGACATCCCGCGTCAAGGATACAACGACAACTGTGGGCGAAGTGGATCGTTGGAGAGTGGATCGAGCTTGTGTTCCCAAGACGCGTGTCGTCGTCAAGCTTCGATCCAAATTTGGAGGAGCATGGGGCGTGACCCCGGCCGATGCTCGTTCATCGTCATCCTCATCCCGGCGTCCGCGTCGGGTGGCTTCTGCGGCTCCTCTCAAAGCTTCATAGCGATGGTGCTCCTCCAGATCTGGGCCAGCCAGGGCGGCTTCTTCTTCGACGGCGGCAATCGGCGACTAATCGACGGCGGCGGTCGACGACGACGGAAGCTTCCGGCGAAGGCGAGAATCACTAGGTCCAGGGACTTTTCTGCAATTTGTTTTTTTGCTAAGGGCCTATGTGTAAGTTCGATGGTACAGGTGTCCATGTATCCTCCCCGTATGTACCTGTGTTTGTACACGTTTTTGTACGTTTTCCTTATCTGGTAATACATGTACTTTTATCAAAAAAAAAAGTTAGCAACCATCAGAGAAAAAAGGTGTTCAAAAAACCATCAGAGAAAAAAAAGAAAGAAAGCACGATGGGCACCGCCCATATCACCAAAACGTTTGCTCATCAGTCTGGGCACTATTCTGCACCTGAGTTTTGATCAAAGTATGTTTCTGAGGATTCAGTTTGTATTCAAGTTGCGCGGTGGAGGAAGAACATGCATGCACTCAAACCCTGACGACGACACGGTAGGCCTCCAGCTCTCTGCATGCCTTCCATAACTCTCCCCGTCTCCTCCTCCCGGATTGGATAAAGCCCACCTGCAAAACATTAGGCTTAGCCCTGTTTGGTTTCTGAATCATTTAGTTTAACTCTCATCACATTAATGTTGCGGCAAATGCATAAGGTACTAAATGTAGACTAATTGCATGTATGTTGGCACAGATTAGGAGTAATTTACGAGACGAATCTATTAAACCTAATTAGTCCAAAATTGGAAACTTTTTGTCAAGTAAGACAAAAGTGCTACAGTGTTTGTTAAACTTTAACACCTCTAACCAAACATGCCCTTAGTTAGATTCATCAGGAACTTTCGAAAGAAAGAAGAAGTAAAGACGTTAATGAATTTACTGTAATAACAGACATACAGGATAGAGGTGTATCCACGAAATTTTATTGAAGTAAAAACAAGAAAAAGAGAGAGATATATATGTATATAACAGAAGAAGTGCCACACATGGTATATAAAAGCCCTTGTTTTGTTGACTCTATTTATTCTAACCCCAACCCTAGCTAGCACTCTCCAGTATGGACTTAACAAAGTAGGTTAAACCTTTGACATCTAGCTTTCAGAGCAAGCAGATTTTCCACCATTCACGATGTTTCTTATATCAATGAGCTAGTTACAGAATTAAAAAACACAAGAGAATACTATAGGAACACTCTTACATCCACAGATATCTATGCTGGCTGGCTGAAAGTACTGCTGGCTGGTTTTTTGCGAAAGAAAAACACTGTTGGTTGGCTGACTGATTTGACTGATAATCTCAAGTGAACAAACTGGTACATGTTTATAGTACTTATCGTCATTTATTTTGAAGCACGTGTCCAGTAGTATAATTTTAGTGTGACAAACCTAGACATAGTATGCACATTGGTGGTCATAATGAAACACAAAAACCAGATTTTTGGGTATTATAAATGGTGATGTGTTTGAGGAATAAAGAGACAAATAATGTCCAGTTTTTCAATAATATGATCACCTAACAGAACTAACAAAACCTATATACAGTAAGAGGAATATGCTAGATAAAAAGGTAGCATTACTCAGCAAGGGAGTTCACATGAAATAACTGGGGTTGTGAAGAATTCCATGCAACCAAGAGATCACGTCTAAAAAGGTTTGGTCAGTTCTAAAGAAAAAGGAATAATATATGCTGGTCCTACAGTCATTGGATCCAACTCCAACCAAACTTATTGGTAAATATCAAAATTATTAAAGCAAACTATTCCATCTTTATAACCCAAATAAGATCACTGCCAAAGGCATCATTCACCTTGTTAGATATGCATTATTACAATCAATATTTACATAAAACATGCAAAATTCAAGCCATTATAAATAACAAATTAAAAGAAGAAGAAAGGTTCCCTGCAGACAACTGTGGGTTAATGTAATAATAAAATATTTCCTAGATATATCTGTCATGCATGAAAGGTTGAAAATAAAGGGACCGGAACTGGACATGTGAATATTATGAGAACCCAATGATGGAGAACGGTACTTGGCAGAATTTTTTTAGGGGACCAGTGGTGGAATATATATTACTAGTTTCTTTTCAAAATCATGAAGTTATATGTAGTACATTTGTAAGGTAAAAGAATTGCACACTTCACTCACGATGCGATGTAATGTTCAATTACATTAACATATACATATGGTTTAAAGGGAATGTTTGACCAACTATTACCCCCACCCTCCACATACGCAAAAAAATACCTTCCGCTGAAGTATTTATATAATCAGTTTGGGCAGTAACATGACCTAAAAAACTTACTATAGCACCAAGAAAAATTCCTTTTCAAAATTATTTGTAGAACTTTCAAGATTATATTGCATTGTATATATGCAACTTTTCTACCAAGTGAAATCAATCATTTTTGAGATGGCTAATCTTGAATTCAAAATAGAAAAAGATGCTCAAAGTTCAATTAAGTTGATTCCATGAATACTAAGATGACACATGCTTTTGATGTATGAGCTTGTCCTCACCAAGCCATTACAAAGATGAAACTTAGCATTGGTTGTTGAATAGCACTTTTCTAAATGCTAAATATGGTGTGTGAGCACTTTAACAACATAAATCTTCACCACAAGCATATGAACACTAGTCATTAAAAATTTACCATTCAATTTTTTGTATGTAAGTACATTTAAAAAACATTTTTTTCTAGCATGTTGTAATGCGAAAGGCTTTTGAAAGCTGTGGTAGTTAGCATAGCAATTGCATGTCAAATCCACAAAATCCATTTTGTTGAATCATGTGTGAATGACACTGTAAAAAGAATAGTTTTGCATTTAAACAAAGAGGGCTTTAATTATCATAACCACCCATGGCACAAAACAAGAGTCACTAAGTGTGTAGTACGCTTAGTGCTATCACAATTCTAAGATAAATGAAAAATGGTGGTTTAATTTTATTTTAGGGTGAAACAATGACAAATTCTTTTCTTTACTTTGGATCTAAATGTAAAAAATATTTTTATTTTATGGAGCAAAGTGTCTATATGTTGATAGGTTTTGAGATGTAAGCAAATGTTGACAACTTTAGAGTTCGAGATGCTCAGGGAGTACAAATGTAATTGTGCATTATCTAAACAAATTCGAGAATGTAAACGCAACATTTATTCAAATTCTGGTAGCTCAAAAAGGAGGCATCCATCCTCCATACATGCACATCACACGGATTTGGTTGGAAAATTTGAAAAGGGCCATGTTTTGTGTGGTGGTATGCAGCTGTAGACGCATGACTGATGATTCGATCCACACAAGGGCCCTGTTCATCTGGCTTATAATCCGTCTTTTTCGTCTTGTTTTTTCAGTCGGAATAGTATTTTTCTCTCACAAAAAATCGGCCAACAGTGTTTTTCAGCCAGCTTATAATTCCAGCCGAACGGCCCCAAGGGCTCAAATCTTATGCCTACGTTTTCAAAAAATAGCCGTGTGCATCCCTGGTAAGTACAGAGGCCACAAAAGTACCTCAATTTTTTTAAGAAAGAAAGAATCTTGATATTTCCAAAAAAAAGTTTTAGTTTTTAAAATATTTTGAGGATTTGATATTTTTTAATAAAAAGATAGACGGATGCTAGAGCTTTGGAGAAATAAAATGTTCACATGTTTAGAGATCTAAATGCCTAACCTAAGCAAATGTTAGGACGTGAATGTAATATTGTTTAAACTAGTTTATAGGAACTGGAAGCTTAAAAAGTGTCATGCATGCATCATGTATGGAACTGGCAACTTAAATGTTGAAATACTTGATCTTAAGCTGTTCGCAGAAAAGGGCCCTAACGTGTTAGAGCATAGATTTGCCTACAGCATGTTTTCTTTCTAAACAGAAAGAATAAAGAAAGATGCATGTTAGAGCTTTGAAGTGACATGCATGCAGTGCAAATGAAACGAAAGGCCTTCTTCCCAGACTCCAGCCTGCTTCAGTCGGGCTGAAGTGACATGCATGCAATGCAAATGAGACGAAGGCCTTCTTCACCGACTCCGGCCTGCTTCTGTCGGGCTGAACAGGTTTGTATACAGTCAGCCCAGCTAGTGAAAGATTTCACTGATGGGCTGACAGTGACGGTCCTCGCCCCTATAGGTTTATTGATACATACTGACCTGACTTAAACTAAAGGAGATCGTGGCGGGACCAGAGAAATGCGAGTTTCTTTGGGGGTGATTAATCAGTATCTAGTGCAAATTCCCTTAACCTGCAACGTCGTGCAAAATACTGACTCTTTTTTTTTTTGCCCAAATTTCAAGAAATAAAGTAGCCAGATAGTGCTCAACATGTTCAGCTCCTTCCAAATGTGTTTAATCCAACCGTTTACAACACGACAGAAAGAAAAGCCGACAGTGACAAAAAAAGCACACTTCGGCTTTTTTTTTGTCATCACGGTTCTCTGAACTTATCTTTTCTTCCTCCCGATCTGCACAGGGTCAGAACCACATTCGGTGAAGTCGTTGAGAAGGTCGAATACTGCTGCTGCTCCTTTTCTTAAAACCATTTGGCCAAAAAAAAAAGAAGGAATTTTGCCCGACCTTGACAGGTTAGAGTACTTTGCTACAGACGCCAACACAACTCCCTGTGACGCTGTATGAACCGCGCCCCCCTTTTTTTCAATTGCAATTGCAATGGTGTAATCATCATACATGATGAATGAATAATTAATCTCTCTACAAACCCAAGCCCAAGCCCCCTTGTATATCAGTAAAATAAAAAAACTTGGAGAGTCCTCTCCCTAGTCGTCCTTCTAGAAAAAACGCCGGCCCTGTATTCCTCCGCTGTTCTGTTAATTTACAGCTACTACCGAAACTACTACGGTTACGACTACTACTACTGCCCTGATATTTACCTTGATCAGCGTAAGACAAGGATGTGGATGTGGTCTCCCCACCAGAGTCTACACGAGCCCCTCTGCCAGTGCCAGCCTGACGATACCTTCGCTGGTACTGCCGCGCAAACTTACCTGCCTCCTCATCCATGTCATGACCTGACGAGTTAGGGTTCCAGCTAGACCTTTGCCGCAGGTAACTCAGCTTGTCTTCCTCGGGTATGACCGCTGGGCTTACCGGGCACATATAACCCGAGGCTCCAAATATGTGGTCATACTCCATGCCGGTGTTCCTGGTACTATCAGTGCTGTCGCTGCTGAAAGTGCAGCTTGACCCTGCATCAGAGCTGCTGAGCAGCGAGGAGCTGTTGCTGCGACTGAAGCAGGGTGGTGGTACTGGGTACGACGATGACCTATCAGATGCACCCAATGTGTATGTAAGGTCGTGCACCGCATCATCCTTAGACAATTGCCCACCTTGGTGCCTGCTGCTCCGGTACCTGCTTCCTCCCGAAGGAAACGATCCTGAACGTGCCATCTGCTTGGGTTTCTTAGTACGTGATGATGCGCCTTGACTGAGCATTGCTTCCCTTGCAGAGGTTGTGGCACGCGGTGAAATTCTGCTTGAATTAACACGACATAATTTAGGACGGTCAACAAGCATCAATACAACGACATGCAGGACAATAAAGTTGTCGTAATTGAGAGTAGCACAGTATTTACCTTGCATAAAGCAGCATGTATGCACACTTTGACAGGACTTTTTTGATAGAGACAGGTTTCACCTACAGACATCATTGAAGGCTATTGAGCTGGAAAAAATTAGTTCAAGTGGCACATGGCTTATCGTTCTTGTTAGAATGTGTTGTAACAGCGCATGTTGGGCGTACGGCCCATAGGCCTTGTACATTATAACCCTAGCCTATTAGGCTATATAATGAAGGTCACCCCCTGTTTAGGGTGTGCGGTGTTTCTACATGGTATCAGCCATAATTACGATCCTCACGATCCTCCTCTTCCGCTTCGCTTCCTCTGCCCACCGCACCCGGCTGCGTGCCCTCGCGCCGCTGCCTCCCCTCGCGCCGCCGCCTCCAGGCCGCTCGCGTCGCCGCCTCCAGGCCGCTCGCGCCGCCGCCTCCAGGCCGCACGCGCGCACCGCCGCCTCCAGGCCGCTCGCGCGAACCTTCGCGCCGCCGTCAGCCCAGGCCTCCGTCGCGGATCGGTCTCCGGCGGACCACCGCGCCCATGACGTCCTCGTCGAGTTCCTCCTCCACAACCGGTGCCCTCAGCCACCACTCGTCTGGCGCCATGGGGGACTCTGTTGCTGCTCCTCTCTTCGCCGCCTACGCCTCCGTCAACGTGAAGCAGCACGTCCCCATCGCGCTCAGCCTCGAGCGCCCGAACTTCTCCAAGTGGAAGGCGTTCTTCACCGCCCTCTGCGGCAAGTACGGGCTGCTCGGCCACATCGATGGCACGACGGACGCGCGCCCGGCTGACCCCCTGTGGTCTCAACCTGACGCCTGCATCCGCGGCTGGATGTATGGCTCCGTCGACGACGCCGTCCTCGACCTCGCCATGGAGCCTGAACAGGATGCACGCGCTCTGTGGGTCTCCATCGAGGCCTTGTTCCAGGCGAACAAGGAGTCCCGCGCCGTTGTCCTCGAGCAGGAGTTTCACAACCTGTCCCAGGGCGACCTCTCCGTCGACGCCTACGCCCAGTAGATGAAGCGCACCGCTGATGCCCTCCGGGAGGTCGGTCACACCATCTCCCCTGCGCAGCTCGTGCTCAACCTTCTGCGTGGCCTCAATCCCCGCTTCGCCAACACCGCTGACATCATCTCCAACACGTCGCCACTTCCTGACTTCAAGTCTGCCACCAATATGCTCTGCGTCAAGGAGCTCCGCCTTGGCACCAAGGGCAAGGCGGCCTCGGCTTCAACTCTGGCCGCCTCCACCACTTCCTCCTGCACGTCGCCGTCCTGCCAGTCCACCCCTTCTGCGTCCACCAATCGTGGAAGCGGTGGCAAGGGCAAGGGTGGCAAGGGCAAGGGCGGCCGCGGTGGCAACGGCGGCGGTGGGAGTGGTGGCGGTGGGCGCCACCAGCAGCAAGGTGGCAATGGCGGCGGTGGCCACAACCAGCAGCAAGGCGGCAGTTTTGGCGGGCGTCAGCCGGCCGGCCCCTGGGTTTGCTACAACCCTTGGGCCGCTCCGTGGCCTCCCCAGCAACAGCAGCAGTGGGGTGCGCCTCCTCCACAGGCACACACCGCCTTCGCGCCTCCGTAGTTCTCCACTGCTGGCGGTCCCCCGGCGTACGGGCCTCCGGGAACCTGGGACTCGGCAAGCTTGATTGCCGCCCTCAACCAGATGGCGATCCAGGGCGGGTCTGTACCCTGGGTCATGGACAGCGGAGCGACATCTCACATGTCCTCCAATGCCGGTATTTTACTTTCCCATCTCCCGTCGCCTCCGTCCTCTATTATGGTCGGCAACGGTCAATCAATTCCTATTCATAATCGTGGCACTTCTGTTATTCAAATAGTTGATCGTCCTTTTCGTCTTGATAATGTTCTTGTCGCTCCCCAACTCACTCGTAATCTGTTATCTGTTCGACAGCTTACTCGCGACAATAACTGTTCCATTGAGTTTGACGCTTCTAGTTTTTCTGTTAAGGATCTGCAGACCAAGACGGTCCTCCTTCGGTGCAATAGCAATGGGGACCTCTACACCATTCCACATCACATGCCACCTCGCTGCCATGTCGCCATCGTCTCCCCGGAGTTATGGCACTCCCGCCTTGGTCATCCTGCACCCGCCGTCGTCAACACTCTAAATAGGCTATCAGCTATCCAGTGTAATAAAGCAGCTCGCCACATTTGTCATGCCTGCCAGCTTGGCAAGCACGCTAGGCTGCCATTCACTAGTTCGGTTTCTAGTACATCAGCTCCCTTTGAACTTGTTCACTGTGATGTCTGGACCTCTCCAGTTTTGAGTATTTCTGGCTATAAATTTTATCTTGTCATAGTTGATGATTATACACATTATTGTTGGATGTTTCCTCTTCACCATAAATCAGAAGTTCATGAACATCTAGTCCAGTTTGTTGCTTACGCTCACACACAGTTCAGTTTTCCTGTGCGCTGTTTTCAGGCAGACAATGGCACTGAGTTTATCAACAATGCTACCGCTACCTTCCTATCTAGCCGTGGCATCCTGCTTCGCACCTCGTGCCCCTACACCTCCGCCCAGAACGGAAAAGCTGAGCGGATGCTTCGCACACTGAACAATGTTGTTCGCACGCTTCTGTTTCATGCTGCCATGCCTCCATCCTATTGGGTCGAAGCTCTTTCCACCGCTGTGTTTCTGCTCAACCGGAGGCCGTCATCGTCCATACATAATGATATTCCCTATCATCTCCTTCACCGCAAAATGCCAGATTACTCCATCCTCCGAGTTTTCGGTTGCCTGTGCTATCCGAACCTTAGTGCCACGACTCCCCATAAATTGTCTCCTCGCTCAACAGCATGTCTTTCTCGGTTACCCTCCTTCCCAGAATGGCTACCGATGTCTTGATCTTTCTACTCGCAAGATCATCATCTCTCGCTACGTTGTTTTTGATGAGACTCACTTTCCGTTTGCGGCTTCCAAGCCCCAACCGGATTCTCTTGATTTTTTGATACAGGATATAATTCCCGCGCCCGCCCCGTCTACCTTGGACGTTCGGCACTCGCGGGCCTCGGTTGCGCCTTCCTCGTCTGCAACAGACGATGCCGGCGACCCCGTCGGCCTGGACCCTGCCATCCTGTGGCATGGTGCTGCCTACAGGCTGCCCCAGGCGCCTCGGCCAGCCACGCCCCCCTCGGCTACTACGCCGGCAGGTGTCTCCGCCGTTGCAGCTGATCGGCAGCGTTTCGGCCTCCACTACACTCGTCCGCGTCCGCCACCGGCTTAGCAGCAGCCGGAGGCGCCGACTCAGCAACGCCGGAGGTGCCGACGGTCCAGCAGCACCCGCCGGTGTTCTCGGCTCCAGCGGCGCCCCAGGCTCTGGAGCCTCCTGTGCGGGAGACTCGTTCCCGGGCGCCGCCCATGCAGCGGTATGGCTTCACCGCCTCGACCTCCAACCTGGCTTCTTCGCTGCCAGGCAACACCCGTGCCGCACTCGCCGATGCTAATTGGCGCACGGCGATGACCGAAGAATACAAGGCACTTGTGGACAATGGCACCTGGCGTCTTGTTCCTCGACCGCCTCGTGCCAATGTTATCACCGGCAAGTGGGTCTTCAAGCACAAGTACAATGCTGACGGTTCTCTGGCTCGTCATAAAGCCAGATGGGTTGTTCGTGGCTTCTCACAGCGGTATGGCATCGACTACGACGAGACGTTTAGCCCGGTTGTCAAACCGGCCACCATCCGGGTCGTCCTCAGCATCGCCGCCTCTCGCTCCTGGCCGATACATCAGTTGGACATGAAGAACGCTTTTCTTCACGGCCATCTGAACGAGACCGTCTACTGCCAGCAGCCGCCCGGCTTCGTCGACCCGACGACTCCCGACCACGTCTGTCTCCTGCTAAAGTCCTTGTACGGACTCAAGCAGGCGCCCAGGCGTGGCACCAGCGGTTCTCCGGCTTCATTCAGCGGTCCGGCTTCACTGCTTCGACCTCTGACACGTCCCTCTTTGTTTACAAAGCGGGTGCCGACATCGCCTACTTGCTGCTCTACGTCGATGACATCATTCTGACAGCCTCGTCGACCCTGCTTCTCCATCGCATCACCAAGCTCCTTCACTCCGAGTTCGCTATGACAGACCTCAGGGATCTTCATCACTTCCTCGGGATCTCTGTCACGCGTTCTGCTGACGGTCTCTTTCTGTCGCAGCGCCAGTATGCTGTGGATCTGCTCCAGCGTGCCGGCATGTCTGAGTGTCATTCCACGGCGACTCCTGTTGACACTCATGCCAAGCTCTCTGGTATGGCCGGCGCACCGGTGGCGATGCCACTCAGTACCGTAGCCTGGCTGGTGCGCTACAGTATCTCACGCTTACTCGTCCGGACCTCGCTTATGCCGTTCAGCAGGTTTGCCTCTTCATGCATGACCCGCGCGAGCCTCATCTTGCGATGCTCAAGCGTGTCCTGCGGTACGTCAAGGGCACCCTCTCTACTGGGCTTCACATCGGCACAGGCAGCATCACCAGCTTGACTGCCTACTCCGATGCTGACTGGGCTGGTTGTCTCGACTCTCGGCGCTCTACTTCCGGCTACTGTGTCTTCCTCGGCGACAACATAGTCTCTTGGTCCTCCAAACGACAAACTACAGTTTCTCGTTCGAGTGTGGAGGCTGAGTATCGTGCTGTTGCGCATGCTGTGGCTGAGACTTGTTGGCTTCGTCACTTACTTCAGGAGCTCCACGCACCCATCTCTTCGGCGACGATTGTCTACTGCGACAATGTCAGTGATGTCTACATGACTGCCAATCCAGTTCATCATCGTCGCACGAAGCATATTGAGATAGATATTCACTTCGTCCGTGAGAAGGTTGCATTGGGACAGGTTCGGGTGCTCCATGTTCCATCATCTCATCAGTTCGCGGACATTATGACCAAAGGGTTACCTGTACAATTGTTCACTGACTTTAGGTCCAGTCTTTGTGTTCGTGACACTCCCGCTTAGACTGAGGGAGGGTGTTAGAATGTGTTGTAACAGCCCATCATCACCAAATAATTGTATCAGATTTATCAGGATTCCAATGCAAGGTTCCTTCAATGATTATCAAAAAACCAATTGCAGGCAAGGGAATTATTGAAGGAAAAATTGATAGATGCTATAACATGGTATCATTTTAAATTCTGCCAGTACGCAATACACTGTACTAAGCAAGTTTAGAAAGTATTGTTTACCTTGTTATCGTCCATCTCGTGCCACTTCCCTTGGGAATCCTTGACATAACATACATAATGACCAGACACAGTTGCATTCGCAACATTGTGGTGGACAACCACAGCATACAAGCTGTATACAGGACTAGAATCATCTGTTCTACTCATATACTGGGATAAATTTAAGTGCTCTGGGAACTTGACAACCTTGCTGGTCTCGCCCAAAACACCAGACTGTTCAAGGAAAAAAAGGATTTGCGGTGAAAGTAAACACTATGATGATGTATAAATTTTGATCCAAACTAAACACAGGAAAATATCATCCCAGACACAAAAAATTAGCAATAGCGCATGATACCTTAAGAGTGAAGGAAATAACCTAAGAGTGTTAATGGTACCTGATATCTTTTCAGTGCAATTGTCAATATATTTGGGGCCTCTAATATAGTCAACTTCTTTTGGGCACGCTCGTACGAATTGCATCTGGTGAAAGTAAATAAATTCAAGAAGATTGTATATAGAAGCAAAAGAAGGATCAGGTCAGGTATCATTAAGCCAAGCAGATTAAACGAGTAGGCAGTGCTAACTAATGTATTCATTTCTCAAATAAATCTCAAGTAATGATACCCAGTGATAACCAAACTCAACCCCACAATAAGCGAAGTAAATTGACAATACTTTGGTTCAAGATCGGTTGCTGATTAAGGCCCTTGACCGTGCAATGTGATATATGCAAGCGACATTATGAAAATACAAGTGCACACTGTAAGCATTTAGAGAAGCAAAAAAATTACGGAGGGGACCAACCTGCTACAATGGTAACTATTATCACCGTCTAAAACTTCTGAAGATGTAAACCGACGAAGTGCACCGTCAAGGGTACTGATATTCCCATCTATTTCAACAGTTAAATCCAAAATACGTTCACTCTGTTTTGAACTGACCTGACACTTTGTGCATTTTATCTAGGGAAAAAAAACAAATGGTTAAAAAATAATATAAATGTGCATTTTCATTAGATATTCAATGCTCCAGTAGAAATATGTAGGGCATGGAAAGGCTGAGTGGTCTGCATGAAGAAAACCTTAGATCGCAGATAACCCCCAAATATAAACTGCACCAGAGTTGTTTCTTCAGCTAGCTGCTGGATACCATTTTTCTTGGCTTCCTTCATGCTAGCAGATTGCATCTTATCAATTGCATACCTGTTAAAACTTATCACTCAGAGCAGTTTCATGAAACATTATTCCGAGTGGGAAGATCTGACCAAATCATTCAACAAAACCAATTAATGGGATGTTTTGGATCAGTCATTTGCTATCAGCAAACTAGCAAACAGTTTTGTTATAAATAGAGACCAAAATAGTTCCAGGGTTGCAATTGTTATAAACCCAAACAGAAGATTCCATTTGAAATTTAGATTTGGGGGGGGGGGGGGGGGGGGGGGGTGCGGCACCTGTGTAGTCGTGAAATAATAAGATACCTACGGATGTAGAAAAGACTTCCATGACACTTGGCCTATATAATGCAATCAACATACTATAGCGCCACTGAACAGATATGGGCATAGGGGTGGAGGTGGGTGTTGCAGGGGCCATGTAAATGACGAGAGCATATATGCTAGTAAGAATAAACCAACCATATCACAGCATTCCATCCCGACAGAGAATTCCCTAACTTATGAGCATAATATATTTGTTATGAAAGATTCACGACTGTATTTGCTACAGAAGGGCTACATTATTGTATGGCTAGATCAGTTTACAATTTGCAATCAACAGGATATTTTAAAAAACTCAATCCGTGGTGGCTAGACAGCCCCCGGGCATTCCAGCTTAAGAAGATCTCACGCAGATCGAGAAAACCCCCGAACCCCTACCCCACCCATACACAGCGGCGCCATAGTTCCGTGAGATGAGCTTTCCACAGGCCTGTGCTTTGGATGTGGGGCAGACGAGGGAGTTTCCCCCCCACCCCCTGGTCACTGCGGCCGAATCCACGAATAAAGAGTGAGTCCCTTGGGACTCGAACTCTGACCACCCCAGGGGGGAGGTACTGAGCCTGCACTAACCACTCGGTCAGCCAGGCCGTTCCCAATCAACAGGATATTTTATTTATTTACCTACTGTGCCAACTAAGAACTAACACCATCTGTCCCTGCCTCCTTCATAATGCAATCTTGTCATAGACATTCATGATTGGTTTGTCAAACAGCAAAACCTTGTATAGCACGTTGGCAGTGCAAAGACTGAATATCCACATGTATGAAGTACGTACACAGACTAGCATATCATTGATGACACCATCGGCACTAACCCAAAAAATTGGTAATTTGTGCTCTGTTGTCATTTCATGTTTAAATTTACAGTAAAGAATAAATGTGCTCCATAAGTTGTGTAAGTTTTCGATTGTCCATCTAATATCTGAAAAGAACAGCAATAGTTTTTAGCATCTGAACTAGTATGATAACCAACTTAGCAAATGTGCCTGTTAGCAAAACAGCAAGTGCACGCATTGACACAGAGTATTCATCAGTGCTTCATAATTTTAGGTACGGTTGCAGATAGTCAAATACTAAATTATAGGGAAGAAAATTAAAGATGAAGAGTTCCCTTTCCAAAGGGAACAAAGTATGCTGCTAAGGAATACATCAGTTCTAGTTTCAATAAATAGCCCTAGAGAATACTCTCGGTCACAGTGATATTATATGTTTTGCAACCAAAAAATCAACAATCAATAAACAGGTGTGTAATATTTGTTGTTCAAAGGTCACAAGAGTATACTGACCAGGAAAACAACAGTAATGTTTGGTAAAATACCTCTTAAGGGTTGCCCAGTTATAGTATATTAGTAGGTAAAATAATCTTTCCATGTGCTGTGCATGAACAAATCAACTGAGTTTTTCATGGATTAGGTATGCAATCAACGGCATTATGTGAAATGTCATCAATATTCAATATAATAAGCGTAACATGATCAGCTATCACTATTCTCATGCACATTTTGGATGCTGACTATGTGACCTAGGCAGTTAAGTGAAATGAAAATCTCACCTTAGAAATTCATGGGCATCCTCCTCACTGCCCTGGCCAAAACTGACCCCAATCTCCTTCAAATGACATAATATTCCAGTAGGTGATACTGGAGATTTTCCATATTTGCCCTCTATCAAGACCTTTTCCAACTCACACATGAAGCACCATTCAGTTTTAGAACCTAGAAAAATACAAAAGTGCTACATTATTAACCAAAGAACAGAATGTAACAAATAAAATGCAGGTTAAGTATAAATTACAATTTTGTGAATGATATCCTTCCAAAAGATATGCTGTAAGTGGCCGGGTAAATGCCAAGCACTGAAGAACAGCATTTGCATAGCAGCTGCAAAAGAAACAAAGGTAGAAATGTTAGACAAAGAAAACAGCATTAAGTGCCACACTAAAATTCCACAAACCATTTCCATTTAATAAAGGGCCTAACATGTTCAATTATAAATTTGTTACTATAACATGTTTAGTACTGTGATGCAGTATAATTCGTTAGACATAATGCAAACAATATACAATCTCCTGAGAAGAGACACCAGTTGATTTTTTTTGGAGAACAAAATTTTAAATCAACACAGGGAGAAAATAATATAAAGTGTGCCTATCACAGAAGCCTGGAAACTAGTGTCATGCAGAACACATGTTGGAACTCAATCCCCAAGCTGCTTTGGCTCAAAACTTTAAACTATAAATTATTGTTGAAGCATCAGTTTGAACACCTAATCCCCCGGTGCCAATCCCATATGGATGGTTTGATTTTCATCAGTGTTTCTGGTGTCATTCTCCATAATAATTGCCTAACATGATTTAAACCATCATTGTGAAAACAGTTTGAATGAAAGCGTGTTAAACGTGTGTTTGAGAAAAAAAAGGAGTGTTAACATTTGTGTAGTGTAATTTGCTAGCTCCCAAGGGTATTTGGGATTCAGTAGGGAACAATCATATTGCAGCCAATGGTGTACAATCATACACAAACACAAGTAGTAGAACAGAGTGCCGTGATAGAACTATCGTCATTGTAAAATTATATTGCATGGAATCTTTCTGAAAGAAAATTAGAGTCATGTATCTTCCTGTCAAGGGCGTTAGTGCCCAATGACGCCGGACCTTGACTACGGAGCTCGTAGCTTCGGTCCGTGGTAGCTGGCAGGGTTATGCCCCCGTGCCGTGTTCTTCGTCGATAGGGTTATTCCCCCTAGTCGCCGGCTTGAGGTAGAAGAGAGGAGAGATTGGGTGGTAATTCTTGATTGATTCTCAATTCTGTTTACATCCATATCTATAGCCATCTGCTGGCCCAAAAAGAGCAACAAACTCCACTAATCAAGGGCTAACTGAAATAGAAACTAATCTCCTACTTTCCTCAGCCACTAATTTCAGTTGGGCCCTGCATGTCGCCCTGCATGGCCTGCGCGCGCTCAGCAGCGCGTTCCTGGGCACGGCGCACGTCACGGGCCCTATGGCGCCTCGTGTACGTGCGCCCACACATGACATCTCCCTCTCCGTCGAGAGCCAGCTCGTCCTCGAGCTGGAATTGCGGAAACTTGGCGCGGAACGGAGCAACGTCTTCCCAAGTAGCCGATGCCGCTGAAGCGTCCTTCCACTGAATGAGCACCTGAGGCACTCCTCTGGCCAGCCTGTACCGGACTGCGCGCTCAGGCTCTGGCTCAACCGCGCCATGGTGCAGTAGAGGCAGCGGTGGGGGTTCAGTTGGCGGCGGTCCTTGATACTTCTTGAGCAGCCCCACATGGAAGACGTTGTGGATGCGGGCGCGTGGAGGAAGAGCCAGCCGGACAGCGACCTCGTTGATGAGCTCGACGACGCGGTACGGTCCGAAGAAGCGCGGCCTGAGCTTGCCAACCGCGGCCTGGGGCAGGGAGGACACCGCGCGATGCCGGAGCCGAAGCAACGCCCAATCGTCCACCTGGTAGCTGACTGGACGGTGCGTGCGGTCATAATGCTTCTTCTGGTACGCCTGCGCCTGCTCCAGACGATAGCGGACATCCGCCAGGAACTCTGCGCGCTCCTCCATGGTCTTGGCGACAGCCGGCACCCTGGTGTCGCCCGGCTCATAGGACCTGATGGACGGAGGGTCGCGCCCATACACCACGCGGAAGGGAGTATCCCGCAGCGACGACTGATAGGCCGTGTTGAAGAGGAACTCCGCCCATGGCAGCCACCAGAGCCACTCGCGCGGCCTGTCCCCAGTCAAGCACCGCAGGTACATGATGATGACGCGGTTGGCCGACTCGGACTGCCCGTCAGACTGGGGATGGAACGTCGTAGTCATCTGCAGCTTGGTGCCCATCAGCCGCATGAGTTTCTGCCAAAATGTGGATGTGAACACTGTGTCCCGGTCGGAGACCATGGACTGTGGAACGCCGTGGAGTCGCACGATGTCGGCGAAGAAGGCCTGGGCGACGGATTCAGCAGAGTACGGGTGCGCCAAGGGGATGAAGTGGCACTACTTGCTGAACCGGTCGACGACGGTGAGAATCACCGACTTGCCGCGGACTCGGGGAAGTGCCTCCACAAAGTCGAGCGCCACATCAGTCCAAACGCCTTGGGGTACTGGCAGCGGCATAAGGAGACCCGCCGGGTGCACGTGCTCGGACTTATAGCGCTGGCAGACGACACACGTGCGCACCCTGTCCTGCACAATCTCCTTCATGTTAGGAAAATGGAAGTCGCGGCGCAGCCGGTGGAGCGTCCGCTGGACACCCTCATGCCCGTCCTCATGGGTGGCGCCCAGGACTTCCTGCAGGAGCGGGGAGTCTGCTGGAATGTACAGGCGCCCAGCAAACTGCACCAAGCCATCAACCACAGACCAGGGCGCCTGTCGCGTTCCAGCAGCAAGCTCTGCGTGGAGGGCGACCAAGGCAGGGTGCTCGCGCTGCGCTTGCCGGAGTCTGTCGATGAAGTCGAAGCGCGGTGCGGAGAGGGCGAGGAGCTCCCCGTCGACGGTGTCACGCCTGGACAGCGCGTCGGCTGCTGCGTTCGTCGCGCCCGGCTTGTACTCGACGGCGAAGTCGAAGCCCAGCAGCTTGCCAACCCAATGGTGTTGGGGAATGGTGGCCAAGCGCTGGTCCAGCAGGTACTTTAGGCTGTAATGATCTGTCTTGACGCAGAATCGGCTACCCCAGAGGTACGGGCGCCAGTGCCGGACCGCTTGGACCAAGCCGATGAGTTCGCGCTCGTAGGCCGCCTAGGCCCGGTGTCGGGGCGCCACGGGACGGCTGAAGAAGGCGAGCGGGTGTCCCTTCTGCATGAGGACAACACCGAACCCGTGGGACGACGCGTCGCATTCGACGACGAATGGGTTGTCGAAGTCCGGCATGGCCAGCACCAGCGCCGTGGTGACTGCGTCCTTGAGGGCGAGGAAGGCCGCGGCCGCTGTAAGGTCCTAGATGGCTAGAGGGGGGGTGAATAGCCTATAAAAAATCTACAATAAATACTAAGCAAACTTATTAGAATAACTAATGGCGTAAAGCGAGTTTTGCTTAGCCTATGGTAGTGATGCAAGCCTCCTATCCACAAGTCTAGTAGATTATGATCTCTAGTTCACACAAAAGCTATGTCACTAAACTTACACTAGTGAGCAAGCTAACAACTGCTAGCAAAGGTTACCACTAGAGCTACACAAGATATTCTAGTAAATATAAATGCAAAAGAGAGGATTGTGATTCTTATACCGACGGTGGAATAAAGATGTTACCAATCACCAAGATGATATACAAACAATCAATATTGACAACAACACAATATGAAGATCAATCACCGTGAGACAAGTGACACAATATTTTTGTTCACCCGGTGTTCACTTGTGCACCGACAAGCTACGTCACCGGTTGTGTCGACCAACACTTAGATGGTTTCTCGGTGTGACCCTCAAGTCACTTGCCCCTCAAGACACGCCTCGCAAGGCACCACAAGACACCACTCTCAAGTGAGGTAATTCAATGACACGCGCAATCCACTAGAGTTGCTTTTGGCGCTCCGCCGAGGAAAGCACAAGAACCTCTTACAATCAACCGGAGGTGGCCAAGAACAATCTCCTTCTCTTGCCAACGCCTCCAACAATCTCCAAGCCGGCTAGGAGCGGTACTCTCCAAGAGTAACAAGAAATCCACCGGCTAAACCACCCACAAGTGCCACTAGATGCCCTCAAGCTATGCAATGCACTTTGGAAGCACTCAATCTCACTTTTGATTTGCAATCAAGCAAGAGAGATGAGTGGGAGGAGATGCTCTAGCTCAAAGGATGGACAAGAATGTTAGAAATCACGAGAGACCTCCCCAAGTGCCGGCCAACAAGTATTTATAAACATCACATCCGAATAGAGCCGTTATACCCCTTCACTGGGTCTTTTTCCGGATGACCGGACGCGCCGGTCATAACTGACCGGACGCGCTCAACCGCGTCCGATCCTCTAACGGTCACTGCGCCAACGGTCAAACCCCATGACCGGACGCGCTTCTCATAACGACCGGACGCGCCGGTCCCGAGTGACCGGACGCGCTCCAGTCAACGACTGGACGCGCCGATCGCACAACACCGCGCGCCCGCGAAGTAACGACCGGACGCGCTCCAGTCAACGACCGGACGCGATAGTGCCCGTGTCCGGTTAGAGTCCAGTAAGCTCTCTCAACGATCGGACGCGTCCGATCGCGTGTGACCGGACGCGCCCCGCGTCCGATCGTCCTTGCGAACCGCAGTTCCTTCTGGGCACCTGACCGGACGCGCCGGTCCCACGAGTGACCGGACGCGCCGGTTGCAAACCCTAGCACCCGCGCGCCTGACTGCTGCGAAGTACTGACCGGACGCGTCCGGTCATACCATGACCGCGTCCGGTGCAGCGTCCGGTCACCTCCGTGACCTCCGTTCGCCTCTGTTTCTTTTTCGACTTCCGGCGTAGTGGAAAATAGGCATTTCAACTCGAAAACGCCTGAATCCCGCGCTTGCAAGCTCGGCGGGAGGGAGAGAGAGACCCAAACCCTCTCTACCGCTTAAACTTCAACGCCTTCGCAAATGTGCCAACACAAACAAGTGATCACCACCTTGTGCACGTGTGTTAGCATTTTCTTAATCATTTTCGAAGGTTTTCCAGTTAGCTCACTAGGCCCTACATGCAATGCACTTCATGAATTCACCTAGTGGCACCCGTGCGTCGAATAACCGATAAGACTTCCCCTCTTAATAGTTCGGCTATCGATCTTAAACCACTCACACCCTCTATTGTGTCTTGAATGCAAAACAAAATGGCCCTATGGTTATACCTTTGCCTTGAGCCCATTTTGTTTTTCCCAAAAGATATGATCCACTTCATATCATCACATGACCGTCTCGATCCATCGACCTTGACTTCACTTGCTCTTCACCGTTGCATCGGTCCGTCGACGCCAAGTCTTGCTCAAGCTTCACCATCACATGGTCCTTCGCTTCGAAGCCTCGACTTGCCCTTCACCTTCACAACCGGTCCATCGAGCTAAGCATCATCTTAGTCTTCATTATCTTGGTCACATGAGTCAATGTCATGTCTCATATTTAATGACCACCTTTATCTAAATCATCCACTTAGATACAAAGGTTAGTCCTAGGTTTCATCAATTAGCCAAAACCAAACTAGGGACTTTCAGCCGCCTCGGGACCCCACGCAAAGCCCTCCTTGAGGAGAACGGTGAGAGGCGCTGCGATGGAGCCGTAGTTGCTGATGAATTTGCGGTAGTAGCCCGCCAAGCCGAGGAAGCCGCGCACCGCCCGCGCCGAGCGAGGTACCTTGGCGGGGTCCATGGCCACGCTCGCCGCCGAGATCGTGTGGCCCAGGTAGGCGACTTAGGTGACCCCGAACGCACACTTGGAGCGCTTGACGAAGAGGACGTGCTGGCGGAGCGCACTGAGGACGGCGCGTAGGTGGCGCAGGTGGTCAGCCTAGGACTTGCTGTAAATCAAGATGTCGTCAAAGAAAACAAGTACGAAGCGGCGGAGGAACGGGCGCAGGACATCATTCATGAGCGCCTGGAATGTCGCCGGCGCGTTGCACAACCCGAACGGCATCACCAGGAACTCATAGAGGTCGTCATGTGTGCGAAACGCTGTCTTGTGGATGTCTTCCGGCCTCATGCGCACCTGATGGTACCCCGAGCGCAAGTCAAGCTTGGTGAAGAACTTGGCGCCGTGGAGTTCATCTAAGAGCTCGTCGACCACCAGGATCGGGAAGGCGTCCTTGACCGTCATCGCGTTGAGGGCGCGGTAGTCGACGCAGAACCTCCACGATCCATCCGACTTCTTGACGAGAAGGATCGGAGAGGAGAACGCCGAGTCGCTGCGACGTACAGTGCCTTGCTCGATCATGGCGGCGCACTGTTTCTCCAGCTCGTCCTTGTGCGTAGCCGGATATCTGTAGGGCCGCACTGCCACCGGGGTCGCGTCGGGCTTGAGGACGATACGATGCGACCGGCTGCGTACCGGCGGCAGCCCCTGGGGCGTGGCGAACACGTCGGCGAAGGCGGCGAGCAGCTCGTCGAGGAGGGGTTCCGCCACGGTAGTAGTGTGCAGGCGCGGTGGAGGGGCAGGAGCGACGCTGTGCCAGCACACTTGCTGGTCCCCTGCCGTGAACGCCATGGTGCCGGCCGCCAAATTCCACACCACGTCACCCAGAGTGGCCAGCCAGTGGGTCCCCAGCACCACATCATAGCCGGCCAGGGGCATGACGTATAAGTCGACCGCGAACGGCCGGTTGTCGATGACGATGGGCGCTTGGCGAAGAACACCCGGGCAGGCGACGCGTTCGCCGTTGGCCATGGTCGCTGTAAGTCGAGGCCGCGGCTCGATGGGCAGCCCTGCCCGCTGTGCTGCCTCCTCGCCGATGAAGGAGTGGGTGGAGCCCGTGTCAACGAGGACCACGAAGGACGCCGCGCCCACCTGCACACGAAGCTGAATGGTGCTGCTCACCGGAACACCCACGACTGCGTGCAGCGAGAAAACGGGCGCCTCCTCCGTGGCCTCGTCCTCGGCGAGCTCGACGCCGTCGATGTAGAAGATGCGGCGACACACCCGGTTATGCCCCCGGGAATACGGCTCATTGCAGTTGTAACAAAGGCCGAGTCGACGCCGTTCTGCCTGCTCCTCCGTCGACAACCGCTTGGTCGGGTTGGCCTCCACCTTGGCCTGCGGCGCTGGGCATGGTGCTGGCAGCGCCTGGAGTGTGGGCGCCTGGGGAGCGGGCGCCGAGAGCGCGGGTACCGCTGGTGCAGCCGGCCGTGGCGCAAGGAGAGGTAGGATCGTGCGCTGGCCACTCTTGGCAGGGGCGGAGTTGAGGCGGTCAAGTTCGACCAGCTCCAACTGGGGCGCCAGGCTCATGGCTGCAGCGAGCGACTCCGGCGCGTGTATGCGCACCTGATGACTGAGCGGGGGCAGCAAGCCGCCGGTGTAGAGCTGCACCCGCTGGTCTTCCTCGAGCCGGCCCGCGCGAGGAAGGAGCGCCTGGAACCGGTTGGAGTACTCCTCGACGGTCCCCGTGCGGCGGCACTCGGAGAGCTCGAACAGCGGCGCAGACCGTAGGGCCGGGCCAAACCGCAGGTGGATGAGGTCCCGGAAATGTCCTCAGGTCGGCGTGCCCTCATCTTCCTGCAGTTGGTTGAACCACAGCTGGGCGACGTCCTCGAGGTTGTAGGAGGCCATCCACACGCGCTCCTCCGGCATGGTGCGCTGCTGGCGGAAATAAGACTCGCACTTGTTGATGAAGAGCAGCGGGTCAGACTTGCCGTCGAAGCGGGGAAAGTCGAGCTTCTGGAACCTGGGAGGCTTGTCCAGGTCGCGGCCTGTATCGGTGCGAGGGCCGCCTCCGCTGTGCGACGACGAACCAGACTGGTCCTTCAGCGCAGCCATCTCGGACTTCAGTGTGGACATCTCGGTCTTGAAGCCCTGCAGCATCTCGATCACGTCCTTGATCGTGGGCTCGGCCATGGTGGACGCGGTGGAGGAATGAGGGTATGATGGTGGACTGGGTGGGTCGGCGGCTGAGAGGGTGGTGGAGGACTGGGACGACGAGGATCGACGGCGTGATACCAGGTTGTCAAGGGCGTTAGTGCCCAATGACGCCGGACCTTGACTACGGAGCTCGTAGCTTCGGTCCGTGGTAGCTGGCAGGGTTATGCCCCCGTGCCGTGTTCTTCGTCGACAGGGTTATTCCCCCTAGTCGCCGGCTTGAGGTAGAAGAGAGGAGAGATTGGGTGGTAATTCTTGATTGATTCTTAATTCTGTTTACATCCATATCTATAGCCATCTGCTGGCCCAAAAAGAGCAACAAACTCCACTAATCAAGGGCTAACTGAAATAGAAACTAATCTCCTACTTTCCTCCTTAGCCACTAATTTCAGCTGGGCCCTGCATGTCGCCCTGCATGGCCTGCGCGTGCTCAGCAGCGCGTTCCTGGGCACGGCGCACGTCACGGGCCCTATGGCGCCTCGTGTACGTGCGCCCACACATGACACTTCGCAATCTATTTATCCATGCTACAGTGGAGGAAGCATTGCTACAGATAAATTACGTTAAGATAACATCAAATTCATAAAACCATATTCATATTAATACAACTTACAAGGAAACTCAAGCATTACTGACTGATGTGCAGAGCTGCAGTCTGCATGCCTGATGTGTTTCCTGCACTAGAAGCACTACCAGGTTGGTTATGTTCCTTAAGTTTATATTGTGTGTTCAGGTTCAATAACTATATTATTATCTTGTGCTATACAAATGCTAATGGGCTCCATTCCTAATGCAATGAGATCAATCAAAACCTAGGAATATGCAAACATTGACATTAAATGCACTTTAAAAGCCAGCAACACCATCTCATTCATTTTTTCTCATTTGTATTCATTTGAATCCCACAGTTCATATAGAATAGAATGCATATTCAATGAATACATGAAGCACATCAATAAGTGAAGTACATGAAAAGTACGACAGTATGATGTGATAAATAGGCCAGCTCATGGATTAACACATCAATGAAGTTTATGAAATGTGTTCGAGAAAATATAGTTAAAAAATTCCAGCATTTAAACTTTAATGGAAGAAGTAAATTAAATAGTTTACTAACAATCTCCAAATGAGGCATAGAAGTACAATTATGTTCATTTCCATATAGCATGTGTAGAAAGGTAGAAAGGAATTGGAATTGGGGCACACCTCAGTTAGGCTTTACATCTCAAATAATATGGTTCATATATGCAATAATAACTGATCCATCAATCACTTACCTATTCCCAAGGTTGTAAAGACCAAACGGGTGCAATTCCAACTTGTTAAAGCTGTAGAGCTCAACAAAACGTTTGTAGGCAAAAAGCGTCTGAGAAATTTGGATAATCATTAGGCAATATGATTGTATAGAGGTATATGTTAGTGATTATTTGAGCTGCCCAGTTCTGTTTACCGATTCAGTTGGATAATTCCTCACAGCTTTTGGAGTTGTTTGTTGTCTGGCATAATTCTTCTCTGTTGATGGATTATTTGGCAGCACACCTGAGCTCTCTGGCCTAGCACAGGGACCAGGAGGACTATCTTCTCTTTTAAGTGGGTTACTTGCCAAACAATATGCACCGCTGTGAGTGGAAGGAACTTTGTCGACAACTGGCATGCATGGCAAATTTCTTAAGCTTTCATGGTTTTCTGAACCAAAAGCTTGCTTGTTGGATTGCTCCGGTTCAGGTTCCAACCCAGCACGCTGGTCATGAGCAGTAAGACAACAGTTTTCACGAACAGCGCCCTCATGACCTTTGCAAATTTCACTTGAAGTTGAAAGCCTTGAAAAATCAACAGATTCTGCCTTCCCAGTAAACTGAGAATAAAGCATATCTTTATTGCCATCACATTTTTTGTAGGTAGTGGATGCCTCAAATGGCATATCCTTAAGCTCTGTTCCAGTCATCACATTTTTAGGTGTATCATCTCGTGTGGCACCATGACCTAGAGGATGGCATTCATCTTTGTGACCATTTCTCCAGTGATCTATTTGGCATTTGACGGTGCTGCAACGAACAAGAAGGAAGTTACTTAAAAGAGTGGAAATAAGTACAAGCCTGCAAGAAGGAAGTTACTGAAGTAAAACAATTCACACAATAGAGCTCTCTGATTCCACACATAAAAAAGAAGTTACAGATGTACCCTTTTGAATTAACGATCTTAGACCTGATGCCATATAATGTATGTTACATTATAGAGAGGAATGCATCAAATTTGTGAAACAGAAGTCCTAATGCCTAAGAGAGCTGGTTTCAAAAACAGGAGCTTCTGAGTCTAGAGCTATTTTCATCTGTAAATTTTACAATCATCCACGTCACCGGTATTACAGTTTAAAGAGGTAGGTTTCACGTTTAGTCAAGCAGCTGGGTGTAGCTTTCAATGGAAGTATTGTTAATATAAGAAACACAGTTCAATGTTGAGAACAATTTGTACATGCACTAATCACTATTGGAAATTTGCGAACATAAATTGCCGCCATCTTAAAGCAACACATTATAGTGAAATTTTGCTTGAATAAAAACGCACAATGAAAAAAAAACACGGCTCTTAAGATATTGAATGCCCATGTATTTATTTTGCATCTCTATTCAGAGCACTGGAGAATTAAAGTAGCACCCAAGGTACTAAAAGTGGAAAAGCGAGGTCTCCTATTGAAAAAGGGATTCAAACAGAGGTCACGAATATAACTTCATTACTTGACATATCGGCAGTTGATATTGGCTAAATATAACATATCATAGATTATCAACAAACAAAAGTTGGCAGCATATTTGAAGATTGTCTCTCTGAGATTTTATTTGACTAATCTGAAGGAGACATGAAACTGCCTGCACAATCAAATCAATCATACTAAATCCTATTTAATCCCATAATGTCGAAGTTCTCATCAATGCAATACGCCAACACTGACAGAATAAAAGGTAATTCCTAGTAACAGATTTTGAAACAACATGTTCCTGATTGTACAGATTGCCTGAAATGTCGAACTTGACTACAAAAATGTACAATGATCAAATCATCTGTCCAGCATAGAACTGACACCAATCGCTATAGTGATAAGCACCACAGTTCAATGGCGAGAACAATTTGTGCATGCACTAATCGCTATAGTGAACTTGCGAACATAAATTACCTAGGCTTCACCTTATAGTAACACAAGAAATATTGTAAGACAAACATAACCCGGAAAAATAGAGAAATTTTGCTCCTCAAGAAATATAGTAACTCAAAAATAACCTGAAAAAAAATCAATGTTTCATTTAATACGCTCCTACCTAAGCCTTTTTAAAATGAAAAACAAATAAAAAAATGCAATTCTTAAGACATTGGAGACCCATGCATCGCATATCTGTTTCGCGCAGTTGGAGAACTAGTAGCATGCAAGGTGCTCCTATAAAGGCCGTGTTTAGATGCCCGAATTGGGGCTGCCCGAATCACTGTTGAACATTGTAACAATTTTGTTTTTATTTACAAATAATTGTCCAAACATTGATTAATTAGGCTTAAAATATTCGTCTCGCAAAGTACAACAAAACTGTGCAATTAGTTTTTGATTTTATCTACATTTAGTACTCTATATATGTGCCGGCATTTTGATGTGATGGGGAATCTTCTTTTTGCATAGTGGAATTTGGGGGTGAATTTGGGAAACTAAACAAGGCCAAAGGTGGAAAAGAAGGTCTTCCATTAAAATCCAACTTCATAATGGGACAAATTGACAGTTGACATTGGCTAAAATATAAGTAATCTGACCCTCAAAATCACACAGATGTCTTGCCAAACAAAAACTGACAGTGTAATTGAAGAGAAATACAACTACCTAGGCATAACTCAAATTACCCATGCTTAATACTTTGCAACCCCATAATGTCGAAGTATAGATCAATGCAACATACAGACAGACAAAAAGGCAGCCTCAACTTCCTAGAAACTGGTTTTGAATGTTCACTCGTCATTTTGTAGAATGGCTGAATTGTTGAACTTGTACAGAAATATAGACAAGAATTGAACCACCTGTCCAGCGTAAACTTCCAAAATGTGGGAATCGCTACTCGACTAATGCATGCCAATTCTAATGTAACTTTTATCTGAAAGCAGCATCCACGTTCAAACTCTGTTGGGCCTAAGTAGGCATTTGGAAATGAAATAACTGATGAAATAATAAGGTTATCTTAAGAAATTCTAACACAACTATAAGAGAGGCAATGCTGCTCTCGGCCTATCCTTGCTGAGCAAATAACTTGTGGAACAATAAGCACTCGGGGGTAAGCCACTAGCCTGACACGCTTGGGACAAAAAAAAAAATGATTAGGGGAAAACAAACAATTCACACTATATGTCCACTGGCACTGTACTAAATACCAACCCCTACAAAGCACCAAATTTAGAGTTATTACAGAGCACCAAAACTCCCTAGTGCAAAAATCAAGCGCCCGTCGCGCAATGCAGCAACATACGAATCAAAGAGGAAACAAAAATTCCATGAAAAAAAAAGAAGAGGAGGAAACAAGAGCAGGACGAGAGCTCACTGACCAGTACTTGACACTCTTGCATCGCTTGCACCGGAGCGTCGTTGGCTTGGAGCACATCGCACAGACGCGCTTCTCCGCCGGAGTAGAGGCCGCCACCGCCGCCGCCGCCGCCTCAGCCTCCACCTCCTTCGGCGCAGGGGCCACCTCCTGCGCCTGTCCGGTCCACAGCGGCGCAGCAGGGGCCACCTCCTGCGCCTGTCCGGTCCACAGCGGCGCAGCAGGGGCCACCTCCTGCGCCGTCCACAGCGAGGTCAAGTCGGACGCGCGCACGAACCCGCCGTACTGGCCGTAGTGGTAGGCCTGCTCCTTCTCGATGGTCTCCTCTTCCGCCGCCGCGAGCAACGCGAGGCGGCGTACCTCCTCGTTCCGCGCCTCCATGCGCTGCAGCCACCTGGTGGCCAGCGCTCCCAGCGCCACGAACGCCAGCGCGGCCACAAGCGCCACCGCCTTGGGCACCTCCATCCCCGACAGGAAGCTCGGTCGGACTCTCAGAGTCCAACACCACTTCAGTGGATCCTCGGCGGCGAGCACAGCAGCAGCCTTACCCGGCCCGCAAGCGCGCGCCGCCGCAGCCCGCGGTGAGGAGAGGAATGGGTGTGGGGGGAAGGGATTTAGGGATCGACGGGGCGCCCCCCTCTCGCCCTCGCCCCCTTATGATGGCCCCGGTGTAGTAACGGAAGGCGCGGAAGGCTCCGGAAGGCGGCGAGGGGGGGCACTTGCCGCGCGTCGGCGTCCGTTTCCGGGGCTCTCCCTCCAGCCCAGAGAAGGGTGGCGTGGAAACGCGAGGGGGGAGTAGCCGCGCGGCGGGCGCGCAGGCCAGAGCCAGAGACACCCAGCGGGGAGTGCGGTAGTAACGGCTGTTTTTTCCCTGGCGCGTCGCGGAGCGAGCGAGCGAGCGGCAGCCGCAGCAAGGGCGAGGGGAGCGCGGGCGCCGCAAAGCATCCCGCGGCTGCTGTGGCCTGTGTGGGGCGTCCGATGGCCTGCGGACGGCGGAAGGGGCCGCGGGAGACTGTACAGAGTGTTGCCCGTTGGTTCCCGGCCTTCGCGCGACCGGCAGAACTAGCAGGTAGATTGATTGTTTCATGGCGCTGTAGACTGTTGTTGACCGTAGAGAATTGCAGAATTAGAATCTTCATTTTTGATTTGATGATGAGGGAGTTGCAGAATTAGAATTTAGCAGGCCATTTTTTTAGTCCAGATAATAGTTAGTAGTAGTCCATTAATGCTTCCAAACATGGAAGGGATGGAATCGGCAATGTTTAATTGACTACTAGTGACGTGGAGTACAGTTGTATTATTACTCTAAGATTTGAGCAATCATCATTATTCACTCTGTGATTGGCAGAATAAGTCTCAGCTATTAATACGTCCAAAGATTTGCATATCAAGCAATAAAGGAGTACTACTAGTAGTAAGTCCATCAATCCTGCTCCTCGCAAAAAAAAACAAGTCTGTTCATGCATGGACCTGTTCATTCGGCTTATAATCCGTCTTTTTCAGCTTGTTTTTTCAGCCGGAACAGTATTTTTCTCTCACAACAAATCAGCCAACAGTATTTTTCAGCCGGCTTATCAGCACAGCCGAACGGCTCCGATGTTTGGTTAAATGACGAGATTATTTGAACTAGAGACTGACGTGATTGGTTTTTCTCGCAATCGCAAAGTTCTCGATGGGCATCCTACCGGGAAAAACGTCAGTTTGGCATCAACGTCGAAAGCCCTTTCTTCATTGTTAGTCAGTAGATGATGAACTTCACACTTTTCTTTTATGAAAAAAAGAACTTCACCTTTTCATGTGCGTAGAAACGACGATATCATATAGCCTAAAATATTTTGACCCTACACGAAAGCTCCATACGTCTAACATAAGATCACGCTCCTAGATCCTACGTAGCAATTGATATGAATTACTATTTAAAGATTTAAAGTTAAGGTTGATTGAGAATAATGTGAATAAGTCCACCTTACAGAATATATGAAATTAATCAAAATTCAAAACACAAGCGTTCAACAAGTAGCAACTATAGATATGCATACAACTCTAAACACCAATCAATCAAACTATATGCATACTTACTCCATTTAGAAACTAGTGATGTTTTAGGATTATCCAAAGTTAACTACTTCAAACTTTGACTAATGACTATACATTACCATTTTCGTACTAGGCTTGGTATCTGAAAGTTATGTGAGTATTTGTTTCAAAAGTGTCGTAAAAGTCTACAATTTCATAAGTTCAAAAAAAAGTCTACAATTTCACTTTTATAGACTTATACAGTAATATAAAATATTCAGAATTCGGACGAGTTGATTTGTTGACTTAAGACTACTAAAAATGGTACTTTTTTTTATCGAAGTCTCCTTCTCGGTCAAGCTTTGGGTCATGTAATTGTTTATTTGATAGAGAACATCTCATGTGTTACCATAACACATGCCCCTCTTTCTATCTCTATCTCTATCTCAGTCTCTATCTCTCTCTATATTTGTATCTATATGTATATCTGTATATGTATCTATATCTATATCTATATCTATATCTATATCTATATATGTGTCTGTATTTATATCCATATCTGTATCTATATCTATATAGCGCGTGCGTGCTGATGAAAACGTTCATATACACACACACTTGCATAGTCACTCTCCTACGAAAGCGCTCACGTCATCCACCTATTTGAGCACCTAAGAGGGACTAACCCGACAAATAGTAGAATAAAACCAAAAGAATGCGAGCAACCGTGCCAAGTCAATAGAATTTAAACCCAGGTACATTTGTATGTTAAATCATGCACATAATTTGACAAATTATTGGTCATATAAATTTGACCTTTGTCAACCTAATAATAGGCCATACATTATACCACAGCTAATCTATAACGTCTCCAAAACGGTCGCTATAAGCCGTTATAGCGACCGATCATCAGTCGCTATAACATTATAGCGACCGATATATAAGTCGCTGTAAGTGGCGTCCCTATAAGACTATAGCGTCCGATAGGGTTTATAGCGACCGATAGCTAGACGCAAATATGTATAGCGACCAATGATCTGTTACATATTTTAGCGACCAATGGTTTGAGGATATCAAACTTTTTAGCAACCAATAATCAGTCGCTATGAACTGGCACAATTATATATAATATTAATTTCGTATTAACCAGATTTCAAACCTAATAAACATCCATAACATGTCACATTATTCATCAACCACATACATCCATTGCTGTCCATAGCACTCATCAACCACATCATTAGATAACGATATCTCAAGTTTCATTAAAGCCAACATTTAGCAATACATTAAGTTCAATCATCTAAGATTCTGATCCATGATAGTTATATCATCTGACACATACAACCTAGCTAGGTTAAATGGCAGGCACAAGCCATATGTTGCTTGCACAATCTAACTTGATTCACTACAAAATACCTCATCTTCATCTTATCAAAAGCAAAATGTCATATGTTGGCTGCTGGTGACTATCCAACATCATGCACACCTCCAAGGCCTCCCTCCCACCTGAATAAGAAAAAACATAGTGCACACATGATGAAGTTAATTATAGAAATTGTACAGATAAAAATACAGATAAAGATGACTACACAGTTTATCTGTTGCTTCAAACAAGATTCCTATGCTTTTTGTCCTTCCACAAAATTTAACGAGAGTTTAAACAAGAAACTGCATATACTAGTAAGAATCGATAGGCATCAAAACCAAGTTATATTCAGCACAGTTGCATTCAAATGACAGAAAAACTCTAAGCAGTGTTGTGCTGTCAGTTTTCCCTCCATTATTCATTTGATAAACGTCCTAATTCCTTTATGGCTGATTAATAGGAAAGACCACACATAATCAGCTATCCCTTGTTCAACAAGAAAAATTATACATGTGTATGTACAATATGGTCCAGATAAGATAGATGGCCTGAAGCGCGCACACACACACACACACACACACACACACATATATATATATATATATATATATATATATATATATATATATATATATATATATATATATATATATATATATATATATATATATGCTTATGCCATCAGGATTCCGGCAGTGACCCTGGTGCTGTACTGGGAACAATACTAATTATTTAAGGATGTCAGGTCATTCTTATTGTATAACATGTCGTATTAATGGCCATGAATGTATTAGTTCTATATTCAGATTGGTCAGGTACAAACATTAGATTCTGAACAATTAAGCTTTTCCATGCCTGATGAATCACACACATATTACAAATAAGAAAACATTTATGCATTCTCAAAAGAAAAAGGTAGAAATCACATGTAGACTACCTACCTGAGTTCTAGCATTTCTCTCCACCTGCTGGAAGTCCAGAGTGTAAAACGACAGAGTATAGGCTCTAATCAGCATCATCAAACTTGCTAACCTTCAACTGTCACAAGAGGGGATTAGTGACCTAAGAATAACATACCTGAAACATCTTGAGGTGGTTTTGATGCCTTCCTAACTGATTTTGATGCCTGTTGCCTAACCTTCAATTGTCATAAATATCACTAATTATAAGTTTGACCATTTGTCATATATGAGAAAACAAGAAACGGTGACAAAGATAGTTTGTTACTCTGTTGTATGGCCATGCAATCGACAACTTATGAGCATCAGCCATCCTTTCGACACCAGGATAAGTGCGAGGCAGAGCTGCATCCCTTTTCAGCACATGGTTCACAACAACTTCACAATATTGCTTTTCAAGACCTACACCTCCAATAATGGTTTTAGGATTTGTTGAAATAATTGTTCCTAGAGCCACACATGTATCAGATCTCACCACTTCATATAATATCACATTCATTCCAACCTGGGGTTGCACTGGCTTTGCTCGTTGTGTTGCATCGGGTTGCACTTCTTGGATTGCGTCGTGTTAGACTACAGGAAGAACATTGTTGGGGATACACTGATGGGATGAGGCTGCATTGGGCTACACTTCATGTGCTGCACCATGCTGGACTGTAGGGGCTGCATTGTTGGAGAAGCAGCGATAGGACAAGGGAGCAAGGTGCTGCGCAACAGGGGCTGCTGTATCGTTGGGGTTGCACTGATGGGGTGAGGTTGCATGGGTCTACACTGTATGGGCTGCACTGTTGGGGCTATGTTGATGAGACTGTATAGCAAGGGCTACAGGACGTCTTCGTGCAAAGAAGTATTCACCGTCCTCAGGACATGTGTCATGGTCTTCATTATCTCCATAATCTTCATCTTCTTGGAAAGGAGCATGATGATGATGTGCATCATCAACATTTTCTGTAGACCTTGGGCTCTACAAACAAATGGAAGCAATAATGAGATAAATCTGCAAAGGGTATTTAGAGGCCAAAATAAATAGCTGATGTATTGTTATAGTATTATACCGCATGGTGGCGTGAATTAGAACCATTATATGACATGACTTCCATAAAGTTTTGCCTTTCCTCTGCATGCCTTTCTTCCTGCCTTTTCATTTGCTCTTCCAGTTCAGCTATGCGTTGTTCAGTTGTTTTACGGGCCAAAACTTCCATTTGAAATTTTGTAGATGGGTAACACTTTATTCCTGCTATACGAATGTCTTGAGGAGTTGGTCCTAGACCCAAAGCTCACACACATCCTCTTGGCTCCTTTGCACCACAAGCAGCAGCAAGTGCATCGCCCTGTTCAATTGTTCTTTCCCTCAACTCTGGGCGGGCTTCAATAATTTCTTTAAGTTTGTTCTACATAAATGGGAGATCAATGTTTATACACCATCATTATTAACTACCACAATTCAGCAAAAAATACATGAAAACTTACAATGATTGGTTCTGCATTCTGTGTTGGAACACCATTTTTTCTTGTATGAGTTTTGATATATACTTCATCTCGTCGAGGAGGACGTCCTAGCTCATGACCTTACAAGTGTTTTAGCTTTCAGTATAAATAATCTGCAGAAAATACCTATGTAAGATAGTGAAAAAAAGATAACTATACCAATTCATGTCTAGAACGAGCAAAGCTCTTGGTGCCTGATGTATGATGTATGACCAACTTAGCACGATTCGCTTTGGCAATTTCCTTGCGAACCTAAGTGAGAAATTATTGGATTGTGCAAAAATAGATGTATTCAAGTTCCACAAGCATATAATAAGAATTTAATATCAACAAGCCTTACATCAAATTGAGGAGACATCCAATGAGTTACGAGATAATCTCAATCACTGTCATTAACTCCATCACCATACATTTTCTTCAGTTGCTCATCTGTGATTTTATCATCAAAATATTGTTTCTTCAAATATGCCTTAAAATCCTTCCATTTTCTAAATGGATTAAACCCATCCGTGGCAAATGCTAGACGGATATTTTGACTATCTGCAGAAAATTATGGATGCCTCTCATCAAAGTCCTGCCATAGAGGTGAATCTGCAGGATGCCTTAGCAGACCATTCTTTTTTGGTCTTCATCAAGCCATCTTGTTAGACTTGCTGTTTTAGAGGACAGAAATAACCTTTGGAGTGTTTTCTTTATAGGAAAGTAGCGGAGAACCTTCTTAGGAACCTTGTACACATGTCTCCCATCTAGACTCTTCCTATCTGACTTCCATCGAGAAACCTTACATTTTGGACACGAATTTAAATCCACATTCTCTTTCCAGTAGAGAACACAATTATTTTCACAAGCATGAATACTGTTGTAACCAACTCCAATGGACTTTACCAATTTCTTAGCTTCATGAAAGTTTCTAGGTAGATTTGAACCCTCAAGGAGTGCATCATTAAGTAGATCTAGTAGTAGGTTCATAGATCTATCAGACCATCCTCCAAGGAGTTTGATGTGGAACAATCTAATTAGGAACCTTAGCTGTGTATATTTCTTGCAATTTGGGTATAGCTCTTTGCTATTTTCTGCTACCAACTTTTGAAGAGCAACTAGTTTAGGATAAGTCTCCAAAGTTGAACTATTGTCTTCAAAATCTCCTCTATCATCTATACCGACAGCTAAGTCTCTAAGCAAATCAGATATTTCATCATCCTCACTAGAATCCTCTATGACCTCAGCAGCATCACAATTCCCATGATTCACAGAAGAGCTAGCTTCTCCATGTAAGTTCCATGTTCTATACCCTTCTAGAAACCCATCACATATTAAGTGCTCATAGACTTCACTTGCCTCTTTCCAAAATGAGTTTACACACTTTCTACAAGGGCATAATATCTTGCTGCCTACTGCAGAATTACTAAAAGCAAAAGCTAAGAAATCATTCACTCCTTGCAAATATGTCTTGGTGTGCCTATGTGAAAGTTTAAAGTTAAATACCATTTGACACGTATATAGAACTTTTAGTTTGTGAAGTTATTAGATTTTACCTAGCATTATCATCAATCCATGTTTTATCCATGTTCAACCTTCACGCAAGACATCAAGCAGATTTTAATATGAAATTAAAAAACATATCATAAGCACTGAAATAGTCACGTACTTCCACAACATGAAAAAAAGAGCAACAGCTAGGAAAACAAAAACCTACCGATACAAACAAGTAGAGCTACTTCCAAGAGCACGTTCAAATGCCTTCCCAAGGTGTCCAACTACACGTTGAGCAACTGCAATTACAATATGATGAGGTCAGACTGGTGCATATATACCTGCTCAGACATATCTCTTAAATATCTACATATTTTCATGCAGTAAATTATCCTAACAATTGATCTCGAATTGTTTACACGTACTTCGTTCCAAGTTCCAAGTGAAAGGAACCAGGAAGTAATATGACACATAGGACTAAGCACTTGACAAGCTATAGCAGGTCTGGAAAGAAACAATGTTGAACTGAAATAAAGCCAAAAAAAATTCAGAAGAAAATAAATTTCAGAGAGAGACACAACCGCAAAGAACAGACCAAAAAGACTCAAATAAGCACGAATTGCAGGTAGCCTATTACTGCTCTTCAGAAACAACACCCGGTAGCTTGTTATTGCTCTTTAGAAACAACACAGAACAATACTTCCAGGGTATTACAAAAAACAATCAAATTAAAACCTAAAGATCTGGGATTCAGAACATGGAATCAAATCATCGGGGGAAAGCATAAACGACTGGATCCATTCAAAAGATAAGCACTTTCCTGCAGGTTTCAGATAAACGAAGAACCCTAGAAAAAGGGAAAAGTTTGGGGGACAAGCTGAAATGCAAGCAATGCACTTTCCTGTTACTACGATACTTCTATCGGAAGCAATGCGAGCAACTAGCAGCAATCGATCTGGTGTAGCTTGATCTAGACTTCAGATAAAATTGGTACACGACACAGTATACATGTGCAATCAAATGTAGACGACATCATTCACACAGGGTTCCATCTAGTCAGAAAAACAAGTAACGCCTCCATGCTGACCTGCTGTGCGCGCATCCAAGGAAGCCTGGGAAGGGGATCAATACCGAGAGGGGATAGGAGGGGAAGGAAGCAGCGAACGGGGATGCGAGGGAAGAGAACCAGTACCTGCTCTGGGGGCACTCCAGTTCGAGCTAGTGGGCGGCGGGAGCGGGGACGGCAGCTGCGACGACAGAGGTGGGGAAGACAGCCGCGGCGGCGGGGACGACGGCGACAACGGCGGCCGGACGGCGAGGTCAGCGGGCACGGCGCCGGGCATGGTGGCCGCGGAAGGCGCCCCTCGACCGCGAGCTCTCGTGACGAGGAGTGTGGAGCGCGGCGGCGTGAGGAGTGTGGAGTGTGGCGGTTGAGACAGGCCTTCCTTTCTTATGAGAATGATTTAGGGTTTCGGCTGACACTTACTAGTGGGCCCTGTTAATTTCAGTGCGTGTCAATGGGCCGGGCTTAGCGCGCCAAAATGGAAACGGGCTATACCGACCAATCGTTGGACTCTAAGATGTGTTTTTTAGCGTTCGATGGTCTGAGGTAAGTCTGTAGCGACCGATGTACCGTGGATACCAGTAAAAATAGCGACCGATGATCTATTACGAGTTTATAGCGTATGATTGTTAGACGTTAATATTAAGTTTTAGCGATCGTTGTCTGACGCTATAGATTGGTTGTGGTATAGTGATATAAAAAGAATCAAAGGGAGTAGAGCAGGGATTGAGCCCGACCTCAGTGGGCAATCTACCCCAATCAAATCCGTAGATTCGTTAATACTCCTTCTGATCTAAGGCGTAGCCTGACATAGTACGATCTCCTAAATTACATTGCGACTATTCATTTATTATATTGTTTAGGGTTATAAAATTATAGAGAAAATTATTTCCTTGGGCCTAAAAAAATGTACTTACTTCCTTGGATCTTTTTTTAACTTCTCTATTTGGCTCCAAAACGAAATTTGATTACTTTCTTGGCCCTTCCGTTCAATCCGTTAGGTTCTCCGTGAGCCAGCCTGACGACGGTGCCCGGGCCAGCACCATCATCGCCAACTGCTGCGACTGCGAGTACTACACTGATCCTGCTATCATCCAGACACTTGCTCTCCAGTCTCCATAGGCTAAGATCGCCGGAGGCTGCCAGCCTGCCAAGGACTTTCCTGATTCCGGGCACCTAGGTGCTGTATATCCATCCGTGCACCATCTTTTTCAAGAGCTGGATTTTTTTAGAAATTCTTGTAAAAATAAATCCATGCTTAAATATATTGTACCTTATTTTGAGAAATTCTTGATAGTAGATAGCCTGAAAGACCTGTATGGCTAAACGGTTGCACATGATGTGGTTGTACTTTTGCCTTCAGAGCTAGGGGTAAAATGATAATTTTATGTACAAGTTAACACCGTTAAGCCTCAAACTAGCGGAATGGCCAAGAAAGAAACCGAATTTCGTTTTGGGGGCCAAATAGGGAAGTTCAAAGCATAAAGGGCCAACAAAGTAAGCACAACCGTTTTTAGGGCCATGGAAGTATTTTTCTCAAAATATAATTATTGGATAGCATATTGATTACAAATCTAATAGTATTAATTTTACATTAAAATAGTTAAAAATTGGGTCTGTCTAGTCATCACCCGGGTGATGTAGGTGCATGTGACACCAAGGTGATGCTAGCACCTAAGGCCCTGTTTGGTTTGTTTGTTAAAGTTTAACAAACACTGTAGCACTTTCGTCTTATTTGACAAAAAGTTTTCAATCTTGGACTAATTAGGCTTAATAGATTCGTCTCGTAAATTACTCCTAATCTGTGCCGACATGCATGCAATTAGTCTACATTTAGTACTCCATGCATTTGAGGAAACATTGATGTGATTGGAGTTAAACTTTAACTCCTCCAAACCAAACGGGGTCTAAAACACTCGATTGTTAGGGGAACAAAAATCTGAGTGTTTGTAATCCTTCCAACACTTGATTCTAGTGACCTTTGGATCTAGATCAAATGAATCAAAAAAATTATCCAATAACATAAAAATATTAAACAAACAAAACAAAAAATATCAGATTATTTCTATGGAAGCCAAATTAGAAAAATTTCAAAGGAGAACCAAATAAAACAAACAGAAAATAAAAGACAAAAAAATGATCAGATATCTGTTCAAATAATTCTAACCATTCTCATTTACGAATAGCCAATTTACATCAATTGAGCATAGAACTTACATCTAAATAGAAGTTGTAAAATATGGTATAACGAGATGTAATCTATTCCTGCTAAATGAATCTGCATGTATGCATGCATGGGTCAGGGGTAGCAGGCCTGACTCGCGGTGGGACCTCATGCACGCCATCTTACCGCATGCACATGGTCCAACGCTTCGCATGCACCTGAATGCATGCACACAATCTGACAGCTTGCATATGGTCCCGCGCATGAGATCGTCTTCGTTCAAGGTGACATCCGACGGCCACGCGAATCGAGCGAGCCGAGCCCAAAAATCACCCGGGTGAAGTATAGATTTACCGTAAAAATTATTGGTCAAATTATCGGTCAAAGTTTATAAAATTTGGCTTTGACCTACGTTAAATGCGTATTGTTTGATTCAAGGCTCACTCTACCATGTAGTGGAGATAATCCGTTGACTTTATTGACTAGCTTTGCCGGATAGAAAATATGATAGTTGATCTCTCAATATCTATGTTGGGTGCGACATTAGCATGGCTTCTAAAATGTTCCCACTTTATTCACCAAAGGTTGCTGGCCCCTCCTTACCTTTATTTGGCATGATGGTATCGATGAGAATGATCGAATGAGTGCCAGAGGCCCATACCCCCTTAAGGTCGAAAGGACTTTGGCTTTCAGATAGCAGATAGCTCGCTTATGGCAATTATTTGATCTCATGGGTCCCTTGTGTTCTTGTTCCTTGTAGCAAGTGAATTCTGCATGTAATTGAAATTGGCATTGAAGAATTTGTTGCTGCGGTTGGCTTGACATTCTTGACTGGTTGTTGGCGTGGTGCTTTGTTACATATAGGAATATAAGACCAGCTGACAGTTTTGATAAACCGAATTTGAACTACACGTAGTGTCACTTTGTCAACTTGCCCGCTGCATTTTTGGCGGGAAAGATAGATTTTGATCTGGTATTACGTACCATTCATAGTAGACTGCAAGAGTGAAACCGTGGGTTGCAAATGGTTTCCGCACTTGCTAGCGCCCGGACGTCCGATCTAGGCGCTAGCGTTCGGATGGTGCCCGCATAGGGAGCGAGCGATTGTTTAGCGTGTCGAGCTCGCGAGCGAGTGCACTAGCAGTCGCCCTGCGCCGCTTCGGACGTCGCCCACGCCATCAGCCGCTTTCCACACGCATCTCAGCTGCAACACCCAGTCTACTTTTGAAACATCCAAAGGCAATAGTTGCAACATACACAAGAAGACAGATGAAACACTTAAAACAAGTGTCTAAAACACTTACGAAGACACCTAAAAAATTGAAAACCATTGTAAACATATGCAACATCCAAATGAAACACTTGCAAACATACATATGAAACACCTAAAAACACTTGAAACATATGTTTGCAACATGCATGTATATGCAACATCTAGATCTACTTTTACAATATCCAGAGATAAAACACTTACAACATACGTCTAGAACAGATGAAACACTTAGAACATACACTTGAAACATACATGTATAGCTATTACAACATGTATATATCTCGATCTACTTTTGCAACATCGATATACAACACTTGCAACATACCTCTGAAATATCTGAAACACTTGAAACATACTCTTGCATTGCAGTTTTCACCATTCTTCATTCGGACAACGCAACACAGAGTGGGGGAATGACCGATTCCGGCGAGCCGGTGGCCGATGATGGTGGCATGGCCTGCAGCGGCCAGCTACGCCTGTGCCTGGCCTGGGCCCAACCAGCGACGGTTGAAAGTCCTATGTTTGGTGTTGGTAATTAGTGACAATGCCTAAGTACTAATCCCATGCCTAAGTTGTATGTAGCATATGAGGATTAGTACACTCCAAGGTTGGTGGCAAGATGGACATGGTGATCATGATGGCCACACTTGGATTTGGACGCAACCCTACGTGATCAAGGCAAAGGTATATGCTTAAGGGTTGTGTTTTAGTAACCAAGACACCTAGTGGGTGTGGTTACATTATAGGATAGATAGCCGTACTATAAAGAGGGGAATGACGCGGCTATTGAACTCCTAAGTGCCTCTAGATGTGCATTTCATGATCATATGCATTTGGATAGAACTAATATCGCCTCGAAAAATGATTGTGAAAATGCTAACACACTCACACATGACGAGATCACTTGGTGATGTTAGCACGTTTGCGACGGCGGTGGAGTTTGAGCAGTAGAGAGGGTTTGGGTTCCTCTCTCCCTCCCGCCGAGCTTGCGAGGCGGGATTCAGGCGTTTTCGAGAAGTTGAAACGATTATTTTTCCACTACGCCGGAAGTCCGGAAAAGAAACGGAGGCGAACAGAGGTCACAGAGGTGACCGGACGCTGAACTGGACGCGGTCCTTGCATGACCGGACGCGTCCGGTCAGTGTTCAGTGTCTGCGTGTTTTTCAGTTCGATGATCGGACGCGAGGCGCGTCCGGTCACTGATGATCGGACGCGTCCGGTCGTTCAGGGAGCTTACTGGACTCTAACCGGACGCTGTCATTGTCGCGTCCGGTCATTTTCTTCAGCGCGTCCGGTCACTGCTTCGTTGAGCGCTGCTCAGGCGACCAGCGCGTCCGGTCCTTCACGGGACCAGCGCGTCCGGTCGTTCCCGGCGCGTCCGGTCAGTTGGACCAGCGCGTCCGATCGTTGCTTCGCAGTTAGCCGTTGGGCGACCAGCGCGTCCGGTCGTTTGGACCAGCGCGTCCGGTCAGTACTTCACGAGTTAGCCGTTGGGCGACCGGCGCGTCCGGTCAGTTGGACCAGCGCGTCCGGTCAGCCTGATTTCGGCCGTTTAAGTTTCTAACGGCTATATTCGAAGGGGTACGTCTATAAATACTCGTTGGCCGGCTCAAGGCTCTTTCTCTCGAACATTTGACATACTTGTGAGCACTTTGAGCTAAGCAACTCCCCTCCCACTCATCTCTCTTGCTTCTTTGCATATTCGAAGTGAGATTGAGTGATCCAAGTGCATTTGCATTGTGAGATTGCATCTAGTTGGCACTTGGTGGTTGATTTGCTGCGGGATTCTTGTTTCTCTTGGTGGTTGCCGCCACCTAGACGGCTTGGAGCAGCTTGGAGGCGTTGGCAAGAGTTGGTGATTGTTCTTGGCCACCTCCGGTGATTGTGAGGGGTTTGTGCCTACCTCGGCGAAGCGCCAAAGGCAACGTTAGTATATTGCTCGTGTCATTGCAACCTTTTGTCATTTGGTAGGTTCTTGTGGTGCCTTTTGAGAGGCTCGGTGTGTGACCGATTAGCCACCGAACCACGTGGTGAAGAGGGACACAACGGGGACTAGCGTGCCGGCAAGCACGTGAACCTCAGGATAAATCTTCGTGTCATCACTTTCATATTGTGATTGATTGATCCCGGTGTTCGATTATCTTGGTATTCATTGTTGATCATATTGGTTGGCTCAATACTTCGCCCCTCGGTGATACCCTCCTAACTCAACTCCACATTACTTTCTTAGTTATCTTTGCTAGCTAGTTAGCTTTGCTAGAGTAGCTTCTTTGTGTAGCTTGCTAGTTGTAGTTTCCTTCTCGGTTTGACTTGTGCGGTTGAGTGCAATTACTAGAATTGTGAATTGGTTAGGTGGCTTGCAAACACCCCGTAGGCTAAGCAAAACTCGCATCTCGCTATTTGTTTTATTGATAAACTTGTTTAGCTTGTCTTTGTAGAAAATTTTAATAGGCTATTCACCCCCCCTCTAGCCATCAAGACCTTTCAAGTGGTATCGAAGCCGTGGTCACCGTTTGTAAGGCTTAACAACCTCGGTGTAAGATGGCTCAAGTTATGTTCAATCATGTTAATGGCAAGCCTCCATTCTTTGATGGCGTCTCTTCCTTTGATCATTGGAAAAGGAAGATGAAGCAATATCTAGGCAATATACATGAGAAGGTTTGGGATGTGACCAAAGAAGGATACGTCATTCTTGATGAGGAAAACCTCACTCCCAATGACCGCATCAACAAACAATGCAATACGGCGGCACTTGACACAATCTATCGTGCCATTGATGATAAAGTATTTGAGCAAATCAAAGATCTTAAAAAGGCAAATGAGCTTTGGATAAGGCTTGAAGAAACATATGAAGGTACTTCAACGGTAAAAAGTGCCAAACTATATATGCTCAAGGACAAGTTCTCCACATTCAAGATGAAGGATGATGAATCTATCCCGGAGATGTTCTATAGGCTCCAAGTCATTGTCAATGATCTCAAGGGGCTTGGGGAGAAGGTTGAGGACAAGGACTTCTCACACAAGTTCTTGATGTGCTTACCCAAGAAGTTTGCCACCTTGAGAAGAATGATCTTTAGAGAGGGATTGGACAACGTCAAACCAACCAATGTGCTTGGAGATATAATGACCGATACCCAATACAATGATGATGAAGATGAGGTAGAAGAGAAGAAGGAGACCAAGGTCAAGCAAGAGAAGCCCATTGCATTCAAGGCTTCATCCTCTAAGGGCAAGAGCAAGGTAGAAAGTGATGATGATGATCCATTCGATGATGAGACCATGGCCCTCCTTGTGCACAAGATGAGAAGGTTCATGAAGAAGAAAGGATATAGGGCAAGGAAGAGGAGAGACACTATAAAGGCAAAGACCCTTTGCTACAATTGCAATAGCCCCGATCACATAGTGGCGGATTGCCCCTATGAAGATAAGAGATTTCATAATGGGGACTTGAAGCTCAAGAAGAACAAGAAGGATAAGAAAGAGAATGAGAAGAAAGCAAAGAAGAGCTTCACTTTCAACAAGAAGAAGAAGGGTGGTGGTTATGTAGTCACTTGGGATAGTGACAACTCCGATAGTGATGATGATGAAAGCTCTAGTGATGATGAGAGGATCACTCGACGAGCCACTGCAAACATCGCCCTCTCCAACAAGCCATCCATCTTCGACACTACATCAACATGCCTTATGGCCAAGCCTACCAAGGTAAAACATGATGATAGTGATGATGATTCTTGTGCTAGTGATGATTGTAGGAGTGATGATGAGGAGGATGAGGACTACTCCAAGGATGATCTATTAGGCATAATAGATCAAATGAGCAAGGGCTACAAGAGGACAACCAAGAAATATAAAATCTTGGAACAAGAGCTCATTGCCAAGAGCAATGAAAATGATGCCTTGATGGAGGAGCTTGTTGCTCTCAAAAAGAGTAAGGAGTGCAAAGGAATTGAACAAGAGCTCAAAGCTCTTAGGAAATCCTTTGATGAGCTAGAGGCTTCTCGTGAGTGTCTAAAGGAAGACCACGAGGATCTTGAAATTGCTCACACTAGACTTAAGGAAGCCCACTCCACTCTACTTGAGCTCATCAAGGAAAAGGACCTTAAGTTGGAAAAGTTCATGAAGGAAGCTAAGGAGGAGCAAGTGATTGTCACTTGTGATATTGGACTAACATGTGATATTATTGATGATTCTTTATTTGTTAGTCCTACTAATGGTTCATGTAGCTCATCATCATCCACCACAACCAACTCTACCTCTACTACTAGTGATTCATCACTTGTGGTTGAGACTCTCAAGAGAGAGGTGGATGATCTCACCCGCGCATTAGGCAATGCCTATGGTGGGGATGCCCGCTTGCTAAAATGCTTGGGTAGCCAAAGGTTCTCTCTTAACAAAGAGGGATTAGGCTATACTCCCAAGAAGGGCAAGGCGGCCTTTGCTACTCCAAAGCCTCGCTTTGTGAAGGGCAATGGTCGTTATTACAATAGATGCAAGCAAGTTGGGCATCTAGAGATTAATTGCAATAAAATGAACAAGAACAAGAAAAATGCTAATGTACCTTACATTCCTTTTGATTCTTGTTTTGTGCTTACCAAGGGTGAGAAAGGTGTGCATGCTAGGTTTGTTGGTACACCAATTGTGGGCCCAAAGAAGAAGGCCATTTGGGTACCAAAGAGCTTAGTGACTAATCTCCAAGGACCCAAACAAGTATGGGTACCTAAGAAACATTAATTTGTTTTGTAGGTTAATTACAAGGCCGGAGGAAGGCATTGGGTGCTTGATAGTGGGTGCTCTCAACATATGACCGGTGATTCAAGAATGTTCAACTCTCTCAAATCAAACGATAGTGGCATTGATAGCATCACATTTGGTGACAATAGCAAGGGTGATATAAAGGCTCTTGGAAGGATTGCAATCTCAAATGATCATAGCATTTCCAATGTGCTCTTAGTCGAAAAGTTGAACTTCAATCTTCTCTCGGTTGCTCAATTGTGTGATCTCGGTTTCAAGTGCATATTTGGTGTTGATGATGTGGAGATAGTTAGTGTTGATGGCTCTAACTTGATCTTCAAAGGTTTTAGTGTCACACCCATTTTTAAGGACAAAAATAGGATGCATAAAAGACTCATGTGCGCCCCAGGAAACAGTCGCACACATAAGTTGACAAATTACAAAGTATCATCACAGTGCTTATTACATAACGAATAAGTATTTAAGACATAGTCTTGAACGATAGGTAATAATAACTAATAGTAATTCTTCAGCGGAAACTCCACACAGGGACACGGTTGACTGGTTGACACCAAGACTAGTACTCATTCCGATAATCTTCCTCTATATCTTCATCTGTTATGGTGGAAATAGCAAGGGTGAGTCCATGTCGAACTCAACAAATATAACACAGGGTTCATGAGGCTCAAAAAGGCTAGACATTGTTTAACTGCGTTTAGCTTTTAATCATATATTAGCAATTGAGTAGCATCAAAATAAACCGCTTCCCATTAAAGAACCAATGATCAATTGTAATAAGGATAATGAATAGCATTAACATGAGCAAATAATAATCAACAATAATTAAGCATGATATAACAGTTATGATCAACTATTCTATAAGAATCCCCAAGGCCGCTCGTATCCGTGAGCACGGCTAGTATACCAGTTTTTAACTCTGCGCAGAGGTGTACACTTTCACTGTGAGTCATGATTTCCAAATGAGTGGGGAGATCAAGCCCAGACACCCGAGAACCATATAAAGCCACTCAAAAGTTCGTCTAACAAGTTAGGGCCATTAGATTCACTCGGCAGGCAGATGTAGAACCCCCCTTCCCTGTGGCACAACAACCGCAGCCTATACACACTAGGCCAGGGGCTCGCACTACACCCAACGTGGCAAGCCATTCTTACGCCATTTAAGGTAACCTCTAACAAGCTAGAAAAGGTCTCTTGAACAACTAAAGCCAGAGCCATATAGCCCTCACAGCTGTACTGTATATCCCGGTTATCACTTACAGATAAGTCCTTATGGAGAGAAACCAGAGCATCAAATTAATACACATGCTCTAGCCCCCTTTTAACAGTAATAAAATCATCTTAATAGTTGATTGCTTAATCCATTAATCAAATTACAAGATCATTGTTCTTAGTTTAAGCACTAGCAGTAGCTACCCATATGCATTCCCAAGGTTGACAAGGAATCAAGATAACAATCACTAAGTTATAATCTCTAAGGTTGTCAAGGTAAGCACATGCATATGTATGATAATTCAATGTATAGGTAACAAGGATAGTCCTGTGTTATACTTGCCTTGATCAAAGCTTTCCAAGTGATACTGCTGACTTGGCTCAAAGTAATACTCCGAATCGTCCAGATACTGCTCACCTTCTATACTCGATCATCAATCAACAACACACATGCATCCAATCAAACAAACACGAAGCAAACAAAGAGATACAATTAGAACAGTACACCAACAGTAGCAAAACAGTAATAAAAGTTTATAAAACTCTTCTACACGTTTCTACGATCACACAGACGCAAAGATCACCAAATTCGGAGTTAAAACGTGAAAGTTATGAATTTTCTAAGATTTCCCATAGATAAATAAATACTTAATTATAAACTCGAAAAATAAATTATCAAAACTAACTGTACAACTACACTAACATGTATAGCTCGCAAATACGAACCTAACGCAACTTGAACGGATCAAATCGGAGTTAAAACGAAGATTTTATGACCAAAACAGTTCTAGTGGCAAAACTGTAAATACCTGAAAACGTATTTTTAAATAAACCGGGAGAGAATACGCTTTCAGAACGCAAAAACGTACTTTCAGTTTTACGCTATGGACGGCAGGTTAAATTCTGAAAAACTAAGGGGCTCTTTAAGAATTTTGCCACGCGAAGAGGTAAGTTCTAATCTTGGCCGCTTATCCAAGATCGGACGGCCCACGTTTCTTCCAAAGGAGACCGGCGGCGCTTCCGCCGCCCCGCCCCAACCCCACGGCGGCGCCATGGCCGGCGGCTCGCCGGACATGCCAAACCCGCCCTAGACTTCACCAAAAGATGCGCGGTTGCTACCAATCGAACGGGAAGCTCAATGCGATCTCACCTAGGGCTCCAAGACGGTCAATCACGGCACGGGAACGACGGGCGGCTCCAAAAGGTGGGCGGCTTATCTCCTTCACACGGTAAGAACACAACACGACCTTAACTTCAAAATTGATAGCACAAATTGAGTCACAACAACGAAGTAAAGCTAATAGAGCAACTTACAGCGACTAGAACGCGAAGTAACCGACGAATTCGCCCCCACCGCGGCTTCTAGGGTTCAAAGGCGCGGCTAGGGAAACTACAACCCCAAAATCCAAATAAAAAGGGTAAGGAAGGTGCGGTTCTAGCTTATATAGGATAGTGACGTGATCAATTTGGAAAGGGACCCCCTTGATTCACGGATTCGGTTGCGGTTCGAAGATGGAACTCGTGACCGGCTTGGTTACGTGAGATGGGAGAAGCATCTGACAGTCGGGACCCACCTGTCAGCGGAAGAAAGGAGGGAGGGGCGTGACTGCTGGCTCGGCCGAACTGGGCTGCTCGTCAGCTGGCTCTCGCGGTCGCTGGCGCGGAGGAGGGAAGGCAGCGGCCCACCGTGCGGCCCAGGCGGAAAGGAATGCAGGCCGACCCGAGCGGGCCTTCGGGCCGCCAGGTGAGAAGGTAAGTCATTTCTTTTTTTTTTTCTTTTCTTCTTTCTTTTCTTTATTTACTTGTTTTCAAACTATTCCAAATAAAATTCTTCAAACCAATTCAAAATAAAATAAATCCACTACACAAAAGAAAATAAATGCAACAGCATGAATGCAACACCAAATAGTTTTCAAAATTTTAATTCCCTTTCTCTAAATTATTTAAAATTTATTACTCCTAAAATTTGGGTGTTTCATTTAGATATGAGAATCTATACTTGGTTGATTTTAATGCTAGTGACACTCAACTTTCAACATGTTTGCTCACCAAATCAAGTATGGGTTGGTTATGGCATAGAAGACTTGGTCATGTTGGCATAAAGCAATTGAACAAGTTAGTGAAGCATGACTTAGTTAGAGGCTTGAAGGATGTCACATTTGAGAAAGATAAGCTATGTAGTGCATGTCAAGCCGGAAAGCAAGTAGGCAACACTCATCCATTGAAGAGCATTATGAGTACTTCTAAGGCATTTGAGTTGTTGCACATGGATCTATTTGGGCCAACTACATACACAAGCATTGGTGGCAACAAGTATGGTTTTGTGATTGTGGATGATTTCACTAGATACACATGTGTATTCTTTCTTGTGGACAAGAGTGATGTATTTGACATATTCAAGAAGTTCATCAAGAGAGTGCAAAATGAGTTTGAGACCACAATCAAGAAAGTAAGAAGTGACAATGGAAGTGAGTTTAGAAACACAAGAGTTGATGAGCTATGTGAGGAGCTTGGAATCAAGCATCAATTCTCGGCCAAGTATACACCTCAATCAAATGGCCTAGTTGAAAGGAAGAATAGAACCTTAATTGATATGGCAAGATCAATGTTGAATGAGTATAATGTGAGTCATTCATTTTGGGCCGAAGCAATCAACACGGCTTGCTTTTATAGCAACCGTCTCTATTGCCACAAGTTCCTTGAGAAGACACCATATGAGATCTTAAATGGAAGAAAGCCCAACATTGCATACTTTCGGGTATTTGGTTGTAAATGCTATATCTTGAAGAAAGGCACTAGATTGAGCAAATTTGAGAAGAAATGTGATGAAGGCTTCCTACTTGGTTACTCAACTACTAGCAAAGCTTATAGAGTTTGGAATTTGGCTAATGGTCAACTTGAAGAAGTGTATGATGTTGAGTTTGATGAAACAAATGGTTCTCAAGATGAAGAAGATAACTTGGATGATGTAAGAGGAACTCAATTGAGTAATGCTATGAAAGAAATGGATATTGGTGATATTAGACCAAAGCAAGTTATTAATGTAGATGACAACAAAGATCAAGTGCTCCAAAGTCCAATCACTCAAGCTAGTGGTTCTCTAATGCAAAATCAAGCTAGTACGTCATCTCAAGTGCAACAAGATCAACAAGTGGCTAGTTCATCATCTCCAACTCATGATCAACATCAACATCCAAGCAATCAAGTCCAAGTGCTTCAACCAACTAACATTGCAAGAGACCATCCATTGGATTCCATCATTGGTGACATATAAAGAGGAGTTCAAACTAGATCAAGATTGGCATCATTTTGTGCTCACTCTTCTTTTGTATCAATGGAAGAACCCAAGGATATTGATAAAGCATTGAGAGATCCGGATTGGGTAAATGCAATGCATGAAGAGCTCAACAACTTCAAGAGAAATGAAGTATGGGAACTAGTTGAAAGGCCTAAGGATCACAATGTCATTGGAACAAGATGGGTCTTTCGCAACAAGCAAGATCAAGATGGGATAGTAGTAAGGAACAAAGCAAGACTAGTGGCTCAAGGTTACACACAAATAGAGGGTCTTGACTTTGGTGAAACTTATGCCCTGGTTGCAAGATTGGAAGCAATTAGGATCTTACTTGCCTATGCTTGTGCTCACAATATCAAGCTATATCAAATGGATGTAAAGAGTGCATTTCTCAATGGGTACATTCAAGAGGAGGTGTATGTGGAGCAACCTCCCGGTTTTGAAGATGACAAGAAACCCAATCATGTATACAAGTTAAGGAAGGCTTTGTATGGATTAAAGCAAGCACCTAGAGCATGGTATGAAAGATTGAGGGACTTCTTGCTATCCAAAGGATTTGTCATGGGCAAAGTTGATACAACACTATTCACCAAGAAGATTGGAAAAGACTTGTTTGTGTTGCAAATATATGTTGATGATATCATATTCGGTTCAACCAATCAAGATTATTGTAATGAGTTTGGGAAAATGATGGCAAAGGAATTTGAAATGTCAATGATTGGTGAACTTAGTTTCTTTCTTAGACTTCAAATCAAACAAATGAAGGAAGGAACATTTGTAAGCCAAACCAAGTACATCAAAGATATGCTCAAGAAGTTTGGCATGGAAGATGCAAAGAGTATTACAACTCCAATGGGCACTAGTGGAAGCTTGGATAGTGACAAGAGTGGCAACATGGTGGATCAAAAGCTATATAGATCAATGATTGGTAGTCTACTCTATGTGACGGCATCAAGGCTCGATGTGATGTTTAGTGTATGCATGTGTGCAAGATTTTAAGCCTCACCAAGAGAAAGTCATTTGAAGGCAACAAAGAGAATATTGAGGTATTTGAAGCATACACAAGATGTTGGATTGTGGTATCCCAAAGGTGCAAGTTTTGAGCTAGTTGGATATTCGGATTCCGACTATGCCGGTGACAAAGTGGAGAGAAAGAGCACTTCCGGGACTTGTCAATTGTTGGGAAGATCACTTGTCTCATGGTCATCCAAGAAGCAAAATAGTATTGCACTATCTACCGCCGAAGCCGAATACATTGCCGCGGGTAGTTGTTGTGCACAAATCTTATGGATGAAGGCAACATTGAAAGATTTTGGAATCAATTTCAAGAATGTGCCATTGCTATGTGACAATGAAAGTGCCGTGAAGCTAACCAACAATCCGGTTCAACATCAAAGAACAAAGCATATTGATGTTCGTCATCATTTCATTAGAAATCATCAACAAAAGGGTGACATTGCCATTGAGAGTGTGGGCACCGAAGATCAATTAGCCGATCTATTCACCAAGCCACTTGATGAGAAGAGATTTCACAAGCTAAAGAATGAGTTGAACATACTTGATTTCTCCAACATGAGTTGATGCACTCCCATGATATGACATGCCTCTCCTTCTTGCCCCAAGGTACAATTGGTTGACATGTCATACATTCTATACTAAGGACATGTTTAGTGCATCTAGTCATGATTTCTTATGTTCTAGGATCATTCATGAAAATTAAATGAATTTGAAGTTTATATGGTGCCACTATTGTTTCCATGACTTGTATGATCTAATGGTAGCATATAACTTGTTTAAGTAGCTTGTGATCCTAAGTGTTTAATCTAGAAAACGTGTCTAAATATTTGCTTCAACATGGTGCATGATAACCCTTCTAGTGAGGTGTGAAGAAGCTTGCCCTTGGATCAAACCGAAGTATTTTATTTATGTAAGCAATCTAGGTTGAATCATAAACTTGATCCTCACCCCATATTTCAACATGATAATCTATCTAAAGTTTGCTCCTTGTGGTCAATTGGTGCCAAAGGGGGAGAAATTGTTGTTCATAAAGATAGAACTCAAAGAGGAAGAAGCACAAAGGGGGAGAATTAATAAAAGAAGGGGATCAACTAAAATTTTGAGCACACAAGTAGGGGGAGCAAGCTCTTAAGCATGAATGTTGCATTTCCATGTGCACTTCATATGTATGATGCATAGTTATGCATTTCGTTTTCTCCGATACATTGCTTGTGTGGTGACTTGCTAGTATAATTTGAATGTTGCATTAAGGTACTAGCATGAATAGGAAGTAGTTAGATTTTTCTTGCTTCATGTTTTTTTAAAGTGGTACTAGAGCCTTGCTTATAATGTTGATCTCACGAGGTTTCTAGTTATGTTTGTGTTTTTCCAAGTGGAATCTAACTACACAAGGTGCTAAGATGGTGTTTATCGCTACTCCGATGGTATCACGCTTCAAAGGTCTATAATCTTAAACACTTAGCACCTATTGGTAGTCAATGCTCCTAATCTTTCCTATCTAACATGTATGCTTCCAAAATCCAAACATATAGCATACATGTAGGGGGAGCCATTGCTATCAATTTGAATTCATGATCACATGTCCATAATTCTTACACATGGTAATATACTTGGACAATGTGACATGGATTCAATCAAAATTTTATTATAACATCTTTGTGAAAGGGTTGTCACCAATTACCAACAAGGGGGAGATTGAAAGTCCTATGTTTGGTGTTGGTAATTAGTGACAATGCCTAAGTACTAATCCCATGCCTAAGTTGTATATAGCATATGAGGATTAGTACACTCCAAGGTTGGTGGCAAGATGGACATGGTGATCATGATGGCCACACTTGGATTTGGACGCAACCCTACGTGATCAAGGCAAAGGTATATGCTTAAGGGTTGTGTTTTAGTAACCAAGACACCTAGTGGGTGTGGTTACATTATAGGATAGATAGCCGTACTATAAAGAGGGGAATGACGCGGCTATTGAACTCCTAAGTGCCTCTAGATGTGCATTTCATGATCATATGCATTTGGATAGAACTAATATCGCCTCGAAAAATGATTGTGAAAATGCTAACACACTCACACATGACGAGATCACTTGGTGATGTTAGCACGTTTGCGACGGCGGTGGAGTTTGAGCAGTAGAGAGGGTTTGGGTTCCTCTCTCCCTCCCGCCGAGCTTGCGAGGCGGGATTCAGGCGTTTTCGAGAAGTTGAAACGATTATTTTTCCACTACGCCGGAAGTCCGGAAAAGAAACGGAGGCGAACAGAGGTCACAGAGGTGACCGGACGCTGAACCGGACGCGGTCCTTGCATGACCGGACGCGTCCGGTCAGTGTTCAGTGTCTGCGTGTTTTTCAGTTCGATGATCGGACGCGAGGCGCGTCCGGTCACTGATGATCGGACGTGTCCGGTCGTTCAGGGAGCTTACTGGACTCTAACCGGACGCTGTCATTGTCGCGTCCGGTCATTTTCTTCAGCGTGTCCGGTCACTGCTTCGTTGAGCGCTGCTCAGGCGACCAGCGCGTCCGGTCCTTCACGGGACCAGCGCGTCCGGTCGTTCCCGGCGCGTCCGGTCAGTTGGACCAGCGCGTCCGGTCGTTGCTTCGCAGTTAGCCGTTGGGCGACCAGCGCGTCCGGTCGTTTGGACCAGCGCGTCCGGTCAGTACTTCACGAGTTAGCCGTTGGGCGACCGGCGCGTCCGGTCAGTTGGACCAGCACGTCCGGTCAGCCCGATTTCGGCTGTTTAAGTTTCTAACGGCTATATTCGAAGGGGTACGTCTATAAATACTCGTTGGCCGGCTCAAGGCTCTTTCTCTTGAACATTTGACATACTTGTGAGCACTTTGAGCTAAGCAACTCCCCTCCCACTCATCTCTCTTGCTTCTTTGCATATTCGAAGTGAGATTGAGTGATCCAAGTGCATTTGCATTGTGAGATTGCATCTAGTTGGCACTTGGTGGTTGATTTGCTGCGGGATTCTTGTTTCTCTTGGTGGTTGCCGCCACCTAGACGGCTTGGAGCAGCTTGGAGGCGTTGGCAAGAGTTGGTGATTGTTCTTGGCCACCTCCGGTGATTGTGAGGGGTTTGTGCCTACCTCGGCGAAGCGCCAAAGGCAACGTTAGTATATTGCTCGTGTCATTGCAACCTTTTGCCATTTGGTAGGTTCTTGTGGTGCCTTTTGAGAGGCTCGGTGTGTGACCGATTAGCCACCGAACCACGTGGTGAAGAGGGACACGACGGGGACTAGCGTGCCGGCAAGCACGTGAACCTCGGGATAAATCTTCGTGTCATCACTTTCATATTGTGATTGATTGATCCCGGTGTTCGGTTATCTTGGTATTCATTGTTGATCATATTGGTTGGCTCAATACTTCGCCCCTCGGTGATACCCTCCTAACTCAACTCCACATTACTTTCTTAGTTATCTTTGCTAGCTAGTTAGCTTTGCTAGAGTAGCTTCTTTGTGTAGCTTGCTAGTTGTAGTTTCCTTCTCGGTTTGACTTGTGCGGTTGAGTGCAATTACTAGAATTGTGAATTGGTTAGGTGGCTTGCAAACACCCCGTAGGCTAAGCAAAACTCGCATCTCGCTATTTGTTTTATTGATAAACTTGTTTAGCTTGTCTTTGTAGAAAATTTTAATAGGCTATTCACCCTCCCCCTCTAGCCATCAAGACCTTTCAACGGTCCTCTTTCCTAGGCGCTTGGCCTGGGCGCAGCAGAGGATGAAGCACAGTATGGCGTGGCAGGGGACAGAGACGAGGATGGGGGCGGCATGGGGGATGGCGTCGGCGGCACGCTGGAGTGGGCCGCGGCACGGCAGAGTGGAGCGGGCGGCCACGCTGTGCTGCACGAAGTGGGGAGAGGAGCACGGAGCAATGCGGGATGGGAGCAGATGCAGCGTCGCCGCGCTAGAGAAGGCCACAGTGAGGAGTCTCACGCTGGAGAAGAGAGCAGTGCTGTGTTTTTTTTGGAGAAGTGGATTGATGAGCTGTGCTGGATAAGGTGGAGTGCGGGCTGGTCCGTTCGTCCATTCGGACACCCTATAGGGAGCATTACCGAATGGTTTCTAGTGGATTTAACTCATAGAGAAGCCACATGTTCAGTGTGTTGCAAATGGTTCGTATTGGATCTAACCCATAGAGAAGCCACGGGTTTAGTGTGGTGCGAGGTGAAAGAACGCAGCAGTTTATTTATTTATTTATTTACTTCCTCTGTCCCAAATAACATGAAATCCTAGCATTCGAATTGTGTCTCAAAACAGATGTAAATCTAGGTGATGATCAGCTTTTCTGTGGGACCCACCGAATAAAAAAAAATAACCGCCTCCTATACGGAAAAAAAACACTGCATGCCGCACCACCTTATCCATCTCCCGGTGATTCTCGTCCACAACATCCGTCTCTTGCGCCCGAAAAAAAACACAGATGAATCAGAGGATGAATCGGAGAAGCGCTCGCCTCACCTCCGCAGCTCCGCCCCTTCGCTCGCCCCCCTCCAGATCCTCGACAGGCTCAAGCTCCTTCCCCGTCTGGTGTTCGCTCTCCTGCCCAGCAGCCTTTCCTCATCCTCTTTCCCCTCCGGCAGTCTTCCCCAGTTCGTGCTGCTCCACCCGTCGCCGCAACATGTGCCGCCGCATCATTGGGATGCATGGGCGCGCGAAGCTGGGCAGCGGCGATGATGGTCGGAAGCTGCGCATGATGGAGGCGGGCGCTAGTCCCTGCAAGATCTGTTGTCGCATCTGTGGGATGCATCGCGAAGCTCGGTACCTGCGGTGATGGCGAGAAGTTGACCCGCGGCGGCGGCTAGATCTGCGACGGTGATGGGATCCAAAGTCCTGGAGACGGGCGGTGTTGAGGCGGCCACCGACCTCCCTGCAGGCATGGATCTCGTTGCCGAGGTGGAGCTGGCTGATGAGAGGTCTCCAGATGTCATCTAGGTGTGTGATAATGAAATGATCTTTACGTGTTGCGATTGTGTGCTTTTGATTTCAACAAGCCAAAATACTTGTACCAATGCTAATTCATTGTATCAACGATGATTGGTACTAGGTGGTTTAGCTTAATAATAATAACGGATTGAGATTTAGATTACAATGGAAGGCCTGACAATTTTGGTGACTATCTGAACTAGATTCCTTCAGTGCACTATACTGAAATGATTTTTGGTTGCACTTAACTCAATGCCACAACTAGATTACTACATTCAGAGGGAGCCGACAATATCTTTTGTTCACTTTATTTGTGGCTAATTATTTGACAATGATCAGTGTGTGAACTTAGTATGTACAGTTGTGTGCTTTTGACTTTATAAAAAAATATAGGAGGCAGGCCTAGCTGAGTGCATGAGATTATAAAAAAGAAGGGCTTAAAATATAGGCGCACTAGAAATACGGGCGTGGCGTTGCCGCACTCCTCCATGGAGAGGGCCAGCCTATGCATCTAGATTAATCACTTGTTGAATCTTACTAAATTATGCTGAAAAATAGATGAACACCAGATTCAGGTCAGAGGGCCACAATTAATCATGTTGTGTTTGATGATCCTTTACCATTTTGTAAATGGCATTCCAATTATCGAATATGCCAAAAGACAGATTAGAAGATAATCTTTTTTCTCTCATGATCTGTACATATCCTGTACTGCAAAACTGGGGATCAATACTAAACCAATATTACCATGTTTTGAGATACGTGATTAGAATCTATGGAATCCCAAGCTTGTCATAAAATTTGCCAGTACAAAGACGAGGTACATAGAATGGTGTTAACTTTAAATCCCAAGCATGCAAGGAAGCAAGGTCAGCACATTTGCATATGTCAAATTCGATTCTTACACTCATACTACTTGCGGAGATGAAGTTATGAGACATCTTACCTAGATTATTTCCTTGTTGCCCTCCTGCAAGCTGGGTTTGCTGTGCTTCATCAATTTGTATGGGTTCTTCCTCATTTGGTGCTTCCTCATTCAAGTCTGGTAAGGCACCATGGATTTGGAAGGTTCCTCTGTCTGGTGGCTCATTCAAATATGGTAATGCCTTTCCTTGATCTGGTGGTTCTGCATTCAGATCAAAACCCATAGCTGCCACTCTAATGGAAGATGAAAATATTGCACAGTGAGGAGAAAATGGAAGCAGGGAAGGCACGATGGGGAGGAGGAAACGGAAGCAGGAGGAAATGGAAGCAACTAGTGTAACGAGTGGTCTGGTGTGAGTGTAACGCTGTTTTATATAGGCAGTGAAATTGCGGCAATCTGAAATTTGTAATGTGTGGACAGGATTCTTCCACCAAACTGTCCCTGTTTTGCCTCCATATTTAAATGTTGTTGTGTGGCTGCTATTGCTCTACCACTGTACGTGTCAATTCCTGTACTTCCAAAGAATTCTCTAGATACGATGACTGTGTTGGAGGTCTGACGTGGGGACTGAAGGGTGCAGGAGGGGCATAATGGTAATTTCACATGTCTGCTAATCTGGCCTTGAAAAGCGAGATTCACATGATTTTAGGGATGGAGGGAGTATTTATTATTTTGAGGGGAAGAACGCAGCAGTTTAGGCTGGTTCGGTTTGGCGCCGTTGGCCCACGACGTGCATCGGCCTGGAGCCTGCGTCAGAATGGCCTCCTCAGTCTGGTTTAGTTGGGCGAAGGCCCATCTAAACTTCGTCACAACCAACACCGTGACCTCAAGCCCTGTACCCGGTCAAATATCAGCCTTAGGGCTTGTTTAGTTGCCCATGCAACCCAAAAAAGTTTATACAGTATCTGTCACATCGAATCTTGTGGCACATGCATGGAGTACTAAATATAGACGAAAGAAAAAACTAATTACACAGTTTAGTTGTAAATCACGAGACAAATCTTTTGAGCCTAATTAGTCCATGATTGGACACAAATTGCCAAATAAAACGAAAAGTGCTACAATAGCCGAACCCAAACTTTTTCACCAACTAAGGCCCTGTTTAGTTACCATGCAAACCCAAAATTTTTCCTCTTTTACCCATCGCATCGAATCTTTCGACGCATGCATGGAGCATTAAATGTAGGTAAAAAAGATAACTAATTGCATAGTTTGTCTGTAAATGTCGGGACGAATCTTTTGAGCCTAGTTAGTCAATGATTGGACAAATTTTGCCAAATAACAATGAAAGATGCTACAATAACTTTTCACCTACTTTTCGCGAAGTGAACACACCCTAAACAACTCCTTAACCGACAGGTAGGACCCATGAGACGGGGCCCACTTAGGCTCAGTTTAGATGCAAATTTTTTTGCAAAAGAACAGTAGATTCCCCGTCACATCGAATCTTTGGACGCATTCATGAAGCATTAAATATAGATAAAAAATAAAACTAATTACACAATTTAGACGAAATGGACGAGACGAATCTTTTAAGCCTAATTAGACCATGATTGGACACTAATTATCAAATAACAACGAAAATGCTACTGTTGCATTTTGCAAAAATTTTTGCCAACTAAACCAGGCCTTGCTTATTGAAAGCCACACGCCAACCCAACGCTGTTACGCGACGATTAACCAAACAAATCAATCATCCTCTACTTCATGTAGGCCGCGGGATTCCGAGTCCCAATCCGGCGTCGCCACCGTCGCCTCGCCGGCTACAGGGTCCGGTCCCCGCGATGGAGCCCTCGCCAACCTCCTCCTTGCCGGCCGTGGCGCGCCGGTTGTCGCCGGAGGTGAGGAGGGTGCGGAAGCGGGCGCTGGAGGAGGTGCTGGAGCAGGTCCAGCGGGCGGTTGAGATGCTGCGCGATGCCGACGCTGATCTCGGCGTCTCTCTCTCGGGGGACACCGCAGCAGCCCCGCCAGAGGGCGAGGACCGCAGGGGCGATGTCGGCGTCGATGGAGATGACGTGGCGACGTCGTCGGTTGCGAGTGACTCCGATTACGAGACGGCCCAGGTGAGCAAGCAGGTGGCGTCTTGATCCCTCACGAGTTCTTCTGGGGACGTCTAGGGTGCCGGGAACTAGGATTTGGATTTCCGAAGTATAAGTCGTTGCAACAGGTGTAACTGAATTGGTAAATTGCGTAATTCAACTGAATTAGCTACAATTTAAAGTTTGGGCACTACAAATTGAAACTAAACACTTCATAAATATCTGAGGACCTGCGGTGGATGCGTAGTTCGAAATTACTTCAGTACAATCACTGTTTCTGTGCTGTGGTGAGACTAAATCTGTCGTTAGTAGCTTGTTGGGAGCTGTTGTCCACCTTTGGTATCTGTTGTCAGTAGAAAGTATTTGATGCTGATTTATCGTTCGGTTGACTTTGGTGACTACCTTTGGTATCTGCTCTGCCAATGATGTTATTAGTTAGTTTAGTGCCAGGTCCGGGAATAGTGGTACAAAATCAGATATTTGAACGTTCCTGATTGTTGTAAATAAATCTTTGCAAGATGTTGCAAGAACAGTATGTTGTTAGTTTAGGCGAAGTCATGTCTGCAGTATGCCAGTATCCCTAATATGTATTTCCAGCTTCCTATCTGGAAATGTGGGCTGAACAGTCTCATGGTCATGTTACAGAAATCTCTTTGGAGTGACAAAGTAGAAACAGAATTTTCCACATGGTTTATTATGTTCTGAAGCTGCCCTGCAATTAAAACAACTTGCTTTTACCTAGCAGATGTGTGACCTTCTTAAATCTAAGGTTGGATCGCTCGAGTTCCTTCAAAAGCTCAATGGTATTCAGAAGCCAGTAGATCAGAATGGTGCAGGTAAGCCTCTGCTGGATGAATATATATTACTATTATAAAAAGTACATAAGAGATGATAAAAATGACCGGCTCAAATTACCTTTGGAGTGGATATGAACTCAGATATGTTCCTTTCACTCTATTTTTCTTGAAATAGTAACCACTGTACTTTGAAAACTTCTCTGTTCTTTGGCACAGTGGAACCTGACGCATCATGGGATATAATAAAGTCAGTGGATTTGTGGGAAGATGGTGACTCAGATGATGGATATGTTCTTGTTAAGCAGGAGGATGTGGTTGATGGGATTACTTCCTTTATGGCTGCATACTTGTTATCACTTAAAAGGACCGAGGTAGCTATTTTCTTCGCTTGATGGGATCATCATGCTGAGCGAGGAGTTTCATGTCTCTGCATTTTGTACGAGATGTGCTTATATTTAATGTGTGAATTTCATGTTTGTGCAGGACCTGTCTCCTGATCAAATTCAGAAAGGTTTACTTATTCTCTTAAATAAGACGAACGGTGAAATAATTTTTTATTGGATATTCTGATGTTAAACTTTTTGACTGTTCATGTTCCAGCGCTTAGGAAGACGTTTTCAGCTGAAAAGAAGAAAAGTAAAATCCGGAAGGCATGGGATGGAACTAAAGTCATTTATAATGTTGCTTCATGGGGCGCTACTGCTGTTGGGTAAGTTATTATTGCACTAACCTTGGACAGTAATATTTTCGTAAAGCATTATTCTTCCCACAAAATAATCACCAAGTTGAATAGGGGTCTGCTAGCTTGGCAACCTAATCTCTAGCTACGCTAACTGTTTTAGTACCCTATCATGCAGGGTCTACAATAATCGAGCATTACTTACGGTCGCAACTACAGCATTTCAGACTTCCTGCCGTGTGATATCCAAGTTCCTTTGAATATTGTGTCAACAACTAGGCTATGATCCCGTCAAAAAAAAAAAACAACTAGGCTATGTTAGAATTGATTGTGTGTGGTTTTCCATTGTTCATGTAATAAGGTAGCATATAGCCTGAAACCATTTGTTTAGTCTATTCTGATGCTGTAAATCTGTGTTTGCCAGTGCGATCATGATTTCCCAGTTGAGTTCGACTGCTAATTTAGCATTTGTGCTATTCCACAACTTCATCAACAGCAGCGCCTCTTAGTCCAAAGCAGCATTTGTATTTCACAACTGTAAATATTGCCTTGGTTTGAAAAAAAAACTTTTTTGTGCCAGAACTTTATTTTGGTCATCCGAAATGATTAGTTTGTACTATTTTCCGTATCAAGCAAAACGAAAATCCTTGACATTGACCTGCTCGAGGTCCATATCAGCCGCTGGCACTTTTTTTTTTTTGAAATGCAGATCTTAGATTGACAACGAAGATATTCGGATGGAAGATGCGTGATGCGTTGGAGGCTGAAGCGATCGCAATAATACATGAGGAGATGCGTACACCACCTTCTCTCTTTGTATTTTGTATTTTTAAGGGACCCCAAAAAAATCAAATTCTAAAATACATCGCTGCGGCAATCGTGTGCAAGCACCTTTTGTATTTTAAGAGACCCCCAAAAAAATCAAATTCTAAAATACATCGTTGCAGCAATCGTGTGCAAGCACCGCCAAACAAGAAACTAATGGTACATCAGCAACACCCATGCATAGCATCCGCTATCGTGTTGCTCCTGATTTATTCCAACAATTTTACACGGATCCAGACCCCCGGAATCTATGCGGCCTGCATATCTTCGTCTACATTGCATTCACCGAGGTACACCTTAACGCTGCGAGGAGAGCCGCAGCTGCCTTCTGCTATAAGTGCTCTGTCGTTAGCAGCCATGTGCTGGATTATTTTGTAGATCATCTCAATCTGTGGAAGCAAACGTTGGGCATGTGTTATAGAGGGGGAAAAACATTGTGTTTCTGTAGATGAAAATAGGGATGCCAATAGATGGGAGGCGCGTGTGGTCAGAACAAACAAAGGAAGCACAAAGGTGAAACTTACATCTTCAGGGCAATGGCAGCGATCTGCAATTTCATCTATACTCAATGGCTCACCAGGGTTCTGGCAGCTGGGAGACAAGTACATGAATCAACAAGCAATCCAGTAACTCCAATATAACATTAATGCAAATCAATTGGGCAGTAAAATGCAGTTATGTGTAAACTACATGGGTGTGGGTGTGTGTTGCAAGGGTTTTTGCCCCTTTTTCTTCTTAATATAAAAGACACACGGCTCTCCTGCGTGTTCAAGGAAAAAAAAAGACTTCTCTGCATACACGTATTTTGTGTCCTCACTTATGCCGATTATTTGAGTTTACATCATGTAAAGAAATTGGAATTTGGACAGTAAAAATTGTTTCATCAGTAAGGAAAGGTTGAGTTATACTTAAGTACAATCCACATGTTTCTGTCTTTGTAAGAATATTGACTTTCGACTCTAAGGGTATGTAACTGTAAAACCAGCAGGACCCTATCTGTAATTTTGCAACCCCATGCCCACATGATAATTGTCAATAAGCCATCAATTGTAATTTTCAGCTAGGAAAACTTTTTAAACCTATATCAATTCGAACATCTAAAATGCCCAAAGGAGAAATGGGCATTGCCACAGCTTTGGGGGTGGGGGTGCACTTCAAGTGTTTATTTTGAGGAACCACCCCATGAGTACATCCCTCCTCATGTTTGTACTAATTATTAGTTTGCAAGGGACAAGGTGGTGGCAGATGAACTTATTCCACTCCATAAACCAAACAAGAAAGTGAGAGTGAGAATATGATGGATCAAACCATTCCTCAAAGCAAACACCCACCCGTGATACAACAAATTACATTTTCAAAGCATAACTAGAAATATGCCCCAAAAATACTATACATAAGCAATCACTTCACAGAGAAACAGAAAGAACATAAATCAAAAGTTCCATACGTGGCCTCGTTTAATACAGTCAGCACCCTTTTCTGAAGGGCCAATACTTCTCCTGCTGCCTTTTTCCCAGCCTCAACACCTGTAAATCACATAGCCCACACATAAATGCATACAACAAATAGCTTAATTATAGAGCTACATTACTTTGTCATGAGAAGCATACCAGGCTGATGATAGGCATTGATATTTACCAAAGAAGCATAAATCCCCACAGCACGTTCATAAAGTGCAACCAGTGCTCCAACAGCTCTAGGAGTTACCTCTTGCACAGTAACAGAGATAGACTCCCGGTCATTTGCATAAAGAGCAGAACGGGTTCCCTGCAAAATATTGTAAACTTCTGTTATCTCTGTCGCAGACAAATCAACATAATTTTCTCTCTTTAAAGTTCAAGGTTGACCTGCAACATCCCAAACAAATAGTCACCACATGTGACTCCAGGTTCAAGCTCCCAATCATGACCAGGAGGCCTGTCACGCAAGACCTCAATAAAAGTAACAAAGAAGTTGTGTACACCTTCTCTCAGCTGCTGAATGTAACTGTGATCAGAAATAATTCATTAGACTCTGCAATTTAACTACAATAAGTACTGCAGAAAAATTAGCACACACTTACGCGTGCTGGTCAGTGCTTCCTTTGTTACCATATACGGTTAGCCCTTGATTGACCTGACATTGGAAATTTCTATGTTAAACAAAGAAAAGTGATGAATATCAAATCTGAAACCTAGTAGTTCAGAAACATCAGGTACAGTAAACTGACTAGAATATGATAGGCTTTTTACCCGGTTGCCGTCCAGGTCAAATTCTTTCCCAAGAGATTCCATGACAAGTTGTTGCAAATATCTACTCAAAAGTAACAAACTATCCTTGTAAGGAAGTACAACCATATCCTGAAAGAGAGGAAAATAACAAAACAATAAGGAAAGTAAGAACATCATTCATCACTCGAAGATGCTGCAATCAACAATGCTGGAAACCTTTTTGCCTATCCCTTCTGTTGCCCAATACCAACATAATGCAAGCAATGCTGCTGGATTTTCTTTAACCTGTTAAAAAGATAAACATGTTTGACATGACACATTTTCAATAGATAATCATACCATCATTGTAAGTTGTCCGTGTTCTTAATAATGCCATACCACAGTGTTCCGGGTTTCCTCATCCATTAAAGCTGCACCAGCTAGCATTTCCTTGATATCAATACCCTGAAAACAACCCCTTAGGAGTTAATTTGAAAGTGTGTGAAGGAAATCAACTTACAGGAAAAGTGGGAAAGCACTGGCCTGCAATGCAGCTGGAAGTAAACCCACAGCTGACATTTCTGAAGTCCTACCACCAACCCAGTCAAACATAGGAAACCGAGCTAACCATCCCTCTATTCTGGCAGTGTTATCCAACAGAGAATTTTCTTGAGTAATTGCAACACCCTGCAAAGCAGACCGTGCTCTCAGATAACGAATTGCTCAGTCATATATCAAGGACGTGGAAACAGTGCATGAACCAAGTAACAGAAACTGATTGCCCTTGAACCAGTTGTGACAGAATTATACGAAACAAACAAGAACCTAAGGTCAAAACCTGTTTCGAGAATTGCAGCCCCGCATCTCTGAAGGCTTTCTGTACTTCCAGTAGACCATTGCGGGTTTCAGGTGTGCCTCCGCTCTATGCAAAATTGAACAATAAGTTCATGGTGCAGCTGCGAGAATATTGACAAAATAAGCGAGTCTGGGATCCTTATGTACCTTAGAAATGACAATTACAAGAGTAGTTGCCAGTTCAGGTCCTAGTTGAGCAATTTGATGATCAATCCCAGCAGGATCGGTGTTGTCAATAAATCTTATCTAGAAATCAAGCATAATAAGAGTTTAGGGTTATATCTTGCAACTGACAAGACACCTTAGACACAAAAGAGAGACAAATGCAATTTTCGTGCATTGCTCAGATTCTGACTTAGAGGCATACCTTCAGTGGAGGGTTATCAGGTGCAAGTGCCTCAGCAACAAATTGAGGGCCCAAAGCTGACCCTCCAATTCCTATAGAGAGAATTGAAGTGAAACGACCAGATGGGGATTGAATCTGCATTTACACGAAATACCGTGTTATAAGACATCAGCACAAAAAGAAATGTACCAAAAGACTGAATAAGATACATAGCAACTATCTGTTGCAATGCACTTATCATGCCTGTTAGAGACTAGTACTTGCCCCTAAATGATGTACTCCTATGTAAACAGGCCATAAGGCTCAAGCAATACAATACATCGACAACATTGAACCGATTCTAGTTTCCTACAATTCCAAATCTTCAGTATAATGTTGGAAGATTATACACAGGTCTGCTCTCTCGTGATGGCATATCCCAACATTTTGTAACACAGGGGTTCAGGACAACATATATAAAACACAAAGAGACACTTGCAATCAACTTCTTTCAAAATCTCGTCCCCAAAATTGTTCCAGGTGCTTTGATTCAGGCATAAACATATATGATATACATGTAAAAGTGGCACCCTTTCCCTGATAGACTAGACACTCCCTCCAATCGCCAAATCAACCCGAAAATGAGTTTTTCTAATGGATGGAGCTAAAAATGGTAGAGTGGCACAGCATACCAAGCATGCTATGCAATTCGAACTCTGCAGCAGAAGCAATTGCAAGTATGTAATAAGCAAATAGAAACGGAAAATGTTGCAGCGACCTTGCCAGAGACGACATCTTGGGAGAAGGCGAGGATACTGTCGAGCGCGGTCTCGATCTTGTTGCGGAGGAAGGAGTTGGGCGCGAGGGCCGGGTCGCGGAGCCAGTAGTGGCCGACCATGCGGCCCTCGTCCGGGTTGGCAATGGCGCCCTTCTCGAGGTCCCGCATGGCGGCGAAGGCCCGCTGCATTTGGGGCTCCATCTGCTGCAGGAAGTCGTCCGTGAACCCCATCCGGCTGACGTCGACGAAGAGGCCGAGCTCCTTGTGCTGGTAGAGCCACTCGACGTAGCGCTCCCAGAGCTTGATCGGGTCCTTCTCCACCGCGCGGACGCCGCTGCCGTTCTCCGGGCTGGAGCCGCCCAGCGGCTGGGCCGGGGTCGGGGCGGAATTGGAGGAGCTGGAGGAGGAGCGGGAGAGGTCGGCGATGGAGTGGGGCGCGCGGAGGAGGCGGAGGTGGGAGGGCCGGAGCAGGAGGTGCCGCCGCAGCCGCAGCCGGCACACAGCGGAGGATGGCGGCGCCGCCGCGCCGGAGATGGACGCCATCGCCGGCGGCGTCGGTCGTTGCAGCAGGAGATGGTGGTGGTGTCAGGCCCCTCCTCGCTTTGTTCGCCTCTCGGTCTCGGGCTCACGCGCCTCCAAAGCGATAGTTTAGTTTTGTGGGGGGAGGAGTCACACGAGGTGGAGCTGGTGGCCTCGCTGGGCTTGGCTTTATTTGGGGGGAGGAAGACGAAGCCACGGAGGAAGAGATGTCCATGTCTGCTGGGTCACCTGGGTGCCCCACTCGTCAGCCACTCTCGGGTACGGGGCACCCCGCTTGTCAGAAGTGGGCTCGGTATCACCACGGGGGGAAGGAGAAGGAACCACCAGTTTCCGTGGGGGGCGTCAAGCGGTCAGCACGTGCGACCGACGGCGTAGGGGAAGTTGTAGTTGGGGAGGTGAGCTGGTGAGGTACGCTGTCGCCGGCCGGGGACTGAGGGAAAAATCTCAGCGGTGGAGACGGGAGATGCCGAGACGGCGAGAGCCGGTGGCTGGCTGCGCCTGCACGGATCGCTAGTGGGCCCGGGGATCTTTTCGTGAAGGGTCAAGGGACGGGTGAATTTACAGCACAAACGGCCGCACGGAGCAAAAAGCGAGAGGAAAGATATTTGCGCCTCGCGTTTGTGTTTTTCTTGCGTCAGTTGCAGCTTCCTATTTTTCTGGAGATCGGCTGCTCTCGGGCTCGTCGACGGCGACCCTACCACTGGGATGGGGGGCAGCAAACACCCTGTGGCTGACGGGTTGTCTGTCACCCTAAACTCGAAATGCTGGTTCCTCACGGTTCTCCTGTTGTCGAAGGTCGAAACACGAAACTGGAAATGCTGGTTCGTCACGGTTCTTCTGTTGTCGAAACACGAAATGCTGGTCGCCGTCGAATTCTTGTGGTTTGAGTTCTTAACTTTTTATGGCTCTTTATTACTATTCTCTGTTTGGTTCACTTGCGTTCGTTACAGCTTGGCAACCGCACTCTCCTATTCCAGCTCTGTCCTTCTAGTGGGCCCACAGCCACAGACACCAGCACTGTTTTGCGTTGCAAACAAAAACGCCTTTCGCCCTGTTCGTTTGGACTTATCAGCAGAATCAGCAGCCATCCTGTAGTGTTTTTCTCTCACAACAAACCAGCGAACAGTGCTTTCAGCACAATAAACCAGCGAAACGAACAGACCGTTTGCCCTTTGGCCTGCCAGTAGTTTATGATGCATCTTGGCTGTCCAGCCGCGTCTCTAGCGGTCAGAGATCCTTACACTTTGCCTTATGCATACGCTAATGGCCGTTCAGGCTCTACGTCTATCTGGTTGCCTCCTCCCTAATCTGGCGGGCTAACGCATCCCTTCCGCATTCCAAATGCCTCATGGCTCTCGGGAAAAAAACAATTACCTTTGTCCTTAACTTTCTGCCATCTCAAGAGTCGAACACCAAACCGAATGTTACAGCTGAAACAGGAAAACTAGGCGTCCATTACGTGGAGCAGCCTAATTATGGATTTTCTGTACCAGGGAGCATATCACATTGACCGAACAGAACATGCAGAGCTAAAGTTTAGGGGTGTCACATCGAGTGTCATGTGATAGTGTCACACTGAGGATTCGGATAGTAATAATAAAATAAATCACAGAAGTCTTCAGTAATCCGCGAGACGAATTTATTAAGCCTAATTAATCTATTATTAGCACATGTTTACGGGAAGGCTTAAAAAATTCATCTCATAAATTAGTCTCAATCTATGTATTTAGTTTCGTAATTAATCTATATTTAATACTTCATGCATGCACGTGTCAAACATCCGATATGACACAGACTGAAATTTAGAAGTGCACTTTCCGCCCCAAGGGAACATATTCCGAGCAAGGGCTGAGCCGCTGACAGAATAATTGGTTGGTGAGTGGTGGCAGAAACCAACATTATTTTCAGCGCCAACCAGAAGCCGCGTGTCCGGGTCAGAGGAATACACACAACTGATAGCCGCCTCAACGGGCCTGCAAAACATGCAGAAAATCGCATAACAGCACGTCATCGGCTCATCGCAGCCCTGCACTCACCTAAATTAGTTGGAATCAACGCAAAGCGCACCGTGCCTACATGCCACAACACAACTACTACCTTTCTATTAGTAAAATTTGCAGTGGAAGTCCGAAATATGTACTGATTATTCAAAAAAAAAAAACATCTTCATTAAAACTCAGCACTGGTCAACAGAACAGAACGTAAGAGAGACGCTCAGTTGTCATGAGACCCTAAAATTTGCTTCTTGATGGAGCTGACTCTGGTGATAAGTTCATCACGGTTCTCCTGCACACACACACACACACACACACACACACACACACAAAAAAAACATCAAAATATCACTACTGGGGGCATTAAACATAGACCCATATTTCTAATGGAATAAGTAATCACCTTAAATATCAGATATCTCGATGTGAACCAAATTGTGAAGCCAAGACCAACAACTTCCATCACCTGAGGAACCTGCTCAACCAAAACAATGATCATTTTGTTCGGAGGTGTTATCCATCAATTTCCAATCATTGGTCAAATCACACTAACTTTAGTTGGCTCAATCTATCAATGATCTCAAATTCGTATGATACCGGTGATACTTATCTACTGCTATTTCAAGTATTGGAAATATAAATATAATATCACATATGCAGAGATGCGAGAGCTACATACCAAAGGGACTGAATCAAGTGCAGAAACCACAATTGATGATATCCAAATTGCAACAACAGCAGATGTGCCATATACGAGAGCATAATATGATTTGTCAGAGTCCAACTGCACAAAAGTAGTACTTAGAAATTAGAATTATCATGTACTAGTAAGCCATCGAAAACAGCATCCTTGCTTGATCCATCATATCGGATCAGGAAGTACAAAATCGGTGGTTACTATTTGGTTCCCATCGGTAACCAACCAGGTTGGCCTGCACCAGTAAATTAATATGATAAATTCTAAATTAAAATTTCTAATTTTGGTTTGAAGTATTTGAGAAAAACTGTACCATTCTTTCTTTTACTCAAACTAATTGAAGTATGTTAGTGTAAAACTAATAATAGTGTGCACAACCAACAACCTTTGTCATACTTAACACCCTACAAATAACAAGATTTGTTGTGTTGGAAATCTATTACCAAAGTCACATGTCTAGATTAATATTTAGGCATTTCCAATATTTATTCTATCTACAATCTGATATAGTAATAAACTAATCATGGTTTCTTGTTCAATTAATCAGAATACATGAAAATGTCAGCAGGCTACCAGACAGTACCGAATCTTGAATTTAATTTTGGCCAATATAAAACTGGTTACAAGTTTTACAATGGTTGGAAAAATATGTACTGTTCATTGATAGAGATCGGATGGTGGGAAAATAGGAAGTACTAAGGGAAAGGTGCCCGGAAGTACCAAATAGAGACGTACAATATCAAAATGCGTGGGGCCAGTACCATTTATTTTTCTGGTATGTTTCTGATTTTTCTGAAAAACTAAAGGAAAGCTAGGTAATTTCACACGACGTCTTTCAACATTAAATCTATCATGCCCTGGCCCACCAATTTCGTTGACTCCCTCCTCCATCCCTGACCATCAATTAGAAAAATTATAAATAGGACACTGTGGGATCCAAGGTGCTCTCATATGTTGCTCATGCCTGCCATGCGCTACCTGTAGAACACGCTGGTGGCCGCGGCGATCGACCAATACATCAAGATCTCCACGCCATACTCGACCAACATCCATGCCGATGCTCAACAGCTCAAGTTCCTGGTGTCCACAAGGTCACCGCTCATGCTCAACGTGTACCTGTACTACGACTAAGACTATATGAGTACACACGCTCCAATGGCGTGATCCCGCTGGACTTCGTGTTGTTCCAGCCATTGCAGTGGAACAAGAAGGTTGTGGGCGCCAACACCTTGCTGCACTACACCAACGTCTTTAATGCGATCGTGTATGCCGCCTACTTTGCAATGGCACATCTCAATGTCATGAACTCCGGCAGCTGGCGACGGCAGTGTTGTGGTGGCCGAAGCTTCATAGCCGAGCAGGTCAGCAACTACACTCCACCAAGTTGGGGCAGAGCTAGAGCAAATCCAAGGGGGGTGGGCTTGCTTTGTGGGTGCAAGAATTTGTGACATTGGGGTGCAAATATGGTAAAAATTTAGTTGTTACTATTGTTCTTCTATTTTTGTGTGGGTGCAGAATATAGATCCGCCCCTGCCACCAGGGAGTCGACTGACGGAGGCCTAATCCGAAGGAGGTGGATCAGTCTGCCGTGGCGGGGCATTAGAGCCCAATGGGATCGGATCAGTAGAGCGGGGTGACAGCGCCTCCAGCCTCCTTTGGTACGGGCTCTGGCAGAACATAACGACAGACCGCCACAGTCCACACACACAAGAGCTTATTAGGAACATATGTTGGGGAAATTGCCACAATACCCTTGAGTCCATAAATTTAGTTTTACTAATCAGTTTTCATAAAATTAGAAGTACCTAGAAGTGATGGTACTTTCCAACCACCGTAACCGTAACAAAGCTCAAAATTCGTAACCAGTAACCGACCAGTTTTTGGTACTGGCCTACATATTTCTGATTTGTGGAACCTTGGATGGGATATGCTAAGGAAATTAATATAGGCTGGCATTTTAAGAAGGAAAAAGTGATGACATACCATTGGAAGATATTCACTAAGTATTTTAACTTTCTATCATCCCAAGATTTGGGCACACTGTATTACTATTTAAAGTTGCTGCACTCAGGTTTTCTTACCATTCCATCCACTTTCACATTCCCCTCCACTGTTTCATAACAGGAAGATCCCTAGAATTCCATTATTTCATGACGAAATTACAAGTGTCTACCAAAAAATATGAAAGTAAACTGCAAGAAGTAAAAAAAAAAACAAAGTAAAGCAGTAACCAAGGTCTGGTAAGTATTCAGTACGAAAACTTCAAACTACAAGAAACCACCAGCCAGTTTTGATAGCTGGGTGATTGGAAAAGTAATAGTCCCAGGAAACACATGCAACTATCATTTCCCTCTGTTAATTGGATGATTGGCTATGGTTTTGGGCTCTATTGCAGCTCTTTGAAGACCAAAAGGAGCAGATGGTCAAGGCATTTCAGCTACTGGAGTCAAGAGCCAAGGAGTTCTTCATGGCTCATGGATGGCCCTTTATTTTCCGTATAGATAGTAATGCCAAACTTCTTGTTGCTGAGACCTAGTTTGTCCTTGTAACAATCGTGGTTTGATGCCCCTTCATGGAAGGGTTTTGGAGCGAATATTTTTTTCCATTATCTAAAAAAGAAGTTGTGACTACGTTGTGCAACCCCTCTAGTGTCAAGGTGTTTTTCTCAATACCCACCCCTTACCAAGTTACCAATGAGTGATACTGTAATTAATCTGCAGGAGCTGCAGTTTATATTAACTGAGAAGGCCGACTACACACTCTCCCTTTTGATACCAGCTATCAAAAACCATAACTGAATAGTTGTAATCAAAGCATCAGAAATTCTAAACCTACGATTCAGGAATTATTTACAATGTCTCATAAAGAAGATTTGCACACACACACAAAAAAACATGGACTTCCATGGCTTTTCCTGGGAGGTTGCACGTAGGCTTTCTAATATGAATAAAGAAAGTGAGTACACTAAATTATAGCATCAGCTGTAGTGTACTCCCTAAGTCCCAAAATACAAGGACATCTAGGAATCTTTGGATAAATTAAACAGCAAGGGAAAAGCCTATCATGCTCCTCATTAAAAAGGCAGGCTAGCTTAATTTTCGGCTGCGCCAGCTGCTGATTGGTCTTGTGGGGTTGATCTTGGTGGATTCTCCGAAGTCATTATATTTTGAGACAATATTTGAACACTAAATCCTAATAGTTTGGGACAATGAGAGTATAGAGCAAAACAGTGAACAAAACATCTTTATCAAGAAAACATCGTCCATTCTCCAAAAACTGTCATTAAATTAAAAAAAAAACTCCTACATGGCTAGTTGGCTACATCTCACTGCCAACCTTATTTGCCAAAATAAACACTCCCAAGAAATTTATCAGCCTGATGTCACAATGGTCACGGTGATAGGTGGCTTGTGTGCTCTCTGTTTGCAGAACAAATCATCTGCAGGTTTGCAATCATTTGAATACTGGCACGATATCAACAAACCTTGTATGAATCAGCATACTGAATTAAGAAAGAGCAAGTTGTCATGGACCTATTCATGGGCTACTCATTGGACATCATCAAGCGAGGGAGGGTGCAGTCTAGGCCGGGCTTGGTTTGGCCCATGTCAAAGGGACAACCCAAGCAACCAGCAAGGTGTCGAAGGACCAGAACCACGAACCCGGCGGCGAGCTATAGCTCAAGGCAAATCTCTGACTCGATTCCTATCTCATTCCCACCCCCCTTCTCCTCACATGTACTGTTTTAGAACCTTCCAGAAGCTTGTATACTGCTTCTGTGTGTTTAATTGTTAGAATCGAGGATTGGGTTCGTGACACAAGTTTCCTCTTGTTTTAGTAGCAAAATGTTGAACACACAAAACATTTTCACCCGAATCCAACACATCCATTTTAAAACGACAACACGACAAGCTTAAAAGCAATCGGATGCGCGCGCTCACCTCGACGCCGATCTGGTTGAGCACACCCCACGAAGCCGGCTCGCCCTGCACCTCCACCTTCTCCTCCTTCTCCTCCTCCGCGCTATTCGCCTCCCTCCCAAAACCCTCCCACCCATCCCGCTTCGCAGGCGCCTGTGCAGGTGCAGCGGGCTTCTCCGACAGCAGGGCCCCGAAGTCGTCGGAGTCCTTCGCCCGCACGGCGAGCGAGGCCCCGCCGCGGCCGCCTAAACCTTGGGGTGCAAAAGCGAAACTAGGGTTTTAGTTTAGCTCTGTGTCGCAGCATTCCGCGGGATCCGAAGAACAGTGGGAGCGGGGCGGCGAAACGCACCTTGCTTGAGCTGCTGCTTCGGTTGCGAGATCGGCGATGGTCGCGGAGGGAGGACGCGCACGGGCGCGGCGCGGGCGGCGAGAGCCATCGCTGCGAGCGTATTGTCAACTTTTTTTTTCCTCCCCTCGGCCCTCGTTCTGCTTTGCTTGGGTGACGCAGAGAGGGTGGCGGCTGGCGAGGTTTTGGGGGAGCTGGCGGCGCCGCTTCGTCGCGCTGCCTACCCTACCACACTGCAGCGCCGCGTGTACCGGGACGTTTGGTCCGATGCGCAGCGAGGCAGGCGCTTATTCGACCTTCGAGAGGTCGAGTGGGGAGGCAACTGTTGAAATGAGCGAATTGTAGCACATGGATGAGTTTGGGCCGTCCGAGTCTGGAGTCTCCGAGAGGTGGTAACGACGAGTTTGGGCCTCCGAGAGGTGGTAACGACGAGTTTGGGCCCATCTTTGCCTGACATGGATGATTATGGAGAAAATTAACTATGGGGCCCAAAAAATGTCCAGCTTCTTTTCATGGTCTTTTTTTTATTTGTACTTACCTCCAAGGTTCAAAAACTAAATTCAGGTACCTATATCGTTTTTTCCGTTAGTTTAGTCACTTAACGGTAGTGCAGAATTCAGTTTGTTTGTTTTAGATATGGAGCAATATTGCACATGGTTTAAAGTTTTCATAATTGCATAAAATTAAAATATATTACTTTTGAATGTAAAATAATATATTTTCACAGAAATATATTTTAGTATAAAATATAATACATTTTTGCAACAATATATCTTTAATTAAAAATATATTTTACTATATTTTAACTTTATGTAATCATGAAAATTTTAAACCATGCACAATATTGCTCCAAATCTAAAACAAACAAACTGAACTCCGCACTTTAGTCATTTTTGGTCAGGGGTAAAATGACCAGTTTTCCTACGGCTCCAAGGAGAGATCTTGTCGATGCGTTGCGTGGCAGTTGAGAAAAGACGATCGAATCCTGTGTGTCGGTGTTCGGACCCGAGGGGGTCCTAAACCAACGAGTAAATGCTGTGTGTCTCTTTCCTGGATGGTGATGCAAGGAGAACACACGGGAGTTTATCCTGGTTCGAGCAAAAGAAGGCCCTACGTCCAGCGGGGGGGGGGGAGAAGTTTGTATTTCCTTGCACCGAAGTGCTCGTGTAGGGGTTACAAGCATGCGAGAGAGAGGGTCGAGCCCAAGTCTCAAAGAGAGGAAAAAGAGGACAAGGGTGATTGCTTGAGATATCGATCTCTATCTGGCGTCTTGCCTGTTGTCTCTTGTATTTCTTCGTTGTCCCTCCGTCTGTCTTGTAGAACCCTGGCCTGCCCTTTTATAGGGCGAGAGGAGGCCAAGACGACGGGGAGCCTTGAGGTGATGTTTTGTCGATTCCTGTTGAGCTGACCGTAGCGACGTGCTCTGGGAATGGCCGACCATCCCTGGACACCATGGCGTCGTGGGAGACGAGACGGCGAAATGACCCGGAGCACCGTGCCACACCGTCCTTCCCTTGCTGTTGAACTGTGCCGAGCGTCGAGGTTGGGTCGAGGCCGGGTCGAGACCGGATGGATAAGGCCGAATCCCCGAGATTGCGGAGAACGGGCCTTGTCTTATCCTCTCTCGAGGGTGATCGATGGTAAACAGTGCGCGGTAAGGTGGGTACAGTGACGGTTTTCACCTCCCATCACGGGATGGGCGGTAAAACAGTGAGATCTGACTCGGGCATTGTTCCCACGTCGATCCTGGTCGTAGCCATGCCGGTAGATGGTAGTAGGTAACCGCATTAAATGCTATGGCTTTTATCCTGGGGTAGGTAAAGAGAAGGAGTCGAGGCGCTCGACCCGGGCTCACGCGAGTCGAAGTTTTTCCCAGTGGGCGGACGAGCCTCGCGCGGGTCGGAGCGCCGTCGAGGTCACTTGCTGTATGGGATGGGGCGCGGTCGAGACGCCCCGTCGAGCGGGCCTCGTACGAGTCGGAGCCGGAGCACGGTCAAGGCACCCCGTCGAGCGGGCCTCGTACGAGGCGGACTGGATACGCGGTCGAGGCGGGCTGCCTTTTATTGCGGTTTCAGTCGTTTTAGTTTTTTATTAGCGATGGATGTGGGTACCCCCATACTGTTGGTATCGACAGTAGCCCCCGAGCCTTTGGGTGAGTGTGTGATCACTCTCCCAGAGGTTTGTTTGAACTGGAGTCGTAGCGTCGTGATTTTTTTCGGTGGGGGCGCGCGAGCGCACCCGCCGGGTGTAGCCCCCGAGGCCTCGGTGGAGTGTTGAGACTCCTCCGAGGTCTTATATTCGTTTTATCGGGGAATGATTCGTTGCGGTCAAGCCCCCGAGCCTCGCGCGCACGAGGTCGATTAGAGTCCCGGCCGTCTTTTGTTGTGCGACCCTCACGCTCCTCCTTCAGGAAGGAGGAGGAGGGGTGGGGAACGCCGTACTACCCCTGTTTGGGCGAGTTCCGACGATCTCCGGTGAGCTGCTAGCGGGGGAATTCGAGTGAGAGCCCGTGCCCCAGTCGTTAGGGGTCGGCTAGTGGCCCAGAGGCGCTCTCAAAGATGCCAAGAAGTGGTCGTGTGGATCTCGATTCCCTACGACAGGATTCGAGGGCTCGGTGCCTCCCCCGAGGGGATTCCTACGTCGACCTCCTCCTTTGGCCTCGAATACGTCCTGGGGTGCCTCGAGAGCGTGGCTTGAGCCCTGGCCATGTACGGGCGCACCCTTGGTCGTCCCTAACTCTGTTACTCGAGGGCAGCTATCGAACCCTGGTCGAGGGCCAGCTTTCGATCCCTCAAGATTTAGGTTTCTGCGGTCGAGCCCCCGAGCCTCGCGCGCACGAGGTCGATCAGAGTCCCGGCCGTCTTTTGCTGTGCGACCCTCACGCTCCTCCTTCAGGAAGGAGGAGGAGGGGTGGGGAACGTCGTACTACCCTCATTTGGGCGAGTTCCGATGGCCTCCAGTGAGCTACTAACGGGGGAATTCGAGTGAGAGCTCGTGCCCCAGTCGTTAGGGGTCGGCTAGTGGCCCGGAGGCGCTCTCAAAGATGCCAAGAAGTGGTCATGTGGATCTCGATTCCCTTCGACAGGATTCGAGGGCTCGGTGCCTCCCCCGAGGGGATTCCTACGTCGACCTCCTCCTTTGGCCTCGAATACGTCCTGGGGTGCCTCGAGAGCGTGGCTCGAGCCCTGGCCATGTACGGGCGCACCCTTGGTCGTCCCTAACTCTGTTACTCGAGGGCAGCTATTGAACTCTGGTCGAGGGCCAGCTTTCGATCCCTCAAGGTTTAGGTTTCTGCGGTCGAGCCCCCGAGCCTCGCGCGCACGAGGTCGATCAGAGTCCCGATCGTCTTTTGCTGTGCGACCCTCATGCTCCTCCTTCAGGAAGGAGGAGGAGGGGTGGGGAACGTCGTACTACCCTCGTTTGGGCGAGTTCCGACGGCCTCCGGTGAGCTACTAACGGGGGAATTCGAGTGAGAGCCCGTGCCCCAGTCGTTAGGGGTCGGCTAGTAGCCCGGAGGCGCTCTCAAAGATGCCAAGAAGTGATCGTGTGGATCTCGATTCCCTTCGACAAGATTCGAGGGCTCGGTGCCTCCCCCGAGGGGATTCCTACGTCGACCTCCTCCTTTGGCCTCGAATACGTCCTGGGGTGCCTCGAGAGCGTGGCTCGAGCCCTGGCCATGTACGGGCGCACCCTTGGTCGTCCCTAACTCTGTTGCTCGAGGGCAGCTGTCAAACCCTGGTCGAGGGCCAGCTTCCGCTCCCTCGAGGCTTATACCGGGCTCGGGGCCCGTTTCCCAGGTATTCGGGAATATCCGTCCGCGGATCCCTCCCCCGCCTGTTAGCCGGGCGCGTCTTTTTAGGAGGGAAGGCGAGATCGGCGTGGTAGTGGACGACGTGGCGTACGGTTACGACGTGGGGGACGACCACGTGCCCAACTCCTGCGAGATGTAAGGAAACGGTTAGGTGGGCGCATTTAATGCGGGAAACTGTTCCTACCTTTTCGCGCGGCCGTTGGGCTTCCGCCTACTGACGATGAGGGCCTGTGAGCCAAATCGTAGCCTCGGAGGTGTAGGTGATACTCCTGACTCGAGAGCCCTTTTGAACCTTAGGGTGCTCTTGCAGCAAAGTCGATCTAAGAAGCGGTTCTTAAATTTAAAAAAGAGCACAAGTTTTTTCGGGGACTGGGGGGTTCCCCCCTTGTAGCCCCTGAGGGAGGGTCGATTCTGGGAGTGCAGAGTCGATCCTTCCTCATTGTGAAACGAAAGTTTGAACATTGCTATATTCTTTATTGACGAAAAAGAAAATACAGAGCCTCAAGGCTTTTTAAGGAAAGAAGTGACGTAGCTGTTCAATGTTCCAAGCGTTGATGAGGATTTCGCCCTTCTCGTTGGATAGCTTGTAGGTGCCCGGCTTTAGTACTTCTGCGATGATGTATGGCCCTTCCCATGGTGGCGTGAGCTTGTGCCGTCCCTTGGTGTTCTGGTTTCGCCGTAGCACCAAGTCGCCGATGTTGAGGTCACGTTTGCGGACGTGTCTGTCGTGGTAGCATTGGAGACCCTGCTAGTACCTGGCAGAATGCAACAGAGCCACATCTCGAGCTTCCTCGAGCTGGTCGAGGGCGTCCTGTCTTGTGGCGTCGTTATTTCTTTTGTTGTTTCACCGGTTTGGATCCGGCGTTGCTTCACCGGTTTGGATCCGGCCTGGATCTCGAAGGCGTGCTCGGCGACTTCCCTGGGTATGCCTGGCATATCCGAGGGACTCCACGCAAAGATGTCGACGTTTGCGCGGAGAAAGTCAACGAGCACTGCTTCCTATTTAGGATCGAGGGTGGCGCTGACGTTTAGCGCCTTTCCCTTGGGATCAGCGGGGTCGAGGGGTACGAGTTTGACATCTTCCGCGGGCTTGAAGCTGCCGGCATGGCGTTTTGGGTCGGGAATCGCATTGGCGAGGCCGTCGAGGTCTGCAGCCAAGATCGCCGACTCCAAAACAGCCTCGCTGTGCTCGACGCACTCGACGTCGCACTCGTAGGCATGTTTATATGAGGGCCCTACAGTGATGACACCGTTTGGGCCTGGCATCTTGAGCTTGAGGTAGGTGTAGTTCGGGATTGCCATGAACCTGGCGTAGCATGGGCGCCCTAGGATAGCATGGTACGTTCCACGGAATCCGACCACTTCGAAAGTGAGAGTCTCCTTTCTGAAGTTGGCCGATGTGCCAAAACAAACAGGCAGATCGACCCATCCGAGGGGTTCCGCCCGTTTCCCTGGCATGACTCCGTGGAAGCCCCCGACGCTAGGTTGGAGGCGTGCTCTCTCGACCCCCAGAAGGTCAAGGGTCTAGGAGTAGATGATGTTGAGGCAGCTTCCGCCGTCCATGAGCACCTTGGTGAGGCGTGTGTTGGTGATGATGGGGTCAACAACGAGCGGATAGACTCCCGGGTTGGGGACGTAGTCTGGGTGGTCGTCACGGTCGAAAGTGATGGCCACCGTAGACCAATCAAGGAAGCGGGGGACTGCCGTTTGTACGGAGAAAACCTCACGCCGTTCTCGCTTGCGCTGGCGTGTCGAGAGGCGGGTCGAGGGCCCTCCGTAGATCATGAAGCAGTCGTGGATCTCGGGGAATCCCCCGTCCTTGTCGTCACTCTTAGGGTCCTCCTTCTTGTCGTCCTTCTTGACGCCGGCACCCCCAAAGTACCTGCGAAGCATATGACAGTCTTCGAGGTTATGGTTAGTGGGTCCCTTGTGGTAGGAACACGGCTCTTTGAGCATTTTGTCGAAGATGCCCCCGCCGGGGGGCCTCGAGGCTTCTTGTGCTCGGTAGCAGCGACGAGCTCGTCGGCCGGGGCCTCGAGCTTGCCCTGCTGGCCTTTCTTCTTCTCGCGGTTGTTTCTCTTGGAGCCCCAGGTGGAGCTCGCGGGATCGTCGATCTTCTGCTTCCCCCTTTCCGGGTCGCCACCAAAGATTGCACCAACCGTCTCCTCGCCGATGGCGAAGTTGGTGACAATGTCCATCAACCCGTTGGCAGTGAGTGGAGTGTTATGGCCCAATTCTCGGACCAACTCTTTACAGGTGGTGCCAGAGAGGAAGGCCATAATTACGTCGGAGTCGGTGACGTTGGAGAGCTCGGTACGCTGCCGGGAGAAGCGCCAGATGTAATCCCGGAGAGATTCACCTGGTTTCTGCTTGCAGCTTCGGAGGTCCCACGAGTTGCCGGGGCGCATGTAGGTCCCCTTGAAATTTTCCTCAAACACCCTTACGAGATCGTCCCAGTCGTAGATCTGTCGAGGTGGGAGATCCTCGAGCCAGGCTCGGGCGGTGTCGGAGAGGAACAGGGGGAGTTGTCGAATGATGACCCGGTCGTCGGTGGCCCCGCCCAGCTGACACGCCAAGCGGAAATCGGCGAGCCAAAGTTCAGGTTTGGTTTCGCCGTTGTACTTGGTGAGAGTCGTGGGGGGGGGGGGGGCGAAACCGAGCCGGGAGCACCGTCTCACGGATAGCCTTACTGAAGACCCGAGGGCCCGGGGGCTTGGGTGAAGGGCTACGATCTTCCGAACTGTCGTAGCGTCCGCCCCTGTGGACGTGGTAGCCTCGAGGCACGCTGTCACCGTGCTTGCGCGTGCGGCGCTCGACGATGTTGCCACGGGTGTCTCGAGGCTCGTGGTCGTTGGTGGTGGGCTCAGGGGCCGGAGCTACCCGGTTTCGCCGGGCAGGCTCGGGGTGAACCGAGGCTTCTCTCTCCTATCGGGAGGGCTCGATGATCCGCTCTAAGGCTGCCTCGTGTCGCCTCGAGGCAGAGCTCTCGGCCTGCTGCATGGCGGCGGTCTCGAGGAGTTCTCGGATTTCATCTCGAGCCTGACGGGCGTCGGGGTTTGACGGCTCGGGCATGTTGCGGAGGAGCATGGCGGCGGCGACGACATTCTGGCTGGCTCGAGCGAAAACCGGGGGGTCAACCACCCGGTCCTCGTTGATGCGACGGTTGACGTCGCTAGCTCTCTCGCGAGCTCTCCCGCCAAGTGCGCGTTCCGCACGCTCACGCTCGAGGGTTTGTTGGAGTAGATCCAGGTTTTTCCATTCCTCGTCAAGCCTGTCCTGCAACTCACGAATCTGCTCGAGTTGCGTTCCTTGATCCGTAAGGAACTGAGGGTCGTCTCGCTTAGCAGGAAGCTCGACATGAGGTGGCGTGTGCCTTCCTTCGACTGGCTCTTCGTCCTCTAATTCTGAAGTGCTTTCAACATCGATGTTGAAGCATTCGCGGGTCGAATCATAGGCGTCGTCAGCCGAGTCGGAGTCAGGAGTGCCAAAGTAGTAGTATGACGGGGGAATGTGTGGCCGTCGCAAACCGTCACTGGGGTTGCGATGTTGAGAAGCAGTCACATGGGGCTCTGTTTTCGGTGTCTCCGTAGAGTCCCGATAATCAGAAGCCAGTGTGGATGCAACGAGGTCCAGAGTGGAGCGTAGATGGTGCCCGGGGAGTTCCTCATAAGCACTCATGCGAGTGCTCACGGAAGATGCGTATACCCGGGCAGCCGACTCTAGCCCAAACGGGAATGGTGATGGAGATGTTGCTGCCCGGGCCGAAATAGATGCTCCGGATAGTGGTGTCTCACCGGACGGGGGAGCGGCGGGATTCTCCGTCGGCATGTTACCCTCAGTCAAGCTCGTCCTACCCAAACCTTCCACAAGGAGATCTGGGCCGGCGCCTGGCTAGGGGGTGCCGGACCGGGGGATCCCATCACCATTCGCGAGGTGAAGACGGTGGTTGTACCGGGCTCGTCGTCGTCGGGCGGCCCACGCCCGCCTAGAGCGACGGTACCGACGGATTGCTCCCCCGGGCTGGGAGAGCTCATAGTCCTCGTCGGTTGGGTGCCTGGGTGGAAGTAGGACCATATCGTAGCCATAGCCAAAAGACATGAACTCCAAACTTCCGAACCAGATCACCGTGGCCAACGGAATAGGGCGTTCGGGGTCAGCCATCCAGGAAAAAAGGCGAGAAAGCGACGTTGGCACGCAGCGATCCCCTACCTGGCGCGCCAACTGTCGGTGTTCGGACCCGAGGGGGTCCTAAACCAACGAGTAAATGCTGCGTGTCTCTTTCCTGGATGGTGATGTAAGGAGAACACACGGGGGTTTATCCTGGTTCGGGCAAAAGAAGGCCCTACGTCCAGCGGGAGGGGGGGGGGAGAAGTTTGTATTTCCTTGCACCGAAGTGCTCGTGTAGGGGTTACAAGCATGCGAGAGAGGGCGTCGAGCCCAAGTCTCAAAGAGAGGAAAAAGAGGACAAGGGTGATTGCTTGAGATATCGATCTCTATCTGGCGTCTTGCCTGTTGTCTCTTGTATTTCTTCGTTGTCCCTCCGTCCGTCCTGTAGAACCCTGGCCTGCCCTTTTATAGGGCGAGAGGAGGCCAAGACGACGAGGAGCCTTGAGGTGATGTTTTGTCGATTCCTGTTGAGCTGACCGTAGCGACGTGCTCTGGGAATGGCCGGCCATCCCTGGACACCATGGCGTCGTGAGAGACGAGACGGCGAAATGACCCGGAGCGCCGTGTCACATCGTCCTTCCCTTGCTGTTGAACTGTGCCGAGCGTCGAGGTTGGGTCGAGGCCGGGTCGAGACCGGATGGATAAGGCCGAATCCCCGAGATTGCGGAGAACGGGCCTTGTCTTATCCTCCCTCGAGGGTGATCGATGGTAAACAGTGCGCGGTAAGGTGGGTACAGTGACGGTTTTCACCTCCCATCACGGGATGGGCGGTAAAACAGTGAGATCTGACTCGGGCATTGTTCCCACGTCGATCCTGGTCGCAGCCATGCCGGTAGGTGGTAGTAGGTAACCGCATTAAATGCTATGACTTTTGTCCTGGGGTAGGTAAAGAGAAGGAGTCGAGGCGCTCGACCCGGGCTCACGCGAGTCGGAGTTTTTCTCAGTGGGCGGACGAGCCTCGCGCGGGTCGGAGCGCCGTCGAGGTTCCTTGCTGTACGGGATGGGGCGCGGTCGAGGCGCCCCGTCGAGCGGGCCTCGTACGAGTCGGAGCCGGAGCGCGGTCGAGGCGCCCCGTCGAGCGGGCCTTGTACGAGGCGGACTGGATACGCGGTCGAGGCGGGCTGCCTTTTATTGCGGTTTCAGTCGTTTTAGTTTTTTATTAGCGATGGATGTGGGTACCCCCGTACTGTTGGTACCGAGAGTGTGTATTCAGCATCATCATAAATCATGAGAAAATTACCTATGAGGCCCAAAAAAGTTCGGCTTTCTTTCATGGTCCTCCTTTTTTCTTTAAACTTACCGATGAGATTCATAGGTGAAGAATTCCCCTTAAAATCATAGGTAAAGAATAACTTAAATACAACTCATCTAACTTGTTGCACTTAATAAGGATTAAGTTAAAATAAATATGTCATGAGGAGGTAAAACCAGAAACACTCAACAATGTTTTCACGGTTTTGCACTCTTAGGCCGCAGCGATGGAGCATTTCGAGCCGTTGGAGCCAGAATCATTTCGGTGCTATTATGATTTACTCTAATTCTATCGATCCTTGGAGCAAGTACAATATTAGTATTATGGCCAAGCTAGTCAGTATTTTTTGTTGATGTGAAGTAGAGAAAAGAGAGAAGAGTTTAGCTCTCATACAAGCAACAAGCTAGACATACCTATGCACGAGTGGACTTAGATAGCAAGTGGGTGTGAGGAGGAATAGAAGAGAAAACGCAAGACATGAGTAAAAAAAGTAGTACCCCTCCTTCCAAAATGGATGCAACTATGGGATTCGTGTAAGTCGAAATAGCTTAATTTTGACCAAGCTTACAGTAAATAGTACTCTCTGCATTCCAAATTGTAAGTCATTCTGGCCTTTGTAGGTATATAGTTTTTATTACGCATCTATATATACATTATGTCTAGATACATAGTAAAAAATTATCAATCTATAATTTGGAACGTAGTGTGTATTAATAATTATGTCTCTAACTAGACTTACTACTTCATAATTAATCTAATGATATTATCTTGTATCATAAATGTTAATTTTTTTTATAACTTTGATCAAATTTGAAATCGTTGAGAATTGCATCTTTCGTTGACGAATAAGTTATCCGTTTTTTTTCTTCTTCTCCTTGAGACCTGCAAGCACTGCTGCTTGCTGTTCATGTCTTGGACAACCATTCTTTACGCGCAATCCCTGATCGAGGCGCATGTATACTGCTGCAATTAACAACAGCTTCTCGGGTTTCCCATTGCATTGCTAATTTGGCACGCAGTACAGTAGTAGACGTACACCGCAAACCAAGGACCCCGAGAACAACACTACACTAGGCACTGCAACTCCCCCTACTTCAAGTCAAGTGTCATACTGTTGACGAAGGAATACAGAAATCAAGGACCCCGAGCCATATCGCCCGGTTGTGCGCGTGACGCGTTGTGTGGCTGTGTGGGCGACCGGGAGGGACCGCCGACCGTGCTTGGGGACGTGGTGTGGCTCGGCGCCGAATGTGGCCGGCGGTCCTGCGAGCTGGGTCGCTGGCGCTGATGTTCCGGACGCTTACCGACGGCCCGCTCGACCGGCCAGCACCACCTTCAATTCGCACATGCGCCCGTGTACTCACCGCTCACTGGTGTGTGTGTGTGCGTCCATATGCGCGGCCTCCCGCGCTCCTCGACCAAGCTCTCAACCACTACATGCTCGAGTCTTGTTACTACTGGACACAACACACAACCGGGAGGCATATACAATGATGAAAGTCTGTGCACGTCCATGCATCGTGCGCACGAGACGCTCTGCATGCGTGCTCGATCCGGATGCCTAGATATTCTCCGTGACGCGGTGGATCGATGATAAATATTTGGCTTATTTGCAGTACGAACGGCGCGCGACGACCCGGTTTACCCGGCCGGATGACCAGATCGATCAGCCAACATGTGTGTATTCCTCTAAATCGAAATACAAAAATACTTTGCTCCCCGGTATTCGTGTTCTACTAAGTACTAACTAAGTGATGTTCCAGAACATACATGTAAGATATAACATAAGCACCTACTCCAGCATCTTCGTCAATATGCCCTTTTGATACAAATATAAATCGTGGCACATATTTACATGCTCAACTTGTTGAAATTAAAAATCAATGGCATACAAGTTTCGAATTAAAACTCGGAAGTTGGCTTAACTAGGATGTCTAGCTCTGCCCTCGAATCATGCAAAACATTGTCCCATCGATCAAACTGATCTCATCGTCAACCAGTGGCTAATGCCAATGTTGACTTGATGCAGTGACCTACTAGTAAGAACGGGATCTCAAAGCTCCAAACGCAACGACCAAACGCAAAACGCTCAGGCTCTCCATTTCTACGATTGGACGGTAGCACGTCACCAACCCCCCCCCCCCCCCCCCCCCCCCCCCCCCCCCCCCCCCCCCCCCCCCCCCCCGTTCCTCGACCTGGCGTGGCGCCCCTGTTCCGTTTGAAAATCTAACAAGGTGCCGACGATTCCGTCCGGACCGACGATGCATTAACCTCGGGTCATGTGTGTGCGTGCCTCGGAGTTGGAGCTGGAAGCAGCAGGCACAGATCGGTCAAATAGGAAAAGCCAACATGGTGCTCGAGAGCCTGTCACTGGTTTTGTTTTTTACCGCCTTGTAATCTTCTCCTCTGACTTTTGATCTTGCAGTGATGACAGAGCCGAGCACCACCCACCGTATGCAGGGCATGACCAGAAACGCGACATCGTCACGACAACCGATGCGCTAGAACATGCATAGTTGTACGTCCTGCTACCTGCGATTCCTGAATACAGGAGTAGTATATATACACGTACGTATATAGTTTCAGATTTCAAATAGAAAAACGAACCATCCGGTAATCGGCATCTAGCGTGGCAACCAGCCATGAGGGAACCATCCAAAGACTATCGCGTCACATGCTGCATTGTACATTTGTACAGCCTGCATCTGCATTGCGTCCTACTAGCCGATCAATGTACCGAGTACCCACCGGATGCCAGCACGCCATCTGCACCGTGTATATGTTTATGTACGCACGTAGAGTACTCCCTGCTACGTGAATGCCTGAATGGGCAGATGGAAACATGTGCTACACTTGGCCCCATGCAGAAGAACTCCGCCCGGACGCCGACTTTTGCAGCTACCTGCAGCCTTCGCCGAACTGATCACCAATGCATCATCGTCAACAGGACCTGCAGGGGCACGAGCCAAGCACACTTGCGCCACTGTTTCGGACTTGAGCTCAGTGCGTACACATCGCCTGTACAAGAATACTAGCACGTTCTAGCAGTGCTCAGTCATCAGCAGTACAGTAGTATTGGAGCAGCTGCGTGCTGCCGTGACCCGTGAGTGTGAGTGGGTCGCCGTCCCTGTCCATCGATAACTGTAGTGACGCCCCGCAAAAGGGCAAAAGCGTTGTTCGAACGGTCAAGAGACAAGAGCGGCCATTCCGAGAGCTCGGATCTCGACCACACTGCCTGCCGTCGCCCGTCGCCATGGACCACTCTCATCGGCCATCGCAGAAAACTCGATGACGAGCAAGCGGACCTCTCGATCGCGACCCCCACCACCTCCGCTGGAGTAGCCAGCTAGCGTTGGTCACCCAACTCCGTCCGTCGTCGCCATCGTCGGACGGACCAGGCGCGTACGTCCGTCCTGGCCTACGGTCAAGTTACGTACGCCTCCTTGACCATCCCAGAGAACGAGAACCGAAACCGGACCCAACGGAACACACGTCAACGTCGGTACGGGCACCGGTCAGTCGCTGACTGCCCTCTCGCAGATGCCGTGACCCTCTTCAATACGTACGCCGTACTACACCTGGACCATGGCTGGCTGGGCCACTGGGTACGCCGTACGCGACGGCCGGCTCGCCGGGCCGACATTTCACGGGATTTGTGCATGCGTGGCCCCACCTGTCGGTCGGTGGGCAGTGAACGACTGCAGGTCGACCGACGACCGGGCAGGGCTCAGCCTCAGCTGCAGGAGTCCGTACGTTCTCCGTTCGTAGGAGGTCCTCACGCTGCGCCGGAGTCCGTGCCCGAGCAGGAGCAGCGCACTCGTCCTGCCCGCCTAGGCGCCTACAGTGCTTAGCCGGATGGGGGCAAAGACCAAAGGCTACGCATGTCGCGAGGGTTGGGTGCACGCGTGACCGGTGACCGCGGCCGGCGAGGCGAGCGAACGCCGCCGCGGAAGCCGAGGTATACGAGCGGGGAAAGGAACAGCGAGAAGCAGGCAATGCAACGGCCAGAGGGAGACATGGGACATGGCATTGGCGCATTGCAGAGCACATGGCCGGGACCGGGACGACATAGGCGCCCCCGATCGAGCAGCGATCACGAGTGAGCACTGAACAGACAGAACATTATGGAAGGAGGAGTAGAGACTGATGCGGATAATTAAGCTGCGCAGTTTGCAGTGCGGGGCCGAACACAACGACACGGAGATGCCGAGAGGAAGAAAGCTGGTCCACGGAGGGCCAAGCAAGCTCGTTAGTTATCACAAACGTGAAGGCACCTACCACATCGGTGATCGGTGAGACCATGCTCGTTATCACAAACGTGAACGCACCTGCCGCATGCCCACATTGGTGAGCAAAGGCACGCGCGCAGTAGCATGTCACGAGTGCATTGATTCCATATTATTGGGACTCCGATGGGACTTGACATCCGATTCATTCAGGCTGTGTTTAGTTCCTTCAAAATTCCAAAAATTTTACAAGTCACATTGAATCTTTGGACGTATGTAACTATGCATGGAGCATTAAATATATGTAAAAAAATAACTAATTACACAATTTTGTTGTAAATCACGAGACGAATCTGTAGAACCTAATTAGTTCATGATTAGACACTAATTATCAAATACAAACAAAAAGAGTTACTATGCTTCCAAAAATTTTAAACGGCAACTAAACGCACCCATAGTATTTTGTTAATATATCAGGCTTCAACTCTCGTCCTGGTCCTGTTTTTTCCCCATTCGAGGAAGTATGGTTCTTGTTCATTTTGTTGAACCATCGACCGTATGGGTCCGTTTGATTGGTGTTCTAAGTCTGGCACACATAATCCTAGGTAAACTAATAATAAAGAGGCAAAATTTCAGGCTCTTTTTTCGTCCATCCATTTAGTCCGTCTCCCTTTAACTACCGGACGATAAAAAAGTTTTTTTTTCTGTCTAGACTCATATATATAATCTGTGCTCATAGAAGTTATAACAGCGTGAGGCAGAGTCCGATTCCAAAACATAATAAGAAGGGAAACATTATGCGTTAACGTGTTTTGTATAAGGTAATAATGTGGATGAGTAGGAATCCTAATCAAATAGGTCTCTATTTTTGACTAAGGCCCTGCTTAGTTGCCATGCAAACCCAAAATATTTCCTCTTTCACCCATCACATCAAATCTTTTGACGCATGTATGGAGCATTAAATGTAGAAAAAAGATAACTAATTGCATAGTTTGTCTGTAAATGTCGGGACGAATCTTTTGAGCCTAGTTAGTACATGATTGGACAAATTTTGCCAAATAACAACGAAAGATGCTACAATAACTTTTCACCTACTTTTCGCGAAGTGAACACACCCTAACCTAAATAGCAATCATATCAATAATTTATTATCTATATAATCTAAATGGCAACGACCGGACGCGACAGTGCCAGCGTCCGGTTGGAGTCCAGTAAGCTCCCTCAACGACCGGACGCGTCCGATCGCGTGTGACCGGACGCTGTAAGGTCCTAGATGGCTAGAGGGGGGTGAATAGCCTATAAAAAATTCTACAAGCACCACTAAGCAAACTTGTTAGAATAACAAACGGCGTAAAGCGAGTTTTGCTTAGCCAAAGGTTGTGATGCAAGCCTCCTATCCACAAGTCTAGTAGATTATGATCTCTAGTTCACACAAGTGCTAAGTCACTAACTTACACTAGTGAGCAAGCTAACAACTACTAGAAAAGGCTACCACTAGAGCTACACAAGATAATCTAGTAAAAGTAAATGCGAGAGAGAGGATTGTGAATCTTATACCGACGGTGGAGTGAAGATGTTGCCAATCACCAAGATGATATACAATCAATTAATATTGACAACAACACAATATGTAGACCAATCACCGGGAGACAAGAGGCACAATATTTTTGTTCACCCGGTGTTCACTTGTGCACCGACAAGCTACGTCACCGGTTGTGTCGACCAACACTTAGATGGTTCCTCGGTGTGACCCTCAAGTCACTTGCCCCTCAAGGCACGCCCCGCAAGGCACCGCAAGACACCACTCTCAAGTGAGGTAACTCAATGACACGCGCAATCCAATAGAGTTGCTTTTAGCGTCCCGCCGAGGAAAGCACAAGAACCTCTTACAAACAACCGGAGGTGGCCAAGAACAATCACCTTCTCTTGCCAACGCCTCCAACAATCTCTAAGCCGGCTAGGAGCGGTACTCTCCAAGAGTAAAAAGAAATCCACCGGCTAAACCACCCACAAGTGCCACTAGATGCCCTCAAGCTATGCAATGCACTTTGGGATCACTCAATCTCGCTTTTGATTTGCAATCAAGCAAGAGAGATGAGTGGGAGAAGTAGCTCTAGCTCAAAGGATGCACAAGAGTGTTAGAAATTCCAAGAGACCTCCCCAAGGGCCGGCCAACGAGTATTTATAAGCACCCCAAACAAATAGAGCCGTTGCCACTCCACTGACCGTTTTTTCGGGACGACCGGACGCGCCGGTCGAAACTGACCGGACGCGCTCAACCGCGTCCGGTCACCCTGCGACATCCACGTGTCCCTCAAATTTCAAATGCGACCGTTAGATCCTTCAACGGTCACTGCGCGCCAACGGTCAAACGCTACGACCGGACGCGCTGCTCAACCGACCGGACGCGCCGGTCGCACAGCACCGCGCGCGCGAAGCAACGACCGGACGCGCTCCTCGCAACGACCGGACGCGCCGATCCGCACTGCACCCGCGCCCGCGAAACAACGACCGGACGCGCTCCTCGCAACGACCGGACGCGACAGTGCCAGCGTCCGGTCGGAGTCCAGTAAGCTCCCTCGACGACCGGACGCGTCCGATCGCGTGTGACCGGACGTGCCCCGCGTCCGATCGTCCTTGCGAACCGCAGTTCCTTCTGGGCACTTGACCGGACGCGCCGGTCCCGCGAGTGACCGGACGCGCCGGTTGCAAACCCTAGCCCGTGCGCCCGATACCGTGCTGTACTGACCGGACGCGTCCGGTCACACCGTGACCGCGTCCGGTGCAGCGTCCGGTCACCTCAGTGACCCCGTTCGCCTCCGTTTCTTTTCCGACTTCCGGCGTAGTGGAAAATAGGCATTTCATTTCCCTGAAATCGCCTGAATCCCGCGCTCACACGCTCGGCGGGAGGGAGAGAGGAACCCAAACCCCTCTCTACCCGCAAACCACAGCGCGACCAACGCCACCTTTGCAAATGTGCTAACACCATCAAGTGTACATCTCCATGTGCTTGTGTGTTAGCTTTTTCACAATCATTTTCAAAGGTTTTCACAATTAGCTCACTAGGCCCTACATGCAATGCACTTCATGAATTCACCTAGTGGCACCCGTGCATCGAATAACCGATAAGACTTCCCCTCTTAATAGTTCGGCTATCGATCCTAAACCACTCACACCCTCTATGGTGTCTTGAATGTAAAACAAAATGGCCCTATGGTTATACCTTTGCCTTGAGCCCATTTTGTTTCTCCAAATGATATGATCCACTTCATATCATCACATGACCATCTCGATCCATCGACCTTGACTTCACTTGCTCTTCACCGTTGCATTGGTCCGTCGGCACTAAGTCTTGCTCAAGCTTCACCATCGCATGGTCCTTCGCTTCGAAGCCTCGACTTGCCCTTCACCTTCACAACCGGTCCATCGAGCCAAGCCTCATCTTGGTCTTCACCATCTTGGTCATATGAGTCAATGTCATGTCTCATATGCAATGACCACCTTTATCTAAATCATCCACTTAGATACAAAGGTTAGTCCTAGGTTTCATCAATTAGCCAAAACCAAACTAGGGACTTTCAATCTCTCCCTTTTTGGTAATTGATGACAACCCTCACAAAGATGATTTTGATAATAAAAGTTTTAAACTTGTCATACTTGTCCAATCATTTTGCTCATAAGTAAAGTTTGGACAATTATCACAAGCTCGATTTTGGTAGCATTAGCTCCCCCTACATATGTGCATAGAGTTTGGATTGAAAGCTTTGCACATATGCATGGATAGAAATGTTGGGAGAGTAATTCTACCAAAATGATGCTATGGTGTAAGAAATGGACCTTTGAAGCGTGATACCAATCGGAGTTGCCTTTTACACCATCCTTAGCATCATGAAGTAACTAGACATCCATCAAAACTCAAGAACCCCGTGAGATCAACATTATATGTAAAGGTTCTTGGACCACTTGTAAAGCTAACCACTTGTAAAGCTTTAGGCAAGTCTAGATACCACATGTAAACTATTCCTATGCATGCTAGTAGATCATTTCATCATCCAATTTCTATACTAGCATTGCACCACACAAGCATGTATATTGAATTTAAATACATGTGCAATGAGCAAGTCATATGAGAATGCACAAACAAATGCAACAACTTTGTTTATGAGCTTGCTCCCCCTACTTGTGTGCATCAACAAATTTTATTTACCCCTTTATCAAGTTGAATCATCTTTTTCTCATCATAAATTTTATTTACCCCTTTATCAAGTTGAATCATCTTTTTCTCTCCCCCTTTGTCAACAACTTACCCAAAAAGGGGATCAAATTGTGGAGAGAAGGAAAAGTGTTTGATGGAGTAGATTGAAATTAATTCGATACCACATGTAAGGTTAAAAAATTTATCAAATTTGGTTTAACCTAGAATACTTGCCAAAGATATTTAATTCGATTTGAACCAAAGACAAGCTTCTTCACTCCTCAAAATAAGGGTTATCTTGCCTATGTTGAATTAAACACTTATAGCAAATCTTCTAGATTCAACACTAGGTTTACAAGCTCACAAACATGTCATATGCCACCACTAGATCAAAATAAGCATAGAAGCAATAGTGGTAACATATATCCATCAAATTCATTTGATTTATCATGAATGCTTATGCGTACCACTTATTATGTCTACATGCTCTATCAAGTCCTTAGCATAGGATAAAAGACATGTCAATCAATTTTACCTTGCAATGTCGAAGGAGAGGCATGTCAATAAGTGGGTGGGGTGCATTCAACTCATGTTTGAGAAATCAAGAATGTTCAATTCATTCCTTAGCTTGCAAAACCTCTTTTCATCAAGTGGCTTAGTGAGAATATCGGCAAGTTGATCATCGGTGCCAACACTTTCAATGGCAATATCTCCCTTTTGTTGATGATCTCTAATGAAATGATGTCTTATGTCAATATGCTTTGTTCTTCCATGTTGAACCGGGTTTTGTATCATCTTGATTGCACTCTCATTATCACATAGCAACGGCACATTCTTGAAGTTGAGGCCATAATCCTTCAAAGTTGATTTCATCCATAGCAATTGTGCACAACAACTCCCCGCACTCACATATTCGGCTTCGGCGGTAGAGATTGCCACACTATTTTGTTTCTTTGAGGACCATGACACAAGTGATCTTCCAAGTAATTGACATGTGCCACTTGTGCTTTTCCTATTGATCTTGCAACCCCCATAGTCGGAGTCCGAATATCCAATCAATTCAAACTTTGACCCCTTGGGATACCATAGTCCAACATTTCTTGTTTGCTTCAAGTACCTCAATATTCTTTTTGCCGCCGTGAGATGACTTTCTCTAGGTGAGGCTTGATATCTAGCACACATGCAAACACTAAACATGACATCCGGCCTTGATGCGGTGGCATAGAGTAGACTTCCAATCAAAGACCGATATTCCTTTTGATTCACCATTTTGCCATCAAGATCACTATCCAAATTGCCATTTGTGCCCATTGGAGTTGAAATTGGCTTTGCATCTTGCATTCCAAACTTCTTCAACATGTCCTTTATGTATTTCCCTTGACTCATAAATGTTCTATTCTTCAATTGCTTGACTTGGAGACCAAGGAAGTAGCTAAGTTCACCAATCATAGACATTTCAAACTCTTTGGCCATCATAGCACCAAATTCTTCACAATAAGCTTGATCGGTTGATCCAAAGATGATGTCATCAACATATATTTGCACTATGAATAGATCATTTCCAATCTTCTTGGTGAATAGAGTAGTATCAACCTTGCCCATTTTGAATCCCTTAGAGAGAACGAAATCCCTTAGCCTCTCATACCATGCTCTAGGTGCTTGCTTTAAGCCATATAAAGCCTTCTTCAACTTGTAGACATGGTTGGGTTTCTTGTCATCTTCAAATCCGGGCGGTTGCTCAACAAATACTAACTTATTGATGATCCCATTGAGAAATGCACTTTTGACATCCATTTGATATAGTTTGATATTGTGTGCACAAGCATAAGCCAATAGAATCCTTATTGCCTCCAATCTTGCCACGGGAGCATATGTCTCATCATAGTCAAGACCTTCAACTTGAGTGTAACCTTGAGCAACTAGTCTTGCTTTGTTTCTCACTACAATGCCATCTTGATCTTGCTTGTTTTTAAACACCCACTTGGTTCCAATCACATTGTAGTCATTTGGCCTTTCTACCATCTCCCAAACATCATTTCTTGTGAAATTGTTAAGCTCTTCTTGCATAGCCATGATCCAATCGGCATCCCTCAAAGCTTCTTCTATCTTCTTTGGTTCTATGGTTGACACAAATGATGCATGCTCACAAAACATAGTCAATCTTGATCTTGTTTGCACACCACTTCTAATATCACCAATAACACTATTAATGGGGTGATCTCTTGCAACATGTTGTGGTTGGAGTACTTGCACTTGATTGCTTGAGCTTGGTTGATCACTTGATGTATCTCGATGAGAAGAACTAGCACCATAATTTTGCACTTGAGAGTCACTAACTAGCTTGTTTGGTGAATTGAGCACTTGATCTTTATCATCATCTTGAATATCAATTACTTGCTTTGCTCTAATGTCCCCAATGTCCATGTTCTTCATTGCTTCCACCAATTGAGTTCCACCAACATCATCTAGATTCTCTTCTTCATCTTGTGACCCATTTGTTTCATCAAATTGCACATCATGGACTTCTTCTAGAATGCCACTTGAGTTGTTCCAAACTCTATAAGCTTTGCTTGTAGTTGAATAACCAAGTAGGAACCCCTCATCACATCTCTTGTCAAACTTCCCCAATCTAGTGCCCTTCTTCAAGATATAGCATTTGCAACCAAACACCCTAAAGTAAGAAATATTGGGCTTTCTTCCATGAAGTAACTCATATGGGGTCTTCTCTAGCAATGGATGACAATATAATCTATTGATGTAGTAGCAAGCGGTATTGATTGCTTCATCCCAAAATGATTGACTCACATTGTACTCATAAAGCATTGATCTAGCCATATCAAGCAATGTTCTATTCTTTCTCTCAACTAGGCCATTTGATTGTGGAGTGTACTTGGCCGAGAATTGATGTCCAATACCATAATGATCACAAAGTTCTTCAATTCTTGTATTCTTGAACTCACTTCCATTGTCACTTCTCACTTTCTTGATTCTAATCTCAAACTCATTGTGAACTCTAGTGAGAAATGTCTTGAAGGTGTCAAACACTTCACTCTTGTCACTAAGAAAGAATACCCATGTGAATCTTGTGAAGTCGTCCACTATGACAAAGCCATACTTGTTGCCGCCTATGCTTGTATATGTTGTTGGTCCAAATAGATCCATGTGCATCAACTCAAATGCTTTGCATGTGCTCATTGTACTCTTCTTTGGATGTGAGCTTCCAACTTGCTTCCCGGCTTGACATGCACTACAAAGCTTATTCTTCTCAAATTCAACATCTTTCAAACCATTGACAAGATTGTGAGTTGTAAGCTTCTTCAATTATTTCATGCCAACATGACCAAGCCTTCTATGCAAAGCCAACCCATGCTTGATTTGGAGACTAAGCAAGTTGTCAAAGAAGTTTCTCTAGCATTGAAGTCAACTAGGTAGAGATTCTCATATCTAAAGCCCTTGAATGCCACATTTGAACCATCCACACTAATAACTTCCACATCATCAACCCCAAAGATGCATTTGTAGCCTAGATCACATATTTGTGCCACGGATAGAAGATTGAAATCCAAACTTTCAACTAGCAACACATTGGAGATACTCATATCATTTGATATTGCAATCTTGCCCAAGCCAATAACCTTGCCTTTCTTGTTATTGCCAAATGTGATAGAATCAACACCACTATCATTGTCATTGAATGAATCAAACATTCTTGATGTACCGGTCATGTGTTGAGTGCACCCACTATCAATAATCCAATGCCTTCCTCCGGCTTTGTAATTGACCTACAAGCAAATCAATGAAGCTTAGGTACCCATTTTTGCTTGGGTCCTTGTAGGTTAGTAACTAAGCTCTTTGGTACCCAAATAGCCTTTTTCTTTGGGCCCACAATTGGTGTACCAACAAACTTAGCTTGCACACCCTTCACACCCTTGGTAAGCACATAGCAAGAATCAAAAGGTATAGCATTAACAAGGTTCTTGCTTTGATTCTTTTTATTGCAATTATGCTCTAAGTGCCCAACTTGCTTGCATCTAGTGCAAAACCGACCATTGCCCTTCACAAAGCTAGGCTTTGGAGTTGCAAAGGCCGACTTGCCTTTCTTGGGGGTGTAGCCCAATCCCTCTTTGTTAAGAGAGAACCTTTGGCTACCCAAGCACTTAAGCAAGCGGGCCTCACCACCATAGGCCTTGCCTAGGGCGTGAGTGAGCTCATCCACCTCTCTCTTGAGAGTCTCATTCTCAACCATTAGTGAGGCATCACAAGTGAAACCATCACTAGTAGTAGAGGTAGAATTGGTGGTGGTGGATGAAGAGCTACAAGAAGGGTTAGCATTTGACATGATGATAGGTTCATTAAAGGATTCATCAATTATATCACATGTAACACCTATATCACATGATACAACAACCTCCTTCTTTTCTTGTTGCTCAAGTAGCAATGAGTGAGCCTTTTCAAGCTTGAAATGAGCCTTACCAAGATCCTCATGGTCTTCCACTAGACTCTCATGAGTGGTCTTAAGCTCACTAAGAACTTTCTCAAGTATTGCTACTTTCATTGAAAGCTTCTTACACTCCTTGTTCTTGGCAATAGCTATGTCTCTAGTTTGTTGCATCAAGTCATATAGTTGTTCTTTAGTTGGTTCATCATCATCATTTTCATTATCATTATCACTATCATGAGCATATTCCATTTCACTTTCATCATCAATCTCATCATATAATACCTTAGCTTCTTTAGCCATGAAGCATGAAGAGGATGAATCAAATAGTGATGGCTTCTTGTTGATAGCAATGGAAGCAAAAGCTTTGTTGGATGATTCTTCTTCTTCTTCATTATCATCACTTTCCCAAGTGATCACATAGGCACCATTTTTGCCTTTCTTGAATGTCATCTTGGCCTCTCTCTTCTTCTTTTTAAACTTGTCCTTTTTGTTCTTCTTCTTATCATAAGGACATTCCGCTTGAAGGTGCTCGGTGCTATCACAATTGAAGCACTTTCTTTGTTGCTCATTTCTTTTCTTAAAGCCTCTTCTCTTGATGAACATGTGACCCATCTTCTTGACTACAAGAGCAAGTGCCTCATCATCAATTTCAAATTCCCCATCTTCATTGTTGTCTTCTTCTTCTTCAATGATGGTAGCTTTGCCCTTGGAGGAGGTGGCCTTGAATGCCACGGTCTTCTTCTTCTCATCTTCCACCTTTTCCTTGTCATCAACATCTTGATCATATTTGTCATAGGTCAATACTTCACCAAGCAAATCATTAGGCTTCATTGTTTCAAGCCCATCTCTTTGCAACATCATGATCAACATCTTGAATCTTCTAGGTAAGCTCAATAAGAACTTGTGACAAAAATCTTGATCTTGAGTTTTGTGCCCTAAGGTCTTGAGATCATTGACTATCACTTGCAATCTATGAAACATTTCAATGATTGTTTCATCATCCTTTTTCTTGAAGTTCTCAAACTCACTCTTGAGCCCATATAGCTTGGCACTCTTCACAACCTTAGTGCCCTCATATGTTTCACTTAATCTTGTCCACACTTCATTTGCCAATTCCAAATCCTTGATGTCCTCAAATACTTTTGTGTCAATATTATTGTAAAGTGTATTGAGAGCCATTCTATTGCATGTTCTATTTGCTCTATCTTCATCGGTGAGATGATCGGGATCAATGATAGCAAAATCATTCTCGGTGACTTGCAATACTCTCTCATGAATAGAACCAAGGTACATTGTCATTTTTCTCTTCCAATGAGCAAAAGAACTAACACCATCAAAGAACGGTGGCTTGCCCCCAACAAGATTGAACACAATTTGAGCTATTTTTCACACCGAAGGATGTTAAGCCTTGATTAAAACGGTGACCACGGCTCCGATACCACTTGTAAGGTCCTAGATGGCTAGAGGGGGGGTGAATAGCCTATAAAAAATTCTACAAGCACCACTAAGCAAACTTGTTAGAATAACAAACGGCGTAAAGCGAGTTTTGCTTAGCCAAAGGTTGTGATGCAAGCCTCCTATCCACAAGTCTAGTAGATTATGATCTCTAGTTCACACAAGTGCTAAGTCACTAACTTACACTAGTGAGCAAGCTAACAACTACTAGAAAAGGCTACCACTAGAGCTACACAAGATAATCTAGTAAAAGTAAATGCGAGAGAGAGGATTGTGAATCTTATACCGACGGTGGAGTAAAGATGTTGCCAATCACCAAGATGATATACAATCAATTAATATTGACAACAACACAATATGTAGACCAATCACCGGGAGACAAGAGGCACAATATTTTTGTTCATCCGGTGTTCACTTGTGCACCGACAAGCTACGTCACCGGTTGTGTCGACCAACACTTAGATGGTTCCTCGGTGTGACCCTCAAGTCACTTGCCCCTCAAGGCACGCCCCGCAAGGCACCGCAAGACACCACTCTCAAGTGAGGTAACTCAATGACACGCGCAATCCAATAGAGTTGCTTTTAGCGTCCCGCCGAGGAAAGCACAAGAACCTCTTACAAACAACCGGAGGTGGCCAAGAACAATCACCTTCTCTTGCCAACGCCTCCAACAATCTCCAAGCCGGCTAGGAGCGGTACTCTCCAAGAGTAACAAGAAATCCACCGGCTAAACCACCCACAAGTGCCACTAGATGCCCTCAAGCTATGCAATGCACTTTGGGATCACTCAATCTCACTTTTGATTTGCAATCAAGCAAGAGAGATGAGTGGGAGGAGTAGCTCTAGCTCAAAGGATGCACAAGAGTGTTAGAAATTCCAAGATACCTCCCCAAGGGCCGGCCAACGAGTATTTATAAGCACCCCAAACAAATAGAGCCGTTGCCACTCCACTGACCGTTTTTTCGGGACGACCGGACGCGCCGGTCGAAACTGACCGGACGCGCTCAACCGCGTCCGGTCGCCCTGCGACGTCCACGTGTCCCTCAAATTTCAAATGCGACCGTTAGATCCTTCAACGGTCACTGCGCGCCAACGGTCAAACGCTACGACCGGACGCGCTGCTCAACCGACCGGACGCGCCGGTCGCACAGCACCGCGCGCGCGAAGCAACGACCGGACGCGCTCCTCGCAACGACCGGACGCGCCGATCCGCACCGCACCCGCGCCCGCGAAACAACGACCGGACGCGCTCCTCGCAACGACCGGACGCGACAGTGCCAGCGTCCGGTCGGAGTCCAGTAAGCTCCCTCGACGACCGGACGCGTCCGATCGCGTGTGACCGGACGTGCCCCGCGTCCGATCGTCCTTGCGAACCGCAGTTCCTTCTAGGCACTTGACCGGACGCGCCGGTCCCGCGAGTGACCGGACGCGCCGGTTGCAAACCCTAGCCCGCGTGCCCGATACCGCGCTGTACTGACCGGACGCGTCCGGTCACACCGTGACCGCGTCCGGTGCAGCGTCCGGTCACCTCAGTGACCCCGTTCGCCTCCGTTTCTTTTCCGACTTCCGGCGTAGTGGAAAATAGGCATTTCATTTCCCTAAAATCGCCTGAATCCCGCGCTCACACGCTCGGCGGGAGGGAGAGAGGAACCCAAACCCCTCTCTACCCGCAAACCACAGCGCGACCAACGCCACCTTTGCAAATGTGCCAACACCATCAAGTGTACATCTCCATGTGCTTGTGTGTTAGCTTTTTCACAATCATTTTCAAAGGTTTTCACAATTAGCTCACTAGGCCCTACATGTAATGCACTTCATGAATTCACCTAGTGGCACCCGTGCATCGAATAACCGATAAGACTTCCCCTCTTAATAGTTCGGCTATCGATCCTAAACCACTCACACCCTCTATGGTGTCTTGAATGTAAAACAAAATGGCCCTATGGTTATACCTTTGCCTTGAGCCCATTTTGTTTCTCCAAATGATATGATCCACTTCATATCATCACATGACCATCTCGATCCATTGACCTTGACTTCACTTGCTCTTCACCGTTGCATTGGTCCGTCGGCGCTAAGTCTTGCTCAAGCTTCACCATCGCATGGTCCTTCGCTTCGAAGCCTCGACTTGCCCTTCACCTTCACAACCGGTCCATCGAGCTAAGCCTCATCTTGGTCTTCACCATCTTGGTCATATGAGTCAATGTCATGTCTCATATGCAATGACCACCTTTATCTAAATCATCCACTTAGATACAAAGGTTAGTCCTAGGTTTCATCAATTAGCCAAAACCAAACTAGGGACTTTCAGATGCGCCGCGCGTCCGATCAGCTTTACGCCACGCGCTACACTTCTGGGTGCCCGACCGGACGCGCCGGTCCCGCGAGTGACCGGATGCGCCGGTTGCAAACCCTAAAACCCGCGCGCCTGACTGTTGCGTTGAACTGACCGGACACGTCCGGTCAAACCGTGATCGTGTCCGGTGCAGCGTCCGGTCACCTCTGTGACCTCTGTTCGCCTCTATTTCTTTTCCGACTTCTGGCGTAGTGGAAAATATGCATTTCAACTCCTCGAAAACGCCTGAATCCCGCGCTCGCAAGCTCGGCGGGAGGGAGAGAGGGACCCAAACCCTCTCTACCGCTCAAACTTCATCGCCTTCGCAAATGTGCCAACACCAACAAGTGATCACCACCTTGTGCACGTGTGTTAGCATTTTCATAATCATTTTCGAAGGTTTTCCAGTTAGCTCACTAGGCCCTACATGCAATGCACTTCATGAATTCACCTAGTGGCACCCGTGCATCGAATAACCGATAAGACTTTCGCTCTTAATAGTTCGGCTATCGATCCTAAACCACTCACACCCTCTATGGTGTCTTGAGTGCAAAACAAAATGGCCCTATGGTTATACCTTTGCATTGAGCCCATTTTGTTTTTCCAAAAGATATGATCCACTTCATATCATCACATGACCGTCTCGATCCATCGACCTTGACTTCACTTGCTCTTCACCGTTGCATCGGTCCGTCAGCGCCAAGTCTTGCTCAAGCTTCACCATCGCATGGTCCTTCGCTTCGAAGCCTCGACTTGCCCTTCACCTTCACAACTGGTCCATCGAGCCAAGCATCATCTTGGTCTTCATCATCTTGGTCATATGAGTCAATGTCATGTCTCATATTCAATGACCACCTTTATCTAAATCATCCACTTAGATACAAAGGTTAGTCCTGGGTTTCATCAATTAGCCAAAACCAAACTAGAGACTTTCAGCCGACCCATCGAGGCCGAGGGTGGAGCAGGCGAAGGAGCGGGCGCTTGTCCGTGCGGCAGCAGCAGACGTCTAGGGGAGGGCGAACGTCCTCCTCCGTTAGCTGGGCGACACGGACCACCGTGGTGTTGGTGAGTTTTTCTTCCTTTCTGTCTTCCTCTTTCTTCGTCTATAGCTCGGTGCTTTTTTCTAATCATGAGTGCAATTTTGTGTGTGTCAGAGGTGACCGTGGAGCTGGAGGGCCTCTTTACCACGGTGGATGCTTTTCTAGACTACCTAGGGGTCGCCCCGAGCACCAGGGAGGACCAGCTCTAGGCCGCATGCCGTAGTGTCACCGCCACCACCGAGAGCAGTGTCCACCGCAGCACCGGTGTTTCCCTGGCAATGGCAGAGCTGTCGGTGGGAGCCGACCTCACCGAGGTCGACGGGTTTCCTGCGGAGGAGCCGCTGCGCCTTCACGAGGACCTGGTGGCTCACTATGACCTGACCAAGGAAGCGGTGGCTGTCCTCGTCCCCACCTAGCAGATCCTTGCGGAGCTCCCCCGCGACGCTGCCCCTTAGGGCTTTTCTTTTTTTTTTATTTTGTTACATTCATCGGTTGTCGACGCATGGCGTCTTTTATTTTATCAATATGATGAAATGGATTAATCGTATTAGTTTTAAGCTCTTTTGTCGTTCGTTTCGTGAGATTCATTTAGTTAGTAAGGAAGGCCACCGGAGCATCGCCGGTGGCGTGCGTGGCAGAATTTTCTAGGGGAGGCACGTGCCCCGAGACGTGGTTAGGGTCTCAATGTTGATGCAACCCCTGTCGTTCCATGGTCCGAGGCGGGGTCAGCGACGCCTGAGATTGGCATGCGGATGGGACATCCCTAGGCCGGACTTTTTTTTGCCCCTAGGGAACCTTCTGGGCTCTGGGCGTTCTGTCCCCATTCTTTAGGTCTCGACGGGTCTCGGTAGGCCGTGCATATGAGACTGGTCCTCCAAAAATAAAAACTCGTGGGTTTGATCCGGTCAGGAGGCCCAATGCACTCCCTTCTCGCATCTTTTTCGCAAAGGAGGGGTTGGACAGCGGCACGTCATCCCTCTCGAGTAGGGCCATTTTTTGTGGTGTCTGTTTGAGTTGCTAGCAGGTATTTCATTTCAAGTGAGGTTCCGGATCCTGTTTGCTAAGGATCTGACGTAGGTATCTAGTGACTGACCTCATACCCTCGATGACCAATTCAGGGTAACCAGGGTCGTTCCGATACAACCCTGGCAGCTCGTCACCTTTCTCCGATGAAAAACCCTTAAATCAGTGTGCGTCAAGGCTCGAACATGGTTCAGGGAGTCCCGTATGGTGCTTTGAGGCACCTGGGTGTTGGCCTCTATCGTGCCACTCCCTGCATACCATCCCTCACTCTGTTTGGGCCGGAGCGGCTGTCGAAACCCCTTCGTGAGGCCAGCCTATGAACTTTGGGCTTGGGTTCAAACCGTGTGCAAATGGTGCGGTATGACATGCAGAATGCATGTATGAGGCATGTATGATGCACGTGTATGATGCATTTGTACATATGACATTACAAGGGAGTTAAAAAGAGAAACATCAGTTCACAGAGACTTTCAAGAGCGAGTAAAAGTGGTATTAACGACAAAGATAATGGAGGGCAGGCTCGGCAAATCGAATGTTGTGTCGGGGTCTGATCGTCCCTTTTACGACCATGATAGCTCGTAGCCGTCGAAGCGATCGATGAAATCATCGTGGAGCGACTCGTCGTCGAGGAGGTAGTCGCTGACGTGTACAAAGAGTTGCATCCTCTGAAGTTTGACGAAGCCGGTGATGCCTTGGTAGTTGTTGTCGTAGTCGTCATCGAAGTCAGAGTTAGAGCTCGTCTCCGTCGATGCTAGGGTGTCGGCGATGGCGTGTTCGAGCTGTTGCGATAGATCTTTCGGTACTTCACCTGCTTCGGGGCTGAGATGGTGAGCATTAGTCGATGGCCTGCGAACCTTCTTGTCATGGCAGGCCAGAGCAGCTTGTGGTAGACCAGGCAGGCTGAACTTGTTTGGCCATGTGTTCCTCAGCTCATCAGAACGGCGTCGTAGGTCGTTTACGGGCTCGGGGAAGTCACAGGCTTGTTGGTTGGTGGGATGAGGTCGAGGTCGTCGCCATCCTTGGTGATGATGAACTCGAGACTCCCACACTAGATGTGAGAGCCGGGGGTGAGGCTGATGTTGCCTCTGGCCGTCGAGAACATACTCGTCGGATGAAGGTGAGATGATGTAGCCATTCGAGACCCTACAGACATGGTTAGTCGTGACGTGCAAACGCCCCCTACCTGGCGCGCCAACTGTCGGTGTAAGAAACGACGGTCCTAGCATGAACGAGTTATGAGTGTCTGCGCGCCGGGAGTCCGGACGATGTGCAAGAAGAACACAGGCGATTTATACTGGTTCAGACCGAGAAATGCCCTACGTCCAGTGGGGAAAGAGAGTTCTATATTATCTTGCACCGAAGTACTTGTAGTAGGGGGTTACAAGCGGGCGTGAGAGAGGGAGGAGCTCCCAAGTCTCAAGGCGTGAGTGGAGAAAGTGGGCATGTGCGACTCTGCTGGTGACCTCGCAAGGTCTAGGAGAGTTGCCTGCTCGTATCTTGCGTTGTGTTGCTCTGGTGGTTCTTCTTTCGATCTGTCTTTGGTTGGGTCATCTCTCATTGTTTTGGAATGATCCCTACATGCTCCTTTTATAGTCTCAAGGAGGTGCAGGGTTACACGATGTTGGCGTATGGTGTGACCCTTTCCAGGGGCCTTGGGAGAGCCTTATCCGGTGGCGACGTGGCCTATAATGTGGAGGCATGGCATCGGTACTTTTGGTACTACTGCTACGTGCCTAGGCATGGGCACCACTGTTGGGGGAGTGGTTTCTGTCCTTCGGTGTTGTAGCGCTGCGCCTCATCATACATGGTCCTGTAGCCGGCGTGGCGTGTTCGTCCTTGTAGTTTGACTGGTGTAGAGGGTCGAGGCCTCGGAGGCGAGAAATGCGGTGTGATCTTATCCTGATCGTGGGAATAGTGGCCCAAGGCAGTTGTTCCGTACACTGTGTACGCACGAATCATGCATATAGTGCCAGTATGGGTGGCATAGTGATCAGCAGCTCTTCCTCATACCGGTTGCAGTCGATGGCGTGGTGATTTGACCCTAGTCATTCCTGGCCTGTCTAGTTGGGTAGACGCGAGAACGTGGGTGACATCACAGGGGGTCTCGAGCGCGCCAATGGGGGAGCGGCGTTAGAGGTCGGTCTCGGGCGAGTCAGAGACGGACAGTGCCAACTCTAGGGCTCGGGCGAGGCGGTGATGGTGCCATGGGTTGGCTTGTGTCCGAGACCTCAGGGCGGAGGCCTCAAACGAATCGGAGGTGTTTCGAGACCCCTCTAAGTGAGGCCTCAGATGAAGTAGGGAGATGGGCTGGTTCGCTCACATTGTCTTGTTGGAGGTCCAGCAAGGGGGAGTGTAGCCCATCTCTCTTTTGTTGAACTTTCTCCTTAAATAGGGAGGCCGAGTGATTTTCCATCACAATTTGGGTACCCCTAATTGTGGTACCCGACAATTCTACTCTCTTCACCATATACCATGATGTTCCAAATATATACCTTATATATTATTCTATATTTTGTCATGATGGTTCATATGCATTGAAAAGGTCTATTTTTGTAGTTTTTACAGCCTTCTATACCTTTCTCACATTTACCAAGAAGCATGGTTTATATCTTATTCCTTTTTCAAGAAGCTAATTCTATAATCTACAATATATTTTATATAAATGGACTATGCCACCGATCATCTTTCCTTCCCTTGTCCTGTGAACCTTTAGTTTTTGTACTTTTGTTTTTCTCCATGTTGGAATAGTATTCTTCATCTTTGTTGAGAACAAGATATATCAACTTCATAGCATCTACTTCACTATTGATGCTCATTTTCTTCAATTGCACTGAAAGTTTTGACTCCTTATGTGGATCTGAATTTTTTGAAGTAGTTTTAGAAATGTCTTGCCCTCCACTTTAAAAGTTGAAGACATATGTCTCCCCAGTAGTGTGCCTTGTCAATCAATCTACTAGTAGATTTAATGCTAATATTCATCCTTAAATATTCTCAAAACATGAAGATTAGGACTCTTAACTTCTTTGTCTTGGCCTCTTGTTCATCACTCTCCTTATGTTTATAGTTGGGGAAATAAGACACTGCACCCATAATGAAATCTGGGTCTTGAGCAATCTTTTGCAGTTCCTGTTCCACTTCATCATTTTTGTCTTGCATCCCAGCAAGTCCTAGTACTTGACATCCCACTAGAGCAACACACGTTGGTAGCCGCTTGGAAGTAATACAGAACGAGCAGATAGGTTGGTGTGTCTGTTATTCACTAGTTTTGTCAACTCATGCGAGTTATGTTGTTTGGTGAAGCCCCTAACATACACATTATTGTACCTAAGAAAGAGCTTTGCCCAATCTGTACTTCCATCAACCTGAATTCTAACATAGACCCTTCTTGGTGGGAGTTCATTGCTCTGGCGAAGCTGCTTGAGAAGAACTTGCTACTGAAGGGCCAGTGGTGTTCATCTCTACCATTGGAGGTCATACACTTATTGAAGGTCATGAAGACTGACGCAGTGGCTTTATTCCCTCTAATTTGACTCCACCCGAGCCTAGTTCCAATATAGAATAGAACCAATTATTTTGGCCACATGTATGGATATCTTACAGATGGTGAATAGGGAGGCCTATGATTTTGTGATGAACAACATCTTCTTTGAGAAGGATTGGGATGTGAGGATTCAGGACAACAAGCATCTACATAGATTTTATCTCTCTGCACCGCCCAAGGGTGCGGACCCAGTTATTTTAGTTTGTCAAAGTTGAAAACATAGATGCATGCTTCTCCTACAAGAATTCTTATTCATTGGGTGCAGTGCAAATATATCCCTTATCTCTTTCTCCTTGTGCCTAAAAGGTTCAAAGGAGCTTTGCAAGAATTCTTATTTATTGGGTGCTGTGCAAATATATCCCTTATCTCTTTCTCCTTGTGCCTAAAAGGTTCGAAGGAGCTTTGCAAATTGATGGTGATATCTGGTTCATCATGTAGCGTTGCCATGGAAGAAGAACGCTGATTTGCCAAATGGGAAAGCGCAGACAGGAGATGGGATACATTTTCTAGTGACTTCGTGGGCTGTTAGTAGGTCAGTTGGGCTTATGGGCCAATTTACAACATGATGAACAATTATACATATATACACTTATATACATATATATTGTTTTTTATGCAAAAAAACATGGGTGTTCCACGGAATAAGGGGCATACCCCTAGCTCTGCCCATGCTTCTATCTTGTACTCATTTCATTTGGATTTTCCCTCTTTCTCTATCCCTATGCTTAGACTGCCCTGTCTCCTTGTAGTTGGATCTCTAATTTTTTTGGAACGTTCCAAACTTCACTTGAGTATCAAAGTCTAGATCAATACCAGCAAAATCATCTTGGAGCACCATGACAAAGTGTGTCTAGGAAATATACTAGGACCAATGTTATGGGCTTCTAGAATACAAATGGGATTCTCGTAAAATTGATCCCTGAGTCGTGCAATCAATTCAATTGGAAAATCCAATGACAAAATTATGGAGATTTTTGTTAGCTCACTATTTAGTATGAGTCAGCATATGGAGAATGTACCGATAATATTGTAGTAGCCATGCGACTACGACCTAGGGGAAAAGCATATGAATGTTTTGAGTTTACACACAGGATTGGTTAACGTCAGTTTCACCTATGAAAATTTGTATTGTCATGAATATTTGGGCCCTATAGACACCGTGGTGCTAAATGTAATGAAGCCCCTTCCCCACTATTAACCTCAAACACTATCAAAACTGGGTCCAACCTAACCCAACCTCCAATCTAAACACATGGTAAGACTCTTAGTGGAATTCTTGCATTCTGACTAGTTGGGAATCTATAGAGCTCCAACCACCTCTCCCATGCAGCTTTTAGGACGACAATATATATGTTCTAAGACAACAATCTTTCTATCGATGCGGGACCCACAGGGTTCCCCAACAATGTGACTACGAGTCATGGGCCCTGGCTTGGACCATGAACTGGAGCCAGGAGAGGTGTAGCATCCACTACACCAAATCCGGATAGAATAGGCCAGACTAGCCGGATTCCTATAGAAAGTAACTTCTATATCTAGTTCAAGACACCTTCTTTGAATCTGACTAGGATTGTAACCGCACCATAGCCTTCTCTACTGATATAAAGAGAGGCTATGGGCACCTCTATAACAAGAGACAAGATAACACAATCAATCCAATGTAAAGGCTAACGCCGACTGGACGTAAGGTTATTACTCGATCACGATCGAGGGCCTAAACCAGTATAAATCGACTGTCTCTGCATTCATTGTGGAGTTCTAGCATGCACCGAACCCTAAACAACTATCTCGAGTACCCCCGTGGTAGGCTATTAGTGGTCAAACACCGACAGCTGACGGGCCAGGTAGGGGCTTTCGGCGCAATCACGATCGAGAGCTCTGTGGATTTTGACAACATGATTTTCCCAATGGGATCAATCTTCATCTTTGGATCATGGGTTTGTGAGGTGGATGACAAGGGCAACCTCCAAGGATGTCTCGTCGAAACTCTAGAAGCCTGCGAGGAACTCACTCTTTCGACGAAGCTTACTGAAGATTTCGCTGAAAGGCTTACGGTGTCCAAATCGACTCGGACCCTGATGACAACCTGTCTCGACTTGACATCCGGATTGGGTTCCCCCTCGAAGTCCTATCTGGGTTCTTTTAGAGACAAGCCAAGTCCTTTTCTGATTGGACTCTAGAACACAGCATCAACTCTATAAGAGATCAATTCGAATCTACTTCAGGTTTCTTCTAAGAAGTTGAGTCGCCTCCTAACCGGACTTAACAACATGGCAAAGACATCAAGATTTACTTCAAAACACGGTTGGCCGAGCACGGAGGCTACATCTTACTAGGGCACACGAAGGTCTCGTATTGACCGTAACATCTAAAGATTGCCTAGTCCACTGGCCAGGTACTTATCCCCAGAACAACAATGCCCGACTAGCTGAAGAAGATATCACTCTACCCTACCAAGAAGGTAGTGCGCTCCACGAAGCCGACACTCCAACTAAAGCTGTCAGCAACTACAGCAAGGCAAGGCTAGTGCTAGGCCGAGAAGCCTTCATGATTCGACGACCACTATCAATGCCGCCTACTACACCTGATGCCAGATCTTCGGATAAATCAGAATCAAACATATCACCCAATGCTCCTGAATACGATGGTGAATCTGAGGGTCAAAGATGAGCTAGGGAAGGAAGGAACAAACTAAAAGAAGGCTACAGACACCGTGCCAGGCAACAAAAAGAAGCACAGGACACAAACAAGATAGAGCTGGCCGAATACCACAAGAGGAAATCAGAAAAAGAAGCCAAAGAAAGGCATGCAACCAGAGTACACGAAGCTCCTTACGACAAGATACGAGAAGCATTGGAAGAACTTGAAGCAATCTCGCATCCCAACGAGGAACAAGAACAACTCCGAGAAGTTCTCCGAACAACAGCTCTGAGAGCACATGGCGGAAGAACTCATTCCAGACTTCCCACTAGAACAACATCGCATGAACAAGACACGTAAAGTCAAAGGAGGTCCGCCTTTGAGAGACTAGGACCAAACGGGAGCTAGAATCAAGAGAGAAGGAGAGACAACACCCGGAGTAATCAAGTCGAGCGTCCGAGAGAAGAAATGAGCAGTGCATCTCACCACTCATCCCCACGGTTTATTCCTAGGCTAAATAACAGCTGGCAGGAAGAGGGAGCCGAGTCAGAACACAGAGAAGTTGGAACGCACGATAGGTTTCCCTGTTTTTCAAGGCGACTTGCTTCGGTATGGCTGCCACACAAGTTCAAGCCATCAAACCACTCCAAATATGACGGGAAGACCGAACCAAAGCAATGGCTCAGAATCTACTCGCAATCAATCGAACTAGTCGGCAGAGATGACGATATCAAGGCATTATTCTTTCCCATGGCCCTAGAGAACATGCCCCTCCAATGGTTCGATAAATTGAACCCCGGGTCAATCAGAGGCTGGGAGGACTTGCAAAGAGCCTTCTGCCAACACTTCATGGGCATCATTACGCACCCCATCACTCATGCAGAGCTAAAAGGACTCAAGCAAAAGGGAGGCGAGAGCCTCACAGATTATTATCGATGTTTTGGTAAATTACGTGCCCAGGTGCATGACATCACCGAACGAGAAGTGATTGGAGCCTTTTCCCACGAAATCATGGCCAAATGGCAATTTGAAGATTTTTGCAAAAAAAACCCAAGGAATAATGAAGAATTCAGACGCGTGGTAGAAAAAATGATCATGGTTGAAGAAAAAACGAGAGAAAGATTTCCGAACATAAACAACCGAGAAAACAACAGAGACAACTCGGACCGGAGAAATTTTCCAAACATGGGACATCCAAACAGGAAGCGCGGACCAGACAACACCGTCACCATGGCCGATAAGACGAAAAAATTCTCAAAATTCAGGAGGTTCGAAGACATTGAGAATATGCACTGCATATGGCACCCATAAGGAAATCACACAATAGGAGACTATCGAATCTTCATTGATCAGTACGCAAGAAACAGAAAAAAAAACAAAGATAAACAAGAGGATAACAAGAAGAAAGACGAAGACAACATGGAAGACAAAGGATTCCAGTAGCCAAAGGGAACAGTTGTAGTAATCTTCTCTAGAGTCCTAGGTTCAAAAAGCAAGCACCAAGACAAGCTAGCTCTCCGCAGCATCATGGCAGCCGAACCAGCCGTTCCAAGGTACCTAAATTGGTCACAGTACCCAATCTAGTTTTTAAGAGAAGATCAATAGACTAGCATCGGAAATGCTAGCCTATATCCACTAGTCCTAGATCCAACTATAGCAGGGATGACAGTCACTAAAGTTTTGATCGATGGAGGAGCTGGACTCAACATCATATTTTTAGAAACGCTAAGGAAGATGGGGGTAGACTTTGCCGGATTGATTACCCCAACAGGAATACCCTTCTATGGAATAGTATCTAGCAAAGCTGCATGCCACTCGGGCAAATCACTCTACCAGTCACGTTTGGAATACAAGCAAATTACTGAACCGAATTCATTCAGTTTGAAGTTGCGGACTTCAAGACATCATATCATGCCATCCTTGGAAGACCAGCGCTTGCAAAGTTCATGGCTATACCTCACTACCCATACCTCATGTTCAAGATGCCAGGACCTCATGGAATACTCTCCCTCTGGGGCAACTTGAAGCGCCCTTTTAATTGTGACATTCAAGCAATCCAAATCACAGCCAAAGCATAGGCAGCCGACGACAGAGAAGAAATTGCCACAGTCGCTGCACAAATGAACCCGAAAGAGCTAGAGATCCTAGCAAAGAAACCTTGCATCCTTGCACCACAAAAAGAAGCCGATGTAAAGAAAATTGACCTGGGTACTGATGATCCTGAGAAGACAGCGACCATCAGCGCTCACCTCTCGGCTAAATAGGAACTTGTGCTCACCAATTTTCTTCGGGACAACAAAGATATATTCGCTTGGAAGCCGGCCGACATGCCAAGTGTCCCAAGAGAGTTGGCTGAGCACAGAATCGATATCAATGAAGGCTCCAAACCAATCAAGCAACAGCTGAGAAGATTTTCACCAGACAAAAAGGAAGCAGTCAAGAAGGAAATTCTTCATCTAGATTGGCTAGCGAATCCCATTCTAGTATAGAAAAAGAACATGACAAAATGGCGCATGTGCATCGATTACATGGATCTCAACAAATATTGCCCGAAGGACCCATTCGGGTTACCGTGAATTGATAAAATTATCGATTCAACAGTAGGATCCGCCTTGCTATCTTTCCTCGATTGCTATTCAGATTGCATTAAGAGAAGAAGACCAAAGCAAGACATCTTTCATCACTCTGTTTGGCGCCTATTGCTATAAAACCATGTCCTTTGGACTCAAGAACGTTGGTGCCACCTATCAAAGAGCTATTCAAACATGTCTCGGTGAACAGATTGGTGACAACGCGAAAGCTTATGTCAATGACATAGTAGTAAAGACAAAAACCCAGACATGCTAATTGAAGACTTGAAGTAGGCTTTTGAAAATCTAAATAAGTGGAAGTGGAAATTAAACCCAAACAAGTGTGTTTTTGGGGTACCATCAGGACAACTACTCGGATTCCTGGTCAGTAATCGAGGAATAGAAGCAAGCACTAAGCAAATTCGAGCCATAATAGAAATGGCACCCCCATGATGTATAAAAGATGTGCAAAACTCACAGGAAGCATAGCAGCCCTCAATCGCTTCATCTCACGACTCGACGAAAAAGGACTCCCTTTCTTCAAGCTACTAAAAAAGATAGACAAGTTTGAGTGGAGAGAGGATGCCAAGGAGGCTTTTGAAAGCCTTAAGGTGTACCTCACCTCATCACCCATACTTGTGCCACCTAAGAAGAACGAAGACATTATGTTATACATATCAACAACATCTACTGTGGTCAGTGCAGTAATTGTGGTGGAAAGAGAAGAAGAAGAAGGGCATGTATACAAAGTACAACGACCGGTACACTACATCAGCGAGGTTCTGACAGACTCAAAAACACGGTACCTGCATGTGCAAAAACTACTCTACGCCCTCCTAATCACTTCCCGCAAGCTACGACACTACTTCAAAGGCCACAAGATTACCGTAGTAACAGATTTTCCTCTCAGAGACATCCTGCACAATAGAGATACGACATGACACATATCTAAGTGGGTAGTGGAACTCAGAGCTTTAAATATCGATTTCTCTCCTCACAACGCAATAAAATCACAAGCACTCGCAGACTTCGTGGATGAATGGACAAAAATCCAACAACCCACTCCATATTTCCTCATTGACTATTGGAAGATGTACTTTGACGGATCACTCAAGTTAGGTGGGGCTAGCGCAGGTGTTCTTTTCATATCCCTAGAAGGAAAACAACTTAAATATGTACTCCAGATACTATGGCAGACCACAAACAACGAAGCAGAATATGAAGCACTCATCCATGGGCTAAGGATTGTGACTTCTCTCGGAATCAAACGGTTACTTGTCTATGGCGATTCAGCAGTGGTCATCAATCATGTCAACAAAGATTGGGACTACACCAAAAACAACATGGACACCTATTGCGCTAAAGTACAAAAATTAGAGAAAAAATTCTAAGGACTAGAAATCCTGCATGTTCTATGAGACTCAAACATTGCAGCAGACGTTGTCGCCAAGCTAGGATTAGATAGAGTGAAGGTCCCACCAAGTGTGTTTGTAGAGGAGTTGCCATCACCCTCCATAAAACAACCCGGTGAGATAACCTCTGAGCCACCAGCACCAATAACCCAGATCATGGTAATCACCAGATCTTGGACTCAAGACTTCATCGACTACATCAAAGAAAACAACTACCAGCTAATAGGGAAGAGGCCACTAGGATAATCAGAAGAAGTAAGAACTACATCCTTGTGGGCGACAACCTCTACAGAAGAGCCGTGTCATTAGGAGTACTTCTTAAATGTATCTCAAGAGAAGAAGGAAAAGAAATCCTAGAAGAAATACACTCAGATTGCTACGGCAACCACGCAGCCTCAAGAACTCTGGTGGGCAAAACTTTCCGCTTCGGTTTCTATTGGCCAACAGCTTTGAAAGATGCAGAAGAACTAGTTAGATAGTGCAAAGGGTGCCAAATGTCCGCAAGGCAAGCTCATGTACCAGCTCACGAGCTAATTTGCATCCCTCCTGCCTGGCCGTTCGCATGCTGGGGGCTAGACCAAGTAGGACCACTCAAAAGGCCAAAGGTGGATTTGAGTACATCTTCATTGCAATTGACAAATTCACCAAGTGGATCGAATACAAGTCGCTCGTAAAATACAGCGCAACAAAAGCAGTCGAGTTCATCCAAGACATTATGCACCGCTTCAGAATACCCAACCACCTCATTATAGATTTGGGTTGCCCTTTTACAGCTATCGAGTTTAGAAATTGGGCACAAGACTACAACATCAGTATAGATTATGCGTCAGTTGCACACCCTGAAGCCAATGGACAAGTAGAAAGAGCTAACTGACTTATAGTATCTGGATTGAAATCAAGATTATATGAAGAACTAGAAGATTACGGCTCTAAATGGATTGAGGAATTACCCAAAGTAGTATAGGGGCTATGCACTCAAATAAGCAGAGCAACAAGATACTCATCTTTCTTTGTAATATATGGATCAGAAGTCGTGCTACCAGCAGATTTGATCTGGACATACCCAAAAATTGAGCAATACGAGGAGGGAGAAGTAGAACACACCCGAAGATTAGAACTTGACGATGCACAAGAAGTTAGGGTAAACACAACCCTTCAGTCGGCTCGATACCTCCAAGGTCTAAGGCGCCACTACAACAAAAGTACTAAATAACGCTCAGTATAAGTCAGAGACCTAGTACTACGAAGAATACAAAAAACTGACGGACGCCATAAACTACTCAGCCCATGGAAAGGTCCTTTTATTGTCACAAAAGTCTCTGAACCAGGCACATACAAGTTAATGACTGAAGATGGAGTAGAAGTAAGGAATACGTGGCATATCAGCCAGCTAAGAAGATTCTACGCTTGAAGAACTCAAGACAAAAATTTATATAGCAACAAAACAATGTGTAATCAGGATTCACAGCCAATGAAATAAAGATGATATTTCTCGTCAAAATTTGTCTTATTATCATCTATCCTGAGTTGTTTTCACAACCGGATGAGAGTAAAAGAGTTGAAAAGATGCTTAAGCTCGCAATCCCAAGTCTTTTTAGGCTTGGATGAGAGTAAGGCAGATAAGTTGACACTCGAATCTATCCTAGGTTGTTTTCACAGCCTAGATGAGAGCCAGAGGTGCTCGCCTGATCCTGAGTTGTTTTCACAACCAGATGAGAGCAAAAGAGCTAAAAAGATGCTTGAGCTCGTAATCCCAAGTCTTTTTAGGCTTGGATGAGAGTAAGGCAGATAAGCTGACACTCGAATCTATCCTGAGTTGTTTTCATAGCCTGAATGAGAGCCAGAGGTGCTCGCAATATCCTGAGTTATTTTCACAACCGGATAAGAGCAAAAGAGCTAAAAAGATGCTTAAGCTCGTAATCCCAAGTCTTTTTAGACATGTATGATAGTAAGGCAGACAAGATGACACTTGAACCTATCCTAGGATATTTTCATGGCCTAGATGAGAGCCAAAGGTGCTCGCCCTATCCCGAGTTGTTTTCACAACCGGATGAGAGCAAAAGAGCTAAAAAGACGCTTGAGCTCGCAATTCACAAAAAAGAGCAAAAGAGTTGAAAATACACTTGAGCTCGTTTTATCTAGAACCATTCATACGTGGATGGAAATTAAAAGCCCACCAAGACTACTCCTGATACGAGCGAAACCGTCAGTGCTCGCCAAGGTTCATGATCAACAAACAAAACAGAAAGAAGTCACTAAAAGGAACTTCCTTACAAAACAACAAGGAGAAGGCCTAATTCTCAGAATCATCATCAGAAGAAGAAAAAGACACCTTTTTAGAGCAGAGGCAATCTTTGACAACAGAGAACAGACTACACCACAAGAAACTACTCGGATTTGAGGAAGAACAAAATATTTACATGACGAACAGAACTACTAGATACATCGACAACCTAACAAAATGAATCTATTACTGGACAGTCCACTCTTCGATCTCCTTTACGCCAACATCAAAGCGAGGCCTAATAGCAGCGTGCCCAAGCCATCATCAGAGCCTTGATAGAGACCAGCTACCCACAGACTCGAGGTCGTCATCTTCTACGGCAAGAACTTCCCAATCGATTTCATTCTCGGCAATGAGCGCTTCCCAGTCAACTTTGTCCTCGCTACCGCTGCTAAGGACGATCAAATCCACCCCCATCAAGTCGGCATCAACAGGGGGAAAGGAGATGTGATTGACCGCAGGAGCAACCGTTGGATCCTCCTTCTCCCGCAAAGATGAAACCGGTTTCGATGTCTCGGCAGGCGGAGCCTCCTCCACCGCTAGAGCATCACGAGCACCAAGAGCCGACAACGCCGATGACGAAGATGCTGACGACGAAGAACCTCCGCTCAACGGTGCTATCATAACCACAGCTCTTGAAAGGCGAGCAAGCGACGAGTGTGGCACCTTACAGACGCAATGCCTTTGGATAAACTTTTTCTTCACCATTTTGGCTGTGGTAAGACTGAAAAGATAAGAGTGCCAAAACAATTGTGAAAGGGGCAGTTAAATAGGGCCAAGCCGTCTCCTCAATTAGTCTAATAGCCTCCTTGAGATAAAGACAGAGTTAATTTCTTCTCCTAAAATTAAGGGCAGAGTCAATCCCTTCACCAAAACCAACATGGCGCTTCGGTTTCCAACAATAACTACGCAATGCAACCAGCGCGAAAGTGGTGCACTTTTTCATGCAGAGCAGCTCAATGGACAGAACAACTGAATTCTTCTTGTTACAAAGGGGAAGACAAAACACTTAAATAATTTTCAAGCTTGAATGAAAGCAAGAAGGCTGACAATCCAGCACTCGAACCTATCCTTGGTTGTTTTCACAGGTTAGATCAGAGCCAGAGGCACTCAACCTATCCTAGGTTGTTTTCACAATTGGATGAGAGCAAAAGAGCTGAAAAGACGCTTGAGCCCGCAATTCACAAATCAAGAGCGAAAGAGCTCAAAAGATGCTTGAGCTCACCTTGTCCCAAGTCTTTTTAGGCTTGGATGAGAGTAAGAAGGCTGAAAAGCCAACACTCGACCTATCCTAGGTTGTTCTCATGGCCTGGATGAGAGCTAGATAGCGCTCGCCCTATCCCGGAGTTGTTCCACACCAGACGAAACGACCCAACTGATCCACCACCAATGCTCAACAAGACCCACGAAGATATAAAAAACAAAGAGCAAGACTAGTTGGAGATACACAACTCAAAGGAACCTGGATACACCTACAAAGACTAAGGTTTATATCCAGCACATATTTAAAGAATTCAAAAGTCTGGGAAAACAACTCAGAAAGATTCACTTGAATGATTCAAACAAGACAATAAAGATGTATCCAAAGAACTAGAATTCCTTTATAAAGCATAATACAAAGTATATCTTTACAAAGAAGAGAGATGTGACCAGATACTACAGAACCTAACTGTCAGCTTCGTCATCAGAAGGGGAGAGATGAATATCAAGCTTCTCAGCGATGAAGTTGTCCAGGTCTTCAACCTTAGACTCAACATTCTCGATGGACTCTAGGTAGTTATCATCATCGGTGTCCTCCCTAAGTTTTTCTAGAGGAACCAGCGGTGCAAGAACACACATATGAGCCAAAACGTTCTTGACACATGCCCGGACCCCATCCTTCATGAAGCTCTGAAGGCGCTCAGGAATCAGAGGGATGAACTCGCCCCAGGTCCTCCCATCTTCTTCAGAAGTCCGAAGAAGCTTCGTAACAGTCTTGAAAGATTTCCACAAAGTCACAAATCATTGGTTAGATGTCGCCAGCTTCTTGGACAAATCCTCAACGGTTTTCATCCCCTGCACAAGATCCCGGTCAGCACCAAGCCTAATCAACTGGGCACGAGCGAGCTCTTCTTTAGCACGAGCCTTTACCTCTTCAGCCCTATTATGATTAGACTGAACCGATATCTTCATATCTTCAATATTAGTTAATAGCGTCTGCTTATCTTTTTGAAGGGCTGATCAAGACAATAAAAGAAAATCAGGCAAAAAAGGAGCAAAAAAAGGAAAAAGAGGGAACAAAGTATAAAAGAACTCGGAATACCATCACACTCTTTCTTCATGGCCTCCACCTTCTTCAAGGCTTCCTGGACCGCAGCATCCCTCCGCTCCTCCACCTCAATCACCTGAGTACGGAGAGTTTTTCCTCCCTCTGGTGCGTCTGACGCTCAATCTCCATCTCGGCCCGGTAGAGGTCTAGATCCATCTTCAAAACACTAATTTTAGAGGTCAACTTTTTCTTGGTCTTAGTCGAGAAAAAGAAGTTGACATGGTCCCAAAAGAAAGACTGATCAAAAAGACGAAGGAAAAGAGAGACAAGGTATAAGAACCTAAGAGGACCAGCAAAATAATGACTTAAGGAAAACTTACCTAGAGTTTTTCCCCAAAAGAAGCAGCACCGGCCACCAGAATTCCCCAGTCCATAGTTAGCTCCAACAAGCGACGGGTGACGTCGAATTCCCACAACACATCGTCATCTAGACGCTGACTACTAGTACCAAGGGCAGCATAAGGAGAAACTCACTGATGCAAAGATGACAAGACCAAGGCCGTAACCTGGGCAGTAGAAGCCCCGACTACCTCCTCAGACGGACCTACCGCCACGGTCACCACCATCTCCAGAGTAGGTGACTCTGCGGTAGCATGTTCATCAGGGGCCACCGTCTCCCTCACAGTCGTCTCGCTGACCGTGCGTTTCAAGTTCTGAGACTCAGTACGCACGGCCGCACCAGCGAACTGAGAAGAAGCCGGTCGAGGGTTCAAGGAAGGCACGGGCGAAGACCTGCAAGATGATGGACAACCTCAACGATACAAGAAAAAAAGGAAAAATAGAAGCAAACAATCTAACTAGGGTTCACTTACTTGGCTGATTTCTTCTTCAAACTAAAACCCCCAAGCCAAGCTGAAGGTTTCGGCGGAGCCATGGCGATAGAAAAGACATCATCACCACCCCATGCCAGGGATGGCGTGATTAACAACTGAGCCCTAGGAGAACTTAGGCTCGATGACCGCTTGCTGCGAAAGGGCAAGGACAAGTCAAAAGAAGTGCTAAAAAATAACAGCAAGAAAACAAAAATACAACGATAACTCACCGACGAGTATTGAGGGTCGCATCATCTTCCTCATCCTCCTCGCCCTGAAGCAACTCAACCATAGTACCATCTGAGAAGAGAGAAAGTACTCGGTTATGCACGCAAACAAACAACAAAAGAGATAAAACAAACTGATGTGCTCACCTAGGAGCATACTACCTACAACTTGAGTACCTGGAAGAGTACCCGGTTGACGAGGCTTCTTGGTGATAGACGTGCTGGCGGAAGCATCATCCGCCCGCACCCTCTTATTGATGGAACGAGAAGCTCGAGGAACTAGGCGTGACACATATTCAACATATTGGACTGGTTCATTGCAAAAAGCACCAGGAAGAACTGTGGATACTAGAGACTTACTAGCCAGAGCTGCTATGGCTAGACTTCCTCCAGCCTCCGCACCAGCTGGGTTGTCATCAGCAGGAACTGGATCAACAAAGTTATGCCCCAATTCCTACAAGACGACCAAAGGAGAAGGAATAAGCAGAAAATTGAAGATAGAAAGTATCAACAACAAAAGATATATAAAGGAAAGTACTCGCGAAAAGTAAAATAACTCATAGCAGGGGGCGAATTATCTCCACAATATTCAAGAACTGTGTGGGGGGATAATGGTCACCTCCTTCAGAACCTTCCTCAAGTGCTCGAGTACCTCCTCGTCAGTCAACTCAAGGGCAGGAACCATCTGAGATGGGTCCTTAGCCCCAGAATACTCAAAGCCGAGATGCTCCCTCTCCTTCAGGGGTTGAACCCAGCGACGCATGTAGCTGGCAATGATCGCAAAACTGGTCAAACCTTGCTGCTTTAGGGTTTGGATTCTCTCAAGAAGTGGCTTGATGGCCTGGAGCTCATCGCTTGTCAAAGGGTTCTTCTCCCAACGATCATTAACCGAGGGACCAAAATCAAAATGAACAGCAAGGGGAGGAATCATGTTTGCAGCATAAAACCACTCGAAACGCCAGTCCCGAATAGAATCAACAAGATCATAATAAAAAAAGAGGGCTTTCTTCCCCTAACGGAACTAAATGTCACAACCACCTGACGGAGAAGTGTTGTGTTGACGGTAGATAAGTATCATTTTTTGACCATCAACATAGCATGAGAAATGATCTAAATATAAATACTATCTAGATATAGGGGTTATACTGACCGAATTTCATGAGTTTTGGTGAATATCTATTTCTGCAGGGGGTTATCAGGAAAGAACCAAATGAGGTCCACATGTCAGATTTATATAGAGAGAAACCGACCATACTATGAAAAAAATACTCTAGAAGACTCAAGAAGATCTTTCCCCGGAGAGGAGAGCCCATAGGCCAGGCAGGTGGGGCGGCCGCCCCCTGGCCTAGGCGCCCGCCCCATCCAGGTGGCCAATCAGGGTCAATCTCCTGGATCATGCCTCCACCGCCTTTGAGGATCAATAATAATCGTTCATCAAGGTCGGTTTGATTCAAGGGTTGTGGTGCTTCTTAGAAGGCTATATAAGCAAGACCCCTAGCCCCAGGAGAAATCCTAATTCATCCAATTTATTCATCTCATTCCATTCAGAGAAGCCCTAGAGCCATCATCTCAATTAGATCTCTAGTTTAGCATAGCTATATAGGATTAGAACTAGAAGGAGGCAAGCATTGCTTGGTTTCCGGATCTGTCAAGAGAATACTTGGTAATTCTCTCCTACTTTTGTATTTGTTCTTATATTGTTCATCTAGTTCATCATTTGCTATGAATATGACTTTAGTCTATTCTATCATATTGGATACGACTTTGCTCTATTTGATTATGTTCTCAATTATATTATTCTTAGTCTACTTTGATTATATGCTTGGCATAGTTCGATTAGAACTATATTTAAGTATAGGATCGTATAGCGCTTGCTCATTGATATCATGGGTGAGTGGTAAACATTGTGTAAGCGTGGTGCCTATACCGTATTTACCTGCAATTGCACCCTATATTTCCGGACTGTGTGGTAGATCGTGGGAGTGACAGTCCTATTGAGTCCTTTGTAGTCCACCTCCCGAGTATAGGGAAGGCAGAGCACAACTATTATAGGGAAGTGACGGCTATGTTCTATATCTTCCTTAGCAATATCACTATGCGTAGATATAACCTTTTCTTGCCATGATTGCCAAGTGTAATTGCACTAGTCATCATATGCTTTGATCTTATAGTTAGAATAACTTAGGATTTATCCTTATAGTTCGTCCTAATCCATGCTAGTGCTATATACTTAGAGTAATCTATTGAGATGTTTATTATTATATGTGTCTATATGCTTACCAGTTATGCTTTATTATTTATACATATTATTTATCTTGTGACACTTACCCTGTATGAGAAGATAGATAAAGACATGGTTATGCTCTCTATTATCACATGCAGTGATGCTCATTACTCATTATCCTTAGCATCCCTTCCCAGTGGTAAAAATATAAATAACAATACATGGATTACTCTCGGTTAAAATGCTACATCGGTATTATCTGTGCGCTTGTGGATTTCATATTTATTTCAGAGGAGCATTTGCATATTTTAGTACCAGCATCTTTAGTGTCATGCTGGGGATGACAACCTATCTTAGGTGACGTTAGAGGTGTCAACATGCTGTCACTTCGAAGATGTGGCTTCAAACAGAAAAAGAAACGAAACTGAGAGATTGAAGGAATGATGTCAATAAAAGCTTCACAGAGATAGACAAACACTGAAAGATGAAGGACAATGTTTGGAGTCAGGTGGTTCAGAGAAATGCTGAAATAATGGAGGAAACGATGAAGAAAGGTAGAAGCAGGCAAGTAGAGGCCAGCTCGAACGAAAGAGATAAACTGAACAATCTCACCAGGACCAGGAGTAGGAACCCGATGCTGGCCGGGCACCTTCCAATCAGCAAATTCCTTCTCTTGGATTAGGTCGTCTCTAACCAAATCACGCAATTGATCCTCTGTTGTAGTCGGAACCGGTCAGAGCTTCTCTGTAGCCCTCATGGCGACAAATTCACGATTCTTGATGACCGAGAGCGACGCCTTCTCGTCCACCAAGACCTCCTTCGACTTGCTTGACGACTTCTTCTTGCCCATACAATGGCGAGGATCAGAGGTCGGCGGCAAAAGTTTGATTGCAGCGGCAACGGTGGTGGTGGAACTCTAGAGGTTCGGGTTTTGCAAAGGACGAATGCTAAAGGGTAAGGATAGGGTAAGAGAAGAAGAAGAAGGAGGGCCCTTAAATAGATTTACAACGGTAAAAACGCGGCCCATCAGGCCCGCTTAACGCGGCATGGAAACACAACGGTCTGTTTTCTTACCATAACTGACACGGCTGAAATGACGGACGACGCAACTTTCACAACGGTACAGTGCAACGGGTAGATTTCAGACTTATCCGTTCACACTACGACATTACCAAATTGTTATGGATTGCACAACTCAAAAAGAACTCGACATCCACAAAATCCAAAGAAGACGTTACAGTACGCCTCCAGAGAGCCCAGATACTACAAAAACAATCCGGATGACACTCAAAAACACTCGGACAACAAAAAAGGAGACAGTAACTGAGAAAGAAAAAAAATTATTACAAATATCATCAAAGGACCTGACGCCGGTTCATACAAAAGAGGCCTCACGGCACACAGCAGCACCTTGCTCACTCGCCCCTCCTCTCTTCCACTTCCACTCCTCGCTCGCACCAAGCCAGGTGAAGAACACGAGCAGAGCAGGAAGGGGAAGAAGAGGAGGAGGAGACCTATCAGAGCCAGATAGCCAATCAGTAGTATCTGTACCATTACCACCAGGCACCAGATTACCAAAATCTTGTAGAGGGAAGGGAATGGCGCCGAGCAGCTACGAGATGGCGGCTTCCATCCTGCTGTGCGCCGAGGACAGCAGCAGCATCCTGGACCTCGAAGCGGAGGCCGAGGAGGAGGAAGTGATGCTGGCGCGGAGCAGCAGGACGCGCGGGGATCCCAGCGTGGTCTTCCCCGTGCCGTCCGAGGAATGCGTCGCCGGTTTCGTGGAGGCGGAGGCGGCGCACATGCCGCGGGAGGACTACGCCGAGAGGCTACGCGGCGGCGGGATGGATCTCCGCGTCCGGATGGACGCCGTCGACTGGATTTGGAAGGTGGGCACTCGCTTGGTCAATGTAGTCGTCTTGTTCCCATCCATGAGCCATCCGGGTTGTTTTGTTATGATGAATCTGACAGTTAACCTCTCGACAGGTTCACGCGTACTACGGTTTCGGCCCTCTCACTGCCTGCTTGGCCGTCAACTACTTGGACCGCTTCCTCTCGCTCTATCAGCTTCCGGTAAGAACCAAATCCGTCCGAAACGAACTGACGATGAAGTAGTACTGTTACTTCCTGGTTCTTGAAATTCTGCGCCATATGTTCCGGTGTTTCAGTGCCGGCAATCATATGTGTCTCACCATTTCAGGAAGGCAAGGCTTGGACGACACAGCTGCTGTCCGTGGCGTGCTTGTCCCTGGCTGCCAAGATGGAGGAGACCTACGTTCCTCCGTCTCTGGACCTGCAGGTGAGATCCAGAGCAATGCAGATTGCATACACCACAGTCCACACCACACGTTTCAGTGGGGTGCGGCCAGCCGGCCAGGCCCCGATCTTGTCGGTCGAGCTACCATGTTCCTGATCACTGTTGTTGGATCCTGTCGGCCAGCAGATCGGGGACGCGCGGTACGGGTACGTGTTCGAGGCGAAGACGATCCAGAGGATGGAGCTCCTGGTCCTCAGCACGCTCAAATGGAGGATGCAAGCGGTCACTCCCTTCTCCTACATCGACTACTTCCTCCACCGGCTCAACGGCGGCGACGCGCCGAGCAGACGCGCCGTCCTTCGATCCGCAGAGCTCATCCTCTGCACCGCAAGAGGTGAGTACGCAAGCAGGAAATTCTCACCCGGCGGAGTTTTCCCATAGATAGAAAACAATTTCGATCGATCTGACGACGTACGTTACTGTTACGAACGCATCGCAGGGACGCACTGCTTGGATTTCAGGCCCTCGGAGATCGCCGCGGCCGTCGCCGCCGCCGTGGCCGGCGAAGAGCACGCCGTGGATATCGACAAGGCTTGCTGCACCCACCGTGTACATAAGGTACGCGTGTCAGTGCCTTCCCCGAGCGACGTTATACGTTGTCGTCTGATTCAGCTAGCCTCTTTCAATGCAATGCAATACGTCAGCGTTTACCGCATGCGTCGAAGTCGTAGGTTTGCGGCCGTACTCGACTTGCTCGTGCAGTGCAGCTAGGCAAGGCACGCCTGCCGAAGTTGCGTGAACCGCATTTACAGCCACGGCGATTAATGCTTTGTTGCTTTGCGCTGCTGCGGTTGCAGGAGAGGGTGTCGCGATGCCTTGAAGCGATCCAGGCCACCGTGGCCCTGCCGGGCACCGTGCCGCGGAGCCCCACCGGTGTGCTGGACGCTGCAGGCTGCCTCAGCTACAGGAGCGATGACACGGCTGCTGCTGCTGCCGCCGCCGCCTCGCATGCGAGCAGCAGCTCCTGGTGCGACGAGGACGACGACAGCTCCCCGGTTGTTTGCAGCAAGAGGAGGAAGATTAGCAGATGATTACACCAATGATGGACGGACGAACGAAAAGCCCATTCCGCGCCCTGATCAATGATCATCGATCCCCTTGATAGAAAGTCAAGTGGTTTTGATTGCACTGACTGAAGAGTTTGGCTGGTTTGTTTGGGGAGCTTTTGACGCCGCCGGTTTCAATCAAAGTGCATGCCTGAAAGGCAAAGGAAGCGCAACCAAAAGCAGGACATTTCCTTTCGGACATGACGATCTAGCAAAGACGACGCCCGGGAATAAAGACGGTCTGAAATGCATGGTAGAAATGTACTGAATTTCGTGTGCTTTTGCAAACAGTAGGCACGCAGCCACTGAGCCACCACAAGCCCACAATGGTGTTGCGAAAAAGAGCAAAGGTTTTGCAGGTTGACAAAGCTGAGACGGGACGAAACGACCAGAATAAAAGGCAGCGATGATGGGGATGATGAGGCGACGCTGACACAATGCAAGGCGTGAACTAGCTAGCTATAGATAGCTGCGTAGTTTGCTTTGTTCTGTAATTTCCGACCAATTTCCATTTGTATGTAAAAAGAAAAAAAATGCAAAAGAGAAAAAGAACAACTCTTGCGTCCAGAATTCAAAATAATGGTTAACCAACTCGTCGAATCCAAGAAGCAGGAAATTTAAACAAGAACATAAAGACAGGACCCAGAAGAAGTGCAAATGGGTTTCTTTCAGGGGGTTACGAACTATCAACATCAGCAATCATCGGTTTCTCTTGCTATGAACCAACCACTAGGACACCACCTCGCTGCCACCAAACATTTGTTTGACTGCTTGTCTGCAAAGACCATGGAAATCGGCTCCTTTTTTAGGAAAATAAAATAGAGGCGACACCGTCTGGGGAAACCTCGGGAACACAAGCATAGCATAGCTCACAAAAGTAGTGCTACTGTGCTAGTGCCATGCCATGCAGGGGCGCTTGAGAATCTGTCTAGTATAAAACTTTGTGTTGATGCGAGCTTATGGCCCTTTCTTAATTGATTTGCGTTATAAGTATGCCCTAATGAACTGGATTTCTTTTCAGGTGACGCGCGCGCTGCCTGACATGTTTAAGTTTAACCCTGTCCTGCTTGTCATGTGTTGCAAGCAACAGCATATGCAAGGACAGTTAAGTACTTGCAGACAAGCATCACTGTTAAACAACACTAGGTTACTGTTCAGTTCCCACTTGAGGCGGGAAAGTTGCCTTTGCATTTCTTATTGTTATCCGGAATTCAGAGCGTACGTACCTTGTGTGTGTATCCTTCGATCATAGCTGTTGTATTTGTACGAAATTTGATATCGCAGTAGCAGAAGAGATGTTTCTAGGCAACTAGTGCACTATACTTTCGGTATTCTTCTTCCAAGGCCATCACATGCACGTATTTATGGCTGGCCGGCATTGCCTGCAGCAATCTGCGGTTGCACGTCACCTAACCCCTGACTGTCAAACCTTGGATGAATACACAAATGGTCCGTCATCGATCAGGCCGATAAGTTTTCCTGTGTTTGGCTTCGCACCAAAGCTGCGAGCCTAATTAAAATCGTATCCACTGTTAGTAGATACATCCACCGTATCCGGAGACAGTCGCACAGGACAAGAGAGCACAGTGTATAGAGATACGAGACGCTACGTTTTCTTATACCCAGCGGCTGTGTCGCCAGCTTCCTTTTGCTGCTGGTTTCAGGAACCTCCTTGGTAGAAAACGATCGAAGCGGGCACGTCGGCCCCCACGAGACCCATGGCATGGACCTCAAAGCTATTATTCTCATGCATGATGCGCCTGTGTCCTGTCCCGAGATGCGCGCCAACCGCGACAGGTCCTCCACTTTGGGCTTGGGCGGTAAATTCAGCGGCAAATCAACAAGCGAACAAGACATGTGCATGCACATCCACAGAACTGGCTTGCTGCTGCTGCCGAATGCCGATCGATGGGCCGTGTAGGGTTACTGTGCCTTTAGCGGCAAGGGAAGGAATAAACCCACGCCGTACCAGCGCGAAGCTACCGCGCCCCAACTGTAACTAATGTTTCATCTCCTGCAGAGCGGCAGTACAATAATCGGGTCGGCCGGCAGCCGGCACCGTAGTAGCCGCGTGCAGTGTTTGGCCAGATGGGATCGCGCGCCGAGACCGGTCGTCGTCGGCGAGACGACGACGCGCCCCATACCGTCGCTTTGGACGCGCGCGTCGTCCCCGCCGGGGCTGACGGAACAAGTGCACAAACAGGTGGTGGGTCTCGGAGCAGGCTGCGGTCTTGCTGTGCAATTGTCAGCGTGGTCAAATGCCGGGGGCCAGCGGTGTGCGAGGTTGATACTAGGCCAGATCTCCAGAGTATAGTAGTGTGGTACTGTGGTAGGTCCATCGTTTAGCCCTAACAAGAATGAAATTGACAATACAGATGATGGAGGATGGCGCCCGCTGCACAGAGTAATACCGAGCAAGCAAACAATTGTTTCACCATCACGATTCATGGGACGTTGGGACGCCGGGACCTGATGAAAGTTTGGATCCATTGGGACCGTGTCTAGGTCTGGTAGATCTTTTCCTTTTAAAAGGAAAGCTTGCGCGATTTCGTGATAGTGGTCGACTGACTGTATTTTATTTCTATATATGACGCAGTAACTGTTAAGATCTGTTTTTCGTAGTTGAATCTTTCTTATAAACTATTCCGAAAACCTACCGACGAGGGAAAAACCACTTGTGTTAAAATGAATGATGAATTGTAGCACATACCCATAAAAGGTGTAAGTAGCCACATGTAAACCAGGAACCCGGACATCCATGTTCAAAAACTCGAGAAAACCAAGCGACAAAGGTTAATTTAAACGAGGGTTTCCAATGATCAAGAGCAGCTAGGTAGATAAAATGCTGGTGTGTTATTATAGTTAAGAGGAAAGATAAGGAATTAATTGATTTCTTAGGGTGGCTCCGATGATGACTTATGAGCTAGCTCTAACCATATCATTTCACATTATAGAAGAGAGAGAAAAGACATCTCTTGATCAAGAGCTAGGTTTATACACATATTCTAAGATTATGGAAAGTGTCATGTGGGACTATCCATAATGATAAAGTAAACAGACGGGCGAATTTGGAGTAGCTACTGGAGACAATATACAATGAAAGCATCTAGGCCCCGGTGTTGGTTTCGGCAATTGATGACAACGCATTATTACCATGACTAACGTGTGTTTTGCAGAAACTTTGATAAGTTAGGTCATGGAGTTGAAAACTGCTTTGGGCACTATGGTATTCATGTCCCTTCATGGAAATCGTTTCGGTTTTCAAAGGATCAACGACAAGATGTCAAGGTGTTGAGTTACATCCGGAATAGTCGTTAGGATCTTTGTTTCTTCCTTTGACCGTACTATAAAGGGGGCATGAGCGAGTAGCTTGACCTAGGTGAGTCTTCTGTTTAGGTGTGGTGCACACTTATCAAACTTAGCACTAGGTAGCTCTGGTAAAGCTCAAAGTTCAGTTGGAAGCAACTTGGTTCAAGTTGCGTCGCGTTTCTAAGTCGTTTGAGCAGTTTATCCTTGACCGGACGCGATTTCTGTCACGACCGGACGCGTCCGGTCAGTACTAACAAGTCACTGCGTCGTTAACTGGTTGACCGGACGCGGTCCCTGAGAGGACCGGACGCGGCGATCAGTCTGACACGTGTTTTAGAGGGTAACAGTATAATCGGACGCGACTGTGAAGTGATCGGACGCGTCCGGTCACGTTCCAGTAAGGTTCTTAACTGACCTGACGCGTCCGGTCATCTATGATCGGACGCGGTCGGACGTCAGGTCAAAGTCCAGTAAGGTTCTTGCATGATCGGACGCGTCCGGTCATCCCTGACCGGCGCGTCTGGTCACTCAGCACTGACTTTCGATTTTCGACCGTTACACTCGACCGGTGCGTCCGGTCATGACGACCGGCGCGTCTGGTCAGTACGTGTTTTGTTGATTTGGCAGGTAACGGTTGGATTTGTCTGAGGGGTGTATAAATACATCCCCTCCACCTCTTTTAGAGGTCTCTCGCTCATTTATTCAGCTAAGAAACACCTTTGAAGTGCAAGAAAGTGCAAGAGCCCTAGTGAGGATAGTGATTTGAGAATCAAAGTTTGAGATTCCTCATTAGTGACTAGGGAGTAGCAAGTGTGCATCTATCTTCTCATTAGGCTTGTTGTGGTCAAGTGAGAGTTCTAGCTTGTTACTCTTGGTGATCGCCATCACCTAGACAGTTTGGTAGTGATTGGGAGTTTGGTGATCATCTGACGAGCTTGTGGATGACCCAACTCATGTTGTGAGCGGTTTTGGGTGATTCGCCACGACGGAGTGTCGAAGAATCAACCCGTAGAGAGCACTTGATCCTTACACGGATCAAGGGGGAGCTACACCCTTGCGCGGGTGCTCCAACGAGGACTAGTGGGGAGTGGCGACTCTCCGATACCTCAGAAAAACATCGCCGTGTTCCTAACCCTTACTTTCAAGCATTTTCTTTCGTGCATTACTTTCATTGCTTGTTTACTTTCCTATAATTGCCATGCTAGACTAGGATTGGAACTTAGGGTGCAAAACTTTTATCGGTAGAATCACAAGGAACACTAGTAGGCACTAGAGGTGAAGTTTGGCTTGTAGGATTTAATTCTTGCAATTAATTTTTAGAGAAGCCCAATTCACCCCCCTCTTGGGCATCTTGATCCTTTCAATTGGTATCGAAGCCGTGTTGCTCATTATTTAGGCTTCACAGCCTAGAGCAAGATGTCTAATGGGGAAGGACCACCTCCCACCTTTGAGGGAGACGATTTTCCATATTGGAAAATTCGTATGGAGGCGTACCTCGAAGCCATAGATGTTGGGTGCCTTAGAGCCACAATCGAAGGGCTTCCCCCTGTTAGGGATCCCGTCAACCCAAGTGGTGACGAGGAGAAGTACGACCGGTGGAATGCAAAGGCAAAAAATGCACTCTACCGGGGTCTAGGCAAGGATATCTTCAATCGTGTGCGTAATGCCAAAAACGCTCATGAATTATGGGAAAACCTTTGTGCTCTCCATGAGGGAACTAAGAGTGAGCGTGAGGAACGCTATCATATTGCTCTAAAGAAAATCAATTCTTTTGAGATGCTTCCAAAAGAAAGTGCTAATGAAATGTACACTCGATTGAATGTTCTTGTAGAGGATCTCAATGCTCTTGGACTCATTCAAATGAGTCAATCGGATGTTTCAAGGAGGATCTTGAGTGTTCTTCCCGTTGAGAAGTATGGTCACATTATCACCGTGCTTCACCAAAGTGATCTCTCCACCGCAACACCGACTCAAGTATTAGGAAAGATCAATGCACATGAGATGTACATGCACATCACTCCGGAAGAGGGCTCATCATCTTCCAAGAAGAAAGACTTGGCCTTTAAAGCTAGCCATGAAAAGAAGAAGAAGAAGGGCCAAGCCATGATTGTGCAAGAAAGCTCAAGTGAAAGTGATATTGATGATGCATCACTTGCACTCATGGTGAGAAAGACCACCAAGATGCTAAAGAAGCTCAACAAGAGTGGCATCAAGTTCGATGGCAAGAAGAAGAAGTTCTTCACAAGTAGCAAAAGGAAGCCAATATCCGAGATGGATTGCTACAATTGTGGTGAACTTGACCATTTAGCTCATCAATGCCTAAAGCCTCTAAAAGACAAGTACAAGAACAAGAACAAGGGCAAGAGAAATGATTCAAGTGATGAAGAAGATGAGAAGAAGAAGAACAAGCCATACAAAAAATAAAGATGGTAAGAGAAAAGAGTTTTATAAGAAGAAGAAGGGAGGCAAAGCTTACATTGTTGGTGATTGGCTCACCGACATTGAGTCATCTTGTGAGTCCTCCGGCGATGAGAGCGATGATGAGAAAGAGAAGATTGCTGCATTTGTAATTGGGCCATCATCATCTTCACTGACATCTTTATCACCACCTTTACCGCCACCTTCACCATCATCTTCCACTACTCACCTATACCTTATGGCCAAGGGTGAACGAAAGGTACAAAACAATGATAGTGATGATGACGATAGCGATAGTGATGATGAATATGATGCACCTTCTTATGATGAACTTGTAAAATTATTGAACAAATACTCTAAAGTCATAAGAAGAACTAGAAATAAAAATGATGAGCTCCAAAATGAAAATGACTCACTCTCATCTAAGCTTGAAAATGCTCAAAAGACTAGTGAAGAGCTCAAAGATCAAAATGAAATTATGTCTTCTACTCTCAAGGAGCTCAAAACTTCTAACGAAGAGCTTAGAGATGAACATGATAAACTTGAGAAGAAGCATGATGAGCTCAACACTAGGCACAACTTGTTAAAAGACAAATATACTACATTGAAAATCGATTATGATAGTCTTATTGTTGCAAATAAGCTTGCTCTTGAGACACATGATGCTACTAACCAAGTTGTTAAGATTGATATAGCTACATCATGTGATGATTTGATTATTGAGAACTTTGAGCAAGGCTCTAGCGGCAAAGGCAAGAGTGTGGTTGAGTCCGACAACTATGATGAGTATGTCAAGCTCAAGAGTAAAAATGAGATGCTTAGAAATGAGAACAAGAAATTGATGGCTCTTGAAAAGCAAACATCAAATGAGTCACTTATTGAAGAGAACAAAAAGCTCAAGCAAGAAAAAGAGCATCTCAAGACCGATCTAAGCAAGTTCATAAGAGGCCAACATTTGCAAAGTGAGCTACTCATGAACAACGTCATGAAGTTGGATAGAAGTGGCATTGGTTACTTGGCAAATAAAGAGAAGAAGGCTAAAGCTCAACAACAACTAAGCAAGTCAAAGCCCAAGCCAAAGAGATATGTTGAGTGTGGACAAGAAGGCCATTTTGCTCATGAGTGCAAAACTCCACCACCACAACCCTTGCTCAAGCATGCTAGACCCTTTGCTTCCAATGCTCGTTACATGCTTAGAAAAGATTCAAGTGGAAAGATAAAAGTCATATTCTTGGGTCCCCCTAACAAAAATAGGCCAAAGAAAATATGGGTTGCCAAGTCACTAGTTGAGAAAGTTAAGGGTCCCTCTCAAGTTTGGGTCCCTAAAAAAAAGGCTTGATCTCATGTGTGTAGGTGAACTACAAGACCGGTGGATCTCATTGGGTAATTGATAGTGGTTGCACTCAACATATGACCGGTGATCCTCGTATGTTCACCTCACTTGAAGAGAATGGGGTATGTCAAGAGAAGATCACATTTGGGGACAATTCAAAGAGCAAAGTCAAGGGTATAGGCAAGATTGCAATATCAAATGATCACTCTCTTTCAAATGTGCTCTATGTTGGTTCATTGAGTTTCAACTTACTATCCGTTGGGCAACTTTGTGACCTTGGCTACCAATGCTTGTTCACTCTAAATGAAGTGGTAGTTACAAAGATAGATGACAAGCAAGTGATTTTCAAAGGCTTTAGATACAATAATCTCTATCTTGTTGACTTCACCTCCGAAGATGCAAACTTGATGACATGTTTGTTCACCAAAACTACACTTGGGTGGCTTTGGCATAGGAGGCTTGCACATGTTGGAATGAACACTCTCAACAAGCTATTGAAGAAAGAATTAGTGAGAGGTTTGAAGGATGTAAAGTTTGAGAAGGACAAACCTTGTAGTACATGTCAAGCCGGCAAACAAGTTGCAAATACTCATCCAACCAAAGCTTACATGTCAACATCAAGAGTGTTAGAACTTCTACACATGGATTTGTTTGGTCCTACAACTTACAAGAGCTTGGGTGAAAATCTCTATTGCCTAGTGATTGTGGATGACTACTCAAGATACACTTGGACTTTCTTCCTTCATGACAAATCCGAAGTGGCAAAATGCTTCAAGAAGTTTGCAAAGAGAGCTCAAAATGAATTTAAAGTCAAGATAAAGAAGATTAGAAGTGACAATGGCAAAGAGTTTGACAACATAAATATTGAAGCTTATTGTGATGAAATTGGAATCAAGCATGAAGTTTCATCAACCTACACTCCTCAACAAAATGGTGTAGTTGAGAGAAAGAACCAAACTTTGATCACTCTTGCAAGAACAATGCTAGATGAGTACAACACACCAGAGAAATTGTGGGCCGAGGCAATCAACACCGCATGCTATGCTTCAAATCGCCTCTTCCTACAAAAAATTCTTAGCAAGACCCCCTATGAGTTGCTAAATGGGAAGAAGCCAGACGTCTCATTCTTCCGAGTGTTTGGTTGCAAATGCTATATCTACAAGAAGCGTCAACACCTTGAAAAGTTTCAAAGACGTTGTGATATTGGTTTTCTTGTTGGTTACTCATCAAAGTCCAAAGCATATAGAGTATTTAACCATGCCACCGGTTTGGTTGAAGAAACATATGATGTGGAATTTGATGAATCTAACGGCTCCCAAGGAGCAATTGAGAATTGTGATGATGTAGGTGATAAACCATTGAGAGAGGCAATGAAGAACATGCCGGTGGGAGACATCAAGCCTAAAGATGATGAAGACGATGTATAAATTGTCAATCCACCATCTTCATCACATGTGCCTCAAGATGATGACAAGAATGAGAGAGTTGAAAATGAAGATACTCATGTCTCATGAACAAGCCGAGGCACAAGCTCAAGATGTTGATGCTCCCCATCCCTCTCCTCAAGTGGTTGATAGAAGAAACTCACCTCTACTTCAAGCACATCCACAAGATCTCATCATAGGGAGTCCTACAGAGGGTGTAATGACTCGATCTCAAAAACTTACTTCTTTTGTTGAACATCACTCTTTTGTCTCTTGTCTTGAATCTAAGAATGTAGAAGAAGCTCTTCAAGATCCAGATTGGATGAATGCTATGCATGAAGAATTGAACAACTTCGTCCGCAATCAAGTTTGGACACTTGAAGAGCATCCAAAAGGTGCAAGAGTCATTGGAACCAAGTGGGTGTTCCGCAACAAGCAAGATGATCAAGGCGTAGTAGTGAGGAACAAGGTAAGACTAGTTGCAAAGGGGTTCTCTCAAGTTGAAGGTCTTGATTTTGGAGAGACCTTTGCACCTGTTGCAAGACTTGAAGCCATTCGTATCCTTCTTGCATATGCATCACATCATGAAATAAAACTATATCAAATGGATGTGAAAAGTGCATTTTTAAATGGCTTCATAAATGAACTAGTCTATGTTGAACAACCTCCCAGGTTTGAAGACCCTAGATATCCTAATCATGTTTATAGGTTGTCCAAGGCGCTATATGGGCTTAAGCAAGCCCCTAGAGCGTGGTATGGGCGCCTCCGGAACTTCCTCCTTGAGAAGGGCTTCACTATTGGGAAGGTTGATACCATACTATTCACCAAGAAGCTTAATAGAGAGATCTTCATTTGTCAAGTCTATGTTGATGATATCATCTTTGGGTCAACAAATGAAGATTATTGCAAAGAATTTGGTGAATTGATGTCGAAGGAGTTCGAGATGTCAATGATTGGTGAGCTAACATTCTTTCTTGGTTTTCAAGTCAAGCAAATGAGAGAAGAGATTTTTATCTCTCAAGAAAAGTATACCAAGGATCTTCTCAAAAGATTCAAGATGGAAGAGTGTAAGCCAATCAAGACCCCAATGCCATCTAATGGACATCTCGACCTAGATGAGGGAGGTAAACCAATTGATCAAACTCTCTACCATTCTATGATTGGTAGCTTGTTATACCTTACCGCATCTAGGCTCGATATCATGTTTAGTGTGTGCATGTGCGCTCGTTTTCAAGCGTGCCCTAAAGAACCTCACCTAAGTGCCGTAAAAAGAATTTTAAGATATCTTAAGTACACCCCAAGTATCGGTCTTTGGTACCCCAAAGGAGCTAGATTCCAACTAGTTGGCTATTCCAATTCGGATTATGTCGGTTGCAAAATTGATAGAAAAAGCACATCCGGAGGGTGCCATTTGCTTGGGAGGTCCTTAGTATCTTGGTCATCTAAGAAGAAAAATAGTGTGGCTTTGTCCACCACCGAGGCGGAATACATTACCGCGGGGGCTTGTTGTGCACAAATCTTATACATGAAACAAACCCTCCTAGACTATGGAGTTGTTCTTGAAAAGGTGCCGCTTTTATGTGATAATGAAAGTGCCATTAAAATTGCTAATAATCCGGTACAACACTCACGCACCAAGCACATTGATATCCGCCACCACTTTCTAAGAGATCATGTTGGTAAAAATGATATATCACTAGAAGGTGTAAGAAGTGAAAATCAATTAGCGGATATCTTCACTAAACCCTTAGATGAGGCTACCTTTTGTAGGTTGAGAAGTGAACTAGATGTGCTTGACTCTAGTAACTTTAAAAAATGAGCTTGTGTTGTCCCTTGCATTGCATTGTATTATATGTCATGTTTAATTCCCGCAATGCATCTAGAACTTGTCTAACATGGTTACGATAACCCTCCTTTGGAGGAGTGAAGAAGCCTAACCGTGGATCAAACTTGACAAGTAACCTAGTCTTCCTTTCTCGCTTTGCATTGCATATGCATGGTTGTTGCTTTGTCGTTTCTTTTCGGTTTAGCTTTGAGTAACCTCTGTGTTCGTCCATGAATAGAGAGAGCATTTGAAGCTCCCAAGGGTTCACAAACTCTATTGCATGGCCATACGTTGCTCCTCGGGTGTTTATTGCGTATTTTCTTAAAAACCATACTAGCCTAAGGCAAAATACTTTAAAAAACTTGAGAGTTTGAATGACATCACTCATATCAGGTTCCAATTGGTGTTTATTTGTGTCTCTTTGAATTGGAACTTGATTGAGAGAAGTCGCGTCGTAGATCGGATTGAAGAAAGGCGTTAAATAGCGACCGGACGCTGCATCGGACGTGGTGCTGCTTCACCACTGCGTCCGGTTCCGATGACCACCAGCGCGTCTGGTCATCCTGAAGAACTTCTCCAAGATCTGTGACCGGACGCTGCACCGGACGCATCGTTGCTGACCACCGCGTCTGGTCATGCGCTTGAGTTTTCCGGGCAACATATGACCGGACTCTGTCAGCGTCCGATCATGCCTAACCGGACGCGTCCGGTTGCTCCTGGAGCTTACTAGACTCTGACCGGACGCTGCCTTACCGCGTCCGGTCATGCGACCACCGCGTCCGGTCATCGCGCGAAAAGCGGATCTCATCCCTTTTAACCGTACGTTTCAGATCTCGTTCGTCTTCTTTTCTTCCGTCTCAATCCGCCGCCTCCTCGCCGAGCGCCGCCTTCTCGCCGAGCGCCGCCGCGCCCCCGCACGCCACCGCAGCCGCGCGCGCCACCGGAGCCGCCCCGCGTGCCACCGCGCCCAAGCACCGCCACCGCGTGCCTGTGCTCTCTGCCGCGCGCGCGCCACCGCACCGTAGTCCGCGCTCTCTGCTCTTGCCGGAGTCTTCCTTCCTCCTGCGGAGACCTAAGCCTAGCCTTGCAAAAAATCGTTCTTCGTCGAAGGGTTCTTCGCGCATTTCCGTCTCCGCGAGCATCTCCGTCTCCACAAGGTGATTTCATTGCCTTGGATTAGGGTTTGCCGATGAATTTCTGGTGAATTACTAATACAATATTTGATCTCATCGGTACTCCAGGGTTTTGATCGTTGTTTTCGGGTAACCCTAGCGCGTCGAGATCATCTTCCGTTCATCGGAACTTCGCTCATCCAAGGTAGCTATCGTGGTCTATTCACATCTTATCTAATATGCTTGCTTTCTTTAGGATCTCACTCATCTATTAGATAATATATGTTGCTTATAGTAGATCCATCTATTCTATTGTTTCAGTGCGTCCTGTCGGTGTTTTGTGTGTCAGGTGATCAGCTGTGAATCCGAGGCCAAGCCTGCGGATACGGATTGAGGCCAAGCCTCACGAGAGTCAGTACACCGTCTATCGCTATCCAGGTTTTCTCAGTTGTAGCAGTTAGTCAGTATGGTTCACTACAAGAATGCTGGTGGTGCACCTAGTGATGGGGACGAAAGTCCTCCTAGGAGGATAGAGGTGGCTCGTGGCAAGCGAGTAAAGATAGCCGCCAAGAAGAGAAAGAGGACACTCATAGAGGCAGAGGTGGCTCAGGCAGTTGCAGATGCAGCAGAGGTTGCAGAGAGAGGTGGCAGGAGTAGTGGGATTCGTATTGGCGAGCGTCGCTTTCACCTTGAAGGTCGACAGCTCGGGACTAAGGCCACAGAAGAGACCGAGGATGCACCTGCAGAGCAGCCCACAGAGGACCCAGAGGAGACAGAGGAGCAGTTAGTTCACTCTCCACAGCGTCGTCGCTCAGGACGCACGTGAGCTCAGGTGACTCTCAGGCCAGAGGGCCAGCGTCGTGGAGGTCGTCCACCTCCTAGGGCTCGAGGTCACCCCCCCAGTTGAGCACTTTGACCTCAGGGGAGCTACAACTAGATAGGTATAGGCTCTCAGGTTCGTTGAGGTTAGTCGGTGGTTCCCACCTCAGCGGGATCCCCGGGCTTCAGAGGGCTTCTACACACCTCTGCACGAGGACTTCTATAGAGCCTATGTTGACAGCGGGATTGCATTCAGACCGCAGAGAGTCTGTCGACTGGAGGCTTTAGTTAAGGTGGTTGGTGAGCAGCTCCGTCCGCACCTGTCCTTTCTACCTGGCTTGTCAGATCTTCTTGGACGGACTGGAGCCTACTGTGGGACTTGAGTCAGAGAGTTTTACTCTTCACTTTGGATTGACCCAGCACATGAGTTTATTCACTTTGCATTCAGAGGCCATGACCGTAGACTGCACATCACTAGGGTACGGGAGATTCTTAGACTCCCAGCTTCAGAGACGAAGATACACCAGCTGTGCTTTGGACAGATCGCACCTCTCTGACGTCCTCATGGAGGAACAGTGCCACCTATAGACACGATGAGACCCTGCTTCCGTGAGCCATTTGGCGAGGGATCTAGACGTACACCTGCCAGCCTGACACCTCTAGCTAGAGTCCTTGATGCTATTGTGAGGAGGGCACTTCTTCTGATGCTGGGATACAGAGAGGGATTGACTCGTATGCAGTTATGGGTAGCGCATCACCTCATCTCACATACACCGTTCGATATTTGGGATCTGATGCTATATGAGATGGAGGATACTTTGGTAGAGGGATTCAAGGGTCACAGGCAGCCTCCTTATGCTCATTGGATCTGTTTTCTTATTAGATATGCGTGTGACCGGCCTGCAGATATTAGAGCTAAGATATCTGATACCATCATAGCTTTTCCAGAGTATGATATTCGACAGATGTGGGCTTCAGTGACCAAAGAGCAGGCACCTGGCCCAGGACAACGTCAGAGGTCAGAGGTACCAGAGACAGCTGCTGAGCAGGACGAGACCGTTCAGGGTCTTGCTGAGGCTGAGCTAGCAGATCTTGATGCTCAGCCAGCTGATCCAGTTGAGGATGTTGCTACTGACAGCACAGATGAGGATTATCAGCCCATCCCCCGGTACCGCTCTCCTCGGCCTCACGACCATGAGGCCAGTGGTTCAGGCTCAGCCTCCCGCTCAGACCCAGCCATGGTGGCTATACTTGAGAGGCTAACCCAGGCCCAGGAGAGATAGGAGATTCAGATACAGAGACAGGCTCAGGACACAGCTGCCGCATTTGCTCAGATTTAGGCTCGTCAGGATGAGTTCTGGAGGCAGCAGCTGGAGTTTCAGAGGCAACAGTTTGAGATGCAGAGGCAGCAGGCAGCCACCTAGCAGCAGTATCTAGAGCTCTTGCGACACCTTGTCACTGTTGGGGTACCTCCACCACCGTTTGTTCTGACTCTGGCACTACAGTCCAGTGGACCTCAGAGTCAGGGACAGCCGAGCTTTCAGTTCACCTCTCCCCAGCAGCAGATTCCTCAGACCTTTCAGTCTCCGAGCTACACTCCTATTTAGACGGGGTTCACTCCACCAGCTCAGCCCAGACCTCACCTTCTCTCGGGCACTCCTTTCCCTGATTTGAGTGCCTCCTACAGTGAGCTGACTAGTCAGCCGACACCCTCGCACACCACTGTTGAGACCACTACAGGGATGTCAGCTTCCGAGACTGCTTTTCCTCTAGTGTCAGGGGCCGGGACTACAGAGACTATGCCATCGTCAGTTGCATCGACAGATCCTCCTACTCTTGGTGTCTTTCAGGCTCAGGCGACAGTGACTGCTCCTATTGTTGCTACTACACCTTCAGTTCCTGCACCTGCTCTACAGACCCAGACCGCTTCACTGCCACGTCTATCTACAGAGGGTCAGCCTGATAGTTCAGAGTCTGAGGAGGATACTTCATAGTTCGTGATCGCTCCACGCTCCTCGGCACCCGACACGACAGCTTCTGTTCCCCCGTCCGATCCTTAGTTTTCTTTTTGGCGTTTGATGCCAAAGGGGGAGAGAGCGTAGATTCAGGGGGAGTGTTGATAGAGGCTTTCGTTTTTCTTTGTGTGCTACATTCATGCATCATGTTTATTTTCTCGCCCTGCATTTTGTGACTATGAGCTTGTGAGACTTTATTTTATATCATGTCACTTAAATTGTGTTTAGCTCATAAGGTTGTGCTTCCGTGCCTTACTCTGATTTCATATGAGCTATGCTTTATGTGTACTAACTCTTCATGTTTTATCTTATGAGTACACTCGGTTGGCTTAGAACACATAAGCAATTTCTAACCCCTTGTGCTTACAGCTTTTTGCTTATGAGAACCAAGCATGTTCAAAAACCTCAACTTATATCTTCTGAATCTAAGTGTTATCATCAATCACCAAAAAGGGGGAGATTGAAAGCATCTAGGCCCCGGTGTTGGTTTCGGCAATTGATGACAACGCATTATTACCATGACTAACGTGTGTTTTGTAGAAACTTTGATAAGTTAGGTCATAGAGTTGATAACTGCTTTGGGCACTATGGTATTCATGTCCCTTGATGGAAATCATTTTGGTTTTCAAAGGATCAACGACAAGATTAAGGACGGTTAGTTCCGGATGTCAAGGTGTTTAGTTACATTCGGAATAGTCGTTAGGATCTTTGTTTCTTCCTTTGACCATATTATAAAGGGGGGCATGAGCGAGTAGCTTGACCTAGGTGAGTCTTCTGTTTAGGTGTGGTGCACACTTGTCAAACTTAGCACTAGGTAGCTCTGGTAAAGCTCAAAGTTCAGTTGGAAGCAACTTGGTTCAAGTTGCGTCGCGTTTCTAAGTCGTTTGAGCAGTTTATCCTTGACCGGACGCGGTTTCTATCACGATCGGACGCGTTCGGTCAGTACTAACAAGTCACTGCGTCGTTAACTGGTTGACCAGATGCGGTCCCTGAGAGGACCGGACGCGGTGATCAGTCTGACACGTGTTTCAGAGGGTAACAATATAATCATACGCTACTGTGAAGTGATCGGACACGTCCGGTCACGTTCTAGTAAGGTTCTTAACTGACCTGACGCGTCCGGTCATCTATGATCGGACGCGGTCGGGCGTCAGGTCAAAATCCAGTAAGGTTCTTGCATGATCGGACACGTCCGGTCATCCCTGACTGGCGCGTCCGGTCACTCAGCACTGACTTTTGGTTTTCGACCGTTACACTCGACCGGCGCGTCCGGTCACGACGACCGGCGTGTCCGGTCAGCACGTGTTTTGCTGATTTGGCAGGTAACAGTTGGATTGAGGGGTGTATAAATACATCCCCTCCACCTCTTTTAGATGTCTCTTGCTCATTTGTTCAGCTGAGAAACACCTTTGAAGTGCAAGGGAGTGCAAGAGCCCTAGTGAGGATAGTGATTTGAGAATCAAAGTTTGAGATTCCTCATTAGTGACTAGAGAGTAGCAAGTGTGCATCCATCTTCTCATTAGGCTTGTTGTGGTCAAGTGAGAGTTTTAGCTTGTTACTCTTGGTGATCGCCATCACCTAGACAGTTTGGTGGTGATTGGGAGTTTGGTGATCATCCGGCGAGCTTGTGGATGACCCAACTCATATTGTGAGCGGTTTTGGGTGATTCGCCGTGACGGAGTGTCGAAGAATCAACCCGTAGAGAGCACTTGATCCTTGCGCGGATCAAGGGGGAGCTACACCCTTACGCGGGTGCTCCAACGAGGACTAGTGGGGAGTGGCGACTCTCCGATACCTCGGAAAAACATCGCCGTGTTCCTAACCCTTACTTTCAAGCATTTACTTTCGTGCATTACTTTCATTGCTTGTTTACTTTCCTAGAATTGCCATGCTAGACTAGGATTGGAACTTAGGGTGCAAAACTTTTATCGGTAGAATCACAAGGAACACTAGTAGGCACTAGGGGTGAAGTTTGACTTGTAGGATTTAATTCTTGCAATTAATTTTTAGATATGCCAAATTCACCCCCCTCTTGGACATCTTGATCCTTTCATACAAGAAGAAAGAGAGAAGGAAATGATTTCTTATACAAGAAATCATGTTTACACGTGAACCAAGATAGGAGGAGCTATAATGTTTGTAGGATTCAAACTCAAGGCCCCAACGTTCTCTCAAGCATCCATGTTAGCTGAGCTACGCAACGATTGAGACAACACAACTGATGCTATTTTTAATTACAAATTTAAACGATCTCAAATGAAAAGGTTATTCAATGCAGAGTTGTAGATCTCGTCGAGTATTACAACTTTGATGTGGACTTTGTCTCAATTCGATATTGTTAACCATCTCAAATCCAATCTAAGAACTTATATTGAACATTGGGACATGTGAACCATCTCAATTAAAAAGCTATCAACTACAAAGTTTTAAGATTTCTTTGAATACTTTAATTTTGGTATAAAATTTATCTTGATCCGACCTCATATGAAAAAAATATGAATTTTTTATACAAAACAACCTATCACTATGGGTTGTATTTATGAACTGCCAGTGAAAGTCTGTATATCACTGTCAGTTGAGCCACAAACATATCACTATTAGTTGAGCCACAAACTAATAGTGATAGTTGGACATTGAGATTGTCTGTTCTGTAGTAGTGTTATTTTTATATTAATTGATAAGTATGAAAATTCTCTCTCAAATATTATGGCCCTGAAAGTATCTCTCAAGTATTATGGCAATCGTTGCAACACGTAGGAGGAGTTGCTTACAAATTGGAGTTTACCAAGCTCTGCTAAAATCCATGCAGTGGTGCATGCGTCCCAACTGAAGAAATATTACCACCCCTGGTCCAGGTCAGCACCGATCTGTCTTCTATCATTACTGATTCAACTGTGGTGCTACATGCTCAAAAAAAAATGCTCACAAAACTGTGGTGCTACCAATTCAGATTCCAGAATCCAAATTGGTCTCAAGGGAGTCAAGGGGAGGTGCCACTATGACTGTCAGTAGGGTTCAATACTTCAATGGGATGATGGTGCTCATGCTGTAACATCATGGGAAGATGAAGCAGATTTCCGCTGGTTGTTTCAGCACCAGCTTGATGCAAGCTGGTTGTTAAGGGGAGGAGAATGTGTAGACACGGCAGTAGTGGCTGGTAAGAACTAAATAAATTCAGCTTTGGTGTTGAGAATATAGTTTGGGCCGGAAGGTAGATGTTGGGCCGTGATCGGTGCTGTAAGCCTGTAACTGAACTCATTAGATGTTATTGCAAGTTGTAATTGCCTGAATACTCGAAGCTCAAAAAAAAAAAAACTGCCTGAATACTCTGAACTCTGAAGCTTTGGTTCTTGCTTAGCCTTCCCCTAATTCTATGTTCCGTCCGGGCAGCTCGTAACAGTTAATTTGAGAAACGAAATAAGATCCTCTATAGACGAAATCCTATGATTTTGCGTGCCTGTATACAAGAGTTAGCAAACAACACCAGCGCGCGCGCATGAGACCAAAACCGTGGCTTCCTCGAACTTTGCCAAGTCGCGTAGCGTGACGCGGACAAGGGATCGGTGGCGCTGTCCGCTCTCCGCAACGTTGCATTCATCTCGACCGGCGCCGACTTCTTTTTTATACGAGGAGCCGTGCCGTGCCGTTCCGGCCGAGGCCGCTGCAGCTGCGCGCCCGTCACGTGGCGTCGTCCGCTTCGGTCGGAACGGCTCCGTCGTCCCGTCTCCCCCGCCCCCGCTCCGGCCGCGCGCTACGCATTGCCGACTCCGACAAGAAACGAACAGACCCGCTCGCTCCCTTCCGCAGGCCGCCCGCAGCCTCCTCGTTGCTGACACCGCCGCCCCACCACCGCTTGCCTAGATACAGAGGAGTCGGTGCAACCGAAACGGTGCAGAGACTGGTAGGTAGGAGGTGCCTCGTCGCCGTCGCGCTCAGCAAATAGTGGAGTGGAGTATCCTACTACCCTGACCAATGCGACCGGCCGACTGCTAGCTAGCTGTGCTGTTGCCATATCGGTCGAGCCGAAGCAACCACCTGCCCCATTTCGATACGCGCGAGGGAACGGGATCGGAAGAGGAGTGTGGGCAGACAAGAGACAACAGGGGAACATTCCAATCAACTACCGATGCAGCGGGACGCGAGAAGCTGGTCGCCGGCGGCGGCCACGGAGGCCGGCCCTTACGCGATGCCTTCGCCCGTGCAGCCGTCGTCCAAGAGTCCGTGCCGCGCGGTGCCACATGTCACTCGAGCCATATTTCCTGCTGTCCGGTGCTGCTTGTTTCTGACTGTTTTTCTCGATCGGTTGTTTGTTCGGCGCGCATGCAGGCACGAAGGAGACGGTGAAGAATGCGCTGTCGCGGTGGGGGCGGAAGGTCGGCGAGGCGACCAGGAAGGCCGAGGATCTGTCGCGCAACACATGGCAGCACTGTGGGTGATTGATTGTTCTGTAGTTCATCTACATATATACACTTAAGCTTGTGTGTGATCTATGGAATTGATTCTAACTCAGAGGTGATTTGATTCCTTGGGCAGTGAGGACGGCGCCTAGCATCGCGGAGGCCGCGGTGGGGAGGATCGCGCAGGGGACCAAGGTGCTGGCGGAAGGCGGCCACGACAAGATATTCCGGCAGGCCTTCAGCGCCCCGCCGGACGAGCAGCTGCGCAAGTCCTACGCGTGCTACCTCTCCACGGCCGCCGGCCCGGTGATGGGCGTCCTGTACCTGTCCACGGCCAGGGTCGCCTTCTGCAGCGACAGCCCCCTGTCCTACGAGGCTTCCGGCGGCGACAGGACGGAATGGAGCCACTACAAGGTAGGAGAATCGCCTCTCACGTACAGCTCCACGCTCCCATCCCATGTTCTGCAACTCTGCATGGACGCCGCATGCAGGTGGCGATTCCTCTTCACCGGCTGAGGGCGGCGAGCCCGTCAGCCAACAAGCTGAAGCCCGCGGAGAAGTTCATCCAGCTGGTGTCGGTGGACAGCCACGAGTTCTGGTTTATGGGCTTCGTCAACTACGACAGCGCGGTGGCGCACCTGCAGGAAGCGCTGAGCGGCTTCCGCAACCTGCAGGCGTGAGCGTGACGAGGACCTCCCCATATTAGTCTCAAGGCAATGGACAGTATTGTACGTGCTCGCCGGAATTGATTGAACAGAACAGAGCGATTCTGTTCCCGCTCTGTGCGTGTGTTGCCGTACTAGTATTTGCATGGTGTTGTACCTGTCCGGATTTGCATGTCATGTTTTGATTTGGTTGCCATTGTCAGCGAGAGAACAATCGTTCGAATCGTTTTATTCAGATTTCAGAGAAGACCATGATTATTCATGGCGAGGGCTTTTGATCGACTTAAACAAACCTGAACAATGTGTATGATATGGGGACAAAAACATATACGACTAGAACAAATAATGCAATCCAATGGAACAACATTTTATCCAAAAAATTGTTTCATCGTCATGATTCATGGGACATTGGGACGCCGGGACCTGATGAAACTTTAGATCCATCGGGACCGTGTCTAGGTCAGCTACATGGATCCAAATGTCACACGATCCATCCTTTAGGCCTAACTGTACTGCGTCATATAGGAAATACAGCCAGTCAATCAAACAATTTTGATATAAAATTTATCTGGATCTGACCTCGTATGAAGAAATTATGATTTTTTTTGTATGCAGAACAACCCATCACTACCGGTGGTAGCCATAAATTGGCAATGAAAGTTCATCTATCACTGTCAGTTGAAGCTACGAAATGACAGTGATAGTCGGGCAGTGATTGCGCCATGAATTGGCAGCGATAGTTGGGTAGTGATTGCCTATTCTGTAGTAGTATTAATTGATAAGTATGAAAACTATCTCATACTTTCATTGTTGAATATTGTCCTCACGTTGAAGACCATAATTTTTTTTTCAAAGAGGTTGTCATAAATTAAATTTATCCCTTTTGAGTGAGTGAAAAGTTATATAGGTTAAGGGCTCCTTTGGATTGTGGTTGAAACGCAGGAAAAACACATGATTCGAGATCCTAAGGAATTGATCCTATCCAGTCCTTTGGATGACAGGAAATCACCATAGAAAAAACGCATGAAAACTTCCTACAACGACTATTCCGGAGTGAAAGCCCAAGTTTGGTTTTGGTAATTAATGACACCAAGTTGCTAATGCCATGCGTTAAGTATTTTGAGTTAGGCATAAGCAACACATGTGATGAAGGTGTACGTGGCAAGGAGTGGTGGCCACAAGATCACAAAGAGATGGTGCATGGACATGAAATGATGATCATGGTGGAGATGCACATGATGATCAAGTGAAAGAGAAGGATCTAAGAGCGCAAGGCAAAGGTATAACTATAGGGTTTTCCTTTTACCGGTCTAAGATGAGTAAAGAAGTGATTGACCGGGTTTAGGATACATAGCCGACTATCAAGAGGGGCAATCACGGTTAGCTTGGAAATCAAGTGCCACTAGATCAATGTCTTGAGCATATGCATTAGGATCTAGTAAAGAGCTAACAAAACGCCTTGAGAAATGATTGTAAAATGCTAACACACATACACATGGTGGTGTACACTTGGTGGTGTTAGCACATTTATGAAGACGGTGGAGTTTGAGCGGTAGAGAGGGGTTTTGGTTCCTCTCTCCCTCCCGCCGAGCTTGCGAGGCGAGATTCGGCGCTTTTTGGAGAAGTGAAACGCCTATTTCCTACTGCGCCGGAAGTCAGAAAAGAAACGGAGGCGAACGGAGGTCACTGTGGTGACCGGACGCTGCACCGGACGCGGTCACGGCTTGACCAGCGCGTCCGGTCAGTTCAATCCGGTCAGCGCGCCTAGGGTTGATGACCGGACGCTGGTCTGGCCTGACCAGCGCGTCCGGTCAGTTCACCGGTGCGCAAAAGCAGAGCGCGTGACCGGCGCGTCCGGTCCTTCACGGGACCGGCGCGTCCGGTCAGTCGTCCAGAGGGGCAGAGAGCAGCGAAGTGATGATCGGACGCGAGGCGCGTCCGGTCATGTACGATCGGACGCATCCGGTCGTTGAGGGAGCTTACTGGACTCAAATCGGACGCTGGCCTGTCGCGTCCGGTCATTCGCTAGGGCGCGTCCGATCGTTGCTTCGCGGGCTCGTGGTGCTGAGCGATCGGCGCGTCCGGTCAGTTGACCAGCGCGTCCGGTCATACGCTAGAGCGCGTCCGGTCATAGCAATGGTAACTTCTGACGCGCACTGTTCACGCTTGTCCTGTAGTGACCGGACGCGTCCGGTCATCCTGACCGGAGCGTCCGGTCATCACGATTTGAACTGCGTCGTCCGGTAACGGCTAGCTGCGTACCCCTTCGTTATAAATAGACGTTGGCCGGGGTTTGAGGGTAACCCTTGCATATTTTGAGACCTAGAGACATACTTTGAGCTAGAGAATAACCCCTCCACTCATCTCTTTGCATAGTTGCACATCTTGAGTGAGATTGAGTGAGATTCAAGTGCATTGCTTGAGAGTTGCATTCTAGAGGCACTTGATCTTCGAGTTGCTGCGGATTTCTTGTTACTCTTCCGTGTTTCCCGACATGGTAGACGGCTTGGAGCAGCGGAGGTGATTGAGCTCGCAATTGGAGATTGTTGGAGCCCTCACCAAGTGTTGTAAGGGATTCTTGATCCTTCCCCGCGGGAGTTCACGAATTGGATACTCTAGTGGAGCTCATGGCTTGGAGGATCCCCATCTTGTGTGCGGTTGTGCGGCGCCCGCCGAGGGCTCGACTCTTGATAGTCGATTAGCTCGCGAACCGATAAGTGGGTGTATCGCCACAACGGGGAGTAGCTTGCCGGGAAGCAAGTGAACCTCGGGATAAATTCTTGTGTCATTCTCTTCCCGAGGACTTCTCTTGTGTGATTAATTTATTGGTACTTCTCATATCTACACGGCGGTATAATCACTCAAAGCTCCTCTCTTATATTACTTCTTGTTTTAAGCTTGTAGTTGTTGTTGTGTTTAGTGAATAGCTTTGTTATAGACTTGTGTAGGTGGCTTGCTTAAATAGTTAGAGCTAGTGCTTTTGCTTCGCCACCTTTCGTACTAACGTGTGGTTAAGTAATTCTTGTAGAAGTTTTAATTAGGCTATTCACCCCCCTCTAGCCTATTTGGACCTTACAAGTGGTATCGGAGCCGAGGCACCGTTTATTTTAGGCTTAACAACCTACGGTGAAAAAGAAATGGCTCAATTAAGCTTGCACATCAACAACACCAAGAAGGCACCTCACTTTGATGGCACAAATTATGCATATTGGAAGGTTAAGATGACCGCACACCTAAAGTCAATGAATAGAGAAGTGTGGAAGGTCACCGAAATAAAATTTGAGGTTGCTAATCCGGAAGCACCTACACCGGTGGAAGAGAAGAAGCTCCAATGCAATGATATTGCCATTAGTGCTCTTCATGAGGCATTAGATGACAAGACCTTTGAGCAAGTAAAGAATATTGAGATTGCTCATGATGCTTGGGCAAAGCTAGAAGAAACATTTGAGGGCACCGAAGGCACAAAGACCGCTAAAGCATATATCTTGCAAGAAAAATTTTCAAGCTTCAAGATGCAAGATGATGAGAGTGTACCGGAGATGTTTCATAGGTTGCAAGTCATTGTCAATGAGCTCAAGACACTTGGTGAGGAGGTCAAGGATAATCAATTCTCTATGAAGTTCTTGAGAAGTCTACCCAAGAGATTTGATACATTGATCACCGTGCTAGTGAGGACTATATTGAAGGATTCAACTCCTCAACAAATATTCCAAGAAGTGATGACCGATGATTCATATAGAGAAGATGATGAGAAGGATGAGTTGGTTAAGAAGAAGAAGAAGGAAAGTAAGAAGAAGGATGATGAGAAGAAGAAGAGTGTGGCATTCAAAGCCACCACATCCAAGGGCAAATCCAAGATTGAATCATCAAGTGATGAAGACTCAAGCTCTTGTGATAGTGATGACATTGATGAGAAGATGGCTCTCTTTATCAAGCAATTTGGCAAATTCATGAAGAAGAAAGACTATCATGCAAGAAGGAGAAAGAACTCATCCAAGAAGAGTGAGCATACCATGAGATGCTTTAGATGCCATAGCAAGGACCATCTCATTGCAAAGTGTCCTTATGATTGTGATGATGAAGATGCTATCAAGAAGGAGAAGAAGAAGCAAGAAAAGAAAAAGAGCTTTCATAAGAAGAAGAATGTCTCTCATGTTGCTACATGGGATAGTGATGATTCCTCAAGTGATGATGATGATGACAACAAGAGCAAGAAGAAGGGACATGCTAGCATTGCCATCCAAGAGAAGGTCTCCCTCTTCGACACTTCATCGTGCTTCATGGCTAAGGCCGCTAAGGTATCATCCGATGATGAGAGTGATCATAATAATGCTAGTGATAGTGATAGTGATGAAGAAGAATTCACTAAAGATGAACTAATCACTATGCTAGAAGATTGCACTCAACATTATAAAGAATCTAGGAAGGAGTGCAAGGACTTGCTTAAGGAAAAGAAAAACCTTATGCAAGAACTTGATGAGCTTAGAGCATCTTATGAGAGTCTAAAGGTAGACCATAAGAAGCTTCAAAAGTCTCACACTAAGCTTGAAGAAGCTGATTCCTCTCTAGTTGAAAAATATGAAAACATGCCAACTAATGTTGAGAAAGCTAAAACTTGCAACATAGGCATATCATGTGATATAATTGATGAAACTTTTCTTAAGCCTATTGTTGTTACTCCCACTAACCCTTCATGTAGCTCATCTACATCATCCTCATCTAGTAGTGATGGTTTCACTTGTGACTTCACACTTATAGTTGAGAATGAAAATCTCAAGAAGGAGGTAAAAGAGCTCAATCACACCTTAGCTAAGGCTTATGGTGGTGAGGACCGCTTGCTTATGTGCTTGGGTAGCCAAAGAGCTTCTCTCTACAAAGAGGGATTGGGCTATAACCCTAAGAAAGGCAAGGCCGCTTTTGCTCCTCACAAGACTCGTTTTGTGAAGAACAATGGTAGCTATTGCAAAAGTTGCAAGCAAGTTGATCATATAGAGCTACATTGCATGAACAAGAAATCCAATGCTAATGTATCCTCAATCAAGTTTGATTCTTTCTATATCCTTACTAAGGGTACAAATGGTGTTCATGCTAAGTTCATTGGTGCACCATGAATGGGCTCAAAGAAGAAAGCCATTTGGGTACCAAAGAGCTTAGTCTCTAACCTTGGAGGACCCAAACAAGTTTGGGTACCTAAAAAGAATTGATCTTGTCTTGTAGGTCAATTACAAAGCCGGAGGAAGACATTGGGTGCTTGATAGTGGGTGCACTCAACATATGACCGGGGATTCTTGTATGTTCAAATCAGTTGATACAAGTCAAAATGGTGGTTTTGATGCTATTACTTTCGGCAACAACAAGAAAGGCAAGGTCAAGGGGCTTGGTAAAATTGCTATCTCAAATGACATGAGCATATCTAATGTGTTGCTAGTTGAGAGCTTGGATTTTAATATTTTATCGGTGGCATAACTTTGTGATCTTGGCTTCAAGTAAATATTTGGTAGTGATGATATTGAAGTCATAAGTGTTGATGGATCAAATTTGATATTCAAAGGATTTAGATATGGTAGCTTATACTTGGTTGACTTCAATGATAGTGAGACACAATTGACATCATGCTTGCTTAGTAAATCTAGTATGGGATGGTTGTTGCATAGAAGGCTTGGTCATGTTGGAATGAAACAATTGAACAAACTTTTGAAGCATGACTTAGTTAGAGGCTTGAAAGATGTCACTTTTGAAAAGAATAAACTATGTAGTGCTTGTCAAGCCGGCAAACAAGTTGGAAATACACATCCTAGCAAGAGTGAAATGAGCACATCAAAGTCATTTGAGCTATTGCACATGGACTTGTTTGGGCCAACAACATAGACTAGCATTGGTGGCAACAAGTATGGTTTTATGATTATGGATGACTACACTAGATACACTTGGGTGTTATTTCTCTATGACAAGAGTGATGTTTATGATCTATTCAAGTCTTTTGTCAAGAGGGTGCAAAATGAGTTTGAGACTACCATCAAGAAGATTAGAAGTGACAATGGTAGTGAGTTCAAGAACACAAGAATTGAAGATTTGTGTGATGATCTTGGTATTGGACATCAATTCTCACCAACATACACTCCTCAATCCAATGGTGTAGTTGAAAGGAAAAATAGAACCTTAATTGATATGGCTAGATCAATGCTTAGTGAATACAATGTTAGTCATTCATTTTGGAGTGAAGCCATCAACACGGCTTGCTATTGTAGCAATCATCTCTATTGCCATGGGATGCTTGAAAAGACACCATATGAGCTATTGAATGAAAGAAAGCCTAATATTACATACTTTAGAGTGTTTGGTTGCAAATGCTATATTCTCAAGAAAGGCACTAGATTGAGCAAATTTGAAAAGAAATGTGATGAAGGGTTCTTACTTGGTTATTCTACCACAAGCAAGGCATATAGAGTGTGGAATCTCACAAATGGCACCTTGGAAGAAGTTCATGATATTGAGTTTGATGAAACCCAAGGATCGCAAAATGAATCTCAAAACCTTGATGATGTGAGAGAAGATCAATTGTCAAATGCAATGAAGAACATGTACATTGGTGATGTTAGGCCAAGGCAAGTTGACGATGATGATATTCATGTGATCAACCAAAGTGTGCAAATTGATACAAATCAAGCAAGCTCTAGTGGTTCTTATGATGAAGCTCAAGTTCAAGGTCAAACAAGTAGAAGCAATCAACTCCCAATACTCCAACCTACTAGCATTGCAAGAGATCATCCGTTGGATCAAATCATTGGTGGAATTCAAAGTGGTGTTCAAACTAGATCAAGACTAGCATCCTTTTGTGAGCATTACTCATTTGTGTCACTTGAAGAACCTAAGAAATTAGAAGATGCTTTGAAGGATTCCGATTGGGTAAATGCCATGCATGAAGAACTAAAAAACTTTGCTAGAAATCAAGTTTGGAAACTTGTTGAGAGGCCAAAGGACTACAATATGATTGGTACTAAATGGGTCTTTAGAAACAAGCAAGATCAAGATGGCATGGTTGTGAGGAACAAAGCAAGATTAGTAGCACAAGGATACACTCAAGTTGAGGATCTTGATTTTGGAGAGACATATGCACCGGTTGCAAGATTGGAGGTAATTAGAATCTTATTAGCATATGCTTGTGCACACAACATCAAGCTCTATCAAATGGATGTCAAGAGTGCATTTCTCAATGGCTACATTAATGAAGAAGTTTATGTTGAGCAACCTCCCGGTTTTGAAGATGACAAGAAGCCCGACCATGTTTTCAAGCTAAAGAAGGTATTGTATGGTTTGAAGCAAGCACCTGGAGCATGGTATGAGAGATTGAGGGACTTTCTTCTCTCTAAAGGGTTCAAGATGGAAAAGGTTGACACCACTCTCTTCACCAAGAAGCTTGGAAATGACTTATTTGTGTTGCAAATCTATGTGGATGATATCATTTTTGGATCAACCAATCAAGATTTTTGTGAAGAGTTTGGAAATATGATGGCTAATGAGTTTGAGATGTCTATGATTGGAGAGCTTAGTTACTTCCTTGGACTTCAAATCAAGCAAATGAAGAATGGCACCTTTGTAAGTCAAGGCAAGTATATCAAGGACATGATCAAGAAGTTTGGATTACAAGATGCTAAGCCAATGAGTACACCAATGTGCACAAATAATCAATTGGGTATTGATGATAGTGGAAACATGGTAGATCAAAAGTTATACCGGTCTATGATTGGAAGTTTGCTCTATGTCACCGCTTCTAGGCCGGATGTGATGTTTAGTGTGTGCAAGTGTGCAAGATATCAAGCTTCACCTAGAGAAAGTCACTTGAAAGCAACCAAGAGGATATTGAGATATCTTAAGGGCACTCATGATGTTGGATTATGGTATCCTAAGGGGTCTAACTTTGAGTTGATTGGATATTCGGACTCCGACTATGGTGGATGCAAGATTGATAGAATGAGCACAAGTGACACTTGTCAAATGCTTGGAAGGTCTCTTATTTCATGGTCATCAAAGAAATAAAATAGTGTTGCACTATCTACCGCCGAGGCCGAATACATTAGTGTCGGTAGTTGTTGTGCACAATTGCTTTGGATGAAAGCCACCTTGAATGATTTTGAAATCAAGTTCAAAAATGTATCATTGTTTTGTGACAATGAAAGTGCTATCAAGATGACTTAAAATCCAGTTCAACATTCAAGAACCAAGCACATTGACATAAGGCATCACTTCATAAGAAACCATCAACAAAAGGGTGATATTAGCATTGAGAGCATTGGCACCGAAGATCAACTAGCCGACATATTTACAAAGCCACTTGATGAAAAGAGATTTTATAAGTTGAAGAATGAATTGAACATACTTGACTTCTCCAACTTGAAATGAGTGCACCCCCACATTCTTATATGACATGCCTCTCCTCCGACAATGCAAGGTAAAGTTGTTTGGCATATCATTCATACTTTGCTAAGGACATGGTTAGAACATATAAACATATTTGCATGACAATTAGGCTCATTCATGAAAATCAAATGATTTTGATGTATATATGGTACCACTATTGCTTCTATGTTTGTTTAATCTAGTGGTAGCATATGACATGTTTGTGGGCTTGCAAACCTAGTGTTAAATCTAGTAAACGAGCTCATGATGTGTAATTCAACATGGTCAAGATAACCCTTATACTTTATGAGGTGTGAAAAAACTTGTCCTTAGATCAAACTGAATTACATATTCTAGGCAAGTGATCTAGATTGAACCATAAATTAGACTCCCTCATATTGATTGACTTAACTCTCACTAAAATTAGCACCTTTTTGGTGATTGTTGACAAAGGGGGAGAGAAAAGTCACAAAGATATTGCAAAGAGGAAATAAGATATAATAAGGGGGAGAGAAAAGTTACAAAGGGGGAGAAAGGGATCAATTAAAATTGAGCACACAAGTAGGGGGAGCAAGCTCATGAATTATTTGTTGCATTTCTATGTGCATTAACATGATGAATTGTTGTATTGCAAAGCTTAAATTCATATTCATGATTCTTTGGTGATTGCTAGAAATAGAACTTGAATGATGATTTGTTGAGAGTAGCTTTACAAGTGGTATCTAGACACCTTTTGCTTATAATGTTGATCTCACGGGGTACTTTAGTGTTTGTGATCTTTACAAGTGATGTATTACAAGTGGTGTCTAGCTACATCGATGCTAAGAATGGTATATAAAGGCAACTCCGATTGGTATCACGCTTCAAAGGTTCATTCTATATACCTTAGCATCAATTTGATAGTAGTAACTCTCCCAAAATTCAAATCCATACATATGTGCATAATTGAACCAAACTCATGGAAGCACATATGTAGGGGGAGCTAATACTATCGAAATTGAAAATTGTTTTCATTTCATATCTTTGTGATGGGTGTCATCAATTACCAAAAAGGGGGAGATTGAAAGCCCAAGTTTGGTTTTGGTAATTAATGACACCAAGTTGCTAATGCCATGTGTTAAGTGTTTTGAGTTAGGCATAAGCAACACATGTGATGAAGGTGTACGTGGCAAGGAGTGGTGGCCACAAGATCACAAAGAGATGGTGCATGGACATGAAATGATGATCATGGTGGAGATGCACATGATGATCTAGTGAAAGAGAAGGATCTAAGAGCGCAAGGCAAAGGTATAACTATAGGGTTTTCCTTTTGCCGGTCTAAGATGAGTAAAGAAGTGATTGACCGGGTTTAGGATACATAGCCGACTATCATGAGGGGCAATTACGGTTAGCTCGGAAATCAAGTGCCACTAGATCAATGTCTTGAGCATATGCATTAGGATCTAGTAAAGAGCTAACATAACGCCTTGAGAAATGATTGTGAAATGCTAACACACATGCGTATGGTGGTGTACACTTGGTGGTGTTAGCACATTTTGTGAAGGCGGTGGAGTTTGAGCGGTAGAGAGGGGTTTGGGTTCCTCTCTCCCTCCCGCCGAGCTTGCGAGGTGGGATTCGGCGCTTTTTGGAGAAGTGAAACGCCTATTTCCTACTGCGCCGGAAGTCGGAAAAGAAACGGAGGCGAACGGAGGTCACTGTGCTGACCGGACGCTGCACCGGACGCGGTCACGGCTTGACCAGCACGTCCGGTCAGTTCAATCTGGTCAGCGCGCCTAGGGTTGATGACCGGACGCTGGTCTGGCCTGACTAGCGCGTCGGGTTAGTTCACCGGTGCGCAAAAGCAAAGCGCGCGACCGGCGCGTCCGGTCCTTCATGGGACCGGTGCGTCCGATCAAGCGTCCAGAGGGGCAGAGAGCAGCGAAGTGATGATCGGACACGAGGCGCGTCTGGTCATGTACGATCGGACGCGTCCGGTCGTTGAGGGAGCTTACTGGACTCAAACCGGACGCTGGCCTGTTGCGTCCGGTCATTCGCTAGGGCGCGTCCGGTCGTTGCTTCGTGGGCTCGCGGTGCTGAGCGATCGGCGCGTTCGGTCAGTTGACCAGCGCGTCTGGTCATACGCTAGAGCGCGTCCGGTCATAGCAACGGTAACTTCTGACGCGCACTGTTCACGCTTGTCCTGTAGTGACCGGACGCGTCCGGTCACCCTGACCGGAGCGTCCGGTCATCACGATTTGAACTGCGTCATCCAGTAACGGCTAGCTGCGTACCCCTTCGTTATAAATAGACGTTGGCCGGGGTTTGAGGGTAACCCTTGCATATTTTGAGACCTAGAGGCATACTTTGAGCTAGAGAACAACCCCTCCACTCATCTCTTTGCATAGTTGCACATCTTGAGTGAGATTGAGTGAGATTCAAGTGCATTGCTTGAGAGTTGCATTCTAGAGGCACTTGATCTTCGAGTTGCTGCGGATTTCTTGTTACTCTTCCGTGTTTCCCGACATGGTAGACGGCTTGGAGCAGCGGAGGTGATTGAGCTCGCAATTGGAGATTGTTGGAGCCCTCACCAAGTGTTGTAAGGGGTTCTTGATCCTTCCCCGCGGGAGTTCGCGAATTGGATACTCTAGTGGAGCTCGTGGCTTGGAGGATCCCTATCTTGTGTGCGGTTGTGCGGCGCCCGCCGAGGGCTCGACTCTTGATAGTCGATTAGCTCGCGAACCGACAAGTGGGTGTATCGCCACAACGGGGAGTAGCTTGCCGGGAAGCAAGTGAACCTCGGGATAAATTCTTGTGTCATTATCTTTCCGAGGACTTCTCTTGTGTGATTAATTTATTGGTACTTCTCATATCTACACGGCGGTATAATCACTCAAAGCTCATCTCTTGTATTACTTCTTGTTTCAAGCTTGTAGTTGTTGTTGTGTTTAGTGAATAGCTTTGTTATAGACTTGTGTAGGTGGCTTGCTTAAATAGTTAGAGCTAGTGCTTTTGCTTCGCCACCTTTCGTACTAACGTGTGGTTAAGTAATTCTTGTAGAAGTTTTAATTAGGCTATTCACCCCTCCTCTAGCCTATTTGAACCTTACACGGAGGAAAACCGGAGGAATCCAAACATTCACGCCAACCTTATTTTTCTATTCCTTTGCGCCAGATCGAGAGTAATCACGTCGCTCGAGCAAGCTCATCGCAGTAAGCGCGACGTAGAGGAAGATCAAGAAAACTACAAAAATAAATAAAAAAACTTGACGCACCGGCCTGGCCGCCTACTGCCGCTGCAGCTCGTTGTCGCCTTCTCGCTAACCTGCCCAGTGCGTCGTCACGCGCCCGCTCGCCAGCCGTGTGGGAGATCGAGCTCATCGTCGCGCGCCCGCTCGCCAGCCGTGTGGGAGATCGAGCTCATCGTCGCGTGCCCGCTCGCCAGCCGTGCAGGAGATTGAGCTCGTCGTCGCGCGCCCGCTCGCCAGCCGTGCGGGAGCTGGAGCTCATCGTCGCCCGCTCACCAGCAGTGCAGGAGCTCGAGCACCTCATCGTCCAGGCTGCTGCCCCGTGCTTGCCGCTCGAGCTTGCAGCATCATGCGGCGTCCATCACCTTGCTGCTACTTGCCATCGATGCTGATGAAAGATGGAGCTTCAGTGAAATGGGCGGATGAAAACGATGAGGAAGGGGATAAAGGTTAGAGATGTGGTATCGCACAACAATAAATGAAGTCGGTCTTGTGGCCCACTATTTTTTTATTTTTTTTGAACTTGTGGGGGTTGCCAGGCTACCAAAGGGACTCGTGATGTGTTTTCCTACGGGATTACTTCCTATGAAATCACATGAACCTGGCACCTCAAACCTGTACTTTTTCCTATTCCTATCCTATCTCTACCCTACCATCCAAAGGGCCCTAGGTTAAGTGTACGTCCCTCACATTTGCTTTTTGAACAGTAACGTGCAAAGGTCTTTGCCTGACACTATAGGCCTAAGCACCCCTTAACCAGCTCCAACATTCTTCTTCCTCTCATTTAATTCACAGCCACAAAAGCTAGATGATTAATGTTTCATGATTTACTGGTTTTGCTTAATAGCCCAAATCTAAAATCTACTGCACCAGAGATACGAGCCCTCTAGTTCCGCCGCTGTCATGTATTCATCGAAATGTGAAAGTGATCTTCGTGTACTAACACGATGTTGTGTAATTAACGCCACCTACACCGAAAGCACAATTTATGAAGAGGCTCTTAGCCTTGATGGGCCATTGTAAACTTTCACATTTCGGAACTACCAAAGTAATACTACATCAGAGGGCCACAAAGTGCAATCACATTGACATTTCGATATGGGAATTACCATCCCCTCAAACGCTAAGCAAGGTAATACTACATCAGAGGGCCACAAACTACAATCACATAGAGGATGTGACGTTTGCTATATATGACTGATGATTTCGTTGGAATGGTAACCTATGTCAAAGCGTCTATACCTATATTGACCCACGAGACTATTAGCCCCTTCTATTTATGTGGAAGTTTGTTAATTTCTCATTCAGTATTGGTGAAGTTAATTTACACGGACGAAATTAAACTCGTATCTGTCATGTTCCCTTTTCGTTCAAAATCAAACGAAGGCCTCGTTTAGTTCAGAGAATCGGGGAGAAAAACACTGTATCAGAATTCCTGTAGCATTTCGTTTGTATTTGGTAAAAATTATCCAAATTTTGACTAACTAGGCTTAAAATGTTCGTCTCGCAAAGTACAACAAAACTGTGCAATTAGTTTTTGATTTCATCAACATTTAGTACTCCATGCATTTGCCGATATTTTGATGTGACGGGAAATCTTCTTTTTGCATAGTGAAATTTGGGTAAGAATTGGGGGAACTAAAAAGGGGAAAAGAACCTTTGTAGCTTCCGATGTGGAATTAGATACCCTTGTTCATGAAATACCCTTGTTCATGAACCAATCAGCTCTTTTATATCCCTATCCCAAGCTCATTTCCATATCCAAACGGTTAGCCGCCCACCACCACCCATCGCTCTCGGGAGAGGACACACGAGCACCACCAAACTTTCTTCTCCGACGTCCCACCGCTCCCGCTCGGATTACCACCACCGCCCCACACCTCCCGTCGCGCCGCCGAGCGACGGCGCGCATCCGCCTCCTCCGCTCCGCCTCTCCCGCCCTGCCTCCCCCGCCGTCTCGCCTCTCATCGCCGCCCCGCCTCCCTCCGTCGTTCCTGACCGCCGGGCTTCTTCTCCATCGCCGGCTACGCGCGTGAGGAGGGAGAAGGAGCCGGTGAGATCTACTTTTTTCAGCTCCTCCATCTCTCGCAGCTCTCTCAGCGTGTTTTGCGGAGACTCGTCGGTGGAGCTGGTTGCTGTGAACCCAACGGGGCCGATCTTCCTCGCAGCGCCGGCGACGACCACCAACTATATGCGCGCACCCTTCTCTTCCCTTCCTGCGCAACTGAGTTCCCGAACCCTGACTTCAGCTATTTTGTTATTTGTATATTGTATTATGCCTAGTTGTCTACCACTAAGTTCGACTTTTACAAAAAGAAAGGCTTTCCATGTGTAGCCCCATGTCTTTTGCAAATATATCACCATCGTATATCTCTGAACTTTGTACATTTGAGATGGACAGTGCGTTAGCATGTCCATGTTATCAATGGCTTTTATACGTTAATCGTAAATCGATGACTAAAGTCATTTGGTTATATCAGATGCTTTTCAGCTATGAATCTGAGCAGTGCTTCTCTACATACATAGTCGCATGTTCTTGGGATTGCAAAATTATACCAAGTCAAGGTTTCGACTTTCGAGCCTAGGCTTCTATCTACTACGGTCAGTAATTGTGGTCCATTTTAGTGCACTTATCGCAACATTATGTTGGACAGATTCTTGTCACAGACCCACTTTGCCTTCCTGGTTGCCTTTCGTTTTAAGTTATTGAATCTGAAATCTGACCATCATGAACCAGGTTGAGGATTGGTCCTCTACAAGCATGGTATAATGGTGGAGAACGGAGTTCAGCTGACACTGACCTCCACTTTGAAGAGCACAGGCAAGACAAGGATCAGTGCAGACGGGCTGAATAATGGATCACATGCTACCAAAGTAAGCATCGGAAAGCATAAAGATAGAGTGGTAGCAAAGTTTTTTTTTTCAGTCATCACTAGCGTGTCTTCACATTGCATTGCTCTCTCTCCCTAATATACAAAAAAGAAACCATTTTCCAAAGCAAGGATTGAACTGAATATATCACATGTTTTTTGTACTTAATATACTAAAAATAGGTTTGCTGGGCATCAGAAATTTGGTTCCTGGCTTGGTCAAGTGGCATAAATAAATATGGGAAAAGGATCACCATATAAAATTTGAATTACTTGAGGTGTCCTTTTATTCTTTACCACTGTTCTCTCCCACCTCATTTCAAAGAAAACAATTTCCTTATGTTTCAGGAGAAGCATGAACATAATGGCACTTTACAACCATCAAACGGCCAGAAGCAGCAGCTGTGCACAACATGTGCAAAAGGGCATACTTGTCAATCGGTCATTAATCGAACAAGACAAATGCGAGCTCTAATGGACTCAAAGAAGCCCTACCAAGCACACTCTGTATTCAAGCACTTAATGGATGAGGGACACAAGCCTTCATTGGTCACATACACAATTCTACTGACCGCCCTGACAAACCAGAGGATGTTTGAGTCAATTCCATCACTACTTGCTCAAGTTGAACTAGCTGGAATTAGGCCAGACTCTATCTTCTTCAATGCCTTGATAAATGCGTTTGTTGAGGCAAAGCGAATGGGTGAAGCAATAAACACATTCTGGAAAATGAAGCATTCTGGCTGCCACCCAACTACAAGCACCTTCAACACACTGATAAAAGGATATGGCATTGTAGGCAAACCCGAAGAATCACAGTGTGTCTTCGACATGATGGGTATTGAAGGATCAGTCAGGCCTAACCTCACAACATACAACATTCTTGTGAAGGCATGGTGTGATCAGAGAAATCTTGAGGAGGCCTGGGGCGTTGTGGGGAAGATGCGAGCAGGTGGTGTTGAGCCTGATATCGTCACTTACAATACCATAGCCAATGCATATGCCAATAATGAAGAGACATGGAGAGCAGAAGAGCTCATTGTGGAGATTCAGACTATAGTACGCACCAGCGAGCGAACATGGGGCATAATTATTGGTGGTTATTGCCGGGAGGGCAGGTTGGAGGAAGCATTGCGATGCATCCAGCAAATGAAGGATGCAGGAATTGTTCCTAACGTCGTCATCTTCAACACACTGCTGAAGGGCTTCCTTGATGCAAATGACATGGCTGCAGTCAATAATGTGAGTTCAGGAGAAACGTTCCACTTTTGTTCGTGTACATGCTAGGAGAATGGATTGTTTAATTTTGTGTTCATGTGATGCAGATCCTGGGTCTGATGGAGCAGTTTGGCATCAAGCCTGACATTGTCACCTACAGTCACCAGCTGAACACATTCAGCTCGCTAGGCCACATGGCTAAATGCATGAAGGTGTTTGACAAAATGATCGAGGCAGGAATCGAGCCAGATCCTCAGGTATACAGCATTCTTGCCAAAGGATTTGTCCGTGCTAAGCAGCCTGAGAAAGCAGAAGATCTTCTGTTGCAAATGAGCCATCTTGGTGTCTGCCCAAATGTCGTCACCTTCACCACTGTCATTAGTGGGTGGTGCAGCGTGGCCGACATGGAGAGTGCCATGAGAGTCTATGAGAAGATGTGCAAGTCAGGCGTCTATCCCAATCTCAGGACATTTGAGACTCTGATCTGGGGCTACAGCGAACAGAAGCAGCCATGGAAAGCTGAGGAAGTCCTTCAGATGATGCGGGAGACAGGTGTCAAGCCGAAGCAAAGCACCTACTGTCTCATTGCTGATGCATGGAAAGCTGTTGGTTTGATTGAGAACATGAACAACTCAAATGGTTCCCCCAATGGTCCTTTTGCAATTGACAAATTGGATCATTCAGATGACAATTGCAACGTTCAAATATCAGAAGACAATAACAAGCTGCAAAGTTTTGATGAAAGTAATGGACGTGCAATGAATGGTCGGTCAAGTTCCAGTTTTCTTCAGATAACAAATGCACTAGGCAGCAGTGGTATAGTTTCTGCCAAGGTCCTGAAGGCTGGAGAATTTCCATCCAAAAGACTCAAGGCTATCAAAAACACATCCTTTCTACAAAGATCACAACGATTTCAATTGTTGCACTTCGAGTTTTGTAGGAAGCAGCTTCAGAAGAATGGTGGATTCTATAGTCAGAGCATCAGCTCATTCAAAATGGTTTTGTATAGTAGAGGATGCATTTATTAATTAGATGTACACATTGGGCTGTAGCTTTAAAAAAATCTCGGTGTTCCAAGTCTGCTGCCTATGAGGTGGGTCATTTTGTATGATTCAGAGCAATTCCTGCAGTGCCAAGCATTTCAAACGTTCAAACAATTTCACAAGTAGTTTCAAAATATGTGCTGTTTAAAAGCAACCGAAAAGACTACACACATGACTTGTGTGTGGTGTACATTAGTCTGTAAGAAGAAATGCTGCCCTCAATACTTGCTCAGAGGAATGAATGCAAGCTGTGTTTTTTTGGAGTCATGAGTTCATAGCAAGTGTCCATTCACATTTCCTCCCCTCTTGCTAGGTATGATAAGATATTTGAGACCTGGTGCTAGGAAATTCTTCATATTGAGTTTTTGTTTTCTTCCTTTGAATTTCAGTGTTAAGAACTTACATTGATGCACAAAACAATGATTTACGACACCCCCAATGTGCTAAGAGCTTAAGTGGACTTTGCTACCAATGGTCTCATGGTCTAGTTATGTAACTAACTAATTAGAATAACTCAGTTGTACTTAAAGATATCAGGCTAACATTCGTTTAGCGCTTTCTTAGTTCGCTAGGTATTGATGTTTAGGTTGCTTGCTATCCTGCTAAAGTTCAGGCACTGTTTCATACTGATGTTTTGTGCTGTGTTTTTGGAGTCATGAACTCGTAGCAGGCAGGTATCATTGTGTCATCTGTCTTGCTAGGCATGCCAAGAGGCAAAAGAATCAAAGCCTGGTGCGAATTGATACTCTTTAATGGGTTTTTGTTTTGGTGTGCTAGAGCTACTTTTGGTTGTTGGCATGGAAAATTGGATTTTATGTTCTTAACTTGCATGGGCTGACAAGATTATCCTTAAGTAATATTAACTTGTTATGGTCTTTTTGTTAACTATGTATCTGGACATAGCGTATATCTAGGTGCATAGCAAGTCTACGTACTTAGAAAAACCAAAACGACTTACATTTTGGAATGGAGGGAGTATAATTTTGGAGTTGTATGGAACTGGGGCTGTAGTTTTTTAAAAGTAGCTGCCTATATTTCGCATGGTACCAACGAATTTGTGCAAATCTGCAATGTATTGTGGTTCATATACCTGGATTGCGAATAGCCCAAACCTACATCTATTGTAATGTAAAAGAATTTCTGATGAGATTATATGGATTAACTTAAACTGTTCTGTCTGCCAATGAGGGACAAATTCATTATTTCCACACCCTGCATCACAAACCTATCCTAAGAGAAACATTTGAGCAGCTTTCCTGTTATACAGTAGCACCTCTATTTTTATGCTTCGTCTTGTGATTGGCATAAATGCCATATCTATAGAGGGTTTTACATGCATGTTTCTTGTGGTTGTGGCTGTAGAATCTATGGTTTGTATTTGCTGCACTAGACATAACTCTGTGTGTACATGTTTTGTACTAGCTAACATGTGGTGTATGCATTGTGCAGGTCAGAAATTGTTTGGTGTAGCAGGGAGCCCAGCATATGTGGCACCTGAAGTTCTTTCTGGAAGCTATTCTGAGAAAGTTGATATTTGGGGTGCTGGTGTGCTACTACACGTATTACTACTCGGTTCACTTCCATTTCAAGGTGGCTCTCTGGATGCCGATTTTGAGTCCGTAAAGACTGTTGAACTGATTTTAGCAGCAGCCCATGGGAATCAATATCAATTCTTGGACGGGATCTTATTAGCCGAATGTTGAATCGAGATGTCTCTTCTAGAATGACTGCTGATGAAGTTCTCAGTAGGTTTAAGCTTCAAAAAGTCTCATTTAGCATTGTTATATTTTTTTGAGATTATAGCACCCAAAATCTGAAGGTGGTAGCTGCTAATTTGTGTCTCACTAACAAGATTATAGCACCCAAAATTACAAATTACATGGGACAGACACAAGTCAGAATGTGACTCGTCAGACTCAAGTCAAAGGTCAGAAGATCAGGATGAATGTGGCTTAGTTGACGCACTGACAGCAGCAATAACCCATGTTAGAATATCAGAGCCAAAGAGAAGTCGGCTCTGTAGCCCTGCAATTACCATTCAGCAGGAATGCTCTTCAAACTTGAAGAATAATCTTTGCACGGCTTTCTGACCTGACCCAATGTATAGCACCTGATCGGAATGGTGTCCATTTTTCTCGCTGAGAAGGTTGTTCTGATTTAGGTGTTGTAGAGCCGAGGATAATAACTCAGGTTTTCCGGCAAAGCAACAAGCCGTTGGTATGTAGTGTTTCCTTCAGTTTCGATGAACCCCACAGTTGTAGCTGCTGTACATTCTGTAAATAGCATGATCCATCCCCAAGCTGTGCATGGGTTGCTAATTTATGCCTTCAGAACCGTTTCACGCAATGTTCATAATTCATGAACGTATTGTGTAAGACCTGTCTTCATTTGCCATGCCCATGCTTATCTTCCAAAATGATATTTGGCACACGCATCATGAAGGTGCCCCGATGCGCATGTGCTAGTTCTAAATTGCAAGTCTTCTAGGCCTTTCTAGCATGTTGTCCACATGTATCCAGAAAAATCATACGGACTTGCAATATGGAATGAGTGTAGTAATATTGAATTTCTATGGTATGGATCTAGATTTAATTCAAATGTGAACATATAGCTCTTCTCATTAATAGCTCGAATGTAAACTGAAATCATAGTTCACGAAACACATTTCACAAAGCTTGACTTCAGCAAGGCTCTATTGTTTTATTTACTTTAGTAAGGCCATGTTTGTTCCATGTAGGTAGTAACTATCTGATAATAATTATCTCTTTTGAATCAAACATGTGTACAAGTAGATTGGATAATCCAAACATGTGTAGAAGTAGATTGGATAATTATTAGCAGGACTCCTAGATAGCAACTATCCCACTATCTAGACCAAATCAAATAATAAGTTATTAGCCAGCTAAGAGCAACTCCAGCAGAGCCCATACTTAAGCCCCATAGCTAAATATGGGTGTCCAGGCAAAAAAAACGCAGCTCTAGCAGGGCCCCTACTAGAGCACCCAATTTGAGTGGGCACTCAAATCCTACCCATAGACCCATTCAGGGAGAGAATGGGGGCTCACCCCTCGGCCCCATCTGGCTGTTGCAGTCGTTTCTGACCCCGAGCTCGTACCGAACCACCCCGAGCACGCGAGAGCTACTCCGGCGCCCCGCCGCGCGGGCCTACTTCGCCGGCGCGCTCACACGAAACTGCCCAAGCTCCGACGCGGCTCCGGCACCCCACCGCGCGGGCCTGTTTCGTCGGCGCGCTGCTCCGACGTGCTCGCACGGAACTGCCCAAGCTCCGACGCGGCTCTAGTGCCCCGCCGCACTGCCTCCGTCGGCGTGCTCCCCCAGCTCCCTGCCATGGATCCCCGCCGTGGATCCTGCCGTCCCCACCATGGATCCTGCCATCCGCGCCATGGATCCCGCCGCTCCTCCCCTCCCCCTCCTGGCACTCCTCTCAGCGTAGTGGCCCTAGCCCGCGTGGGATCCGACCTTTCCCGGTGTCTCCTTCCTCCCCTCTGGCTCTCTCCGGCAGTGCCAGCAGCGATCGTGGCAATGCAGGGCCCGCGCGGGAGCGGCCACCTGGAGGCGCGGATCCAGACTTCCTGCTCCTGGTGGCCGGCGAGTCACAGCCTCTGCAGCTCTGCTGGTCCTCCAGTCCCTGTACAGAGGAAGAAGAAAGAGTAGGAAGAGAGAAACAATGACGGTTGGGTCCCGTTTGTCATTCTCTACCAAAATAGATTTGGAGGTCTAAATTTGGGTGCTGCTGTTAGAGTGGAAGCAAAAGAAATTGAGCCTCCAAAAGTAGCGGGAGCACCCAAATTAAAAGTAAGGGTCCTGATTTGGGTGTGTAGGATCTCTGGTTAGCCTAGAGGTGGGGGGTGAATAGGCCTGTTAAAACAAAACTTGAACAATTATCAAATTTAACCCGCGACACTGTTGCTCTGAGCCCGCAGCACTGCCGGGCTAGAACAGTGGCACTGCTGCACCTGCAGACAACTTCGAAGCACAGTTCAAAAACTATGTATGGAAACTTAGATCGAAGAAATTACTGAGCTTTCTGTAGGTACGAAGATCACAGATCGACAGCTAGAAGTGGTAGTAATGTCAAACACAAGTAGATCAGCCACAAACCCTAGAAATCACCTCAACACAATATGAAATACAAGTAAAGTAAATCAAGCACACGGTGACACGATAATTTATCCCGTGGTTCAGCTCGCTACTAAAGCTTGCCTAAGTCCACGTTGTTGAGGTCAGCCACCAAGGCTTTGAGCTTTGCAACCCTTCCTCGTTCTCAAGTCAAGAGACTTAACTCTTGAGATTAGGGGTGAGTTTACTAGCTTCAAGAGATGGTTACAAACCTCTCGGAGCAGCCACACAAGTTGCCAAGCTCCACGGGCGACGCTGTAGCCAGCTAGGAGCCAAACTCCAAGAGTAACAAACACAACCACCTGCCAAAATGTGAACCAAGTGCTCTTTAGAGTTGGGGAATCAGTGGATCTGCTCTCTAATCGAGTTTGGGACCTTTTTCTCTCAAGGATTGATGAAGAAATCAAAGGAAAAAGCTTGGGAGCTCAAGGTCACCAATAAAGAAGAGAAAGTGAGCACAAGTTTGTTCCTGTCGGTCTGAATGAGCTGGGCAAGGAAGAAAACCGTTGTGAGGGAAGGGGAGAGGTATAAATACCTCCCCTGGTCCCAACGGTCAGATAAGTCACGGTAGTGCCGTGGCTTATCTGCGGCAGTGCCGCGCCTCGGGTGCGGCACTGCCGCACTGAGCTAGACAGCAAAGGTATAAGGAGGTTATGAGCTAGCTGTCTTGGCTAAAGTTCGAGGAAGCTTTAAGTGAAAGATTGAGCACTTGGTTGCACATGTTGACTTAAGAATTATGTCCCCCTTTATAGTATGGCTTTTCCTATACTCAAATTTAAAATATAAAATAAAATAAACTTCCTTTTGAGCTTGGTGTCGTCACCTTTTGTAACTGGGGGCTCCTCCGTTATATACAATATCCTCTCTTATGATTCTCCTGCTTGTCATCTTGATAAATCCCATTAATTCTCTAATTGCATAGTCATTACACCAAAACCCACAATTAGGGCTTGATTGCATTTTCAATCTCCCCTTTTTGGTGATTGATGACAACCAATTAAAGTTTACAAAAGATATGAGATGTAGCTGAGATTTGTTCAAGCCATGGGTGTAGAGCCTCTCCCTAAATGTGTGAATGGAGAGTTGAATTCTCAACCTGGCATAAGAGGCCAAGGTTTACACTTTTAGTGAATGTGATGGGGCTCCCCCTACATCCATGCTCCTGTGGGGTGCTGCACACTATGTCAAGTATATAATCATGATGCAAATGATAGTTTATGCACTCAAGGGATTGCTGATGCAACAGGGTGCGGCACTGCCGCTCTTCTGCCGTAGCACTGCCGCAGAGCGGCACTGCCGGGCAGGAAGTGCGGCACTGCGGCACTGACTGCAATAGCACAGGACCAAGTAGGCACCAAACAACAGTTTATATATAAAAAGATAAACATTCTAGAACAGGTAAATGATAAGCTACAACACACAACAATACATGTCCATATCCGATACAAATAGAGTACTTAGGTAGAAATATTACAATAAAAATAGAGTTTTGAGCGACGCTCAAACTCACACCTAATCAACTACTCTCATCGAATATGACATGAAGCTCCAGCTGTAGCACAACCACCATGGCGTCAAAATGAATTGACCCATCTAATTTCTCCCCCTTTGGCATTAAACACTAAAAAGAGAAGAAAAGAGAGAGGCCAACCACTCACTCCTCATCTTCTTCTTGGATGTCCTCCCAATCGATATCATCACGGCCAGTAGCATGACCACCACCTGTAGCACGACCATCACCGCCATCATCACCATCGTCGTCGTCGGAAGACACCACCACCCTTCCTTGGCGATGGGTGGTCGAAGTGTGACGCGAGGTACGTATAGAGCGCAAAGTCGACCCCAAGGTTGACTCATAGTCAAACTCCTCCTCGGAGTCTGAGAAACTAGGCAAGTCATAATGTGGAGGAGGTGGTGGGGGGGGGAGCGATGGGAGATTTGCGGCTGCACACATCTCCCACTACTCCATCTGTGTCTCGTATGCCCTCTTAGCTGCATAGGTGCATTTTCCAAAAATGGCCTTGATCCACTACACCATCTTGTTTTTCTTCTTCTTCTTCTTCTTCTTCCTTCCACTTCGAGATGACTCAGGCACATTAGAGGGAGAGGCAATGGTTTCACTAGCCTTGGCATGTCTAGCCTTCTCAATCTTGTACTGCTCATACAATCCATCCTTGACAAACCTGTAACCGGTGACTCTCTCAAGCACAAACATCAAGTAGAGAGCATAGGGTAGCCCCTTCCTTGCATCATCCATTGACACTCGAATCTCCTGCCACATAAAGCGAGGAACATTGAACTTGTCTCCACCTAGAGCAAATCTAGCAAGCACATTCCTTACATATCCATTAAGGTTTGATGTGGCTCCATCCTTGGGAATTATGGTGTGCCTGATCAAGTTGTTGAGAATATAATAGAAGCTCTTCAAGCCCTTTGCCTTCCCATCTGTAGCTCTCCCATCAAGATACATGAAATCAATCTCTCTAACTTCAGCCCTCTTCTCATCATGAATATAGGAGAACCCACGGTGCTCCTCATCAAAACCAAGGATACGACTGTAGGTGGTGAAATCAACACGGTAGTGTCGACCCTCTGTCATCCAGTGTATCTCATCGGTGTCATACTTGTAGAAGTAGGTGGCATGGAACCGAGCTAGCACCTCTATGTTCCAATCATACCTGAAGGCCATAATATCTGTCAAACCAAATCTCTCACAAGCCTGAATTGCCTGATTGAAATTAGGGTCATTCTTCTCTCTTAAATCCTCCTAGTCAATGTACTACATCTTCACAATCTTGGATTTCTTGTTGTTAAAAATGACTGAGGTATAGAAGTTGGAATGAAAGACATTCCAAAATCTATAATTAACACCCAAGTCCTTTGACACCAAATATGGCTTCTCTTCTCTAGCTTCCTCAACCATTTTCTGCTTACCCATATAACCAACAACTAGATGCTGAAGAGTGTCATTTGCTCTCTTCTCCACCACATCCTCATCATAATTTCTGATATAAGATGAATCAAACTCATCAAGATGAGGTGGTGTATCCAGACATGTGTCAGGTGGGATGACACGTCCGGTTCTTTCCAGAGCTTCCTCCTATCAAATTTTCTCATCACGGCTCCCCCTGTCTCTAGCAACTCCTTAGAGCCTGCTGCTCCTCTACCACGATGAGAGAGAGGCTTCTCTCTAGGGGCATCAAACTTCCTTCAGACCCTTTGATCATCATCACCTTCGAAAGCCATCTATGCAAAAGATAGACCCACATGAGAAACTGTATGAGTGGAGGATAGAAGAATACTTGTGAAATGGTTTGAATAGGCGAGAAGATTCAAATCTTGAGCTAAGAAAGCACCCTGAATAGAACTATGTTAGGTTGTGCTGCTGGTGCTTCGCCTAGCCCATGATCAGTTTCTTCTGCTAACTCAAACCACTTCTCAAATACACTCCTAGGCCATCACACAATCTTAGAAGTAGAGATCTAACAAGAACTATGAAGTTAAGCATTTGATAGGCAAAGTGACATCATGATTACATCAGTAATAGATCTGGTGAACAAGTCCAACCACAATAGAGAGTCATCGATGGAATGTTATCTTAAACTGTAGAAAGTCGCTGCAGCATGCGGCACTGCCACGCCCAACCTACAACACTGTCGCGTAGGCAGATGACACTCCAACCATGAATCTCCATTTTGATTTGATTTATCCATCAAAGCTACTTCTATTTTAATCATGCAGTCACTAGACACCAGTATCCAACACAGAACAGACTCCATTGCACAGATCGGGGAGAGGCTAGGGTTTTCACCTTGAAGCTCGTGGATTGGAGAGGAAGGGAGAGAGGCCACTCCACCCAAGAGCTGCAGCGGTGGCCAGTGAAGCACAGGAGCTCTAGCCACTGGTGTGGCACTATCGAGACACAGTGCAGAAGGCGCGGCGACAACACGGCGATGTGGACGTGCGTGGGAGAGAGAGAGGCAGCGCGTTGGGTGAATGGGAAGAGAGAGGAGAGATAGTTACTGTGGCCCAGAGAAGTAAAGGAAAAAGAATGGGGCCCTTAGTAACTGCTGTTGCGGCCCAATCTCCTGGTGAGATTCAAAATGTGGCATTGCCACGGCCTATACGCAGAACTGCCGCTGTGGCAGAACCACCCGATTTAGCATGCTTTCGAAGGCACTTGTCTTTCACTAGATACTAAGTACCCCGAAAGGGAACTAAATCAAGCAGTTACGTCGAGCACACCCAACGGGAGAACTCGAAATAATCCACATTTTACATCCATGATCTAATAATGAGTACAAGCTTACAATACTTAATCCATTTCATATAACGTAGCATCTCAGAAATTGTTTATTACAATACCAGAGTTCAGAGTGTGATAATTTAAACAGCGGAATAAAAATAAACATCTAGCAGTAAGGTACAAGGATCTGTCTGTGCCCACTAGAAGAATCCTCCACACAAGGTCTAACTTCTCAAGGTGCACCTTCAACAGGGGTAAAATAAACCCTGAGTACACAATGTACTCGCAAGACTTATCCGACTAGGGAATATATTTCCTAACTCTCAAGGAATATGATAGGCTTATGGCTTGTGTGTTTCTTGTTTGCGGAAAGAAATACTAAGAGTGTGTCCTTATCTCCTTAGATTATTAGCAACCATGTTTTATTCATTGTCCATCATTATATGTAAGCACCTATTCTATTTTTAAGCAAGGGTTGAGCAATTAGAGCCATTTTCCTATCTTTCATATGCCAGTTCTTACTATGGTGCCAGATCGTAGTCAAGCCGTACCGTCATGTTGAAATGGTGATTCATGAATCAATGTGCCTAGCTGGGTACCCTAAAAAATACACATCTCGCTTGTACCCTAGGCACAAACGAGACTAACCCATTCCACTTCTGTCAAGGGTTCTAGGTCCCCGTTCAAACTTAGACTCCAAGCCACCACACTTGAGGCCTGGCCTCAATGTGGTGCTTAGACCTCCACCTATCCACATCTCCAATCAGTTGGTATGTGCTCAGGATAATAACAAGAGAGTAACAAGTCTTCCTACTCCCATAAGCAAGTATGTGCTCAGGATAATAAGTCTGTGACTTGATCAGGGTCCATGCAACGGACGGTCCTTAATCGACACAGACAGGGAAAACAGTGCAACCAAGCTATGCCCCATGGCCGCGGGACATAACCTGTTACACCCACCAATACCCATACCAAATCCCTACCCGGTCACCATTTTCCTTTCCTCTATTTTTATTATGAGATTCATGATAATAATAATCACCTGTTATGAGTAACGATGGGTTACCCATTGTCGGTGTAAGAAACGGCGGTCCTAGCACCAATGAGTAATGAGTGTTTGCACATCGGGGGTCTAGATGGTGTGCAAGAACATAGGCGATTTATACTGGTTCGGGCCGAGAAATGCCCTACGTCCAGTGAAAGAGGAGAGCTCTATATTATCTTACACCAAAGTGCTCGTAGTAGGGGTTACAAGCGAATGTGAGAGAGGGAGGGGCTCCCAAGTCTCAAGGTGTGAGTGGAGTACGTGTGGGTGACCCTACTGGAGCCCTTGCAAGGTCCAGGAGAGTCGTGCGCTCATGTATTGTCTTGTGCTTGTGTGTGGTTTCTTCTTTCTTTTTCACCCTTGTCCTAGAACGGTCCCTGCATGCTCCTTCTATAGCCTCAAGGAGGTGCAAGGTTACAAGATGTTGGTGCGTGGGAGATCCTTGCTGGACAAGCCGCCCCGGGGCCTCGAGGGGCCTTATCCGGCGGCGACGTGGTCTGCACTGTGGAGGCATGGCATCGGTACTTCTGGCACTGCTGCTACATGGCCAGGCATGCGTGCCACTGCTGAGGGAGTGGTTTCTGTCTTTCAGTATTGTAGTGATGTGCTCCGTCATACCTGGTCCTGTAGCCGGCGTGGCGTATTTGTCCTTGTAGTTTGACTTGGCGTAGAGGGCTGAGGCCTCAGGGGTGGGAAATGCGATGCGACCTCATCTTGATCGTGGGAATAGTGGTCTAGAGCAGTTGTTCCATACTATGTGCATGCACGAATCATGCATATAGTGCTGACATTTGTGGCATAGTGACCAGCAGCTCTTTCCTATGCTTATTGCAGTCGAGGGCGTGGTGATTTGACCCTGGTCATTCCTAGCCTGTTCGGTTGGGCAGACGCGAGAACATGGGTAACATCATGGGAGGTCTCGAGCGCACTAATAGGAGAGCGGTGTTAGAGGCCGGTCTCGGGCGAGTCGAAGATGGACAATGCCGCCTCTGGGGCTCATGCGAGGCAGTGATGTTGCTGGGGGTCGTCCTGTGTCCGAGACCCCAGGGCTGAGGCCTCGGGAGAGTCAGAGGTGTTCCAAGACCCCTCCGCGTGAGGCCTTGGATGAAGCAGAGATATGGGCTGGTTTGCTCACGCGGCTTGCTAGAGGCCCAGCAAGGGGAGATTTGGCCCATGGGTCTTCCTCTGTTGATTTTTCCCCTTAAATGGGAGGTCGGGTGCTTGATTCATGGTGGGCTTTTACCCTAATTTGGTACCCCTAATTGTGGTACCCAACAGTAGCCTCCGAGCCTATGGAGGAGTTGGTATACTCCTTCAGAGGCTGTACATTGGCTATGCTATTTGCCGGGGTTTGGCCCAGTTGTTGTTGAGGCCTTGGCTTGTTTTTTGGTTGCTTTTTTTTCCAAGGGGTGCACACGAGCGCACTTGCCGAGTGTGGCCCCTGAGCCTATGGAGGAGTAGGTATACTCCTTCAGAGGTTGTACGTTGGTCAGGAGTCGAGTTAGCTCGTGCTGAGTTTTGCGCCATCGGCTGGTGTTTAGGTGCCTTTTTTGGGGGGGGGGGGTGCGCGTGAGCACACTCGGCGGGTGTATCCCCTGAGGCCTTAGAAGGATAGAGTATGCTTCCAAGGTCTTGATTTGGAGTGGAGTGTGAATTTGAAATGTTTTTCATGGCGCAAGAGCAGCCCCCGAGCCTCTACACATGGTGAGAGGTCTGTCAAAGGCTTGTTCTAGGTTATCCGAGGGTCATTCAGTGGGCCTTAGAGCCGTTTGATGGGCTCTGAGGGCTCGGTGCCTCCCTCTGATGGGATCCCACTGGTTGACGCCTACGGGGGTCCCGAGTATGGCTTGGAATGCCCTGGAACTATTGGGCTTGGTCTTGGCCGTAGAAGGGCCCAGAGTGTACGGAATCGAAGGTGATTTCGATTTTCCGCTATTCTGGCATGGTGGGGCCAACCCTCGAGCCCTGCGACTTATGACAGTTCGAGGGGTCTCGAGGAGGTGATCCCCTTAGCCAACCCCCTGGTAGGGTTAGCTACTAGGTCCATTTGCCTCATTTGATGGCTTAGCCTGCTTCCGCTCTCGCGGCTTCTGTTTTTGGGTTCCTTGGTTTTGACCAGAGGTTGATGGACCAATCTGGGTATTACCAAATGGTTTTTCACATGGGTTGTAATCGAGTTCGGGGGAGGCCCCCTGGTTGAGACCCTATTCAGAGGATGCTTATCTCTTGTAAGGCCCATCGTCCTTTCAAGAATCCGTGGTTTTAGGAGTTAGATGGATGCATTACAGTGAGTAGGAGCGTCGAGATTTAATTGGGGGAAGTGGAGGGGGGTGGTTCCATTACTTGGTTTTTAGCAAAATGTGGGAACGTCGGCTCAAGCTCTGAGGTCACATTGATGATCCTAGGCGGCCGTGCAGTCGAATTGGCTGCTTGGAGCCTATTTATACCTGGCTTGGCGCTCGTTCCCCCACATCTATTGCCACCCTCCACTCTCCACCTTTATCTTCCACTCCCTCTTAGCATGATCCCACGATCTCAATGGCACGTGACAACTCGCCACAGCGTTCTGAGGAGGTGGACGGTCCTCCGGCGGCGCAGCGTCACCGAATGGATGACCGGGTGTTCATCGGGAGAGGCCGCCAGTTACGTATTGGCAACATCTCGATGTGGAGTATCTAGCCTCGCTTTGCCCTCCGTGGGGCCCTAGCTAGCCCATCGGCCCCGTGGGTGGACCAGGCGGAGGAGCGGGCGCTTGTTCGTGCGGTGGACGCGGACGTCGAAAGAAGGGCGAACGTTCTCCTTCATCAACTGGACGACGCTAATCGTCATGGTGTTGGTGGGTTTTTCTTCTTTTTTGTCTTCCCCCTTGTCCATCTACAGCCCGATGCTTCTTTCTAATCATGAGTGAAACTATGTGTGTGTCAGAGGTGACCGTGGAGCTAGAGGGCCTCTGTACCGCGGTGGATACCTTTCTGGACTACTTGGGAGTCACCCCGGGCAACAAGGAGAACTGGCTCTGGGCCGCACGCCATCGCATCACCGCCGCCATCGAGAGCGGCGTCCGCCACGGCACCGGGGTTTCCCTAGCAATGGCGGAGCTGGCGGTGGGAGGCGACCTCACTGAGGTCGACGAGTTTCCTGCGGAGGAGCCATTATGCCTCCATGAGGACCTGGTGGCGCGCTATGGCCCTACCAAGGAGGCAGTGGACGCCCTCGTCCCTGCCCAGCAAATCCTCACGGAGCTCCCCCGTGACACTGTCCCCTAGGAGTTTTTTCTTTTTTTTATTTTGTTGGATTATCGGTTGTCGACGCATGGCATCCTTTATCTGATCAACATGATGTAATAAATTAATCATAGTAGTCCTAAGCTCTTTTGCCATTCGTTTTGTGTGATTCATTTAGTTAGTAAGGAAGGCCACCGGAGCATCGCCGGTGGCATGCATGGCAGAGTCCCCTAGGGGGAGTACGTGCCCTGAGGCATAGTTAGGGTCTTAATGTTGACGCGACCCTTGCTGTTCCATGGTCTGAGGTGGGGTCTGTGATGCCCGAGGTCGGCGTGAGGATGGGATGTCTCTTGGTCGGACTTTTTTGCCCCTAGGGCACTCTCCGGGCTCTGGGTGATCTATCCCATTCTTTAGGTCTCAGCGGGCCTCGGTAGGCCGTGCATATGAAACTAGGCCTCTGAAAATCAAGCCTCGTGGGTATGATCCGGTCGGGGGACCCAATGCATTCCCCTCTCGCATCTTTTTCACAAAGGAGGGGTTGGACAGTGACATGTCATCCCCCTCGAATGGGGCCATTTTTCGTGGTGTCCGTTTGAGTTGCTAGTGGGTATTTCATTTCGAGTGAGGTCTCGGATCCTGTTTGCTGGGGATCCAACGTAGGTATCTAGTGACCGACCTCATACCCTCGATGACTGATTCAGGGTAACCAGGGTCATTCTGGTACAACCTCGGTGGCTCGTCACCTTTCTCCGGTGAAAAACCCTTAAATCAGTGTGCGTTGAGGCTCGAACATGGTTCGAGGAGTCCCGTATGGTGCTTCGAGGCACCTATGTGTTGGCCTCTATTGTGCCACTCCCCACATACCATCCCTTACTCTGTTGGGCCGGAGCGGCTGTCGAAACCCTCTCATGGGGCCAGCCTACGAACTCCGGGCCTGAGTTCGGACCGTGTGCAAATGGTGCGGCATGACACATGCAGAATGCATGTATGATGCATGCGCATGATGCATTTACACATGAAATTATAAGGAAGTTGCAAATAGAAAAAATTGGTTCACAGAGACTTTTAAGAGTGAATAAAAGTGGTATTAACGATAAAGATGATGGGGGGCAGGCTCGGCAAACCGAATGTTGTGTCGGGGCCTAATCATCCCTTTTATGGCCATGATAGCTTGTAGCCGTCGAAGCGATTGATAAAATCATCGTGGAGCGGCTCGTCATCGAGGAGGTAGTCACTGACATGTAAGAAGCGTTACATCCTCTGAAGTTCGATGAAGCCGGTACTGCCTTGTTAGTCATCGTCGGAGTCGGAGTTAGAGCTCGTCTCTATTGATGCTAGGGTGTTGGTGATGGCGTGTCCAAGCTGTTGTGGTAGATCCTCTAGTACTTCACCTGCTTTGGGGCTGAGATGGTGAATATTAGTTGATGGCCTGTGAACCTTTTTGTCATGGCAGGACTGGGCAGCTCGTGGTAGACCAGGCAGGCTGAATTTGTTAGGCCATGTGTTCTTTAGCTCATCAGAACGGTGTCGTAGGTTGACCATGGGCTTGGGGAAGTGGGCAGGCTTGTTGGTCGGTGGGACAAAGTTGAGGTCACCGCCTTCCTTGGTGATGATGAACTTGAGACTCCCGAACCAGATGTGGGAGCCCGGGGTGAGGCTGATGTTGCCCCTGGCCATCGAGGACGTGTTCGTTGGGTGGAGGTGAGATGTTGTAGCCATTCCGAATCCTACATACATGGTTAGTCGTGATGCGCAAATGCCCCCTACCTGGCGCACCAACTGTCGATGTAAGAAACGATGGTCCTAGCACCAACGAGTAATGAGTGTCTACGTGTCGGGGGTCCGATGGTGTGCAAGAAGAACACAGGCGATTTATACTGGTTCAGACCGAGAAATGCCCTATGTCTAGTGGGGGAGGAGAGTTCTGTATTATCTTGCACTGAAGTGCTTGTAGTGTGGGTTACAAGCGAATGTGAGAGAGGAAGGGGCTAACAAGTCTCAAGGTGTGAGTGGAGTGTGTGTGGGTGACCCTGCTGGAGCCCTTGCAAGGTCCAGGAGAGCCGTGCGCTCATGTATTGTCTTGTGCTTGTGTGGGGTTTCTTCTTTCTTTTTCACCCTTGTCCTAGAACGGTCCCTGCATGCCCCTTTTATAGCCTCAAGGAGGTGTAGGGTTACAAGATGTTGGTGCGTGGGAGATCCTTGCTAGAGAAGCCACCCCGGGGCCTCGGGGGGGCCTTATCTAGTGGCGACATGGTTTGCACTGTGGAGGCATGGCGTCGGTACTTCTGGCACTGCTGCAACATGGCCAGGTATGCGTGCCACTGCTGAGGGAGTGGTTTCTGTCTTTCGGTATTGTAGCGACGTGCTTCGTCATACCTGGTCCTATAGCCGGCGTGGCGTATTTATCCTTGTAGTTTGACTTGGCTAGAGGGCCGAGGCCTCGGGGGCAGGAAATGCGATGCGACCTCATCCTGATCATGGGAATAGTGGTCAAGAGCAGTTGTTTCGTACTCTGTGCACGCACGAATCATGCGTATAGTGCCAACATGGGTGGCATAGTGGTCAGCAGCTCTTTCCCATGCTTGTTGCAGTCAAGGGCGTGGTGATTTGAACCCGATCATTCCTAGCCTGTCCGGTTGGGCAGATGCGAGAACGTGGATGATGTCATGAGAGGTCTCGAGTGCACCAATGGGAGAGCGGCGTTAGAGGCCGGTCTCGGGCAAGTCAGAGATGGACAATGCCACCTCTAGGGCTCGGGCGAGGCGGTGATGTTGTCAGGGGTCATCCTATGTTCGAGACCCTAGGGCTAAGGCCTCAGGCGAGTCAGAGGTGTTCTGAGACCCCTCTGCGTGAGGCCTCGGATGAAGCGGGGATATGGGCTGGTTTGCTCACGCGGCTTGCTGGAGGCCCAGCAAGGGGAGATTTGGCCCATGGGTCTTCCTCTATTGATTTTTCCCTTAAATAGGAGGTCGGGTGCTTGATTCGTGGTGGACTTTTACCCTAATTTGGGTACCCCTAATTGTGGTACCCGACACCCACGCTACCGATAAACCTAAGCAAATCACTACTCGAACCTACACTAGTAGGACTTATAGGTTGATATATATATGCATGTGTGTATCATAAAATTCCTGCAACGTAAATGCACAACATACATATATAGATTGATTATCAAAAATACGGTGATGCACCGGGGCTTGCCTTGGGCAGGTGCAGGGTTAGCGGTGTCAGTCACGGGCAGCTCCTGAAACTCCTCTAGCATGAGGATCTCCTCCTCGTACTCTTCAATGATCTCCTCATACTTCTAATCATCGACGGTCACGAACTCCACCAGGTCGTTCTCTACATGCGTGTGATGATGCAACATTTAGCATTTAGGCAACAATAACTCTTAAAATGCAACACACATGCTACGCTACAAAGCTAGCTCTAATGACTAAGGTAACAAGCTATCTATCATCTACATCAAGCAAGATATCAAACTCATCTTACAAGTGCTTTATTTTACCAATCAATATTATGCTTTCATTTATATTCGTTTTAATGGCTATTTAGCTACCATATGAAATAGTCTAATCTAATGCTATGAAATTTGTAGTAAGCACATGATAACACCACAAAGCTATTGTGAGAATTTCATGATCAAAGCTACTACCAATTTGCCATAAAAATTCCTACAAATATTACCCTAGTAATAATAAGCATTTCCAATTGATTTAACATATCTTGGCATCATCACAGAAGCATATTAACTAACTATGCTAACGGATAGAGCATGAATTTAGGAACCTAACAAAATTGGTTTCACAATTTTTGGATACCTATGTGAATTGATATTAATTCACAAAGATCAGCTTAGAAAATAAAATATAAGGCTATTTCTAATTCCGTAAAAAAAAGATTCCACCCGCAGCCCACCATTGCGCGGCCTGCGCGGGCGTGGCCCGTAGCGAGGCGACCCACAACGGGGAGTCCCGCGCGTGTTGCACATTTAGCAGAAAGACCCCCGCACTGGCCACGAATAATCCTATTCCCACACTCAGCGCTTTTGTGCTAAGGCCCTCGTCAAAACCTATGTTCACATCGAGGAGGTCCCCGACGCCCTCCACGCTCACTAGCGCCGCACCAGTGGCACCAGCCGGCCACGCCGGCCACCTAGGGCTGCCAGCGACCCAGCTAGCGGGCCGACCTCCAACTATTGATCTAGCGCCTACACTAAACGGGGGTACAGGAGCAATGGACCTCTCGGAGGCGGTGGCCACGGCGAGCGGCGACTTGCGACGGTGGCGTGGCAGTTCCGGCCACCCTATACCACCACACAGCTATCTAGCTAGCGTGTGAGCAAGGTTGGCTTACCTTGACCTGACTGTAGCGCTAGTTGTAGTCAGAGGTGGCGTAGAAGGCTAGCCACGTGTGACCCATGAGGCATGGCAGCACGACCGCGTCTGCAACTCTGATGAGGCTGTAAGGTTACGGTTGAGGTACGCAGGGTGGCAAGGGAGTTGGGGTGAAACTAGTGGTGCAGCTGGTTAGGCTCTCGGTGGTCAGGTGGGGAGCTGTTCGCACTAATGATGGCCTTGGCCTTAACGGCGCAGTGGGGAGGAATGATCCAAATTGGGCTCGGTGGGGGCCAAGCTTGATGTGGGGTGGGGTTGGCCAACTGTCTGGCTCCACTGCGATGACATGGGTGTGGGGAATTGGGTGCTGGTGGTCCTTTGCTTTCGAAGTACAGGAGGCAGCCCCCATCGGCCATGGCAGATAGAGGAGTAGGGGGGAACTAAGTCCACGCTCGGGTCACCTCTGCTGGTGGCATGGGGTCAATGCGGTCAGGGCAGTGCGCTCGCTGGAGCCATGCCGAGACGTACGCGTGCAGGCGGTGAAGTCAGGTGGCGTGTGCGAGCAGAAGCTCATTGACCCAGGGTGGCAACCGCGTCACCGAGCATGACATGGAGGGGCAGCAGAGCAGCACTAACAGGCTCACACGCTAATGGCCAAGAGAAGTTAGCAGCAGCAGCACGGAGGAGCAGCGTCCATGGCGGTAGCGGCAGTAGGGCACCGTGGCCCACGGTTACCGGCCACAGGCGCTGCAGCTAGAGCTGCCAAGGCACAGCCGAGCCACGGCCAGGTCAGGACGGCCTCAGCCGGCCAACGCGCAGCAGTGCGCGTGCACGTGGTGCAGCGACATGGCCACACCGGGCATGACAATGCGGTGACCGCGCACGCACGGGGAAAACAACCGAGGATGTGCAGTGCATGGATTTTAAAGCTCTCACCGCAACCAAACCATTGCACCTAAACCTAACCTGACTTCACTATGGTCAATGTGGTATATGAGGCTACTAAACTGAGCCATAACACTACACCACTCATTAGCCCAATTTCACAAGATAATTTCCTAAACACGATAAGGCCAAGCAGCCAACAGGCTTGGAATCTTTCTAAGTTATTGAACTGAACCCCATGCCTAATTGCATATTTAGGCTAAAAGAACTATTAGCTAGCAAAATCATTTTGAACCGTGAGCATTTTGTTGTCATCTACAAAGTTCGTACACCAAACTTTATTAAGGTGTCATGTGTATGTTCTATAATGTTTTCGATCAATAAAAATTGGTTTTCGACCTTACTTGATGTAAAATGCAACATGGGACTCCTATTCATTTCAACATTTTAGAGATTTGTTTAAGTTACCAAACTTTATCTACACCATCGACCACATGCAACAACGCATAAACATGAAGCTTATGAATGGTTTAATGAGTTATTTTACGCAGTAACACCGAGGGTGTTACTGTCGCACCCAGCAACAGCAAGGATTTAGCTACAAACTAAATAGCTCTAAATATATAGGAAGTGGACACATATCACTAGCATATTATGATCAACAATAGATAAGCAATACAATCAATGATCATAATAGACTAGTTCTTTTCATAAAACATTTTGAAGCACTTTGAATTACACCTTTTGCAAACCTTTTTACTTATTCATACTAGTAGATCAATCAAAGGTGTGCTATGGTTCAAACCACGTTACAAGAATCAAGTATATTTAGCTCCTTACGCAAAGCACAAAATCTTGACTCATCGAGAGGCTTAGTGAAGATACCGGCTAGTTGCTTTTTGGTGCTCACATGGCGAATTTCGATATCTCCTTTGGTTTCGTGGTCTCTCAAGAAATGATGTTGGATATCTATGTGCTTAGTTCTTAGTGACTTACGAGATTGTTTACAAGCTTTATGACACTTTCATTGTCACACAATAATGGGGTTTTGGTGAAGCGACATCCGAAATCTTGAAGGATTTGCCTCATCCAAGTAGTCGAGCACAACATGCACCTGCTGCAACATACTCGGCCTTGGCGGTTGAGAGGGCTACACAATTTTACTTCTTAGAACTCCAAGACACTGCGGACCGTCCAAGGAATTAACATATCCCTGAAGTGCTTTTTTGATCTACTTTGGACCCAACGTAATCGGCATCTGAGTACCCAAGTAGATCGAACTTAGAGCCCTTAGGATACCACAAGTCAATGTTAGGAGTGGGTACTAAATATCTCAAGATTCTCTTAATGGCCACCAAGTGACACTCTTTTGGGTTAGATTGAAATCTAGCACACATGCACACACTAAGTATAATATCGGGCCTAGATGCGCACAAATAAAGTAGAGAGTCGATCATGGAGCGATATACCTTAGTATCCACAACTTTTCCTTCATCATTGAGATCAAGATGTCCATTGGTTGGCATGGGAGTTTTGATAGGCTTGGCATTCACCATGTCAAACTTCTTGAGCATATCATGGGTGTACTTCGTTTGGCAAATAAAAGTTTCATCCTTCACTTGCTTGATTTGGAATCCAAGGAAGAACTTCAATTCACCCATCATACACATCTCAATTCTCTTGGTCATGATCCTACTAAATTCCTCATAAAAAGTATGATTAGTACTACCAAATATTATATCATCGACATATATTTGGCACACAAATATATCTTTACCAACTTTGTGAATAAAAAGGGTAGGATCGGCCTTGCCTACTTTAAAGCCTTATTTAAGTAAGAATTCCTTAAGGCAATCATACCATGCTCTTGATGCTTTCTTAATCCCATAGGCCTTTTGGAGTTTATCGACAGAGTTAGGGAGCTTAGGATCTTTAAAGCCTAGTGGTTGCTCAACATAGACAAGTTTTTGAATGGGACCGTTGAGGAATGCACTCTTCACGTCCCTTTGATATAGCTTGAAGTTGTGATGAGCGGCATAGGCTAGAAGCATTTGAATTGCTTCAAGCCTTGCCACCGGTGCATATGTTTCTTCAAAGTCCAAGCCCTCTACTTGAGTGAAACCTTGAGCCACCAACCTTGCCTTGTTCCTTGTCATCACGCCATTCTCATCTTGCTTGTTGCGGAAGACCCACTTGGTGCTAATCATGTTTGTCTTGGGTCTTTCCACCAATGTCTAAACATGATTTCTTTTAAAGTTGTTTAGCTCTTCTTGCATAGCCATCACCCAATCTTCATCTTCAAGTGCCTTTTCTACCTTGAGAGGCTCCAAAGAGGAAACAAATGAGTAATATTGATAAAAGTTTACTAAATGTGAACGAGTCAATACCCCTTTCGAAGACTCCTAAGAATGTTGTCAACATGATGATCCCGTTGTATATTTTATCTTAGTCTTGGTGATCAATGGCCTCTTGTTCATCTTATAGATCCTCATCTTCTTCCTGCTAGAAAATTGGTTGTAGGTTTTGTCCACAGACTGGAGTCAAATTAGCTGCTGTTGATTGGGTAGGTGTGGCATTGCCGGTCTAAGGTGCGGCACTACCACATTTAGGGGTTACAGCAGGGGTCTGCTACTGTTCAACATCAGGTACGTCAGTGAAAATTGGTGCAACAGCAACTTGAGGAACCTCCACTTCAATAGCATCATCTTCTTATGGTCTAATATCACCAATAACTAATTGCTTGATTGCTTCACATGGTGGGTCCTCCTTTCTTACAACGCTTGAATCAACTTACTCTACTTGAGAGCCATTAGATTCATCAAATGTCACATCTACCGCAATTTTAACTCGCCTAGAGGTTTTGTTGAAAACACGGTAGGCATGCTCATTTGATCCATAACCAAGAAAGCCTTCATCAACTTTAGGTGCAAACTTAGAGGTTTTGGGTTTCTTGTTAAGTATAAAATACTTGCACCCAAACACTCTAAAGTAAGACACCTTTGGTTTGTTACCAGTTAGAAGCTCATATGAAGTTTTCTTCAATTTCTTATGTAGGTAGAGACGGTTGATGGCATGGCAAGCGGTGTTGACGACATCACACCAAAAGAGGTCCGACGTCTTGTACTCATCTAGCATTGTCCTTGCCATGTTAATGAGTGTACGATTGTCCTCTCTACTATACCATTTTGTTGAGGGGTATATGAAGTTAAAAACTCATGCTTGATGCCCTCTTCATCAAGAAACTCCTCAATAAGAATATTCTTGAATTCGGTCCCGTTGTCGCTTCTTACTTTTCTGATTGGAAGACCGAACTCCTTTTGTGTCCTTCTAACAAGTATCTTCACTTTCTCTTGAACTTGACACTTGTCATACGAAAAGAATACCCAAGTGAAATAGGAATAATCATCAACAATAACAAGACTATATTTGTTACCCTCGATGCTTAGGTAGGCAACCAGTCCAAAGAGATCCATGTGAATTAGCTCCAATGGTTGCTTGGTGGTCATGATGCTCTTTGATGGGTGAGGTACGCCTACTTGCTTTCTAGTTTAACAAGCGCTACAAATCCTATCTTTTTCAAAGTGAACATTTGTTAGTCCAGGGATGTGTTCATCTTTTAGAAGTTTGGCCAAGTTTCTCATCCCAACATGGGCTAGTCGGCGATGCCAAAACCAACCCATGCTAGATTTTGCCACTAAACAAGTCTCAAGTTTAGCTTTACTTTTGTTGAAATTAACAAGGTAAAGCTTATTCTTTAATCGACCCGTAAAGACAATAGAGGAATCCTCTCTTCTAAAGACTTTCACACCCTTATTCGTAAAGAGACAATTGTAGCCCATCTCATAGAATTGAGAAATAGACAATAAATTGTAACTCAACGAATCAACATGTAAAACATTTGTAATTGAATGCTCAAGGGTTATAACAACTTTACCAAGACCAATCACATCCCCCTTTGAATTGTCTCCAAAGACAATATTTTCATTTGAGTGAGTCATCGGGGAATATGATCAGAACATACTCCTTTCTCTGGTCATATGATTTGTACATCCACTATCAAGCACCCAGCTTGATCCACCGAAAGAGTATGTCTGCAAAACAAGTTTAGTTCCTTGATTTAGGTCCTCAACTAGACTTGGGGCCTTGCATGTTAGTCACAAGAATCTTAGGAACCCAAATGGATGTGTTCCTATAAACATTAGTTTTCTTGCCAACATATTTGGTAACTACTTTTTCACTATTGTTGTTCTTCAACACAAAGCATGATGTCAAGCTTTGTCGAGGTGCATGGGCCTTCGGTTGATATGCATACTTGTTCATAGTGCCCCACATTGATTCCTTTGACTTCTGTAAAACTTGCTTCTACTGAGACACCTTCTTCATGGGCTTAGTCTGATCAGGAGCAAAATGGGTAGCCTTCCCATTTTTGCGAGGCGTGGCACTACTACCCTTCTCCGTGGCACTACTGCTCTGGGCTGCTGCATTACCACAGGTTGTGCAGGTTGATCTATACCGATTCTATCTTTCCTTTGAAACTGTACACACTCATAGCCATTCACTGTCTTTCTTCCATTTGTCTTGGCTCCTCTTGTGTGGCCTAGCCCATGCTTGATTGAGGGATGCCTTCCTTTCTTGTATTATGGCCTTTTTGGTTCGTCCTTCTTCTTATCATTAATTTGGGCCTTGCCATCCATGTACCCTTTTCCAATAATCTCATTAATCCTAGCAATCTCCTTTCTCATAGCCTCCATATTTTCAAGGTCAGTGGAATAGGCATTTAAATTTTATAACATTTTCCACAACCTTGACTAGTGGAGGCAGTAGAGGTTTCCTCTGCCTTAGAGGGATGTGAGTTGCTATCCCAAAGAATGCCATATGCAGCTCAAGTTCTTTGTGCTTTTCATCTAAGTCATGATACTTTTTCTTGAGAGCATTATGTGCTTTCTTTGTGATAGCATGGTCCTCTTGCTCTTTGGCCAGAGCCTTACGCAAGGATTCCACCTCACTTCTCTCTAATGCAAGAGCTTCCTTGCTAGTAATGTAGAGATCCTCTTGTTTGATAAGAGTTTTCTCTCTAGATTCTAGCTCGGCTTGGACACTCTCTAAATCCTCCTTTAGCTTTCTGATGAATAATTTGGTCTTTCCATCCAAATTTTTAGTTATGTAGATAATTTCTTCACTAGATCCATCATCACTAGAGCTATCACTAATATCACTACTAGAGATATCACTAGGAGGTGGAGAAGATTTGGATTTTAATTTTACCTTCTCACCCTTTGCCATAAGACAAATGTGAGGGGAGCAGTAGTCATCATCGGACATGTTGTTAAAGAGCTTTGATGTAGAGGATGGCTTGTGGATAGCTACGGTTGCAACCTTCTCATCCTCTTCACTTGTGCTATCTCTAGTTGAGTCCCATTCATGCCCAATGTGAGCCTCCCCCATGTGCTTCTTGCTCTTTCTATGGCCATCCTTGTCTTCTTTCTTGTTCTTCTTATACTTGTTATCTTTGATCTCATATGGACACTTGGCAATGAAATGTTTGGTGCTACCATAATTATAGCATGTCCTCTTCTTCTTGTTTGGAAACTTTCTCTTCACTACCTCGTAGCCTTGCCTTTTTAGTTCCTTTTGAAATCTCTTCATAAAAAGAGCAACATCATCAACCTTTGCATATTGTTCATCATCATTTTCATCTTCACTTGAGGATGATGTAGTCTCAACTTGCTCTTGGACTTGTTTGGTTGCTTTTGGCTTGCTTGTTGAAGCTTGCTTATTGATCTTGGACTTGCTAGTAGAGCCTTGCTTGATTGATTTGTTAGCCTTGAGAGCTACATCCTTGATCTTCATGCCATCTAGCTTTGCTTGTAACTCACCAAGCTTCTTTCTCTCATTTACTTCTTCTCTTTGCATGTCAAAGATCAAGATCCTCCCAAGTACATCATTTGGTGTGAAGTACTCAAACTTTTTTCTTGTCTCTAACTAGAGTTACCACGGTCTCATTTCTAGGTGAATAAGCTTCCAACATAATCTTGACTATCTTGTGATCATCTAGCTCATCACCACCATAGCCTATAATCTTGCCGACAATCACCATCAATCGATCAAATATCTCTTGCGGCCCTTCTCTATCCAAAATCACTAACCGATTGAGCTTGGCCATCAACAACTCTATTCTTGCCTTTCTCACTTTGTCAACTCCTTCATGTGCAAGGTGCAAAGTGTCCCATATTTGCTTGGTAACATCAACACCCATCACTCTATTGTACTCATCACCATCCAAAGCACTAAGCAACACACTTGTGGCTTGACCATTGAGATGAATAATTTGCATTTCGGTTGGAGTTGGATTCTTGGGATCAACTGGTGGCTCAAATCCATTGCAAATGACCTCCCAAATGCTAAGATGAAGACCTATGAGATAGGCTCTCATCAAGTGCTTCCACTTAGCAAAGTTGGTTCCATCAAAATGAGGCAACTTGCCCGTGGGCACATTAATGAAAGACCTCCAATCATGGTTAGTCAAAGACATAGAAGAATAGTTAAAGGATATGGAGGCATATTTGTTATTGGTGTTGACTTTGCCCTTTCCTTTCTTCTCCTTCTTGCCTCCCTTGGCCTGTAGGACTCATCATCATCCCCTTCTTCGAAACTACTTGATATCTCATTTGATGATGTGTTGATTGCCTTAGCTTCTTCTTCTTCCTTCTTCTTCCTAGCTTCTCTTCTTTTCTTTCTTGCTTCTCTCTTGAGCTTTCTTTCTTCTTTTCTTTGCTTCTTATCTTCAAGCCTTTGCCGCTCCTTCTTCTTCTTTTCTCTTGCTTCTCTTTTTGCTTTTATTGCTTCCTTTATTTTCTTTCTTTCTTGAAAGTGCATCTAGCCCTTTGGTGGGTTTTGGTGAATTGAATGACAACATAATTAAAAGTCTAACAAGCTTGCTAAGTGTAGCTCCCAGGTGCCTTTTGTAAAGGCCCAACTAGGTCGAGACCCCACACAGCAAAGGGCCATGTAATGGGAATTGTCTGGATAGCTTGTGCCGGGAGATGCGTTTGTCGCGCGTAGAATTGGCACCCCTCACAAGATCGTACGACCTCCATGGCATCGACCACCACCATTGGCTAGTAGAAGACTTGCCTAAAGGCATTCCTGACCAGTGTTCATGGTGCTGCGTGGTGGCCGCAAGCACCCGAGTGGATTTCCCAAAGCAGTTGCCTCCCCTCCTGGGTAGGAATGCAACGCTGCAGGATTCTCGAGGCGCTGCGTTTGTATAGTTTCCTATCTAGCAGTACGAATGAGTTAGCCCATCGTGCGAGCCACCATGCCTGCGTCTGATCTGAGGGAAGAACCCCCTAGACAAGACGTTCAAGGTATGGGATTCGCTAGTCTGGTTTGTCATCGTGGTCGAGTCGTTCTACGTCCATGACCTCAGGTTCGGGGGTTGAGGGGGGATCGGTTCCTTTGGGAGGATCTGACCCCAGCGTAGGCTCGGGTGGTCGGTCGCCCTCTTATTCTAGCTTCCCATAGTCAATGGAGGGCTTGTGGAGGTCGCTGGTGAAGACATCCAGGGGAACCACAATTCATCCTGCCGTGATCTTTGCTAGCTCGTTCGCGGCCTCGTTGTATTTGCGCATGACGTGATTGAGCTCAAGGCCATCAAACTTGTCCTCTAGACGCCGCACTGTCTTGCAGTTGGCTTCCATCTTGGGGTCATGGTAGCTCAACTACATCACTTGATCGACGATGAGCTGCGAGTCCCCTCAGACGTCGAGGCACCGGATCCCTAGCTCGGTGGCGATGTGGAGGCTGTTGACTAGGGCTTCGTATTCTACTATATTGTTAGAGGCCACAAAGTGGAGCCAAATTACGTAATGCATGCGAACCCCAAGGGGGAGATAAAAACGAGACTAGCGCCAGCGCCAGTCTTCATCAGGGACCCGTCGAAGTACATCATCCAACATTTGGCCTAGACCTGGGTTGATGGTAGTTGGGATCCAGTCCACTCGACCAGGAAGTCAGCGAGGATCTATGACTTGATTGCTTTTCGAGGCATATAGGTGGACCTTCGCCCATGAGCTTCATGGCCCACTTGGCGATCCTACCTGTTGCTTCTTAGTTCTGGACCACCTCCCCTAGGGGGAAGGATGTGACCACATTCAAAGTAGTGTCATAGCTTTCGCCGAGCCAAGACCACGGTGTAGAGTAGTTTCTAGATTTGTGGATACCGTATCTTGGTTTTGGACAAAACCTCACTGATGAAATAGACTGGTCATTGGACCGAGAGTGCTTGCTCCTCCTCTTGTCGCTCAACGACGGTGGCCGCGCTAACCACCTGGTTGGTTGCCACGACGTATAGCAAGAGGGGTTCTTTTTTTGAGGGGGCACAAGAATGGGAGCTTTGGAAAGCAACGCTTTGAGCTTGTCGAGGGCCTCTTGGGCCTCAGGTGTCCAAGAGAAGTGTTCAGTTTTCTTAAGGAGGCAGTACAGGGGCAGACCCTTTTCGTCGAGACATGAAATGAAGTGGCTGAGGGATGCTAGGCACCCCATGAGCCTCTGTACCCCCTTCAGGTTTCGAATCGATGCCATATTAGTGATGGCTGAAATTTTTTCTAGGTTGGCTTCGATGCCATGCTCAGCGATAATGAACCCTAGCAGCATGCCCCGAGGTACACCGAAGACGCACTTCTTGGGGTTTAGCTTGATATTTTCCTTCTTGAGGCAATGTAATGCTGCATCCAGGTCGGCGACGAGGTCGTTGGCCATTCTAGTCTTGACAACAATATCATCTATGTATGCCTCAATGGTTCACCCGATAAGGTCCCCAAAAACTCTGAGCATGCATCGCTGATATATGGCTCCCGTATTTTTAAGGCCAAACGACATGGTTACATAGCAATACGTGCCAAATAGAGTGATGAAAGAAGTCACGAGATGGTCAGACTCTTTCATCTTTATTTGGTGGTAGCCGGAATAAGCATCAAGGAAGGATAATAGCTCACACCCCACAGTGGAATCTACTATTTGATCGATACAAAGCAACGGGAAAGGGTGCTTTGGACATGCTTTATTTAAACCGGTATAATATACACACATTCTCCACTTCCCATTTTTCATCTTAACTAACACGGGATTGGCTAACCACTCTGGATGGAATACTTCCTTGATGAACCTGGCCACTAAAAGTCTATGTACCTCCTCCCTAATGGCTTGGCGTTTCTCCTCATCGAATCAGCACAGCCGCTGCTTCACCGGTTTAGAGCCGGCTCAGATGTCCAAGAGTGCTCGACAACCTCCCTCAGAATGCCCGGCATGTCCGAGGGACTCCACGTGAACATGTCAGCATTGGCGCGGAGGAAGTCAATGAGCACTATTTCCTATTTGGGGTCGAGCGCAGCGCTGACCTTGAGTGCCTTGCCATCAGGGTCGTTGGGGCTAAGCGGGACAAGCTTAACTTCTTCTGCCAGCTCAAAACTGTCGGTGTGGCGCTTGGTGTGGCAGAATCGCCTAATCTAATGCCCTCCCAAGAGTACTCATCTTCCATTAGACCCGAAGTACCCAAGGGAGAACACTAAACTAAGTGATTCTGTCGAGCACACCGCAAGGGAGAACTCGAAGATCCACATTTTTACATCAGGATCACAAATGAGAGAGTAAAGCTTACAACATCCTTACCATTTCTTACATCACTTTAGTACAATATCAGAGTAATTTGTTATTTGATTAGAACAGCGGAATATAAAATGTTATCAGAGTTCAGCGAGAATGAAACCATTTAATGCAAATTTAAACATTAACATGATGAACAATTATAAGCATGAAATTATAACAAGTTGTCAGTACTTTCTTTGTAATGCTTTTGGTGAGAGTTCAAATAAATAAACTCTACTCCGCATCGTAAAGGAAATCCTCACTGAGCCCACTAGGAGGTTTCCACACACAAGTGTCAGCTTATCAGCACCTGTCACCTGCAATAGGGTAGATCAAACCCTGAGTACTCAATTGTACTCCGCAGGACTTACCCGTCAGGAGGAAAGAAAAGACTTCAAGGATTATGTAAGGCTTTTTGGCTTGTGGGTTTCTTGTTTGTGAGAAGCAGCACTAAAAGTGTGTTCTTAATTTCTTACTTTTAATAGCCGTATTTTATTTCTTATCCAACCTTCTATGTAAGCACCTAGGCTATAATCAAGCAAAGGTTGAGCAATCAAAACCATTTTTCCATCCTTCATCTTTCAATTCTTACTACGGTGCCAGAGTGCAGTCAAGCCATACCGTCACGCAGAAACGGCGATTCGTGAATCAATGTGCCTAGCTGGGTGTCCCGAAAACACACGCCTCACTTGCACCCCAAGCACAAGTAAGACCAACTCATTCCACTCCTGTCAAGGGGTCCAGGTCCTCGTCCAAACTGGGACTCCACGCCCCCAACACTGCAGGCCCGGCCTCATTGTGGTGCTTAGAACTTCACCTAAAACCCACCCCTAACAGTCGGTCCGGAAAGAGCCAGAACCCATGACAAGAGAGCAACAGGTCTTCCCGCTCCCATAAGCAAGCATATGCTCGGGACAATATATCTATGACTTGACCGGGGATCTAGTGCAACGAACGGTCCTTAATCGACACAGGCGGGACAAATGCAACCTGAGCCTCGCTCAGCTACCAACTAGGTCCAAATCCAATCCAAGAACAGTCCTGCCCGGTCTCCAAATTTTATCCAGATGTATTTACATTCCATGTGAGAGTAACATGATAGTAGTAATAATAATATATTTCCTATCTCTCATGAGTGACAGACAATCACTCGACTTCTACCAGAATCCTATAGCATAGCACACTACATGATCCTATCATACTAGTAAGACTTATAGGATATGGTATATGCAAGTGGGTTTCATTCAACTCCTTTAAACTTAATGCACAAGCATAATTTAAAGTGCAGAATAATAGGGATTATCCACTGGGGCTTGCCTGGGTAGAATTTAACCAAGTTAGCATTTCATCAAGGCGGCATGATCCTCCGGACACCATCCTTTCGGCTACTCCAGATGACTTCTCGATCCATCATCGTTCCTATTATGATATGCGCGAGTGCAATCATAGAGACATAAATAATCAATAGAACTTGCAACACTTAAAATACGATCGTGCTCTCAAGCTAACAAGCTAACTCTAATGGCTAACGCACTAGCCTGGTATCCCCGTCGACGAGTATAGCATCATTTCCTAACACGTGTTTTAGTTACTCGGACCCAATACATTGCTTTATCCATTTTATCGAGTCAATAGATATCTAAACTAGGGCTCATTAGCTACCTTAGCAAACTAATTATTTTGGAGCTATAAAAATTACAGAGAGCAGATAATGATATTAGGAGTTTACTGTAATATTTTTAGAGTCAACACTTTTACCATTTTCTTACAAAAATTCTCACAAGTTTATCCTTAGCAATATTAAACATTTTAGAATAACTAGCGAACCCCTAAAAATATTATACAACTATGCGGATAAAAGCATACTAGCAGTTAGATCTTGATTTTAGGAAGCTAACAAAATTAGTTTCACAATTTTTGAACTTCTACACTATTTTATATTAATCTTACAAGTTTACTTCAGAAACTAATTAGAAAAAACTTAAGAACGAAAAGGCCAGCGACCACCAACGGCCCAGTGACACCCCGTGGCCCGTGCGAGAGCGCAAGGCGCAGCGGCCCGGCTACGGCCTTCGCCCAGGCGAGTCAGCCCGGCAACAACCGTGGCCCACATGGCACAACCGCGCTAGCAGGTCAGCCCAACTGGGCCCGATCCGGACGACTACGCACTCTTGCAGAAAAGACCCCCGGTTTCATCTAAATCGACTCGTAGTCCACAAACTACTATTCCTATGAGTCTAACGTTCCGCAGCTTGACCCAAAACAAATCTCCATTTACATTTCTTACCCCCCCCTCTTCTTCTCTGCTCGCCGAGGCAGAGCGGAGGCGAACAAGGCGAAGCTGATTCAGCCAGCCGGAAGTGGAGCGAGTGGCGAGAAGGTGGCGCTGGTGAGCCGAGGGGCTGGGCCGCACCCGAGGGGGCACTCAGACCCACCGGAGATGACCCACAGCGGTCTGGCCACACGTGACCACAGCAGGGGAGGCGGCGCGCCGACCGACTCGGCTGGAGATGAACATGGTAGCGGCGAGTGGCCGGCTGACGAGCTACAAAGGACCACCGCAGACCAAGGGATGGCCACAACGTGGCCGAAGACGACTAGCTGCAACCTGGCCGCGCAAGCCGTGGCGGCGGCTCGCCGATTCCGGTGGCCCAGGCGGTGGTGGGCCTCCACGCGTGGGTGCGTGGCGCGCCCAAGGTGACCTCGCGGGAAGGGGGTCAGTGCAGAGCCACACGACCAGTGCGGCAGCGACAACGAGGGGCGCCGGTCGCGGGTGGGATGCAGCGTGGTCGCGGTCATAAGCGCAGAGCTCGGTTCAGTCATGGACGCGGCTATGCGAGGTAGGGAGCAGGGAGAGAGGGTGAGCTCAAGCTAGAGCACCTCAAGATAAGGACGGAGCAAGGGAGCAGCGTGGCAAGAATGCAGCAGACAATGCACACGGAGCGGCAGAGAGGTAGCGCAGCGAGGACGGCGACGTAGGGAGAAGTCAAGGTCTATACTTCGACAGCGGCTCGATCACATTGCAATGAAGGCACACTGGGCAGTGGGAGACAACAGCACATGCCACAATGACTTGACGCAAAGCAACTGGGCCAAGCCTGGCTCGGCATGCACGTTGGGCGGTGGCCGGGCAGTCACACAATCAAGCGGCAGCAGAAAGCGACATCGAGCATGGTGTGTGTAACACCCTAGGTGTTTGCCTTGCATTTGTGCATCCATATGAGCATGACATGAGCATGTGCACCATCATTTCATGTGCATTATCATTGAAACATAACACTGAAACATTTGCAACATTCATGTGGAGTGTATGTACTATGTGTATTCTTGCTTGCAGTAATAGCTCATGTATGCCTTAGACTTGTATTATTATGATGTGTGACACAACATCTTGAAACATGATCATGCAACACATGCAACATGTGTTTTTCATATCTTGAAACATGTCAATATTGTTAGTGTAACATGACAAGCTTAAGTCTTGTAACAAGGTCATGAAACATGTGAAACAAGGTTTTGAAACAATTGCAACATTTGTGGTTTTCTATGTGTTTCCTTTATGGGTTGCTAGGGATTTTGTGTAGATGACACTTGTGATGATCTAACATGATCTCTAGTAGCTTAACTATGCTTAGGACACCTAATGGAGCACTATTCATGTTGACCGAAATGACTAATTTGCCCTCTAGGGGAGGTTTGACCTTGAGGTGACCTCTAGAGTGCCCTGGTTTGACTGATTAAGAAGTCTAACCTAGAGACCTTGCATGGATATGCACCCTTTACCAAAGTTGTAGCCAATTTATCCAGGAACAAAAGTCTCAATATGACCATCTCATGAAAATGGCTAGAACCTGCTCAAATAGGGCCCACAAGTCATGAATCCATGCTGTTTCAACACTTGAAATTTTTCTAAGTCCTTGACTGACTTACAGTTTCACTGAACCTTACTTTGGAGTCCTATATCTCTCTGATCGTGCCGATCTAGCTCGAGCCCCAATTGACAAAGTTGAAGATCTCGTGTATCTCTACAACTTTGTAAACTAGGGCATGACCTAACTCGAGCTGGTTTAGGAGTTAAACCTTGACCAAAATCGGTTGTCAGTCATCACTGGACAACACAGTTTCATGTGACCTACTTTGGAGAGCTGTAACTCCCAAATTAAGCCAAACTAGTCCAAGATCCTATTGACAATAGTGTAGTACACCTGTACCTCTACCATTTTGTTGTTGGTGCTTGTCACTAAATCTGGCTGGATTAGGTGCTAGAGGGTCATGTTTGAGGCAATTTTAGTCGGTTTTTCGTCTGAATGGAGATGGAGGGGAAGGTGCAGTGGCCGACCGGGCTCAGGCCTTGCTTGCCACTTGGCAAGCCGTATGTCGGCGCGTGTCCACCGACCGGGCCACGGTGTTCTACATGGTCGCCATGGTGCCCTAGAAGTGTTCCCTCTCGCCCGCACTCGCTCCATTCCTCCCCTGCCTCACCTTTCTTCTTCCTCCGCGCAGGCGGAATGCCATCGCTACTGCGCTGACCATAGCTTCTCCTTTCGGCCACCATTTTCTGATCAAGCTTGACCAATCGTTTCGCCTTGGGTTGCTCTAGCCCGTGCTCTAACTCGCTAGCCTAGCCGAGCCATAGGTAGGTGGCAAAAACTCTCTTTTGTCACGGTCGCCGCGCTCATAGCGCCGCCGTGCCTCAACCTCATCGTGGTCAGAGCAATGCCGAGCTCCGCCACATGCGCTCCTACTCGTTCGCGCTTGCTTGTGGGTTGTAGAAGCTGTAGCGCTTGTTGGTTTAGATGCTACCGCGTCGGGTCCATGGGGACAAGCAGCCGCACTGGGCGCGTTCGCCATGGCCGCTGCCACACCGAGCTTCGATTCTTCATGCTTGCTTATCCGTCGGTTGAATTGGTTGGTGTTCCGTGATGAATAGGAGTAGAGCTAGTTGTGGGAGAGATGTTACCGATGAATTTGGCTCGGTTAGCGAGCAACGCTGCCACTCCGGCGAGCTTCTGTGGTCAACGCGAGAGCACCGCTTGTAGCCATGATGTTATGGTTGATTTCATACCGCGCTAGTGGGTTCATTAGCTTCGCCATGTCGCCAGAAGCCCGTAGCTTTGCTTGCCTTGCCTTGCGATGGCCGTTTGCGCTGCCGTCGACGAGCACCGCCCGCCGCCATCCACCCTCATCGGCGTCGTGCATGGCTCGGTGTGGTAGAGATAGGGGAAATGGGTTGCTTAGATGTGGGTCAAGGTGGGGAACGCAACCATGCCATCGGATTCGCTGGAGGGGTCACCGGCGGCGAGGAAACGCCGGCCGGAGCCTCCCCCTGCCTTTGTCTCTATGACCGTAGGGCCCCACCTGTCAGCGTCGCCCTCTTCTCCCTCTCTTTGATTCAGTTTGCTGGGCCGCTATGGGCCTTTTAGCCGGGCCAGATCCGGCGCTGGGCAGAGGCCCAGTAGCCCAGTTAGGTTTAGGAAATTGTTTTGTTTTTATTTATTTCACAGAATTGATGCTAGATTCAAAAATTCATATCTCTTGATTGGTAGCTCCAAATAATATGGTTCAAGTTGTGTTGTGCCGTATATGAGGTCTAGTTTATTTAGAAAATATAATTTGGGGTATGCTGGTTAATAATTTCTGAGGTTTGTAATTAATCTTGTGATACACTTTATTTAAACATGTGTTTTAGTAATTTTTTATCTCTCTGTGTATTAATTTAATTGTCAGGAAATTTTGTGAGATGTTGGTCATGGTATAATGATGCTCTAGTTAAATTTTTAGCCTTGTTGGAGGTCATTTGCTCCAATTATGAAATTCCTTTGTTATAGGTTTTATTAGCACTTATCTTTTTGTTATTTTGATATCTCCTAATCTACTTGTCAAATTGAGGTGAAATTTTTATGGTAGCCTCTTGTTAGCATGTTTTTGCCTCTGTAAATTTATTAGAATTTTCTAGTTACATTTGATATGTGATGCCATTTATACTCATGCACTCTAAATAAATAGAAAAGGGTGATTAGATAAATGTTTATGCTAGTGCCATGACTTGTTTTGGTGTTACTTAAACATGATCTAACTGTTAGTGAAGTTGGATAAGTCATTTGTGATGTTCTCAACATCACTTAATATTTAATTGTACTAATCTACCTTTTCTGTATAGATTTGGTGGTTAAGCAAATTAGGCTTTGTTAATGATGTTTTCATGGTTGGTGATCTATAGAAAAGTTGTTGAGAACTTCATGAACTAGTTGCTGGTAAATTTTGGTAGCATTTGGACTTATAATTTAGAAATGGCAACCGTTCCAAGCTGGGTTCAGTTTTGGAAGTGCTCTCTGTCTTTTAGAATGGATTCTGTACATGTGCTATTTTGACCTGGTAAATGATGAAATCATGCTTAGATGTTTATAAATCAAATATAGACAATTTCATAAGATTTCTAGAATATCCTCTTGCAAGTCATTTGGATTGGTAGAACTCCAGTTGTGAGTTTTCTTAGCTACTGTTGATAATATGTTGTAAATACTAAATTTATGAAATCTTGTTATGTACGTGTTTAGTCTTAACCTTGTGGCACTTAGTGGTTTCTTAGAGATGTTCAAACATGTTAATACCAGAGAGAAAATTTGCACCTAAGCTTGAAGTGATTTGAATAGAGCATCACATAACTTGGTTTTGTGCTTACGATGTTGCTATGTCATTACATCCATCTTCACATCATTCATGCATGTTCATAAATCATCATGTCATCCTTGGTGCATACATGAAAATTCATTGGGTGCATATACATGCAATAGGTGTGCTGAGAATCGTGTCTCGAGCGAAGTCCCGCTGAGCGTGGAACCCGAAGTTGAAGTTCATTCAGGAGCCGGAGGTCCAGTCCGACGAAGCCGGAAAAGATGTGGGAACCGTTCTTGAAGCCGACCTTTGATCTACTTTCGGTTAAGGCAAGCCTCGGAACATTATAAGCCTCCTACTTTCAAAGCAATTATCTATATATACATGTTATATGTATTGTTGCATTATGTGATAGGAGTTGGTTGGAAACCCTTGCTGCATTGATAACACTCCTTGTCCAGCAATTCAAACCTTGAATCCTATGTAGACAGGATCGTATATATGCTTAGCCCTACTAAATTAGACTGGTAGAAGTCGGGTGATTTCCTGTCACCTGCGAGATATAGGGCTTTGTCAGGTCACGGTTGGCTATATTTGCTATCGTGGAAATGAACCATGTGTTAATGAAATGAGACCGGGCGGGATGACGATAGTGAAGCAGCAAGGCATGGAGGTCTTGGGTGTGGATCTATCCCCGTCTGTGTCGATTAAGGACCGAGACCTAGAGCCTTCTATGTCATTTTGAATGCATGTCTGACATTTAGTTGGCCGGCCTGAGGTTGCCGACCACGAAGCCTAGTAGCTCAACTCAGGTTGCGAAGTCAAAAAGTGAAAGTCGCCTCGGAAGGGAGCCAGAGGGTCTAAGGGCAGGTGAGTTAAAAGTCCTGAGCATCCTGGCCACTGGTATCCCCGAGAACGCGGCGCTGTTCGGGCCCACCCTGAGTTGTACCAAAGGTTATCTACAGCTGCCTTTAGCGGGGTTTGCCGGGTGAGTGTCAGGAATACCCCCTCAGCTGAGTTGGAATCGATTCGAGTCGCCGTCTCTCCCGGATAGTGAGAAACTTGACTGGTTATCTCCAGCGTAGATACACTAATTATAATGATGGTTCAGAATTGATGATAATAATGATGATAGCCTTATTATACCTGCTATGGTTAATATTATTTGATCCTAATAAAGTGAGTGCTTTAATACAGGTGCTAATCTAGTTATTAGGTTAATGATGATCAACTTGATACTTAAGCATATATTGGTTACTTATTTGTAATAAGCTTTTCTGCAATTGAGTCAAGCTAGCCCACTTTATAAAGACTTGCATACTCCTTGGTGTCACCTTTGTTTCTGGTTTTTGTCAGGTAAGTCTAGTTGAGTACCTTCTCGTACTCAGGGTTTATTCCCACCTGTTGCAGGTAGCAGATTCGTACTTGTTGCTACAAGTATTGTCGTCGCCTTGTGGGCATGAAGACTAGACCATATGGGCGTGGTCTTTGTAGTATCTCTTCTGGTATGCTTTTGCAGGATGTGACTATGTACTGGCAGTATTTGACTTCAAATGGATTATAGGGATTGCTTTTAGGGATTGCTTTTCAAATCACACCATTACAACTACTAATTCGATTACTCCTATTAGGACCCCATTAACATGTTCTTACATACCATGAATTATCTTACCATATTTATTCCATTTTTTAACTATAGAGGTGAGCCACATGAGATTCGGTATCATTTCATGCGTGCTTATAATTTTTAAAACCCGAGAACTTATTTTGTTAATTTCTTTTGGGCCCTAACCAAGACGCTAAGCGAGCTCGTAACACCAGGGTGTTACACTTGGGGTCGGGGATCTCCTTAGAGAGCCTCTCCAAATCGGTAGCCAGCGCTGCTGACTCAAAGAGGGCCTCGGTGTACTTGGTGTAGGCCATGTCGCACTCGTAGGCGTGCTTGTACACGGAGCCGACGGTAATGACGCCACTAGGGCCGGGCATCTTCTGCTTAAGGTAGGTGTAGTTGGGGATGGTCATGAACCTGGCATAGCATGGTCACCCCAAGATGGCGTGGTAGATCCCGCGAAACTCGGCAACTTCAAAGGTGAGGGTTTCCCGCCCGAAATTAGAAGGAGTCCTGAAGCAGATGGGGAGATCGATCTGTTCGAGAGGGGTGGCACGCTACCCTAGCATAATGTCATGGAATGGTGCAATGTCGGCTCATAGCCGAGACCTACTGATCCCCATGAGGTCAAGAGTCTCGGCGTATAGAATGTTGTGGCCACTGCCTCCGTCCATCAAGACTTTAGTGAGTCAGGTGTTGGCGATAACAGGATTGACGACGAGTGGGTAGTATCCTGGGTTCAGGATGTAACCCAGGTGATCCTCTTGGTCGAACATGATGGCCTCTTTGGACCAATCGAGGAAACACAGGGTGGCGGGCTCCGTAGCGTAGACCTCTCGGTGTTCGCGCTTTCTTTGTCTTGTCGTGAGTTGTGCCGAACAACCACCAAAGATCATAAAGCAGTTCTTCACCTCGAGGAACCCATCGTCTTTGTTGTCACCCCCTTGGGCATCTAGTGCCTTCTTCTCGGTGTCATCCTTGGGCTGACCGCCCCCGAGAGAAGTAGCGGCGCATCATGGTGCACTCTTCTAGGGTGTGCTTCATCAGGTCCCTATGATAGGGGCATGGCTTTTTGAGCATCTCATCAAAAACTCTAGGGCCCCAAGCAGGGCAGCTCAGGGGTTCTTACGGTCTACCGTGGTGACGAGGGTGTCCTTCTGACACTGTTGCTTCCCCGCCCTACCTTTCTTTTTTTCTTTTTGGGGTCACGGGAGGAGGAGCCCTCGGCGGCATCCTCCTTCCGTTTTCCCTTGGCATCAGAAAAGATGGCTCCGACTGCCTCCTCGCCCATGGCAAAGTTGGTGGCGATATCCAGGAGCTCACTCATCTTTGTAGGGGACTTGCGGCCCAACTCATGGACTAGCTCCCTACAAGTGGCGCCGGCAATGAATGCCCCGATGACATCCGAATCGGTGACATTGGGGAGCTCAGTGCATTGCTTGGAAAAGCGCCAGATAAACTCTCAAAGAGTCTTGTCTGGCTTCTGGCGGCAGCTCCTGAGGTCTCAGGTATTCCTAGGGCCCACGTATGCGCCCTAAAAGTTCCCCACAAAGACCTTGACCAGGTCAGCCCAATCATGAATCCGCAGCGCTGGAAGGTGCTCCAGCCAAGCCCTCGCTGGATCGGCCAGGAACAGAGGTAGGTTACAAATCATGAGCAGGTCATCATTCGTGCTGCCCAGCTGACAAGCTAGGCGGTAGTCAGCAAGCCACACCTCAGGGTTTGTTTCCCTAGAGTACTTGACGATGTTGGGCGGTTGTCGGAATTGGGCTGGGAATCGAGCCCTCTGGATAGCCTTACTGAAGAAGCGTGGACCCAGAGGCTCGGGTGAGGGGCTTCGGTCTTCCTCGCTGTCGTAGCATCTACCTCATCATGGATGATAGCCGAGCGTAGCGCCATCCTTCTTATTGTGCCAACGCGCATCGAGAATGGCACGTGCGTCAGCTTCGTCGCCGAGTCGGTCGCGTACCGATGGGGCCTTGTTGCGTTCTAGCGCCCCTCAGGGCTTAGGGTGGACCAAGGCCTCCTTTTCTTGCTGAGAGGGTGCTGCAGGCAGCTTGGCCTCGAGCTCACGTCATCGAGACACAGAGCTCTTGGCTTGCTGTACCGCGGCACATTCGAGAAGCTCGCGAAGCTCGTTGCGGACTTGCCGCCCTTCCGCGGTGGAAGGCTCCGACATCGTCCGAAGGAGTATGGCCACTACAGTGACGTTCTGGCTCACCCTTGCAAACACTGGGGGCTGGTCGCCCCCTCGTCATTGTTAATACGGCGGTTGACATCATGAGCCCTGTGCCGGGCTGCTCCGCCATCCCCCTCAGCCAGAACGCCCTTGTTCAAGGGTGGCCTAGAGGTGTACCAGCTGTCAGCGGTCCTTGTCAACCTTGGCTTTGAGTTCACAGAGTTGTTCAAGCTCGGCTTGGTGAGTCCCCACGAGGGCGGACATCGCGGGCCGCTCCCACGAGGGCCCTGTGAGCAGGGTTCGTTGAAGCAGAGCGCGAACGCTCTGTCCTATGGGGGTGGCATCCGCTGGGGAAATCTCCTCATCCCCTATGTGAAAACACTCACGTGAAGGGTCGTAGTTCTCCCCATCAGAGTTAGGGTAGTTGAGAGGATAATTGTACACGCCTATGAACTAACGTAGACCCTCTAGGTCACGGAGCCCAGAGAAGTCTGCACCGGCCCATTTGTCACTATCCTCCGAGGAATCTATGCTAGATGTTTCTGTCATGGTTTTAGAGAACTCGAAGGTAGTGGGTAGATGATACTCGGGAAGCCCCACGCAGGAGCTCATGGCAGGTCGCATCGAGCGGGAGTGGATCATGGCAGTGTTGTCGAGTCCATATGGGAATGGCGACACCACCACCATGAGCCCTCCTGCTGCCGACGCGGAGCCCGTGTAGCATGGTGGTTCCTCAACATGTCATTTTACCATTGTGCCCTACTCCATAGGTGCTCCGTCTATGGCCAGACCAATGCATGATAGGTCCCTTGTGGGGGAGCCTATCCTGGCAGCAGCGCAAGAAGACTCAGAGGAGCTTGGGGATTCATCCCCGATCCCTGAGCTAAGATGAGGACTTCCCCGTACCCGCCGCGCGTGATGAGAGCAACGAGAGTGATGTCCATGATGGCCGGAACGCCTTCCACACCTCAGGCAGCGCGGAGAGAAGTCACTGTCGGATGGAGTCTCGGGTGGGAGGAGGATCATGTCATAGTTGTATCCTAGGGACATGAACTCTAGGCTCCCAAACCGGATCACCGTGCTGAGATGAAGTGGGGTTGCCATCTGGAACCTGCAAGGATTGGTTAGTCGTGATGCGCAAACGCCCCCTACCTAGCACGCCAACTGTCGGTGTAAGAAACGATGGTCCTAGCACCAACAAGTAATGAGTGTCTACGCGTCGGGGGTTCGGATGGAGTGTAAAAAGAACACGGGCGATTTATACTGGTTCAGGCCGAAGAATGCCCTACATCCAGTGAGAGAGGATATTTCTGTATTATCTTGCACCGAAGTGCTTGTAGTAGGGGTTACAAGTGAATGCGAGAGAGAGGGGCTCCCAAGTCTCAAGGTGTGAGTGGAGTGCATGCGCGTGTGACCCTTCCAGATCCCTCGCAAGGTCTAGGAGAGTCGCTTGGTCGTGTGTTGTCTTGTGCTTGTGTGAGGGTTTCACTACTTGTTTTTTCGGGTCACATGCTCTCTAGAATGGTCCTTGCATGCTCCTTTTATAGCCTCAAGGAGGTGCAGCATTACAAGATGTTGGTGTGTGAGAGATCCTTGCCAGGGAAGCAGCCTTGGGGCCTCGGGGGGCCTTATCCGGTGGCGTCGTGGTCTGTACTATAGAGGCATGGCGTTGGTACTCCTGGCACTGCTGCTACATGGTCATCCATGCATGCCACTGCTGAGGGAATGATTTTTGTCTTTCGGTATTATAGCGACGTGCCTCGAAATTCCTGGTCCTGTAGCCGGCGTGGCGTTTTGGTCCTTGCAGTTTGATTTGGCGTAGAGGGCCGAGGCCTCAAAGGCGGGAAATATGGCACGATCTCACCCTGATCGTGGGAATAGTGGTCCAAAGCAATTGTTCTGTACTCTGTGTACGCACGAATCGTGCGTATAGTGCCGTCATGGGTGGCATAGTGGTCACAGCTCTCCCCCATGCTTGCTGCAGTGGTGGGTATGGTGATTGGACCCCGGTCATTCTCGGCCTGTCCGGTTAGGCAGACGCAAGGATGTGGGTGACATCATGGGAGGTCTTGAGCACACCAATGGGAGAGCGGCGTCGAAGGTTGGCCTCAGGCGAGTCGGGATGGACAATGCCATCTCTGGGGCTTGGGCGAGACGGTGATACTATTGGGGGTTGTCCTGTGTCTAAGACCCTAGGGGCTGAGGCCTCGGGCGAATCGGAGGTGCTCCGAGACCCCTCTGCGTGAGGCCTCGGACGAAGCGGGGATACGGGCAGGTCTGCTCACGTGGCTTGCTAGAGGCCCAACATGGGGAGATTTGGCCCGTGGGTCTTCCTTTGTCAATTTTTTCACTTAAAGGGGAGGTTGGGTGCTGGATTTGTGGTGGGCTTTCACCCTTTGGGTACCCCTAATTGTGCTACCCGACAAATAAGAAAGTGAGTTTATTGCATACACTTGTGGATTGTGTAATGAGAAGTGTATCTTTGGGTACCGCATTACTTTCTTAGTTATCTTTGCTAGCAAGTTAGCTTTGCTATAGTAGCTCCTTTGTGTAGCTTGCTAGTTATTGTTGTAGTTACCTTCTCGGTTTGACTTGTGCGGTTGAGTGCAAATATACTAGAATTGTGATTTGGTTAGGTGGCTTGCAAACACCCCGTAGGCTAAGCAAAACTCGCATCTTGCTACTTGTTATATTGATAAACTTGTTTAGCTTGTCTTTATAGAAAATTTTAAAAGGCTATTCACCCCCCCTCTAGCCATCAAGACCTTTCAAGTGGTATCGGAGCCGTGGTCACCGTTTTCAAGGCTTAATAACCTCGGTGTAAGATGGCTCAAGTTGTGTTCAACCATGTCGGGGGCAAGCCTCCATTCTTTGATGGTGTCACATCTTTTGATCATTGGAAAAGAAAGATGAAGCAATATCTTGGCTCTATTCATGAGAATGTTTGGAAGGTGACACACCATGATTATGCTATCATTGATCCCGACAACCTCACCAACAATGATCGCATCAACAACCAATGCAACACTATGGCTCTCAATACTCTCTACAATGGGATTGATGCAAAGGTCTTTGAGCAAATCAAGGATCTTGAGATGGCAAGTGAAGTGTGGACAAGATTAGAGGAAATATATGAGGGCACTTTAACGGTAAAGAGTGCCAAGCTCTATATGCTCAAGGATAAGTTTGCAAGCTTCAAGATGAAGGATGATGAGTCCATACCAGAGATGTTCTATAGGCTACAAGTTATTGTCAATGATCTCAAGAGCCTAGGAGAAGATGTCAAGGACAAGGACTTCTCACATAAGTTCTTGATGAACTTACCTAAGAAGTTTGCTATCTTGAGGAAGATGATCCAAAGAGAGGGTTTGGACAAGGTGACTCCAAACCAAGTGCTTGGAGATGTCATGACCGATGCTCAATATGATGATGATGAAGATGAAGATGAGAAGAAGGAGATCAAGGTCAAGCAAGAGAAGTCCATTGCATTCAAGGCTTCATCCTCTAAGGGCAAGAGCAAGGTGGAGAGCGATGATGATGATCCATTCGATGATGAGACCATGGCCCTCCTAGTGCACAAGATGGGGAGGTTTATGAAGAAGAAAGGATATGGTGCAAGAAAGAGAAGGGACTACATGAAGGCAAAGGAGGTGCTTTGCTACAATTGCAATAGCCCCGATCATATAGTGGCAAAGTGCCCCTATGAAGACAAAAGATATCATGATGGGGAGTTGAAGTTGAAGAAGAATAAGAAGGACAAGAAGGAGAAGAAAGAGAAGAAGAGCTTCAGTATCAACAAGAAGAAGAAGGGTGGTGGCTATGTGGTCACTTGGGATAGTGATAACTCCGATAGTGATGATGATAGCTCTAGTGATGATGAGAGGACCACTCGGCGAGCCTTTGCAAGCATCGCCCTCTCTAACAAGCCATCCATCTTCAACACTACATCGACATGCCTTATGGCCAAGCCTACCAAGGTAAAATATGATGATAGTGATGATGATTCTTGTGCTAGTGATGGTTGTAGGAGTGATGATGAGGAGGATGAGGACTACTCCAAGGATGATCTATTAGGTATAATAGATCAAATGAGTAAGGGCTACAAGAGGACAACCAAGAAGTGCAAGATCTTGGAGCAAGAGCTCATTGCCAAGAGCAATGAAAATGATGCCTTGATGGAAGAGCTTATTGCTCTTAAAAAGAGTAAGGAGTGCAAAGGAATTGAACAAGACCTCAAAGCTCTTAGGAAATCCTTTGATGAGCTAGAGGCTTCTCATGAGTGTCTAAAGGAAGACCATGAGGATCTTGAAATTGCTCACACTAGGCTTAAGAAAGCCCACTCCACTCTACTTGAGCTCATCAAGGAAAATGACCTCAAATTGGAGAAGGTCATGAAGGAAGCTAAAGAGGAGCAAGTGATTGTCACTTGTGATGTTAGACTAACTTGTGATATTATTGATGATTCCTTATTTGTTGGTCCTACTAATGCTTCATGTAGCTCATCATCATCCACCACAACCAACTCTATCTCCACTACTAGTGATTCATCACTTGTGGTTGAGAATGAGACTCTCAAGAGAGAGGTGGATGATCTCACCCGCGCATTAGGCAATGCCTATGGTGGGGATGCCCGCTTGCTAAAATGCTTGGGTAGCCAAAGGTTCTCTCTTAACAAAGAGGGTTTGGTCTATACTCCCAAGAAGGGCAAGGCGGCCTTTGCTACTCCAAAGTCTCGCTTTGTGAAGGGCAATGGTCGTTATTGCAATAGATGCAAGCAAGTTGGGCATCTAGAGATTAATTGCAACAAAATGAACAAGAACAAGAAAAATGCTAATGTACCCTATATTCCTTTTGATTCTTGTTATGTGCTTACCAAGGGTGAGAAAGGTGTGCATGCTAGGTTTATTGGTACACTAATTGTGGGTCCAAAGAAGAAGGCCATTTGGGTACCAAAGAGCTTAGTTACTAACCTCCAAGGACCCAAGCAAGTATGGGTACCTAAAAGACATTAAATTGTTTTGTAGGTAAATTACAAGGCCGGAGGAAGGCATTGGGTGCTTGATAGTGGGTGCTCTCAACATATGACCGGTGATTCAAGAATGTTCAACTCACTCAAATCAAATGATAGTGGCATTGATAGCATCACATTTGGTGACAATAGCAAGGGTGATGTAAAGGCTCTTGGAAGGATTGCAATCTCTAATGATCATAGCATTTCCAATGTGCTTTTAGTTGAAAAGTTGAACTTCAATCTTCTCTCGGTTGCTCAATTGTGTGATCTCGGTTTCAAGTGCATATTTGGTGTTGATGATGTGGAGATAGTTAGTGTTGATGGCTCTAACTTGATCTTCAAAGGCTTTAGATATGAGAATCTATACTTGGTTGATTTCAATGCTAGTGACACTCAACTTTCAACATGCTTGCTCACCAAATCAAGTATGGGTTGGTTATGGCATAGAAGACTTGGTCATGTTGGCATGAAGCAATTGAACAAGTTAGTGAAGCATGACTTAGTTAGAGGCTTGAAGGATGTCACATTTGAGAAGGATAAGCTATGTAGTGCATGTCAAACCGGAAAGCAAGTAGGCAACACTCATCCATTGAAGAGCATTATGAGTACTTCCAAGGCTTTTGAGTTATTGCATATGGATCTATTTGGGTCAACTACATACACAAGTATTGGTGGTAACAAGTATGGCTTTGTGATTGTGGATGATTTCACTAGATATACATGGGTATTCTTTCTTGGGGACAAAAGTGATGTATTTGACATATTCAAGAAGTTCATCAAGAGAGTGCAAAATGAGTTTGAGACCACAATCAAGAAAGTAAGAAGTGACAATGGAAGTGAGTTTAGAAACACAAGAGTTGATGAGCTATGTGAGGAGCTTGGAATCAAACATCAATTCTCGGCCAAGTATACACCTCAATCTAATGGATTAGTTGAGAGGAAGAATAGAACTTTAATTGATATGGCAAGATCAATGTTGAATGAGTATAATGTGAGTCATTCATTTTGGGCCAAAGCAATCAACACGACTTGCTTCTATAGCAACCGCCTCTATTGCCACAAGTTCTTAGAGAAGACACCATATGAGATCTTAAATGGAAGAAAGCCCAACATTGCATACTTTTGGGTATTTAGTTGCAAATACTACATCTTGAAGAAGAGCACTAGATTGAGCAAGTTTGAGAAGAAATGTGATGAAGGATTATTACTTGGTTACTCAACTACTAGCAAAGCTTATAGAGTTTGGAATTTGGCTAGTGGTTTACTTGAAGAAGTGCATGATATTGAGTTTGATGAAATAAATGGTTCTCAAGATGAGGAAGATAACTTGGATGATGTGAGAGGAACTCAATTGACCAATGCTATGAAAGAAATGGACATTGGTGATATTAGACCAAAGCAAGTGATTGATGTGGATGACAAAGATCAAGTGCTCCAAAGTCCAATTACACAAGCTAGTAGTTCTCTAATGCAAAATCAAGCTAGTACATCATATCAAGTGCAACAAGATCAACAAGTGGCTAGTTCATCATTTCCAACTCATGATCAACATCAACATCCAAGCAATCAAGTCTAAGTGCTTCAACCAACTAACATTGCAAGAGATCATCCATTGAATTCCATCATTGGTGACATACAAAGGGGAGTTCAAACTAGATCAAGATTGGCATCTTTTTGTGCTCACTCTTCTTTTGTGTCAATGGAAGAACCCAAGAACATTGATAAAGCATTGAGAGATCCGGATTGGGTAAATGCAATGCATGAAGAGCTCAACAACTTCAAGAGAAATGAAGTATGGGAACTAGTTGAGAGGCCTAAGGATCACAATGTCATTGGAACAAGATGGGTCTTTCGCAACAAGCAAGATCAAGATGGAATAGTAGTAAGGAACAAAGCAAGACTAGTGGCTCAAGGTTACACACAAATAGAGGGTCTTGACTTTGGTGAAACTTATGCCCCGGTTGCAAGATTGGAAGCAATTAAGATCTTACTTGCCTATGCTTGTGCTTACAATATCAAGCTATATCAAATGGATGTGAAGAGTGCATTTCTCAATGGGTACATCCAAGAGGAGGTGTATGTGGAGCAACCTCCCGGTTTTGAAGATGACAAGAAACCCAATCATGTATACAAGTTAAGGAAGGCTTTGTATGGATTGAAGCAAGCACCTAGAGCATGGTATGAAAGATTGAGGGACTTCTTGCTATCCAAAGGATTTGTCATGGGCAAAGTTGATACAACACTATTCACCAAGAAGATTGGGAAAGACTTGTTTGTGTTGCAAATATATGTTGATGATATCATATTCGGTTCAACCAATCAAGATTATTGTGATGAGTTTGGAAAAATGATGGCAAAGGGATTTGAAATGTCAATGATCGGTGAACTTAGTTTCTTTCTTGGACTTCAAATTAAACAAATAAAGGAAGGAACATTTGTGAGCCAAACCAAGTACATCAAAGATATGCTCAAGAAGTTTGGCATGGAAGATGCAAAGGGGATTACAACCCCAATGAGCATGAGTGGAAGCTTGGATAGTGACAAGAGTGGCAACATGGTGGATCAAAAGCTATATAGATCAATGATTGGTAGCCTACTCTATGTGACGGCATCAAGGCTCGATGTGATGTTTAGTATATGCATGTGTGCAAGATTTCAAGCCTCACCAAGAGAAAGTTATTTGAAGGCAACAAAGAGAATATTGAGGTATTTGAAGCATACACAAGATGTTGGATTATGGTATCCCAAAGGTGCAAGTTTTGAGCTAGTTGGATATTCGGATTCCGACTATGCCGGTGACAAAGTGGAGAGAAAGAGCACTTTCGGGACTTGTCAATTGTTGGGAAGATCACTTGTCTCATGGTCATCCAAGAAGCAAAATAGTATTGCACTATCTACCGCCGAGGCCGAATACATCGCTGCGGGTAGTTGTTGTGCACAAATCTTGTGGATGAAGGCTACATTGAAAGATTTTGGAATCAACTTCAAGAATGTGCCATTGCTATGTGACAATGAAAGTGCCATGAAGCTAACCAACAATCCGGTTCAACATCAAAGAACAAAGCATATTGATGTTCGCCATCACTTTATTAGAGATCATCGACAAAAGGGTGACATTGCTATTGAGAGTGTGGGCACCGAAGATCAATTAGCCGATCTATTCACCAAGCCGCTTGATGAGAAGAGATTTCACAAGCTAAAGAATGAGTTGAACATACTTGACTTCTCCAACATGAGTTGATGCACCCCATATATGGCATGCCTCTCCTTCGAGCCCCAAGGTATAATTGGTTGACATGTCATACATTCTATGCTAAGGACTTGTTTAGTGCATCTAATCATAATTTACATGTTCTAGGCTCATTCATGAAAATCAAATAAATTTAAAGTTTATATGGTGCCACTATTGTTTCCATGACTGGTATGATCTAGTGGTAGCATATAACTTGTTTAAGTAGCTTGTGATCCTAAGTGATTAATCTAGAAAACTTGTCTAAATATTTGCTTCAACATGATGCATGATAACCCTTCTAGTAAGGTGTGAAGAAGCTTGCCCTTGGATCAAACCGAAGCATTTCATTTATGCAAGCAATCTAGGTTGAATCACAAACTTGATCCTCACCCCATAATTCAACATGATAATCTATCCGAAATTGGTCCCTTATGGTCATTGCTGCCAAAGGGGGAGAAAATATTGTTCACAAAGATAGAACTCAAAGGGAGAGAAAATGTTGTGGGGGGAGAAAATGTTGTTCACAAAGATAGATTCTAAAGGGGATCAACTAAAATTTTGAGCACACAAGTAGGGGGAGCAAGCTCTTAAACATGAATGTTGCATTTCCATGTGCACTTCATATGTATGATGCATAGTTATGCAATTCTTTTTCTCTGATACATTGCTTGTGTGGTGACTTGCTAGTATAATTTGAATGGTATATTGAGGTACTAGCATGAATAGGAAGTAGTTAGATTTTTCTTGCTTCATGTTTTTTCAAAGTGGTACTAGAGCCTTGCTTATAATGTTGATCTCACGAGGTTTCTAGTTATGTTTGTGCTTTTCCAAGTGGAATCTAACTACACCAGGTGCTAAGATGGTGTTTATCGCTACTCCGATGGTATCATGCTTCAAAGGTCTATAATCTTAAACACTTAGCACCTATTGGTAGTCAATGCTCCTAATCTTTCCTATCTAACATGTATGCTTCCAAAATCCAAACATATAGCATACATGTAGGGGGAGCCATTGCTATCAATTTGAATTCATGATCACATGTCCATAATTCTTACACATGGTAATATACTTGGACAATGTGACATGGGTTCAATTAAAATTTTATCATAATATCTTTGTGAAAGGTTTGTCACCAATTACCAATAAGGGAGAGATTGAAAGTCCTATGTTTGGTGTTAGTAATTAGTGACAATGCCTAAGTACTAATCCTATGCCTAAGTTGTATGTAGCATATGAGGATTAGTACATTCCAAGGTTGGTGGCAAGATGGACATGGTGATCATGACAGCCATACTTGGATTTGGACGCAACCCTATGAGATCAAGGCAAAGGTATATGCTTAAGGGTTGTGTTTTAGTAACCAAGACACCTAGTGGGTGTGGTTACATTATAGGTTAGATAGCCATACTATAAAGAAGGGAATGATGCAGCTATTGAGCTCCTAAGTGCCTTTAGGTGTGCATTTCATAATCATATGCATTTGGATAGAACTAATATCACCTCAAAAAATGATTGTGAAAATGCTAACACACTCACACATGACGAGATCACTTGGTGGTGTTAGCACGTTTGCGAAGGCGGTGGAGTTTAAGCGGTAGAGAGGGTTTGGGGTCCTCTCTTTCTCCCGCCGAGCTTGCGAGGTGGGATTCAGGCGTTTTTGAGGAGTTGAAACGACTATTTTTCACTACGCCGAAAGTCGGAAGAGAAATGGAAGCGAACGGAGGTCACAGAGGTGACCGAACGCTGAACCGGACACGGTCTCTGGTTGACCGGACACGTCCGGTCAGCGTTCAGCGTCTGCGCGTATTTTAGGTTGATGATCGGACGTGCAGCGTGTCCGGTCACTGACGATCGGACGCGTCCGGTCATTCAGGGAGCTTACTGGACTCAAACCGGACGCTGGCACTGTGGCGTCTGGTCAGTTCTTCAGCGCGTCCGGTCACTATTTTGTCATGCGCTGCTCAGGCTTAACCAGCGTGTCCGGTCAGTCACGGGACCAGCGCGTCCGGTCGATCCCAGCGCGTCCGGTCTGCGCGACGAGCGTGTCCGGTCGTTGCTTCACAGCTAGCTGTTATGCGACCGGCGTGTCCGGTCAGTTGGACCAGCGCGTCCGGTCAACGCGATTTAGGCTGTTTAAGTTTCTAATGGCTATATTTGAAGGGGTACGTCTATAAATACTCGTTGGTCGGCTCAAGGCTCTCTCTCTCTCTTGAACATTTGACATACTTGTGAGCACTTTGAGCTAAGCAACTCCCCTCCCACTCATCTCTCTTGCTTCTTTGCATATTCGAAGTGAGATTGAGTGATCCAAGTGCATTTGCATTGTGAGATTGCATCTAGTTGGCACTTGGTGGTTGATTTGCTGCGGGATTCTTGTTTCTCTTGGTGGTTGCCGCCACCTATATGGCTTGGAGCAGCTTGGAGGCGTTGACAAGAGTTGGTGATTGTTCTTGGCCACCTCCAGTGATTGTGAGGGGTTTGTGCCTACCTCGGTGAAGTGCCAAAGGCAACGTTAGTGGATTGCTCGTGTCATTTGCAACCTTTTGCCATTTGGTAGGTTCTTGTGGTGCCTTTCGAGAGGCTCGGTGTGAGACCGATTAGCCACCGAACCACGTGGTGAAGAGGGACACAACGGGGACTAGCGTGCCGGTAAGCACGTGAACCTCGGGATAAATCTTCGTGTCATCACTTTCATATTGTGATTGATTAATCCTGGTGTTCGGTTATCTTGGTATTCATTGTTGATCATATTGGTTGGCTCAATTCTTCGCCCCTCGGTGAAACTCTCCTAACTCATCTCCGCATTACTTTCTTAGTTATCTTTGCTAGCTAGTTAGCTTTGCTATAGTAGCTCCTTTATGTAGCTTGCTAGTTGTTGTTGTAGTTACCTTCTCGGTTTGACTTGTGCGGTTGAGTGCAAATATACTAGAATTGTGATTTAGTTAGGTGGCTTGCAAACACCCCGTAGGCTAAGCAAAACTTGCATCTTGCTACTTGTTATATTGATAAACTTGTTTAGCTTGTCTTTGTAGAAAATTTTAAAAGGCTATTCACCCCCCCTCTAGCCATCAAGACCTTTCAACAGTGGACTAGCCTTGATCAAGAATTATAGAATGAATCAAGGGTGCATAAGTGAGGACATACCAAGTAAAGGTCAAATGACAAATGACACTACTCACAATTGAATCCTGTGAAAATCAGAAGTTCTGGTCTCCTATCAGAAGTTCTGATTTTCGCTGTAACAGTCTCTACTTTGGTTTGCTTGTATGGATAAAGATTTAGAAAATCACTTTGCATTAATAAAATCAAGCTAGAAGTATGAAGATAGAGGTTAAAGTCAGTGTTAGGAGTGTCAAGCCAAAATGAAGAGGATTTAAGGAATCGTGAATTGACTTGACCATATTGATGTTGATCCATATATGTCTCTATATGAGTCAAACTGAAGCTTGATTGATCTCAACATTCCTATCTAGAAGATATTCAAGCAAGGATCACAATATCAAAGAAATGGTTTTTCAATGGATACTTGCTATGATGTGACTTGAGTATGGCTTGATAAGGTGAAGATAGCAAGAAAAATACTTCGAGGAACTAAGCAGAGGTGAAGGGCAAGCAATGGCTTGAGGACCGAGATACCATGACTAAGGTGAAGAAGAGAGTACTTGCATTTAGTCGAGGAACTAATTAAACTATGAGGAGTCATATTGTGTTGAGGATTAAATCATTAGTAGAAGTGACTTGGAGCCATAAGGTGAACTCATATATATGGAAATGGTTCAAGTCATATGCTCAAAGCATGTTTGCCTAAAGAGTTGAGACAAAGATGATTTCAAAGCCTTTATGATATGATATTGAGAAAGAGGATAATACATGCAATGGTGGAAATCCCAATTACAAAAGAAAGCGGCAACCAACTCAAAGGAGGTTAAATTCTTTTATGTTTTGAATTTGAGTTTAGAAAATGTTGTACTATAAAGAGGGATATAATGCACAAGCTTAATTGTGTGATCAAGTGCTCAAATACCCACCAAAATATCCTCTAACCTTAGCCAAGACAGCCAGCTATTCAAATCTTGACCTTTGTTGTCCTAGCAGGTGCGGCAGTGCCACACCATGAGAGCGGCAGTGCCGCGGGTCAAGTGCGGCACTGCCGCACTTATCCGACCATTGGGACCTGAGGGGGTATTTATACCTTCTCTTCTTCCTCCAACAGTCACAAGTTCTAGATCGACCAAACCCACTCCTAGGTGCTCAGACAGTAACTCTCTCTCTTCCTCACTCACCATTGGAGCTTCTCAAACTTCTCCTTTGCTTTCCTTGCAAATCCAAGAGAGTTTGAGCCTCTAAACTGCATTTGAGAGCAGCCCCAATTGTTCTTCATCTCCTAAAACACTTGGTTCATGTTCAAGCCGGTGGATTGTGTTTGTCACTCTTGGAGCAAGGCTCCTAGCCGGCTAGGCATTGCCCGGAAGCTTCCAATCGATTGTGGCAGCTCTAGGACGTTTGTGATCACCCTCTACAGCTAGTAAGAACCCCTCATCTCAAGAGACTTGCTCTCTTAACTTGAGAACGAGGTTAATGTTGAAAGAGACCAAAGCCTTTGTGGTTACCTCAACAACGTGGACATAGGCAAGCCTTAGTGGTGAGCTGAACCACGGGATAAACACCTTGTCTCTCTTGTGTTCTTGCTTTGGCTTGTGCTATACTTATTTGTTGGTGATTCTAGGGTTTGATCCCGATCTACTTGTCCATAATCTTCCGCTAACATCTAGGTGGTGAAACAGGCTCTACTCTACCTAGGAAGCTTAGAAATGTACCTGATCTAAATTTCCTTGGATAGATTTTGAACTGTGCACTCGACCTTGTCTGCAGTGTGGCAGTGCCGCACTAGGAGAGCGGCAGTGCCGCTCTGAACTGATAGCAGTTTTTGAATTACAATATTTGTGTTCCACTCGATATACTTGGTTGTGAGTGCAGGTACTTGGTGAACTTGTCACTGGACATCTCTAGCACATCTCCACCAAGTTTGGTCTATGTTGGACTCTCTACAGGAGTGAGGCACTGCCGCACCTAGAGTTCAACTTTGACTCAAGTTTGTTTTAAATAGGCCTATTCACCACCTCTAGGTGACATCAAGGTCCTTTCATTTCTTCTTTGTTTTGAGCTTTCTCGGCATCGGTCACCTCTAGCTATGGAAGAGTGGTGTTGCTTGCTGTAGATGCACTAAGCTCGCTGCTGTCAGTCTCGTGCAAGCCCACATGCTTTAGATCTACGTCCATAAGCTTCACACCACTGGATCTTCCTCCGGGCTCCATACCTCACGCGGTGAAGCATACACGAGGTAACCTACTCTGATACCACTTTTAGGATCTCTGGTTAGCCTAGAGGGGGGTGAATAAGTCTATTAAAACAAAACTTGAACAATTGTCAAATTTGACCCGTGGCACTGCCAGGCTAGAACAGCGGCACTGCTGCACCTGTAGACAACTTCGAAGCACAGTTCAAAAACTATATATGAAAACTTAGATCAGAGAAATTACTAAGCTTCCTGTAGGTATGAAGATTACAGATCGATGGCTAGAAGTGGTAGTAATGTCCCACACAAGTAGATCGGACACAAACCCTAGAAATCACCTCAACGTAATATGAAATGCAAGTAAAGTAAATCAAGCACACGGTGACATAGTGATTTATCCTATGGTTTAGCTCTCCACTAAGGCTTGCCTAAATCCATGTTGTTGAGGTTAGCCACCATGGCTTAGGGCTTTGCAACCCTTCCTCGTTCTCAAGTCAAGAGACTTAAATCTTGAGATGAGGGGGTGAGTTTACTAGCTTCAAGAGATGGTTACAAACCTTCCAGGGCTGCCACACAAGTTGACAAGCTCCACGGGCGATGCTCTAGCCGGCTAGGATCCAAGCTCCAAGAGTAACAAACACAACCACCGGCCAAAACGTCAACCAAGTGCTCTTTAGAGTTGGGGAATCAGGGAATATGCTCTCTAATCGAGTTTGGGACATTTTTCTCTCAAGGATTGATGGGGAAATAAAAAGGAAAAGCTTAGGAGCTTAAGGTCACCAATGGAGAAGAGAGAGAGTGTGCACAAGTCTGTTCCCGTTGGTCTAAATCAGCTGGGCGAGGAAGAAGGCCGTTGTGAGGGAAGGATTGAACACTTGGTTGCACATGTTGACTTAACCATTATGTCCCCTTTATATTACAACTTTTTCTATACTCAAATTCAAAATATAAAATGAAATAAACTTTCTTTTGAGCTTGGTGCCGTCACCTTTTGTAATTGGGGTCTCCTCCGTTATATAAAATATCCTCTCTTATGATGCTCCTGCCTGTTATTTCGATAAATCTCATTAGTTCTCTAATTGTGTGGTCATTATCACCAAAACCCACAATTAAGGCTTGATTGCACTTTCAGGGTGCCGCTGCTGGAGTTGGTCTAACTATTATCAGATAGTGAATCAAACAGGCCTAAATGAATTTGTGGCAGTTTCTGTCTCCACCTACCTTGTTTCTATCTTCTCTTTTATCATATTTAAATGAGATTTACGACCTATCTCCTCCCATCTCTTCTGTTTTTTTATTTATTATAAATGAATTTGTGGCGGTTTCTGTCTCCTCCTACCTTGTTTCTTCTCTTTTATCAGATTTAAATGAGATTTACGATGATTTTTATCCTGGGGACATCTCTCTGACTCAGATGGCTACATGGTCGTTTATGCCGATTTACCAAGCGGTAAGTCTTGGGCGTCGATGTCGTTTCCACTAATTCACCAAGTGAAGGTCTTGGGCTCGATCCAACCAGGATCACATTGTCTACTTACATGATATAGAACATAAAAAATAAAACTTCTGTAGTCTCGCACGCGTCCAGAGACACTCTCACTGGCCGTGGGCCGTGGGCCGTGGCAGACAAGCTCCGCTTCAGACATGATGAGTTGCTAACTGACATATGAGCTATGGTCAGTTCACCAAGAGTCAAATCGTTGGATAGATGAACATGTAGTGTTATCTAGAAGTGACGTGTAATTTTGGTCCCAAAATTTCTTGTTTCTTGAGAAAAAATTTTCTAAGCTCGACAAAAATGTTGTTTCCGTCGATCTTTCCTATGGTGCGGCAACGATGCGCCAACTGGAGCTTAGAGCATGGTTGCCTGGGAATAGGCATGCTGGTCTAGGGACAACGGCGGACTCGGTATCAAAGACCTCAGCCTGATGAATGATTGCCTCCTTCTGAAGCTGATACACCGTCTATACGTGGCGGAAGACTGCTTATGCTTCTTGGGCTAGGCAGCATGCCTGCCTTGCATCGCTGGATGGTGATCTTCTAGGAGGTTCTTAGAATGCTCCTCCCCCTCCATCAGCCAGTCACCACGGTCACCGTCGGCAATGGCAACCAAACCTCGTTTTGGCATGATGCCTGGATTGATGAGGAGGCACTGGTGGATCGATTACCTGCGCTCTACAGTCACTGTGTCAAGAAAACCATATCAGTGGCACAAGTGCGGTAGTTTGGGGGTGGATGACCCCGACTTCTTGGTTAGGAGACTATCACAACAAGCAATAGTCGAACTAGAGGAATCAAGACAACTGATGATCGCCACACAGTTTAACGATGCGGTGGGCAGCAGATGTGGAGCCTTTTGACTCTCAGGGGTTATACAGGCTCTTGAAATCATGTGATGGCAACCCCCTCCCAGCCGCAAGCTTTGTCTGGGACAGCTTTTGCTCCAAAAGGAGTCCAATTCTTTACATGGTTGCTCATACAGGACATGATTCAGAGCTGGTCCAATTTGTGGAGGAAAAAGGTGGTCTACACTGCTATTTGCGAAATCTGTCAGCAAGATGAGGAGATAGCGGAGCATGTGATCAAGGGGTGCCCATTTGCAAGAGAATTTTGGACTTAAATTGGTTTCTCTTTTCCATTTGTCAGCTTTGGCGCGGTGGGCGACATTCACAGTGTCAACTGTCCAGCTTCCTTCTTGCTGTTGGCAGCTGTGGAAGCGTAGGAATGGGATTATCTTCAGGTCCGAAACAGCAAGCCTTCAACAGATGGTAGCAGCATGCATCTCTCACTAGTACAGAGACGGGCTTTACTCCCGGTGGGGAACCCCCTCTAGTCCCGGTTCCCCACCCGGGAGCAAGCATCCGGGACTAAAGGGGGGTCCTTTAGTCCCGGGTGAGGAACCGGGACTAAAGGAGGACCTTTAGTCCCGGTGGGTAACACCAACCGGGACTAAATGTGCCTCCTGACATGCCACGATGGCCAGCACCTTTAGTCCCGGTTGGTAATACGAACCGAGACTAAAGGTTTTTTTTCTTTTCTTTTCATTTTTTTTGTTTTCTTTTCAAAATAGGTTTTCGAAGTCGTATTGTACGCTGCTAATTATACATTTATACGCGCATATAGTATGTTTCGGTTCAAGCACAATGAACGTATTAAATCACACAATTCAAGCATAGAAATATATATATATATATATATGCATGCATCATATATATATTTACATGCATGCATGCATATGTGTATTTTACATTATATTATTTCATGTGCATATATTACAAAAGATTGCATTATAGTTGTTGTGACATAACGAGTTTCTTCTCATCCTCTAGCTTGGCTTCAATGGCAGTGTTGGGTCGAAGTAGAACTCGCCCTTGGAATCGATGACCTGCTCATTAAAAAATCCGGCTATAGACTCTTGAATTGCTTTGATTTGGTCTTGCCGTATGACCTTTTCCTCCAACCATCGAGTCTACAGGTTTGAATTAAAGGAAAATAAATTAATATATGTACATATATATATAAAGACATAGTAACACAATCAATAATAATAATTAAATGAATATATAGTGTATTTTTAACGTACTTTGAGTCTCTCTGTAGGAGTTCTTTGGGAGACCACCTTGATAAACTTGCAAACATAGTAACCACAGTAGTTGTTCCCCTGTTCCTGCCTCAGACACCACTTTACGAGAAAAAGATTTGTCATCCAATCTGGTGATCCGGTGAAAGCTATATGTTTAATTAATAAAGATGATGCGATTCAGGGGACTTACTTTCAATGGGATTACATTCAGTGGCGCTTTGCATTTTTCCATGTGTTGCTTCTCAATAAAGGTTTTCCAAACACTGCCCAATAAAAAATTTGCCACATCATTAGATATAGTTAATCATCATGTTTGTGTGTATATATAGTTGCTAGAGATCCCGAAATTACCTCTGGATAATATCTATCATATCTTGGTAGTCTTGTTGTGGTTTTCTCATCGAGTCATAGATTATCAAGTGACTTTTCACCAGATCGATGTCCATCAATATCCAGTGATTGCTGCATATGTTTATAGGATATAACGCATAACACTCATTAATTAACTAGAATCAACATATGAGCCATTAAGGCTATGATCGACAAGATTAACACTCACTTGAAGTTATAGGGAAAGAGTATATCCTTCTTGTGGCGTTGGTTCACTAAGAAGTTCATGAGGTTACTCTCTGACTCAGACTTCCAATTAGTCATTGGAGTAATTGGGTCTTTGAATACTATATGGGGATCAACAAAACCAATTTCATTGCATCCTTCCTTTCTGAGCTCTGTCATTGTAAATCTGCATATATATAGTACTTGTTAGGATAATTTATATGCATATACACACATATGATGAGTTTAATAATAGATCGAAAGAATTATTACTTACAGGCAATAGCAGCTAATGATAACTTTGTCCAGAGAGGTCAGGTGGCATAGTTGATGAAATTCTGCAAAGTCAACATACATAACATCATCGCCACGAAACCAATGTTCGTCTCTAATTCTGACACCAACGCAGAAGTTGGGTACAACAATTTCTTGTGATCTTCTAGCATCCGCTCGAACTTGATCTTCTCCTTTTCACTTTCACATTCTCTTTGTGCATCACGAATGACCTGACAAAGATCATCAGCCGGCTCATCTTCTACGGCTACCTCTTCTTCAGCTTCTCCCATTGCAGTATCATTGAGGCACGCACCATCAGGAATAATATCATTGTCGTCCCATTTTTCTTCTTCATCTTCTTCCATTACAACACCGGTTTCTCCGTGCTTTGTCCAACAAATATAGTTTGGCATGAAACCCGACTTGAACAAGTGTGAATGAAGAGTCCTTGAGCAAGGATATTCCACTGTATTCTTACATATGGCACATGGGCAGCACATGAAACCGTCGCGTTTGTTTGTCTCGGCCGCACGTAATAAAGAATGCACGCCGTCAATGAACTCTTGTGAGCGGCGATCAGCATTATACATCCAATGACGGCTCATCTGCATTACATGACATAAAATATCATATTAAAACCTAGATCATAATTAATTATTTATACAACATGCGTGCCACCACAAAAGATACAAATTTATGAAAGCATCGCTACAATGTAGACAATCTCAACTACCACTAAAAGAACTAAAGCTAAAATACATTTCAGGAGCACAAGGATTTCGCGACCAATCTCAACTAAAACAGACAGATCCCCCGATTGTGCAACATCTTTGGGCTTCTTCGGCTGGATCACTGCCTCATTAGCCGCCGTATCTGCCTGTTGTGCAAGATATTTTTGCACGAGTTCAACATACTCTTCCTCCCAGTAGAAGCCTGAACATCGTCCACTGCCATCCCACTGAAATTAAAACAAAAAATTAGAACTTTAATCACAACCATCATGAAAATAGGTATAAACTAACCATAATCATTAAATACGATAAAATAACTCACATTGCGATCCGGACACTTGTAGAAGATACGATCCTTGTTGGGACCCTCCTTCTTCACTCGGTACTCCATCACAATCTTCGTCTCATCATGACACTTGCCACATGGAATGAGAGGAAGGCCCGGCCTAAGTCGCTTTGAAAACCCATGAGAGGCCGAGGACCCGGAAGCAGTTGCCATCTACTCTCTATACTCATTTTTTAATACACTATAAATTTCTTCTTTTATAAACAAATAAAATTAACAAACTATAAAATTATCTACATATCTAAACAATGATATTTTTAACCTTCTTTCATGTAAATATGCAAGCTTAAAGTGATTTTGAGCTCAAATTGCTTACAAATGAAAAAAACCACAATAAAGAACCATAAATATATATAGTGAATAAAATGGCATAAGAAAATGGTAAAAAATGAGAGTATGAGATTGGTAACCTTTACAACTGAAGAATCGACGGAGGAATCAAAGAATGGATGGAGGAACAATGGAGGGAGGGAGGAAGCAAGAACACCAGTGAGCTTCAAAATGTGCTGAGCTCGGGCTCGGGGAGGAAGGAGGAGACGGCCGATTTATAAAGGGAGAACATTTAGTCCCGGTTGATAGATCCAACCGGGACTAAAGGTAACTTTCCAACCCCGGGCGCAGCCACGGCCCGGGAGTAGACCTTTACTCCCGGTTGGAGCCACCAACCGGGAGTAAAAGTATACCTTTAGTCCCGGTTGGTGGCTCCAACCGGGACTAAAGGTCCCTGCCACCTCTGTCTGGCGCAGTAGCCGTTGGGCAGGGACCTTTAGTCCCGGTTGGAGCCACCAACCGGGACTAAAGGTATTTCTAGTCCCGGGGGCAAAAAATTCCGGGACTAGAGCCCATTTTGGCCGAGGATCAAAGGTCTGTTCTCTACTAGTGTCTGAAGCTAAACTTTGGAAGCTTAGGCTGCCTAGGAAAGATAGGAACATTCCTGAGCTTTGGGTTGGGCTGCCTAGGAAGGATAGGGACAATACCCGTCTGTGATGTGTCATGTAACTACGGACACATTCTATCAAAACGTGTCTGTGATAGTTTAAAAAAAACGTGTCTGTGATTGATTACGGACACGGCTTCCGAACACGCATCTGTAACGAGTAATCACAGAAGCGTGTTGACCCCGCAGACCCTTTGCCCTTAGTCGGCAAAATACTACGACGATGTGAATTGATATCACAGGCGCGTGTTAGTCTGGCGTCTGTAGATGGAGTTATCTGCTACGGAGTATTTGAAATGGGCCAGTTCAACCCCCGCTAGGCCATCTTGGCATCCCGGCCCACTATCGCACCTCCAGCTGACTTGCGCCACGGCCTTCCGAGCCTCTGCCCGCTGCCGGCGTGGCTTAGCGCTTCCCGGCCAGGCGTCCCTGTGGTCGGAGCTCCCGCGTCCTAGCGCCCCACGGCCGGCTCCTAGCGCCACCGCATGTAGAGGCGTCGTCTCTACGGCCAGAGCCGTGGCTGCCCGGTGCCGCCGCGGGCGTAGCTCTTGAGGATGGTGCTCCGTTGAGGTCCGGCGCAGGATCGGCGATTAGGAGTTCAAGGAGCAGTACGTGAAGCCAATGGTAACGGGATTTGTTTTGCCCCCTCATCCGTCGTTATCAGGTTTTACATTAAATAGGCCAGAATCCGTTTCCACGGGTATCGTTTTACATACACTGTGCTAGAACCAGGCACAAAACGACGCAATCAGATTGCACTGTAATCAGATCACGGAGCAAATTGGATGAACCAGCAAAGAGCACCTTGAATCTTGAGGGAGCCACATTATATGATGCCGAATGGTTAGTCCAACACTCCATCCAGACAAGTTGAGACGAGGTCATGCTACGAAAAACTGTGGCCTCTTTCTTACTTTCACCGCGGCGACCACCGACCACTACGTAGTATATATGTAGCGGAGTAACAGGCGGACCACGAATCCGCGGCAATCATGGCCGCGTCGCATGGCCGGTTCACACGTCTGATCCGGGGTGGGCGATGGCACAAGCAAAGGCAAGCGGCAAGCAACCAACCGGCAACCCGACGCCGGGCTCGGCAAAGCGGCGCGACGCAAAGCCGGGTCGCAAGGCCGCGCTGCTGGCGGCATGTGACGCCTGTCTGCACTGCACTCCGCCATCGCACACCGCAGGCGAAGATCCTGCCATCCAGCCGGAAACCTCCAGGTCCAGGGGCGATGCCTCGTTTTGTCCCTTTCACGCGCGCCTTTCCGCGCCCCGGCACTCAGTCGCCCCTTCTCTCTGTGTCTCTTCTCTCCCTCGGCTCCCTTCCTGGCCGGGGGGCTTTCCCCTTTGGGAGTGGGAGGTGTGGGTGGGTGCGCCGGCCCGGTCCAGCCCGTACGTGCTCGCATGTGTTGCTGCTGGCCGGGCCGCGACCCCCTGGCTCTGGCTGGCGGCTTTGGCGCGGTGGGGGTGGGGCGCCGTGGCCGACGACGGGTGACAATCATGAGTGGCCGCGACTGGCCGGAAAAAGAGGGATTCGCTGGCCTGCCACCGACAGATCTTACCGACTACTGCGGTCAATCGGCCCGGTCAAGCGCGCTCAAGATTGGGCAGTTGACGCATTGTAGAGCAGGTAAGAGTTTGTATCGACCTTTGATCGATAGAGTACGTTACGTGCCTGGCTTCGTGGATGTTTTGGTTTATCACAGCTTGTGTTCATGCGATGCTTGCCATGCATGTGGACAAAGGGACCGGAGTATAGCCGTGCTATAGTAGCATAGAGCAGAGCATGATCGTCGGCAGCGCACGCTCTCGCAACGCGACACCTCTCCTAGCCTCCTAGGGCGCTAAAGCTGCATGCTTTCTTTGCCCAAAAAAAAAAAAACTTGACCGAGCCTTTTTGAGCCTCGCCTGCTACTGCTAGTGCTCCGATCAGAACTCATCAGAGAAGCTTGCAAAGCCAGCCCAGGGTAACACAAGCTTTCACGGCCAATGTGTATATCGCGAGCCCGTGTCTTGCTTACTCAACTTGCTAGTGCTCTCACTTTCCGTCTCTCGCGCTTTCCACTGGCCACTAGTTTCGCTCGAGGCATCAATGGCAGCAGCATCAGGTAGGCTGCACTGCACGGAGACGGAGAAGACGCTCATTATCTAAGGCACGCGCGCACGCGCCATTGCCATGCCCGGCCAGTGGCAGCATCGTCTGATCTGCTCTCACTTTTGCGTACTCCTTCGACCAAAAGAACAAAAGGAAGACGGGCAAAAGGCCATGCCCATGCATGCATGCGTGATGCGTAGTACATTCTTTTGCGCCGGCAGTGTTTCAGCTCTCAGCTCTGCGCTTGTCGCCTCCAAAAGACATACTCCCTCCTCCCTCCTCCTTTCCAAAATAAACACACACAAACTCTTTTAAATTCACTAGTTATATAGAAAATAATATCAATAAATTGTATCTCCAAATAAATTCATGATGAAAGCACATTCCATGATCAATATAATGATGCTTATTACACATCATGAATATTAGTACTTTTGTGTATATATATTTGGTCAAACTTAAAAAAAGGTTTGACATCTCAATAAGCGAGATGTACACTTATTTTAAGGTGAAGGGCTTATTTTGGCACTGAGAGAGTATTCTTATATATAGCCAGCAGTTTGCTCTGTACCGACCGTCTTTACTTATCTACTCCCTCTATCTTTGAAAGAATGAATTCCTATCAACTTTAAGACAGATTAAGGGGGTGTTTGGGACTGCTCCACAAACTCTGCTCCATAAGCTCTACCATGGAGCAGCTCCATAAAAACCTGGAGTTTATGGAGCACCCATTTAGGTGCTCTAACAACTCCACCATTTTTTCTCGATCCGTGTGCGTGGAGCTGAAACCATTTGGCTAAAAAACGTGGACTGGAGCTGAAAAATGTGGAGCGAAATAGTCCCAAACACCTCCTAACAAACATGATAAAAGACTATGCTGCCCCCCCCCCATTAAACTAATGAACCTTAATAGTTCTCCAATTACCGAGAATCTTAATTGTGTAGTGTCATTTGGAGTATCTAATAGCAGCGCGGAAAGGGCAATTAAAAGCACCAGGTGCCATCATTGCGGCCTCTGGAATTGTAGAATTTGGGGGCAACGAATGTGGAGTTTGGGAGGAGAGAGGCTGTGTTAAATGTGACCTAGACTACGAGAGGGATTAATGTGGATCGGTGGACCGTTCACCTCCAGAAATCAATTCTTTTGGAGATAAATTTTTAGGCTAGATGATTCTTTCAGGGATAGAAGGAGTATTTTTGTTATTACTGAGGCCATTCTCGGTGGGAGTTCCATCAAAATTTTATTGTATTTAATAAGTTGTCACATAAACATTTTCGATGACGTGGCAAAGTTTTTAAGAAAAGAGAGAACAAGATGAAACTCTATTGGTACGATTACTAACTCTCTATGAGTCATGAGATTAAATATCTCTTAAACCATAGAATGAAACTTTTTATTGAGACCGGATGTTTCATCAATGTTTTATTTTATTTTATTTTTTATGACATAACAGTCTTGAGAACAATGCTATGAACCTTCTCCTCTCACTGGGACTGGCTTAGGGCAGTCCCAATGGGAGGTTTCTTAAGGTGATTTCCAAGAGTAATAATGTCTACTAGAAACTACTCTTCTTCCCAACCTATGATTTCTACAACAGTTTCTATACAAAGAATAACTTAAATGTAACACAAAAAGAGAATAGATCAACTGTGGCAAGCAACCATATAGCCTATTGCATAGTCGACACCATATATTAATCTAGTACTCATTGCATATTCTTTCCAGAACCATATATATTACTCATAGCAATCCAGGAAAAAAAATGACAACAAAATAACTAAAGTTCAAGATATTCAAATAAAATAAGGTGGCGTAGGTCCTCCAGAAACCATCGCGTAGGTTCACAGGTCTTTGCAGAACTCATTACATAGTATTTCCAGAACCATCATCTCCTGACAGGTCCTCCAGAAGCCACAAGCCAGCGGCTTGAACACTTGCGGGTGGAGAAGATGTTGTTGCAATAGGGCGGCGGGAGCAGCGCCCACCGCAGCAGATGCGGCAGCAAGGCCGGCGGGAGCAGTGGCGGCCGCGGCAGATGTAGCAGTGTCTCGCCTGTAACTTGAGTAAAGATTTTTCGCAGGATGATTCATTTCCCCAGAGATTTGGATAGATTGGGGCGAAGGAGGCGAGGTCTTGCTAATTTGGGACGCACCTCTGCTGATTCCGTTGAACAAGGGCTTGGAGATGGAGTATTTGGGGGCACTGGGGAAGAGAGAGATGCAAGGCGCCTGGGGGAATCGTGGACGCGAGAGCGCACGGGGAAATCGCGGCGAGCGCGCAGGAGATCGCAGGCACGCGTGCGAGAGGATTTGGCGCGGCGGCGACGGAGCAACGGATCCGAAGGGATGCCGATGGAAACTACTGGAGTCTCCCCAACGCGAACTAGCCGGTTTCTATAAGTCTCCGTTCTAGAGAGGACGTCGTTCCTCAAAGAAGAAATCGTTTCTCTATTTTTCACTCTCTCACTTCATTAATTCTCTTGCCACATCAGCAAAACTCTAAGCTGCCAATGTATTTAAGAGAGATATAAACTATAATTAATACACCATTGGGACTGCCCTTATACAACCAATGATCCGGTGTCCTGGATGATGAAATTAATTAAAAAACAGGTAAATTGGAGAAGGAAATGACTAAATCTCCCCTTAGCACCTTCCAATAATCCAGCTCAATCAACAAGATATAAATCTAGCCGAAAACAAGTCTAAACGATGAAAATCTAAATATCACTTAGAGCTTGTTTAGCCGCACTTCAAAATCAATTTTAATCTCTTTTAAAAAATCAATTTTAATCTAAGTTAGGGTAAATTAGAGTGCAAACCATCTCTTACCGCCACTTAATCCACTCACATCACATGTACTCAAAGCATCGTGTACTTCTTAAATTTAACAGAAGCGTACCAACAGCGATTACCATCATCAGATCGGAGTTTTCAGAGATGGCCCGATCCATCTTTCTGGGGAATGGTTCAGTCATAACACCTGACGACACGCCTGCTACCGGTTAGTAGGGCCTATGACGAGACACCTCAAACTCTAGGCCGTGTTTAGTTGCCTCAATTTAGGGACGGCGGATTCACGGGTCACTACTGTAGCGTACTGTAACATTTTGTTTTTATTTGGTAAAAATTGTCCAAACATTGACTAATTATGTTTAAAATGTTCGTATCGCAAAGTACAACAAAACTGTACAATTAGTTTTTGATTTCATCTACATTATTTTGATATGATGGAGAATCTTCTTTTTGCATAGTGGAATTTGGGGAAATATTTAGGATCTAAACAGGCCCAAAGCATCAGGGGAGCATGCGCATCAGCATGTCCTAGCAATATAGCATGACACCGTCCGCACCATCATCAGTTGGCCATCTCTTGCAAAAGGGTTGACTTGCTGCCTCTTCCTTCCACATTGACCACACCTTAATGATGTTGCAGCACAGCCGTGGTCGGCCACGGTCAAAGACTCAAAAACTCGGCACGGACCGGCTGAGGCCACAGTTCGTCGGAACCGAGCTTTCGTGCCACAGTGCCGAATGAGTGTGCATGCGTCCATGCTGCTGCAGCGCCTGGCGACCTGCATGCACAAAAGTGCCAACGTCGCGTAAGCGAGAGTGCGTGCGTGCCTGACCTAGCTACTGTTTGCCCCCGCTATGTATCGCCCGTGCTGTCGAACACTGTGACCCTGCTGGGCCCTGCCGGAAACAGCGTCTTTGACCAGATCAGACCCCTAGCTAATCCTGTCGAGTCAGTGTCAAGCACAGGGAGACGACGGCGTAACAGTGGCGATTAAAAGCTCGAGATGCGTGGGCCAAGGGCGAGTCCTTCCTTGGTCACGTCACGCCACGCCACGCGCGGTCGCTGCCTGCTATACTAACCTTTTTTAGGCATGTTTAGTTGGCCAAAGAGACAAAAAAAAAAAGTTTATGCAGTACCCGTTACATTGAATCTTTAGACGCATGCATGTAGTATTAAATATAGGTAAAAAATAACTAATTGCACAGTTTGTCTGTAAATATCGAAACGAATCTTTTAAGCCTAGTTAGTCATAATTAGATAAATTTTATCAAATAACAACGAAAAGTGTTACAGGAATTTACCAAAAATTTTCAACGTCTAAACAGGCCCTTAGATCGTTTGCGAGGAACGGTCTTGTTAGCCTTGTGGGCAGGGCGCACACATACACATGCACATGCACATGCACATGCACGCTTGTTGTCACGCGGGCGGAACAGCGAGCGAGCAATGCGGCCTCGGCTGCAATGCATCGTTGAGCCACTGCCATCTCCATGCAGATCGGGCCTACGTGTCCCATGGAACGAGGTGTACGTAGCGGGTGCGGTGAGCCCATGGAGACCCTGGCTATTGCACGACAAGACTCGCCACGCCAAACTGTGGCAGGCTGTGGCGGAGGCGAGAAAAACCATCGCCACACTTTGTGGCGAGAATCAGTGCTGCATGCATGTAGTAAATGGTGTGGCAGCCTAAGATTAGTAATGAACTAAACACTGGCCTGCATGGGTGTGGCCGCCTAACTTGCGGTTGTGGCGAGGTGTGGCTGGCAAACACCCCTTCAATGCTGCAAGAACAGACATTGCACGCCCAGATCTGATCAGGCTTGCATTGGAGTTATACTAGGTCTGTGCGACGATTGGCGGGTGTGTACGTGTGGGATTAATGGGTTTAGAAGGAATTTGGGGCCGTGTTTAGATGCCCGAATCGGTGTGCCCTGAATCACCGTTGAACGCTGTAATAATTTTGTTTTTATTTGATAATAATTATCCAAACATTGATTAATTAAGCTTAAAATATTCGTCTCACAAAGTACAACAAAACTATGCAATTAGTTTTTGATTTTAACTACATTTATTACTCCATATATGTGCCGATATTTTGATGTGATGAGGAATTTTCTTTTTTCATAGTGAAATTTGGGGGTAAATTTTGGAAACTAAACAAGACCTGGATGAAGAAATGACCTGCACGCAGCAGCTTCCTCTGATCAGGTCTGATGCGTGTGAAACGTTACGTTGTTGGGGCCCCTGCTGCATTACTCTGTGGGTTGCCGCGCGCTCCTGCAAAAAGTTCACGATTGAAAGTGGACGCACTACTGATCCATTTAACCCGTCCACAAAAGGCTACACGGCCCGGGTGCACCGTCGCAACACAAGGCCAGCTTAGGCCTTGTTTAGATCCCTAAATTTCACCCTAAATTCCACTATGTAAAAAGAAGATTCCCCGTCACATCAAAATGTCGGCACATATATGTAGTACTAAATGTAGATGAAATCAAAAACTAATTGCACAGTTTTGTTGTACTTTACGAGACGAATATTTTAAGCCTAATTAATCAATATTTAGACAATTATTACCAAATAAAAACAAAATTGCTACAGTGTGACGGAACATTTACTATGCAAAGTTTGGATCCCAAATTTAGGATCTAAACAAGGCCTTAGAATCTGAATCGTATGAGAAATAAAAAAAAATCATAGGGATTATTAGATTCATTTCTATAGTGGGATTCGGGTAAAGCAATAACATAGCAAACTATTTGCAATCAATTTCGGATGAAAAGTACAAAAAAAAGAGAGTCCACTCTAAGCTCATAGTTGCTCTCTTTGTGTAGAGATGAGGTAGATTCCTATGTTTTTCCTATCGTTCATCCAAACAACATCTTCAATACAATTTCTATGTTTCTGACCATCGGTTTTACATATATATGCATTAATATCTTAATCCTATGTTTTAAAATGCATTTTAAGATCACTGAGCTTGTCATGGGGTGTCGTTCAGGCCCAAATTCTTAGAATGTCATTTCTAGGTCACTGCATTTGTTTGAGTTTTATCAGGTCCCGAAACTTGCCATATGGTGTCATCTAGTAGGTACAAATGGTCTTAACCCATGGCTCAAACCTTAACCAATGGGTCTCACGAGAGGTTAGTGCCTACATGTAAGTCCCTGACACTCCATCTCAATGCTTTCTCCGCCTCCCTCTCTCCTTCGATTCCAAGCAAGTCGACGGTGTGAACACCCACGTGGAGCTGTGGTAGGAGGTCGCTAGGGAAGAGTGCATGTGACCATCCCCATCGAGTTATCGCAATAGGTTGTCAACACAACACGCTCAGTGGAAAGACCCCTACCATGAGAAGTTGTGAGATTTATACCTCAATCCTTGACTAGGGCAGGAACTCAACAATAAAGCAGTGATCCACCTAGGGAGAACCCACCTCCACTATGTAGAACATCGTGGCCTCTGGGTGGATTGTTCAAGAAGGCAGAAGAGGTTGGGATGGTGACAATAATGGAAACAGAGATACAGTGCCATAGGCCAACATATGGGACCTACACTCACGTGCACCCACTAGTCAAGATCAGGTCCTAAGTCATGGAGAACCCACCGTGGCTTGACACATCGTGCAGAGCAGGTCAACCTTCGTTTCGACCTGGATGGCACCCTATGACAAAAATTGTGGACCAGAAATAATGACATTTTGAGAGCTCAAGATTTGTCTAAAAGAGTTGAAGATATATTTGAGAGTTTTGAGACCTAAATGACATTGTAGAACAAATACGAAGACTGCCCATACATTTTACTCCAGCTAAGGGGGTGTTTGGTTTGAGGAGTTAAAGTTTAACAAACACTGTAGCACTTTCGTCTTATTTGACAAAAAGTTTCCAATCTTGGACTAATTAGGCTTAATAGATTCGTCTCGTAAATTACTCCTAATCTGTGCCGATATGCATGCAATTAGTCTACATTTAGTACTCCATGCATTTGAGGGAACATTGATGTGATGGGAGTTAAACTTTAACAAGTTGAAACCAAACAGACCCTAAGGCAAAGGATTTGGATAAAGGAGTGCATGGAGGCGGGGACCCACGAAGGGGAGGTGAGAGAGTTTGCATGACAAATTTGCACAAAGTCCATTACACAACCATAGAGGGCTTAACAACAAGTTTGCATGATATACTGTATCGCGTAATGTTAGCAGCGTACACCTGGCCCACTAGTTTGAATGGCCGGCTTTCAACTTATTAACCGTTCAAGCAAATTTTGCTCAACTGTTTACTGAAAGTCAGGACGTGTCCAAAGCTCCGTTTTGTCGTCTGTTCTGAGGACATGCATGGAGCATACGACGTAGATTCAGAAACGCGAGGCAGCCTAGCGCTGTGTTTTTGAAAACCTGAACAATGCCATTTCAGTCTCAGAACCAAAGGTGTTTCAAGGACCACATCATTTGCATTCAGAAAACACCAGTGAACGTCTAGTACACTGTACCGCATACATTAAACGCTGAAGCAGCAAGCAACAAGCTGCAAACTTGACGGTTGGACAAGATCTAGCGAGCACCGAGCAGTGACCACAATGGCCGAGCCCGAGATCTGAACCATTGGCAGCACGCCCAGCTAGACTGACCAGGGATGTCCGAGGGCATTGCATGCATGCATGCATGCGTTGCATTCTCCCTGCCGGGTGCCGGCCTGCGCGTTGCACCTGCAATCCTGCATGCATGCACCACCGCACGCTTTCGTGGCGCCAGGTGGACAGCCACTGTCCCGGTCCCCACCTGTCAGCCCAGGCCAAGTGAGCGTCAGTTCTGCGCTTCGCCTCTGCGGTGGGAGAACCAAACACTGCGACCCCGTCGTCAGATTCTCCCTGCCACCGCCCTCGCCTAGCTACCAACTGTGCTCGTACCGTACGGCCGAGCCGACGACCCGTCGGAGTTGGCTTCCTTTCACCTACAGCTGGAACGCAGATGCAGGCGCCGAAAGAGGGGTAGTACTGTACTACAAAGCAAAGGACTAGCAGGAGGTAGACGAAGAGGGACTCGTCGACTCAGGAGAGGAAGGGTGGCCGGCCCGAGGAAGGAAGAAAGGCCGCTGCATTTCCGTCTACGACGACGCCCTTTCCTCGCTCACGCGAGCAATGGCACGCTGCACAGCGCAGCGTCCAAAACCAAAAGCAAAGCAAAGGTCACAAACTATTGGCGGCGTCTTGGGGCACTCCTTTCGGTCCCGGACTTCCATGTAGAGCCCCGGCCGGCTTCAACTGGCAAGGCGGCCTCTCTATCCCGGTACGGCGGTCGTCGTCGTCTTCCTTTCTAGCAGCGTCCAAAAGCCCGGTGCGCGACAGACAGAATCCACTATACTCCGGCGAAGCTACCATAAATGCGTGAGCTGGGAGAGGTCGCCCGATGCAAGTCCACGGCGAGCCGCACGCCATGAATGCAAATCCGCATCGGCATGGCGTAGGAGAATTGAAGGCGCGGGCGAGGAGGAGTAAAAGTGGAAAGGCCACAGGAAGCTTGGCGTGGAGTGCTGCAACTATGGCAATGGCAATATCACCAAGCGCGACGGAGATGGCGCAGGCAGTGCCACGGATTAGCGGGGGCTGCATGACATGCATGCGCGTCACCTTCGGCCTTCGTGTCACGACAACCTTAGCAAGGCTCGCGAAACGGGGGGACGAGTTAATGCGGATGGACCTCTCTCTCTCGCTCGCGTTGCAAGTGCATTGATGAACCAAGCTGAAGAGGCCAAAAAGACAAGCGAAGAACACATCATCATGTGTACAGTACACAGTGCATCTGTACATGTACTGTACGCATGGATCAAAAGTTAGATGAGGGGAGACTTTACCAAGGGGCAGTATAATTTACTACGCTCCACTGCTGACCATGGTAAAAGTAACTTACTACACCTCTACAGTGTGATTTGGAAATGTAATGCAAATCGCAAGCAGATCACACACACACACCCCTCCATGGCTTCATTGGCTTGAGCAAGAACAAGCAATGGAGGATTAGAACGTGGCAACGAGTTCGAGGAGAAGACAAAGCTTGGAAGAGAAATAGAGAATGGAACAGTGACCTATATACTCCTATCTTCTTTAGGCGCGGCATGCAGCATCTAAATAGGAACAAACCATGAGCAAAATTTGTTAGGATTGATCTCCCACTAGTTAGGCCCAATGGCCTAACTGGGCCGTGTTCTCGCGCCCTGATCGGGGGCGCCCAACCCTACATGGTTGGTGGGCCCCCGTCGCACAGCGCTATAAAGAAAATGTGGGGGTCGGGGCTCGCAAGACGAGGTTCACCGCACCGCCAGTCACCCCACCGGCATCCTAACCCTAGACCCGATCTTGAGAAGGGGCGCTGCCAGCGACGGGAAGCACCACCGACGCCGGCAACGCCACCCCAATGCACTCGCCGCCGCCGAGGACGCCACAGCGCCGACTCCCTCTCCACCGAACATCGCTGCCGGCGTGCAGATGGCATCCGTCAACGTAACCCCGGCCGGAGCTTCGACAACTATGACATTTGATGGTTTGCAACCTATCACCCCTTTCTCTCTGTCTCTCTGTGATCCCGAACATCTATTCCTACTGTGCTAAGTATCCCAATCTGATGAATATACCTAAGAACCAACCTAACAATGGTATCGGAGCCAGGTTCGATAAGAAATCAGATCGGGGAAGTGAAACCGACCGATCTGATGCGGATCGTGAAAGAAAATAGAAAATCGAACCCTAAGACCTAACCCTAATTCTCCAAATCAAATCTGGGGAAGAAGAAAGAAGGGTCATACCCTAATACTAATCCCATTTTTTCCCTTCGGATGAACGAAAAGAAAGAAATAAAAAGCAAAGAAAGCGAATCGGCAAGAACAAACCCTAACCCTAACCCTAGTTTTTCCCCATTTGGATAAACCCGAAAAGAACAACTCAAAAGAAAGAAAGGCGAAAGTAGGGCTAGGGTTAGGGTGCGTCGGATGAACTTTCACCGGCGCGGAATAAGAAGAGCCGAACCGGTTTTTTCGCCGGCGCAGGAGAAGAAACCGAACCGGGGGCGCGGGCTCGCCGGGATCGGCCAAGGAAGCGCCGCGGCCAGGCCGCTCGATGGCGGCGTGCTCACCTGTTGGGGAGCACGCGCACCGGCAAGGGGGCCGGCGACGGCGCAAAGGACCGCTCGCTTGTCGTTTTTTCGCTCTCGGCTGCGGCTCGCTGCTGCGGCTGAAGAGAGATGAGAGAGAGCGGCGAAGAAGAGAGAGAAAGGGAAGGGCCGAATGGCTAGGGTTTCTAGGGCGCCGACCACGGCAACGCTTTTGATCCGCGCGAAACGGCCGCTCGGCCGTCGGATCGAGACGAACAGTCGAGATTTGCTGGGCCAACTCGCCGGCCCAGGCGGGCGCAAGCGCGCGCGGCGCTTTGCCGGCCTAGGCCCAGGTTGCGGCCTGGGTGCGGCCTGTGCGCGCGAGGCAAGCCGGGCCGAGCCGGTCTCAGCGCGTCTTGGGCCGCGCTGGGCTGAAAATGAAAAGAAGAAGAAAATTTTTCTTATTATTTTCTAGAAACAATTTTAAATGCATATTTTGATGAATTTGAATGATTTTGACACAATTTTCTGTGCAAATTTTATCCAACGATATTTTACTCATAAAACAGTGAATTTTTAGTGCTTCTAAAAAATAATAATATGAAAAGATTATTAATGTTTCCGCTGTACATGATAATTATTGTTCTCTTTGATTAAATTTGAACCAACAGGATAATTTAATTTTAAGAGAAATGAATTTCTGATAATTTTGATGCGATTATGATATTGTTATTTTCTGACCAATGTTGTTAATAATAATATTATAATTCTTGATCCATGAGAAATTGTGCATTAATTTTACTTCTGCCCAACGGTGATGTAAAATATTTGCATGGACGAATTATAAGTTTTAATTTGACCAACATTGAGTTAAAGCATGGAATTTTATGTATAAATGTTTCTTACTTACTCTGGTGTGATTTCAGGAAGCAAAAGCAGTGTGAACATCGCGAACATCCCACCGCTCAATGGTAACAACTACCGTGTCTGCGCGGGAGAAGTATGAACTGGAACTTACGTTGGGAGAGGTCGATTTTGCCATTACCTCACCGTGTCCTACTGAGCCAGAGGACCCGGTGAGAGGCGATGATGAATCTGACGCTGATTTCGCTTCTCGCAAGCGTGATCATGCTGAGAAAAGAATAAAATATGATCTTGAATATAGGCAATGGACCCTCTCCAACCGCAAGTGCCTGTTGGTGGCTAGAGCTACCATAGAAGAATAAATAAGGGGTTCGATACCTGAATGTGCCACTGCCACAGAATATTTTGAGCATATCAAGAATCAGTTTACTGGGTCTACCATGGCCAAAGCCAGTTCACTGATTAAGAAGCTTGTCAATGAAAAATATACTGGTGGTGGCATAAGAGAGCACATTTTGAAGATGAACACTACGGCTTCTAAGCTTAAAGAAATAAATTTGAAGGAAGTTGAATTCCTAATTCATTTGATTTTTGCTTCTTTGCCAAAAGAGTATGAAACTTTTGTTGTGAACTACAACATACAGCCTGAAAAATAGAACATAGAGACGCTCATTGCATTGTGTGCTTAAGAGGAGGAGAGACTGAAGTCCTCACAGGGTGTCACTGCTCATCTTGTGAAGGATAACAAGAGAAAGAACTTCAGTGGCAAGAATAAGCCACAAGGAAAACCTCAGTGGAATAATGCCTCTTCCTCCAAGTCACAGGGAAAAAAACCCCATAACTCTGAAAATCAGCAGAACAACCCCTATGGTGTAGCTGAAATAGATCAATGCAAGCACTGCTTCAAGAGGGGACACTACAAGAGAGATTGCCCTGACTTCCTGAAATCTCTGCTAAAGAGAGGTGAGGAATTTATTACATTTGTAGATGAATTCCTGTATTTATGTTATGCAAAATCCACTTGGTGGGTTGATTCAGGAGTAACTACTTATGTTGCAAATTCTTTACAGGGGTTAAGTGGGACAATAACCTTGCAAAGAGGAGAAAGAACGATTAAAGTTGCAAATGGAGTGCAAGCCAATGTTGATGCCATTGAAGTTTATCTTTAAAATTGAATAATGGTTTTGTACTTAGACTTAAAGAAGTACTTTATGTTCCCTCTTTGCGTAGAAATTTGATAAGTGTTTCGAAACTTGATGATGATGGAATTGATTGTCATTTTGGTAATGGCAAATGTAAGATACTTGTTAATAATGAATGTGTTGGTCTTACCTTCCGACAAGACAAGCTTTATTTATTATCTCTTGATGAGAATGCGAATAATGTATGCGATGAGAATATGAATGATTCCCCATCTGCGAATGTAACTAAGAAGCGGAAGCGAATTGATGATGCCTCTTCGAAATTATGGCACTGTCGCTTGGGCCATATTTTGAGGGAGAGAATAGAACGACTGATTAAAGAATCAATTCTTCTGCACTTAGAATTTTCAGATTTAGAACAATGTGTTGATTGCATCAAAGGAAAGTATGTCAAGAAAATTAAGAAAGATGCCAAACGAAGCGCGGGAACTTTAGAAATAATCCACACTGATATATGTGGTCCATTTCCTGTGAAAAATGTGGATGGTTATGATTCATTTATAACATTCACAGACGACTACTCTCGTTATGGCTATATTTATTCAATTAAAGAAAGATCGGAAGCATTAGATAAATTCAAAATATTTAAAGCTGAGGTTAAAAATCATCACAATAAGAAAATAAAGATAGTACGATCAGACCGAGGTGGAGAGTACTATAGGCGACATACCCCATATGGTCAAATTCCTGGACCGTTTGCAAAGTTTCTACAGGAAAATGGCATAGTCGCTCAGTACTCCACACCGGGAGAGCCTCAGCAGAATGGAGTGGCTGAAAGACGTAACCGTACCTTAATGGATATGGTAAGAAGCATGATAAGTTACTTCACATTACCGATTAGTTTATGGATGGAGGCACTGAAAACTGCCATTCACATACTTAATCGAGTACCAAGCAAATCGGTGCCTAAAACACCGTATGAATTATGGACAGGAAGGGAACCCTCACTTAACCACTTGCGTGTGTGGGGCTGTCCGGCTGAGGCAAAAGTGTTTAACCCAAACATAGGAAAGTTAGACTCCAAGAAAGTCAGCTGTCATTTTATTGGCTATCTAGAAAGATCAAAAGGATATCGTTTCTATTGTCCTGATAGACATACGAAGATTGTAGAAACAAGACACGCTGTGTTCTTAGAGGATAACATGATCAGAGGAGCATGGTAGCACGAGAAATTAACCTACAGGAGAAGCGGGTACATGTACCCACTCTGATGGTTGAAGAACCATTATTTACGCTACCTGTTGCTGTTGAGCCGACAGTGCAGGACACTATAGTGGCAACACCTGTTGCAAGTTCTCCCGTTGTGACAATGAATGAACATGAGGAACCTGTCTTTGAGGAGCCTGTCCTTGAGGAACCTATAGAACCAAATGTCGCGCATGAGGAAGAACAGCAACAGCCCAATGTGGAACAAGTGCCAGAGGCCCCTAGAAGGTCTCAAAGAATAAGAAGGTCAGCTATTTCTAATGACTATGAAGTTTATGAAACAGAAGAATTTCAGATGGGGGATGATCCCACCTCATTTGAAGAAGCCATGAGAAGCGACCACTCATCAAAGTGGCTTAAGACCATGGAAGATGAAATGAAATCAATGAGTACCAACAAAGTTTGGGACTTAGAAATTATTTCTAAGGGAGCCAAAACAGTAGGTTGTAAATGGATCTATAAAACAAAATATGACTCCCAAGGAAATGTAGAAATATTTAAAGCGCGACTTGTGGCGAAAGGCTTTACACAAAGAGAAGGGATTGATTACAATGAGACCTTTTCACCAGTCTCATGTAAAGATTCCTTTAGAATTATAATGGCACTTGTAGCCCACTATGATTTGGAGTTACATCAAATGGATGTAAGGACGGCGTTCCTTAACGGGGATTTGGAAGAAAATGTTTATATGGCACAACCGAAAGGTTTTGTTGTAAAAGGAAAAGAAAATATGGGATGCCGCCTAAAGAAATCAATCTACGGATTGAAGCAAGCCTCAAGACAGTGGTATTTGAAATTTGATAGAACAATAAAATATTTTAGGTTTAAGGAAAATATTGAGGACAATTGCGTTTACGCAAAATTCAAGAATGGAAAGTATATATTCCTGATTTTGTATGTGGATGATATCCTGCTTGCTAGTAGTGATGTCAATCTACTAATGAAAACAAAGAAATTCTTGTCCTCAAACTTCGATATGAAAGATCTTGGTGATGCCTCGTTCGTTTTGGGAATAGAGATTCACCGAGACAGAAGAAAGGGGGTTCTAGGATTATCGCAAAAGGCATACAAAGAAAAGGTTCTGAAGAAATTTAGTATGCATGCGTTCAGTCCTTCACCTGCTCCTATTGTCAAGGGCAATAGATTTGGGAAACATCAATGCCCCAAGAACGAATATGAGATTAATCGAATGAAAACGGTACCGTATGCTTCAGCAGTTAGAAGTTTACAATATGCTCAAATGTGTACACGCCCTGACTTAGCTTTTGTTACTGGGTTACTTAGCAGATATCAAAAGAATCCAGGAATAGAACATTGAAAATTGGTAAAGAAAGTCCTGCGTTATTTGCAGGGTACAAAAGGCCTCATGCTAACGTATAGAAGATCTGATTCCCTGCAGATAGAGGGGTATTCAGATTCCGATTATGCGGGAGAAAAAAGAAAATCCACGTCAGGATATATATTTACTCTCGCAGGAGGGGTTATATTGTGGAAAAGCTCCAAACAAACCGTAACTACATCCTCGACAATGTATGCCGAGTTTGTAGCATGCTATGAGGTACCGGGGCAGGTGAATTAGCTAAAGAAATTCATACCCGGATTGAAAGTGATTGATAATATCAATGAACCATTGAGGTTGTATTGTGATAACAACCCAGCGGTACAGTATGCTCACAACAATAGGTCAAGTGGTGTTGCCGAACACATTGACATAAAGTACTATGTTGTGAAAGATAAAGTTCGGGATCATATAATAAATCTTGAGCATATAAGTACAGAGAAAATGCTCGCGGATCCGCTCACAAAGGGCTTACCACCCAACGTGTTCAGAGAACACGTAGCCGGCATGGGTTTAAGGGAAAGCCTACGATTCCCGAACATACGAAGGGCCTAAAGAAAGTTTACATTTCAAAACAGATAATGGTATTGTGGCTGTTAGTCTAACGGCACTAATTGCTGTGACGATGGGACAGTTCTATGCACTAATCTGTGATGAAATAGGATGGAAGCAAGAAAAATATGAATTGAAAGTTTTGAGTATAAAAATTAAAGAACGAAGAATAGATGAGAGATCAAGGGGAAGAATGTTAGGATTGATCTCCCACTAGTTAGGTCCAACGACCTAACTGGGCCTTGTTCTCGCGCCCTGATCGGGGGCGCCCAACCCTACATGGTTTGTGGGTCCCCGTCGCACAGCGCTATAAAGGAAAGGTGGGGGCCGGGGCTCGCAAGACGAGGTTCACCGCGCCGCCAGTCACCCCACCGACATCCTAACCCTAGACCTGATCTTGAGAAGGGGCACTGCCAGCGATGGGAAGCACCACCGACGCCGGCAACGCCACCCCAACGCACTCGCCGCCGCCGAGGACGCCACAGCGCCGACTCCCTCTCCACCGAACGTCGCTGCCGGCGTGCAGATGGCGTCCGTCAACGAAACCCCGGCCGGAGCTTCGATAACTACGACATTTGATGGTTTGCAACCTATCACCTCTTTCTCTCTGTCTCTATGTGATCCCGAACATCTATTCCTACTATGCTAAGTATCCCGATCTGATGAATATACCTAAGAACCAACCTAACAAAATTATCATCAGCTGAGCTGATCCCGGCGAGCAGGCCCCAACCACAAAAAATATAGCACGAGCACGAGCACGAGGCTCACACACAGAATGACAGAATCCATGCAGCCCCAATCCCCAGATCGATACACTTGTTCGCCGGCAGCAGATCCATGGATCGGCTACGCGTCGCAAGACCAAGTACATTTCCTTCCCACCATTGAAGAAGAATACTCCCAACTCCAAGAACCAAGCAAACCGGCAAATGGGCATGCCGCAGGAATTAGTAATAAACAACACCAGCAAGTACGGTTAAATGAGAAATAAAAGAACCGCTTAATAAAGCCAAGAAGAAGATGGATGGAGCAGCTCGCTACGATCGAGTTACTGCAACTAACCTACGCCGCCACGAAGAAGGCGCCGGAGCCGAATGCTAACAAAGAAGATGCAGCAGGTACCTACCGGAGACGGAGAGGCTGGCCACGGCCACCGTCGATCGATCTGCGATCGACCAACCGCGCGCTCATGTGGCTTTTCTCCCGTCCTGGTACGTAGTACATGCGTTCGGGGGTCAGTGACCGACCCTGATGGATGCTACGGCTTCTTGCCGAGGGTGTGCTTGTTGTTGTGCATCCACACCTTGAGCACGTGGCGCTTGACGCAGACCTCGTCGCAGAACTGCTGCACGGCGGCCTCGTCGTGCTTCTGGATGCGCCACCCGACGCGCTCCGCGAACGCCAGCATCTTGTCCTTCTGCTCCTGGGTGAACTTGGTGCGGAACCGCTTCTTGCCGGACCCGGACCCGCCCGAGCCACCGGAGGGCCCGGCGCCGCCGCTGCCGCCGAGGGACATGCCGCTCAGCGTCAGCGGGCCCACCGCCGACATGGGCCCGGCGGCCATCATCCCGGCGGACAGGTCGTCGCCGTCGTCGCGCCCGCTGTGGGGGGACGTGGACGGGAGCGCCAGCGGCCGCGGCGTGTGCGCCATGTGGTGGAGCGGCTGGTGGTGGTGGTGGTGGTGGAAGTACCCGGCCCCGGCCGGGGTGCGGTAGTATGGGGAGAAGTGGTGCTGCTGCGGCGTGGCGCCGTAGGCGACCAGCGCAGCGGGGGAGCCCTCGGTAGCGGGGGACTCCTTGCGGTGGAAGTTGCGGTGGCAGTTGCACGCGGCGCAGCGGAGCGCGTCCAGCGTGCCTTCCTCGCCGGCGGGCATGAACTCGCCGCACCCGTCCACGGCGTGGCCCCCGATGCCGACCGCGTGGTTCTTGAGGCACTCGCGGTACCTCCCGCCGGCGGCGCCGTGGAGGCCAAGGCCGCCGCTCGGGGCCTTGCTGGCGCGGCCGCCGCCGGGCGGCTTGGGTACCGCCACGCCGCCACCAAACCCAGCTGCCACTGCCAGAGGCGGGGCCTCGTAGCTGGAGGTCACCGGCATCTGCGTCATCTCCTCGTCGCCATCATCGTGGTCGTCGAAGTCCATGGCCACCGTCGATCAGCTAGCAGCGACCGGCCGGGCGGCGGCAGGTGTTTCTTTCGCCTGGCGCCCTGGCCTGTGTGTAGTGTGTTCTCTTCTCGAGTTATGGCAGGGCGAAGCTAAGAGACTGGCTTAGCACGGTTAAGAGCGGGATGAAGAGATAAGAGAGAGTGTGGACACCGTCTGGCTGCCAGTTTTGACGCGCCGCTGTGCCTGCAGACTGCAAGCCGCTGCCGTAGCCGTAGCTGCTAGTGCTGCTGCCTTGGCGTTGGTGACGGTGTAGTGTAGCGTACTGTAGCTAACAACAGTAACTGCTCGCTTTCTCTCTCCCGGGCGGCCCGTTCGTTCACCGCTTCCCTCATCGAACCGACCTGGGTCGCCCGCGGTGAGATGTGCAGTTCTTCCGCGTCGCCGCCGGGCGGTCGCGCTCATGTCTTTGGGTGCATGCCTGTCCCTCTCCCGGCTGCTCTTTTCAAGTGGTTTGGCTCCAAGCCTCCAACGCCTTTTAAATTGCGGTTTAGATTTTAGAATAATGTGATCGTGACACCCGGTCTTTCTTTTCTCGCGCCTTTTGCTCGAATCTATGTGTGGCAACTTCTTTGCCTTAACAAAGACATTTGCGGTCAAATTCACATGCTCTAGTACGGCCGGTGTCTTGGTCATGTACATACTTGACCTGCAAATTGTGGAACGCTATCGGAGTATAAATGTGGGCTCCTGTATTTGGCCCATCAAGCCCGGCCAGCCGCTGCGTACGTGCAGCATACACACTGATCGAGCACATACTCCAGGTGTAGCAACGTCAAACCCGAGCTGTTTTCAGATTGCGGCATCACAGTACAAAATTGTGAGTGCCTTTTCCGTTTGGTAAGTGGGTATCGATTCCCAGCTAGCGCTTTTCATTAGCTACGATTCATGCGATATGATTGCGCTCCAAGCTCCATGCTCTCTATGATGAAATCAAGGCCTTGTTTAGTTGGTAAATTTTTTAAACTTGATAAATAGTACAATTTTCGTCTTATTTGACAAATATTGTCTAATCGTAGACCAACTAGGCTCAAAAGATTCATCTCATGATTTTCAACTAAACTGTGTAATTAGTTATTTTTTACCTATATTTAATACTCTATACAGGCAGCTAAAAATTGATGTGACGGAGAGAGAGTGAAAAAATTCTAACTTTTGGGTGCATCTAAACAAGGCCCAAATCAAATCAAGGTGCTAGACACAGCATCAAGTCGTTGATCGGCTGTTTCCAGTTGAAGTGATGTAAGCAGCATGCATTACTTTTCCACAGCATCCGCACTGTGGGACATGTGACAGCATGTCAGAAGTTTTTGTTAGGGCGTGTTTAGATGGTTGTTAAGTGTGTGTAAAGTTATTGTAGCACTTTTCGTTGTTATTTGGTAAAATTTATCCAATCATGGACTAACTAGGCTCAAAAGATTCGTCTTGACATTTACAGACAAATTGTGCAATTAGTTATTTTTTACCTACATTTAATGCTCCATGCATGTATCCAAAGATTTGATGTGACGGGAAATCTTGTAAAATTTTTGGAATTTTGAAGGAACTAAACACTGCCTTAGTAGCATTAAACCGCTCCTATGTCTCTCAAAAAAATTAATTCCTATAAATCCGTGCCAGTCAATTTTTTTTAAAGTTTAACCAACTTTATAGAAAAGAATAGCAACATCTGTGATATGAAATGGGCGTATTATGAAAATATATTCTAAGATACATCTAATGATACTAGTTTGATATCATAAATCTTGATGTTTTTTCGTATTAATTCGATCCAAGTTTGAAAAGTTTGACTTATGACAACTCTAGAAATTGATTCTTTAGACGGAGGGAGTGGCAGTCAAAGCTAGATTCAGATATTAAAATGGAATACATCACTAGGCCAAGTGTTTATTGCTTACTCCTCGCTCCCAGTTTATTTGTCGTTTTCGGTTTTCGTGCCACAAGTTTGCCAGATTTATAGAAAATACGTGTAATATTTATATCTTCAAATAAATTTATTAAAAAACTAAATTAAAAAATCTTTCCAATGATACCAATTATGTATCATAAATATTAATATTTTTTAATATATATTTAGTTAAAGTTGCTTTTCGAGAAACAAAAGCGACAGATATTTTAGGACGGAGGAAGTATAGAACGGTTTAGGTCCTACTATTTATTACGACTTTGTCCGGCTTCGACTCTCTTGTTACACGTTATATAAAAAAAGCCAGAGCTGATGGTTCTAAAAATACTAGGTACATTAGTCGTTTGTACTGTACTGTTGATAGAATGGATAAAACCAAATTTTCCTATAACAAACAGTTCTTGCTGTGTACTCCTTACGTTCCAAAATAGATGTTATTCTCGTTTTCGGAGAAGCCAAACGCTTTTACTTGAATAAATATATAGTCCATAATTAATATCATTAGATATATCATTGAATCTATTTTTATAATATATTTATCTAAAGATATAAATGTTGCTAATATTTCATTACAAATTTATTTTAATTCAAAAAAGTTTGACCGACATTAATAGTACCGTGACACTTCTTCAGGGACAGATGAAATCGGAGGTACTTCCTCTGTCCCAAAATAGAAGTCATTCTCGTTTTTCGAGAAGTCAACTTTTTCTAACTTTGACTAATTATATATAAACGAATATTAATATTTATAATATATAATTAGTATCATTAGATACATCATTGAATATACTATCATAATAAATTTATTTGGCGACATAAATATTACACGTATTTTTTATAAATCTAGTCAAAGTTAACAGACCTTAACCTGCACGTATTCCATAACGTCATCTGTTCTGGGAGAGGGAGTCCCTACGTGTTTTTCATGTGTACCTTGAATGAAGGCAAAAGATCCACGTCTGGTCAACTCTCCAGACTCCAGCAAGCGGCGGAATGGACTCGAAATGACGGAGGAATAAAACCGATCACGCGACCGTGCAGCCATTCACACAGTGTTTAATTTTTGTTTTCACGGTCCCCGTCGCGCCAAGGGGATCGTCCGGATGCAAAAGGCATCGGAAATGGCAACAGATGGGCTAGTACCTCTCTAGCGGTCTACTAGCTACACATGACCACCCTACTAGTACGTGCAGTGCATATTCGCGGATCCATCCATCTGGTCCCCGCCCGCCGCCCGGCCAGGACCGGATGACGCGAATCCTCTCGGATCAACCGCAACCACGCCATCAATGCAAACCTCGTCCCGCTCCCGTCTGAACAACGTCCTGCATTGACGGCGTTGCCGCCTACTAAGGCCGCGTTTAGATGGCAAAAAAAAAAAAAAGGTCTAAAAATTTTTGTGCAGTACTTGTCACATCGAATCTTTGGACGTATGCATGGAGCATTAAATGTAGGTAAAAAAATAACTAATTGCATAGTTTGTCTGTAAATGTCGAGATGAATCTTTTGAGCCTAGTTAGTTCATGATTGGATAAATTTTACCAAATAATAACGAAAAGTGCTACATGAACTTTTCCCCAAAATATTTTGGATCTAAACACGCCCTAACACATCTAGCCAAGTCTTGTGACATGTACATGGACCATGCATGATGGTGATGATCCACGCGGGACTACGCGTGGCGTGGCGAAGCGAAGCCTGCCGCTTAACAATCAGGATCGGACGGTCTACAATCCCGGCCGCGTCGGTCGCCGCCCTAGCTAATCGCTTGGCAGGCCGTCGTCTAACAGTCCAGCGCCCCGGCCGTTTGTCCAGTCCTGGGTGGCGCATGTCACGCGCGGCGACCTCCAAGGATAGGGGCCTCGGTGGCTCCGTCCCCGGGGGCGGCTAGGTAGCACATAATCCGGCGGCCTTGGCCAGGTGGTTCGCGGCCGGAACACACGTGTTTAGGCCTGCGCGCTCGGGCCCTGCGTGCGCGGCATGTCTCGCCACTTATGAACCGGCGAACGTCACTGTGCGACCGTTTCTGGAAACGGCCGCTAGCATCGAAGACGTATGTACAGTAGTACACGTCAATTCCGGCGAACGGGGGAAAAGGAAGGAAAAGCCGACGGCGGTCGTGTGGGCGATCGGGCGGAGCGGAATTACTTACGGCCTTGTCTTGGCCTAGGGCCTTATCTAGTGTGATAAGGCGGGGTCAGAGCTAGCTTAAGCGCCACAGGCTGCTAATCCTTCCCCGGCCGGATCGATCCGCCGGCCGGCGGTCTCCATCGACCGAGAGCGGTGGTGGTGCGTGGTCCAGGAGTGGCGTGGAGCCGCGGTTGCTTTCCGTGGGAGTTTGGGACTTTGGGTACGGTGGTCCGCCGGTCCGGTCAGGCCGTGCGGGATCCGGCACCGTCGGGGATCCAGTCCGATACATCTTTGCCGTACGCGGGCCTGTGTGTATGTAGCGGTGGCCTGCAGCCGGCGTGTGTACGTAGCATGCATGGCCGTCGTCACGTACGCATTGGTTTTGCTAGCCCGGCCCCCTTTGGTCTGCCACGACACACACACACATTCCCCAAACTAACGGTACTACAGCACTTGTGTACGCAAAACGAGATCTAGATCGACAAGATCGACCTCTACTACACGATCCCGCCGTCTCTCCCAACTCCCAAGCACGGCCGGCCGGCCGGCCGTGAACAGGATCACACACGCACCTCCTCCATCGCTTGTACTCACGCATGCCCAGATGCTTGTGCATGCAGCGGCACCGGGCACCGCTGGGCGCTGGCCATGCAGAGCCTGAAAAGACGGCCTTGCATGCCATGCGACAAGGGACGGAATGGTGCATGCATGCATGGAGACGTACGGAGGCAGCATCATGCAGCGCTCAGATCAGAGAGCCCGGCCATGCGTTTGCATCCGTCAGGTGGGCAGGGGGGACAAGTGCGGAAGGCAACAAAAGCGCGGCACATACCATTGGCGCGCTCGTAATATTCGAACTGCGCGCAGACGGTGCTAGCTCGCCGGGCCGCTGGCCACTGGCCGCTCCGCTGCGCCTGCCGCCCGGCCTGCGGCATTGCAGTAGGATAGGGAGCCATCCCCGGCATGCGTTCATGCATGGAAAGCTCCGTCGGCCAGCCGGGCCGGGGTGACCTGGACCCGGAGGCCGGAGCTGGCGGTTTGGACGGGTGCCGGGCTGCCGGCGGAACGGCCGGTGCGTGCATGGTGCATGCCTGTTCTGCAGATTCACGGCTCTGGCCTCTGCCCTCTGGCAGGCAGGCTCTGGGCGTGCAGGGCTCGAGCAAGGCAGAGGGCGCAGCGCAGAGCAGGCGGCCGTCAGCTCGTCACATGATGCACCTGCCAGGAGGAGGAAGACGAGGCCAGGCCGCGCCATGCCCCATGCCGTCTTGGCCATATTTGTTGGTGCATGCTAGAAAGGACGGGCCCACTGTGTCTGTCACCTGATATTTTACGGATCCTTAAGTCAGTGGCTTCAGTGCAAGCCTTGTTCACTCCCCCATCCCAACCCAAAATATTTCTTCTTACACCCATCACATCAAATCTTTTGACGTATGCATGGAGCATTAAATATAGGTAAAAAAGATAACTAATTGCATAGTTTGTCTGTAAATGTCGGGACGAATCTTTTGAGCCTAGTTAGTCCATGATTGGACAAATTTTACCAAATAACAACGAAAGATGCTACAGTAACTTTTCAGCTACTTTTCGCGAAGTGAACACACCCGCAGGCAAGTAGACGGACAAACAGGGTTCGGTGTGATTAATACTCCCTCCGCGCAATAAATAGATAAATAAATTTCGTTTAACGAACAATCCTAGGTTTAACCAAATATTTTAAAAAGTATTAATATTTTTATGTATAAAAACCGTCACTAGATTAATCATATAAAATATTCTTATAATAAATTTAGATTTGTTTAAATTCCCACAAAATGAGACTTCTACTGTTTTAGTACGAGGGAGTACTCCCTGTATCCTCTAAAAGATATTACTCTTGCCTGCTGAGAAGTCAATTTTTTTTAAGAATAGAAGTCAATTTTTTAACTTTGACCAAATATATAAAACATATTAATATTTACGACACACCATCTTTACCTAATACTAAAGAGGAAAAATGTATGGCCTATTGTTTTGGTCTGCCAATCACCCACTTGGTCTAGAAGCTCTCGGTCTCACGGTGCAAATGGAGATTAGGAGTGGGGAAGAGAAAATAAGGGAATACGGGGTTCTAGATGTAAAGATGTCAGAGAGAAAGAAAATATGAGAGGGCCTTAATAATTTTTGAAATAGATCGGGGTTCCTAATGCAAAATGTCCAAATCCGAGTGGGTCTCTCCTGTTAGGCTTCTTTTTCGACCTGGGCCGAATCCTTGCAGTTGTGTCGGCTTCGTTGTGGGCTGGACGAAGCCCATGCAAGCATTTTTTTCCTTTTCTTTCGTTATTCTCTTTTTCTATACAAAGAAAGGTCTTGCAAAATTAACCAAAAATCATAGAAAATCAGAAAAATGCCAAATCAGTTTTAGTTTCATAAAAATGTGATATATCCATAGATGTTATGAATCTTGTTAGGTTGTGTTTTGTCTCTAGGTGTGTTAAATCATCCTTGCATACGTTGCATGCATATAGGTTCGGCGATGACCGAGAATGTGCCAAAGGCAGGCCCGGAAATATGCAGAGGATGTCCTCGTTGTCGGTTTTCCCGAATCCTTCACTAACTCTCTGTTGTCTAGTTCCTGCCCAAGGCAAGCCTTGGTGCATAACTTCTACTTTTCAGCACTTATTATGTTTGTTTGCGCATTAAGTTTTGAGGAGAAAGATTTACACCATTTGATGTAGGATTGGTAAAAAAACAAAACTTATTTTTATTAAAATATGGATTAGTCAATGGTACAACTAATTATATCGTGAACCAGAATCTTGGATAGATTATTGTCTAATGAAATCTAAACAAATGTATTTATGTAATTCCTGACAAGAGCTGCCATGTGAAAAATTAAGAGAGATCTTCCGTCATAATCATTGGCGGATAGACCAATCCAAACAGATCGACAAAACAAGTTACGGAGCTTGATATGATACGTCAAAAAGCTACAAAGGTCAATATTGAGTCATAGAAACACATGAGTAGTATGAAAAAAGCTACAAATTTATGATATATTTATATGTAAATAATTATGTGCTTTGCAACCGAAAGAAAAATATACCAGGTTTAATAGGACATTATTATTTATTGTCAGCATTAACTTATAATATGAATATGACGATCATCATAAAATAATAAACTATTAAAGCACAAAACATATATATGTAGATATGTACCATTCACGTTATCGTTTTGCATGAATGTTTAGTAGTTTTTTTTTCTCTCGTTGCAACGCACGGGTATATTTGCTAGTTTAGTATAATTAGATAAATAGTTGAATATATTTTCATAATAAACTTATTTGGAGATATAAACGTTGCTAGTATTTTTTTTAGAAATCTAGTCAAAAGTTTGACTAGCACGACTTTTATATCGATACTTTTTATTGGGCGGCGGGAGTATAGTACTAGCACCACATTTCCTCATGGCAAACACTCAGCTCGTAAGTGCAATGCTATAGCATCGGTTCTTCCCTATCATAATCCCGGGAACAAATGCAGATTAAACATAAAGTGTTTTTGGAATGCATGAATTTCATAGGATGGCCAAAATTATATAAAGATTTCACGTGAATCAATTTATTTTTTTGGGAAAACAAAGGAAACAAAAAAATCAAACTATTTTTATGCGAAAACAGAGGAAACAAAGAAGATTCACATTCTAAAGGGGGCCCAAATGGGAAGCGGAGGCGACATGGACTCAAGAGTTAACACGGAGTTTGATTTGAAGAATGAGTTAGAGCATCTTTAAGGATCTCTCTTAAACTCACTTTTTAAATTATATCATTTAGATTCATCCTTCAATAGCTTATCTATATCTTGTGCACACTTTATGGAACCTAGTTATGCTCTCTATCTTTGGCTAGCGAGAAATCCGAAATAGAGGATGACTATTTCTAAAGATCTAACTAAAGGAGCCGTTGAAAGATTTTTTTTATTCAAATCTATGTTCCTACCAAAGAGTGGAATAGATTGATCTATTACCACCGTATTAATTCCTTACAAGCTAATAATTAACATTAGTATAAGAAATCAAGTCATTTCGTCAAATCTTAGGAACAAACTCATAATCCTCGAACCAAGCCTCGTGTAACTAAGTAACTTTGGTATAATGGCATTGTTTCGATATCACAATTAGGACCTAATTAGGGGTTGTTGTATGGGCCATTTGTGTGTGTGTGTGTGTGTGTGTGTGTTTTTCGAATGGGAAATTTGAGTTATGTTTCTTGTGTCAGTAACAGTGCGCAAAACGTTACCCGACATGACTAGAATCCCCTAGCCCCATGTCCAGGTGGATGGGCCTCTCTGATCACATGCATGCACGTCTGGCTGTGTACGTTGAGTACATGGTACTCGACCACTGTTTAGTAGTACGTAGCATCGAAATCTCGAACGAATACTAACCTTAACATGGACGTACATGTACGTGTGTGTTCTTCACAAGGCGATCGAGGTGTCCACAGTACGTAGCAGACCGGATTGTGCATGGGAGCATCCTGCATGCACGAGCACGCCCCAGATCGATCGGCCAGCTGCCGGCGGGCCCGGTCGTCCGACGGTCCGACCCGACCGTCCGTGTTGCTCTGACATATGACCACCACCGCCTCCCAACTCATACGTGCCGTCAGCTGTGCTCGTTTCAGGACTGCGCAGCACACGTCCGGCCGGGCATCCCAGCGCCTGCGCGCGCACATGACAACGTACATGAGAGTCAGAAAGAGAGAGAGAGAGACGCAAGAAGATCGAGGACACAAGACACTGTGAGAGACGCAAGAAGATCGAGGACACAAGACACTGTTGGGACCTTGAGGAGTGGCCAGCAGAAAGTACGCACGTACGTGCGTGGCCATGCATGGCGGATCGGCGCCTACAGCGCTCCCGCACACGCTTCGCAAAGAGTGGGGGAGGTAGCACGGAGCTTGAAGGCCAGTTGCAAACCGACAACCCATTAGTACAGCTTCTTCACCAGCTTTTGAAATTACTTGATATTGTTTTTCTACTCAGCGGGTTAAAATAGAATAGCTTCATATGTGAAGATCCTTTGAACACGATGTCACGGGGGTGGAAACCGAATGGAGCTAAAAATACCAATTTCTTTCCACTTCCTCTCTCACATCTATTATGAAAATCTGTTTTTACCAAACATTATTTTCCAAAATAGCTCTGCTCCATCAGTGAAGTTGCTTGCGGAGTCCAAACCAAAAAATATTGCTCCACCATCCTATATATTTGGAATAGAATTGATCACAAAAGTTATTTCTCACTTCCCCTTCGGGATCCAAACCTTCTCGGTGCTCTTCATGGTTGAGATTATCTCCTTTGGTACCCAAACTTGTTTGTCTCCTCTTATGTTGGCTTGCTTGTTCACCTTGATGGCCACCACCTTGTCATTCTTCTTCTTCTTCTTCTTCTTCTTCTTCGTCGTCGTCTTCTTCTTCTTCAACAAGTATCGTGTAGTGGCCTTCTTGTCCACTTTGTTGATGTAAGTGTTGGAGAGCTTGCTTGTCTTTTTTTTGTTTTTCTCTTTCTTCTCCCCCTTTCCCCTTGCACTGATAGGACTTGTGGCCTTCCTTGTCACACACACAACAGACCAGATGGCTGCTCCCTCATCAAGCTTATTCACGCCCTTGATGGTGTTATATTAATGAGGTTGGGCTTGGTCCATGAGTATTCAAAAGTGCCAATTTATTCAATTCAAAAGATAAGAGTGTTGATTGTATGCAAGGTACTCGCGAGGAGTTAACATTAATGCAAATCTTGATCCCCTAATCTTAAGTCTTCGTCTTTGCTCGGGACGACCAAAAAGTAAGCTTGAGGGAGCTTGTTGATGGTCACTAAATAGATCAATCCAGCATCAATATATCAGTGAAGTGAAGGTAAAATCAACTCATAGTAGTATTTCATTTTTCAAATAATGTGGTTCCACTTTGTATTTGGAGATTATGTGTGCACAGGGGCAATTAAGAAAATATGTAAACGGAAGACCACTAGAAGCCTGTGAAACAATGGTGGAGCACCAGAGGATGAGGCCAGTTCGCCGAAACCTCCTTTGGTTCAACCGAACTAGGCTAGAGCCTACTTTGGTTCAATCCGTGGCATGGTTGAGAAAACACATTTTCCATCAATCCTAAGCGTTGGATGCAAGCCTGTTTTATCCAACGATTTATATGGATTAGTGCAAGGATTCAAGGGCTCACCACGGGATATCATGACAAATGAATGTTGGCGAAACCACTTAATATACGTGTCGATTGCCTTGGAGAAGCAACCAGAGGTGTTGGATCAAAGGCGGTGGAAGTCAAGGTTTGGCAGGACCTATAGGGCTTCGCACGAAGCCACATGTTAGGCAAAACGCCTCGTTAAGCTACTTACCAACTTTAGAAGTGCATCTACGCCGTTGATGGATTAAGGCGATGAGATCGGCGGTTGCCCGAACTCATAGTAGGTTGGGCAACCTGGCCCCACCCTAAAACGCCTTCCAACTTCCCCTACAAATACCCCTTTATCTCCTCTACACTATAAATAGGTGGCTCGACTCATTTGTACAACACACACCACAAGGAAGCAATATGCAATACGCTCAAGATGTAGAAGTAGAATAGTTTAGTTGGGAGTTATGGCGACTCAAGCTATGCTCAGGTCCATAGAAGTCCTCGGAGCTTATATACTATTGTATATTTCCTTTGTAAGACTTGAGTATTAATATAGTTATCTTCTCTACTGTCACGTGTCTGAGTTTGTTTTGTCTACATTCTAGTAACTAAGTACGGGCTTGTATGTGTGTTACATGGAAAGCTAATAGAGAGAAGCAAGCTAGCAAACTAAGGCCATGTTTGTCAATCTCTCTCTGGCTCTGGCTCCGTGCTACGATACCGGAAGAGCCGGAGTCAGAGAAGACACAAAACGAGGCTTCCAAACATACCTTGAGGCCCCGCTTGAAAGGGTTTTCTTAACAAAACGACTTTAGCTTTTAGTGTAATTATTAAGGTGTCATTTTTTCACTTCCTTCCATAAATGAACTAAGAGCTTGTAAAAACACATTATCATTTTATGATATCCTAATTAATAAACATAAAAGCTACTTGATTTGTAGATTAGGACTGACCTAAGAGCTAAGACTGGTTTTTCCCAGCAAGCAGCAGCATCGGGATCCCGCGCGGGCGTCATGCCACATTGCCACCTGTGATTTTCCGTCCGAATCTAACTCTTGAAGCTGTGCTGTTTCCTACCCTTTGCGGCGTTGGCGCCTTGCCCTCCCGGCCGCGGGAGGCTCGAGCTAGAAGCCTCGAATTAGGGCGGAACACAGGAATGCAAACACAAAAGAATGAAAAAAAACCGTAGGAATAGCATAGAGCGAAAAGTAGAAAACTTCAGGATTTAAAAACACAGGAATACAAACTTTGGGCTGTTTGGATTGCGGGAAAACAAAAATGTCACCTGTCCCGAGAAGCAAGGTTCCTCCATACTTGAGAACCGGAGAAAACAATGTAGATATTTTTCCTTTAGGTTTCTTTGGATGCTTTTTTTCCCTATGTTTTGTGAAGCAAGGTTAGCCTTTCCTTTGGAAAGGAATGCAAGTTACTTTGTTCCAAACAACAAGTTGAAAAAACTTTCCTATAAAATTCATTCTTTCACTTTTCCTTTGGAAATCCGGTGTTCCAAACAGGCCCAGTCAAAGATGGGTGCAAAAAAGGATAGTATACCACAAGTCTATCGATTGACCAGCAGCTAGCCAGCTACCATGGCGATGTCCTTTTGAACCGGTGATTGGACTCCACTTTGAGGGGGGCTGCCCTTTTCTTGTGTTGTGGAAATCTGGCCATCTTTCGTCCAAGCAATCGAATGCGTGCACCGTACTCTCCGGTCTCCACCTCGCTCCTAGTTCTCTCTCTCGCTGCTCAGTCCTAAAATCACGGTCTTTCTAGGTCGGAGGGAGTATTCTTCAACACAAAAGCAGTACTAGTACACAAAACATGTCGAATGCGATGGATCAAAGGGAGCCAGCGAGGCAACCTCGTCGGTCCAGCGGGCAATTAAGCCAGAGCAGCGGGCCGGCGAATCGCAACGCTGCCCCAGACTCCTTCTGCCATGGCACGATATCTGCCTGGAAACGTAGGCACGGGAGGGAGCACGACGACAGACAGGGGCGCATGCGCCCTGCCCCCTTCGCCTCGTCGCCGTCGTCCGCCTGAGTGGTTGGTGTTGGTGACAACTGAGAGCTGACAAGCGCGCGAGGTATGTGATGTCCTAAACATGCATGATGCATCAGTTGACTAATCATGAGTCACCAAAGGATGCGGCCAAACGAACAAAGAGCGCCACAATCGAGGGGCATGTCGATCACTCTCGCATCACCGGTAGCTCCCTCTTGCTCCCATTCACAAAACCACCTTGCTGCTACCACAGTTTGTCAATTATTCATTCCAACAGGTTTAATTTTTTTTCAAACTAAGAACCCAGCGAGGAGATTCTGGCAGGTTAAGATATAAGCAGCCAGTACGTTATGCAAGTGCTCAAATGGATTGCAAATGCATGCCTATAAGACTATCTCTAACAGGTTAGGCAAACCGCTACCCAAATGCAAAATCCGTCGTCTATAGTGTTTTGAGTCCCAAAATCATGCTCCAATAGAGGACGCAAACACAACACGCATTTTGCGTACGAGGCCAAGCAGAAGGCAAATAAGCGTCACCTTTGTGCACGACACAAATCTCCGGCGCTGGGGTCCTCCTCCCTCTCCCTCCTCTTCTCCCACCCCCACTCCGGCAGCGGGAGCGCGCGGAGGTCCAGCGGCCGCGGATGACGACGTCGAGGCGGGACCGCGGCGCCGGCGGGGCGCGGCCAGGCGGGACCGCGGACGGCGCTCGGCCAGGTGGGCCCGATGACGGCAAAGCGGGCTGGCGCTGCCAGATCTGCCCGCGGACGACGACGGCGAGGCGGCCCCGATGACGGTGAGGCGGGCGGCGGCGCTCGGCGGGGAGGGGGCGGTCGGCGCATGCAGAGATGCGGGCGGCTCAGCGCTCGGCGGGGAGGGGGCGGGCCGACGCTCGGCGGCGGAGCTCGGCGGGGAGGGGGCGGGCCGGCGTTCGGCAGGGAGCTCAGCGGCGGAGCTCGGTGGGGAGGGGGCGGGCCGGCGCTCGGGGCCTCTGTTTTTGCCTTCACTGTTGGAGTTTACCAGTTTTTGATGGGTTGTTTCTTCATTGTGCATGACCCAAATGGTGAAATATGTCGTGTTTTTTTTTTGGTCGGCTCTAATGCATGCAGTTTGTGCAAAGTCACTACTCCAGGCCTTCAGGCTGTGTTGTGTCAGTGGCGAGACCAGAACCTGGGGATCATGGATGCGTACAGGATACTAGTAGTACATGGCATGGCTGGATGATGAGGATTGAGCGAATGGAGACAAGGCAGGATGTCTTTATGCCATGCATCGAGAATAGAGCGAGTGGAGCACTGAGATCAGAAACGCTTCAAAAACGCTTCTGTTTGTGCACGAGTAAATAATGACCGTTCGACGTAGCACTGTAGTATACTTCTGCTCAACTTTCGTACTGTGACAACATTGACATGTTTGTTTAGAGGTTACTCCCTCATAAAAAATACTAATTTATTGCTAAGTCAAATGATTTAAAATGTAACTAAATTAATGTTGAAAGATACAAATATTTATCATACTAGATAAATATTATCCGATACATTATGAAATATATTTTTATATTATATTTAGTGCAAAATGCACCATAGGTCCATTAACTTTTGGGCGTGTATTACTTAGGTCCATCAACTTTCAAACTGTATTTCTGGGTCCATTAACTTTTGGTCATGTGTCACTTAGTCCATCAACTCTCAAACTGTATTTCTGGATCCATTAACTTTTGAGTAGAGTGCACCGAAGGACCACTAACTTTTGAGGAGGTGTCATCTAGGTCCATCAACTCTCAGACTGTATTTTTAGGTCCTAAATTTTTTAAATGGTTCACCGGAGGTCTATTAACTTTTGATGAGGTGCATGCCCATAGGCTTGATCAGGGGAAGTCGGATTTTTTTTTGTTGAATTTGGATACACACGTCGTGTATCTCGGCATGCAGCTTGCCTGGATTTTTTTACTAATTTAATTTGTTTATTATTCTCCATATTTACCAATGACGCGAACAAGGTAATTTTTATTACTAATCATATCATTTGGCCTATAAATACTTTCGTCTGGACCTATGTATAGTAAAATTTGTTGTAATAATCACCAGCATATCCCATCTTCGGTCAGATTTTTTATTACTAATATTATCATTAAGGCCTATAAATAAGTACGTCTAGACCTGTGCATAGTAAAATTTACTGTAAAATCCAGATCAGGTAATTTTTATTACTAATAGTATTATTTGAGCCTATAAATAACTCTATTTGGGCCTATGCATAATAAAATTTGCTATAATTGTCACGGGTAGTGGCGCGTTCGGTATCCCGTCAAACTTTCTTTTATTGACCGAAATGAAACTCTTAGTAATAAAAAAAAAGTTTGGCTAGATACCGAACGCACCACTACCAGTGACTATTACAACAAATTTTACTATGCACAGGCCCGGACAGAGTTATTTATAGGTCCAAATAATACTATTAGTAATAAAAATTACATGGTTTGAATTTTACAGTAAATTTTACTACGCACAGGCCTAGGCGTACTTATTTATAGGCCTTAATGATAATATTAGTAATAAAAAATCTAACTGGTGACGGGACATGCCTCTGATTATTACAACAAATTTTACTATATATATAGGTCCGGACGGAATTATTTATAGGCCAAATGATATTATAAGTAATAAAAATTACCTTGTCCGTATCATTGGTAAATATGGAGAATAATAAATAAATTAAATTAGCAAAAAAAATCCAGGCAAGCTGCATGCCGGGATACACGACGTGTGTATCCTAATTCAACAAAAAAAAATCTGACTTTCCCTAATCAAGCGCATGGACATGATACTTCATCAAAAGTTAATGACCTTCAGTGAACCATTTAAAAAGTTTAGGGACCCAAAAATACAGTCTGAGAGTTGATGGACCTAGATGACACATCCTCAAAAGTTAATGGACCTCCGATGCACTCTACTCAAAAGTTAATGAACCCAGAAATACAGTTTGAGAGTTGATGGACCTAAGTGACACACAACCAAAAGTTAATGGACCCAGAAATGCAGTTTGAGAGTTGATAGACCTAAGTGACACAAGCCCAAAGTTAATGGACCTATGGTGTATTTTGCTCTTATATTTATCGGGAGTTACGTACCGATAATATTTCTATACACATTTAGTTAAAGTTAAGATAGTTTGACTTTGATCCAACCAGTTTGCCTCTTTTTAAGACCAAGGGAGCAGAACACCGTAGAAATTTCATGCCCCACCCAAAAAAGAATGCAATTTTAGTTCTATTCCTAGCCAACCTACTTAAAGTTTAACTAAATTTATAGAAAAACAATATTACTCCCTCCATTCTAAATTATAAGACGTTTTGGCTTTTCAAGATATATAAGTTTTGCTTTGCACTTCGATATAAACTATATCTATTAGATACATAGTAAAAGCAAATATCAAAAAAAAGTCAAAACATCTTAGAATTTGGAATGGAGGGAGTATTATTCAAGGTACAAAATATGTATACTATGATAATACATTCCATGATGAATCCAATGATACTTTTTGTATAAAACTTAAGCTAAATTCTAGATGGTTTGACTAAGTACTATGTTAGAATTGCATTCTTTTCACAATAGGAGAGTAATTTGCAGCACCCATTTAAGGTTGAATAAAATCATAGAAGCTCTAATTAAGTCTCCATATCAATCCTCACGAAGTGTCCTAGAAAAATCATAAAATTTCTTACGAAAATCAGAAACATCCGTACAACAATTTAGAATACCTCCTGTCCCTAAATAAATAGATTTCTAGCACAAAAATTTGTCTACAAATAAATAAATCTTTAGGAGCCTGAACGATCCACTGGTCCATTTATTTTCCTCGAAGTTCTCTCATATTTATTGCACCTCCTCCCTTCTCTTTTTTTCACACCATTCCAAGCTGAGTTTCTGCAGTTGGATGGGTGTAGTAAATGCTATACTAATTATTGTACAACTTAAATAAGTGTGCAACTACTTCAATTAATGCAGGGTAGTACGGTATTTTCTCTATGATACTAATCATAAACTTGCTAAGAATGTATTTATTTAGGAACATAAAAGAAGAGTATATACTTAATCATTGATCACAATAATAGACATAATTATAGCAACTAATGGTGTGCAACTACCATCCGCAACTAATGGTGATGCTTCGATTAACGGAGGCTGAGGGGCTAAAAACAAGGGAAAGGTGCAGTCTGACATGTTACTGTTGATGACACTCGATATGTTGTTCTTGCAGGTGGCAACAACAATAATTTGATTTGTGACCGTTTACAATGGGAGCAACCTGCGGCGCATAATGATGCTTGAGGCTGCTACAGTGGCTCCACTTTGTTATTATAGACAAAACGTACGACCCTGCTTTTTATTCTATACTCTCTCCGCCCCGGAATATCTGTCGCCATTGGTGTACGTGCCATAAGTTTAATTTGATTTGTAGAAAATACGTGCAACATTTGTATCTCCAAATAAATTTATTAAAAAAAGATTTAAAGATCTTTCCAATGATACTAATTATGTACCATAAATATTAATATTTTTAATATATTATCAAAGTTATTTCCCGGGAAACGTAAACGACAAATATTTAGGAACGGAGGGAGACCACATGGCAGTGTTGTAGTTGTAGAGTTGGGGGTGGGGGGACTGGTGTTACTCTCCTTCCTTTTATTGCTAGACAAGATGAATGAAACCAGCAATGCTCTAACCTTGAAGTTTTACTGGTAGACAAGAAACTGAAGTAATCTGTGATGTTATAGCCAGCACAACAATTACTGTAGAAGGAACTTCTAGATAGAGAGGAGGTAGTGAGAGCACAAGGCATTCTTACTGTAAATTTTATCCTTATACGGTTATTATAATTTTGTTTGTAATCCCTAAATAATGGCTGTCATAAGTTCGGCTAGTTCTGCATGGCATGGCTAGTCTAGTGTTGGACAACATCTATAAGCGGCGTAAGCGCATCCGTTGACATGGTGACTAGCGGACTGTGGCGGCCAGCCCGCATGGCAACGTTGGATCAACGATGTGGGACAACGTTGGTGACGGTGACGCAAACAAGGGCGATGGTATGTTGGTTTGATGGTTTTGTCTTCCTGGGTGATGTTGCAGCATGATAATCGGCGGGCGATGGTATGGTGCTTGTGAGCGGTTGTGGTTGTGTAGTAATTTAGATCTCAATTGTAGAGTGGTGTTGCGGTTTAGAATTGTGGTGAGGCGGTACAAGTTGAGGTCCCAATCCAACCTGTCGCTGTCTATAGTTAGCTTGTTGTTTTTTACTTATTTGTCGTTGCGAGGTCCTTTTGGGGGCCTTTGTTGCTCTATGTAGTGCCTGTTTTCTTCTTTTTAATACAATCAGTAGCTCTTATGTCTGATTCTTTCAAGAAAAATGCCTATCGTCAGTTCCTAACATTGCCCATGTCAAAAGATCTACTCCTAGCTGATTGGAACTGCTGAAGATGCCACCATGTTCTTCCATGTTCATGCTTGGCATGTCATTGCCTCCTCTATGACTGCCGCCCTAGGCCCTCCTGCACCATCATCATCGGTCCCCCTTCTTCCTAGGCATCGGTCTCTCTGTCATTCTCTAGAAGCGAGGACCTTCCAACATCCAGTCTAGTCATAGTAGTTTCGATGTGAATGTCTTTCTATGCATCCAGCCCTGCGTTCTTCATGTCGTTTTGGTTGTTGCAGGGTAGATGCGAGTAGTGGGGATGATTGTGTTCCTTGTTTGCATCTATGTGTCATCGGCTCACTGGATTCCGATCTCTTGATGTTCAGGAAATTATTCTAAATTCTAGTTTCAACATAGTTGGTACTGGTGGTACCATATTGAGGTCCCTTGATCATCTTCAACGAGAAGACGATTGATGCTCTTTCAACTTGTGAAGTTTCCGTGACATTAGATCCCGCTATGTTTCCATTGTTCAGAACCTGTTATTGTGGTTAATGGGTGATGCTTCGACGGAGGTTGTCAGCATCACTAAGTTCTAAAACATATATTTCAACTAGCTGCGTTATTGGATTTGAGTTGAAGAATATCACCAGATGAGTCCAGATTTACTCTCTTATTATCCAAATTAAATATATGAAAGAACCAAAATTTTATCCCATTTGTTGATCCACCTCCCCCTAACTAGCGAACAGTAGGGTGTTTCTTCCATCCGAACTTAACTTGTATGACCCGTGCACCGTGCTCATACGAGTTAGAACAGCTTGCGTCTAGCGATGATCGACCCGAAGTCCAAACTTCAAGACATATTGGGTCATACCCTCCGTATCTCATATGTGACACGGACTCATGAGCGTGCTCATACGAGTTAGAATAACTTACATATAGCAATGATACACAGTTTGATTCTAATGTGTTGAGTTTCTTGCAACATCATACATGTTTGCTACATCTTCTTCTATCTATCTACACCTAAAATATACCAGAAAGGCTAGCGCCCGAACATCCAGACAGGGTTAGCGTCCGAATACCCGTGCGGCACGCCTGCTTCACGTGGGGTCCCACGCCGCTCCGTGTATCGAGCCCGCTATGGGTCCCGCGCCGCTTCGTGTCCCGTGCCAACTCGGTCTCGATCTATGCCCGCACGGTTTGCCATGCTTGCCACTCACGCCCCCTCCACACCGACGCGCATGCAAACGGGTCCAACAACTGCTGCAGATGGGGTCCACTTCAACAAGTGCAACACTAAGATCTACTTTTGCCACATCTAGAGGGAACATTTGTAACATATGTCTGAAATAGTTGAAACACTTGCAACATACATCTCAAGCATGAGGAAAACACGTGTGTAGCCCTTGCAAAACATATGCAACATCTAGATGTACATATGTGTGAAAACATATGCAACATCCGGATGAAACACTTGCAACATAAGTGTGAAACATATGCAACACCTAGATAAAATATGTGCAACATCCGTTTGGAATAGCTGAAACATTTGGAGTGGACGCTTGCAACATACGTGTATAGCCATTGCAACATATGCAAATACAACATCCACATGAAACAATTACAACATGCATATGAAACACCATAAACACTTGAAACATACACTTGCAACACGCGCTTCCAACATCCGAGGAAAGAAGGGAGTGCGAGGTGTAGCCGGAGAAGCCCGCTCTAGGTCTGTCCACTCTATATCTCGTGAAGTTGTGAGCTGAGGTTGAGCATCTCAACGGCGCTGGCGTCGACAATGGCCACGACCTCCTGGCGAGGAATGGCAGTGTTGACAACACATCGACCCAACGAGGGTCGTGACACGGCACGCGGGGGCAGGGACCAGGCACGGTGCGACGAGGTGGAGTGGGCGTGGCGGGGATGGAGCACGGCGTGGTGGTAGACGTGTCGTAGCTCTACACAGGATGGGGGAGCCGCTGCGAGGTGACTTGGGGCAGGCAGATGGCATGGTGAGCCGCAACATGTGAAGTGAGAAGTTAGGGATTTTTGTGCTGTCGCAGTGTAGATGCAGTAGATAGAGGAGAGCATACATGGGCATGTTGGGCCGGTAGCTATGCTAGAGCGAGCGCAGAGTAGAGCATCCGATTTTTTTGAGATTTCGAACGTATGCTCTGCAATACTATTTATTTTATCATCGTATGCAGCTTAATCGCCCCTCTGCCCTGTGTCATGTAGAAGTCCACATTGATGCCATCTCATCAAGTGCTCCCTACCACAGTATCATTCCTATCCTCGGTCTAGGCATTGTGGAGCCACGGACTCGCTACGTACAAGGAGACAATCTTCTACCGCTGTGCACTGCTTCTCCACGACTGCTACGAGCCCCAGGCCAAACTGCCTACATTATTCGCCTGCTGCGGACGGTCTTCATGGCCACGAATGCTTATGTGAATGGAGCGGAGGCCCACGTGTCCCTTGTGCCGGTTCTGGCCTCACAACGCCGCTTCGTCGACCTCTGTTAGGTAGGGCTTCCCGTCCCGGCATCCCAAACCACTTCGAGCATCGAGCCTACACCCTCAAGGAGAGGCATGTTCGGTCTGTAACAATGACTAATACTGTAATGAATAGAACCTTCATCTAGCCTCCCCGGACACCACCAGCCTCGTGCTCCCAACAGCCACACACAGTCAAAAAATCTTGCCAATCAAAGTTCTAGCTGCTGTGTAGAATTAGCAATCAGAGTCCTTTCTGATCTAATCCACAGCAGCATAGCACTTGGTTGCTGATTTTTTAGCTTATGCTTGTGCAGAATCTTGCCGGTGCGTAGTCTTGGGCTGTGAAAATGGGTAGAACAAGATATATCCCTAGCACTCAGCTACGTGTTATATAGCACGAGGAATAGCCCCCCAGTGGTGGCCTGTACAAGGGTTAAAGTCTACAACAGAATTATAGGGTTGATCTTATCATATACATGCTTAAGCTACAATCTAGGAACTACCTAGTGGTACAATGAACCTAGACTTACACCTGAGGAGATGACACCGTTTAACACCCCCCTCAATCTCAGCCACATATGAGGTTGAGATTGTTCCTAAATTGTCGTAGCTTAACACGAGGAAGAGCTTTGGTGAACCCATCCACCACCTGATCATCTGAATTGATGAACCGAATGTCTAACAGCTTCTGTGCAACTCTCTCTCTCTCTGATAAAGTGAAAATCAATTTCTATATGTTCCGTTCTAGCATGAAACACCGGATTTGTGGAGAGACACTTTGCACCCAGATTGTCACACCATAGCCGAGCCATAGGAGGATGAGGAACTCCAAGTTCAGTAAACAGCTTCTGCACCCATATCATTTCAGCCATTGCATTTGCTAGCGCCTTATACTCAGCCTCCGTGCTCGACCATGACACCGTTGCCTGCTTCCTTGTACTCCATGACACCAAATTATCACCAAGGAACACAGCAAAACCTCCTATTGATCGTCGGTCATCTACACAGCCTACCCAATCTGTATCTGAGAACGCACTAACAATCATAGACTTGGAAACCTCAATCTTGAGTCCAAGAGTCAATGTCCCACGTATATATCTCAAAATTCGCTTAACAGTGCTCCAATGAACTGTGGTAGGCACAAGTAGAAATTGACACGCTTTGTTCATAGCAAAGGAAATATCAGGTCGGGTGAGTGTCAAGTACTGCAATGCTCCAACTAAACTTCTGTACCGTGTTGATCGAGTCCTCCAGCCTGAGACTATCTCCTTCCATGGCACTGAGTTTCTCTGTACTTGACAATGGCGTATCAATCATCTTACACTTATCCATCCCTGATCTACTCAGAATATCTGTAGCATACCTTTCTTGAGTAAGAATCAAACCGCCTTGATGTTTCTTGACTTCTATAGCTAGAAAATAGTGAAGATCACCCAGATCTTTCAAGGCAAACTTCTTTTGTAAATCTGCAAGTAAAGCCTCTGTGGCTGCTATAGAAGAACTCGCCACAATTATATCATCTACATAGACCAAGACAAACAAACTGTGTTGACCTTTGTTATAATAGAAAAGGGAAGTGTCAGCTTTAGATGGTATAAAACCCAAATCTTCTAGCTTTGCACAGAGCTGTGCGTACCATGCCCTTGGAGCTTGCTTTAATCCATATATTGCTTTGTCAAGTTTGCACACATAATTGGGCCGTGACTTATCTGTGTAGCCCAGTGGTTGATGCATATAAACTTCCTCATTCAGGATCCCATGCAGGAAGACATTTTGGACATCTAATTATTGAAGTGACCATCCCTCAGAGACAGCAATGGATAGCACAAGACGGATGGTGGCAGCTTTAACCATAGGGCTAAACATATCTTCAAAATCGATTCCATATCGTTGTTTGTACCTCTTCGCTACCAACCTGGCCTTGCATCGATCAATAGTCCCATCGGCTCTCCTCTTTATCTTGTAAACCCATTTGCACCCAATTATGTTCTTCCTTTTTGGTGCTGGTACAAGATGCCATGTATTGTTTCAAAGCAATGCTTGGTGCTCAGAATCCATCGCTGACACCCACTTTGGACCATTGAGAGCTTGACTAACATGAGTAGGCTCCTTAGGGGCAAAACTATCCACCATACACCACCGTACTATACCATCGGTATATTGCATAGACTTGGAAATACCTTTGCTGTGGCCGTGTTGTAGGGCGGTGACATTGTAAAGGAGTTGAGTCACAGCTGAGGTACCAGACGGACTGTCCGCATCGGATCTAGGGTCGAGCACACCTGATCCTAGCGGTGGATCTGCCTCGACTTTCGTGGACACCAGCTACCCCCCTCGACCGCATCAACGTGTGCAGCCACACACCCTGTCACAGATTGTGGAGGGGACGAAGTCGGCGCAGACGATCTAGGGATGGAGATCCCCACCGCATCCATGGGTGAAGCCAACAGCCGGTGCCCGGAGTTCAATGCTGATGCCGGATCTGAAGCGTTGCCACTACCCGGTGAATCACCATCGGAGTGCGTGCTTTCTCCCCTAGAGAGGCACATGAAATATGGAACGCTGGAACCAGATTTTCCACCAGAATCTCCACCATTTGACACTAGATTTGTTCCTGTGTGCAACATAACTTCACTAGAACTATGAGTAACGTCAGTAGAAACAGGAGAATCCAAATGTTGATCATGTACTAGTGCATCCCCAAAATGTGAAGATGGATTTAGAAGGACTTCAGGAAGGAGTTGGAGTTTAGCACGCAACCTAGTACTAGCATTGGGGCGAAGAGAGGCAAAAGGAAAATCTGTTAATCAAAGATGACATCCCTAGATATGTACATGCGCCCATCAGTTGGATCCAAACACTTAAACCCTTTAAGCAAATTACTATAGCCAAGAAAGACACATTGCTTGGAGCATAATTGAAGCTTTCGTGTGTTATAGGGGCGAAGATTTGGCCAGACAGCACACCCAAAAGTGCGAAGGAATGTGTAATCTGGTTCATGACCATGAAGACAAGCAAGGGGAGTTTCTTGGTCAATAACCTTAGATGGGAGGCGATTGTTTAAGAACACGACAGTGAGAAAAGCTTCGTCCCAAAATTTGAGCAGCATAGATGCATGGGCAAGTAGAGTGAGTCCCATCTCAATAATATGCCGATGTTTGCATTTGGCAGAGCCGTTCTATTGATGTGCATGAGGGCAGGATACATGATGGGAAATGCCAACATATTCGAAGAAGGAATTCAGGGCTTGATACTCCCCACCCCAATCGGTTTGCATAGCACAGATCTTTCTATTAAATTGTCGTTCAACTAGGTTTTTGAAGTCTCAGAAAAACTAAAAAACTTTAGATTTGTAGCGCAACAAATAGATCTAGTTGAACTTAGAGTAACCATCAATACAACTAACATAATAATTATAATGACAATCGCAGTTGGAGCAGGGGCCCAAACGTCTTAAAAGCAAGATCCAAGGGACTAGTAGACACACTAGTTGACCTAGGATAGGGCAATTGATGACTCTTGCCCTGCTGACACGCATCACAAACATGCTTATTGTTCACATAATTAACAAAAGAAAGTTTGTAGCGACTAAGAACGTGTTGAACTACGGAAGTGGAAGCATGTCCTAGCTGATGATGCCACAAAGACGTTCATGGCTTAACGACACCAAGAGCTTGTTTATTTTTGAGACAACCTAAGTGAGGATGACTTTAGATGGTATAGGCCTCCTTCACACGTGCCTATGAGGATCGTTCTCCTCGTTGCTTGGTCCTTTATGGAAAAATGATTAGGATGAAATTCAACAAAGGCATTATTATCATGGGTGATATGATTAACACAAACAAGACTCTTACTTTCATTAGGGACATGATGGATATTCCAAAGATGAATCTTATTTGTAGGGGAATGCAAAGTACTAAGACCAACATGTGAAATCTCCATACCTGACCCATTGGCGGCATGAACTTGGTCACCACCGTGGTACTTGTCGCGCATGGTCAGCTTTTCAAGCTCGCTCATGATATGATACGTGGCACCGAAGTCCATATACCAATTGGTATCGACTCCATATGAAGTTGTAGTAGAAGATGCAGATTTTTGTGGTGGACCAATGAAGGAGGCATCAAACCTTTTGAAGCAACGTACGACATTATGTCCCTCCTTGCCGCAGAGTTGGCAGATTGTGCATGAAGACGCCCCTCCTAGAGCGCGGTTGCCACCATGGCTGCCCTTGTATCCGTGCCCAAAAGCCACCATGACCGCCACTGCGGCTGTTGACGATCGTTAACATCAATCATAAATCATCAACATAACTTGTATGAATGCATAAAAATGATCACCAATATATTTTAGGGGTTTAAACTAATAAATTCTACAAGTTTTGGTGAATCTATATTTTTAGCAGGGTTTATCCAGAAAACCGTCAAGGTGGACCCAAACGTTAGACTTAATCGCACTTAACCGCGGCGTAAGCAACTCCAGAAGGTTCCAGAGGACACTAGAGGACACCACACCAAAGAAGACTATGAGAGGCTTCTAGGTGGGGCCACCTGTCAGCCTCCTCCTCACTACGTCAGTTCTCCACCACCTTAAAGATCGTATCTACACCGTTTATTCAAGTTGGTTTGATCCGAGGGTCCAGAATTGACGCTACCCCCTATATATATAGCCCTGTACCCCACTCCCTGGAGACATCCTAAAACCCTAATTTATATCTCTGATTTAGATTAAGACACTCTAGGAGGAATAGGTCTAGAACTTTTTAATGTACTAGATTAGTAGCTCGGGAGTGAGGGTCGAGTTGGGCTCATGCTCAAGTTCCAGATCTAGTCTTGGAAGCTCGACAAAGACTTGTATCTTTACTTCTACATCTTGTAACACCTATTATTAATTCATCATATTCCTATCTACATGGCTATGCTTACTTTGAATATATTTCTTGCTTAGTTAAAGGTTATCAATACTTTTGTGTGCGGGTTCATAGAGCACTTAGCCTACTTGTTTACCATGGTTGGGTTAAGTAGCCAAGCCACATGTAAGCATGGTGCTTATATGATGCCTTGCCTATGAGTACACCCTGTTCTCCGATTGTATGGTAGTAGTGGGAGGTGATAGCCCCATCTATCCTTCGTAGTCCATACCGAATTGAGCAGGTTCCTAAATTATAGGACTGTAGTCGCATCAGTAGATTTATCCTTTTGCGGTGCTCTACTGTCTAAGCGGCGTCCCGAAGTGCACAAGAATAGAGTTAGTCTTAACTAAAGTATGGTGTATATATATACTTTGATCCTATAATAGGAATATCATAGGAATCTACCTCACCCGTTATTCTCCTGAGTTAACTAGTTTACAATATCTTAGTGATCTATCCCCTAAGTGTCATTATGTTTAATTCCTATCATTACATTTACCCCTTGCTATAGGTATGATGGTATTTGTTGGTATTTATAAGTGCAAATAGAATATGAAGGATTTCGCAATCGCACATAATACCATTGTAGCATTTTACCAGGAGAATTCCAGGTATCGTTATTTATATTCTACCACAGGAAAACAATGGAGTGAAGACTTATTGAGTAATAAAGGAATATCTATCAGTCAACATACTGGCATAGCTAGAGCAAGGGGTAAAGGTAATGATAGGAGTTAAGCATAATGACTCTCTAGGGATAGGTCACTAAGATAATGTAAACTAGTTAATTCTGGAGAACAATGGGTGAGGTAGATTCCTATAACATTCTTATTACATGGTCAAAGTATATATACATCCAACTATAGCTAAGACTAATTCTACTCTTGTGCACTTCGGGACACTGCTTAGATGGTATAGCACCACTAATAGATAACTCTACCGACGCGACTACGGTCCTACAATTTAAGAACTGCTCAATTCAGCGTGGACTACAAAGGATAGACGAAGCTATCACCTCCCACTGCTACCACACAACCAGAGAACATGGTGTACTCATAGGCAGAACATCGTATAAGCACCATGCTTACATGAGACTTGGCTACTTAACCTAACCATGGTAAACTAGCAGACTAAGCGCTCTATGAACCCGTGCATAAAAGTAAAGATAAACTTAACTAAGCAAGATATATATTCAAAGTAAGCATAGCCATGTAGATAGAAATATGATAAATTGATAACAAGTCTTACAAGATGTAAAAGTGAAGATATAAGGCATTGCCAAGCCTCTAAGACTAGATCCGGAACCTGAGCAGAAGCTCACCTCGATCCTCGCTCCTGAGCTACTAATCTACTACATTGGAGAGCTCTAGACCTAATCCTCCTGGTGTGTGTTGATCTGAATGAGAGATATGAATTAGGGTTTCAGAGATGGCTTGAGGGAGGGGGTACAAGGCTATATATAGGCCGAAGCATCAATTCTGGAGCCTCGGATCAAACCAACTTGAAGTAATGGCGTAGCTGCAATCTGGGAGGTGGTGGGAAACCGACATACTAAGGAGAGACTGACTGGTGGACCCCATAGGCCGGTCGGCCCCATATTTCTGCCTCTCGCGATCATCTTCGGTGGAGAGTCTCCTGGAGTCTTCTAGAGTCGTCCCATGTTATTTTTGTGGTGAAATTCTGTTGTTTCCTTTGACAATTAGGTCCTCCTTGATGGTTTTCTAGATAAACCCTGCTGAAAACACAGATTCACCAAAACTCATAAAATTTATTAGTTCATACCCCTAGACCTATGTTTAGTGATGGAATTAAGTATATATGCAAGTTATATTGATGGTTTATAATTGATGTTAGCGACCATCAACAGTATGTTGACTGATACATACTCCTTTGATATACAATAATCTTTACTCCATTATTTTCCTATGGTAAAATATAAATAACGATTCCTGAAATACTCCTGGTAAAATGCTACAATGGTATTCTGTGCACTTGCGGAATCCTTCATATTTTATTTACATTAATAAGTACCAACAAGCATTTTTGACGCCGTTGCTGAAAAAACAATTTGCGTAAAGATTTAGATCATTAACATACCACTAGCTTTAGTAGGATTACCTATGTTCTGTTGAATTGTGAAATAAGACAGGAATCAAACACCGTTTCAACCTTCCGGCAAGCTTCCACAAGAAAAGAACAAACATTGAAGAACCCCAAGGTGCCTGAACATTCACGATCCACCAACACTGGAACCCTATCATCTCATAGGTTTGTATAGACATATATATTCTCTAACCATGTGTGGATTGAAGAAAAAGGTCGACGTCACAAGAATTCAAATCACATCTCAAGTGATGGAAATAGATGCTGCACTACTCACAAATTCCATCATATGAGTCATGGTAAGTATAATCAAGAAAGGTGAGATGGTCTTGCTCATGGACTTTAAACTTGATGAGTAGTTATCTTTTAATTATTGCATTCCATTGCATGTTTACTTTGAATAACCCATGCATACACTTCCGCTTAGTTTAAGTTTTCTCATTTTAAATCCACAGCATGTTTAGTTCCTTACATACATCCATATTGCTTGCATCTTTATTAAAAAATAATAATGCATTACTCACCATGATCATGCTCTTTTTGAATAAATCTCTATAGTGCTTTCGTGCTTCCTTTGTCTACTATAGTATGCTTTGGTTTGGAAGTACTCGACATACTTCTATTGGCTTTTAAATTAAGCGTGGTGCTTAGGTTGAAATGCCTTCCTTAACCAAAATTAGACATGGAGTCTAGTTTGGTTAATGAACTAAAAGTTGCTTGTGTAGACACTGGATATTATATTGGACTAACCCCTATAGAAAACTCTTAAATTCAATATGGGTAAGTCAAGAGATGAATTCACATCAAAGATGAATCAAGGCATGTGATGTACTCTAATAACTTTGCGCATAGAAGACCCAACTCATTCTTCATGGAAGAAAGATCTCTGAGTATCAAAGTTTATTCACTTATCTTTTGTTGCAAGTTATCTTTGCCTTAAACCATGCTAGAATGCAGCAAACACATAAAATTTTCCAATAAACAAAATATATGCTAAAGTAATCCTAAAACCATCCTTTCATTAGCATAAAGAAAAATTACAAAAGTTATGGACAACAACTGTGTTTCAAATTCATTATATTTCCTTGAGTATATGTCCACTAACATTTTGTAGGGAAAAATCAATAAAAGCTATGCATGTTCATGGTTTGGTATAAACTTGCAAACCCAAACCAAACCACCACTTCAGTAATGGAACAAAGGAAAAAGACGAGTGCCATAAAAAGCACTCACTCATAGAAAGTGGATGGACAAATCAACAGGACATGGGCAAAGTCAAAGACAACATAGCATTAAGCCTTTTCGAGACTCAAGCTAGGATGATAATGAGAAGCAAGATGCAACCCGCCTCGTATTAGCCAGAATATGTCTACTTTCATCACCTTCGAAAAGACCAACTCGCACATCGACGGTAAGGACTAGGATGACAAAGCCACTACATCATGGCATGCATCCTTGAATCAACAAACATCAGTAATCAATGGAGGTCTATCGACGGGGTCTCGTAAGGCCACAACCATGGTCGCAAGACAACATCCCTAAGTCATTGAGATGAAGCTTTCATAGAAGTACTGATGAGGTTCCTTCTTTGACCATAAAGACAGCTGGCGAATCACTAACAAACAAAGAAGAATAACTCTGCACCACACCACTAGACAATAAAGGAGGAACTTGAGTTCGCATCTCCAATGAACACCAACTCGTCAACCAAGAATCAACATAAATCAAAGAAGGGTTAACGGGAGAAGATCATGCAACTGTCCGAATGCTGCAAAGAAAATATACAAGAAAAGCCTCCTTCAGGTATGTTTGTCACTAATCATTTCAATAAAAATAAGGAAAACATAAGGTATATCTAACCAAGCATTATGCAACCTAGAATTACATTCATAGAAGAATTCTATCATCCAAACTTGATTCTGTATTTCACAAAATTCAAGTATGGGGAATGGAGTTCTTCAAAACATCTCATGCCATGTTGCTAGCTTATCTTGGTTATCCCTACCTTTGTGATGTGCTCAACTTGTTAAATCTCTAACAAGTAAAAACTTAAATAAACATGCTCCTTTGGTTCACCATACATGTTCTTGTTTCTACTTGAATAAATTGCTTGAGCCTTTCAAGCTTCCTTGTTCTGCTATAAGTATGCTTTGGAATACTATTCGAACATAATCATTGGATCAAAACATACTTGTATAGAATTCAGTTGTACAAATAGGGAATGTTAGGAGATCATTTGTAGAAACAAATCAAGGTTTGAGGTGTTCTTTAAAATAATTTTGCACATCTTCGCCTGAACCTTGTTGAAAATTTGAAGTAGTGGTGAATAATAAAGGCATATTATTTAAAACATGGGATACAAATTGACCTTTAACTCCATGGCAACACTATCCTTATTCTAAATCATTTGTATACTCCTTATGGTATGTGTTGTCTACTAATTCCTTGTAGAGAAAAAAATAATGAGAGGAGTAGAAGGTCTGATGAAAATACCAAGAACAAACAAAAGGATGGCATGATAAAAGGATGAGAAAGGAATACAATATAGGAGACAAGATGATCATGAACAACTCAAGCAAGGAAAGCTTCAAGCACAAAGAAAAGACCACCACAGTCATCTACCTTCGTCACATGGTGCCATCACGCTCCAATGATGAAGGTAACATCTTAAGGTAAGTGGTCATTATTTAAAAAGTTTTCCTTTGATCTTGCTATTTACACAAATGAAGAAACAAACATGTTTGCGTTACAACTTTGCTTGATTCAACCTGATTAACTCAACATGTCTGGTTCCTTAAGCTTGTTCATAGCACTACTTTCTTGATCTCATAGTCTTAACCAAATGAGCTAAATTATTGCATATCTTATCTTCGGAAGATGATAGTCATAATCATGTAAAGTTTGATATATTTTGTAAAGATAGACAATCCTTCCATAGGTTAAGAAACTCCACTCTTTTTGACAAATGTATTCAAATATCACAATCATCCTCATTTTATCACCAATGTTGTGAGAATGAACAATGCACATAATATCAACACTTTTCATAATCCAATGTTGCTAAGGCTAAAAAATAAATAAAGTTTTAGCTCTGTTGGTGTTTTTCCACCAACAGAGCCAATGCACTTGATCTCCAACTTATCTTTATGAGCAGAACACATTTCGAGCAAAGTGTGGGAAAGTTGATCCCCTAAATTCTACAAGTGAAAGTTCTGAATAGGCAATAATGATGCACACAAGATGTCACATGTTTCTATTACTGATGATTGATTTTGAAACGCTAAACAAGGAGGAACGTGTCAAGAAAGGATGCACCTGTCAAACCTAAATCAAACTCAAAACCGAGACAGGTTTGGCAAAATAAGGTGGCACCACCATTGGAAGTGTCACTACCGGAGGTGCCACCTCAAGAATCCTCATCTTCAAGAGTGAACCGAGGTAAGCATGGGACACGAGATGGCTAGCCTCCAGTAGCAACAACAACAGCAAAATCAAAATTGGAAGGCTCTGTTCCAGCACCTCCACATTCGGCCACCTCGTTGAGCAACCACGACAACAACCAGCTTGGAGGAGAAGGCATCCCCTATGTATCTAGATATGTATATCTTTTTCTTTTATTATTCTTTTATTATATATAGTATCTAGATATGTATATCTTCTCATATATATCTTTGTAGAAATATATATAGTTATAATGTGTGATCTAAAAATAAAAACAAAATAAAAAGAGTGTGTCTAGTTTGCTTTAACCTATTTTTAGGAGCTGAATAAAATAAAAAGGATTCTGAAGATAATCTCTTAAAATGAAAATAATAAATAGTTGCTCTGTTGTAATTCCTTTCAGGTACCTAATTTTTAGCCTTGAATTCTCTCGAGTTTTGGATAAGATTGTTCTAATAGAAGAATTTACTCTAAACTTGAAACTTGTGGATGGCATATGCTTGATCTTAGTCTAAGTAATTGACGGTAGTGGCGGAGGGAGGCGGGGGCATGGGGGGCCTGGCACCCCTTGACCAGCTACTAGTCCTCTAGCATATATATAGTTAATATATTTTTTATTGGAAGTTAATATACATGTATGTATATTGTTGTTTGGCTCCAAACGTCAAGTGTATAGTGTGTACTTGAGGCCTAATAAGAAGCAGCCCATGTAATTGCTGCTGCTCCCTTCATCGGTTCTGAATACGAAGCGTCGAGCCTTCCTGGTTTCCTTCGTTTCTTGCATGTTCGATTGTTCATCTTCTCTTATGCTTCACCAGTTCGCAGACTTCGGCACTTCACCACGCTAGTACCGTCAGAGTGAGAGGCCGGACGTAAGACACCGCGCCGTGCCACCATGGCCACGATGGTGCCGCCACCGCTGTCCCAAGTTGACACTGCCGGGCGCGATCTGCCGACCTACCATCCAATTGCCTCCTTTAGGTGTTGGTCAAGTGATTAGGCTACCAGAAGCAGCAGGTAATCCGTAATCCATAATCATGCAGTAGTATTCTTTTATCTAGTAAATAAGAGTCACTAGTATTTTTTATCAAATTGCTCTTACTGGTACTCGTAGAGCTAAATTTAGGATAATAGATACGTAATTTCTCTTTTGGTTACGATTTATGAAACATATATTACTATTATATACTCCCTTTGTTCCATTTTATCTGGCGCAAGTTAGAAAGACATGGTCTCCTAGATTACACTTTGACCATTCATTTGCTTTATATTATATTATTTATGCTTATAAACTTATAATCATTGGATAGTATAATTCCTTACAAATTGAACCATATAACGTTTATATTATAATCATTAAAATTTATTAGCCTAATTATTAGTCAAAGTTTTAAAGTTTGAATCTTGATATGTGTGTGCACCAGATAAAATGGAAGGAGGTAGCACGTGATACAATTTGGTGTAGTTTACTAGTTTAGTCTTATACATGGCCCCCCTATACTCAATTCCTAGCTCTGCCCCTGATTGACGGATATCATATGAGAAGGTCTAAGCTGTTGTTTATCTTGTTTCAAGTGACACTAAAATTCTAGAGATTGATCTTTTAAAAAACACAAAAAAAATATTATGATGAGTTTATGTATGACAAAGTTTGAATTTTTACCAGAGCCATACATGATATTTAGGCTAGGAAAACTTTCACTTATATGTTGCTTGTTTTGCATTGAGTTTTGTCAAGCTTTGTTGACCCTTATGAGAGATTTGTCATGCTCTTACAATCAAGATCACATACACTCCATCCACATATACCTACTGCTCCTACGCCTTCTATCTAAATCCACCCAAAAATGTTCTACTCCTACATAGGGAGTGAACACAAAAACATGCTTGATAAGTTTTTCATCCACCAAATAAATGCTCCAAGTTCTTGTCGCTATCTCTCTAAAGTTTTGTTGTTGAGAAGAGGTATGGGCTATACAAAAGTTATTCATAAAAAAAGAGAAAAAGAAAGGAATAGGAAAAAAATGGACAAGTGTTCGAGATATTAAAAAACTATGGGTACTTAGATGTCCGTCTAAAAAAGAGAGATGAATAAGATAGCCCATGTTCTCTTGCAAAAAAGTTTTCAAGTTTCAAAAGATAGATATATTTTCAAAGAGCAAAGTAGAATTAGGTTAGTGAAAGGTCTTGATGGCTAGAGGGGGGGTGAATAGCCTATTAAAAATTTCTACAAAGACAAGCTAAACAAGTTTATCAATAAAACAAATAGCGAGATGCGAGTTTTGCTTAGCCTATGGGGTGTTTGCAAGCCACCTAACCAATTCACAATCCTAGTATAAATGCACTCAACCGCACAAGTCAAAACCGAGAAGGAAACTACAACTAGCAAGCTACACAAAGAAGCTACTCTAGCAAAGCTAACTAGCTAGCAAAGATAACTAAGAAATTAATACAAGAGAGAGTTAGGAGGGTATCACCGAGGGGCGAAGTATTGAGCCAACCAATTAATATAATCAAGAGATGAATACCAAGATAACCGAACACCGGGATCAATCAATCATAATATGAAAGTGATGACACGAAGATTTATCCCGAGGTTCACGTGCTTGCCGGCACGCTAGTCCCCGTTGTGTCACTCTTCACCACGTGGTTCGGTGGCTAATCGGTCACACACCGAGCCTCTCAAAAGGCGCCACAAGAACCTACCAAATGGCAAAAGGTTGCAATGACACGAGCAATATACTAACGTTGACTTTGGCGCTTCGCCGAGGTAGGCACAAACCCCTTACAATCACCGGAGGTGGCCAAGAACAATCACCAACTCTTGCCAACACCTCCAAGCTGCTCCAAGCCGTCTAGGTGGCGGCAACCACCAAGAGAAACAAGAATCCCGCAGCAAATCAACCACCAAGTGCCAACTAGATGCAATCTCACAATGCAAATGCACTTGGATCACTCAATCTCACTTCGAATATGCAAGGAAGCAAGAGAGATGAGTGGGAGGGGAGTTGCTTAGCTCAAAGTGCTCACAAGTATGTCAAAAGTTCGAGAGAGAGAGCCTTGAGCCGGCCAACGAGTATATATAGACGTACCCCTTCGAATAGAGCCGTTAGAAACTTAAACAGCCGAAATCGGGCTGACCGGACGCGCTGGTCCAAACGACCAGACGCGCTGGTCGCCCAACGGCTAACTACGAAGCAACGACCGGACGCGCTCATCGCGCAGACCGGACACGCTGGAGACGACCGGACGTGCTGGTCCCGAGAATGACCGGACGCGCTGGTTGCCTGAGCAGCGCTCAACGAAATAGTGACCGGACGCGCTGAAGAAAATGACCGGACGCGACAGTGCCAGCGTCCGGTTAGAGTCCAGTAAGCTCCCTGAACGACCGGACGCGTCCGATCATCAGTGACCAGACGAGCCTTGCGTCCGATCATCGAACTGAAAAACGCGCAGACACTAAACAGTTACCAGACGCGTCCGGTCATGCAAGGACCGCGTCCGGTTCAGCGTCCGGTCACCTCTATGACCTGCGTTCGCCTCCGTTTCTTTTCCGGACTTCCGGCGTAGTGGAAAAAAGTCGTTTCAACTCCTCAAAAAACGCCTGAATCCCGCGCTCGCAAGCTCGGCAGGAGGGAGAGAGGAACCCAAACCCTCTGTACCGCTCAAACCCCACCGCCATCGCAAATGTGCTAACACCACCAAGTTATCTCGTCATGTGTGAGTGTGTTAGCATTTTCACAATCATTTTTTGAGGCGATATTAGTTCCATCCAAATGCATATGATCATGAAATGCACACCTAGAGGCACTTAGGAGTTCAATAGCCGTGTCATTCCCCTCTTTATAGTACGACTATCTATCCTATAATGTAACCACACCCACTAGGTGTCTTGGTTACTAAAACACAACCCTTAAGCATATACCTTTGCCTTGATCACATAGGGTTGCGTCCAAATCCAAGTGTGGCCATCATGATCACCATGTCCATCTTGCCACCAACCTTGGAATGTCCTAATCCTCATATGCTACATACAACTTAGGCATAGGATTAGTACTTAGGCATTGTCACTAATTACCAACACCAAACATAGGACTTTCAATCTCCCCCTTGTTGGTAATTGGTGACAAACCTTTCACAAAGATATTATGATAAAATTTTGATTGAACCCATGTCACATTGTCCAAGTATATTACCATATGTAAGAATTATGGACATGTGATCATGAATTCAAATTGATAGCAATGGCTCCCCCTACATGTATGCTATATGTTTGGATTTTGGAAGCATACATGTTAGATAGGAAAGTATAGGAGCATTGACTACCAATAGGTGCTAAGTGTTTAAGATTATAGACCTTTGAAGCGTGATACCATCGGAGTAGCGATAAACACCATCTTAGCACCTTGTGTAGTTAGATTCCACTTATAAAAGCACAAACATAACTAGAAACCTCGTGAGATCAACATTATAAGCAAGGTTCTAGTACCACTTTGAAAAATATGAAGCAAGAAAAATCTAACTACTTCCTATTCATGCTAGTACCACAATGCATCATTCAAATTATACTAGCAAGTCATCACACAAGCAATGTATCGGAGAAAACGAAATGCATAACTATGCATCATACATATGAGGTGCACATAGAAATGCAACATTCATGTTTAAAAGCTTTCTCCCCCTACTTGTGTGCTTCTTTTATCAATTCTCCCCCTTTAGGATTTAACTTTATGAACAACATTTTCTCCCCCAACAACATTTTTTTTGAGTTCTATCTTTGTGAACAACATTTTTTACACATAGAAATGCAACATTCATGTTTAAAAGCTTGCTCCCCCTACTTGTGTGCTTCTTTTATCAATTCTCCCCCTTTAGGATTTAACTTTGTGAACAACATTTTCTCCCCCAACAACATTTTTTTGAGTTCTATCTTTGTGAACAACATTTTCTCCCCCTTTGTCACCAATTGACCACAAGGAGCAAACTTTAGATAGATTATCATGTTGAAATATGGGGTGAGGATCAAGTTTATGATTCAACCTAGATTGCTTGCATAAATAAAATACTTCGGTTTGATCTAAGGGCAAGCTTCTTCACACCTCACTAGAAGTGTTATCATGCACCATGTTGAAGCAAATATTTAGACAAGTTTTCTAGATTAAACACTTAGGATCACAAGCTACTTAAACAAGTTATATGCTACCACTAGATCATACAAGACATGGAAACAATAGTGGCACCATATACACTTCAAATTCATTTAATTTTCATGAATGAGCATAGAACATGTAAATTATGACTAGATGCACTAAACAAGTCCTTAGCATAGAATGTATGACATGTCAACCAATTGTACCTTGGGGCTCGAAGGAGAGGCATGTCATATATGGGGTGCATCAACTCATGTTGGAGAAATCAAGTATGTTCAACTCATTCTTTAGCTTGTGAAATCTCTTCTCATCAAGTGGCTTGGTGAATAGATCAGCTAATTGATCTTCGGTGCCCACACTCTCAATAGCAATGTCACCCTTTTGTTGATGATCTCTAATAAAATGATGGCGAACATCAATATGTTTTGTTCTTTGATGTTGAACCGGATTGTTGGTTAGCTTCACGGCACTTTCATTGTCACATAGCAATGGCACATTCTTGAATTTGATTCCAAAATCTTTCAATGTTGCCTTCATCCACAAGATTTGTGCACAACAACTACCCGCGGCGATGTATTCGGCCTCGGTGGTAGATAGTGCAATACTATTTTGCTTCTTGGATGACCATGAGACAAGTGATCTTCCCAATAATTGACAAGTCCCGGAAGTGCTCTTTCTCTCCACTTTGTCACCAGCATAGTCGGAATCCGAATATCCAACTAGCTCAAAGCTTGCACCTTTGGGATACCACAATCCAACATCTTGTGTATGCTTTAAGTACCTCAATATTCTCTTTGTTGTCTTCAAATGACTTTCTCTTGGTGAGGCTTGAAATCTTGCACACATACATACACTAAACATTACATCGGGCCTTGATGACGTCACATAGAGTAGGCTACCAATCATTGATCTATATAGCTTTTGATCCACCATGTTGCCACTCTTGTCACTATCCAAGCTTTCACTAGTGCCCATTGGAGTTGTAATACTCTTTGCATCTTCCATGCCAAACTTCTTGAGCATATCTTTGATGTACTTAGTTTGGCTCACAAATGTTCCTTCCTTCATTTGTTTGATTCGAAGTCCAAGAAAGAAACTAAGTTCACCAATCATTGACATTTCAAATTCCTTTGCCATCATTTTTCTAAACTCATCACAATAATCTTGATTGGTTGAACCGAATATGATATCATCAACATATATTTGCAACACAAACAAGTCTTTCCCAATCTTCTTGGTGAATAGAGTAGTATCCACTTTGCCCATGACAAATCCTTTGGATAGCAAGAAGTCTCTCAATCTTTCATACCATGCTCTAGGTGCTTGCTTCAATCCATACAAAGCCTTCCTTAACTTGTATACATGATTGGGTTTCTTGTCATCTTCAAAACCGAGAGGTTGCTCCACATACACCTCCTCTTGTATGTACCCATTAAGAAATGCACTCTTCACATCCATTTGATATAGCTTGATATTGTGAGCATAAGCATAGGCAAGTAAGATCCCAATTGCTTCCAATCTTGCAACCGGGGCATAAGTTTCACCAAAGTCAAGACCCTCTATTTGTGTGTAACCTTGAGCCACTAGTCTTGCTTTGTTCCTTACTACTATCCCATCTTGATCTTGCTTGTTGTGAAAGACCCATCTTGTTCCAATGACATTATGATTTTTAGGCCTCTCAACTAGTTCCCATACTTCATTTCTCTTGAAGTTGTTGAGCTCTTCATGCATTGCATTTACCCAATCCGGATCTCTCAATGCTCTATCAATGTCCTTGGGTTCTTCCATTGACACAAAAGAAGAGTGAGCACAAAATGATGCCAATCTTGATCTAGTTTGAACTCCTCTTTGTATGTCACCAATGATGGAATCCAATGGATGGTCTCTTGCAATGTTAGTTGGTTGAAGCACTTGAACTTGATTGCTTGGATGTTGATCATGAGTTGGAGATGATGAACTAGCCACTTGTTGATCTTGTTGCACTAGAGATGATGTACTAGCTTGATTTTGCATTAGAGAACCACTAGCTTGTGTAATTGGACTTTAGAGCACTTGATCTTTGTTGTCATCCACATCAATCACTTGCTTTGGCCTAATATCACCAATATCCATTTCTTTCATAGCATTGGTCAATTGAGTTCCTCTCACATCATCCAAGTTATCTTCTTCATCTTGAGAACCATTGGTTTCATCAAACTCAACATCATGAACTTCTTCAACTAAACCACTAGCCAAATTCTAAACTCTATAAGCTTTGCTAGTAGTGGAGTATCCAAGTAAGAATCCTTCATCACATTTCTTCTCAAACTTGCTCAATCTAGTGCCTTTCTTCAAGATATAGCATTTGCAACCAAATACCCGAAAATATGCAATGTTGGGCTTTCTTCCATTCAAGATCTCATATGGTGTTTTCTCTAAGAACTTGTGGCAATAGAGGCGGTTGCTATAGAAGCAAGCCGTGTTGATTGCTTCGGCCCAAAATGAATGACTCACATTATATTCATTCAACATTGATCTTGCCATATCAATTAAGGTTCTATTCTTCCTCTCAACTAGGCCATTTGATTGAGGTGTATACTTGGCCGAGAATTGATGTTTGATTCCAAGCTCATCACATAGCTCATCAATTCTTGTGTTTCGAAACTCACTTCCATTGTCACTTCTTACTTTCTTGATTGTGGTTTCAAACTCATTTTGTACTCTCTTGATGAACTTCTTGAATATGTCAAATACATCACTTTTGTCCCCAAGAAAGAATACCCATGTATATCTAGTGAAATCATCCATAATCACAAAGCCATACTTGTTGCCACCAATGCTTGTGTATGTAGTTGGCCCAAATAGATCCATGTGCAACAACTCAAATGCCTTGGAAGTACTCATAATGCTCTTCAATGGATGAGTGTTGCCTACTTGCTTTTCGGCTTGACATGCACTACATAGCTTATCCTTCTCAAATGTGACATCCTTCAAGCCTCTAACTAAGTCATGCTTCACTAACTTGTTCAATTGCTTCATGCCAACATGACCAAGTCTTCTATGCCATAACCAACCCATACTTGATTTGGTGAGCAAGCATGTTGAAAGTTGAGTGTCACTAGCATTGAAATCAACCAAGTATAGATTCTCATATCTAAAGCCTTTAAAGATCAAGTTAGAGCCATCAACACTAACTATCTCCACATCATCAACACCAAATATGCACTTGAAGCCAAGATCACACAATTGAGCAACCGATAACAAGTTGAAATTGAGCTTTTCAACTAGTAGCACATTGGAGATGCTATGAACATTTGATATTGCAATCCTTCCAAGAGCCTTTACATCACCCTTGCTATTGTCACCAAATGTGATGCTATCAATGCCACTATAATTTAATTTGAGAGAGTTGAACATTCTTGAATCACCGGTCATATGTTGAGAGCACCCACTATCAAGCACCCAATGCCTTCCTCCAGCCTTGTAATTTACCTATAAAACAATTTAATGTTTCTTAGGTACCCATACTTGTTTGGGTCCTTGTAGGTTAGTCACTAAGCTCTTTGGTACCCAAATAGCCTTCTTCTTTGGGCCCACAATTGGTGTACCAACAAACCTAGCATGCACACCTTTCTCACCCTTGGTAAGCACATAACAAGAATCAAAAGGAATGTAAGGTACATTAGCATTTTTCTTGTTCTTGTTCATTTTATTGCAATTAATCTCTAGATGCCCAACTTGCTTGCATCTATTGCAATAACGACCATTGCCCTTCATAAAGCGAGGCTTTAGAGTAGCAAAGGTCGCCTTGCCCTTCTTGGGAGTATAGCCTAATCCCTCTTTATTAAGAGAGAACCTTTGGCTACCCAAGCATTTTAGCAAGCGGGCATCCCCACCATAGGCATTGCCCAATGCGCAGGTGAGATCATCCACCTCTCTCTTGAGAGTCTCATTTTCAACCACAAGTGATGAATCACTAGTAGTAGAGATAGAGTTGGTTGTGGTGGATGATGATGAGCTACATGAAGCATTAGTAGGACCAATAAATAAAGAATCATCAATAATATCACATGTTAGTCCAATGTCACAAGTGACAATCACTTACTCCTCCTTAGCTTCCTTCATGAGCTTCTCCAACTTGAGGTCCTTTTCCTTGATGAGCTCAAGTAGAGTGGAGTGGGCTTCCTTAAGCCTAGTGTGAGCAATTTCAAGATCCTCGTGGTCTTCCTTTAGATACTCACGAGAAGCCTCTAGCTCATCAAAGGATTTTCTAAGAGCTTTGAGCTCTTGTTCAATTCCTTTGCACTCCTTACTCTTTTTGAGAGCAACAAGCTCCTCCATCAAGGCATCATTTTCATTGCTCTTGGCAATGAGCTCTTGTTCTAAGATTTTGTATTTCTTGGTTGTCCTCTTGTAGCCCTTGCTCATTTGATCTATTATGCCCAATAGATCATCCTTGGAGTAGTCCTCATTCTCCTCATCATCACTACTACAATCATCACTAGCACAAGAATCATCATCACTATCATCATATTTTACCTTTGTAGGCTTGGCCATAAGGCATGTTGATGTAATGTCGAAGATGGATGGCTTGTTGGAGAGGGCGATGTTTGCAATGGCTCACCGAGTGGTCCTCTCATCATCACTAGAGCTTTCATCATCATCACTATCGGAGTTGTCACTATCCCAAGTGACCACATAACCACCACCCTTCTTCTTCTTGTTGAATGTGAAGCTCTTCTTTGCTTTCTTCTCCTTCTTGTCCTTCTTGTTCTTCTTCAACTTCAACTCCCCATCATGATATCTTTTGTCTTCATAGGGGCACTTTGCCACTACATGATCGGGGCTATTGCAATTGTAGCAAAGCACCTCCTTTGCCTTCATGAAGTCCCTTCTCTTTCTTGCACCATAGCCTCTCTTCTTCATGAACCGACCCATCTTTTGCACTAGAAGGGCCATGATCTCATCATTAAAAGGATCATCATTGTAACACTTCAAGTGTTTAGCTCCATAATTGCATTGCATTTGCATGGCATAAACATAAGCATGCATCATTCATGTTTGTTATTTTATGTGATGCAACACATGTAATTATTCTAGGGTTTGTTTGATTTATTTCATGAAGTATTTGATAGTTGGTGTAACAAAAAGGTAAGGTAGCCAATCATGACCTACAACACCTTAGTTATACTTAGGGTAACATTTGGAACAAGGTTCATGTTGACCAAAATTACAAAATTGCCCTCCAAGAGAAGTTTGACCACCATTTGACCCTAGAAGGCTCTAGTTTGACCAATTAAAAAGTCTAATTTAGAGACCTTGCATGGAAGAGCACCCTTAAGTAAAGTTGTAGAGAATTTCATGAGGAACAAAAGTTCTAATATGGCCATCTCATGAAAATGACCAGAGCATGCTCAAAAATGGCCCACAAGTCAGCTTGAGTGGAAATCAACACTTAGAAAAATTCTAAGTCTGGAAATTGGACTTTTCAGTTTCACTGTACCTCACTTTAGCAACTTGTAACTCACAAACTAGGCCAAACCAGTCTTAGAGCCAATTGACAAAGTTGTTGTCCACACATAGCTCTACAACATTGTCAATATCACCATCACCTGGTTCTCAATAGTTTAGGAGATATAGTGTCAAGAAGTTAGGGTTTCAGTCGGCATTGATCTCTGAAACTGCATTTCAGTTTCAAGGGGCACCACTTTGGAGCTCTGTAGTTTCAAATCTAGGCCGAACCAGCCCAAACTCCAATTGACAAACTTGTAGACCTCATGTAGCTCTACAAAATTGGTGTAATCATCTTCGACTAATTCGAACCAGTTTGGGAGATAATCATCGTGGAAATCGCTCTGTCAGTCGGTCATTGATGTCGCCGATTCAGTTCGTCAGCGTCAGAGTGGCCGACCGGCCGCAGGCCGTCGTCGACGCGTGGAGGCGCGGTGGCGCCCGTACGCCGGCCCTGGCCCCACCAGTCAGGCCGCGACGCCTTCAAGACGCCACGACGCGCGAGCCGGCCTCCATTCCTCCGCCCCCTCTCTTCCAGTTGCTAAGAACACCGAAACCGAGCCGCCATTGCCGCTCTTCTCCGGCGAGCTCAAGCGCGAGCCACACCGCATCACCGGCCGCTAGACCTCGCCAATCCCTCCGCCTCACCACCCTCCATCTCCCTGACCCACCGAAGCCAGCGATTTGACTCAAGGTGAGCCGCATTGCTTTCTTCCCCGTCTCCGAGAGGTCGCCGGAGCCCGCCATGGGACCTCACCGTGGTCGGGGTGCTTCGGGTCTCTCTCCATCCTCCCTTCCTAGCAAAATGGATCCGCCTAGCTTCGGTGAAGCTCGTACCGAGCCTAGACCGCACCGTACATCCTCACCGTCGACGGTGCGCCGCCACCGGACATCACCGGCCGCCGCTCGCGGTGACAAGCCCCTTCCACCCCATCCCCATCCATTCCACGGGCACCAATCGACGCACCGGGTGACGGAGAACACGAGGCGGTGCTCAATTGGCCGAGCGAGCTCGAGCTCGTCGGAGCTCGCGGGTCTCCGCCTCCCCTATCTCCGGTCGCTGACCGCGGGGGCCCGCCCGTCAGTGTCGCGCGCGGGCGGGAGCGCTGAGCGGGCCGCGCGCGCGAGTGTGTGGGCCGATTTTCTCCGGGCCGGCCCAGTCGTCCGAAATGAAATTCATTTTTATTATTTTGTCACTGATTTTTGTACAAGTTGGAAAAATATAGATCTAGGGTTTTAATGATCCAAAAATCATGAGATAAATTTTGTTAGGGTCTACATGATGTGTAGTATTTTAGAAAAATATAAATCTGGAATGTGATGTTTAATTTCTAGGAGAATTTAATAGATCCTTTAAATGTGTTTTGGAATGCATGCAAATTTGTTAAATTTATAACTTGAGCTGTAGTGTTCCATAAATCATAACATTTGGTGGGCAGGTTACTCTATGCTAGCCCTAGCTCTGGTAAAAATTTGGGCATCAGTGATTAAGTAATTTCCAAGTTATAATGCTATCTTGTTATTCTAGGAAATACTAAAATGAATTTTTGTAATTTTTCTACATGTGTAATGTTCTTATAAATTTTTGGAGAATGTCTTGGTGTCTTAAAGTGTCTAAGAAAAATATGAAATCTGTTGTTTGACACTTTTCAATAGGGTTTCCTATTTATGCAAAAATCAGCCTTATTAGCTTGTGAATTTTGTGTAGGGAGTTCCTGTGAATAAATTTAGTTCAAATTTTTACAGTAGCCTCTTCTTGGATCAGAGAGTCCCCTGTAATTTTTGTAGAATTTTAGGAGCAGTTTACATATAGGTTTAAAATTCCACCTAATTAATTAAGTAAAATAAGAAATGAGTATAAATAAATATTCTAGGTGGGCACACCTTACTTCCTGGTGTCTTTGTGATATTTGTGAACTTGTAGTAGCATTAGTTTGGTTTTAGAGAATGTTTGCCACATCAATAAATATTTAACCTTTGTAATTTTAGGTTTTTTTTGGACAGCTAAGTAGTAATTCTAAATTTGGCTTTGATAAAATTGGTTGCTGGACAACTTGTAAATACCAAAGTTGGAGTAAACTTGATGAACTAGCTTGTGTTAAAATTTGGAAGCATTTGGCTTAGTAGTTTGAGAGTTACTGTTGTTTAAAGTGGCAGTTAAAAATCTGCTACTCTCTGTTTTGGAGAGGACAGATTCTGGAACTTGTGAAGTTTGACATGGAAAACTTAGGAGTTTGGAGTTGAGGTCTGAAAATGAATTGTAGTACATTTCTTAGGCTTTCCAGATTGGCTTAGATCATATCTTTTGGAATTGTAAATCTCCAGTTGTGATAAAAACAAGTAGCTGCTGTCCAGAATGCTTACTGTGGTGCTTTGCTGATTGATATGGTGTGATATCCTAAGACATGCTACTTTTGTAATTGTTAGGTGTTAGGGCCTTAACTGAGGATGAGCAGCTTTATCTTAGGTTAAGTAGATTAGGTGAGTACTTCTCTACTGGAGAAGAGATTTGCACGTACTAATAAAATAACTTGAATAGAGTATTTTATTCTGAAATGCATTTCATTCCGAGCATGTTGCACCCCTTTATGCATCCATTATATTTATTGTGCATTCATGCAATAGGTGCACCGGAGGGGGTGACACTCCTCGAATTCGAGCCTGTAATTCCGGAGGAGAACCAGGAGCAGCAGGAGCCCGAGGAACCAGTCGGCGAAGGAGACGTCGCTGAAGACCTTCCTGAGTGCCCGGACCACAGGCCTGCAACCTTTCTGAAAGGCAAGCCCCGGTGCATGCTGAACCTACTGTTTTATAAATTAATCTTGAGTACTTTTAATTGTTTACTGTATTAAGTTGTAGGAGTTATATGAAAACACTTGTTGCATTGTACCTGTCCTTGTCCAGATATCGTACTTAATCCTATTTTAGGTTTAGGCACGTGTCAATGCTTAGCCCTGCTTAGTACGGTAGAAGTCGGGTGATTTCCGGTCATCCGCGAGATGTAGGAAGGAGTCACGAGTGGCTCTATGGCTATCGTGGATGGAACCATGCCTTAAATGAAATTGAGACCGGGCGGGAGTTCGATAGTACAGCCGCAAGACACTTCACGTCTTGGGTGTGGAGCTATGCCCGTCTGAGTCGTTTAAGGACCGATTCGCTGTACGTCCTTGAGTCATGTTGAACGCAGTCTAACACTTAGTTGGTCGGATAAGCCGTTCCGACCGCGAAGTCGAGTAGTATGGTTCAGGCCGGGAATCGAATGGTAGGTTGCATCTTGGAGGAGAGAAAGGATGTGCTTGGGGACATTGGCGTGAGACCAAGGGGGGGTTAGAGTCCCTATCACCTGGCAGAGTGTCGCCCTTGGGGACGCGACATTATTCGGGCCCGCGATTCCTGAACTGTACAAAAGATGACCTGAGCAGCCTTCGCCAGGCGTGACTCGGTGAGTGTTAGAAATACCCCTCCAGCTGGATAGGAATTCGATTCGAATCGCCGTCGCTCCCGGTTAGTGAGCACTTGACTTGAGCAGCGGCAACGTAGATCTCATTAAATGAACAGATGGTTAAGTAAATGATATGATGTTGCCGAAATGATATACCTGCTATGGATATAATAATAATGTTGTTTGATTATACTCAAGTGAATGTTTAGTACAGGTGCTAAGATAGATGACAGGTAAATGCTAAAAATAACTGCTAGTACATGTTATAAGAGTTTCAACTACTTATGCCTTTATGCAAACTGTGGTGTCAGCTAGCCTCTTGTGTAAGCCTTGCATAATCCTTGGTGTCACTTTATTTCTGGTTTTTGATGGGTAAGTCTAGCTGAGTACATTCCAGTACTCAGGGTTTATTCCCTCCTGTTGCAGATGACATGCTTTATCAGGGCTTCTGCAAGACTTGTCTCCACCCTGCGGGTGAAGAAGACTAGATCACTTGGGCGTGATCGTCTTTTATGTACTTTCCTCATGCTTTTGCGAGATGTCGATCATCCAGACTGGCAGTATTTAATTAACTAGTGTGTGTGTTATGCTTCCGCTACTTTCAACTTGGTTTGTAATATTTGCTACTCCGTGGTGTAAACTTATTTCAGAACTACTTGTGAAATGTATCGTATGATGTTGTATATTGAATGATGCGATCCTGGTTGTAAGCAGTTTGGTTTGAAATCCTTCGTGATTTCGATTGACTACCGGGATTATATGGGCTCAAGTTTGAAAATTTGAGTGCTTCGGTGCTTGTTTTCGTACTTGTGCTCTTATAATTTGGTCGGTTCTGTTACAATCATCATCATTCTCCACCTTGCTCTTACCCTTAGAGGATGAAGCCTTGAATGCAATGGGCTTCTCTTGCTTGACCTTGGTTTCCTTCTTCTCTTCTACCTCATCTTCATCATCATTGTATTGGGCATCGGTCATTATATCTCCAAGCACATCGGTTGGTTTGACCTTGTCCAATCCCTCTCTAAATATCATTCTTCTCAAGGTAGCAAACTTCTTGGGTAAACACATCAAGAACTTATGTGAGAAGTCCTTGTCCTCAACCTTCTCCCCAAGCCCCTTGAGATCATTGACAATGACTTGAAGCCTATAGAACATCTCCAGGATGGATTCATCATCCTTCATCTTAAAAGTGAAGAACTTGTCCTTGAGCATATATAGTTTGGCACACTTTACCGTTGAAGTGCCCTCATATGTTTCCTCTAATCTTGTCCATACTTCACTTGCCATTTTAAGATCCTTGATTTGCTCAAAGACCTTTGCATCAATCCCATTGTAGAGAGTATTGAGAGCCATAGTGTTGCATTGGTTGTTGATGCGGTCATTGTTGGTGAGGTTGTCGGGATCAATGATAGCATAATCGTGGTGTGTCACCTCCCAAACGTTCTCATGGAGAGAGCCAAGATATTGCTTCATCTTTCTTTTCCAATGATCAAAAGATGTGACACCATCAAAGAATGGAGGCTTGCCCCCGACATGGTTGAACATAACTTGAGCCATCTTACACCGAGGTTGTTAAGCCTTACAAACGGTGACCACGGCTCCGATACCACTTGAAAGGTCTTGATGGCTAGAGGGGGGGTGAATAGCCTATTAAAAATTTCTACAAAGACAAGCTAAACAAGTTTATCAATAAAACAAATAGCGAGATGTGAGTTTTGCTTAGCCTATGGGGTGTTTGCAAGCCACCTAACCAATTCACAATCCTAGTATAAATGCACTCAACCGCACAAGTCAAAACCGAGAAGGAAACTACAACTAGCAAGCTACACAAAGAAGCTACTCTAGCAAAGCTAACTAGCTAGCAAAGATAACTAAGAAATTAATACAAGAGAGAGTTAGGAGGGTATCACCGAGGGGCGAAGTATTGAGCCAACCAATTAATATAATCAAGAGATGAATACCAAGATAACCGAACACCGGGATCAATCAATCACAATATGAAAGTGATGACACGAAGATTTAACCCGAGGTTCACGTGCTTGCCGGCACGCTAGTCCCCGTTGTGTCCCTCTTCACCACGTGGTTCGGTGGCTAATCGGTCACACACCGAGCCTCTCAAAAGGCGCCACAAGAACCTACCAAATGGCAAAAGGTTGCAATGACATGAGCAATATACTAACGTTGCCTTTGGCGCTTCGCCGAGGTAGGCACAAACCCCTCACAATCACCGGAGGTGGCCAAGAACAATCACCAACTCTTGCCAATGCCTCCAAGCTGCTCCAAGCCGTCTAGGTGGCGGCAACCACCAAGAGAAACAAGAATCCCGCAGCAAATCAACCACCAAGTGCCAACTAGATGCAATCTCACAATGCAAATGCACTTGGATCACTCAATCTCACTTCGAATATGCAAGGAAGCAAGAGAGATGAGTGGGAGGAGAGTTGCTTAGCTCAAAGTGCTCACAAGTATGTCAAAAGTTTGAGAGAGAGAGCCTTGATCCGGACAACGAGTATATATAGACGTACCCCTTCGAATAGAGCCGTTAGAAACTTAAACAGCCGAAATTGGGCTGACCGGACGCGCTGGTCCAACTGACCGGACGCGCCGGTCGCCCAACGGCTAACACGTGAAACACTGACCGGACGCGCTGGTCCAAACGACTGGACGCGCTGGTCACCCAACGGCTAACTGCGAAGCAATGACCGGACGCGCTCATCGCGTAGACCGGACGCGCTGGAGACGACCGGACGCGCTGGTCCCGAGAATGACCGGACGCGCTGGTCGCCTGAGTAGCGCTCAACGAAACAGTGACCGGACGCGCTGAAGAAAATGACCGGACGCGATAGTGCCAGCGTCCGGTTAGAGTCCAGTAAGCTCCCTGAACGACCGGACGCGTCCGATCATCAGTGACCGGACGAGCCTCGCGTCCGATCATCGAACTGAAAAACACGCAGACACTGAACAGTGACCGGACGCGTCCGGTCATGCAAGGACCGCGTCCGGTTCAGCGTCCGGTCACCTCTATGACCTCCATTCGCCTCCGTTTCTTTTTCAGACTTCCGGCGTAGTGGAAAAAAGTCGTTTCAACTCCTCAAAAAACGCCTGAATCCCACACTCACAAGCTCGGCGGGAGGGAGAGAGGAACCCAAACCCTCTCTACTGCTTAAACCCCACCACCATCGCAAATGTGCTAACACCACCAAGTTATCTCGTCATGTGTGAGTGTGTTAGCATTTTCACAATCATTTTTCGAGGCGATATTAGTTCTATCCAAATGCATATGATCATGAAATGCACACCTAGAGACACTTAGGAGTTCAATAGCCGCGTCATTCCCCTCTTTATAGTACGGCTATCTATCCTATAATGTAACCACACCCACTAGGTGTCTTGGTTACTAAAACACAACCCTTAAGCATATACCTTTGCCTTGATCACATAGGGTTGCGTCCAAATCCAAGTGTGGCCATCATGATCACCATGTCCATCTTGCCACCAACCTTGGAATGTACTAATCCTCATATGCTACATACAACTTAGGCATAGGATTAGTACTTAGGCATTGTCACTAATTACCAACACCAAACATAGGACTTTCAGTTAGCCACCACATATATCCACCTCATATATCCACACAAATGCATATCATGGTTTGATTGTATGACTCAACTCTCTTTAGATCCGAGGTTTGACTTTATAATATATGCATTGAAAGTATGATCTAGCTTTCTCCCTACCTATGAACTTCACATAAAGCCTTAGTGGTAGAAAGAAAAAGGGCATAACATCTTTACTGCCCTTGGTGAGGATCCACAAATACCACATATATTGAGAGACTTGAGATGTCATATAAGTTTTATTTTAAAAACTTAAAAAACTCTAGAACAATGGTTGAACAAAGAACTTGAGATATAGTGCTTGACTTGATCGTTATATCTTTCAATTACTCAAGACCCAAGTGAAGGCTAAGAAGCCCCAAAGTTGAAGGTAATATAGGTAAGTTTGAAAGTTAGATCAGTTTATTCTAATCCAGAGGAGAATTTTTGATTGAACGCCTATGTACTTTTGTCGGGTCAAGATGGCAGACTAGAGGGGGTGAATTGTCCTTACTTAAAACTTAATCACGCCGCCTAACCGACATAAGTGCAGAATTAAAACTATCGGTCTAGCCAAGACTACACCCCTCTAATTATGTTCTCTAGCACCATACAAAGATCCTAATCAAACAACTAAGGTGTCGGGCTAGCTAGAGCTCACCTAACTAATTCTAGTGGTAAGGTCACACAAACCTATGCAACTAGTACTTTGCCAACCGGTGGAGCTCCTACACAATCTAGTAAGTAAAAGCACAAAGCCCCTAAGCTCACTAGCAATGCTCAATAAGAAGGCAACCAATGCTAAATTAGAGAACAAAAATTACTTAGCTACACAAACTATGCAATGTGACTAACAAGGTTACACAAACCAAATTAGTCACGCATGGGAGCTACTTTTATGCTACACAAGCAAGAAGGTAACTAGCAACCTACACAAGCTAACTAATCATAAGAGCAACTACACAAGCACAATGTATATGAAAGTAATACAAGCTTGTGTTTCGCGAAATGCAAACCACCGAGAAGATGATGAAGACAATGTTGACACGGTGATTTTTCTCCCGAGGTTCGCGAGGTTGCCACCAAGCTACGTCCCTGTTGTGCTGACCGCTCACTCGGTGGTTCGACGGCTAAGTGGCATCACCTGCCAAGCTTGCACGTCGGGCACCGCAAGAACCTAACTCATAAGTGCGGGTAGCTCAATGACACTCTTTACTAGAGTTGCTCTTCATGGCTCCCGCAGGGCGAGCACAATGCCCCTCATAAAGCTCTTATCTGGAGCACCGCACAAAGCTTCTTGTGGGCTTCGACAGAGACCACCACCAAGCCATCTAGGAGGTGGCAACCTCCAAGAGTAACAAGCATCATCGGCTTGCAAGATGATCGCCTAGTGCCACTCGATGCAACCTCATGATGCAATAGCACTAGAATCGCTCACTCACTCGATCAGATGAACACTATCAAACACAAGTGAGTTGAAGGGCTCCCAAGCACTCTCAAGCATGGACAAAAAGTCCCCTTAGGTGCTCAACCTTAGCCATGGCCGAGACACCCCTCTATTTATAGCCCAAGGGTCAAATAGAGCCATTACTCCTTCACTGGACGTTTTTTGGGACGACCGGACATGCTGATCGTGATGACTGGACGCACCCAGCCAGCGTCCGATCGCTCCTGGATAGCCACGTGTCTCGACCATTTGAAACTAGCCATTGCCGCCAACGGCTAGCTCACTCACGCACAGTCACTCTACTGACTAGACACGCTGCTCACTGTGACTGGACTCACCACGCCTCAGCGTCCGGTCATGTCCAGAGATGGTCCAAAGAGACGCGGTCAGTGTCCGATCTCTCCCTCTGCACTTCACGCGCCAGAGCACCGCCACGTTAGCAAGACCGGGCGCTAAACAATGTTTAGCTAGCGTCTAATCGCCTGCGTCCGCGTTCCTCCAGAAAGTAACCTGACGCACCGGTCGTGCTAGGCCAGCGTCTGGTCCTCCTTCACGTCCCCTCGGCTGAGTGCCAGCACTAACCGAACGCATAGGTTCCACCGAGGGCAGCGTCCGGTCACTCACAGTGACACTTCCTCACCTCCGTTTCTTCACCGCGTTGATCCATTTCAACTCCAACTTCTTCTCCTTAGCAAATGTGCCAACACTACCAAGTGTACACCACCATGTGTATGTGTGTTAGCATTTTCACAACTATTTTTTAAAGGATTAGCCACTCAACTTGCCACGCCACTCGAACCTAGCATTGATGCAAAGTTAGATCTCTCGAGTGGCACTAAATGACCGATATGCAAACAAGTTTGCCCCTCTTGATAGTACGTCCATCGATCCTAAACCCGGTCATCAACTTCTCTACACACCTATAACTGATGAAATGAAATGCCCTAGGTTATACCTTTGCCTTGTGCATTTCATTCCATCTCCTCTGATGTTGATGCAACACATGCACTAACATGATCAACAATGATATGATCCACTCTATATCATCATGTGATCATATTGGTTCATCGATCTTGACTTCACTTTCTCTTCACTGTTGCTTCGGTCCATCAACTCAACTTGCCCTTCATACTTGCAACCGGTCCATCGAGCCAAGTCATATCTTGATCTTCTCCACCTTGATCACATGACTCAATGTCATGTCTCATGTGCAATGAGCTCCTTCATCATCACATGTGTGAGCTTTGCAACATCTCCGAGCCATCTTCACCGTCATGGCATATGTTGCTCACACACATGTACTTATAGACTAATCATCTATGTATCTCACATAAACACAATTAGTCCACCTGGGTTGTCACTTAATTACCAAAACCAAACAAGAACATTTCAACTTTTGAGGAGTGAAAACATTATAGCAACTACTGATCCATTGTTGAGTTTAGCTTTACTCAGGGACTAGCAAAGGTTAAGTGTGGGGGAGCTTGTTGACGACCGTTAACATCAATCATAAATCATCAACATAACTTGTATAAATGCATAAAAATGATCACCAATATAGGTTTAGGGGTTTAAACTAATAAATTCTATAAGTTTTGGTGAATCTATGTTTTCAGTAGGGTTTATCCAGAAAACCATCAAGGTGGACCCAAATGTCAGACATAATCGCGCTTAACCGCGGCGTAAATAACTCCAGAAGGTTCCAGAGGGAACCACACCGGAGAAGACTGCGAGAGGCTTCCAGGTGGGGCCAGTTGGCCTATGGGGCCATCTGTCAGCCTCCACCTCGCTACGCCGGTTCTCTATCGCCTTAAAAATCGCATCTACACCGTTTATTAAAGTCAGTTTGATCCGAGGGTCCAGAATTGACGCTACCCCCTATATATATAGCCATGTACTCCCTCCCTAGAGACATTCTGAAACCCTAATTTATATCTCTGATTCAAATCAAGACACACTAGGAGGAATAGGTCTAGAACTTTCTAATGTATAGCTCAGGAGTGAGGGTCGAGTTGGGCTCATGCTCAAGTTCTGAATCTAGTCTTGGAGGGTCGGTAAAGCCTTGTATCTTCACTTCTACATCTTGTAAGACCTATTATTAATTTATTCTATTCCTATCTTCATGGCTATGCTTACTTTGAATATATTTCTTACTTAGTTAAAGGTTATTAATACTTTTGTATGCGGGTTCATAGAGCGCTTAGCCTACTAGTTTACCAAGGTTGGGTTAAGTAGCAGTGTCACGTGTAAGCATGGTGCTTATACGATGCTCTGCCTGTGAGTACACCCTGTTCTCTTGTTGTATGGTAGTAGTGGGAGGTGACAGCCCCATCTATCCTTCGTAGTTCATACCAAATTGAGTAGGTTGTTAAATTGTAGGACCGTAGTCGCGTCAGTAGAGTTATCCTTTTGTGGTGCTCTACTGTCTAAGCGGCGTCCTAAAGTGCACAAGAGTAGAGTTAGTCTTAACTAAAGTTGGGTATATATATACTTTGATCCTATAATAGGAATATCATAGGAATCTACCTCACCCGTTATTCTCCTGAGTTAACTAGTTTACAATATCTTAGTGATCTATCCCCTAAGTGTCATTACGCTTAATTTCTATCATTACCTTTACCCCTTGCTCTAGCTATGATGGTATGTTGACTAATAGATACTCCTTTGATATACAATAACCTTTATCCATTGTTTCCCTGTGGTAAAATATAAATAACGATACCAAGAATATTCCTGGTAAAATGCTACAATGGTATTATGTGCGCTTGTGGAATCCTTCATATTCTATTCGCGTTAAAAAATACCAACAATGGCCACCACATTGGTTATTGGAGTTGTTGCCGCCACCATGGCCTCCCTTCGCAGCAGCGTTGGTGGATGACTGATAGCCATAGCCACCGCCACCGCCACCGTCGTGTTGTTCCATTCGTTGCTCAAAGCTCACCAACTGGGTATAGAGTTCCCCCATAGATATGGGTTTGACTCTGGTGGTGACTGCGGAGACCATCGGATTGAATTCTAGATCCAACCCGGTGAGAATATAGGAAACAAGTTCCTCATCTTCAAGTCTTCGGCCAGCCGATGCCATGTCATCTACTAATCCTTTCATTTTTGTGGAGTACTCACTTGTGGAAGACATACCCTTAGATGCAGCCGCACACACCATTCTTGTGCTGATGAGGTGCACGTGAGACTAGGATGCAAACATCCCTTCATTGGCGGCCCAAGCAGTTGCCACCGTCACCTCCATGGAAACTTGCGCAAGGATCTCACGCAAGAGATTGGACAGAAGGTAGTTGACTATTGTCTGGTCCTTGGGCACCCACGTTGCATACTCTAGATTCGGTGTAGGGGCCTCCTTCTTGTCATCCTCTTTGGGCTCTAGGAACGCCTCCGGTGGTTTCGCCATCGGATCGATGAACTCATCGAGCCACGCTCCCTTCAGCACAGAGAGAACTTGGGATTTCCAGAGGACGTGGTTGCTATGGGTGAGTTTCTCACTCACCGGAAGGAAAGTGGCGAGAGATGAAACAGCAGGCACTACGGAGGAGGAAGCGAACGCCATGGAAATCCGCTAGGAGACTGGCTCTAGATACCATGTGAAAATGGGTTGAACAAGATACCTATCCCTGGCACTCGGCTACTTGTTATATAGCACGGGGAACAACCCCCGGGTGGTGGCTTGTACAAGGGTTAAAGTCTACAACAGAATTACAGGATTGATCTTATCATATACATGCTTAAGCTACAATCTAGGAATTACCAAGTGGTACAATGAACCTAGACTTACACATGAGGAGATGACACCTCTAACATTGGCAACACTAGATCAGTCAGGTAGGCTTTGATATAGTAGATGGCCTTCTCCATGCGCATGTGACATGATGCGGTCATGGAATGACTGAGGTTGAACGCGCTAAAGGCCAATCCATCAGTATTAGTTACTGAACCACTAGGAAACAAATACAAACAACATGGCAAGCATCTTGTAAAATGTCCACATCTCATGTGTTTCGTGTGTGGAAAGAAAAAATCTGAATAAAATCAATGTGTTAGTTTTGAAAGTGGAAATTTGAAACAATTTTGGCAAATGGACACCCACTACTTCAATCCAGCCTTTGACTAAACCACGCAATCGTGGTACTATACCAACGTAAACGCTTATACAATGCACCCCTCCTTCGTTGTCATCAAATCCTAACGCAGCAATATGCACCAGTCTGCCGTAGTGGACAGAGCATCGGCGTGTTCATTGACCTTGATTTTGGTTGCCATTCACACATTTAGCCTATACTAAGTTAGACGTTTCATTTCCGTTGCACCACACAGATATAATTCTAGTATATACATTATTAAAAAACAAAATTTCTTTTCCATTTTTTGTCCGGCACTCTTCGTTTCTTTCATCCTTTTTCATCCATGGTTTTAGTCCACAATTTGTTTGTCCCTTTCTTTTCTGTTAGTCTCTTTTTTTTCTTTTCCCGTTGGGCTCCTGTTTCCGTTTTTCTTTTCCTTTTCCATCCTCCATTTTTTCCTTTCCATCCTCTCTCTGTTTTTGGTTTTCTTTCTCCACTCTGCTCGAGTAGTCTTTTCTATAAAAGTTAAAAAATAATAAATACAAATATTAGATGTCTTTAAACCATTGACCTTTGTCAAAAACAAAGATTTTTACCACCCGCTAAAAATCAATGATTTTTATCACCAAGTTATTGGTCATATTTTCATTAGAAATAATACCTATTCTTTTAGAACCTGGATAAAGCATCGGTCTAGCTAATCAAACCGTGAATTGAAATCCTTAGCACTTTGTCATATAATCTAGTCTAAATAACTCTATTTCTGCAATCCTCGATGAGGATTGACATGTGTAAAATCGAGAGAGGTCTCCTGTTAGTCATCAATGAACAAAGTAATATTTGCACGTTGGTGACTAACAGTTATTGACTTTAATTAGATATTAGAATTAAATAATTTTTTATCCTCAAGGAAAGTCTCGAAGCTCAATATGTAACATTTGATAGTATAGAAATTAAATTATGATATATTTATGTATAAACATCTTTTTGTGCTTTGCAACGAGAGAAAAGATTTGTCAAGATTGTATTCAATTCAATACAGCTAAGACATCGTCGTATTATTACCAATTAACTTATATTATGGACTTCCTTGACATCATGAACTAACATTTAGACTTTAAATTTTATAGAATATGAAAAAATATATAAATAGATACGTGCCATTTCCACCCTCATTCTTCTTAAATTGTTTATTCTCCCATTGAACACACGTGCTTGTTTGTTAGTCCAAAATAAAGACATGAAAATAAACAAAGATATAATTATAACTATCAATTTAATAGAATCCCTTCCATTGTATCTAAATCCCATCAACCAAATGATGCCAGAGTCCGTGTCTAGTCCAAATGGACGCCAAATTGGCCACGGATGATTTTAAGTCCTTTGACAAGCACAATACCCAAGCAGTAACGGAACTTTTGGCGTCTGGATGTCCAATCAGATACCGATCCATCAGACTGTACCGTGACCCAGGCCGATTCGCTTCCCACGTGCGCCTGCACTCCACGCCCATGCCAGCACGTCCCCACCCACGCCTACTTTTCGTGCGTCCATGGGGGCCCGCGTCGCCGGGGCCGCTCGTGCCGATTTTTGCTTCCCACACGCATCTCTTGTGCAACATCCGATCTTCTTTTGAAACATCCAAATACAACACTTGCAATATCGTCTGAAGATAGATGAAACACTTGAAAAATGCGTCTGAAACACTAGCAAAAACACTTGAAAACCATTGCAAACATACGCAACATCCAGATAAAACACTTGCAATATATGTGTGAAACATATGCAAGATCCACATAAACACACTTGCAACATACGTATAAAAAACAGATGAAACATTAGAGATAGACACTTGCAACATATGTGTATAACCATTGCAACATATGCAACATCTCGATCTACTTTTGTAATATCTGCAACATCCTGATCTACTTTTGCAACACCCATATGAAACACTTGCAACATACCCCTAAAACAGCTGAAACATTTGAAATATACACTTGCAACATGCATTGTATTCTAGTGCGGCCTCCTCCGTCGTATGCATCGGGGCGGCCTTTTGCAACATCTGCTATATCCCGATCTACTTTTTGTAACATCTGTATGAAACACTCACAACGTACTTCCAAAACATCTGAAACATTTAAAATGTATACTTGCAATATGCATAGTATCCTGGTGCGGTCCCCTCCGCCATCTACATCGAGGCACCACATCCGTAGCAAGAGGCGAGGCCGAAGGGCTTCCACGCCAGGGCCCGACACTTCTCCTTGCATTGGCGGCTCTTGTCAGCATCATCGGGTGGGGTGGGCAGTGGAGCAGGAGTAGCGGGGTGGGCGATGGAGCAGGAACAGGAGCAGCTGGGTGGGCGCGCGGAGCAGAAGCTAGAGAGGCGGGGCGGGCGACAGGTGCAACGGAAGGGACAGACGCGGGTGAAAGGATCAAGATGCCCAAGAGAGGGGATGAATTGGGCTTTTCTAAAATCTATTATGAGAATTAAATCCTACTAAGGCATAATTCACCCCAAGTGCCTACAAGTGTTCCTACTGATTCTATCGATAAAAGTTTTACACCCTAAGTTCCAATCCTAGTCTAGCATGGTAATTCTAAGAAAGTAAACCAAGCAACAAGAGTAATATGATAAAGTAATTTTCCTGAAAGTAAAGGGTTAGGAACACGGCGATGTTTTTCCGAGGTATCGGAGAGTCGCCACTCCCCACTAGTCATCGTTGGAACACCCGTGTAAGGGTGTAGCTCTCCCTTGATCCACGTGAGGATCAAGTGCTCTCTACGGGCTGATTCTTTGACACTCCGTCGCGGTGAATCGTCCACAACCGCTCACAAGATGAGTTGGGTCATGTACAAGCTCCGCCGGATGATCACCAAACTCCCAATCACCACCAAGCCGTCTAGGTGATGACGATCACCAAGAGTAACAAGCAAGAACTCTCACTTAACCATGACAAGCCTAATAAGAAGGTGGATGCACACTTGCTACTCCCTAGTCACTAATGAGGGATCTTAATCTTGGATTCTCAAATCTCAATCCTCACTAGAGCTCTTGCACTTCCTTGCATATGAAAGGTGTTTTTCAGCTGAACAAATGAGCAAGAGACCTCAAATAGAGGGGTAGGGGATGTATTTATACTTCCCACGGTCAATCCCAACAGTTATGTGCTAACTCAGCATTTTTCTTACTGACCGGACGCGCCGGTCGACGTGACCGGATGCGTCCGGTCGGTGGCAACAGTCGAATTGAAAAACAACGGCGCTGAGTGACCGGACGCGCAGGCGAGTCCGATCAGGGGTGACCGGGCGCGTCCGGTCGCTCAAAACCCTTTCTGAAACCTTTCTGTACTTTGACCGAACGCATAGACAAGTCCGATCGGTGATGACCGGACGCGTCCGGTCAACTAAGTTCCTCTCTGGAAGTGGACCGGACACACTGTAGACGCGTCCGATCAATTTTCCAGCCGCGTCCGATCACGACACTTACCCTCTCTGACTCTGGTCAACAAGATCTACGCGTCCGGTCCATGGGAGGACCGCGTCCGGTCGATCGTATTGAGTTTGCAGTGACTGCCAGTACTGACCGAACGCGTCCGATCAAGGCAGAGACCACATCCGGTCGAGAATAAATGGCTCAAAAGACTTCGAATCGCGATGCAACTTGAACCGAGTTTCTTCCAACTAAACTTTGGGCTTCACCTGAGCTACCTAGTGCTAAGTTTGACAAGTGTGCACCGCACCTAAACAAAAAGAATCACCTAGGTCAAGCTACTCGCTCATGCCCCCTTTATAGTACGGCCAAAGGAGAAAAACGAAGATACTAACGACTATTCCGAACGTAACTCAACTCCTCGACGTCCGGAACTAACCGTCCTTAATCTTGACGTTAATCCTTTAAAAACCGAAACGATTTCCATCAAGGGGCATGAAAACCATAGTGCCCAAAATAGTCACAATTCCCATGACCTAACTTACCAAAGTTTCTGCAAAACACACGTTAGTCATGGTAATATTGCGTTGTCATCAATTGCCGAAACCAACTCTAAGGGTCTAAATGCTTTAAGCGGGATTGGGCCGGTCTGCAGGCCCAGGAAGAGGTGTCCAAATGGGACAGACGCCCTGCTCACAACGTTTCTGAAGCAGTAAAAGAAAATCAAGACGTAACAAAGTAGTGACCATCAGTGCGTCTTATAATAAAACAAATTAGTGGCTCTTGCATTTATACCCTTATTTTGTATCAAAATTGTGATTTTACCCCCTATTTTTTTAACTTTGTGAATTTGCCCCCGTGTTTTCAAAACGAAGCACCACTTTGCCCCTATTCCGTCATCCTTCCCTAACCGTGTTAATTTTTATACAAATGATAACTATGCCCATGTGATTTTGCCCCTAGTTTTTATGGTTGTTTGTGATTTTACCCTTGATTTGGAATAAGACATTTATATTGTATTTTAACAAAAAAAATTGTTGGATTTTATCAAATATATTTGGCACAATTTGCAATGATTTCAAATTACTTCGTCCATAAAAGCAAGCGAACACTATACCAGTTGGTCTGGCTCTGCGCTTTGCACCCTGCCGGCTAGAGTTCGAACCTCCTTAGGGGCGGATTTATTGGTCAGAGGAGGCGCAGTTTATCTGCGCGTTGAAAAAAATCCCCTCGTGTGCCCCACGCCAAAGCATAGGACTAAGGCCGGCCCAGTCTTACGAGAGTTGCGATGCCGCTGTGTATGGATGAGGCGGAGGTTCAGGAGTTTTCTCGACCTACGTCAGAAGATCTTCTTTTTAAGCATAATGTCCGGGACTATCTTACCCCGTACGGGTCGAGTTTTTTTACTTCATCCTCAGATAAAATGAACCATGCGGTAGCCAATCCGGGTGTGGATGCTTCTAACCAATTGAACGATAATGTATTGATTGCTACTTAATCCATATTTCCACACAGCCAGCAGGCAACAGAGATCGTCACATTCATCAAACTAATCTTTACAGAAATTATATACTAGTAGGCAGTAGCTAGCATTCTTACGAACGGATCAGCCTAATCTAAACTACAGAGGTCGCCCCTCCGACTGCAGCTCCAGCAGGAAGCTACGCCTGGACCAGGGCAGCCCCTCCGTCACCGGCAGCTCTAGCGGGGAACCGGCGCTTGCCCTGCTGCGGTGGCTCCAGTAGGCTGCTGCTCTTGTCCCACCGCCGCTCCTCCAGCGGGCACCAGGCAAGGGCGGCGCGGCAGGCGCAGGCAAGTGAGCTGGTGTGCCGCCGGCCGAGGCTGCCCCACCTCCACCACGCAAGGCGGAGTGCGAGCAGGCTGGACCACCGCTGCGCGAGGCCACCCTGCGTCCTCTGCGTGAGGGGCAGCACAGCAGCCGGTCTCAGGCGCCGGCAGGAGAGGCCGCCCCGCGTCCTCCGTGCGATGGGGCGCACAGCCGCCGCCTCCGCCCCGCGCGTCCGTCGCCGCCTGCGCTGCCAATGCAGTAGCTGCCTCCGCTGTACCCCGCCTCGGAAGTGCCCTAACACTATCCGCACTCATCAACCTCTATATTCATCCTCTACATCTAGCTAAGATTCTCTCCTTTATATTCAATTCCCCTACACTCATCCATCATCTATATCATCCTCTATGCACTGTGGGCCCACTTGTCACTTTATCTAAATATATCCACGTGAGATCTTGTTTTGAAAAATTTATTAAAACGAATTTAACGGTGCAATCGGAATTTAATTTAGTGTTTTTTTTGTTTGTGAGTTATATTATTTTTTATGTGTTGAAATAGTAGGGCCCGCCATTTGATTCATGCTTTCTCTCTCTCCAACGTCTCTGCCGCATGCATCCGGTCCTGTACAGGACGTCCGGTACAACGCCACATTTAGCGGATTGCTGGCTCTTTCAGAGGCATATGGAGTACCCGCTGCAGCTCCTTTCGTCCTATATATTCCCCTCCAGAATGATTTACCATCAGCGGTGCAGGTAGTCTGACACAGCCGCCGCCGCCGGTCCCCGCCTCAGATGCGCCCCCGATGCAGCCGTCGCCCGCGAGAAAGCCCGCGCCTGCGTTTTTCTTCTGGTAGGATGGGGGAGAGGCTGATAAGGGGCAGTTTGGTCTTTTTCCTTTTGTGTTTATAGATTTTGTATTTTAAATCATTTACTCTATCCTTGTCTAACGGACATCCAAAGCAGGGGCAAATGGAGGATTCATTTTAAAATAGTGAGGATAAAATCATAAAATGAAAAAAGGGCAAAATCACAATTGGACTACTAGAGAAGGGCAAGAACACAATTTTCCTAACAAATTAAACTTGTTCATACTCAATTGGTTGGGTACTGTTTTGACCCAATCATCTTAGTTTGGCCGAGTTGGGAAGCTTGAGCAAAATCTACTCCTGCCATTTTTCAGGACTGTGTTGAAAAGTGCTTTTGTTGTCAAAAAGTAGAATGCCAACTGAACCGGTGAAATCTAAAACTGTTTTTGTAGAACCCAATGCTTTTGTGTAGTTTAATTTTGAAAGCACCTTGGATCCTGGTTTTGGCTTTTGGTTTTCTTCTTTTCGAAATATGTGAAAATAGAGAGCTACTTCGTAGCTGTTTCAAGGGAGATAGAGGGGAGAGTAGGTTTTATGCTTGTTTCAGCCAAATAGCTTACAATTTTTCTGCAGCACATAGCTCACAACAGTTTTTTTACTTTTTTCATTCATGGCTCACAACTAAACTAAGCATACTCTAAGGCTTGTTGTTTCGAACCTGAAGATAATCCCATTCCTGCGCTTCTAGAGCTGCCAACAGCAAAGGGCTACGAAGGTACAGAGGTGTTTCTGAGGGAAGGAAGTTAGACACTTGACACTGAATGTCGCCCATCGCGCCAGAGCTGACAAATGGTAAAGGGAAACCAAATTTTTCCCAAGATCCTTTTGCAAACAGGCACCCCATGATCACATGCTCTGTTGTCTCCTCATCTTGCTGACAGATCTTGCAAATAGTAGTGTCGATCACATTTTTCCTCAACAAATTGGTCTACCTCTGAATCCTGCCCTGTATGAGCAACCATGTAAAGAATTGGACTCTTTTTGGCAAAGCTTGCGGCTGGGAGGGGGTTGCCATCACGCGATTTCAAGAGTCTATTAACCCCCTAGAGTCAAAAGGCTCCATGTCTGTTGTCCACCGCATCGTTAAACTTTGTGGCAATCATCAATTGTCTTGCTTCCTCCAGTTTGGCTATTGCTTGTTGTGATAGTCTACTAACCAAGAAGTCGGGGGGAAACCAAGAACGACGGGAGGCGAAACAGGCGAACAGGCGACGGGCTCAGGGGCGATGCTTCTCCAGCCGACTCTAGCGACTGAGGGCTACTCCCCGCCCTGCAAACTAGGGGAACGGCTTCGGGGATCGCTGTTGCATCATTTGCCCGGTGAGTTCTCTCGATTCCATGCTTCTGCGATTTACCTCTGCTCGGGTTGTCCTCCTGGGATGGCGGAGGGTGAATTCTCTAGGAGCTATGCACTGTGTAGCGAGGCGGCAGTCATCTTTTGCCTTGCAGATGATGCCCTGCTTTGCGTGGGTTGTGACAGGGGAGTTCATGAGGCAAACGATTTGGTGCGTCGCCATGAACGCAAATTCATGTATCCATGTAACCCTAAACATGGGGAACAAATTGAAGCTATGGGATTAGGATGGGGGACTAGTGATCAAGGATGATCCGATATCCCTCCCCAAGGGCAGCATATCTTACAACAATTGAAGGCTGTTGGTAGCAGCTTTAGGTGATAGTTTGGGGGCGGATTGGCCACCTCTATCCATGAATGGTGATCAGCAGGGCGATGGTCAGTTCTCTGGTCATTTGGTTAAATCTACACCCAAGGAGGGGATGAGGCAGAAAATTAACCTGAACAAACTTGTGTCAACTTGGGAAGGAATTCATTCTAAGCGACAAAGAACGAAATGGGAAGAGGAAATCAGGAAACATTTATTCATCTCTGAAGCCTAGCTTCTAGAGAAGAAGCTGGAGTAATTAGAAGGAGCCAGTCGACGGCTAGAAGCGGCAATGGGTAAAGTTGCAAATATTCAAAGGCATGGTGCCACAGCAAAGGCCTCTGATGGGGTGCAAGGAGGAAAAGATGGCAGGGATGGTGACCCATATTCTAATATGGGCCTTTCTCATAGTAGTATCCATAACCATTCCTAGAAACCTATTGGGCCGAGGTGGATATGGAAATCCAAGGCTAGTGCAACACAAGGGTTTGGTTATCCAGCAACCAAGGGTGAAATACTGCGTTAAGGGCATCTTGCCCGCCGCGTCAAGAGTTTAGGTCCTCCACCGCCGCTAACTCAATCTTTTGTTGAAATTGTCGAGGTCGACATGGCGAGGAGAGAGCAGAAGCAACGTCCGTGGAAGCACCGCTCCGAGGATTGGATGGAGGAGGACAATTTGCTAGGAGAGGACATACACCGTGAACAAGATCTAAGGCTGAAGCTTCAGCGAGGCACTGGAGGTGAGGGAGGGATTCAGTCATCAAAACCAAAGAGGTAACGCTTACTCCAGGGGTGGTCATGGGGGTTGGGATCATAGGGGTGATGGTCATGGCTAAGACTACAAAGTACCAGAGGGTAATCAGCAAGGAGGGTGTGGTATTGATCGAGGCCAAGCTATGAGCAGAGAAGATATAGCTGCTCGTAACTTTGGTGAAGATTTGGGCAAAGGCATTCAAATCAATAGAGGAGGGCAAGGAAATCCAGGGAACTGGAGGCCCAAAGTTCCTGCCAAGGACAAGAGTTATTATCAGGAGGGTAAGGCTCTAGAGATCAAGTGCTTTCGCTGTTTAGGGATAGACCACCACCAATCTGATTGCACCAAAGATCTAGTCTGTTACAAGTGTAAGCAGAAAGGACATATGGCGGTAGATTGTGGGATGGCAAAAGGAAAATCCAGATGTTTGGGTTCAGGATTCCAAGTAAAGGTTTCTATTCTATTGAGATCCCTGAGTCTCGGGTGCACCAAATTCAGGCAGCAGGAGTGGTGATAGTTCTAGAGGGAGATGCTAATGAGGACAAGCTGAATGAAGAGCTGAGGTTAGTGGTTAATGATAAGTGGGATTTCAAGCCTAGGAAGATAACCGGTAATGAGTTCTTGGTGGTTTTTTTCTGACAATGGTACTTTGGAAACATCTCAAGGTTTGTTGGTTTTGATCTTTCAATTTACAATCTGAAGGTTCGGATCACAAAAATCAAATGTTGACCCTACCACTTCTTCTGTGTTACAATCTTGCTGGGTGAGAATCAGTAACATTCCCCCAATTGCTAGGGAGGAATCTGTGGTGTGGGAATTAGCAACTCTTATTGGACAGCTTGTCGTGGTTGATGAGTTGAGTCAGATTAGGGAGGAACCAGTGAGAGTCAAGGTAAATTGCAGAGATCCAGCAGCTATCAGATGCGTGATTGAAATCTTTTTCAGCAAAGTGGGCCATGAAGTTAAGTTCATTTCTGAGAGGAGTCTTGGGGTGAATCTGGATCCTAAAGGGGGTCCACCAGGAACAGGAAGGAAGGATGACAAGCCTAGAAGGAAAGATCATAGGGATGCTGATAATTCCAAGGGCAAGAGGAAAAGTGACAAGTTTGACAGGATTGGAAACATTGATAAAGAGTATGACTCGAGCTATGGGGGGAGCCAAGATGTTATGGAACAAGATGATTTAGGCATGGGACAAATGGAGAATCTTCCTATTACAGCATTCCACCCAAATTTGGGCATGATAGAACTTGCTAATATTACCAAGCGTTACTCAGTGAACACACAGATATGGGATCCAACTGCTGCTATCATTCAGCATGGTGCTATCTTTTAACAATAGTAGTGTGCTCTCCAGGTAACAGCAGATACTCAAGAACAGGAAGAAAATCAGAATGGTGATAATGGTCGTAAGGAACAAACTACATAGATGGAGGATGTCCCTGATCATCAAATCATTGTTCATGGGAATATGGGCCCATATTTGATGGATAAAGAAAAATGGCACAAGCTGACTATCTCTACTGCAAACTAAGGTGGAATTTGATGGGGAATCACTTGAAAAGCTATCCTAGATCAGTCAGATACATGAAGATTCACAAGTTATTAGATCTGGCCAAAAGGATGCTATTTCAAACCAAGCTATAAGCAAGCCTAAGCAGTTAATTGTGATATCAGATGAAGATGATGCAGGGGATGTGGGAGTAATTACCCAGGAATTTGAGATCATGGATACACAAGATTTTGAGGATATGGAATCCTTTCTTGCTAAAGACATAACTGATGTCATAGAGCAGCAAACTTGGGTTAGCTCCTCCAGAAAGAAATCTAAGAAGACTGGTGGTAGGGTGACTATTGCCACAACAACGAGCAGCAGGGTTCCAAAGGATGGGAGATCTAAGCTGGAGAAAGCTACTCAATGGGCTCAGACCAAGAATGACACATCAAAAGGTATTTCTGACTCTAACCAATTTCTAGTTCTGAACAATTTAAGCAATGAATATATTCAGGACGTTGCTACTTCTCTTGATCTAGATATTGTTAATATCGATACCCAAATTGAAGTGTTTAGAGCTAAGGAAAAAGTAAGAGCTACCTTAGCGGAGGCCAATTACAAGGAGTATTTGGTTGTTGCTAATAGCAAAACTGCCCCTCAAGGAGAGGAGGCTATTCAAGAATATAGCTTGAGTGTGATGGATAATACAGCAAGAGGGTTTGTTGCTCAGTCCAGCACAGGTACTGACACAATAATTCCTAGGAAGAGGGGGAGACCTAAAAAATCGTCTAAATGAGATTCCTCTTCTGGAATGTTAGGGGGTTGGGTAAGAGTAGTAGGAAAAAAATAGGTTCGAGAGTTTATTGAAGAACATAACTTGCAAGTGGTAGGGCTACAGGAGACTATAAAAGAGTCTTTTTTGGATAGGGATCTATTGGACTTGGTAGGGAACAAAGTGTTCTCCTAAAAATGGTCCTCTGTTAGAGGGAAGTCTGGAGGTATCTTGATGGGAATTAATCAAGAGAATCTGAAAATGGAAGGTTATGAAGTTTTGGAATATTGTGTGGTTATGACTATTAGGAATAGAATTACTAACATCAGATGGGTCATGGTGACTGTTTATGGGCCTGCACAGCACGATCTCTCAGGGGGGGTTTCTTGCTGAATTAGGCTCAGTTTGTTAGCAAACCATTCTTCCTATCATCATTGGAGGGGATTTCAATTTGATTAGGGAAGAATCAAACAAGAATTCTGATAATATCAACTGCCACTTGATGGATCAGTTTAATGACTTCATAGGGGATCAATAGTTGAGAGAACTCAAAAGGTCTGGACAGAGATATACATGGACTAATAAACAAGACAACTGATCATGGTTAACTTGGATAAGGTGTTTTTCTCTGCTGGATGGGAGGAAAAATTCCCTTTAACACTTTCTTGGTGTCTGACCAGGGTAGGTTTAGATCACTCCCCAATCATTGTTGATGATGGGGAAAGTTTAGCCACCAAACCTAGATATTTCTTTTTTGACCAACAATGGTGCTGGTAGATGGCTTTGGAGATTTGACTACACAAATATGGAGAGAGTCTGAGGCAAGGTGTCCTGATGCTTGTTACTCCTTGGATTGTTGGCATGGATGCCTAGTTTGGCTTAGAACCAAACTGAAAGGTTGGAATATCAAGAGATTAGGGGAACAAAAGAAGATGAAAAAGAAGCTTATGGATGAGCTCCACAACATAGATAGTCAGGCTAAGCTAAGCGAGCTTAGTCAAGAAGAATGGATTCATAGATACAAGATTGAAATACATTTGGAGGATTTTTATGTTGAAGAAGAGTTATACTGGAGGCAAAGAATGGGTAAACACTGGTTAATGGTTGGTGACTCAAATACTAAATTCTTCCATCAATTTGCAAATGGTAGGAGAAGGAAAGGTAACTTCATACAGCTTGAAAATGACCAAGGTGTGGTTAAAACCCAGGAGGAAATTATGGGTCATGCTGTTTAATTTTACAAAAAACCTTTTTAGGCTTGTTGACCAAAGACATTTTTCTATCAAGTACTTTTTGGACTGACAGTGGTAAAGTCAAGGAGGCTGACAAGGAAGAGCTGATTAAAATGTTCTCAGAAGAAGAGGTTAAACATGCAGTCTTTGATATGAAACAGGATGCTGCTCCTAGCCCAAATGGCTTTGGTGCTACCTTTTTTCATAAATTTTGGGAAATCATTAAAGGAAGATATTACAATATGTTTCTGGATTTTCATAAGAGAAATCTAGATATAAAGAGGATAAACTTTGGGGTCATAACTCTGGTTTCCAAGGTTCGGGATGCTAGCACAATAAAGCAGTATAGGCCTATCTGTCTTCTTAATGTGGATTACAAGGGCTTCACTAAAGTGCTTACAGAAAGATTGACTCCTATGACAAAGGATGTCATTGGAGATAATCAAACTAGGTTTATTAAGGGACGAAGTATCTTGGAAGGAGTTGTCATTCTTCATGAGGTCATACATTCTCTAAGAAATGATAGGAGGAAAGGAATGATCTTTAAAATAGACTTTGAAAAAGCCTATGACACGGTGAGGTGGGATTTTCTAGAAGAAGTTTTGCATGGGAAAGGTTTTCCTAAGAAATGGGTTAACTGGGTCATGCAAACTGTCAAAGGAGGACAAGTTTGTATCAATATTAATGGGACAAGGGATCCCTACTTAAGGACCTTGAGGGGTTTGAGACAAGGTGATCCCTTATCACCCCTGCTATTCAACTTAGTAGCTGATGCCTTGAGTTCAATGCTGGACAAAGCAGTTGAAAACATTTGATTGTTGGAGTTTTGGACTCATTGATTGATAAAGGCATCTCTCATATCCAAGATGCTGATGACACTATAATCATGACAGATGGATCTGATCAGTCTATTACAAATCTAAAGATTTTGCTCTATTGCTTTGAGTGGTTATCTGGTTTAAAGATTAATTACCACAAAAGCGAGGTGCTCTTGTTTGGTTATCCTTAGGTAGAAAAAGAGAAAAAAAGCTAATATGTTAAACTGTAAGCTTGGGGAGCTACCAATTAAATACCTAGGTATTCCTATGTCTGACAAGGTGTTAGGCATAGGTGCTTTTCAGGTCTGCCGACTAGAATGACTAAGAGGCTAGATCCTTGGAAAGGCAAGTTTATGACCTCAAGTGGGAAGCTGATTTTAACAAAGTCTTGTCTAAGTAATCTTCCAATGTATGTGATGAGATTCTATATGCTTCCCAAGGGGGTGCATAAGAAGATGGATACTGTCAGATCCAAATTCTTCTGGCAAGGAGCCAGGGATCAATTCAAGTATCACATGGCTAAATGGATGTGACAGCCCCAGGGACCAAGTGGGCCCAATTCAGGTATGGGCCGAGTACGGTAGCATCATGGGGGGTCGAGCTGTAGCGCGTTACTGCACACCCGGACTCCTGTACTGTAGCATCGCTGCACTGTATCGTGGCACTGTTTGCTCCCGGTGCTGTATCAACAAGGTGGGCCAGACCAAATTCGTGTTACTGTAGCTCGGGTACTGTTCACATGAACTACTGTGGCCAGCGAACCCCTGTGCAACCGGTGTTTAGAATCAACGATCGCCGGACCGACTTAAATACTAGGGCCAAGGACGCATAGTAACCTTCGGTTAACCGTTTTGAGCGAAGCGAGGATGAAAGCTCAAGCGAGTTGCTACACAGGTGGGACAACTTCTCGGCAGAGTAGGCCTAGGCCGTATATGCCGGGACTGGATGTTACAATGGATAGCGGTGTCTAAGCCAAAAGCCCAAGGGGGGCTGGGCATTATTAACACTTATCTGATGAATGAATGTCTCATCACAAAATGGATTTGGAAGATTGACAAAAGACCTGATGAGCTCTGATATAAGCTGCTGGATGCTAAGTACATGAAAGGGAAAGGTTTTCTAGGCTCGTCTTACCGCCACCTCCCAATTTTGGATGGGCCTGCATAAGGTAAAGCATCTGTATAAATGGGGGGCTGAGTATAATGTTAACAAAGGGGAAACTATGAGTTTTTGGCATGATACCTGGGTTGGTGGTCTACCCTTGAAATTGCAATATAGACAAATATTTGATATCTGCCAGAATCCAGAGTCTACAGTTAAGGAAATGTGGAAGGAGAGTGGATGGGATATCCCTCTTAGAAGAAGCCTGCATGGGGCCACACTTGATGAATGGAAAGACATGCAGGAAGTACTACAGGATGTGAATCTGGATGGACTAGAAGATGATGGAGTTTATTGGGTACTGGAAAAATCTAGGAATTTTTCAACTAAATCACTATACACTTGTCTTACTCATGGGGGAGTTAAGGACAAGTTAACTGATATGATTTGGAAATGTAGGATCCCTTTGAAAGTTAAAGTTTTCCTCTGGCAAGTTTTTCATAGGAAATTGCAAACGGCTTTGTCTCTGACAAAACGGGGATGGCAGGGGAGCCCTCTTTGCTGTATATGTCCTGAAGTCGAAACTGCTAACCATCTTTTGTTTGGGTGAGCCTTTGCTCAATACATTTGGTGTAGCATAAGGGATGCTTTTAGCCTACATGATTTTCCAACATCTATACAAGATGTTATCTCCCATTGGATGCCAAGGAGGCTCGGGTTTCCTAAGAAACTATGTTTTACGTTTTTTGCAGGTGTGGCCTGGGTGATCTGGAAGAATAGGAATAAGATGGCCATTGAGAAACGTTTCCCAAGTACTCCTGATGCAGTGATTCACACGGCTGTAAATTTTCTGCAGACATGGGTGGAATTGCAAAGGGAGAACGACAAAGCCAAGATGAAGGCGATGGCTCAATCCTTATCTGACTGGATGCTGCAGAAGAATCAACTTGATGGCCCTTTTTTAGATGTTGCTATCATTTAGGCTTGGTTTCTTGTTAGCGCTGTGGGGGTAGTTCTTAGCAATGGTTGCTTGTTTTTGTGCAAGGTTGCTCTTTAGGTTTGGAGTCCCTTCAGGTCTCTGAGTTGTGTTATTTTGCTCTACCTTTTAAACTGGTATCCCCAGTATGTAAAGACCCTGTTATTGGCTTTCTTAAAAGCCGAGTTAATCTCCTTTTAAAAAAACCAAGAAGTCGGGGTCATCCACCCCAAACTACTGCACTTGTGCCACTGAGATGGTTTTCTTGACACAGTGGATGTAGAGCGTAGGTAACCGATCCACCGGTACCTCCTCATCAATCCAGGCATCATGCCAAAATGAGGTTCGGACGCCATTGCCGACAGTGACCCTGGGCCCTGGTGACTGCCTAATAGAGCGGCAGCAGTGTTCTGAGAACCTCCCGGTGATGTCCACGAAGATCACCATCCAGCAATGCGAAGCAGGCATGCTGCCTAGCCCAAGAAGCCCAAGCAAAGTCTTCCACCATGCGTATAGCCGGTGTATCAGCTTCAGGAGGCAAACACTCATCAGGCTGAGGTCTTTGATACCAGTCCGCCATCATCCTCAGACCAGCATACCTATTTCCAGGCAACCAGGCTCTGAGATCCAGTTGGCGCATCGTTACCGCACCATAGGAAAGATCGACGGCGCAATAAAGCTGAGTAAGTAAAAATGCTATCTCTCACTTCAGCCCATTTGAGCAAAGCTCTTGCCGCTGTAAGCATGGTTTCTCCAAGGAGACACTTCAGTCCAAGGAAGCATAGTTTATCCAAAAGATGAGCCATGGTCAAATGCTTCTGGTCTTTCTGCAGGGAGTAAGGAGCAATCCTGTAAGAAAAACATCATCCAACATGTGTAGAGATATAAGCACAATCCAAGCAAAATATAGTTTAGTACTACTAAATTTCAGTGAGATTGAGAATTTGAGATTAACATTATTAGTATACACAGTTGATACATGACATCATTGAATCCACTGGTGGCCTCTTTATTGCCTCCCAGTGTCCCCAAATAGTGTAATAATGTATTAGGTTCTTCCCACAGTTGCTGAAAAAGATGGTTAGCCACACCAGACACCACGTTTTCAGGATCTTTCTTATGCCTAGTCAATTTATACTGATGAAGAAGTCCCTGCATAATCTGTCAGAACACCCAACCATCAGAAGTTTCTGGGGCAATGTTGTGTGTGTGTGTGTTTGTGTTGGGAGGCATCCTGGGGCAAGTCATGTGTGTAGTCTTCGTTAGAAGATTTGGGCTAGCCCAAATAATATTTCTAGATAAATCCCAAAGGCCCATTCACACGTGCACGGTATGGTGGGAGACTTTAGTCCCACATTACTACTCTAGAAGGAGTGAGGCCAACTTAAATGGCTAAGTTGTCTCTTACTAGTGGAAGTTATTGGGGAGAGAAAAAGAAAGAAATCCACGCGCACGCTTGCTCGCCTCACCGGGCAGGGCGGGGCGAAAGGTGTGGGCGCGCGACAATGCGTGTGAATGGTCCGGTGATTTCTCGCCTAGACCTCACGGGTGTGCAGCTTTCTTTTGCTACTCGATATTTTTGCATGCATAGAGAAAATTATGTCGGCCTATTTTGGCAAGGAATTATTCTCGCATTAATGGTGATTGCTCTAGTCGACTAACGGTAGTCAATCAAGTTAATGTTGTGATCGCACGGCTAATTACTTACCTTAGCTACGACACGACGTGTGTATATATTGGGACGAGACGTCATCCTCAGTACAGAGAATTCTTCTCCTTTTGTCACTGTGTTGCTGTCACACCCAGTTTTAAGGACAAAACCAGATATACACTATATGTGAAATAAAGAGGTCAAATCTCACATATAGCTGCAGATAAGTGTAATATCAAAAGACAAATGCTTATTAAACATAACGCAATAGTATAAGATATAACCTTAGAGAACAACACAGCGGCAAGACAACTCCGAACACCGGGTGTAACCTTCACTCCAGGATCAAACTGACTGGTTGATCACAAGCCTAACAATTTCAGAATCTAGCAGTCTGGTACCCTTCCTGAGATGTGGGGAAAATAGAAGGGTGAGTCCATGTCGAACTCAACAAGCATAACACGGGGTTCATAAGGCCCAAGAGGCATGGCACAGGTTTAACTGCATGTAGCTTTTAGTTGGCAAAGTTTTAGCATATGAGTAGCATCAAGTTGTCTTTACTCCCAGAATCAACATATGATCAGGTAATATGAAGAATGAATAGCAAAAACATAAGCATTTTACAGTTCAATAGTGATCATCTATTCCATAAGGGTCCAAGGCCGCTCGTGACCGTGAGCACGGCTGATATACCAGTTTTACACTCTGCAGAGGTTGTACACTTTCACTGTGAGTCGTGATCCCCATAAGCCCGAGGTTTGCAAGGCCTCAATGGGCAGACAAGTTTCACTATGAAGTCTTTCCAAGGTTCGTCTAACAAGTTAGGGCCGCTAGGTTTCTGTAACCTGCGAATGTAGAGCTCCCCTTCCGTATGGCACAATGACGCACAGCCTATACACATAAGGACAGAAGCTGCACTACACCCAACCCGAGAAACACCCCTTTTGCGCCCTTTCGGGTAACCTCTAACAAGCTAGAAAAGGTCCTCTTATATGACTAAAGCTAGAGTCATGTAGCCCTCACAGCTATACTGTAAGTCCCGGATGTTCGCTTACAGATAAGTTTTTACGGAGAGAAACTAGAGCACCAAAAGATAGCCCAAGGCTCTAGCCCTCTTTCATTATGTTACTAAAAAGTCATCTTTTAATGTTGTTGCATATTCCATTAGTCAAATTACAATATCATAGTTTATGTTGAGCACTAGCAATAGCTACCCAATGCAAAACCATAGGCGACAAGGTACAAGATCAATTTCTAAGGTATCCTTAACAAGGAGACACATGCATAGTGATTTAAGTGCTTTAAAAGTGATTAGGTAACAAGGATGATCTCATGCTATACTTGCCTTAACTTGCTTTTCCCCCAAAGCAATACGCTCGAAAGCATTTAGTATTTAACTTTTAATCTTCTGCTTCCAATTCTCAGCTTCTAGTCTTCAGAGAATAGCTTCTTAATCACCACGTAAACCTCACCGATTGACTAAACCATATAGCACCACACAAGCATTCATACAATCATACACGAAGCAAACAATAGATCTATATTAGAACAGTACACCAATCATACCAAAAATAAGTAAAAGAGTTTGAAACACGATTCTACGCATCGCTACAAACACAAAGTCACGAAAAGCACGCTAATCGGAGCTACGGTTGAAAAGATACAACTACCGATAGATTTACCCATAAAACTATTAGCTTCATGTATCTTAATGGTATAAAAACATATATAAGATATTTTATAGAGATTATAATTTAAGTCAAATTTAGATTTGAATTATAAAACTAAAGTAAAACAAATTATATTTTATTTACAAAACCCAGTTGCATAATTGTTATTTAAGATATGATTCAAACCATAAAATTCCAATATTAGTGACATGGCAAACACTATTACAAATGCGTAGATCTCGTTGCTATAATCTAACGCAACTTGAATGGCTCAAAATGGAGTTGAAATGTAGAAGATATGAAATAAACAAGATTTCCTCTATTAAAATAATAGAGTAAATCTAATCACGAATTTTAAAAGTTGAAAACCTACTTAACAGTAGTATTAACATGTAGATTATGAAATTACGAACCTAACGCAAGTTGAACGGATCAAATCGGAGTTAAAACGGAGAAGTTATGGCTAAAACAAAATCAGTGGCAATTCTGTAAATAGCTGAAAACGTAATTTATTCTTAACCGAAACAAAATACGCTTTCAAATAAAGAAAATAAAATCTGTAAACATGTTTTGGACTGCGGATTTATTTTCCAAGAATACAGGGACGACGGCGGACTTACTTGTTGCCGAGGAGAGTATGGCCGGGCTAGACAGCGCGGCGGCGACGGCGACGGCGACGGCGAGAGAAAGAGGAGAAAAATATAATTTACTACACGAGAGATTTCCCAAACTAGGGGCTCCTCTTACGGCAGTTTTGGTGTGCTTTGCCCAAGGGATAGGTCCATACTTATTGGGAGAAAACTCCTTGCCTTCACATCAACTAGCAATATGGTACTAATTGATGTTGCACCCTCCGTCTTTACTAATAGGCCTAATTAATTATTAAAGCCTATTAGTAAATAAATATATGGGCCTTTGAGATTTATTAAGATTATTGCACATGGGCTTTGAGCGTTGGGAAAAATAAGAGATTTATTATTTTCGGAATTAATTATTTTCATGGATAAAATAATTTTAGAAAAGTCCAGAATTATTATTTAAGTCGCGAAAAATACTCCGAAAGCTCCGAAAATTCGGGGAAATTTTTCAGAGACGTTATGGAACACGAGGAATCCAAATAAAGTATTTGGAGCTCATGATAAGATATTTTGGAGCATCTAAAAATTAGATTATGCTCACAGATAAGTGGAAACAAGCTACAGAAAAGTCGAAAAAATTCCCGAGAAGTTTGTAGAGGTTGATTGACGGATGAGAAACAAGGAATTTGATTGTAGAAAAATGATATATGTATATCAGAGAAGGAAAATCGACCTAAACGCATTTTGAAAGAACAACTTGAATTCATTTTGATCTTTGGTCAAAACCAAGCAATACAAAACACAAATGCATTAGCATGTATGCACAACAATGTTGCTACACCTTATGATAAATTTTAATTTAGTGAAAAATATTATTTTTCTATGTTTTCATGAGCACAAAAATTCAAAATTAACTCATTTTAGCTCTATTTCCAAAGAAGCAAATTTTAGGGTGTTACAGTTGCGTTGTCGCCGTCTTCCCTATCCCGCCGCCGACATGTCATCGGCGCCGAGAGAACAGGTCTCCGAAGCCTACGTCTCCTCGTGTCCCTGCACGGGGTAGGGGGTGTATCAGGTTTTTGGGAAGTGTCGTCGCGACTGCTCGCTGGACGTCTTCTTCCCTCTATGCCAGTGTTCGCCGATCTCCATCGACGGTCTGCTTCGTCTTCTTTTGCGCTATTGTTAGCGCCGATAACCCCACTGTAAGAATGTCTATTCTCTCTCTGTTGTTCGTTCTTACGTTTCTACTGTTACTAGCACTAGAGTTCGACTTTGTCTCAGATCGTAGTGCTAGTGATAAATCATTCACCTTTGGTATATACTGTTGTTCTTTTCCTCATTGTTGGAATTAATTTATGCATCACTAAATTGCAATTATTTTCAATGGTCTTTTCTCGGTTGCTACTGTATTTAAACAGCACATATTTTGAGACTACTTGTGAAATTGTTTGAACGTTTGAAATGCTTGACACTGCAGGAATTGCTTCTGAATCATACAAAGTGCCCCACATGGCCACATCATAGGCAGCAGACTTGGAACACCGAGATTTTTTTTTTTGTTTAAGCATCAGCCCAATGTGTACATCTAATTAATAAATGCATCCTCTACTAGAGAAAACTATTTTGAATGAGCTGATGCTCTCACTGCAGAATCCACCATTCTTCTGAAGCTGCTTCCTACAAAGCTCGAGATGCAACAATTGACATCGTTGTGATTTTTGTAGAAATGATGTGTTTTTGATAGCCTTCAGTCTTTCGGATGGAAACTCTCCAGCCTTCAGGACTTCGGCAGAAACTATACCACTGCTGCCTAGTGCACTTGTTATCTGAAGAAAACTGGAACGTGACCGACCATTCATTGTACGTCCGTTATTTTCATCAAATTTTTTCAGCTTGTTATTGTCTTCTGATATTTGCACGTTGCAATTGTCATCTAAATGATCCAATTTGTCAATTGCATAAGGACCGTTGGGGGAACCATTTGAGTTGTTGATGTTCTCAATCAATCCAACAGCTTTCCATGCATCAGCAATGGGACAGTAGGTGCCTTGCTTCGGCTTGACACCAGTCTCCCGCATCATCTGAAGGACTTCCTCAGCTTTCCATGGCTGCTTCTCTTCGCTGTAGCCCCAGATCAGAGTCTCAAATGTCCAGAGATTGGGATAGACGTCTGACTTGCACATCTTCTCATAGACTCTCATGGCACTCTCCATGTCGGCCACGCTGCACCACCCGTTAATGACAGTGGTGAAGGTGACGACATTTGGGCAGACACCAAGATGGCTCATTTGCAACAGAAGATCTTCTGCTTTCGCAGGCCGCTGAGCACGGACAACTCCTTTGGCAAGAATGCTGTATACCTGAGGATCTGGCTCGATTCCTGCCTCGATCATTTTGTCAAACACCTTCATGTATTTAGCCATGTGGCCTAGCATGCTGAGTGTGTTCAACTGGTGACTGTTGGTGACAATGTCAGGCTTGATGCCAAACTACTCCATCAGACCCAGGATCCGCATCACATGAACACAAAATTAAACAATCCATTCTCCTAGCATGTACACGAACAAAAGTGGAACGTTTCTCCTGAACTCACATTATTGACTGCAACCATGTCATTTGCATCAAGGAAGCCCTTCAATAGTGTGTTGAAGATGACGACGTTAGGAACAATTCCTGCATCCTTCATTTGCTGGACGCATCGTAATGCTCCCTCCAACCTGCCCTCCCAGCGATAACCACCAATAATTATGCCCCATGTTCGCTCGCTGGTGCGTACTCTAGTCTGAATCTCCACAATGAGCTCTTCTGCTCTCCATGTCTCGTCATTATTGGCATATGCACTGCCTATGGTATTGTAAGTGACGATATCAGGCTCAACACCACCGGCTCGCATCTTGCCCACAACGCCCCAGACCTCCTCAAGATTTCTCTGATCACGCCATGCCTTCACAAGAATGTTGTATGTTGTGAGGTTATTAGGCCTGACTGATCCTTCAATGCCCATCATGTCGAAGACGCGCTGTGATTCTGCGAACACAAGATTGACAAGTACCCTTGTGTGTTCGTTTTGTGATGAGTGATTATCAATGTGATCCACGAAGTAGGTTGAGTGGTGACTAACCCTACCTTGGCGAAAGCCTTGTGCGACATGTCTCTTGGCTTGTGTTGTGCATGTGTGGAGCACGGAGGCGGTAGCCGACGGCGAGGTGAAGGTCAAGGAGGGTGTGCCGTGCCGATGGACCGGAGGGGTGAAGGATGGACGTGAGGCTTGGACCGAGGGACCCGGAGGCCGGGTGGCTAGCCGCGGTGGCTGACACTTGGGACATCGACAAGCGCGAGAAGACATGGGAGTGACCGTGTTGACCGTGGAGGTGACACGCGTCGAATGGCGGGGGACGCGTATGAAGTACGCTACTCGCGGAGAGGTTTGATGGTTTGGACCTCAAAACCATCGGAGGCGGGTTTTCGGGTTTGGGCCTCAAAACCCGGGCGGAGGTTCCGAGGAGGAACGGACGGCACGTGGCGGCATCGGGGAATTCGCGTCGAGACGAAGCTACCGGTGAGGAGGCGCGGTGGCCGTCGGATCAACATGAAGATCAGGTTAGACCTCTACGCCCTTGGGCTTATTGGTTTAGCTCTTATATATCCAGGGGCATTTAGGGGAATATAAAATAGCCCAGTTAAATAGAGGATGGCAGCCCCTTGCCTCCTTACCTCTCTTCCATTTTTCATTTTATCCTTCTCTAGTTTCTCCTCCCCCAGTGTTCTGGCTGCTGAGAGAGGTCCACAACACAGTTCATGGTTGTGTAAAACTGAGTCTTTTGAGTTGGGAATGGAGGCCTTAACCTCCAGGTGCCCTCTGAGCGTTGAACTGTGAACTGCGTTTGTGTTCGTGGTTTTTCTGTTCTTGCTCGGTCTCGTTCCTCTTTTCTGAGCTCTTGTGAATTTCTTTGGTCTGAATTGATTTCGAGCGTTTTTGGTTGATCCATGACGAGCAAGGATGTGTGCTGATCAAATCCCCCAAGTGACTTGAACAAATTTAACACGAGCTCAGAGATCGATCCAGTTTTCGTTTTTCTGGGAAAACCCCGTTCTTGCCCCATTCTCTTGATTTTCCCGGAGTTTGAGTTAATCCCGAGCAATGATTTTTGGGGACTAGATTCGTAGCTCGTTGAATTTAAGCTGTGCAAAGTTTGGGACCGATTCTTGCAGGTTTGGTCAAGTTTTGGGTGATTTTTGACGTCGCCCCCATCTGCCTGTTCTTCGTGTTCTTGCGTCGAGCACTCCAGGCTGTCTCCTTCTGGGGCAGGTCACCCAGTAGCGGTGCTACCAACGCTGAGGGCTCAAGGCATCACGCGTGCTCACTGAGCAGCACTCACTCTGGATCCGGCAACCCTGTTGCCTAGTGCTCGTTCGTTCTCGTAAGCTTCTCTGGTTTGCAGTTCATGCTCAGACTTATGGTTGGCACCGATTCCAAGTACCTACTACTGACTAGTATTTGGAGTTTGGTCAGAAGAGCAGCTGTGCTGGGAAATTTTTTTTGCAGGTCGTTTGCATCTAGCTGCTTGTGTCCAGCGCCAGGAGCAGCACGCTCTGTTGAGATGTTAGTGCATTTGTTGTTCGTGATTTGATTTTCAATTTCTTGTGTTGTCACTTTCATCTACAGGAAGAAATCACTACATGATTATTCAGTTAACTTCAGTCATGTGCAAGTGACCGAGTGCTTCCCATATTATCGGCTTGATGCAAATTTCATTTCTGCAGGAGCATCAGGTCTTCAGTAGTTCTGAGCTCAATTTTATTCTCTCTGATTGCAGCTTAGCTTGCTTCCTGGTGCCATGTGTTTGCCTCAGGCTACTAGTTCCTAATCATGTGTAGTCTTCTTAGTCCCGGTACTTGTGTTTGATCAACAGCAGAAGAGCAAGCCCTTCGTTGTTGTGCGGGTGATTTCTTTGTTCAGTTTTGATTTCTTGGTTTTGATTGATCAGGAGTTCTGATGTTGCATCCGTGAATACAAGAAGCAAATGTTGGCCAATTATTGGAATATATAATTGTGCTTGAATCATATTTCCGAGCTTCTTGTTTCATCTACGGTTTGCACGTTTGGGCTCCGATTTGAGTTTCGTCTTTTGCGTTGGTCTTCTACCGTAGCATGGAACTTATCTAGGTACTCTTGTCACCAGTTGACTTGGGTATTTTAGATTTTGGAACGGTCGTTGTGTCTTGTTCTTGGCGGTGAACTTGGGACAGCGGCTGAATATTTCGAAAGAAATTTGAGGCTCCCATTCACCCCCCCTCTGGTCGTCTATTTCGGTCCTTCAATTGGTATCAGAGCCGGTTAAGGATCATTCCACCTTAATCGGTACGTGATCCACGAAGGCGACATGGAGCGTGGTTTCGGTAAACCACCGTTCTTCGATGGAATAAATTATCCCTATTGGAAGATTCACATGTCCGCGCATCTTCAGGGGATTGATTGGCTTATCTGGGAAATTTGCGAGGATGCTACTTACATTGTGCTTGAACCCCGTGCTCGTGTCACGCAAGATCAAAAAGATCGGCACAACGCTAATAGCAGAGCTCGCGCAGTTCTTTTCTCGAGTCTTTCTCTTCAGGAGTTCGAAAGAGTCTCCGATTGTACTACTGCTCGAGAGATCTGGGTGAGGCTTCAGAGCTATCACGAGGGGACCGCACAGGTCAAAACCAGACTCTACGAGACGTACAAGAGGGAGTACGAGAACTTCACTCAGCTTGATGGCGAGTGCATCGATACCATGTTTTCTCGCTTTCAGACCATCATCAACAAGATGCGAGCAAATAAGGCACAATTACCTTATGATGATCATGAGAGGGCACTCAAGCTTCTATATGCCCTAGATCGGAAGGTATGGGATATGAAAGTGACCGCCATCATTGAGTCTTCGGGGTATGAGACCCTCACCGTGGATGAGCTTTTCAGCAAGCTCAAGTCCACCGAGATCGACTACCAGACCCAAGCCAAGCTCAAGAATCCCTCTGCACCGACTATGGCTTTGGTCTCAGGTAATGGCTCAAGTTCTTTGGCTAACCCTTCACAAGTGTCTTTTGCTTTGTCTTCTTTGGTGTCTGTCACAGAGGAGCAGATGGAGAGTCTTGGGGACGACGAGCTGGCGTTGATCATCAGTCGGTTCTCGCGGTTTCACAACAACCGCTTGAATCGCCGGCATGGTGGTGGTCCGAAGGAAGGATGCTACGGCTGTGGAGATCCCGACCACTTCGTCGCCCACTGCCCCAAGAAGAACAAGCACTCCTTCGACAAGTACGACTCCAGCAAGCGCAAGGACAAGTGCGAGTACACCTCCAAGCACAAGTCGAAGGGAGGATTCAACAAGGAGGCGCTGAAGAAGAAGTACTTCAAGAAGGCCAAGGCTCAAGAGCGCGCCTTCCTCGCCTTCCTCAGTGACCTCGACAATGACACCGACGATGATCGGTCTTCTTCTCCCTCGAGCGATGATGAGTCCGAGAAGAGGCGTGAGGACAAGTTGACCGGGCTTTGCTTCGTCGCCAAGTCCATCCACGGAGGCTACTGCACCATGGTCGTGGATGAAGGGGTGAAGCCCAACAAGGACGTGCTTCCCGGTGACGACGACTCTACCGAGGTAAAACCCTCCATCGATGCTCTTATTGCCGAGCTTGATATCATGACCGATACTTTGATGAGTCAAGATAAACTGCTGAAACGTGCTGCTCGTGAGAGGAAAGAGTTTAAGTACAAGCTAGAAGTTGTGGAGAAAGAGCTTGAGGAAGCTAAGAAGCTTGTTGTTCATGTGTCTGACGAGGTTGAGTGCGATGAATGTGATGTTCATATGATTAACTTTTCTGAGTTGCAATCTAAGTATGCTGCCTTGTTAGATGAGAACGATGAGCTGAAGGTTAGGTCTAGCTTGTTGGGTGCGTGCAAGTCTTGTTTAGGCTTGCAATCTGAGCTGGCAGAGAAGAATGCCAAGATCCTTGCTCTTGAGAAGGCCAGTTCAGATAGCACGGTTGTTGAGTGTGCACGTTGTGAGAGCTTGATGTTGAAGCTTGAGTCTTGCAGGCATGACAAGATGAGATCCGAGGAAGACAACACATACCTTCGGTCCATCTTGAATTGGGTGTCTTGTAGTGAGCCACAGTTGGGCATGATGATGAGCCAGTTCAGGCGGGGAACTGGGACATCGGGAGTAGGCTTTGCTCTAGGTGGGAAGGGTGAACATGTCTATGGCAAAGTTGGTGAGTTTAGTGGTTTGAGCCCAAGTGAGAAACCTTCCGTTACTCCTAAATTGATTAAGATCAATCCACCTAAGCCTACTGAACCCACTGTGAAAGATGGAGTGTTTGAAGAGCCTCCAAGAGCTCCACCCCAGAAACAAGTTTGGGTTCCAAAACCGAACCATCTCAGGAACCCACTTGATACTCTACCGAACATCTCTGAGGATCCCCTTCCTAAAGCCAAAAAGCCACTAAGAGTGAACCATACCCACAAGAGAGTGAACCAACAACCACCCAAGAGAGAGGTGAGGTATCACTGTGACTACTGCCATAGGGACGGTCACCTTGCTGAGTTTTGCTTTAGGAGGAAGAGAGATGAGCAGCAAGAGTACGAGTTGAACAACCGGAACATGTATCGCCCGCCCCATGGCGTACATGTGCCGCCTGTTCAGAGGCACAGTGCTAGGCCAAGAGGTGCAATGCCTCAAGGTGCTAGGCCTCAGCTTGCGAGACCACGTGGTGGTCGTGCCCGGCGTGGTTTAGGTCATGATCAATATGACTTTGGACCTCGTGGCAGTTGCTTTTAGTCCTACAGCTCTAGCGGACCACGTTTTCCCCCACGTGGTGCTCACTTTCCTCAAATGGGACATGACATGTTTGGTGTTTTTCCTAACATTTTTACAGGGCAAATGAGCCAACACTGGTATCCTTCACAGTTTACTAACCCCAGTGTTACGCCATTTGCTCATCCTATGTCTTTCTTTTGATGCAGGACGGAGGCCTGGAGAACACATGGCTCATTGATTTCGGATGTTCGCGCCACATGACCGGAAGTTCCAAATGGTTCTCCAGCCTCGACCCCGTGCAATGTAAGGAGTACATCACATTCGGGGATAATAGCAAAGGTAAAGTGCTTTCTCGTGGGACCATTCGGGTCAATGAGAGTTTTGTCTTGAAGGATGTTGCTTTGGTTTCGAACTTGCATTTCAATTTGCTTTCAGTTTCTCAACTCCTTCAAGATGGCTTTGAAGTGCGCTTTAAGACCGGCTTGTCTCGAGTTCTCGACTCTCAGGGAAATCTTGTTTGCCAGATTGTTCCTTTTGGCCGTGTCTTTCGAGCTGATTTTTCTCACTCTTTCGGTTCTTCTCGATGTTTGGTGGTTGGATCCTCCTCTGAGCTTTGGAAGTGGCATAGGAGACTTGGTCACTTGAGCTTTGACTTACTAGCTAGGTTGAGCTCACTTGATCTAATCCGAGGATTGCCCAAGTTAAAATTTGAGAAGGATTTGGTGTGTCACCCTTGTCGTCATGGGAAGATGGTTGCCGCTTCTCACCCTCCTGTGACTCAGGTCATGACCAAGGGACCCGGTGAGCTACTCCATATGGACACTGTTGGTCCGGCTCGGGTTCGGTCTGAGGGAGGGAAGTGGTATGTTCTAGTGATCGTGGACGATTTTTCTCGCTACTCTTGGGTGTTTTTCATGGAGGGTAAGGATGAGGCTTTTTCTCATGCTCGAGATTTGATTGTTCGGTTACAGACTGAGTTGCCAAAGAATGCCATGAGAGCTATACGCAGTGACAATGGCATAGAATTCAAGAACTCTCAATTTGATAACTTTTGCTCTTCTTTGGGTCTTGAGCATCAGTTCTCCTCGCCTTATGTCCCTCAACAGAACGGTGTTGTTGAGCGCAAGAATCGGACCCTTGTTGAGATGGCTAGGACGATGCTCGATGAGCATAGGACTCCTAGGAGATATTGGGCCGAAGCGATCAACACCGTGTGTCATGTTTCCAATCGCATATTTCTTCGAGCCTTCATGAAGAAAACTTCTTATGAGCTGCGTTTCGGTCGACTACCCAAGGTGAGCCACTTTCGAGTGTTTGGATGCAGGTGCTTCATTCTGAAACAAGGTAATTTAGACAAATTTGAGTCTCGATCCTCGGATGGTGTCTTTCTTGGTTATGCTTCACATTCTCATGCATATCGAGTACTTAACCTTGAAACTAACCGAGTCGTAGAGACTTGTGAAGTCACTTTCGACGAGACCATGCCTTGTTTTGTTCCTATCTTTGAAAGTGCAGGTGATCAGGAGATTGGTGAGAGCATCTTCGTTGAGGAGAATGAGGAAGATGCTGATTGGGGAGATGCAGAGCCAACCTCTTCGGCTGCTCCAGTCGAGTCTACGACGACTACATCGACTCACGGACCAGACCCATCTTCTTCCACTACATGGGGTCCGCACGAGCCGCTTCCTCAGCCTACTCCAGCTGCACCTGAGGAGGCCCCGACAGCTATTGAGGGGGAGGCGACATCTTTGAGGGAAGCTCCTCGGCACATCCAGCGTCGCCACCCGCCTCAAACCATGATCGGCGATATCAGTCAGCGTGTTACACGCTCAAGGTCATATGAAATCCCACATTTCGCTCATTCTGCTTTTGTCGCTAATTTCGAGCCACAAAATGTTGGACACGCACTTTCTGATCCCGATTGGGTCAATGCTATGCACGAGGAGTTACAGAACTTTGAGAGAAATGAAGTCTGGGTCTTAGTTCCACCTCCACCTGAGTGTCACCCTATAGGTACAAAATGGGTTTTCAAGAACAAGCAAAGTGAGGATGGAGTGGTGGTGAGAAACAAGGCTAGGCTAGTGGCTCAGGGGTTTTGTCAAAAAGAGGGAGTAGACTTTGAAGAAACCTTTACTCCTATGGCCCGTATCGAGGCTATAAGGATGCTCTTAGCTTATGCAGCTTCGAAAGGGTTCAAGCTGTATCAAATGGATGTGAAGAGTGCCTTTTTGAATGGGTACATAGAGGAAGAGGTGTATGTGAGACAACCCCCTGGCTTTGAAAATCCAAAGTATTCTAACCATGTCTACAAACTCCACAAAGCCTTGTATGGGTTGAAACAAGCCCCGAGAGCCTAGTATGAGCGTTTGAAAGCCTTCTTGCTTGCTAAGGGCTTTAAGATGGGTTCCGTAGATAAAACTTTGTTTCTCCTCAAGCAAGGCACTGACACACTTTTGGTTCAGATTTACGTGGATGATATCATTTTTGGTGGTTCCTCTCACGCCCTTGTTGCAAAGTTTTCTGAGACTATGAGCAGGGAATTCGAGATGAGCATGATGGGCGAGTTGACTTTCTTCCTTGGGCTACAAATCAAGCAAACTCGAGAAGGAACATTTGTGCACCAAGGCAAGTACACCAAGGATCTTCTGAGGAAGTTTGATATGGGTGAGGCCAAGCCTCTTTCGACGCCCATGTCGACTACGACGGCCCTGGACGAGGACAAGGAAGGAGAAGCTGTAGACCAGAAGGAGTACCGAAGCATGATCGGATCGTTGCTGTACCTGACGGCAACGAGATCGGACATCCAGTTCGTGGTTTGCTTGTGCGCGCGCTTTCAGTCTTCACCACGCACATCGCATCGTCAAGCCGTCAAGCGGATCATGAGGTACCTTCGTTTCACACCCGAATTTGGTCTTTGGTTTTCGGCTTCCTCCTCTCTTTCTCTTTGCAGTTACTCTGATGCGGATTATGCTGTCTGTCGTACTGAGAGGAAGTCTACTTTTGGAACTTGTCAGTTTCTTGGGTCTTCACTTGTGTCTTGGTCCTCTCGCAAGCAGTCCTCTGTAGCCCAATCCAGCACAGAAGCTGAGTAAGTTGCTGCTGTTGCTTGCTGTTCCCAATTGCTTTGGATGGTTGCTACTTTGCGAGACTATGGCTTAGAGTTTAGACGAGTGCCTTTGTTCTGTGATAGCACCAGTGCTATATGTGTAGCCAAAAACCCTGTTCTCCACTCCAAAACCAAGCACATAGAGGTCTGTTTTCACTTCTTGCGAGACCACTATGAGAAAGGGGACATTGACCTTATTCACGTTGACACCCACAATCAGCTCGCAGATATCTTCACTAAACCCCTTGATCAAGCCTAGTTTGCTCGCTTGCGAGGAGAACTTGGAGTTTGCTTCCCTTTTTAGCTTGGGAAGTTTTGGTTCTTGTACATTAGTTTGTGGTTTTCTTTTTTCTTTAGCTTTTGCTTTTGCTTTTGCTTTTGTTTTTGTATCATATTTGCATATCATATCATCATGTATCATATTGCATCTTGAGCTTCATCCTTATAGTAGCTAGATTGACACTATGCTCTTGTTGGGGATGTTATGGATATACATGATGTGCTTTGCTTAGGCTCACTTGATCTCTTGATATGAGCTAAAAATGCCTTTTTCAATTGTGAACTTGAATAACACTTGATGAAACTTGAAACATGTTCACCACTACTTTATGGCAACTAGCATGTATAGGTGTGTCGAGAACCCTTTTGCTTCATATATATGCTTAGTTGCTACGGCTCATACCTTGAGTTACACATTTGCTTGAGAAACTTGAATTTGTGCTAAAACTTGAAAAACAAGGTATGAAAAGATCGGGATAGATCTTTGCTATCCCATGTCAGAGTATCGAGACAGCTCCTTATTGCACTTAAGGGTGAACTTGAGCTCTGTAATGGATACCGAGATCACTGTCTTAAGCTTCTGATTGCTTTTGGCATAGGCTTGACATGATCGATAAGTCAGGTTTTGATGGCATCGATAACCTCCCGCACACATTTGTTTGACAAACTTTTATGATAAGCTGCATAACTCTGATAAAATTCAAAATTTGATCAAATCACAAGTTTGTCTCATGACATGATGTGTGAACTTTGTTTGGGGTAGTTCACTTTGCATACATGTGTAGCACAAGGTTGATCTCCTGTCTATATTTGCTATGTGCTCATTTGGTGGTGAACCCTCTTTTAAATTGCTCAAACTTGATCAAACTTGCTAAAATGCCATATTTCATCTCATTTGGTTATTTTGAGCATTTGCTAGCACTTGTATTCGTTGCTATATATACATGACAGTATCAGCTAGAGCATCTTTTCAATCTACTTGCTATAATCTTGAAGCTTCTGTATTTGTGCATTTCTGCATTCATAGCATGTTTTGAGGGGGAGTTGTAATCCTTGGGCTCTAGCTTGATAAGTGCATGTGTCAACAAGGGGGAGAGATGTCACACTCACCATGTCAACAAGGGGATAAGTTGTCAACAAGGGGGAGAAGTCTCCATTTCGTGCATTCATTTGAGAGAGATTGCATTTGTTCAGGGGGAGTTGCATTTGAGTTGCCTTTGCCTCTTCTAGAGGGTCTAGCAGTTTTTTGGCTTTTTGAGCTTTGCTAGTGGTGTTGAGCCCGTTGCCTCTTCTTGAGGGCTAGCTTTGTTTTACTTGGTTGCGTCGAGCCGTTGCCCATGTCTTTGGGGACCAAGTTTTGCTCATTTCAAATGACCCGTTTCGGCTTTTCTTTGGCTTTCGGTCATTTGGTTGAGCTCTTTATTTTCTCTTCTTCTTCTTTTTCTTTTGCACAAGTTGTTCGTGTATTGGTGTTGACAATGCACTCATCAAGGGGGAGATAGCGAACACAAGGTTGACAAGTACCCTTGTGTGTTCGTTTTGTGATGAGTGATTGTCAATGTGATCCACGAAGTAGGTTGAGTGGTGACTAACACTACCTTGGCGAAAGCCTTGTGTGCGACATGTCTCTTGGCTTGTGTTGTGCATGTGTGGAGCACGGAGGCGGTAGCCGACGGCGAGGTGAAGGTCAAGGAGGGTGTGCCGTGCCGATGGACCGGAGGGGTGAAGGATGGACGTGAGGCTTGGACCGAGGGACCCGGAGGCCGGGTGGCTAGCCGCGGTGGCTGACACTTAGGACATCGACAAGCGCGAGAAGACATGGGAGTGACCGTGTTGACCGTGGAGGTGACACGCGTCGAATGGCGGGGGACGCGTATGAAGTACGCTACTCGCGGAGCGGTTTGATGGTTTGGACCTCAAAACCATCGGAGGCGGGTTTACGGGTTTGGGCCTCAAAACCCGGGCGGAGGTTCCGAGGAGGAACGGACGGCACGTTGCGGCATCGGGGAATTCGCGTCGAGGCGAAGCTACCGGTGAGGAGGCGCGGTGGTCGTCGGATCAACATGAAGACCGGGTTGGACCTCTATGCCCTTGGGCTTATTGGTTTAGCTCTTATATATCCAGGGGCATTTAGGGGAATGTAAAATAGCCCAGTTAAATAGAGGATGGCAGCCCCTTGCCTCCTTACCTCTCTTCCATTTTTCATTTTATCCTTCTCTAGTTTCTCCTCCCCCAGTGTTCTGGCTGCTGAGAGAGGTCCACAGCACAGTTCATGGTTGTGTAAAACTGAGTCTTTTGAGTTGGGAATGGAGGCCTTAACCTCCAGGTGCCCTCTGGGCGTTGAACTGTGAACTGCGTTTGTGTTCGTGGTTTTTCTGTTCTTGCTCGGTCTCGTTCCTCTTTTCTGAGCTCTTGTGAATTTCTTTGGTCTGAATAGATTTCGAGCGTTTTTGGTTGATCCATGATGAGCAAGGATGTGTGCTGATCAAATCCCCCAAGTGACTTGAACAAATTTGACACGAGCTCAGAGATCGATCCAGTTTTCGTTTTTCTGGGAAAACCCCGTTCTTGCCCCATTCTCTTGATTTTCCCGGAGTTTGAGTTAATCCCGAGCAATGATTTTTGGGGACTAGATTCGTAGCTCGTTGAATTTAAGCTGTGCAAAGTTTGGGACCGATTCTTGCAGGTTTGGTCAAGTTTTGGGTGATTTTTGACGTCGCCCCCGTCTGCCTGTTCTTCATGTTCTTGCGTCGAGCACTCCAGGCTGTCTCCTTCTGGGGCAGGTCACCCAGTAGCGGTGCTACCAACGCTGAGGGCTCAAGGCATCACGCGTGCTCACTGAGCAGCACTCACTCTGGATCCGGCAACCCTGTTGCCTAGTGCTCGTTCGTTCTCGTAAGCTTCTCTGGTTTGCAGTTCATGCTCAGACTTATGGTTGGCACCGATTTCAAGTACCTACTACTGACTAGTATTTGGAGTTTGGTCAGAAGAGCAGCTGTGCTGGGAATTTTTTTTTTGCAGGTCGTTTGCATCTAGCTGCTTGTGTCCAGCGCCAGGAGCAGCACGCTCTGTTGAGATGTTAGTGCATTTGTTGTTCGTGATTTGATTTTCAATTTCTTGTGTTGTCACTTTCATCTACAGGAAGAAATCACTACATGATTATTCAGTTAACTTCAGTCATGTGCAAGTGACCGAGTGCTTCCCATATTATCGGCTTGATGCAAATTTCATTTCTGCAGGAGCATCAGGTCTTCAGTAGTTCTGAGCTCAATTTTATTCTCTCTGATTGCAGCTTAGCTTGCTTCCTGGTGCCATGTGTTTGCCTCAGGCTACTAGTTCCTAATCATGTGTAGTCTTCTTAGTCCCGGTACTTGTGTTTGATCAACAGCAGAAGAGCAAGCCCTTCGTTGTTGTGCGGGTGATTTCTTTGTTCAGTTTTGATTTCTTGGTTTTGATTGATCAGGAGTTCTGATGTTGCATCCGTGAATACAAGAAGCAAATGTTGGCCAATTATTGGAATATATAATTGTGCTTGAATCATATTTCCGAGCTTCTTGTTTCATCTACGGTTTGCACGTTTGGGCTCCGATTTGAGTTTCGTCTTTTGCGTTGGTCTTCTACCGTAGCATGGAACTTATCTAGGTACTCTTGTCACCAGTTGACTTGGGTATTTTAGATTTGGGAACGGTCGTTGTGTCTTGTTCTTGGCGGTGAACTTGGGACAGCGGCTGAATATTTCGAAAGAAATTTGAGGCTCCCATTCACCCCCCCTCTGGTCGCCTGTTTCGGTCCTTCAGATTCTTTGGGTTTGCCTACAATGCCATATCTTTTTATTAGTGTGTTGAAGGTGCTTGTCGTTGGGTAGCAGCCATAATGCTTCATTTTCCAGAATGTGTTTATTGCTTCGCAAATCCGCTTCGCCTCAACAAATGCATTTATCAAGGCATTAAAGATGAAAGAGTCTGGCCTAATTCCAGCTACTTCAACTTGAGCAATCAGTGATGAAATCGACTCAAACATCCTCTGGTTTGTCAGGGCGGTCAGCAGAATTGTGTATGCGACCAATGAAGGTTTGTGTCCCTCATCCATCAAGTGCTTGAATACAGAGTGTGCTTGGTAGGGTTTCTTTGAGTCGATTAGAGCTCACGTTTGTCTTGTCCAGTTCTTGACCAATTGAGATTGACAAGTATGCCCTTTTGCACATGTTGTGCACAGCTGCTGCTTCTGGCCTTTTGATGGTTGTAAAGTGTCATTATGTCCATGCTTCTCCTGAAACATAAGGAAATTGTTTTCTTTGAAATGAGGTGGGAGAGAACAGTGGTAAAGAATAAAAGGACACCTCAAGTGATTCAAATTTTATATGGTGATCCTTTTCCCATATTTATTTATGCCACTTGACCAAACCAGGATCCAAATTTCTGATGCCTAGTATATTAAGTACAAGAAACATGTGATATATTCAGTTCAATCCTTGCTTTGGAAAATGGTTTCTTTTTTGTATATTAGGGAGAAGAGAGCATTTTTTCTCGAATACGCAAAAGATTTTGTATCATTGTATTAAGAAGAAGAATTTGAACTTACAAACAACAGGCATCTGTTGAGCGCCGAAGGAGGTCGACCAAATAGCCGTAGCTGGACCATCCTAGTAACAGGACTCTGTTATACTTAGGATCGACTAGCAGTGATAGATCTAGCGGGTAAATCACCCTAGAACTAGAACATGAAGTAGGAGAAGAAACTAGAGAGAGTGGAAAGGTGATTAGTTACAGACCATTGGCGGCCTTGGAAGAGCTCGAGTCTGCCATACAGTCGGTGGTGAGGTTGGCGATGGCATAGGAGTAGCAGTGGAGATCCGGCGGTGGTGTAGGCGGCGTGGACAGTGGTGGCACTTCCCGTCATTGGCTGCGCCCCTCACTAGATCGGATTAGGGATTGTCCGGTGGTTGTGGCGGCTCGCGGTGAACCTCGTGCTGAGAGCCGCCGGCCCCACCTCTTTATATAGCGCAGTGTGACAGGAGCACACCAACCATGTAGGGTTGGACGCCCCTGATCAGGGCGCGGGATTAGGGCCCAAGTTGGCTGTTGGGCCAACTGGGTGGAAGATCATCCTAACAGACTCGCGTTTTGATATTACAAAAATAAAAAAAAAACAACCAATACCGACTCAGTGGTGCAACCTAGGAGGTGGCCTTGCGTCTTCGCGGCTGCCTGGACGAACCCTTTCGGCCGTCTGCGAAGAGCGCATCTAGTGCTTCGGTGTTGGACGCAATCAGATTCCCGTCGAAGATCCTGTCAAAGGCCTCCAGTTCCAACGCGGATGGCGCTGATGGACCCTTGGTGTAACCCATAGGCTGCATAATTAGGATATCGTCTCACTTGGAAGCAGGTACTCGAGGGAGGCTTTGGGCCGCCAACAGCCTGCTCTGCCACGACATCACCGCCTTCGCAGGCGGCTGCTTGGGCGGCTCCCGAATCAGCGGGGAGTCCCTCTTGCGCACCACTTTCTTGGTGAAGTTGTCGAGGCGGCGCTTGAAGGAGTCGTCGTTGTCCACGATCTGATGACCATCCACCGGCGGTGTACTGTCAAGATCAACATCTGCCGGGAGGTCAACGGGACCGAAACCTGGTGAGTAGCCCTCTCCGCCCACCGTGGGTGCATCAACGACCGAGGTGGCATCGAACACCAGCCGCCTTGGCGTGACCTGTGTCACTAGGGGTGTGGTCGCTGGTGGTGGTGCCTGCTGGGATGGCGTCAATGCAATGTGAAGACACGCTAGTGATGACTGAAAAAAAAACTTTGCTACCACTCTATCTCTATGCTTTCCGATGCTTATACTTTGGTAGTATGTGATCCATTATTCAGCCCGTCTGCACTGATCCTTGTCTTGCCTGTGCTCTTCAAAGTGGAGGTCAGTGTCAGCTGAACTCCGTTCTTTACCATTATACCATGCTTGTAGAGGACCAATCCTCAACCTGGTTCATGATGGTCAGATTTCAGATTCAATAACTTAAACGAAAGGCAACCAGGAAGGCACTGTGAATCTGTGACAAGAATCTGTGTTTAACATAATGTGATATAGGTGCACTAAAATGAACCACAATTACTGAATGTCTTCGGCTGTGTATCATTCACGGATGGTAGAGGCTGTAACTTTGTTCCATTATTAAAAAAAATTAAACGTCTTAGATAGAAGCCTATGCTCGACAGTCGAAACCTTGACTTGGTATAATTTTGCAATCCCAAGAACATGCGACTATGTATGTAGAGAAGCACTGCTCAGATTCATAGCTGAAAAGCATCTGATATAACCAAACGACTTTAGTCATCGATTTACGATTAACATATAAAAGCCATTGATAACATGGACATGATAACGCACTGTCCATCTCAAATGTCCAAAGTTCAGAGATGAGCCGTTCGGCTGGAATTATAAGCCGGCTGAAAAACATTATTGGCTGATTTTTCGTGAGAGAAAAATACTGTTCTGGCTGAAAAAACAAACTGAATAAGACGGATTATAAGCCAGATGAACAGGGCTACGATGGTGATATACTGATATATCTTTTTGTAAAAGACATGGGGCTACATGGAAAGCCTTTCTTTTTTAAAAGTCGAAGTTAATGGTAGACAACTAGGCATAATACAAATAGCAAAATAGCTGAAGTCAGGGTTCGGGAACTCAGTTGCGCAGGAAGGGACGAGAAGGGTGCGCGCATACAGTTGGTGCTCGTCGCCGGCGAAGAGCCCGCGACAAAGGCCTAGCGAAGTGACCGACGGAGGCCTGGGCACCCGGCGTAGTGCGGCGGCGCTCGCCCAGTCGTCGCCACGAGAGAGAGAGAGCACGCGGGGTGAATGCGAAAAGATAAGGCAGGGGTGACGCAGACTGGCAGGGGCCAGACCGCCACAGGGCCTATCTTTTGATATTTTGCAAAAAAATGTATTATTTTCTTTTTAAAATTATGAATCTATGCTTCCCACTTTGCAGGCACGCGGAATCCCCTGATATTGTTTCGTACTACTGTCTCCAGCAAATAAATTTTGTTTCCGGTACTCTCTTCATTCCAAAATAAACCCAATTTATTTTATCAAGAAGTTAATTTCATATATATGAAAAGTCAAAATTATCTCTTTTAAATTTGGCCTATGTTCAAATAGCCCCTTAAATTAATATTTGGTTCAATTAACTCCCTTCAACTATTTTAGTTGGTCCAATTTACACGTTAAAAAGATTTTTTTTTGTTTCTCCATGTACAAATTGTGTTTTAGTTTCAAATTTTGTGAAGTTATAGAGGGCATCGTAGTCTGTGTTAGAAAAATATTCCTCATTATATTTTGTATGATATTGTATCTAGTATTATTTGTTATTAAATTTCCTAAGCTATCAAAATAGTGGCAGAAAATAATAGGCAAAATTAGCTACAAGACACTGACACTGAAAGTAACCTCTCTTTGGAAAAAATAAAGCAGTTTGTCAATGAACACTCTGTTTTTTTTTTGTCAAATTTGTTGGTGAACACCGCGTCTAATAAAATACTTATTTCTGGTTTAGGAGGAGAGAGAAGAACAGTGAAATGATATTTTTGCCTCATTCTTCTTCCTCTGTCTCTTTCTCTCTTTTTTTTCTCATTCCACTTCCGTGGCCAGGCGGCGCCCATGGCTGGGAGACGACCGAGGAGGCGCGGCAGCGGCGCGGGGCGCAGCAACTCGCGGCAACGCAGGGGCACGCAGCCAGGCACAGGGTGCGGTGGCGCGGCACAGCAGCTCGCGGTGGTGCGCGGCCATGCTCAGGCCGCAGCAGCTCGCGACGGCGCGGGGCGCAGGGCGCAGCAGCTCGTGGCGGCACGGGGCGCAGCAGCTCGTGGCGGCGCGGCCGAAAGTCCCTGCAGCCAGCGAACCCGCATGGTCTCTGGCTCTCCGCTCCATGGCCTGCATGGAGCATGGCCTCCGAGCCATGGCCCCGCAATGCTCTGAGCCCGCGGCAGGCGACAGCCTCTGCTCGTCGTGGCCCTGCGCCCGCGACTGGCGCGCCTGCGTGGCTGGCCTCTGCTCGTCGGCGATGGAAACCCGGGCGGATGGGAAAGAAAAGAAAGGGAGGGAGGAGGAAGAAGAGACAGGGGGCAAAAATGTCATTTCCCCGCTCTTCTCTCTCCTCCCAAACTAGAAATTGATATTTTAATAAGCGCAGTGACCACCAGTAAATTTGACGAGAAGCAGACCACCAGCAAACTGTTTCATTTTCGATGTTCACCGGTAAAGAAAGGTGACTTTTAAGTGTTTGGTAGCCAATTTTGCCAAAATAATATAGATTTTTTCTAATATAACTCATAATGTCCTCCATCACATCACAAAATTTGATATTAAAAATCAACATATACGTGGAGAAACAAAAAATAACAAATCCTATTAAGGGATAAATTGGAATAACTCAAATAGTTAGGGTAGTAAATCGAATCAAATATTAGTTTAGGGGTTACTGGAGCAATGTCAAAGTTAAGGGGAATAATTTGTAATTTTTCCTATATATATATTCATAATGTGTAATAAATGTTATTATATTGATTATAAAATATACTTTAATAATAAATTAATTTAAAATATAAATATTAGTTATATTTTTATATAATTAAATTTAAAATAGTTTGACTTCTTATGAAATGTAAAGTGAGTTTATTTTAAAACGAACGGAGTATAGAAAACCCTTGGTGTAGCACTCGTGTATTCCCGAGTCCTGATTAGAGATGGCAACGGGTACCCAAAACTCGAGTACCCGACGGGTATTACCCGATAAAGAGGCGGGTATGGAATGAATTTTCTACCCGTGGGTACGTTATTGGATAAAATCCTATACCCATCGGGTATGCGGGTACGGGTGCGGGTGTATACTACCCATACCCGCATACCCGCGGGTAAGACATACCCGCAAAAATAACTAGTCAACCTCAGTTATTTTAGCGCATATAAGTCATGAATTTGGCCTATTGAGACATCCACTATATTTCTAGTAGATTGTCTTTGTTGTAATGATGCTAATAATATTTGTTAGCATGTTTGTAACTTGTTGGAAGCTTAGAATGATTTATTTTTGTACGTGACTATTTGATATTTTTAGGTAATTTTCGGGTATGCTATCGGGTACGGGTTACCCGTCGGGTGAGAATTACCCGGCGGGTACGGGTATGGAACTATTTTTTTACCCGCATGCGGGTACGGGTAACCCGACGGGTAAAATTTTGCGGGTGCGGATACGGGTACGGGTGGGCACTACCCGTCGAGTACGTACCCGTTGCCATCTTGAGTCCTGATGGAGGCTGGTTCCTGGTCATGGGGGCTGCAAGCTGCCCTTGGTGGGCTATGGGCTGCTGCCTGACGGGCTATGGCCGGTCGCCTAAGGCATGTTTTTGTTTATAAAAAAAAGGTGGATGGATGTGTGATGGACTCCCGTTGGTGAAGTCTTGACTTCATACTAAAACAATCTAGGATCGTTTAATATTTGTAAAGTTCAACCGGTCAATAGGAAGCATGTAACACCTCGGGTGTTATAGTGGCTAATTAACCTGTCATGTCATCATATTGCACCGCAAAGCATCCCTGATTAGGTCAACCATGTTATGCATTAACTAAAATGAGTTTACCTTTTTAGGTTGGATGTGCTCTCAGTGGTGTGACTCGAACCGAAAACCCTAATTTCGAGTGTCACCGCAAATGCGTAGTTTATGCTCTGCGTAATTTGAGGTGTGTGACTGTGTTACACACTAGTGTCAAGTGTAGGGTATGAACTCAAGTTCAACACGTAAAATGAAGCTCCAAGTTTGAGTTTGAATTGGAATCCAAAACTTGTCACGAGTTTTCTGATTCGAATTTGAATTCAAATTTGGGAAGTTATTAAAAGATTTTCAAAAGTTAAATTGGTCAACCAAGAGTGGCATTTGGTCAACTATGTGATATTTGACCCAATGATGCCCTTGGATGATGGTTTGATCATTAAGTAATCACCAATTAAAGTAGCAACAAGTTTCAATTTGAAATTCTTCCGAAAACCCTAAAATCCAAAACCCTGATTTTACCCCTTTTGAAATAATTCAAAATCTAAGCAAAATTTAGGAAAAAGTTTAAAACCAAGTTTGTAGATCTTTTCAAGGGCTAAAACTTTGGTGTTTTGAGTTTTCAAAGTTTTAGTGTAAAATGTGGAGCAATTTTGAAAAGAAGTAAATTTCAAATTTAACCTCTTTTCATCCCCAAACTCAAATTTCAAAATGGAGGCAGAATTTGAAAATGGTTTGAATAGCAAAGTTGTAGGTCTTGGTTATATGTACAGCTTTGGTGTTTGGAGTTTTTGAAGTTTCAACATAAAATTGAAAGTAATTTCTAAATTACCAATTTCCCGAAAAGAGTCCCCTTTTGATTTTAAATTCAAATTTTAAAATCCAGTTCAAATTTGAAAAAGTATTCAATACAAAACTTGTAGAGCTTGAAATTATGAAGATTTCATATCTTGGGAATTTTTCAAGTCACTACATGATTTTGGGAGTAATTTCAATTTGCAGTTTAGGAGGGGGAGGTGCTACAGTGGCGGGCGAATCAGGGCTCGGCAGCGAGCGGCATGGGCACCGGTGAGCCGCCGACGTCGAGCTGGCCAGTTCCATGATCTTCTAGCGAGCTACCATGATCATCTGGACCGTCTCATGCTCTCTTGTCTCCTCTCTACCTTCTCAGCCCCTATAAAGCTACCACCGCTGCCATCGTCGGCGTTTTGCTTTTCCATTTCCGCCGCCACCATCATCGCCTTGCCGGCCAAATTCGTCCTCTCTACTCCACCTTAGCCCTCTCCATCTCGCCATTAGCTCCTCCATCATCTCACGAGTCGTTTGCGCCTCCCAGCGCAGTCGCTACCGCTCAGGATCGCGGGTGAGCCGTCGTCTTCAACCTCGGGTCACCGCCATTCGGGGTGAGCTCCGCCATCGTGGGCAGCTCGGTACAGTCCGAGTTAACGTTTGTGATCTCATGTTCCCGCATCGTGGTTACTTGTGCTTGCTCATGCACTTGCCATCTTGTCCAGCGCACGGGGAGACACACCGAGACGTCGAAGTTCTCACCAGAGCGGCAGTCGCCATAGCTTAGGCCGTCGTGCCGCCTCTCGTGGTCAGCCATCTCCACCGCTTCTCCGTGTCTACCAACTGCACATCTAATCTCGTGGTGAGCCACTGGTGCTTCCCATGCTCTCAATTTGGTTGATTATGGTCGGCAACGTCAGGGCGCGGGGCACCGCGGCCACCATGCCGCCATGGTCGGGTGCGGCTTCATCCTTGGCATCTGCGAGGAGCTAGTGTATTAATGGGAGTGCGGTAGATGGTGTAGATTGTGATGCTCATGGTAGCTTAGTCAGGGCTTCATCGTCGGGGTCGCGGCCATCGGCCAGCCGTCGTAACACCATGGCCGGGCGTGGGAGAGAACAGAGGGGGAGAGGGGAACGGAGGTAGAGGAAGGCGAGTGCGATTGGGCCATGCTGGTGGGCCGCGCGTGTCTACTGGGCCGCGTGAGCGAGCGAGCGCGGGCGAGTGCGGGCGCGAGCACGCGGATGGGCCACGTGGTTGGGCCGAGCCAGGGAGGAAGAAGGGAAGTCGGCCCGGTCGGCAGTTTTGTTTTTTTCTTTTTCAAAAATGTGAATAGTATTAGTATTTGTTTATTTCACTAGAATTTTTGTAGAGCTCCAAAAATAGTGAAAATTTTTTGTGTAATATTTTCAAGGTGTAAACTAATTAGAAAAATATTAAATGCTAATTTTTATTACTTTTTGCAAGTTATTTAATTAGCTCAATTAAATATTAAATGCAACTTCCAGAAATTATAGTAATTAAAATATTAATCCAAAAATCATAAAATTTGTTTTGACACTGTTTTAGGCCATGAGTAATCTATAGAAAAAGTTTAAGCTCAATTAGATGAAGTTTGATTTATTATTAATTATGCCTTAATTACTTAAGTGTTTAAATAAATGATAAATTCATAACTTTAAGTGTTGTGTGCCCTTTTGATTGAGTGATGACCTTGGGTCACTAATTCTTGGTGATCCTTGGCGCCTTAATTACTTGGTTGAGCTCGTTAGTAAAGTGTTCAGTAAGAAGCGTTAGTGTTGCTTAAGTAATCGCTATTAGTTAGTAGGTTTTACTGTTTTGCGACTGTACCACGAAGGAAAGTTGTACTCAAATTGTTAATCGTGGTATTTCATCATCAAGCATCATGTTTATCACCGCATCATGTTGAAACATGTTATGTGCTCGTGTAGTTTTTGCTTTCGAAGAAGTCGACGTTGGCGAGCAAGTCTCCGGAGAAGAGCTATCTTCGGTGGGTTCCGGACCGGAAGTTAGAGTTTTTGAGCCCGAGTTAGCCGTCTCGTCAGAGCAAGGCAAGCTCCAGTGCATTTAAACCCTACCTTGAGTTTTATGAATCTTTATCATTATACTATGATTTACTGCATTAAGTAATTAGGAGTTGAGTGATAACCCAATTGCTGTATTGTCATTCTTGATTATTGCGATACCACCATTGATACCTGTTTTACTGAAAATGCGTAGTATGCTTCGCTATGCTTATGAGTTAAGCTTTTAAATGAAAGTTTACATGGCCACGATGGCATACTCGATGAATATTGAAATATGAGAACGAACTTGAAAGATCGGGCGGGTGGTTTGGCCACTGCTAGCTTGCATTGGGAAAGGAGTCTCAATGTATTGTTTTCGCCTTATCAGTTAAGGAGTTGTTGGCCCTCGCGTCATGGAGTTTTTATTAGTACTAGCCATATACCCATGTCGGGTAAGCCTTACTTCGGCTATTCCATTACGAGAACGTCTAACCTCGCACTGAGAGTGGAGAGATGGCGAGAGTAGCGTGTACCCTCGGGGCTAGAATTGGGACGGGTTCGAGGAGTACTGTGCTCTTGGGTGGCGATGGACACGTTCTAGTTTTGGGTTACTCGGGTAAGAGTTGATATATGCAAGACTCGATTCTACATATGTCGTGTGGTTAGAAAGCCCTAGCTGGGTAAATGAAGCGGTTCGAATCGTCGTTACTCCACGAGAAAGGAGTCTTGGCCTTGCACCAACATTGTAGTTAAGAACTGGAATTGAAAGAGAATGAGAAAGATCTTGATGAGAATTACTTTGATCTAGATTAGGATCACTTAGAATTGGTTAATGAACCATCAATGGTAAAAATAAAATATTGAATGTAAGAACTTACTTTAGTAAGCTTTTCAACAAAAGAAATTTTGATTTCTTAAATACCCGTACCTTGATTCCCTAAAGCTAGCATGCCTTTGGAGTCTTTCTCTTAGTCGGGTAAGTCTTGTTGAGTACTCCCGTACTCAGGGTTTGTTAAATCCCTTGTTGCAGGTGCGGTTCATGAACAAGTCTGCTTTAAGCCTTGTTGCATGACCGTTGTGGCTGAAAAAAGTGACGACGAATAGGCTATGTGGCCTCTGGGCAAGGCACTTCGTTTGTGTGTTTATAATAAAGTTACTACTGATACTTCTCTACTACCAGTTTGTAATAATGCTACTTAAGGTTTGAAATTTGAAAACTGTGGTTTGTAACTTAAGTTATTGTAAGACTTCTGCTACTTTACTCTGATGGTATTTTGAATAAACTGTTGTAATATTAAAATACTCATGTGATTGGATCTTGTTCGGAGGATAGCAGGCCTTTTAAGTTATGAGGAACATAAGTATGACTGTCAGAGGTCATTATGACGATGACAGGTACATGTGGGTCATCATAATTAGGAGGTTCTATGACAAAGCAAGTGTTAGACGGACATATTGAATGAAATGGAAAATATTGCTGCGGTTAGGTTGTCCTCTCTTTGCTAACTTTACCAACATGGTTTTTTATATTTTATCCTCTTTTTACAAGGGGAAGGGGAGCAAGAGGAGGAACTGTTGAGAGGCTTGCTAGTTTGTTAGATTTTGATGCTTGATTGTGACGTTCGACACTAGAGATGTGTTTGACAAGGGGAAGGGTGAAAGCCCAAGTTTGGTTTTGGTAATTAATAACACCAAGTTGCTAATGCCATGTGTTAAGTGTTTTAAGCTAGGCATAAGCAACATGTGATGGAGGTGGAAATGACATAGAGAGATGGCCACAAGACCACATGATTTTGTGCATGAAATGATGAGCAAGATCATGAAGGAATGCACATAAAATGATAGACATGATGATCAAGTGGAGGAGAAGGATCTAAGAGCGCAAGGCAAAGGTATAACCATAGGATTTTCCTTTTGCCGGTCTAAGATGAGTAGAGAAGTGATTGATTGGGTTTAGGATACATAGCCGACTATCAAGAGGGGAAATCATGGTTAGCTCGTAAATCAAGTGCCACTAGATCAATGTCTTAAGCATATGCATTAGGATCTAGTAGAGAGCTAACGTAACGCCTTGAAAAATGATTATGAAAATGGTAACACACATGCACATGATGATATACACATGGTGGTGTTAGCACATTTGCAAAGGCGGTGGAGTTTGGGCAATGGAGAGGGATTTGGGGTCCTCTCTCCCCCCCCCCCCCCCCCCGCCGAGCTTACGAGGCGGGATTCATACGTTTTCGAGGAAATGAAATGCCTATTTTCCATTGCGTCGGAGGTAAGAAAAGGTGGCAAAAGTCCGGAGTGTTTCTCTCTGAAAAACTCCAACTGGACGCTGAACCGGACGCGGTCCCGGTTTGACCGGACGCGGCCGATCAGTTCAACACGGCGCGGGCACTAGGGTTTGCAACCGGCGCGTCTGGTCCCTCATGGAACCGGAGCGTCCGGTCGGGCACCCATAGGGGCAGAGCGTGGCGAAGAGCTGATCGGACGCGCGACGCGTCCAGTCACATGCAATCGGACGTGTCCGGTCGCGGTGGGAGCTCTCTAGACTCTGACCGGACGCCGGGTGCAGCGCGTCCGGTCAAACAGTGAAGCACGTCCGGTCACGGCAATGGCTCTCTCTGACGCTTACTGTTATTGTTTGTCCTGTAGTGATCGGACACGTCCGGTCACTCTGACCGGTGCGTCCGGTCATAACGTTTTTCACTGTGACGTCCTGTAACGGCTAGCTGTGTACCCCTTCGCTATAAATAGAAGATGGCCGGGGTTTGGGGGGCATCTCTTGCATTCTTGCTGACCTTGTGACATCCTTTGAGCTAGAGAACAACCCCTCCACTCATCTATTTGCTTGGTTGTATATCTTGAGTGAGATTGAGTGAGATTCAAGTGCATTACTTGAGAGTTGCATTCTAGAAGCACTTGTTCTTTGAGTTGCTGTGGATTTCTTGTTACTCTTCCGTGTTTCCCGACACGGTAGACGGCTTGAAGCAGCGGAGGTGATTAAGCTCGCAATTAGAGATTGTTGGAGCCCTCACCAAGTGTTGTAAGGGGTTCTTGATCCTTTCCCGTGGGAGTTCACGAATTGGATACTCTAGTGGAGCTCGTGGCTTGGAGGATCCCCATCTTGTGTGCGGTTGTGCGGCACCCGCCGAGGGCTCGACTCTTGATAGTCGATTAGCTCGCGAACCGACAAGTGGGTGTATCGCCACAACGGGGAGTAGCTTGCCGGGAAGCAAGTGAACCTCGGGATAAATTCTTGTGTCGTTCTCTTCCTGAGGATTTCTCTTGTGTGATTGATTGGTTGGTTCTTTTCATCTCTACACGGCGGTATAATCACTCAAAGCTCTTCTCTCGCGTTACTCCTTATATCTAGCTTGTAGTTGTTGTTGTGTTTAGTGGATAGCCTTGTACTATACTTGTGTAGGTGGCTTGCTTAATTAGTTAGAGCTAGTGCATTTTGTTTCGCCACCTTTTGTACTAACACTTGTGGTTAAGTAATTCTTATAGAAGTTTTAATTAGGCTATTCAACCCCCCTCTAGCCTATTTGGATCTTACAAAGGGGAGCAAGAGTAGGAACTACTAGTTGCGTTTGACAAGGGGAAGGGGAATAGGTTGCTACGTGATTTACTACCTCCAACCCAAAATAAGTGTTATTCTCACTTTCTGTGAAGTCAAACATTTTTTACTTTAACCAAATATATATAAGAAAATATTAATTATGATTCATGATTAGTATCATTAGATGAATTGTTCAATATATTTTCATAATAAATTTATATTGGAGATATAAATGTTTCTAATATTTTATATAAATCTAATTAAAGTTGGGAAGTTTGACCAGTACGCATCCCATAGCGACACTTGTTTTGGAACTGAGGGAGTAAACGTGTTAATGTGATCTGGATAGTTACTATATCATGGTTGTTATTTATGGTTCCATGATTAAATGCAAGTTATGTGATAATGAATTGTGTACAAGAATATTTTGGCATAAATGTTGTCAAAATTCTGCAAATTTGTCAATGTTGAACATCTTTGAAATGTATGCAACAAATTGTGTTAAATTTTGTTGCCAAAATCCTTGTCAAATCTGCAAAAAAAAATGTCTAAACCTTTAAATCCAAAACAAGGGTAAAATCACAAAGAACCAACAAAAGCAAGGGCAAAATTATTATTTCATTTCAGATCTAACACTGTTATAATGACTTGGCAGAACCGGGACAAAGTTGGCCATCAATTTGAAATGACGTGGGCAAAAATACAAATTTTAAAAAATAAGGACGAAAGTGGGGGTATGAATACCAAAGCCCCTAGCTAAAATCAATAAATCATCATGTATTTATTCAATCATATTTATTAAATTTATACATGCAACCCCTGCTTTCACAGAAAGTGGGATCCAAGTTTTCACAAAAATTACCTAGCTGCCACTGGTTATGTTGTGTACTGGTTTTTTTTCCTTCTTTCCCGTCTGCAAACTCTTCCCATCCGTGACCTCTGTGACCTCTTCTTGTCAGTGCCGCCCCAAGGCCGGCCGCCTCATCGCCGACGGCGCCCCGAGGCCAACCACCTCCCCCTCCCCCAACCCCACCCCCCCCCCGGCCCCGATGTGACCCTGTCGGCATCACCCTGGCTACAAGCGCGGCCAGCCTCAGCGGCTAGCATGGCCCCGGCTCCGATGGCACACACAGGCTCTGCGCGAGAGGAAGAAGATGCAGGCCGTGAGGCTTATAAGAGTGGTCCATTCGTAAGTGAGAGAGGGAGGAACTTGAATGGGAGGGCAGTGGATGACATGTCGTGTCCACTTGAAAGTGAGAGAGGTTGACAATAGCTTTTCAGAGTAAGGCGCAACTGTTCAATCAAATGGTTTTCAGCATTCTTACAGCCCACGATCCACTGTAGCTTTTTCACAACTCATAGTAGCTTTTTTTAGAAACCATAGCTCACCAAACACACCCTGAAAATGGTTGGATAGAGATATACATCAAACGTGCTTATTTTTTCACTTTAAATACTTATTGATTTATTAAGTATTTTTTTAAGAAATATCGAAGTCTTAGAAACGCTCTAAGTACTAGATATTAGAAATGCTCAAAGTACTAGATATTGACGCGCACCGGCACATGCGGCCATAGTGGTTTGCGAAGCCACGGGCCGATACTGAGGGCGGTTGTTCCAAATTATAAACCGCTTTGATTATTTTATATATAGATTTTGCTTTGTATACGTAGATACATAGCAAAATCAGTATATCAAAAAAATCAAAGCTACTTGTAGTTTAAAACGGAGGGATAGCTTGCTGGCTTGTACTCCCTCAGTATCAAAATAAATACATATCTTGCTTTCTGAAAAGAAAAAACTTTTAAAATTTTGATCCAACGTATGAAAAGTACTATTATTTATGATGTAGAATTAGTATCATTAGATTGAGCATAAAGTATACTTTTATGATTAACTTGTTTGGAGATAAACATGTTAATATTATTTTCTATATTTCTAATCAAACTTAATAAAAGTTACTTCTCGAGCAACAAGATGTGCGTTTATTTTTGAACAAAGAGAATACAACTACACGCCACTTCTAGCACATACTCCCTTTGTCTCCTTTTTATGTGTCGTTCTTATTTTCCTGAGAAGTCAAAACATATTAATTGCAAAAAAAAAGTCAAACATATTTAACTTTTGATAGATCGTTAAATCTGTTTTTATAATAAATTTATTCGAAGATACAAATATTGTTAATATTTCATATAAATTTAGTTGATTTCAGTTTACATTCGATCTATTAATCAGAAGAGCTATGTTTACATTTGAATTAGATTTAGATCCATACCATAGAAATTCAATACTACTACACTCATTCCAAATTGTACATCAGTATTGACTTTTCTAGATACATGTGGACAACATACTTGAAAAGCCTAAAAGACTTGCAATTTAGAACAGTACAAAGCTAGCACATGGGCATCGGGTCACCTTCATGATGCGTGTGCCAAATATCATTTTGGAAGACAAGCAAGGGCATGGCAAATGAAGACAGGTTACACAATACGTTCATGAATTATGAACATTGCGTGCAACGGCTCTGATGGCATAAATTAGCAACCCATGCACAGCTTGGGGAAGGATCATGCTATTTACATAATGTACAGCAGCTACAACTGTGGGGTTCATCGAAACTGAACGAAACACTACATACCAACGGCTTGTTGCTTTGCCGGAAAACCTGAGTTATTATCCTCACCTAAATCAGAACAACCTTCTCAGCGAGAAAAATGGACACCATTCCGATCAGGTGCTATACACTGGGTCAGGTCAGAAAGCCGTGCAAAGATTATTCTTCAAGTTTGAAGAGCATTCCTGCTGAATGGTAATTGCAGGGCTACAGAGCCGACTTCTCTTTGGCTCTGATATTCTAACACGGGTTATTGCTGCTGTCAGTGCGTCAACTAAGCCACATTCATCCTGATCCTCTGACCTTTGGCTTGAGTTTGACAACGAGTCACATTCTGACTTGTGTCTGTCCCATGTAATTTTGGGTGCTATAATCTTGTTAGTGAGACACAAATTAGCAGCTACCACGTTCAGGGGGCATTCTGTGTAAAACATGACCCATGGGTGACCTGCAATAGGTATCCATAAGTGAAGACATTCTCAAAAAAATATAACAATGCTAAATGAGAAACTCTTTGAAGCTTAAACCTACTGAGAACTTCATCAGCAGTCATTCTAGAAGAGACATCTCGATTCAACATTCGGCTAATAAGATCCCGTCCAAGAATTGATATTGATTCCCATGGGCTGCTGCTAAAATCAAGTTCAACAGTCTTTATGGATTCAAAAACGGCATCCAGAGAGCCACCTTGAAATGGAAGTGAACCAAGTAGTAGTACATGTAGTAGCACACCAGCACCCCAAATATCAACTTTCTCAGAATAGCTTCCAGAAAGAACTTCAGGTGCCACATATGCTGGGCTCCCTGCTACACCAAACAATTTCTGACCTGCTCAATGCATGCACCACATGTTAGCTAGTACAAAACATGTACCCACAGAGTTATGTAGTGCAGCAAATACAAACCATAGATTCTACAGCCACAACCACAAGAAACATGCATGTAAAACCCTCTATAGATGTGGCACTTATGCCAATCACAAGACAGAAGCATAAAAGTAGAGGTGCTACTGTATAACAGGAAAAATGCTCAAATATCTCTTAGGATAGGTTAGTGACGTCAGTGTGTGGAAATAATGAATTTGTCGCTCATTGTCAGACAGAACAGTTTAAGTTAATCCAGAGAATCTCATCAAAAATTCTTTTACATTACAATAGATGTAGGTTTGGGCTATTCGCAATCCAGGTATATGAACCACAATACATTGCAGATTTGCACACATTCATTGGTACCGTACGAAATATAAGCAGCTATTTTTAAAAAACTACTGCCCCAGTTCCATACAACTCCAAAACTATACTCCCTCCGTTCCAAAATGCAAGTTGTTTTAGTTTTTCTAAGTACATAGACTTGCTAAGCACCTAGATATACGCTATGTCCAGATACATAGTAACATAGTATAAGAACCATGTATCTAGAAAAGCCAGAACGACTAGAACAGAGGGAGTAGATTCTATAGTTCCATTCAAAAGTCACAACATTTTCTAATGCATAAAACTGATCCAACAGCATTCAGAATATGAAACAATGACAGTTTATGGCATGCCAAAAAGGACCATAAAAAGTTAATATTACTTAAGGAGAATCTTGTCAGACGGTGCAAGTTAAGAACATCAAATCCAATTTTCCATGCCAACAACCAGAAGTAGCTCTACCACACCAAAACAAAAACCCATTAAAGAGTATCAACTCGCACCAGGCTTTAATTCTCTTGCCTCTTGGCATGCCTAGCAAGACAGATGACACAATGATACCTGCCTGCTACGAGTTCATGACTCCAAAAACACAGCACAAAACATCAGTATAAAGCAGTGCCTGAACTTAAGCAGGATAGCAAGCAAACTAAACAACAATACCTAGAGAACTAAGAAAGCACTAAACGTGTTAGACCTGATATCTTTTAGTAAAACGTAGTTATTCTAATTAGTTAGTTACATAGCTAGACCATGAGACCAATGGTAGCAAAGTCCACTTAAGCTCTTAGCACATTGGGGGTATCGTAAATCATTGTTTTGTGCTTCAATGTAAGTTCTTAACTCTGAAATTCAAAGGAACAAAACAAAAACTCAATATGAAGAATTTCCTAGCACCAGGTCTCAAATATCTTATCATACCTAGCAAGAGGAGATGAAATGTGAATGGACACTTGCTATGAACTCATGACTCCAAAAAAACACAGCTTGCACTCATTCCTCTGAGCAAGTATTGAGGGCAGCATTTCTTCTTACAGACTAATGTGCACCACACAAAAGATCATATCAATTGTCAGTTCGAACCCAGAAGGGTCACAAAAAATATGACAAGACAGACATCAACTGTTGCCAACTTAAGGACTCCAGAGATGAGGGAGCTCATGCCTTGAAGAAAGGTTAAGTACTTGAGTTAGCCTCATTTGCTTGATTACACAACCAAGGCAGGAATACCAGAGCTACATGGCTCACTTAGGTTCCTAGACCATAGACGAATACAAATTAGTTTGACTCCCAACTCATTTACATCATACTAGCTGATACTCAAGTCAAGGCCATATATGGGCAACCTGCAAAAATGCTAAGCAGTCATAGTAAAACATAGATGAGTTTGTATGAAGAGGAGTTCCAAGACCATGGCACCGCACCATGAAAAAAATAGCTGAAACATTAGATGCAGTGCAGCTAAGTACAGCCATCAATTAGTCTCTGTAACATCACATTGTTATTTAATTATAAAGATGGCAGAAGCAATGTTGGACTGCCGGTTGATCTTCTTGACTTCTACTGCTTTTTCAGTTCATATATTCTGCACTAATACGTTAGATTTCGCGATGTACTTTCAAGAAATCGATCTTATTCATCCTGAGCTTCAGACTGAAAGCAAGTAATAGCCTATATAGTAGTAAAACATTACCATTAGTGACCCGTGCAGCGAGTCCGAAATCAGCAAGCTTCACCTTCCCAGCCTTGGTAAGCAAAATATTCTCCGGCTTAATGTCCCTGTGCACAACACCCATCTCGTGGCAGTACTTGAGCACGGCCATGAGATCCTTGATCACAATGGCAGCGCGCTGCTCAGAGAACTTGCCCTCCCTGGCAATCTCGTCGAGGAGCCTCCCCCCGCCGCAGAGCTCCATGACGAGGTAAAACCTGTCGGCGTCCTCGAAGACGGCCCTGAGCGTGACGACGCCCGTGTGGCCCGAGAGGTGCTGCATGATCTCGACCTCGCGGTGCACCGTCTCCTCGCCGTTCTTGGGCAGCGCCTTGCAGGCGAAGAACTCCTCGCCGCCGCCGGCCCTGGCGCGGCAGATCCGGACAGAGCCGAACTTGCCCTGCCCGATCTCGGCGCCGAGCTCGTACTCGCTGTCGAGCCGCTTCTTCCGCCCCATCCGCGTGGCGGAGTCGATGCAGCCCAGCTTGCGCTTGAGCCCGCGCCCGGGGCTGTCGGGCGCCGCCCGCGAGCCGCTCGCGGGCGGCGCCGTCATCACCACGCCGCCGCCCCGGGCGGAGGCGGAGCCCTCGTCGGCGGCGGCGGAGGAGGGCTTCGTCTTCTCGGGCCGCGGCTTGGGCTCGCGGCAGGTGCGCTTGCGGGCGGCAGGCGCGTCGTGGCGGGATCCGGCCAGGGAGCACGCGGCGCGCGCGCCGCCCTTGCGCTTCCGCGGCAGCGAATCCATGCGGAGGGGATCGGAACCCTAGGCAGTGGCGGCGGCGTGCTTGCGCCTCTTGCGTGTCATGGGTGGTGTCGGGGACGGGGAGTGCGGAGGCGTGCGGCACTGGATCGGGAAGGATGGTGGTGGTGCGAGATGGGATTTGGAGCGAGGGGCTGGAGGAAGGGAAAAGGGTGGGAGATGAGGAGGACGGTGGGGTGGTGAAGGTGGGGTTTGGCCTGCCTGGCTCTCCTTTGGTTGGACTCGTGTCGTGGGGCCGTCGTCTGGTCGGCTCGGCTGGGAGAGCACGGGAAAGGGAGCAGTCACTGCTTTTTTTTATTTTTTTTAGGGGAAAACTATTTTTTTTTTATTGACGAGGGGAGGGGCGCCGCGTGCGTTTGCAGCGTACGGGCGGAACCAGCCGGCGTGATGGCACGACTTGACGCGATGCGACGGTTCCCTGCTCCTGGGCCCTGGCGGCTGGGCTGGAGTTGGGCCTTGTTTAGCTAGAAGTTTAAATTTTTTCACTCTCTCCATCACATCAATCTCTGCATGCATGCATGAAACATTAAATGTAAATAAAAAAATAATTAATTGTACATTTTAGTTATAAATCACGAGACGAATCTTTTAAACTTAGTTAGTCCATAATTTAACACTCATTATCAAATACAAACAAAATGCTACAGTTCTAAATTTTTCTAACATCTTTCCTCCAAACAAGGCCTTGCTTGCGGTTTCGGTTGCGGCTAGGGCGGGCCGTCTGCGACGGGACGGGTTCGACCGTTTGGGGTCCCTTTCCATTCCAGGCCTAGCTTAGTTTCGAAAGGTGGGAGTGTCAAATTTACTGTAGTGGTACGGTAGTATTTTATTTGTTTTTAGTAATAATTATCTAACGGTTGACTAATTAGGTTTAAAATATTCGTCTCGTAAAGTACAACCAATCTATGTAATTAATTTTTAATTTTATCTACATTTAGTATTTTATGCATGTATCATAAATTTAATGTGACGAGAAATCTATTTTTTACATAGTACATTTTTCAAGAGTTTAAGTAGAACTAAGGCACCGTTTAGATGCCAAAAATTTTGCCAAAATTTTCAGATTCTCCGTCACATCGAATCTTTGAACGCATACATGAAGCATTAAATATAGATAAAAAATAAAACTAATTACACAGTTTAGACGAAATGGACGAGACAAATCTTTTAAACCTAATTAGACTATGATTAGACAATATTTATCAAATAACAACGAAACTGTTATAATAACGTTTCGCTAAAAATTTTGCCAACTAAACAGCCTCTAAACAAGAGCCAGGCTGCCACTGGAGGTCGCTGGCAGTAAGCGCCATTTGTCAGCGACCTGAGTTTCTTGACCCGATGACTCAGGGAGTCACGGTCACGGATGAGGGTGGCGGTGGGACAGTTCGGTGCTGATTTTTATGCTCGAGACCCGAGTCCGAGCAATTTCTGGCACTGAAGGCCAGGGTCGCCTACCTGCTACGGCTGTGTTTAGGTAGGGTTTAGATGGTGTAAAAGTTTGTGTAAAGTTCCTGTAGCACTTTTCGTGGTTATTTTGTAAAATTTATTTAATCATGGACTAACTAGGTTCAAAAGATTCGTCTCGACATTTACAGACAAATTGTGCAATTAGTTATTTTTTTACCTATATTTAATGCTCCATGCATACGTCTAAAGATTCGATGTGACGGGGAATCTTGTAAATTTTTTGGAAGTTTAAAGGGATCTAAACACTGCCTTAGTTTTAGGGCCCTCCCGTCACATCAATGTTCCCTCAAATGTATAATGTATGAAGTATTAAATGTAAACTAATTATATACATGTCGGCACAGATTTGGAGTAATTTACGAGACGAATCTATTAAACCTAATTAGTCCAAGATTAGAAATGTTTGTCAAATAAGACGAAAGTGCTACAGTATTTGTTAAACTTTAACTCCTCAAACCAAACACCCCCTTATTTAAAATTTTTTTCATTCCATCATATCGAATATTTGACACACGCATAGAATACTAAATGTAGATAAAAAAAATAAATAATTACACGGATTACGATAAATTTGTTTGACTAATTTTTTAAACCTAATTAATCAATAATTTGGTAATGTTGTGCTACAGTAAACATATGCTAATAATAGATTAATTAGGTTTAATAAATTCATCTTACGTTTTCAGAGAGTCGTATAATTAGTTTCTTTCACGAACTAAACAACGCCTACGTACACGTTGTCGTCTACTACTCCGTCCCTTAACGTTAGTCGTCCGGAAAGCGTGTATGTGAGGGAAACACGGTTTTCTAGAGACAAACATTTAGGGACAGAGGGAGTACCTGCTACGTACACGTTGCTGCCTAGGCCTCGTATAGGCCTGGTTTAGATGCCAAATTTTCTCCTAAATTCCACTATATAAAAAGAAGATTCTCCATCATATCAAAATACCGGCACATGCATGAAGTACTAAATGTAGATGAAATCAAAAATTAATTGTACAGTTTTGTTGTACTTTACGAGACGAACGTTTTAAGTCTAATTAGTCAATGTTTGGACAATTTTTACCAAATAAAAACAAAATGCTACAGCGTGCTACAGTGGAGCACAGTAATTCGGCCGGTCCCAATTTAGGCCAACTAAACAAGGCCATAGTGGTATTGGCAGATGTATGGGGGCGTGGCCGTACTGGCACGGCCATTGGGAGAGTACAGAAAAAAAAAGATTAAGGTACAGTAAGGTTACATTTTTATCTGACTCACATGTATACCGAGATTTAAACTTCAAAAACATTGATTAATAATTGGACTAATAATTTTTAACTATTATAATACAAACTTTATATGATTAGATTTATAAAAAAAATTGTACTATCCAATGATTATAAGTTTGTAAATATAAATAATATAATATAAAGTAAATGAATGGTTAAAGTGTAATCTAGGAGACCGTATTATTCTAACCTGCGCCAGATCAAATGCACCGGAGGGAGTACTACTCTGCAGATAACATGGATAGTAAAGCACAAAATCTACATTTGACCATCACCAATTATTTAGCAAAGTGTATAAAACACAAATGCTAGTTACTTTTATATCAAAATTTGCCATATACAAAATTGAAATATGTCCATCTTGTCTTGGCATTTGTCTTTTTTTCCTTTTGGATATATCTTTAGTACAATCACTGTGTAGTTTGTGCTTCATAAATTAATAAATCAACTAACTGTTCCCTCCGTCCAGGAAAACATGCAACTATGAGTTGCGTGCCGGATAAAGTTATTCATGTTTGACCAAGTTTTTAGAGAATAATATTTATATTTATGACTCTAAATTAATTTATTATGAAAATATATTGCATAAATAATCTAATGATATTTATTTGATGTTATAATTATTTTTAGTTTTTTATCTATAATTGTTCAAACATGATATACTAAAACATGGTAATGTGCTAGAATTGTATGTTTTCCTGGACGGAGGGAGTATAACTAAGTAGTCTAATTAATTATCTAGCAAATTAAGTAAACAACTGAGGGGTTCAGCCCATAGCTGATTTGATCGGCGCGGGAGTGGCATCGTGGCTGGCTGGTGTTGGAGCGGGGATCGTCGTTATTAATAAGTTTTATAGTAGATCGAGTAGTGTTAGGGTCTCTTCATGCTAAGTTTCTTAGTATTGGAGATTTATCTCCTCCTTCCCTCTCCAGCGACGGTGAGAGGGCAGTGTAGAATCGTTTTCTCCATGACGGCTCTGTTGAAGATGAGGGCGACAACTACGACGTCAGCAAATTCATCGGCATGACGACATGGAGACTTTTCTTTCCAAACAGTGACATCAGGCGGAGATGATGTTGCCGCCATAAAATAATTTTCTCCAGTATTTTCTCAGAATTGTTGCGGTTAGATCTGGTCACAATGAAGGACTAGGGAGCTCATTATTTGGTGGTAGAAAGAAGAAGAAGGAAGACATAAGAAAGAAGTTTCTCAACTCCCCGTGTACGAATGTTGGCCATCGTTCGTTGAGCATTTATTCTCAGGACTTTTGTTGAGTGTTTGTCTTTACGTCATCCGTACGAAGCGTTATATAGGTTTGGATTCGAGACTTGGAGCTATTTACATTGTGGGTACAATTTAGATAAAAATCACTTTCTGAATATATGTAATGTATTCCAGAGTGGTTGTAATGTAATGGTACCTAACTATAATCTAATACAATACTTCATTCGTCTCAAAAGAAAAAATAGGCTCTCTGCTTCTTGCAGTCTGCAAATGGTTGTCGTTGCTGAGTTGCACTTCTGTCCAGGGAGAAAGAGGCACCAAGGCTGTGACGGAAGATCACGGTGTTAAAAATATTTTATATAAAAAATGGACCATGTAATTAGTGAAATTAATTCTTATTATAAACAGTCTATGCGTGATGGTTGCTAGATTAAAGGATTATTAAGAATCAATGGGTTGAAACACCCTCTCTTCTCCCTTCAACTTATGTGAATTTTAGTGTGTTTAATTTGAAGTAAAGTGGAGTAGTAGCAATATCCATCATGCATGCCCCATGAAACGGGTGCATAATGCTATTACATAATGACCATGAAAATTAGAGCTTAATGACCATAACGCAAAAGGGATCTAATACTAATTGTTAAAATAAACTTAGACATAAACAAGATCTTATTCTTAGTCTATACATGATCTCTAATATAGCTTAGTGCGGAAACTTATCTTAGACACTAACTAGAGTTTGTAGATATCATTTGTGTCGTTGTAGATTTAGTACGGTTGATGTAGACGAAGTAGATATAAATCTTCACCAATTGAGAGTTAGAACTTTCTCCTGATGAAGAACTTGATGGAGATGCAGGTGCACAACCTCTTGGAACATGGAGCCATGCTTTTAACCCCTCACAATGATTATATACATGTTGTAGGGCTAGGGCCGACTCAAGATAATCCTTAGGGTTGATGTCGATCACAACAACTAACTTAACAGCTTTGGCACTAATAGGTGGACCATTACTTGTTTGCCAAGTTGGTCTCAATTTGCCGAGATCACATCCGATATCCTCCCACTTGATCAACCAGCTAACGATATTTATGTTCGCTTCAAACTTAGTACAATAGTAAGACTAGAACAATGTGTTGTCAGCAGCATTTAATTGTTGTTGGAACCCTATTATCCATAGTTCATTGCAATATCTCGTTAGAACGCCTACTTACTTATTGGGTTAATTATATGGCCATGTATCCAAGATCAGGTTAGAGACTTTCCACTTAAACCCCACATTGATTTGCATGCTTCTTGATGGGAAATTGATAAGACGCAAATCAGTAGATATGCTAGCATCAACTTAGTAGTTATTTTCTTAAGCTTAATGAGTTGTTTGGAACTTGCATAAAGAATGGTATCTTCCCCGTTAATTTGATGTATAAGTTTCTTACCAACAATGGGATCAAATTGTCACAACTAGTTTGGGGACTAAAGATACATTTAAAGGTAAAAATCTTCCTTTGGTTCTTTAAAGGAAGGGTCACTCTGACAAAAGATAATTTGTCATAGAAAAATCGTGATAGACATATAACTTTTTTGAAAGCAAAGACTCTCAGCTTTATTACATCTCAGGTGAATCGTGAAGGTCACAAACCACCAAAGAAATTACAAACACTGGGAGGGGATCAACTCAAACACAAGATTGATCTGGGTCCCATAACAAACCATATCGAGCTAACTCATGTGCACAGATATTATAAGAACGTGGAGCACAATTTACATCAAAAGAAATGAACTGAGTGTCTAGAAGAAATTTAGCTTCTCTAAACAGAGTATCTCCAGCGGAAAGATCATATTCAGAAGATTTGAGGGCCTTTACCGGAACCATAGAATCTGATTAAAGCTAAACTTGCATCATTCCCTGATTTGTTGCTACGGTGATAGCTATCAAGCAGGCATGCGCTTCTGCACATAGAGCATCATGAACATTATCCAAATTTCCTGCGCTCGCCAAAATCATGGATCCTTCATGATCCCTCACAATAAAGCCGTAGACTCCCCTCTTTCTGTTCTGGATAAAAGAACCATCAAAATTAATTTTCACATATTTAGAGTTTGGCGGACACCAACGTACCTTTTCTATTATTGGTTTTCCTCTTTTCTCTTGCCACTGCATAGAGCAAGAAAGATTTATGGACATGGCTCTATGCACCACCTCCGCTATCGACCACAACTGTTCGACCGCATTTGCTTTATTGCGAGCCTCACAGCATGCCCAAAGAAGACCTGTTACTTTCATCATTGCCTCTTGCTCTAGAGACGGGATATTCAGCACCATATCTTTTGCTGAGTTTGACTCCAAAAGATCGATTCGGATATGTTCTAATGGACAAAGCTATCCAACATTTTTTCACCATTTTACATTTTAGAAAGCAATGCCCGCCATCTTGATCAAAAGCCAACAGACTGGACACCATGTGTCAATGTCCATACCCCTGCGTGAGATCTTAATACGCAAAGGGAGGCTGTTATGAGCCAGCCTCCATAGAAATTGTTTCACCTTTGGTTAACATGGAAGCCCCCAGATATTACTCCACTTGAAAGATGTTTCAATAACAACAATATTGCTTGACTCATCTTTTTGCTTATTTTTCTTCGGGCGTGTTTAGATGTAAAAAATTTTGGAGAAAAGTTCCTGTAGCACTTTTCGTTGTTATTTGGTAAAATTTGTCTAACTATGGACTAGCTAGGCTCAAAAGATTCATCTCGACATTTACAAACAAACTGTGCAATTAGTTATTTTTTTTACCTACATTTAATGCTCCATGCATACGTCCAAAGATTCGATGTGACAGTTACTATGCAAAAATTTTTGGCTCTTCTTGGGTATCTAAACAGGCCCTTCGTATCTATGTTATCCGCTAGAACATGATAGGCTGATGGAGATACAACTCGATGTTTTTGCAGTGAGCCTTGATGTTTTTGCAACGAGCCAAAAACCATCCAACAACTTTTTTTGGATTGCAGTGAGCCTTGATGTTTTTGCAGTGATCGTTTATTTTGTAAACTCGTTCGGTCATTGCGGACCTGCGATGGTTAACTTATAATAAATTAGTCTGAATTTTCTTTTTAGAGAATGATTAATCAAATATTTCTTTTATTATTTAAGAAACAAGAAGCTGTTCTAGTAAACATTTTTGAGCTACTCGGAGCTAAAAACGTTTCGGGTAATGCTCTCTACCGAGCGCATAGCCGCCCGGACAGGACGAACCCGTCTACCCTTGCGCCTTGCCCCTTGCGCACCCTGCGTCTCGTGCCTCGCGTGCCCCACCCGCGCCTCATGCCTCGTGCCCCCATCCGAGCCTCGTGCCTCGCGCTACGCTCCACCGCACCTTGCGCCTCTCGTCTAGCCTCGCGCTGCACTCAGCTGAGGTCAGACCTCCGCGCCGTAGCATCGAGCTCCGTGCCGGCATCAAGCTCCACGTTAACGAGCGTCCATTGGGGCAGCAAGTAGATGAGCACATGCTGCAACCGTATGTTTCATGTGTTTCATATGTATGTTGTATATGTTTTATCTGGATGTTGCAAAAGTAGATTTGATGTTGTATATGTTGCAATAACTATACACGTATGTTGCAAGTGTATGTTTCGAATGTTTTAGCTGTTTCAAACATATGTTGTAAGTGTTTTATCCGGATGTTGTATATGTTGCACTGGCTATACACGATGTTGCAAGTGTATGTTTCACATGTTTTAGCTGTTTCAAACATATGTTGCAAGCGTTTTATCTAGATGTTGCATATGTTGTAGTGCCCATACACATATGTTGCAAGCGTACGTTGTAAATGTTTTAATCTTTTTTGGACGTATGTTGTAGCAAATGTTTTTATGTTGCAAGTGTTTAATGAGCAGACGTGACAAGGGCACGCAAGCGAAGGTGGTCCCCTCGGGGGCAGCGGTCCCCGCGTGCACGGCAGGAGGCGCGGAGCACAAAGATGTATCCATAGACGTGGCAGTAGGCGCGGAGCACGAAGTTGCATACATGGGCGGGCAGCATGCACGGACCACGAGGCGAAGCGGAGCACGAAGCTGCATCCATGGGCAACAGTAGGCACAGAGCATAAGGTTTAGAGGGGAGCACGGAACACCATCAACAGACGCTATAAGGGTATCATTATTGAAAACAGGCGGACAGCAGACGCAAGCGTCTAGAAGGACACTATGTCCGAACGCATAGGCGCTTGTCTCTCCAAAAACGTTTCTCCGTCAAAGAAGCTAAAACCAGAGCACTAGAGCAGTCTTGCTGGAGCAGGACGTCTACTAGAGGCACTACATATGGAGTAATTGTACCAAAATAAGTGTATTTGCAGTATTTGAAACTTATCATAAAATAAATGCACTTTATAAATATGATACATTTAGGTATAGTAGATTTTCTTTCTTTATTTTCATAATGCAATCGTTACATGTTAAAGTATCTTTTGATATAAATAAAGATGTAATTTTCAAATAATAATGTTTTTTTAAGAATTCTAAAACTACATTTATTTTAGTACGGGGAAGTAGCTCTAGGTCTAGGCAACGTGCACCTGAAACCCCTCGCAGATTAGGCTGGGCATTTTTTTAATCATAAACGGAAAACTAAACCGAATCGCTAAACCGAACTGAAATGTCATTTTTTTTGTTTTTTGTTTTGGTTTTTATGTATTGGAATTTCGATGCTCGGTTTCGGCTCCGGTTTCACGAGCTGGACGACCAAACAACCCGCAAAATCAAAGAAACCTGGAAGCTCCGAACAGATTCGCAGGAGTCTACCAGGCTGTCCCGTCTCCGCCCCCCTCCAATGGCCCAAATTAACATAGCCCATATGGTCACCTTGGCCTCCTCATTACTCAACCCCTCCCTAAGGCCACGACTTCTCCTCATGAAGAAAAAAGTCCACATTACCTCCCTCAACTTTCACAAAAGTCCGCTTTTCCTTCCTGTCGGTACCAATAGTACGGGGGTACCCACATCCATCGCTAATAAAAAACTAAAACGACTGAAACCGTAATAGAAGGCAGCCCGCCTCGACCGCGCATCCAGTCCGCCTCGTACGAGGCCCGCTCGGCGGGGCGCCTCGACCGCGCTCCGGCTCCGACTCGTACGAGGCCCTATCGACGGTGCGCCTCGACCGCGCCCCATCCCGTACAGCAAGGGACCTCGACGGTGCTCCGACCCGCGCGAGGCTCGTCCGCCCGCAGGGAAGAACTCCGACTCGCGTGAGCCCGGGTCGAGCGCCTCGACTCCTTCTCTTTACCTGCCCCAGGACAAAAGCCATAGCATTTAATGTCGTTACCTACTACCACCTACCGGCATGGCTGCAACCAGGATCGACGTGGGAACAATGCCCGTGTCAGATCATACTGTTTTACCGCCCATCCCGTGATGGGAGGTGAAACCCGTCACTGTACCCACCTTACCGCGCACTGTTTACCATCGATCACCCTCGAGGGAGGATAAGACAAGGCCCGTCCTCCGCAATCTCGGGGATTCGGCCTTATCCATCCGGCCTCGACCCGGCCTCGATCCAACCTCGACGCTCCGCACAGTTCAACCGCAAGGGAAGGACGGTGCGGCGCGGCGCTCCGGGTCATTTCGCCGTCTCGTCTCCCATGACGCCATGGTGTCCGGGGATGGCCGACCATTCCCAGAGCACGTCGCTACGGTCAGCTCAACAGGAATCGACAAAACATCACCTCAAAGCTCCCCGTCGTCTTGGCCTCCTCTCGCCCTATAAAAGGGCAGGCCAGGGTTCTACGGGGAAGACGAACAAGGGACAACGAACGAAGAAAAACACGAAACAACAGTCAAGACACTCCGGTGCAATCACCCTTGTCCTCTTTTTTCTCTCTTTGAGACTTGGGCTCGACGCCCTCTCTCGCATGCTTGTAACCCCTACACGAGCACTCCGGTGCAAGGAAATACAAACTTTTTCCCCCCGCTGGACGTAGGGCCTTCTTTTGCCCGAACCAGGATAAACCTCCGTGTGTTCTCCTTGCATCACCATCCAGGAAAGAGACACGCAGCATTTACTCGTTGGTTTAGGACCCCCTCGGTCTGAACACCGACACTTCCTGAACTCTAAAACCAGGCAAAACACCTCCCTTAACTTTTAAAACTATTTATCTTACCTCCCTGGCCCTGTTATAAGCAGTTTTGAAGACGGTTTTATTTTTTTTATTTATTTATTTCGGCTGAATCTTTAAAAAATCATAGTAAATCACAGAAAAATTATAAAATGAGAAATCTAATTTTTTTGTACTCCACATGAGTAGATCTACACTTTGAACAGTAATATGGTATGCTTTGGTATAAAGTTTTTGTTATAGCTTTAGATCTATGCTTTTATGTAATTAATTGGAACAATTCATAGCTGTAGTTTTTATGGTCCAACTTTGATAAAATTTTTCTGGTGGGCTAATTATTGTATGATTGAACTATAGTAAAATTTTCATACTCGTTGGATCATGTATAACTTAATTATAGATTTTAATATATATTTAACAAGCATAAGCTATACATGATCGAATGAGTATAAAATTTTTACTATAGTTTAAGCATACAATAATTACCCCACCATAAAAATTTCACCACAATTGAACCATAAAAACTGTAGCTATGAATTATTCCGTTTAATTACAGAAAAACATAGATCTAAAGCCACAACAAAAAATTTGTGCTAAAGCATACCATATTATATGTTCACTGTGTAGATCTACTCATGTGGAGTCCAACAAAATTAGATTTTTCATTTTATGATTTTTCTGTGATTTACTATGATTTTTCAAAGATTCAGTAGAAATAAATAAAAAAGAAAAAGACAAACCCACTTTCAAAACCGCTTATAACATGACCAGGGAGGTAAGATGAACGATTTTAAAAGTTGACATAGGTGTTTTGCCCGGTTTTAGAGTTTAGAAAGAAAAAATAGACTTTCACAAAAGTTAAGGCGGTAACGTGGACTTTTTCCCTTCAGAAAACGGAGACACCATCAAGTATTCTCTTTGTGCGGCTCCCCAATCCCTAACCCTAGAGTTTCAAAAAAAAAAATCCCTAACCCTAGCTGCAGGGCGCGGCGGCAGCATGAGGCAGCGTCAGCGCAAGGAGAAGCGCACGGTAGCGGCGCGAGCATAGCGAGGCGGCGGCGCTACCAGCAGTGTGCGGCGGCGACGGCGACGGCGCAAGCAGGCGCACGGAGCAGCACCAGCGCGCGGCGGGGCGCGAGGAGCAGCGCCAGCGCGAGCAGGCCGGCGCACACAAGGTCGCCTGTGCTTCTCTCGTTGAGGTATGCCGGTCTTTTCGGTTTAAACCGAAAATCGAACTAATAAAACGGAAACCGAACCTGTCGATTTCCGATTCAGATGTAAACCGATCGGGTGTTGTTTCTTGACAAACCGAGCTTTTCAAATACCGGACAATTGGTTAAAACCGCATGCCCTGTCTGACGCGCGGCAGCCAGCCCAAAGCAGGCACACCCGCCGGCCGCAAAAAAAAAAAGGGGAACCCGCTTCTCTTGCCCGAAAGGTTCTTCGCCGCCTTTCCCATGTCCCCCTGCGCGCCGCCCGCCGCCGCCGCCGCCCGTGGAGTGAACCCGGCTAAACCACTCCGCCGGGCCCCGTCCTCCTCAACCCCTGCTCGCTTCCCCCACCTCTTTATGTCCTCTTCTTCTCTCCGCACCCCGCCCCTCGCGGCGGCGGCCGGCGGAAGCGACGCGGCGGCCCCTTCCTCCCTTCTCGCCGCCGACCCGGGCCACCGCGAGGCCGTGCTGCTCGCTGCACGCGCCGCCATGGGGAACTGCCTCGGAGAGACCCGCCTCGACCTCGCGGTGTCAGGGCTCCGCCTCGCTGCCAAGGGCAAGGTGAGCAAACCGCTGGCATGTCATGTCATCGTTCGGAATCTCTTCTAAATGGATGTAGTAAGTGACCGTTGGTGCTCGGTTTGCGAAGGTGAGGGACGTGTACGTGAGCGGGGAGCACCTGGTGTTGGTGACCACCGACAGGCAGAGCGCTTTCGATCGCGTGCTTGCTTCCATCCCGTTTAAAGGGCAGGTATGATCACCATCTTAGCGTTACCCAGAGCAGTTTTGACAATTTTACATGACAATGTCATAACACTAAGGGGTTGCCAACTCACCGCACTGAACTGCTTCTCCTTGTGTTGGTCTCCTGCTTTTGTTGTTCAAATTCAAATACAACTGTTTAAGCTTTCATCCTTCCTCGGACTCAAGGGCAGTCTGTTCAGTGCATTTTGTAAATAATGTCAACGTTAGGTGCGCCAATCAGTCTACTCAAATTAATACTTTGACAGCATGGCTCAATGCGACAAGTGATTAATAACACAAGTGTGTGCTCACATATTGTCCAGAATTTTGTCGATTGAGGATCTACCTCTTTATTTTTAATCTGTATACATGTATTATACTAGCACATACTGAAGTTTGTAAGCAGAGTACGTTTAGGACGAGAACTTATTGTTTCGATAATCAGGTGTTTTGTTGTGATGTCGTATGGGTAATTTCAGGTTCTTAATGAGACAAGCCTTTGGTGGTTCAATCAGACCCGTCACATTACTCCAAATGCAGTAGTGTCTTCTCCTGATAAGAATGTAACAATTGCCAAAAGGTGCACAGTTTTTCCAGTTGAATTTGTTGGTGAGACCTAAGGCTTCTTGCATATATTGTTTTTTTTCTTTCCACATACCAATTCGCAAGCATTTTATACAGTTTTTCATGTTTTTGCTATCATTCTCACTAATCTTATCTTTGTGTGTTAATTTTCAGTGAGGGGATTTGTTACAGGAAGCACTGATACATCTTTATGGACAGTTTATAATAAGGGTGTAAGGAACTATTGTGGAAATGCTCTTCCTGATGGTATGTGTTATGCTGACCAAGAATTATCCAATTTGATGTTGTTTTGTTCTTTCTAGTGACCGGTAATTGGTCTCTCTGTTCCAGGCATGGTAAAGAATCAGAAGCTATCTGCAAATATACTAACACCAACAACTAAAGCTGCAGATCATGACGTCCCTGTCACTCCAGATGAGGTGTCTCCTGCTTTTAATATATTTCCTCTTGTAATCTTATTACAGCCTCATGTAAGTTGTTACTGACAATAGATTACATTGGAAGAGGATAAACAGATGCTCTTAGATTAATCAAACATTGTAATTCCATATGTCAATAGGTGGCCCTATGATCCGGAAAGTTACACTAATTTTTTTGCTTGTCCAGATATTGATGTCTTTTTTGTTTGGTACTCTTAATATAATATTTTGGCAGGAACGAGTAATGTGGTAGTCTTTGAATGATTTCTGGATTGTATTCTAACATGATTCTTTGAGAATTGATAGTTTTATTTTATTTTGGGATTTTAATTGCTGCTGTTAGGCTGCATCACCCCTTGTGATGACTCTGTTAGTCAAAGATGGCCTTACATTGCCCTTTTATTCCGCAGATAATAAAGTCAGGGTTGATGTCAAAGGAAGATTTTCATGAGGCAGGAAGCAAGGCCTTAAGCTTGTTTGCATATGGACAGGTAGCGAATCATCACATTTTCCAGTAACATTACGATTTAATTTCAGTTGCAAACACTGTGAAAAAATGGTTCACCAATTTTTCTTTAATGCACTTCAGTTCGTACATGAGCTGCAGTTACTAGTTGTTTTCAGATGATGTGTTTGCTTTGCAGTCTCCTGTGCTACAGCTATGTTAAAATTGTGTAACTTGCTGATACTCTTTTCGGTTTTCTATTTGCAGAAAGTGGCCTTAGAGAATGGATTAATTCTGGTTGACACAAAGTATGAGTTTGGAAAAACAGCTGATGGGACAATCGTGTTGATTGATGAGGTTATATTTCTGACATGATTCTGCAAATGTTTCTTAACCTTGTTTTCATTATACCCAGTAACTAGCGGAAGAATATGCATGATTTTACTTTTCACAACAGTGACAATGCATTCTGCGGAATCATGTAGTATTAAGTAGCTGTTATATGTATAAATATAAGCAAAGTTGTTATATCATTAACTGATCACTTCATGTTGTTGAAAACTTTCTGTTCTGAGAAGTATCTAAACTTTTTCTAATTATATTGAGTACAATGGTATGATAACTTCTGAGATATTGAAATGCTGAATGGTTAGGTTTATATGGTGTCCTTTTTGTCAAGCAGGTTCATAGTCCTGACTCCAGCAGATATTGGATCGCTAATTCATATGAAGATAGATTCAAATCTGGTCTTGAACCTGAAAATGTTGATAAGGTAAACTACCTTTGAGTCATACACATCATGTATGGGCTGATTACCTTGAATCCTTGATGCACTTTATGCCTTTAAAGCCTTATGATTCATTTTTAATGAGATTTCTGAATATATCACTTAATTATCACAGGAGTTTTTAAGGCTTTGGTTCAAGAACAACTGCAATCCATATGAAGATGCGGTATATTGTCTTCATACAGTTATTAGAACCACTTATGAAATTTGTCCCATAATGATCCACCACATTTCTGTTGAGTGAAAACTTACATGTACCCTAAAACATTCAGGTTCTGCCTGAAGCTCCAGAAGAGTTGGTTTGTGAGCTAGCCTGGCGGTATGTATCTCTCTATAAGTTCCTGCTGTTGTTTCTCACTTTCAAAGCTTTCCTTTCCCCCCTTTATCTTATGGCCTGTCCAACATAATTTATGTGCATTCTGTACGCGAAACTGTTGCAAGAATTATTTTTTATACTAGTTGAATAATAATTTGGTTGAATATCCACTGCAGGTACATTTTCCTGTTTGAAACAATCACAAAGACAAAATTCGAGATCCTGGAAACACAGGTATTCAGAAGGCTTTGTTTATGCTTCTAGTTTAGCAGATAAACAAGTACTTACAGTCAATGTTTTTTTGTAAAATTCAGGAACCAATTCATGAAAGGATATCTAGGAATGTCGCTCAAGCTTTACGAGACCTATGATTGCTGATAGGGGATCCTGGGACAGAGTTTGCCGTGAGGTGCATTTCTGGTATCAATATTCCCGTGAGAATATTAGTATGCGCACATGCCATATATCCGTCCTGTGAAGGTTGCCACTGCGGCTTGATGAAGCAGAACTATCCACATTTCTTCATGATCCATGATGTAATGTGGTAATAAACTCCAACTAGAGCTGGTTGTGTTTATGTGAGCAACCGCCATGCTCTGTTGGTGAGATTTGCCGTGTTTGGAGCATGAGGGGAGATAACTAGAGAAATTCAACAAGCATGAGACCGACTGATGCTGTATGCATACCGGTCTTCCTCTAATCTCCTTGTGTCAGTGTAACGTTGTCAAGTGGTTGAGTTGAGCAGCCATCACGCTTTAGAAACATATCTTTCTGAAATGAAAAGAATAAATTGCAAATAACCATTCGAACAGTTCATTAGTATGTTTTAGCGTAATTGGGCTTTTCCTCAATAAAGTATTTTTTTTTTTCAAGAGGCTTGTCTTCTCTGGATTACGTTTACTCCTACTATTGTGCCACGCTCTGACCAGACCATCACTCCGGTGTCCTTGTCTTTTCAATTATAATACGAGTTCCAATGGACTCCGTAGAAGGCAACCATGACACGGAACCCTACTGTTGACTTCTGAAGGCTTCCTGATCTGTGATCTATAATAAGGGGGACAAGATCTCTCCATCCATTGTAATTCCAGCACCAGTAGCAAAAGAGCAGAGCCAGAGCTCCAGCAATGGCCGAGAAGGGCGTGAAGGTGTTCGGCATGTGGGCGAGCCCTATGGTGATCAGGGTGGAGTGGGCGCTCCGGCTGAAGGGCGTCGAGTACGAGTACGTCGACGAGGACCTCGCCAACAAGAGCGCCGACCTGCTCCGCTACAACCCGGTGACCAAGAAGGTGCCCGTGCTCGTCCACGACGGCAAGCCGATCGCGGAGTCCACCATCATCGTCGAGTACATCGATGAGGTCTGGAAGGGCGGCTACCCCATCATGCCGGCCGACCCCTACGAGCGTGCCCAGGCGAGGTTCTGGGCCAGGTTCGCAGAAGAGAAGGTACGCGCAAACTCCAGCCACACATGATCGTCTACTCTGTTAGTCTGTTCGATGCAGAGCAGGACCCAGTCAGTGACAGGATTGATGTCTGTCGTCTACTCCAGTGCAACGCTGCTCTGTACCCGATCTTCACCGCGACCGGCGAGGCGCAGCGCAAGGCGGTGCAGGAGGCCCAGCAGTGCCTCAAGACTCTGGAGACGGCCTTGGACGGGAAGAAGTTCTTCGGCGGCGACGCCGTGGGCTACCTCGACATCGTCGTCGGGTGGTACGCACACTGGCTCCCCGTCGTCGAGGAGGTGATCGGCGCCAGCGTCGTCACCGACGAGGAGCTGCCGCTGATGAAGGCCTGGTTCGACCGGTTCCTCGCCGTTGACGTGGTGAAGGCGGCGCTGCCCGACAGGGACAGGCTCCTCGCGGCCAACAAGGCCCGCCGTGAGCAGCTCCTCTCCGCGTAGATGGCTCATAATTCTGGAGCAGCTAGCTTCACCAACGCCATATAGCTGAATAAGGGCTGGTTGCACTTAGCAGTTAGCACGTTGTGCAGCCGAGGTTTGGATGACCTCTGTATCTGTTCCATTTCAGAATTCAGTTTTGATTCTTATAGACATATAAACCCCCTCGGTGCTGTTTTTTCATAAGGCTCTCGGTGCTGTTAGTATTGCATCATACAACAATATGGTCTGCCTACTTGCTCCCCACAAGCCACAATATTTACGCCTCATGTCCTCATACATATTTGGCAACTGAAAACTTAAGTTTTCAGTCGCCCGTATATATATGACGGATGACGCCTGTATATCTAAGACAAAACTATTGTCTCTATTTTTGCTACGATTACTCTGCTCTACAAGATCGTGTTTTCATGAAAAGATGATAGTTTGTTGTAAGACACTGGAGTGATAGCATTATGGTATTTCCACAGTCTATCGTGTAAATATTGCTACATAATTTTATTAGTGCAAATATATCTTTTTACTTAAATAGAAGGTTGAAAATTTTCGGTGCAAATGTTATCGTCTTTTGTAATTTGCAACCAATCTATTATTATTTCAGGTTTGATTTGTGATGTTCATACTTACTAGATTATCCATTAATTCTACCACCTAACTGGTGAGTACGTATTTTACCATAATATCAATGTTTGGACCTTATATGCATCAATTCGCTAAGTCAATGTACTTATTTGAGCAGTTTATAAGTTGTTGCACCAATTTATACCCACATACTTGGTTGTTGTATAGTGGGTGCATTTTAATTTGACATAAAAGGTGCAAAACTGGTAATAGGCAGCTGGGTGTGGGTGTGTGTGTGTGTGGGGGGGGGGGGGGGGGTGTGGTTAGCCAGCTGAGATCCAAAGAAAAATGTCAAACCTTGATCAAACGAACTCCAAAAATCATGAAAATTCAGTAGAGGGGTTCATAACACCATATAAAACATCTCTACCAAAAATAACCTCACTTGGAGTAAACCTTGATCAAACGAACTCCAAAAATCATGAAATTCAGTAGAGTGGTTCATAACACCATATAAAACATCTCTACCAAAAATAACCTCACTTGGAGTAAGTTACTAAAACTGCCCTTGCCAAATTTGGACACCGGCTTGGCTAGTTTCACCTAAAAAAGAGCAAGCGTATTAAAAAAAAATCCAAAATTGATTCAAATGAGTTCCAAAAAATACAAAACTTCGTGCACACCTTTAATAACTCATTGTGAAGGTGTTCCCGATGGATCTCGATAAAAAAAGTCCAAACTTTGGTTGGAAATTTTGAAAATATTCTCTCAACATAAAATTGACCATCCAATGCAAGGTGCTCATGGGAATTCTATGGAAGGGGAAGGCTAGATGTGTTGCCAAGATGTCATTGCACCAAGATTGAGCACAAAAAACAAAAAAGTGCTCAGCTCAAAGAAATCATCAAAACAAGGGTCTTGCACCAAGATTGAGTATTTTGGAGGGTTAAGCCCAGAATGTGCCCATGTCCAAAGGCTCCAAGAAACACTTCAAGATCACACAAGACCCCAGTGCGGATGCCTATCGTCTGGATCTCAACCTCGCCCTCTCCTCTCGGTCACTGCCTTTCTCGGCGACCGGACCTCCCCGGCGACACCCACACGACCACGAAACTCAGTGCCAAGACGACTAGTCGAGTACTCTCTAGCGCCAACGCAAACATGACTGGCAGGGCAGCGCACAGCGGAGGCCGGACGACGGAGTAGGGACACAGCCCACAGCTAGACGCCTCACCGGCGAGACCTGCCGCTCTTGCGCATCACGCTGTGCTCATGCTAACGGGCAGATGTAGGCTGGCGCTTTGGAGCATGAAGAGCAGCACGGCAACAAAATGCAGGATATTAATTCCCCATTCCCCGATCTATATTTCAATCCAGCTTTCCCCAATGGTCATAACACTTCTGTGTTTATATGGATTTGTAGACTTCTACTAGTACTAGTAGAATGATTCTAATACCCAGTGGTGGATGCAGGATGAGAATCAAGGGGGGCTAAAACAATGGAGATGTTGATTTGCATGAAGATTTAACGGTGATTTGATGTTTTTGCTACAGTGTTTTTAGTGGTAAATCTAGTTATTAGGGGGGCTGGAACCCACCCAGCCCCCCTTAGATCCGCTGCTGCTAATACCACTTTACTAGTACTAGAGAATGATTCTAATATCACTTTGTAGCGCCCAATTTTCCAAAATGGTCCTCAATGTTGTATGCTGCAGTCCTACCATGTTTTGTTCATAAATCAATTATATTTTGTAGATTGCATCTCTAATTTTTTTAGATGTCCACCTTGTATGTCTAAATTTACTTTCGCAAGCTATTATCGTCGATGAAGACAAAAAAGGCGACAATGAGCTAAAACATCATTAGTTCAGTATTTTTCTATCGCAACATTCATGTTTTCATCAAATTTGTTGTTAATTTACATGCCAAAGTTAAATATCATCTAAAACAATACGTTTTACATGTTACTTTTGCTATCTATCGATGTGCGACTTATTGCAGGTGATTTAATATGAAGAAATTATTTCCTTGGCTCTAAAAAAAGTGTTGCTTAGTTTCTTGGTCCTTTTTTTCTCGAACTTATTTGACCTTGAAATTAATTTCCTTTAGTTTCTTGGTCCTTCTGTTAGTTTGATAAGCTAACGATGTTAAGTTGTATGGAAATGACTCTTTTACCCCTTATTTGAAAAAATAATTATTGAAAAAATAAAATAAAATAAAATAAAATAAAATAATGATGACATGCTTGAAAAAAATATTATACCTTATTTTGGAAAAATTATTGATAGAGGCAGCATGAAAGACATGTGAACTATAGCCTTTGGCGCCAGGGGTAAAAGAGTCATTTCACGTACAGCTAACACCGTTAGCCCATCAAACTAACGGAAGGGTTAAGAAACCAAAGGAAATTTATTTTAGGACAAAATAAGCAAGTTCGAGAAAAAAGGCAAAGAAACTGAGTAGCACTTTTTGAAGGTCAAGAAAATAATTTCCTCATTTAATATTGGCCCTAGCCGTTGCCAGCTCTGCCACTGGTTGTGTGAGCGGTCGGCACCTCGTCTTTAGATAAGTTGCTTTCTTCTTTTTAATGAAATTAACGTAAAGTCGTCTTCTAAAAAAATCGTGACAATTGACAAACAGTGCGTGATCGTTGTCTTCCACGCGGCAGCTCACACTGGCCACTCTACAGACAGCACTCGTATACTCGCTGCTCATCAGTCATCACGGAGTAGTAGTTGTATAGAGAGGCCACAAAGAAGCCACGCCAGTAAACGGTTTGCTCTTTCTAGAAGAACGTACTGTAGGGGATATAACTGCAGGCACTATTTTTTTTGGCCACGCCACGTCGACGCCAAACCAATTGCGCGGGCCAGCTGTTTACAGATCTCGCTGTGCGGACTCGTCCAACGCGACCACACGTCAGTGCAACCCAACTCCGCCGCAAGCCTCAAGCGACGCAGAGGCATGGCCATGGCCTCCACGAGGAGCACGACGGCGGTGCCGGAGCTGTCCCTGCCCTCCGGAAACGCGAGGCCGGTGCCGGTGATTGGCCTGGGCACAGCGGCGACATTCCTCCCGCAGGAGGCCACCAAGAACGCGGTGCTTGCGGCCATCGAGCTGGGCTTCCGCCACTTCGACACCGCCTACCTCTACGGCACAGAGAAGCCCCTCGGCGAGGGCGTCGCGGAGGCGGTGCGGCGCGGGCTCATCAAGTCCCGGGAGGAGGTGTTCGTCACGTCCAAGCTGTGGTGCACGCAGTGCCACCCGGACCTCGTCGTCCCCTCCCTCCAGGAGACCTTGGAGTAAGAAATCAGATCACGTACTTTACATACTGTATATGCATGTCTCGACGCATGCGAAATAATCTTACTATTATAGATTTACAGCACTAATCGGAGACTTCACATTATTCCTTTTAAGACATGCATGTTTAAAAAGGGATTCGCTAAAATTCAGTCAGGCGACGGTTATTGCATAGGTTTTATACTAAAATTGCAGATTTCGTTTACTGCAATTTCTGTAGGCGTAATTTATAATTTTTGGTACCAAGAATAAAAAACACGTTAGACAAAACCACAAACCCAACAAAATCTAATTTATGTTGGCACAAAGATAATTAGCCATTTACAATTATTCTATAGGAAGACAAGAACAAAAATTTAATATGTTATGACACAAAGACAAATAACAAATCACAAAAGTAACAATTTACTTGTACTAGTTGGTGGTATAAGAGTGTTGTCTAAAATTATCTTAAAATTCAGGCACCTGAAATATAGGAGAAGCGGTTTAAAAAATCAGAAAAAATCTAACTATCATCCACTTCTCCTGCTGCCGCATGCAATTAAGTGTCCCCTCGCAAATGGTTTCAGTAGTTGATGCAGTTACCTATACATGACCATGCACGCATATTGCTAGCATTATTTTCCCACGTGACTTCCTCTCTTCCTCTTCGAAAACTGACTACTAATAATCAAGCTATATATATGACTCGATAGACTACAGTGATGCCATATTTATATTTCTCCTTCATACCCGCGGTAACGCGTGGGGAATCCTCCTAGTTTTTAACATGCCTTAACCGGTGGATTCGCATAGCCTTCATGGGCCTCATTTGCCGTCGTCTTTGGCTCGATAGTTGGACATAGTCGAATATATAGGCGGTGAGAGTACCCCTAGCCCATATATCCGACAGTATCCACCGTAGAACTTAATGACAAGCTAGTCGAATAGCTCAACCCTTGGGTATCGCAAACCCCTATAACTCTTAGTATTGTGAGTCTCGATGAGCTCTTCTCGAGTGCTGAGGTCTTGAGCAGCGATGTTTACTGCCCTCGAATGTCGAGGACTCATTGGCACTTTGCTCGGGTGCAGAGGCCGCTTCTCAGGTACCAAGAACTTTGTTCGGGTGGTAGCACCGCATACATATATAGGAACTTGGTTCCTCGAGTGTTTGAATAGTCGTACAAGCTTTAGTCAATGCAAGTCGTTGAGTCCTGTTTGAAGAAAGGATTGATAGGATGGAGGCCCATTTCGCCTTGAACCCTTCAAGTGCAACATTGCAAAAAAAGGAGGGGGAAGGAATGCTCCGTCCTGATTTAGCTGCGGAAAAGAAAGTAACAAAAAACTTTGGGCAAAAAGAAAAGTGCTCGTAGAGAAAATTTGTACTTTAGTTACTTCGGATCAACCCAGTTCGGGCCTTTTTTCCCACTTAGCCAAGTGCGTCATGTTCCTTCGAGCTAAATAACATGGGATCTCGAGTATACGCTGGCAGGCAGAGCCCTATGGCCCAGAGGCCAACATTACAGCGCCCCATGAACGGAGACCTTTTGATGGAAACGGTTGCAATGCCCGCCTCCGTTAACTGTTTTCGTCCGTCTCCATTAAACTTTCTGTAGCAGTAAAACTAACGACGGTGATTAGCACAGGCAGCCGTTTGCACAGCACCCATGCAACGATTTCGTGATGGGCACACGAAGATATGTGTAATTTTTGTTAGCTATATATATATAGGTATTAAATTAAACACGAACTTCTAATGCTCCTAAGATTTTCACCATTGCTGAAGCAGAGAGTTGATGGGCTTGTTGTTTCTCATGAATTCTGTTCATTTGTCATGCAGAAACCTGCAGATGGAGTACCTGGACCTGTACTTAATCCACATGCCCGTCTGCCAGAAGCCCGGGCCGCCTGTGTTCCCGGCCAGGAGGGAGGACGCCCTCCCGTTCGATTTCAAGGGCGTGTGGCAGGCGATGGAGGAGTGCCAGCGACTTGGGCTCGCCAAGGCCATCGGCGTCAGCAACTTCACGACCAAGCACCTCGACAAGACGTTGCCTTTTGCCACCATCACCCCTGCAGTGAACCAGGTACGGTTGCCGCCGATCGACCTAGCTAGTCGTTAGTCGATCGAGATTGTAATTAGCCGTCGATTAATCACACGACGGCGGTGTTTAATCCCTCTAGCCCTGCTGCGCACATGTCTGTCTGCAGGTTGAGGTGAATCCGGTTTGCCAGCAGCCAAAGCTGAGGAGGTACTGCGCCGAGAAGGGCATCCACGTCCAGGCGTTCTCGCCGTTGGGAGGGCAGAGCTGGACGGGGGAAAGAAACGCCGTGCTCGAATCCGAGGTTCTCGCGGAGATAGCTAAGGCAAGAGGGAAGACCGTCGCACAGGTTTATTCCCATAATAAACACAGCTAGCTGCATCTGTACTTCAGACGTACGTATATATCTTTGGTTGATTTATGCTTAGAGTGAGTCCCAGATCTACTCTCCTTTTTCAGGTGTCATTGAGATGGGTATATGAGCAAGGAGTGAGTTTTGTCGTCAAGACCTACAAACAGGAGAGGCTTAAGGAAAACCTTCAGATTTTCGACTGGGAGCTGACTGACGAGGACAGGTTCAAGATCAGCCAGATCCCACATCACAAGAAGTTTGCTGGTTTCGCATACATCTTCAAGCCAGAAGGTGAATTCACATCGGTTGACATTTCGGAAATCAATCCTGAAGAGGATTAGGCGTTCAAGAAATGCCCTGCCTGTCAGGCTCTCAATTTCGCTTCAGACAGTACTTATATACTATTTTATTTGAATAATACGGCAGCAGCATTGGCTGTCCGTTCCTACTGTGTTGATGCCCTTTTCACCCGAAATCCTGTCATATAAAATGGTGTTGTATTATATGATTGGAATGATATGGCCTACTTATTCCACAACTGAAATATGGGGTAAATTAAAACTTACTACTGGCCCGGGTAGCATTTACGATTTTACAGCCGCCATCATCTATGGGTCCAAATGCTCATCAGCATTTGGAGTCTTGTCAGACTGGTGGTGGTGCGCCTTGGATGTTTGGAGCTCGCCGTAGAAGTAGGAGACGAAGCCCCAGAGCGAGAGCGCGAGGGCGACGCCCTTGGTGCCGTTGAACGTCTCGTGGAAGAACATGACGGCGAGCACCTCGGTGACTGGGATGAGCACCGTCATGACCACTCCGGCGAGCAGCGCCGAGCCGAAGAAGACGGCGCCGATGGTGCCGAGGAAGAAGCACTGGTACGTGGCGGCTGATCCGGCCAGCAGTAGGTAGTAGCCTGCTGACCGGCCGAGATCGAACTCCCGCGCCTCTCCCGGGATTGCCTGCGTTTTTCAGCGTCATCAACGAGCAGCCTGCTGTAGCACCATTAACCATTTCAAAGGTATATCGGGGTACTCGACTACTCGTACATGACAAGTGATAACTGGAGTTGTGGATTGGCACTTGGCAGGAACCTTAGCTTTTTAGCTCTACACTCGTAGGGACTCCCGATTCGAGAAAGAATACAAGCATATCCATGCATGCATGATTGTGTACTGATCCTAGCCTCTGCATACATCTTGTTGAACCCAAAGAGAAAATCTGTAGATATGCAATGAGAAGGTTTATTGTTCTGTCTTTCTCTATGTAAGTATTTATCCTTTGCTGTTAGGAATTGATTATTTCATTGTTTGAGTGTCTATCTTTCAAAAACGTGCTCTGGTCTCCACAACTTCCTTCTTGTTTTTTTTTTAACAAAAGGCGTTCAATGTTGCACACATGCTCAACAAGCATAGGGCTTTATGGATAGTAACTTATTATAAGGTTAAATTCCTAAGTGGATCAGTAGTTTACAATATCTGAATTCCTAAGTGGATCAGTAGTTTACAATATCTGCGTAGTTTTGTGGACTACCTTTTTAGTACGAGTAGTCTACTGATGAGATCACTAGGATGGCAAAAGGAACGCCACTCGATTACTTCATTGAAAACGCGGAAACTATCTTGATGACCGTTACTAGCTACTGGCTTACACATAAATTTCACATTATCCTCCAATAATATAGGAGTTCCTGCGTGATGAGCATTATCACGTTATTCTACTGATTTTCTCTAGAAAAATCAATGTTTTGGCCGATCATTAAAGGAGCAAAAAAAAGTTATTTTGCAATCCTTGCAAACAACAAGGCGTCCGTAATCGCGCGCATTGCAACATAGAGCGTGGCAATAGCAACACTCAGCCTACAAGCAACTCGGTTCCTGATATTTGAAGTTACTAGTACTACAAATAATTCTAGTCTGATTTTGCACTAGCTACAAATAATTGGTACAGTGGAGTTTGGCTTGGCCACACAACAACGCTATTTTTTTTTGTAAATTTCCACTGTCTACCTAGGTGACTTTTGGGCATTGCCGACTGTGGGATATTCAAAATGCTAGGTGGGGGCTCATGAGTGGCAAAAGGATCCGAGCAAGATAGCGCATTCAGGCGCTACAGTGTTGCTGTGCCCGTAAATGTTGCTAAGCCTGGGCATTCGTCGGTTCGGTTCTTCAGTTTTTGAAGAAATTCGATTCTTAGAAAATAGAAACCGATCGGTTCTTAGAAAATCTCGGAATTGACCATTCGGTTTTCGGTTATTTTGATTCGGTTCTGATTCTAACTGACCTTTTTGAGAAGACAACAACAAATATACGTGTTGTAAGGCAAATTTATGCAACACTATATTAATTTTTAATAATAATAATTTATAAGAAAACAATAGCAATATAGTAACACAAATAGCATGTCAAATATAAAACACCACCCATAAACCAAACATAATCTTACAAAATACAAGTAAGTGAAGTATAATTCATGTAATTCGGTTCTTTCGGTTAATTTGGTTATCCAATAGTAGGAATCAAATTTTCTTTGGTTATTTCGGTTCCTCAATATTAGGAACTGAATAAGGAACATATTTTTTCAGTTCTTGTTCTCTCGGTTTCAGTTACAGTTATTTTAGGTCGGTTTTCAGTTTTTGGTTAATTTTACCGACGGCGTTGCAGTACAGCAGCTGTCGTATGATGACTACGGAAACGGACAAAGAGTGATGGAGTGGAGAGCGCTGGGATGTCCGGAGACCGGGAATCATAGTAAGTGCATGTACGACCTGCAACAGAAAAGTTATTTTTTTGCGAAACACCTGCAACAGAAAAGTTGGCAGCGAAAATGAACTGCAAATCATTGTTCGCAAGCATGCCGACGGCACTGAAGACGGTGGCGGTGAGCCCGATGACGAGCTGCATCTCGATGACGAGCGTGTAGGTGACGGCCGCGGCGCCGGCGCGCGCCGCGTGGCGCGCCTGGCTGAGTTCCATGACGGGGAGCACAAGGCCGTAGAGCGCGGCGGCGGCCAGCGTCATGGCGAACCCGGCGCCGTACTGCGCCGGGGACACGCCCGCGGGGCGGTCCCCGCCGGCGTTCATCCCGAGCATGGCGGCCCCGGCGCTGAGCAGCGCCACGGCGTTCACCGAGAACGCCGTGAACCGCTGCCGCACCAGCAGCAGCGCGAAGGCGGCCGTGAAGGCCAGCTGCGTGGAGATGAGGATGGAGGACGTGGACACCGGCAGGTACGCCAGGCCGTAGGCGTACAGGAGGTCGTCGAGGCCCGTCATGAGGCCGATGGCCGCGGACGCCGCCAGGAGGCGGGGCGTCATGAGGAAGAACGGCGTGCCGGAGCCCGCCTTATTCGCCGGCGCGTCGCGGTCGCGGTCGCGCCGGCGGCGACGGGAGAAGGAAACGCAGAGCGGCACGAGCAGGAGCGGGAAGCCGGCGGTCTGGAGGAAGGCCGAGAGCCACTTGCGGGCGCCGCCGTGGAGGAAGTAGGCGCGGAGGAACAGCGGGCCGCCCGCTGAGCCGACGACCATGAGGACGAAGTTGACGACGAGGAGCGGGTTGCGGAGTGTCGTCCTTGTAGTGCCGGCGCTCTGGGCGACATTCTTGCATGGCTGCGCCTGCGCCGGTGTTTCCACCTCCATGGAGACGCGCTGGCGTATGATTGTACTATGATGAAGGGATGGTCTCGAGAGGTGCCGGGATGGACACGGACCGATGTGCGAGTTTCGAGCGTGTGTCATCATATATAATCGGCGAGATGCACGAAAGGATATGCCTTTTCAGCTTTTGATGACGTTTTGGGCGCCGGGATTTAGCGTGTCCTAGCCTTTGAGATGGTCTAGAAGAAAACCCAATCAACTGGCTGACGTTTTCTGGCTAGTGACTAACTCCTGTGCCTCGCAATATCTGCCGTGGATGCTTGGGTCCAGTGGCGGATAATGACTTATTTACCACTTAAAAATACTGTAGCAAAACCTCAAATCACCATTAAATCTTCATGCAAATCAACATCTCCATTGTTTTAGCCCCCTTGATTCTCATCTTACATCCGCCACTGCTTGGGCCGGCATTTTGTTCTCGGTGTTTAGTGTGGTCAACAGCGGCAACATGTCATGTGAGCGGTCAGCTCCAGAGGACGTGAGGCATCTAAGAACAAGAAGAAGCAGGTCTCTGAGCCAGTTGTGGGCCATTTGAACCCATCCCAGCATGCCGTATTGCCGTGCCCTGTCGTTCGCCAAACGCGGCCCAACTAAGGGCATGTTTGGCATAGCTCACGACAGCTTCATGAGTTGCTGTAAGCTGTTTTTTTTTGTCAAACACTATTTTTCAAAATAGTTTCATAGATGAAGCTATTTTTCTTCTCCTATATGAAGCTGAAAACAAATAGCATATTCCAGCTTCATCTAACCCAAGTGGGCCCCCGCTTGCACTAAAGACTGGTCTTGCCCCCTCTGAGAGAGAGAGAGAGAGCGCAGGGAAGGCAGCGCGTGCGCTGGAGCGTGCCTGGTGGAGGCGTGGATGCCGGCCACGGATGCAGGAGGTGCGGGGCCCGGGCATGGCCCACCGGAGGCGCGGTCGCCGGGATGCTTCCGGAGGAGCGGGGCGTGGGCGCGTGGCTCGCCAGGGGGCGCACAGACGCCATCGCCGCTGCTGGGGCCTGCGAGGACGAGCGCCGGGACCGGTCCTGCAAGCTGGTGTGAGGCCACCGTCGGGGCCTGGTCGCGACTTGCCGCCGGTCGCGGTCACGAATGTGGGGGCACGGGGTCGGGCCGCCAACGTTGAGGGCGCGGGGCCAGGCCGCCGGGGCGCCTAGTCGTGGACGCGGAGGCTACCAGGCTCATCGTGGACCTAGGGCGCGCGTGCCGTGGACGCGGAGGCCGCCGGGCGCGTCGCGAACCTTGGGGCGCGGTGCCGGGGCGCCAGCGTCGGGGGCGCGGGGCCGGGCCATCGGGGCACGGGAACGTGGACGCGGACACCGTTGGGCGCGTCGCAGACATGGGGTGCGGGGCTGGGCCACCGGGGCGCCATGCCGATTGCCGAGGGCGAGGACACGGACGGCGGGGGGGGGGGTTGCGGTGCCAAGCACGCGCTCGTTAGGGGCACGAGACCGACGAAGAACATGACACAAGAATACAGGATAGGAAGGAAAGCCAAGGGCATTTAGGCCATTTTATTCTTTTTTCCTCATGTGAAGCTGTTTTGTCAAACGAGTCTCCTAAACAACTTTAGATTTATTGAAAAAGCTGCTTGTGAAGCTAAAAAAAACAGCTTTACTAGTGAAGCTGAGCTGTGCCAAACGGGACCTAATACTAGCACATCCCCTCCCTTTTTCTAGGTGCAACTCGACAAAAGCGGTCGACCGTCAAAGTGCCTAATCGCCTATTAGGGGTGCAAATGGATCGAATACGCACTGATATTGCTGGTATTATATTCATTGTTATATTTTCTATTCGGGTTCGAATTCGAATACGGATAGTATCAGCTATGTCTATAGGATACGAATGGATATCAACATCATACAATGCGATTTTAGTATGTTGATACGGATACGGTATCGGATGTCGAATATCCAAGTTCAGATATGGATGAATCTGAACTCCTCTAAACGGTTTTGAATTTGTATTCAGTACCATTTGCACTCCTTAATGTATGGCACATGAGAACAGATGATAATTATTCTGACCTCCCCGTGTCCTTTTTTAGTTAGATTCATGGCTGTTTCTGAGCTTGTTAAGTGATATCACTTAGCTATATAAACTTTAAAAATATATTTTTCTTTTTTTTAAAAACTTATTAAGTGATACACTATAGATCTACATGAGTTATATGTGCATTAATTGCTGATGTGCCACACTAGCATATGTATATTTGTATTTAAAACCTCCCTTCTTTTTTCTCTCAGGAATGGATTCCTTCTCTTTGTCTACATGTCGCTTCTCATTTTCTCTTCTTCTCCCATGACTAGACATGCACATGTTGGCGTGACACGTTATCAAAGAATGCACATGTGTATTATGGACCAGTACGAAGTACCACTTAACAAGTTTAGAAATCAAAAAATAAATATTTTTAAAATTTAATGGCCAAAATGGCATCTCTTGACGAGTTTAGAAACCGTTTATGAATTTAACTCCTGTTTTCCATCTTAGAATTAACCTTTTCTATGGCTCGAGAGCCGCCGGTGCTAACCATATGATACGGGCTCCCGAGGGCGTGACAGAAATATCCCGAGGCCTAGGAATATTGAACTCTATCACACGGTTCAAGCTTCAAACTTGAGAATTTGAAATTTGGGGGGGTGATTAGTATAGATGATCTCTATGGCCCCGTTTAGTAGAGCTCCGCTATCTGATTCTTCAGCTCTGCTCCTTGATTCTCCAATGGAGTGATTCCATTGGATTCATAGGAGGGAGCAGGGTGAGGGGTTGATGAGAATTGATTTTCTGCTGATCTCCACCAGAATATAATGTGGAGTAGGGTGAAGCAGGTTTTTTTAGCTCCTAGCTCGTAGTATAAATAGAGAAGTGATTCTCTGCTGACACCCACATGATCAATTGGCATTTTGAGCGTTTGGCTAGTTGGCAGTGATTCTCTTCGGAGAAGCTGAAGCTGAAGCTCTCCCAAATAGCTTCTATATAAGCACCTGCCGCAAATTTACATGTCCATGCGTAATTATTGAACGACTGAAAGATTTTTATTTTTTTCAATTATTTTTTCTAAATTTATACAGTAGTTCTATGTGTTAGATGACTGAGTATAGACGACTATAGTGAATCCAATTAAGCTACGGTTGATTCGTAGGGAGGTCCCACTGAGTTTTTTCTCCCACTGGCCACTGTAAAGCCATCAAAGACGCTCTGGGTGCCTGTTTCTGTGATGAGCAGTGAGCATTGCGCATGCGGCTTGCATTTTTCCGATTGGAACATCTAGCGCCTGGACGTTCGGATCAGGGCTAGCGTCCAGATACACATGCCTGCTTCACGTGGGGGCCACGCCGCTCTATGTCCAGCATCCGCACCGTGGCCAACACTGCTTCACGTGGAGACACGAACGCTAGCAGAGCTCGTGCGTACACGACCGAAGGGTGGACGCGCGGTGTGGTGGAGCCTATACGAATATGGAGATAAGATATTGCTCTATTTTCTTTTTTTAGAGAAATCTTATATGCCGGTGAGGGGAGCAGGCCTGTGGGCCGGTCCGCAGCCTAGCTAGCCGCGTTCAGAGTGACCGACACGAAACGTACGTCTGTGGTGGTATTTTTTTTCAATTATTTCTTCTAAATTGACTCCCTCCGTCCTAGAATACAAGTCATTATGGGATGCATGCAAGTCAAACTTTCTTAACTTTAATTAGGTTTATAGAAAATACATGCAACATTTATATCTCCAAATAAGCTGATTATGAAAAATATATTCAACGATCTATCTAATGATACTAATTATGTATTATAAATATTAATATTCTTTTATATATAACATAGATCAGCTGGTTGGGTTTCTTGTGGTGGAACCCGCCCACCTGGGTTTAAGGCCTCGACTTGACATGGGTGCTCACATTTTTCTGGATTTATTTCAGGATTTAACGGCACTACACTTTCAGTGGTAGGCGACGTCCCTGTCGACAGCGAGGCGCCTGTGGTGATTTCATGAATCTCGTGATGTGCCGGCTCAGTCCTTCGGAGGTGGGTAGAGTTTGCGTACATGTGTTCATAAGGGTGAGTGTGCGTGTGTTTGAGTGTCTGCATTGTACTGTGTAATTCTAAAAAAAAATTGATCAAAGTTTAAAAAAACTGACTTTTCGGTAAGCATAAACGACTTCTATTTTGAGATAGAGGGAGTATACAATAGTTCTGTGGGTTAAGTTCCCTGTGTTAGATGACTGAGTATAGACAACTGCAGTGAATCCAACTAAGCTACGGTTGATTCGTAGGGACGTCCCACCGAGTTTTTTCTCCCACTGGCCACTGTAAAGCCATCAGAGACGCTCTGGGTGTCTGTTTCTGTGCTGAGCAGTGAGCATTGAGCATGCGGCTTGCGTTTTCCCGATTGAGCATCGTCCGGCCCGGAGCATTTCCTCCCAAAGTCGCACACTGACGGCTGACCTCACTGGATCACGACGATAGTACTAGATCGGAGTTGATCCATTATGGCGTCACGCCCGTGCACGCCGTGCGCACCTGACCAACGAGAGCCGGCAGCAGTGCAGCGGTCAGGTTCGGCGGCGGAGCAGTCCATCGTCCCACTCCCACAAGATCCCTGCCTTATCCAATTATCCAAAGCCCTTGGGGAACCGACCTCTGAATACGCACTGCGGTACTGCCCCGCCCATCCCAGAGGCCATGGTAGCATCTGGGCATGGTGCGTCGAATTGTTGGCCTGTTGCCGATAACGATAAAAAGCAGTGCCCAATCCCAGTAGCTGATTTTCGTCCGGCGACAATCATTGACGAGGTCGGTGCAAGACGGCAAGGTACGGTGCAACTGTAGCAACAGAAATGAACACAAACAGACATTTCTTTCTTTTTTTTTATATTCGTTCAGATCAGATCATTCCTGGGATCGGCCCACAAAGTGCGCCGATCGATCCATTTGCCACGACTCCAAACGTAGCTTACTATCCAAACGTCGTGGTACTGCCACGGTACCTCCATGCACAATGCCGTACGCTATTGCCCAATGCCCACTGAACATACTAACAGAAGAGCACCACATGCGACAGCTGCAGGTGACGACTGACGACTCAGGACGCCATCCACACGAACACACGGCCGCAATCACAACACATATACAGACAGTACAACGGGGAAGAAGAGGCCAACAAAGCCTCTCTCATCGACGACGACGTCCACAGCAGCAGCACAGACGATCACGGGGCCGCCGGCTGGGGCGCCTCCGCGGCGGCGCCGCCGTCCTCTCTCTTCTTCTTGGCCTTCTTTGGCCTCGCTCCACTCGCCGTAGGAGTAGGAGGCGAGGCCCCAGAGCGAGAGCACCAGCGCCACGCCTTTCTCGCTGCTGAACTTCTCGCGCAGGAAGATGACGGCGGCCACCTCCGTGACCGGGATGAACACGGCGATGAGGATGCCCGCCAGCAGCGTGTGCACGCAGAAGATGACGCCCACCGCGCCCAGGAAGAAGCACTGCCACAGCACCGCCGACCACACCAGCACCGTGTAGTACCGGCCCTCCCCCAGCTCGTAATGCCTCGCCTCCCTCGGGATCGCCTGCACGAGCGCACGAAGCTTCAGTAATCTGAACACAGCTAGTAACGACCAAGTTCCAGCTCCATTTACTGCGTGCATCATGAAGCCATGCGTGTAAAAGATCAACTAGTAAAATATAAACTAAACAGAAAGGGGGAAGTGTTTGGACAAAAGTATGGTCTTCCTTATCCTTGACAAATATGTCATGTGCCGACTAAGAGGTATGCATGCACCTCATCTTTTCCTAAAAGAAGAAGAAAGTGTTGATCCTGAACATCTTGCCTACATTGCTCATGTCAAAAAAATATTAAAAAAAACTTACCTACATTGCATTCTTGTACTATCCCTCCCTAACAGACTATCAGTGTGCGTAAGTATATAAATAAATAAATCATCTTTATATCTCATCAAGACGCAAAGTTTGAACTGCGAAGTGCGATGCTCGGTGAAACGCTTGCATCTGTCGTGCGCCGCCGCCAAGGATACAATGCTAGGTAGGTGACCAGAGCACAGTCACTCCTCACTGACGTTCATGCTTTCTTCAATCATCATCGTCGCCTTTCGCTATTGGAAGTATGGCACTACCCAACCCCTGATGAAGGGCAAGGGCCCCCCTGAGTCTTGAGTCCTAGCTAGTGCGTGCTGGTGATCCGTCCTTTTGTATGCTCTATTGATATAAACCATTGTCAGTGGAGGAGCATAGGCTCACCTACCGCATCGATTATGCCGACCAGAGACATCGCGCAGTCGGATTCATATATATCTCGCGCATTTCGATCGGCTAATGAGCTAGCAAGCAAATGATTCGCTGTCTATTTCCATTTTCTTTTTCTATTATATTTCCACTAATGAGCCCGCAAATGATTCGCTGAAAATGCCCTTTTGAGTTGCTTGGCGTGCACCTCAGATGATTGGGAATAAAGCCATCTCGGGAGAAGGGTCAGGACACAGGAACAATGGCGCTAGTCATGGGTAGGGATGAAAACGGATCGGATACGGACGGATATCACTGATATCGTATTTGTTTTCATATTTATGTCCGGATTCGGATTCGAATACGGATAGTATAAAAAATGGCGGATAGGATACGATTGGATATCGACATCATAAATATGTGATTTAAATATTCGGATACGAATACGGTATCGGATGTTAAATATCCGGACTCGGATACGGACGGATTAAAATCCCTCTAAACGAATTCGGTATCGAATACGGTCGAAAAATATCCGTACCGTTTTCATCCCTAGTCATGGGCAACTCATGGTCGTCACCAACTACAGCTACTCAACTAGTATTGTTTTCCCCTGGTACAGTACAAGTACATAGGAGTACCTTGCAGTGCACAGTCCCAAGTTCAGAATGAAAAGGCAAATCTTTAGTTTCTACTCTCTATGATGAAGAATTGATTGAAGAGCATCCAGACGAAAAAGCACTGAGAAGACACTATGGCATGATCATCGAAGGTGGAAGGATTCAGGGCCCCTTTGGCTCACGGGGCAAACACAGGAAAATCGTAGGAAACCGAGAGCGCAGGATAGGAAAGGGAGTTCGTTTCCTACGCGAGCCAGTGCGGGAACATGAAGTCGAACCGGATTTTTCGTTTCCTACAAACACAGTGAGAGCGAATCCTTTCCTCCATCGTTTTCCTCTGGAAAGTTTCCTGTAAACCAAATGAGTGCTGACGTCAGCCATTCCTATGGAATTCATTCCTCCGTTTCACTTGCGTTTCACCAGCGTTCCAAAGGAGCCCTCAACGGATGAGCTTATTTGCCTTTCCAGCCATGATCTTTGTCACGGCCACAGGAGGCACCATCAATAATTTTGATTCGTTCGGAACGAAATGGACAGCTTTAATTTGCGCCCTTTTCTCTCTGCTCCTCTCTACGTGAGGAATTTTACCACTAAACTCTGATGGAGATCCGCGCAAAGAAATCTACAGCGACAGGCTCTCAAACGGACGCCACAGGCCGGCACAAGTGCCACGCGCCTGACGAGTCGCTGGCCGTTTCCACTCATCCACTGTGGGCGATTTGCGGTATGCATGAAGACTGGGCCAGGCCTGCTGATCGGCAGTGAGGAACTGGTGGCCACTGTTGCGAATCCTGCCGGCAAATTTCTGGCGCCTGTATCGGTGCCGTTACGAACCGGCTGTTTAAGGCCGTACACTGGTCTTGTCAGTTTCATGATCCAAATTGGTAGAGCTAACCATGCAGACGGTCAAACAAGACGCGAATTCTAGTGCATGCTAATCAGATGATACAAAATCTCTATTTTAAACACCGGAAAACCAGGGAAGGAAAATGGCCCAATTCCTAGTTTCCTCCCACAGCAATCTTGCCACCAAGACAGGACTTGAATCCTTGCAAATGGACATCTACTACGTACGTCAGCATAGTTTGGTTGTTTCTTGTTATCGTTTCGTTGGGACTTGGAGCTAGATACCAAAGACGTAGTAGTAGTGAAACTACCCGATGACTGGTGGTTAGCATAGGAGTCGCAGGCGAGGCAACACGTGGGGAACTCACCTGGAAATCCTTGTTGACGACCATGCCTACGGTGCAGAACGCGGTGGCGAAGAACCCCATCACCAGCTGCATCTCCACCACCAGAGCGTACGACACGGCGCGGCCGCCGCCCGCGGCGCGCTTGTACGCGAGCTCCACCAGCGGCAGCACGAGGCCGTAGAGCGCGGCGGCGCCGAGCGTCAGGGTGAAGCCCAGCCAGTACTGGCCCCTGGTGACCCCCGGGGGCCGGTCCGACGAGACGTGCAGGCCCAGCACCACGGCGCCCACCGTCAGCAGCGCCACGGCGTTCACGGAGGCCGCCGTCAGGCGCTGCCGCACCACCAGGAACGCGAAGAACACCGTGAACGCCAGCTGCGTCGAGATCAGGATCGCGGAGGTGGACACGGGGAGGTACGCGAGCCCGTAGGCGTAGATGAAGTCGTCCACACCCGTCGCGACGCCGAGCGCCACGGCGGCCAGCAGGATCCGCGGCGGGGTGAGCAGGACCGGGGCGGCCCGGTCGCGCGCGCGCCGGGCGAGGAACGACGCCGCCACGGGGATCACCAGCAGCGGCCAACCGCCGGTCTCCAGCCACGCGGAAAGCCACTGCCGGTGGCCGCCCTTGCTGAAGTAGAGGCGGCTCAGGAGCGGCCCGCCGATGGCTCCCAGCGCGAGCATCCCGCAGTTGAGCGCCACCAGAAAGCGGTGCATCGCCTTGCCGCGCGCGGGCGGCGCGTCCTTGCGCGCTTCTACGTCCATGGCGCTGCGGCTGGCTCTGCCTGCGCACGTCTGCGTCTGCCCGCGCGAGACGCAATCACGCACACGAGGGTGGCTGGCGTGTGAAGCCTGCCTTAGGTGTGGAATCTAGCACGGCGCTTTGGAGACAACGATGTCGACGCCGGCAGCGGATTAATTTCACTCCTTGTGAATTTTTTTTTATTTTTAGCCCAAATTTGAAACAAATTTTAAATTTAACCCGTGTTTCAAAAAATTTTTAAATCTAACCCGTTTGGCCCCGCCACCATGCATGGCGGGGCAAATGCACTGAACCCCGCCATGCATGGTGGCGGGGTACACATCCCGCGTGGCAGGCTGACGTGGCAGCCACCCGGGACGTACCCGCCATGATCGGTGGCGGGGTAGGCCAAACCCGCCACCCATCATGGCGGGGTGTACCCCGCCACCGGCCTGGCATGCCTGTGATTTGTGTAGCCATCGTACTACCCACACACTGCAGGAAGCATCGGAAAATCGTCACCGGCCTGGCAATGTATAGTAAACACTGCAGCATGTATGGATGACGCGGTCTGCTCGTCTGCTGCTCTGCACGGCAGCACAGCATTAATTGGACACTAGCCAGGATGACGCGGTCTGAAGCTCTCCCTCCGTAAAAAAAATATTTCTCCATGTAAATCCAAAATATTTCCTCTTCCACCCATCACATTCAATCTTTGAACGCATGTATGGAACATTAAATATAGGTAAAAAATAACTAATTATATAGTTTGTGCTAAAATTTGGGCTAAAAATTTTTAAATTAAATCTTATTATAAGTTTTTAAATTAATTTGGTTTCACTTTTTTGTTTTTTAGGTTGGGATTATTGTTCCATGTGTATAGCAATATTATTTTTTATTGTCTTTTTCTAATAATATGTGTTGCTATTTTTTGAATTTATATGTTTTATTAATCATAATATATTTTATGACTATTAGTGGTTACTTTTGTAGATGTTATTGCAATGACATGAGATTTTTTTGCCTTAAAAAATGACATGAGATTTTCCCCTTGTCGATTTTCTCAACTTTGGCCCCTAAAGTCAAACCTTTATTTTTGTCCGCTACAAATTTCGAATTGAAAAATAATGTAATTTGAGATGTGCTGAAACATAGGAAAATTGATCTCATTTAAGTTGTGCATGTAGGATGCATGTAACTTGTGCTTTGAGTTTTCATAATTCCTTTCATGGCCTAATCTCACTTAAAGTTTTGCTAACCATTGCAGGATTAGCCAACCACTCGGGATGATGAACCTCCTTGATGAATCTAGCCTTCAAAAGCTTGTGGATCTCCTCGCCGATGACCTTGCGCTTCTCATCATCGAAGCGGCGCAAGCGTTGTTTCATCGGTCAGGAGCCGACTCGGATCTCCAAGGCGTGCTCGGTGACTTCCCTGGGTATGCCTGGCATATTCAAGGGACTCCACGCAAAAATGTCGACGTTTGAGCAGAGAAAGTCGACGAGCACTGCTTCCTATTTAGGATCGAGGGCGGCACTGACTCCACTCATGGAACTTTATATTCATCCTCTATACGTCCTAGTCAGTAAGATTCTCTCCTCTATACTCAATTCTTCCGTACTCATCCATCCTCTATATCATCCTTTATCCATTCTATCCACTGTGGGACTCACTTGTCACTTTATCTAAATATATCCATGTGTGATCTAGTTTTAAAGGATTTATTAAGACAAATTTAATGGTGCAATCGAAATTTAATTTAGATTTTTGGTTTATGAGTTATAGAATTTTTTTCCTTTGTTTAGCTAGTGGGCCCGCCACTATAGAGTATAGAGTAAGCACTGTATTAGTATAAATATAAAGTGAGAGAAATGATAGAGTAACGTTTTAAAATACCCAGTGCAGCAGTTTTTACTCTATATTTATACTCCGTCCCAAAAAAACATGTAAAGTCTCGTTTCCCGAGAAGTCAAATATTCTTAATTTTGACTAAATATATATGACAAAGTATTAATGTTCATGATACGATAAGTATCATTGGATTAATTATAGAATATATTTTCATAATAAACCTAATTAAAGATATAAATGTAGATAATATCTTCTAAAAATTTAGTCAAACTTAAGATTCTTTTGACTCCTCGTAAAATGAGATTTAGGGTGTGTTTAGTTGGGGAAAATTGTGTGAAAGTTACTGTAGCACTTTTCGTTGTTATTTGGTAAAATTTGTCTAACCATAGACTAACTAGACTCAAAAGATTCGTCTCGACATTTACAGACAAACTATATAATTAGTTATTTTTTATCTATATTTAATGTTCCATATATGCGTTCAAAGATTGAATGTGATGGGTGGAAGAGGAAATATTTTGGATTTACATGGAGAAATATTTTTTTTACGGAGGGAGAGCTTCAGACCGCGTCATCCTGGCTAGTGTCCAATTAATGCTGTGCTGCCGTGCAGAGCAGCAGACGAGCAGACCGCGTCATCCATACATGCTGCAGTGTTTACTATACATTGCCAGGCCGGTGACGATTTTCCGATGCTTCCTGCAGTGTGTGGGTAGTACGATGGCTACACAAATCACAGGCATGCCAGGCCGGTGGCGGGGTACACCCCGCCATGATGGGTGGCGGGTTTGGCCTACCCCGCCACCGATCATGGCGGGTACGTCCCGGGTGGCTGCCACGTCAGCCTGCCACGCGGGATGTGTACCCCGCCACCATGCATGGCGGGGTTCAGTGCATTTGCCCCGCCATGCATGGTGGCGGGGCCAAACGGGTTAGATTTAAAAATTTTTTGAAACACGGGTTAAATTTAAAATTTGTTTCAAATTTGGGCTAAAAATAAAAAAAAATTCCTCCTTGTAGACGCGAGCTGTGTGCACGGCCGGATCCTATTTACGTGCAAAGCACCCAGGGGAGTGTGATTTTCTTGAAGTATTGCCGATTTTGTTTTCATATGTGATGATCCAAAGGTCGCCATTTCAAAATTACCAGAAATATATGTGCAAGTTTGTTGGCGCAGCTGTCTCTATATCCTCTAAGTACGTACTCCCTGACGACCGTGTATTTGTACATAGCTAGTCCACTACCTGTATTTGCACGCGTCCTTATATGTTTTCCTTATCTGGCAATACAGATACGTATAATAAAAAAAAAGAACATGTTCTTTTTTTTTTGTCCTCGTGCCGATTCTACTCTCAAATGTTAAATATACTTCATTCTATCGATTCTAGGGCATGTTTGGCACGTTTTATCGGTGCTCCTTTTAGTGTACTATAAAAACACGATTTATAAAAACACAGTTTATTTAAACTATTTTATCTCTTATAAAATACTAGTAGCACATTAAGAGACGGTGAAAATATGTTTTTTAAAGTTTCACCACCGGCTCTGACTAAATTCTCGAGGCTATCAGAGCCGAAGCCCTCAGGGCCATACAAAAAAGCCCTTACTATGACCCACTCAACTCTAGGGAGCGTGATTACAAATGGCTAGTGGACTAGCTATGTACCTAATTCCACTCAATTAATAGCCCAATATGTTTTCGCAAAAAAAAGCCCAATATGAGTGCAGAGTCTATTTTATGCTCGAAAGAAAGACACTTTTTATATACACATTCATAAATGTAAAGTTTATTTTACCAGCTCCGTCCATTAGCTAAAAAATATAGACATTTATTTTTTTTAGGATGAAGATAGAATATTTTAAGGCCATCTTCAGAGTAACTTGGAGCTGATTTTGCCACCATGGATCGTGACATGTGTGAGATGAGGTGTTGACTCAGCGTGAAAGGTCTACGTGGCAAGCTATCCTATATTCATCTCTCTTTCTGTTTGCTGCTGCATGTCATCTCTTTCTTTCTCCTTCGAGGTCATATATACTTTCTTCCACGGATGGATCCATGAAAATATTTAGGGGGGCTTTTACAATCTCCAAACAACTTCAATCTCTCCCCAAGATGCATCCATGGCAAAAATTCCTAGAGGAGCTAAAGGGGCTCCATGGGTCCCACGGACGTAGAGGGGGCTAGAGCCCCACCCGCCCCACCGCTGGATCCGTCTCTGCTCCCTTCGGCTAAGATAATTGATATAACCTCATCCCCAAGCCTTTACAATTGATCAACAATAGTCCATTACCCCGTGTGTAAGGATCATATATTTATATACATGATTTTATTTTTTGTAGGTATTTCTTATAGTTGTAGGTATTTCTAACTTTGTTTATTAGCCCGTGTGTAAGGATCATATGTCTAAACTATGGATATTATTGAATCTTTGTTTATCACAAGTTAATAGATATCACAAGTTAATATTTATAGTTATTGTAAAAATTCACAGGGTTTATATTTTCCTATTGTGTCCCTAGAGAATTAACTTGAAGACTCCAACCTCTGGAGTCTCTGATTTTAGTAATCTTAAGACTCGCAACTTAAGCGCAAACAACACCTCTTCTAGGCCATACCTAAGGTCAGAAAAGGACACTTTGGAATCGTAGTCAGAGGCCCATCTTTATCCACTACCATGGAAACCCAAGAGGCCCATCAGAAAAGGACAACATCAGGCTCGAAGGAGGGGTACGGCGTCGGGCGTCAGCGGACGGCGGGGCACGAGCTTTATTACGCGATCAAGAACGTGAGCGCGCGCGATACACGGGCGGCCCCTGAGGCCCGACCAGCCGGGCCCTGGCTGTGGCTATGCTGCTGGCACGCCAGCCATCCCCCCATTCCCCCGGTGTGAGTCGGTCAGCGCCGGAGTCTATTCGAGCCTCGACGTGACGGCGCATGGTCTCGCGCGCAGCCCCCGTGGGATTAATGGTCTGCGCAATTGTGTGCAGGAGCGTGGGGTCTCTGGATGGCCTGTACAGTATCAGAGTGCGTTTAGTTCGCGAAAATTTTTAGACTTTAACTATTATAGTACTTTCGTTTATATTTATTAATTAGTGTCTAATTATAGATTAATTAGGCTCAAAAGATTCGTCTCGTGGTTTTTCTACCAAACTGATTAATTAGTTTTTTTTCGTCTACATTTAATGCTTTATACATGTGTCTAAATATTCGATGTGATAGAAATCTTAAAATTTTTTGGGAAGTAAACATGGCAGATCGCTGTCAGCGTCAAGCAGCTCTCTCCCTCTCGATCTCGATGTGTGTGTGTGTGTGTGTGGGGGGGGGGGGGGGGGGGGGGGGGGGGGGGGGGGGGGGGGGGGGGGGGGGGGGGGGCTGTTGCTGTGCACAGCGCACGGGCTGAACTGAAGATCACGCACCTGGAAGTCCTTGTTGACGATCATGCCGACGGTGCAGAACGCGGTGGCGACGAACCCAATCACCAGCTGCATCTCCACAACCAGCGCGTACGTCACGGCGCAGTGGCCGCCGCCACCCGCAGCAGCGCACCTGTAAGTGAGCTCGACCAGCGGCAGGAAGAGCCCGTACAGCACGGCGGCGCCCAGGGTGAGCGCGAAGCCCAGCCAGTACTGGCTGCCGGTGACACCCGCGGGACGGTCGGCGGAGACATGCAGCCCCAGCACGACGGCGCCGGCCGTCAGCAGCGCCACGGCGTTCGCCGTCGCCACCGTCAGCCGCTGCCGCACGACGAGGAACGCGAAGAGCACCGTGAACGCGAGCTGCGTCGAGACGAGGATCGCGGAGGTGGAGACGGGCAGGAACTCGAGGCCCCAGGCGTAGAGCAAATTGTCCAAGCCCGCGATGAGCCCGAGCCCCGCGGCGGCCAGCAGTATGCGCGGCTGGGTCTGGGTGAGCAGGACCGGGGTGCCGCTCCGGTCCCGCGCACGGCGACGGCGACGGACGTAGGAAGCTGCCACTGGTGGGAGCAGCAGCGGCCAGCCGCTGGTCTGGAGCCACCCGGAGAGCCATTGCCGGTGGCCACCCTTGCTGAAGTAGAGGCGGCTGAGGAGCTGCCCACCGGTGACGCCCAGCGCGAGCATCACGCAGTTGATCGCCACCAAGAGGCGGTGCATCGTCTTGCTGCGCGTGGGAGGAGATCCATCGCTCGCTTCCACGTCCATATGCCTACGGTCGTGCTGCGGCGAGTCGTGCCTGTGTCTGTGCACAAGATTAAGATGGTAGCTGGCGGGCGTGCCTCGTGGTAGGTTTGGAGCTTGCAGTCTACTATACCACTACACTTTGAATGCAACAATGACGCCGGGTCTCCAGAGACGTCTGCTAGAATTTTTTTTTAAAAAGAGAAAGCACAGGTGCTTAATATATATGGATAAATCTCCTCTGCAAGTATTGCAAATCAGGCCTATCCATATAGAGTATAGTATTTGATTTGACGGATCACCTGAAGTGGTGTATCGTAATAGGTTTATTCATCAATGCACGTATAGTCGTCCACGGTAGTTTTCATCAATCATTAATCAATATTATAAAGAGAGAAAATCAGATTAACGTACGTAATCAAGCAAGGGAAGGGGCCTCTGCCTCCGGTGAACGTGGCCGACCGAAACTTTTTTGGTTGTGACTTGCTGCGATCATATCATGTCACCACCTGCTGATGAACGTCGATCCGGAGAAGAAGAACCAGGAGGAGCGGACACCTACTCCCGCGGCAGTTCATCAGCCTCGGCAGCGCCACGTCGTCGCCCGAGACGACCCGCTGCGCTCCGTGGGCTCTCGGACACCGCGCGCGCCGCGCGGCGGCGGCGACTGCTCGGCGGCGTCGACCAGGAACGTGGAACTGCCGCCCATGGACTACTGCCCCAGCAAGGGCAACGGACTCATGGCCAGTAGCAGCGACATGGACACATGATGCCGGCTGGCATTTCCTCTCTCGCTGAGTTCTCTTCTCGCGGACAATGAGGGAGAGGCGGCGTGGATGAGTGAAAGGCGGAAGGGGATAGCATCAGCCGATTGGCTTGAAGGGGATCCCCGCGTGGGTATAGCATGCGGGTAAAAGACATATACAAAGTGATTATAACATGAAATGGGATGTCAAAAGGAGAAGAAAAATCATATCATAGCTCAAGAATATGAGACCATTGGAGCTCCAAACCAAGGAAACGTTACACATCCATTTGCTCGAGGGGATCAAGCTCCCAAAGGCAACTTGCGTCATATATGAGCACCATAGGAGAGGATGGTGGCGGATGTTAATTGAGAATTTTTTTTTATTTTTAACAGTTTTTAATAATATTTCAAAAACCAATCGTGAAATTTTGTATTTTTTAAAACTAACCGTTTTGGCGGCGCCGTTAACCATGGCGCCACATTTCTACGGCGCCACAGAGCGCTGACGTGGTGGCCGAGGCACGGGCGTCGGGATGACGTGGCAGGGTCTGTGGCGCCACCATGCATGGCACCACACTGTGGCGCCGTGGATCCTGGCGCCACAAGTTGAATTAGGCCCGTCCGGCCCAACTTCTTCCTCTTCCTCTTTCTCTTCTTTGTCATCCCCGAGCTCCTTCCGCCGCCTCCTTCCGCCGCCACCGCCGCATTCGCTGCCGCCGCCGCCCTTCGCGTCCCTTCACGACCCAGGCCGGCCCCTCCTCCACCCCTCGCGCCGCCCCCTCCGCCCATCGCGCCACCCCCTCCTCCGCCCACCGCCGCGCTGCAAAGGAACAGGGAGGGGGCGCGGTAGTGGGACTCCGTCTCGGGCCTTGAGAGGGGGCAGGGCAGTGCGGCCCCAGCCGGGTCGCCCAGCTCCTCACACCACCGGTTGGCAGTGCCGCCGCCGGCCACCTCGTCAAGGGCACAAAATCGCCAAGTTCTTCAAGGTAAATCCCTAAATTGCACATGCTAAGTTAGTATAGTTGTAAATTAGTTGGTAAATTAGTTGGAAAATTAGTTGGTAAATCATAGTTGCAAATTAATTTGTATAGTAAATAAGTTAGTTTAGTAAATAAGTTAGTATAGTTAATATATGTTAGTATTAGTATATTTATTAAATATAGTGTATCTAGTTAGTGTAGCTATTTTAGTTAGTGTAGCTAGTTAGTGAATTTACTTAGAATACACATTAATATTATTAGGGATATTATGTACGACGATTTGAATTAGTTTCTTAAAATGCCTTTTGTAGATGGATTGTTGCGTCCGAGTCTTTTATGGAGGAATTGTTAGGAAAGAAGATGGTTTGTTTGAGGATATGGATGACGAAGTGGAATGGTTCGATGAACCTCCTAGCTTCAACGACCTTTGTGGTCGTTTGGATGGCAAGTTTGGCGGTGATTTCACACTCAAGGGGAGGTTTGATAGTGGGAAGACTAGGGCACACTATGTCGTGGTGCCCTTGCGCAACCCGACTGACTGGTTGCGCTACAATGGGGTGCTCTAAAAATCAAATATGACCATGCCTGAGGTGGTTGTGGAGAATGGGAACATGTTGGAGGACGATGAGTACGAGTCGTACAATGACAGTGTTGGATACAATGAACAAGAAGTTGGGGTCCAAAGGGAAGGAACTCAGGGTGATATGGATTTGGATGGTAATTTGACGCAGGGGCACTTTGAATCTGCTCCAGTTGGTCGTATTAGCAATGACTTTGATGTGAGGGAGTTTGAACGGGAAGAGGAGTGGGAGGCAGAGGACATGATGACTGATGTAGTTAGGAGTGATTCAGATGACTCAGATGATGACAATGGAGGTACAGATGCAAGGGCAACACCGGTAGGTCTGATGCCAGCACTAATTCCAATTGAGGTACTTCATGCCATGCCAACTCCGGGCAGGCTAGTCCATGATTTGTCCGAGGAAGATACCCCTTATGACTTATGGGAGAGGATTAGCGAGGCACAGCAGTATGTTCCACCGCCACCTTACACAACAGCAGAGCTTATGTAGATGAGGGAGGGTAACCTACCTTTCAGTGGTCTTCCTAACTATAGAGATGTAAGCATGGCACATATGACAGTTTGTGACACCGGGCTGTAGATGTGTTCTCACTCCTTGTATAACCATGAAGACGGTGGTATCCTTAGGAAGGGTATGGTATTCAATACAATGGCAGAGATGAAGCTATTCCTTCAGGACTATGCTGTGTATCACCATAGACCCTACCGCGTCACTCATTCAGACAAGACAGAGAGGTACCAAATCGCTTGCCTCATTCATACTTGCCCGTGGAGGTTGCATGCACGGAAGAAAAAGAGTGATGGCAAGTGGAGGGTAACCAAAGTGGTCCAACCCCACATATGAAGGAGTAATTCATCAAAGGATTATCATCCGCAGCTCACTACGTGCTACCTCGCCCGCCATATATTAGGTCTCGTTGATGTAGACAACAATGTTTCGGTGACTATGCTACAACAGAACATATTCACATTTACCAAGTATGAAGTCAAGTACGGAAAGGCTTGGCATGCCAAGCAAATTGCCCTTGCCATCCATTGGGGTAGCTAGGAGGAAGCATACAACAGGGTTCCTCATATATTATGTGCAATTAGGTACTACAACCCTGGCATGAGATGGTTTATAGACACAAGAGGGATGTATCTGCAGAGCGTTCAGCGGCATGTTTTGTTCCATGTGTTCTATTTTTTTGCTCAGACGTAGCATGCATTCCAGTACTGTCGGCCAGTGATTCTTGTTGATGGCACTTTCCTTACAGGAAAGTATAGGGGCACCTTGATGATGGCTGCGGCTGTTGACCCAGAGAACCAAATAGTACCCATTGCATATGCTTTGGCAGAGGGGGAGAACAATGAATCCTGGTCATGGTTCATGCGGTTGCTTCCTACGCAGGTGCTTGGTGATTCTCGAACTATTTGTTTGATCTCGGATCGGCATGCAGGGATCCTTAATGCTACAGCTAAACATATCAAAGGGTTCTGGCCTTTGGTACATAGATGGTGCGTGCGATATTTTGCCGCTAATTTCTAGCATAAGCAGAAGAAGACAGAGGTTTGTGACATGGTAAAGAATCTATGTTATGTACGAACAGAACATGAGTTCAAAGATAGAATGAGAGAATTAGAAAAGGTGTTGAACGAAGCGGGTGGTGCATGGTTGCGTAAGCAGTTGGAACAGAAGGAAAAGTGGGCATTGACATATGACGAGGGTGGTTTCAGGTACGACATCATGACTACCAACGCATCAGAGTCTTTCAACCGTGTATTCAGAGGAGTGCGATCGTTGCCCGTATCTGGAATCGTTGAGTACTCCTTTATGAAGTGCAACGAATATTTCGTCACGCGGTGGCAACTTGCGCAGAGGAATATGGCTGAGCTTGGCCGATTTGGAAGGGTCGCGCAAGAGTATCTGGACGAGGCAGAGGAATTGTTCAAGCTACAAACAGGTGACGAATATGGTCCACAGGGGGATGTCTACAGTGTATGCGGTAAGGGTGGCACAACCTTGGGAGGGGAACAATATGGTGGGCGAAACTACTGAGTTGATCTTCAGAAAATTGAGTGCAGTTGCAATGTCCCTCAGATCATGCATGCCCCTTGCTCCCACATGATCACGACCTGTAGAAGCGTGGATATGACCATACCATACCTCCATACATGTCACCCTTGTACTTGTACCTTCGTTGTGACACTCTAAAAGTTTGGGAGATGCCCTTCGAGCCGTACCTCGACCCGACGCAGTGGCCGACCCCCTTACCTTAGAGAGGACTACACACCGCATTCGGAGTTGAAGAAGGTAGGGAAGGGTAGGCGGAAGAAGAAGCGACTCAAGGGTGACATGGATGCTACGAGAGGATACGACAGGGACAAGTACGGAGGGGGATTGTTCGACGAGACCCATGGCAGGAATCTGCGCTCGATTTGCAAACAGCCGGGTCATAATGCTAGTAAGCATAGAAGACAAGGCCAGCAGGTTGTTAGTACACTTTTTTTATGTTAGCAATTTTTTTAGTCATTTTTCTATTATAGTTATTTCCATTAATTAATAATGTGTTTGTCATATTTCATTCATGTACGACATCATTTAAATTTTAGTTCTTAATTATTGTTAACATGTGCACTAACACATTGTTTTCCTACTTGAAACAGGATGGCTCCTCAGGAGGTCCGTCACACCCAGCACAAGTAGTACAACCTCCTTGAGGTGAAGTACGACGAGAAGCACCGAGCTCACTTTTTGAGCGACAGGGGGGCAGCTCTGACCCCTTTGCGGCCGTGGACACACAACAGACAACTACAGTGGAGCGAGCACTACGCGTCGTACTTATGGCATGCCGGCTTCCTAGAGTTTGTGCACGTTGTGAACAAAGGTCTTCTGCCCCTAAACCCCTCACTCCTCAGTGCAGCTGTTGCCAGGTGAAATTCCTTTCTTTCTCGTTAAAGTTGTCATTTGTGTACTAATATTTTGATAGCTGACACTTGTTCTTTTTTTTGTTGTTGAACAATACAGGTGGAGGCCTAAGACGCACACGTTTCACCTCCCTTGTGGCGAGATGACTGTCACCTTGCAGGACGTGAAGGCTATCTTTGGCCTTCGGTTGGGGGGAAATCCAGTGATCGGTCGCATCGACAATGAGAACTGGAGGGAGGCTGTGTACCGGTTCTGTGGCTTGATGCCCGAGTCCGATGCTTCGAGGTGAGCAATTGGCACGTACCTTATTTAATACTTGTTTCAGTTTTGCAAGTCATTTTCATCTCATCGTGGCTTATGTATTTCAGGAGGACTTCTGGTGTCACCTCGACGTGGATCTGTGAAAACTTCAACAACTTGCCCGATGATCTGACTAATTATGAGAAAGACAGATACGCTAGAGTTTGGCTGTGGCACTTCCTTGGTTCTTTCCTTTTCCCTGAAGGGTCGGGCAACACCATCAGCTGGATGTTTCTTGAGATGCTTAGCCAGCCATGGGAGAACACAGAGGGTTATAGCTGGGGCAGCGCAGTGCTGTCATGGCTGTACAAACAGTTATGCGACGCTTCTTGCCGCACCTCCGTGAAGCGAATCTTGGTGGTTGTGCCTACCTGTTGTAGATTTGGTGTTGGGAAAGATGGCCCATTGGGTGGCTTGTTCGGCCGCTAGTTTCTCCTGATGACCCCGACAGCTATCGTTTGCCTATAATTAAAATTGTTCGATTCGTAGTTTAAGGGACTTGTACAAGATAAATTGTTCGATTCATAGTTTAAAGTACTTATACAAGATGCATGACCTCTGCATAAATTGTTGTCTTCTGAAATGTAGGAGTGGAATGGTGAAGATACAAGCCCTACTGGTTTGTTCCTCTGGAGCCATGCGGAGCAGGTTACAGGCAGAGCGGCACGCAAGTACAAGGAGTACTCGGACGAGTTAGAGCTCCTAACACAGTACCAGGTAAGGATGCAAATGGTCACTCAGACAGATATTTTAGTGAGAATCTAACTTTATCATGAAACTTTCAGGTGAATTGGTGCCCTTGGGAGGATCTAGAGCTCGAGGGATACCTTAGTGCAAGTTGTTGGGAGGAGTCTGACGAGTACCGCTACGACGTTCCCTTATTTTCTATCACGTGGTTGAAATGCACCACCCCATCAGGGTTTGCAGGCAGTTCGGGAGAGGTTCAAACGGACTACCACCGCTTTACTCCACCAACCCCATATTGCATAGGTGCATTTCTATTTCACTAGTACTCATATGTTTTCTTTGCTAAATAGAACTAATTACGATTTTGGTACAACTATGACCGCAAGAAGAGGTTTACAAAGAAGAACTAGACCGAGACGCACGAGCAGTGGATCCGCTTGTGGGTGCACAGGGAGAAGGTACCAGTCGACCATGGTCCTCCATACGAACAGCACACTTTCAACGAGTACTTGCAATGGCTTCAGAGGTCCTCGAGGCTTCATATCAAGGGCCCGTACAACGACCGTGGAATTGAGGAGGGCTCTGAGGAAGACGTCATTGAAGATGAGTACGACATTGAAACTAGGCAGGAGACGTAGCCACAGAGAGGCCCCCTTATCTCATACGTGGTACGAAATTCTTACAACCTTAAGGTTTACCTTTCACAGTCATTTCTCATTTACTTCAAGTAAACTAATTCTTGCAATCTTTTGGTTTACCTAGGCCACACAACTGACAAGGATGTCCAATGAAGCGGCGGTACAACTTCACAATTCAAGAGGGGGGGGACATAGGCCCGCTTCGGGCTTTTTTTAAGGTACGCAAGAAGCTTGAGCCACACGAAAATGCCTATTTTCTGGTTACAACCATGTAAACTAACTTGTCTATGACGCTGGTACATGCAGAAGATGAGAAGGGGCTACAAGAAGCTAGCTCAGAAGTTGACCTGCATGGACACTCCGTGGGAGTCGGACGAGTACGAGCCGACAATTGGTGAGACCTCCACCGTGCGTACACCTCCTGCCTCCGGTGTCGGGACAGGTGCTACCAATGAGGAAAACGTGGAGTCCACAGAGGAAGAGGACTACGCCGCGGGATTCGGCATTCACCGCTACCGGAGGGAACCAGAGCTAGACTTCGACTGGCCGTTCGATGAGATTGGAATGTCTCAGCTAGGGGGTGCCCTAGGGGCTACATAGGGAGATGACCAGGTATTAAGCAGCTACAATTGTTTAGTATGTAACACTGTACACCGATACAATTTTATATAAATGTGGCATATGTTTTCATTACAGGGTACGAGCGGTACACAACACGAAGACCGTCCATCCCAGAAGAAAAGCCATCACGACCACACCGACGTTGGGTTCACTCTGAACATGATGCCTACCAATCCAAAGATGTAACACCCTAAAATTTTGGATATTAAAAAAATAGGAAAATATAATTTTTATATAATTTTGTGACCATGCAAATTTAGAGTAATAATAATTTTGTGATGAGTGGTTTGATTTAAATTCAAATTAGGTTTCAAAATCATTTGAAAATGCTTTGAAATAATTGAAAAGGAAAAAGAAAAAGAAAATTTCCTTTCTCCTCGCTTTTGGCCCGGAAGCCCAATTCTTTTCCCACGGCCCGCTCGTTTCCCGCTTCCGCGTGGGCCGTCTCAGCGCGCGCGCGTCGCATCTCGCCTGGGCCGACTCCGGCCGCTGGCCCAGCAACCGCGCGAAGCGAGCGGCAGCGTTTTCCTTCTCTGTGCGTCGCTGACAGCATGGCCCCACGCGTCAGGCACCTTCTTCCTCCCCAAGCCGCCGTCGGATCTCCCCTTTTCAAAAATGCCGAAGCCGAATCTTCCTCCCAATCTCTCCTTTCCTTCCTTGGAATCGCCTTCGGGCTATAAAATCGAGCTCGCACGTCTTTCCGCTCCATCCTATTTCGGCGCAGAGCATCGAAACCATCCCGAGACGGCATTGCTCGGAGCACCGCCGTGACCGCCCGCCATACCGAGCCGCGCGCCTTCTTTTGGTTCGTCCTCGGCTCTATTCTTGCGCGAGGTGAGATCGCCTTGTCCTGTACTCCATCCTGGTACTTTTTATTTGTCGAATGATGCTCGGTTTCGAGTTTTAGCGAACTCCGGCGATGGCGCCACCACGGACATGGTCGCCGGAGCGTTTTCCCGGCCGGAGCGCCGCCCCGCTCGTCCTGATCCAATCTGAGCCGTCTATTTTGAATCCAACGGCTGTAGATGAAAGATACCGGTTCGGCTGCGCAATTTACTAAAGAGACCCTGTGTTTTTCAATTGTCTAACCCGCAGTCCAAGGCGTATTTCCGTATTGCGTAATATCCGTTTGAAAGCGTAGTTTGATCTCAGTTAATTCAAAATACGTTTTCAGCTATTTACAATTATGCCACTGAGTTTGTTTTAGTCATAATTTATTCGTTTTAACTCCGATTTGACCCGTTCAAATTGCGTTAGGTTCATAATTAAGAGCTCTACATGTTAGTAGGACTGTTCAGTAGGTTTGTGACAATTTATTTTCGAGCTTGAATTAAAGTAATTACTTTTCTATAGGAAATCTTCGTAAATTCATAACTTCGTCGTTTTAGCTCCGTTTTTTGTGATCTTTGCGTCTGTGTGATCCTAGCGAGTTGTAGATTCGTTTTAAAAACTTTTTATCTTATTTTATTACTGTTGGTGTACTGTTATAATTATAGTCTTGTTTATTTATGCATGATTGTTCTGGATGAATGTTATTGCTATTGTTGATCGAGTATAGACGGTGAGCAATTCGTTGGAGATCAGGAGTTTTTCTACGAACAAGATCACCAGGACCAGTTTGAGCAAGGCAAGTATAGCATGGGATTACCCTTGTTGTCCTATTCACATTAAGCAAATAATATCATTATGCATATATTCCTTGTTAAGGATGACTTAGAGTTGATCTTATTTCTTGATACCTATTATACTGCATGGATTAGTATTGCTAATGCTCAACATGAACTATGATCATGTAATTTGACTAATGAAATATGCAATAAACACTAAAAGATGACTTTTATTACTGTTAAAGGGTACTAGAGCATGGGGTTATTTGGTGCTCTCGTTACTCTCCATAAGAACTTATCTGTAAGCGAAAATCCAGGATTTACAGTACAACTGTGAGGGCTAAAATAGCTCTGGCTTTAGTCATATAGAAGGACCTTTTATACCTTGTTAGAGGTTACCCTTGTGGCGCAAATGGGGAAGAGCAGACTGTGGATCCCTGCGTGGTAGAATCACACAGACTGACTTTGGAAACCTAGCGGCCCTAACTTGTTAGACGAACCTTTGAGAGGCTTCATAGTGTTTCTCTGCCTGCTCACCTTGGAAGTGTTTTGGGAGTAATTAACCCGGGCATATGGGCAACATGACTCATAGTGAAAGTGTACAACCTATACAGAGTGTAAAACTGTTATAACAGCCGTGCTCACGGTCACGAGTGGCCTTGGACCCTTATGGAATAGTGGATCATTAATAATGAATATGTTTTTGCTATTCGTTAATCATTTCACATGGATCATATGTTTATTGTTACATTGAGACATTTTGATATTATTAATATACTGAAATAATGCTAATTAAAAGCTACATGCTGATAAACCTATGTTATGCCTTTGAGCCTCATGAACCCCATGTTACACTTGTTGAGTACGAGATGTATTTACGCTTGTTTATTTTTCTTACTTGGATAAAAATCTTGGATGGGTAACAGATGGTGCAAGTAGTGACTACTTCTACTTTTCGAAAGATTATTAGACTTGCTGTCAACCAGTCAATGTGCCTGTGATTAGAGCTACCACGAGAGTTTTACATTTTACTTCCGCTATATTATTATAAAGACTATGTGATAATAATCATGATGTAATAACATTTGTGATGATACATCATTTATAATTTGTTAACTTATGTGTGATTGATCTCTAGGCACACATAAGAGTATGCACTCCATTTGGTCGTTAAATGGGTGTGACAAATTGGTATCAAAGCCATTGTTGACTGTAGGACGCAAGCCTAGCTAGAAATAGTCGATTTAGTGTCATCTTTTCACTATTTTTATGCTCATTATCTTGCTCTTATTATTTGATAAATTTTTATGCTTCTTATGTCTCATTCTATTACGAAATTTTGCCTCTATTCTAATTACATCTAAAAAACTCTGTAGATGGTTCGTGGCCGCAAGACTGCCCACATCACCACTGGAGGACACTACCCACCTCGTGCTTTGCTTGCACCTGAAGAGCCACAAGAGGAAGTACTCTAGGAGAATGAGCAGACCCCTGAAGCACCAATCCAAGTGCCAGCACCTCCTTAGAAAGAACCCGAGCCTGAAGAAGACCCTGAGATCATCGAGATTGAAGATGATGAAGAGGAGGAAGCCAATGGAGGAGAGCAACCCCCGTCTCCACCACCTGGTGCAGCTGCTGAGGATGTGCCACCCCCTCCAATGGGTTGGACTGTGAAGATCTACCACAAGGCTGGAGGAAATGCTGTTTCTCACCATCGACTTGTGGGAATGCTCTCTGCCTACTTCGCTGATTGGTACCCAGCTGTGAAGTACGTCTGTTGGGAGTACACCCATCCGCTGGAGGACACTTACTGGAAGGCAAGAGCGAGCATTTTTTTCCTAAGGATGAGGAAAAAGGGGCATACCAGCTGGACAAGATGTATGCTCACATGGGTCGTCGAGCTACCATGGAGGATAGCATTGAAGATGCTGCTTTTGAAGCATGTATGAGCCTTCGCTACCTTCGCTTTGATAGCATGAAGCATGATATTCACCACTACCTCCCTCGTGCATACCCTGACCTTGGATGGGCCATGATGGATCCAGTGCAGTTGGAACCACTTCCTCAGGTGATGGTGAACTTTGTCTATGATATGATGGAGAGGAAGCTGCAGTTAGAGGAGATGGTGAAGGCACAAGGGAAGACTATCAAGAGGTGCCAAGCAATGATTGATGAACTCCGAGCAAACCAAGGCATGGACAAGATTTATGAGACATTCGAGCATGAGCCACGCCAGTAGAAAATAGGAGTCCTTTATGTAATAAGAACGTTCTTAGTAACGTCAGTTGAGTCTTCGAGTCTGTCGTGTGGTTTGAACTTTGGTGTGATAGTTGCTTTATCATTATGCTTATGTGTGAGTTGGATTTTTGTTATGAGTGCTGGGGCTTGTAGGCATGTCTACAAGTTCCATTTTTAAGAATAAAAAATCTATTAGTCAAGGGAATAATAGTTGGGTTTGGTATTATCATGTTTCTGTCCTTGCTGTTTTCTGGAGCAGTCTGCAATATTTCTGATATGGTTCAAAAATAGTTCGTGCAACATTTATGAAATTTTTATGAGAGAAACTAGGCTTAAGCACCTTTCAAATGCCACTAGAATCACCTTTTTATCTGATCTGGTTCGAGAGATATAACTGTTACAAGTTAAAGTTTCTGCACAGTCTGGAATCTGGAATAGTTTCTGTTGCGCCTTAATTTTCATTAACTTAACGACAGAATCTGGTCTTATGGTCTAAATAGAAGTTGTGGGGAACTTCATAAGCTTTCCAACCATATAAAGCATGCCTCTATTGGACTTTTTAGTTCGAGATATGATTGATTTACTGAACTGATAACATTGATATTCGCCTAGAAAACTATCAGATCTCATTCTTTATCTTATAAGTGGTTGGTAACATGGAAATCTCAAAGTTTGCATTCTTATGGATGGCAGATGGCCGGAAGAGGAAGAGGCAGGGGTCGTGGAGGTGTTCCCCCAAATCCACCACCACCACCGCCACCAACTATTGAGCAACTTCTGGCAGTGCAGACGTAACTTATGCAACAATTGGTGCAGAACCAACATAATCATCCAGTTACTAGAGCACCACCACGTGATAAGCGTGGTGAGTTTTTGAAGGGTCATCCCTCGGTGTTCACGCATGCCGCTAATCCATTGGAAGCGGATGATTGGCTTCATGCCGTGGAAAAGCAACTCAACATTGCTCAATGTGATGACCGGCAGAAGGTGTTGTTTGCTTCTGGACAACTCCAGGGAGAAGCTCAGGACTGGTGGGAATCATATGAGTATGGTCGTCCCACCAATGCTCCCACAGTCACTTGGCTGGAGTTTAGAGAGAACTTCAGAGCTTACCATATACCAGAAGGGATAATAGAACTGAAGGCAGAGGAATTCCGAAACTTGACCCAAGGGTCATTGTCTGTAGCTGAGTATCGTGATAGGTTTGCCCAGTTGTCACGATATGCTCCACATGAGGTGGCCAATGACAATGATAAGCAGCGTCGTTTTTTGAAGGGATTGTATGATGGACTACAATTGCAGCTGATGTCCAATACTTATCCCAATTTTTAGACGCTTGTGAACCGCGCTATCGTGGTGGACAACAAGCGCAAGGAGATGGATGCCAAGAGGAAAAGGCTTCAGGGACAGACTTTTGGTAGTAACACTCGTCCGCGTACTGGTTTCCAGCAGGGTAATCAACAGAGGCCTCCTTCTGGTCAGTGGAATCGTGGTCAGGTCCCTTTCTGCAATCAGTTCCCGCAACGTCCCCCATTCCAGCCGCAGAATGGCAACCAACGCCCTCCGCAATAGAGTGGGAATCAACCTCAGCGTCAGGGTCCTTCCAATAATACTCCAATGAAGACCAGTGCTCCCAATACCCCCAATAAGTGTTTTCGATGTGGGAAAGAAGGTCACTTGTCCTATAATTGCCCTGAGAAGATCAACCAGCAGACTCCACAGAGGCAGGGTAGTCACCAGAAGCCTGCATCTAATACTGGAAGGGTGAACCACTTGTCCTAGGAAACCATAGTGGAGGAACTAGAAGTTATGCTTGGTACGTTCGATGTCCATTCCACTCCCGCCACTGTTCTTTTTGATTCTGGAGCATCACATTCTTTCATATCACAATCATTTGTTAGAATACATAGAATTTATTTGTGTGCCATGAAGAATCCTATATTAGTAAACTCACCTGGTAGAAGTATGCCAGCATCTTATCGTTGTCTCCCGATTAGTCTCATTCTAAGGGGGTAGAGTTTAAGGTGAGTCCTATAGTATTGAGAACAGCTGGGATTGATCTTATATTGGGAATGGATTGGATGATACAACAACAAGTAGAGATTCAGTGCAAAGGGAAATCAGTAGTGTTGACAACACCAAAGGGAGATAGGATCAGGGTTGATGTGAAAGTACAGAAACAGGAGACCGCTGCAGTGAATCAGCTTACTGATAGTGCCAACAAGGAGGACCAGGTTGTGGAAGAGTTCTCCGATGTGTTTCCTGAGGAATTGTCAGGTATGCCGCCAGACCGTGACATTGAATTTATTATTGAATTATTACCTAGAACTACCCCATAGCTAAGCGTCCATATAGAATGGGAGTAGATGAATTAGAAGAACTTAAGAAACAAATTAAGGAATTATAGGATAAGGGTTTTATTCGTCCTAGTTCTTCACCTTGGGGAGCACCAGTGATTTTTGTGGATAAGAAAGATGGTACTCAAAGAATGTGTGTAGATTATCGGTCTTTCAATGAGGTTACCATCAAGAATAAGTACCCGTTGCCCAGGATTGATGACTTGTTTGATCAGTTAAGAGGTTCTTGTGTATTCTCCAAGATTGATCTTCGTTCTGGATATTATTAGTTGAAGATTCGTGCTAGTGATGTACCAAAGACAGCTTTTACCACACGATATGGGTTATATGAGTATACAGTGATGTCTTTTGGTCTGACTAATGCTCCTGCATACTTTATGTATTTGATGAATAAGGTGTTCATGGAATATCTGGACAAGTTTGTAGTGGTATTCATTGATGATATCCTAGTATTCTCCAAGACTGAGGAGGAACATGCTAAACATTTGAGGTTGGTCTTGCAAAAGCTCAGAGAACATCAGTTATATGCTAAGCGGAGTAAATGTGAGTTTTGGTTGAAGGAAGTTTCCTTTCTTGGTCATGTTGTCTCAAATGGAGGAATATCGGTAGATCCTAGTAAAGTGAAAGATGTATTGGACTGGAAGCCACCAACCAATGCAAGTGAGATCCGTAGTTTCTTGGGATTAGTAGGCTATTATAGGAGATTTATAGAGGGATTTTCTAAGCTTGCGAAGCCAATGACTGCACTATTGGAGAAGAATGCCAAGTTTGTGTGGTCTGAGAAGTGTCAGGATAATTTTGAGGAATTGAAGAAAAGATTGACCACTACACCAGTATTAGTTTTGCCAGATCTGAGTAAATAGTTCTCTATCTACTGTGATGCATCTCGTTTGGGTTTAGGATGTGTTCTTATGCAAGAAGGTAGAGTTGTGGCATATGCATCGAGACATTTGAGAAAGCATGAATTAAATTATCCTACTCATGACTTGGAATTAGCTGCAGTGGTTCATGCACTAAAAATATGGAGACACTATTTGATTGGACATAAGAGTGATATATACACTGATCACAAGAGTCTGAAGTATATTTTCACTCAATCAGATCTGAACTTGAGGCAGCGTAGATGGTTAGAGTTGATAAAGGATTATGATCTGGAGGTGCATTATCATCCAGGAAAGGCCAACGTCGTTGCTGATGCTCTTAGTAGGAAAAGCTACGCTAATAAAATGCAAGTAATGTCTTTGTCAAGAGAGTTGTGTGCTGAATGTGAGCATCTGAACTTAGGGTTTACCACCAATGCAGTAGAATTAGTACTAGAACCTACTCTGGAGCAAGAGATACGCAAGGGTCAGATGAAAGATGCAAAATTGAGAGAGATAGCGGAGAATATAGTGAAAGGCAAATCACTAGGATTCCATAAGGATGATAAGGGTACGCTATGGTTTGGAAAAAGACTATGTGTGCCAGAGGATAAGACTATCAAAAAGGCAATTTTAAGTGAAGCTCATGAGTCAGCTTATTCCATACATCCTGGGAGTACTAAGATGTATCTGGATCTGAGAGAGAAATATTGGTGGTATGGTTTGAAAAGAGATGTTGCTGAATATGTTGCTTTGTGTGACACATGTCAACGGGTGAAAGCTGAACACCAGAGACCTACAGGATTGTTACAACCTATGCAGATACCCGAATGGAAATGGAAAGAAGTTGGTATGGATTTTATAGTTAGATTGCCACGTACTCAGAAAGGGTATGATTCGATTTAGGTAATAGTAGATCGCCTAACAAAGGTTGCTCATTTTCTACCAGTTAGGACTACGTATAGCAGTGCAAGGTTGGCAGAATTGTATATGGAAAGAATAGTGAGTTTACATGGAGTTCCTAAGAAAATTGTGTCAGATCGAGGTACCCAGTTTACATCTCATTATTGGCAAAAGATACATGAATCACTAGGAACTAAGCTGAACTTTAGTACAGCCTACCATCCTCAGACAGATGGACAGACGGAGAGAATTAATCAGATATTGGAAGATATGTTGAGAGCTTGTGCTTTACAATATGGTACTAGTTGGGATAAGAGTTTACCTTATGCAGAGTTTTCTTATAACAATAGTTATCAGAAGAGTCTTCAGATGGCACCGTTTGAGGCTCTGTATGGACGAAAGTGTAGAACCCCGTTGTTCTGGAATCAGACAGGGGAAAGTCAAGTGTTTGGGCCTGATATACTCAAGGATGCTAAAAAGAAAGTAAGAATGATTAGAGATAATCTAAAAATAGCTCAGTCCAGACAGAAGAGTTACGCTGATACTCAGAGAAGAGAGTTGACTTTTGAAGTAGGGGATTATGTATACTTGAAAGTATCGCCAATGAGGAGTGTGAAAAGGTTCAACATGAAAGGGAAATTGGCACCAAGGTATATTGGACCTTTCAAGATTGTAGAGAGACGTGGTGAGGTGGCATATCAGTTGAAATTACCTGAGAGTTTGGCAGATGTACATGATGTGTTTCACATGTCTCAACTTAAGAAATGTTTACGAGTACTAGAGGAGCAGATTCCGTTAGAGGAGCTCACTGTTAAAGAGGACCTCACATATGAAGAGTTTCCAGTTAAAATTCTAGAGACTGCTGAAAAAGTCACGAGAAGTCAAACTATCAAAATGTGTAAGGTTCAATGGAATCGGTACACAGAGGGTGAGGCCACCTGGGAAAGAGAAGAGGATCTGTGGAAAACCTATCCACAACTGTTCGAGTAAGCATCAACCGAATCTCGGGATGAGATTCATCTTAAGGGGGGTAGAATTATAACACCCTAAAATTTTAGATATTAAAAAAATAGGAAAATATGATTTTTATACAATTTTGTGACCATGCAAATTTAGAGTAATAATAATTTTTATTAACCTAAAATCAAATATAAGGGTAGAAACATGTTTGTGCACTCATGCTGTTGCATTTAAATTTTGAGATGAGTGGTTTGATTTAAATTCAAATTAGGTTTCAAAATCATTTGAAAATGCTTTGAAATAATTGAAAAGGAAAAAGAAAAAGAAAATTTCCTTTCTCCTCGCTTTCGGCCCGGAAGCCCAATTTTTTTCCCGCGGCCCGCTCGTCTCCCGCTTCCGCGTGGGCCGTCTCAGCACGCGCGCGTCGCATCCCGCCTGGGCCGACTCCGGCCACTGGCCCAGCAACCGCGAGAAGCGAGCGGCAGCGTTTTCCTTCTCCGTGCGTCGCTGACAGCATGGCCCCGCGCGTCAGACACCTTCTTCCTCCCCAAGTCGCCGTCGGATCTCCCCTTTCCAAAAATGCCGAAGCCGAATCTTCCTCCCAATCTCTCCTTTCCTTCCTTGGAATCGCCTTCGGGCTATAAAATCGAGCTCGTACGTATTTCCGCTCCATCCTATTTCGGCGCAGAGCATCGAAACCATCCCGAGACGGCATTGCTCGGAGCACCGCCGTGACCGCCCGCCATACCGAGCCGCGCGCCTTCTTTTGGTTCGTCCTCGGCTCTATTCTTGCGCGAGGTGAGATCGCCTTGTCCTGTACTCCATCCTGGTACTTTTTATTTGTCGAATGATGCTCGGTTTTGAGTTTTAGCGAACTCCGGCGATGGCGCCACCGCGAACATGGTCGCCGGAGCGTTTTCCCGGTCGGAGCGCCGCCCCGCTCGTCCTGATCCAATCTGAGCCGTCTATTTTGAATCCAACGGCTGTAGATGAAATATACCGGTTCGGCTGCGCGATTTACTAAAGAGACCCTGTGTTTTTCAATTGTCTAACCCGCAGTCCAAGGCGTATTTCCGTATTGCGTAATATCCATTTGAAAGTGTAGTTTGATCTCAGTTAATTCAAAATACGTTTTCAGCTATTTACAGTTATGCCACTGAGTTTGTTTTAGTCATAATTTATTCGTTTTAACTCCGATTTGACCCGTTCAAATTGCGTTAGGTTCGTAATTAAGAGTTCTACATGTTAGTAGGACTGTTCAGTAGGTTTGTGACAATTTATTTTCGAGCTTGAATTAAAGTAATTACTTTTCTATAGGAAATCTTCGTAAATTCATAACTTCATCGTTTTAGCTCCGTTTTTCGTGATCTTTGCGTCTGTGTGATCCTAGCGAGTTGTAGATTTGTTTTAAAAACTTTTTATCATATTTTATTACTGTTGGTGTACTGTTCTAATTATAGTCTTGTTTGTTTATGCATGATTGTTCTGGATGAATGTTGTTGCTATTGTTGATCGAGTATAGACGGTGAGCAATTCGTTGGAGATCAGGAGTTTTTCTACGAACAAGATCACCAGGACTAGTTTGAGCAAGGCAAGTATAGCATGAGATTATCCTTGTTGTTCTATTCATATTAAGCAAATAATATTATTATGCATATATTCCTTATTAAGGATGACTTAGAGTTGATCTTATTCCTTTATACCTATTATACTGCATGGATTAGTATTGCTAGTGCTCAACATAAACTATGATCATGTAATTTGACTAATGGAATATGCAATAAACACTAAAAGATGACTTTTATTACTGTTAAAGGGTACTAGAGCATGGGGTTATTTGGTGCTCTCGTTACTCTCTATAAGTACTTATCTGTAAGCGAAAATCTAGGATTTATAGTACAACTGTGAGGGCTAAAATGGCTCTGGCTTTAGTCATATAGAAGGACCTTTTCTAGCTTGTTAGAGGTTACCCCTGTGGCGCAAATGGGGAAGAGCAGACTGTGGATCCCTGCGTGGTAGAATCACACAGACTGACTTTGAAAACCTAGCGGCCCTAACTTGTTAGACGAACCTTTGAGAGGCTTCATAGTGTTTCCCTGCCTGCTCACCTTAGAAGTGTTTTGGGAGTAATTAACCCGGGCATATAGGCAACATGACTCACAGTGAAAGTGTACAACCTCTGCAGAGTGTAAAACTGTTATAACAGCCGTGCTCACGGTCACGAGTGGTCTTGGACCCTTATGGAATAGTGGATCATTAATAATGAATATGTTTTTGCTATTCGTTAATCATTTCACATGGATCATATGTTTATTGTTACATTGAGACATTTTGATATTATTGATATACTAAAATAATGCTAATTAAAAGCTACATGCTGATAAACCTATGTTATGCCTTTGAGCCTCATGAACCCCATATTACACTTGTTGAGTATGAGATGTACTTACGCTTGTTTATTTTTCTTACTTGGATAAAAATCTCGGATGGGTAACAGATGGTGCAAGTAGTGACTACTTCTACTTCCCGGAAGATTATTAGACTTGCTGTCAACCAGTCAATGTGCCTGTGATTGGAGCTACCACGAGAGTTTTACATTTTACTTCCACTACATTATTGTAAAGACTATGTGATAATAATCGTGATGTAATAACATTTGTGATGATACATCCTTTATAATTTGTTAACTTATGTGTGATTGATCTCTGGGCACACATAAGAGTATGCACTCCATTTGGTCGTTAAATGGGTGTGACAAAAGAGAGCAAGGAAGCCGAGGGAACCTTTCACTCCTAGGATTCAGTGTTTAGGTCACCGACAGTAGGATTGTTGAAGTTGTACTAGTCGCACTTGTGTTGAACTTCCAAAATTGGATTGCTGAAGTTGTGTTGAACTTGTGTGTGTTTCGTGGATTGAACTTGTAAAAATGTTGCACTTGTGTTGAACCAATGTTGAACTTGTGTTGAACTTCCGAAGTCGTGTTGAACTTGTGTTCAAATGGATACAGTTTGTGGGTTCTCATGTTCAAATAGATATAGTTCTCGTGTTCAAATGGACTGAACTTCTAAAAATGTTGCATTTGTTTGCTTTTTCCTGAGCGCCAGGGCTGTGGCGCCGTGGCTGGGGGCGCCACAGTCCTGGCGAATATAAACTGGCCCACAACTTCTACCATGTGTCTTTTGTATTGTTTCTTGTACTAAGAAGTTTTAGAGAATTGAAAACTTGTACTAATTTTACAATGCTTGTTACTCTAATCAATTCTCTACATAAGTGTGGCGCCCTGATCCACGGCGCCACAGTGTGGCGCCAAGCATGGTGGCGCCACACACCCTGCCACGTCATCCCGACGCCCGTGCCTCGGCCGCCACGTCAGTGCTCTGTGGCGCCGCCATGCAACAATGTAGAAATGTAGCGCCATGGTTGACGGCGCCGCCAAAACGGTTAGTTTTAAAAAAACAAAATTTCACGGTTGTTTTTTAAAATATTATTAAAAATGATTAAAAAAAATCTTAATTGACAGGGTGGCAGACAGGCATCGGACGGCGCTGTCGTACCCTGACCGTGACATCTTGTGAGGAAGAAGGCCACGTGAGGACTAAGAGAGACAAAAATAGAGCTTTAGTGTAATTGTCGGAACAAAATTATGGCCTATCCAACGGCCTTTCAATCAGAGATGCGGCGATTTGCAGACCAACTTGCATCGTGAGAAGTGGCACGTAGGCGACATGTGAAATGTGGGCACGCACCTGGAAGTCCTTGTCGGCGATCATACCGACGGTGCAGAATGCGGTGGCGAAGAACCCCATCACCAGCTGCATCTCCATCACCAGCGCGTACGTCACCGCGCGGCCGCTGCCTGCCGCCGCGCGCTTGTACGCGAGCTCGACCAGCGGCAGGATGAGCCCGTACAGCGCCGCGGCGCCGAGGGCCAGCGCGAAGCCCAGCAAGTACTTCCCTCGGTTGACCCCCGCGGGGCGGTCGGACGAGACGTGCAGGCCCAGCACGACGGCGCCCACCGTCAGCAGCGCCACGGCGTTCACGGTGGCGGGCGTCAGCCGCTGCCGCACGATGAGGAACGCGAAGAACACCGTGAACGCGAGCTGCGTCGAGATGAGGATCGCGGAGGTGGAGACGGGCAGGTACCGGAGGCTGTACGCGTAGATGTAGTTGTCGGCGCCCGTGGCGACGCCGAGGCCCGAGGCGGCCAGCAGCACGCTTGGCGGGGTGAGCAGGACGGGCGCGCCCTGCTTGTCGCGTGCGCGGCGCGCGGCATAGGAGGCCGCCACGGGGATCAGCAGCAGTGGCCAGCCGACGGACTGGAGGCACGCGGACAGCCACTCCCGCTGGCCGCCCTTGTCGTAGTAGAGGCGGGTGAGGAGCGGCCCCGCCGTGGTGCCCAGTGCCAGCATCCCGCAGTTGAGCGCCACCAGGAGGCGGTGCATCACCTTGGCGCGGCGTGTTGTCGGCGTCGTCAAATCCTTGCGCGCTGCTTCCACGTCCATGACTAGTGTCGCCTGTGGGCTAGCTGCGCGCGCTGCGGCGAGCCGTGCACGCAGTGTCGTCGCACGAGACGGTGCCGGTGCCGGTGGCTGGCCTGAACGAAATCTAGACACGCCTAACGAAAACAGTGCATCACAAACGCTGAAGTGTCACTCCAAGGCCCACGCCGGCTCACTAATTATCAGCGAGGGCGTGCTGCTCTCTGCCGCCACCCGCCGCCAAGGTCGACGCCGGCTCGCTTGTTCATTCACAAAGCAGCCAGCATTAGTTTGACCGGCCGGTCGGCTGGCTCTCCGCTCTGGTGAAGAGTGACAAGTGTGTACTGTAGTTAAGTTTGATCTTTGGAATCGAAGCAAAGAAGAACGTCGTTTTCCCCGTCAAACTGTCCAGGTAAAGAACGAAGTACGACAGGTACCCCGACAGAAGAGAGCCTTTGCTGCGGATGCAGCGATGCGGCAGACTTTGGGGGCGTCGCGTGCCTTCGTGGATGCTGGTACTGGTACAGCGTGGCACCAGGCTAGTACTTGAATGGCACACACAACCGCACAATTGTTTTAGCCGTCTGAATGGAACGAGGCGCCATCGTCGCTAGTGATGCATTGGTTATGAGCGGATATTACTCGGTTCGGTTCATATTCATTTGAGTAATGTCCGATTTGCCCATTAGGTCTTGTTTGGGCCAGCCTTTGGGACTTACAGTACCACCGGTTCGTTTTAGCTCCTGCTCGTATTTACTAACTATAGTTGGCTAACAATTAGCAGGCACGGACTGGAGGCAAGGGAAGAATGCTACTTATGTGACCAAGCAGCGGAGTCGATCGATCATATCTTATGTTGCTGCCCTTTCTCCAGGGAACTCTGGTTCAACATCTGTCAATCTCTTGGCCGGCCAATGCCTGACCCCAGGCAGACGGTCATCTTGTGGTGGAGGGCATTGCGCGCGGCATGGCCACGCGAACATCGGAAGGGCGTCGATACTCTGTTCGCGCTAGTGTCTTGGAGGATCTGGAAGGAGCGGAATGCCCGCTGTTTTCGGGAGGCGGTGTCATCTGTTGCTGATCTCATGACAGTCATCAAGGCGGAGGGGGAGCTCTGGGTTCAGGCGGGTGCCTTGGGTCTCGGTGGTTTAGCACCGACAGGCTAGCTATCCTTTTTCTACCACTTGGAGTTGTAGTTTTCATAATGTAGCTCTACTGCGTCCTGGCCTCGTGCCGCTTGTAAACTTCTATTCTATTCTCCTTAATGAAACGATGCGCAATGCTCTTGCATATTCGAGAAAAAAATAAGTCTGTGACTTTGTTACCATTTTTTAGGCTATCTGTTTGGATTCTTATAGGGACTTAAGATTAGTCAACTACTCCAAGTGGCCTAGTATACAAAACGTAACATACCCCTCAATTTTCATCAAAACTGAAATACCCCTATTGACCATTTCAAAGTGATTTAATAGGTGGTTTTGCTAACATGACAGTAGGCCCCACATGTCAGGTAATCTCTCTTTCTTTTATTATATTTAAACATAACTTTTCCATTTTAAGTAGGATAATAAATACAAAATTTATATAAAAATTGTAGAGCTTGATGTGATCTACAGTTTATAGCTAATAACTCTCTTATTTGAGATCTTTTAGAGTCTTCAGAATATTCATTTTTAAGTTATTAGATATTAAAATTCAAAATTTGAAATTTTTAAATGACCCTGAACATTGACATAAACCTAAATAAAATCTATAACTAAGGTATACATGATTCAATGAGTATAAAATTTTTATTACAATTTAAGCATACAATAATTAGCTCACCATAAAAAATTCACCACAACTGAACCACAGAAACTGTAGCTATAAATTATTCCATTTAATTACAGAAAAACATAGATGTAAAGCTACAACAAAAACTTTGTACTAAAACATACAATATTATATGTTCACTGTGTAAATCTACTCATGTGGAGTCCAAAAAAAATTAGATTTTCCATTTTATAATTTTTCTGTGATTTACTATGATTTTTCAAAGATTCAGCCGACATAAATAAAAAAGAAAAAGACAAAACCGCCTTTAAAACCACTTATAAGTTATAACCGGACCAGGGAGGTAAGATGAACGGTTTTAAGGTGTTTTGTCTGGTTTTGAAGTTTAGGGAGAAAAAGCGGACTTTCGCGAAAGTTGAAGGAGGTAATGTGGATTTTTTTTTCTAGTGTCAGACTATGGGCATTGTGCATTGAAGTCATTGAGAACACCGGCCCGGCTTACACAACATGGCAACTTTTAGGCGGGCACAAGCTTTGCTGTTCGGCGGCCAATATCCCTCTGCAATGTCCTCTATAAGATATGTTCGAAGGTGTTAGCCCTGAGATTGAGGGAGTTCTTGGATGAGATCATTTCAGAGGAGCAAAGTGCATTTGTACTAGGCCGGCTGATCACAGATAATGTGCTCGTCTCATATGAGTGTATTCACTACTTGAAGAGGAAAAAAGGGAAGAATGGTGCGTGTGCTATTAAAGTCGACATGACCAAGGCTTATGATTGGGTTGAATGGGAATATCTGCAGGGAATCATGTTGTGAGTCTAATCATGAGGTGTGTCAGTACCACTACTGGAATGCCCCCCTTTGCCGACTGCCAGAAGCAGTCGGCAAAGGCACTAAAACAGGTGGCAAAGGCTTTGCCGACTGCATTACACGTGGCAGTCGGCAAAGAAGAGGTCGCAAAGAATTCGTCGGCAAAGAAAACTTTGCCGCCTGCCACGTGAAAAGCAGTCGGCAAAGGCTTTGCCACCTGTCAACACGGCAGTGGGCAAAGGAGACGTACGCCGTCGTGAGATGACGGTGCGCGTTTCGTTTGCCGACTGCCACGCGACAGTCGGCAAAGGCTTTTTTTAATTTTTTTAGAACAGAATTTCTTTGCCGACTGTCTTTATTGGCAGGTGGCAAAGATTTTTTTTTTATTTTTTTAGGATAGAAATTCTTTGCCGACTGTCTTGATTGACAGGTGGCAAATTATTTTTTAATTTTTTTCAGAACAGAAATTCTTTGCCGACTGCCTTTATTGGCTGGTGGCAAAGGATTCTTTGCTGACTGCCTTGATTGGCAGGTGGTAAAGCTGCCATGGTTTCTGAGATTCTAGCTTTGCCACCTGCTTTCCACGTGGCATGTGGCAAAGCTGGAATAAGTAGATTTTTGATCTGTTTTTTCTGTTTTGCATCACAACGACAAATTCAAATATATCACACAGATCCACATATATATCACACAAATCCACATATATAGCATATATAATTCATAACAAAGGGGTCCAACAAGTCCATAATCCAACAAATCGTACTAATCGAGCACCAACATCAAACATCCAACATGGTGTGCAAAACCAACATCAAACATCCTGCAAAGTAGAAGAACCACATAGGCAGTCACGCGTCCTGGACCCGTCGCCACCATAGTGTGAAGAGCTCCCAGCTGGCCATGAAGGCCACGCGGACGGTCCAACCTGCGGCGCGCTGTTGTACACCCACCCGGATCCGATCTGGTGGGCAGGCGGAGAGTCGCTAGCCCACCCGGAGCCCCCCTCCTGCGTAGGCCTAGGAGGAACGCCACCTGGCCACGAGAGCTGTGGCTGAGGGGCAACCGGCCCCACATGGCCTGGAGAAAGGCCATGTGGAGTCGGGTTAGAACCCGCCGATAGTGGCTGCACAAAGGAGAAGCGATCTCATTAGTACCTGTGGGATGGCTGCACAAGCGAAAACAATACAAAGACTGCTAGAAACTCACTGGAGTCCCTAAAGGACTACGAACAGGGGGTGGACTGAGAACAGGTGGTGGAGCGAAGATCACGGAAGGAAACGAAGGACATCTGAAACCAGGGATCTCCAGGCCCTGAAAGAAGCTGGCAAACTCCTTCATCTGATGCGCCGAGTGCTCCTGGATAGCCTCCAACTGCCGGTGATGGGCCTCCTGTTGGGTCGCCAGCTGCTGCCGATGGGCCTCCTCTTGGGCCGCCTGTTGGGCCCGCAACTCGGCCAGCTGGGACTGCAATATTACACCCGCGATGTTGAAACAATGCATAAGGAAAGCTACATATGTAAAACCAATGAACGACAAATAGTTACCTGAACCGCCGCCATCATCTGCATGGAGATTGTCCACTGAGGTTGTATGGGGACATCCGAGGAGGTCGTGCTGTCCGATCGACGAACCTCACGAAGGGTGGGAACAGTGGTCGGATCGATTACGCTATGGGCAAGAAAGTACCGGCCATGCTGCTTCCCTCCTCCCGTCCTCATCAGGACGTCCGTGTCAAGGGGCTCAGTGGCTAGATCATAGGCCTCACCATGGCGCTTGCGAACTGCCTCGGTGTACTAGACCACCTTCTCGTAGGTGTTCGGGTTGGTGAACGCGTCGGCCCCTTTCGTCGGGTCGTAGACGTTGTTCGGATCTGTCGCTTTGCCCTGGTGAGATAGGACGTAGCCCGTGAACTCGTTGATCATCTGGCCACCATGCGACTGGGTCTGCGAGGAAAACACAAGAACGATTACACGTAATGAGAATGAATAAATAAATAAATGAATAAATAAATCAGTGTGAAGGGTACCCATGTGTCCATGTATGCTCCGAGGGGGCGGCTCCCTTGGTGGTGTGCTGGCCCTGTCCTCCCCTTGGCATGTCCGGACTTCTCCCTGCGCCTCGCGTATGCCTCTGGCGTTGTCCACGAGTCCACAATCGCCTCCCAGCAGTCCATGTGCATTTTGCACCAATCAGCAGGATACTACAGAAAAACGTGCATTTGAGTGATTACTCCTAAATTAGAATGGAATCAAAATTAATGTTTCCTACTTACCCGGAGTCAACAAAGCAGTACGATGAAGACTCACCCAGAACTCCCTCTTGATCACGTCGGCAAGAGGGACCTCGTCTGCGTCCTTGACCTTGTAGAACTCTGGCCACTTATTGGGTGGCTTTTGGATCCCATCTATGATGACAAGGCCAGGGTAGTGCTTCTTAACCAGGAGGCCTAGCATGCCATTAATATGGCATGAACTGCCCCCGTTCACAAGCTTCCAGTTGCTGCACGAGTCATTAAGAACAACTGTTAGTCCAAAGTTCAATTTTCAACATGTCATATGAATAAGTTGTGAAAACATGAATGGTTACTTACTTTGGACCCTCGGGTCGAATCACCGGACGGTGGGCTACCGCGAGCGGGGCAAAAGGGAGGCGCGTGATCCCGCGCTGGTAGGGCTTCCTCGAACCTGACGAAGACGTCTCCCCTGGTGTCACCCTGCTCCCGCCCTGGCTGCCCTCGTCCTGGCCGCCCCTGCCCTCGTGCCCCCCGCCTTCGCCGCCCCCGTCCTCGTCGCCCCCATCCTGGTGGTCGTCTAGGGGAAAGAGCTCCCTTGTCGATGAGCGACGTGTGTGGGACCTCGCCGATGAGTCCACCAACGACGTCTCCTCCTCCGCGTCGTCGTCGACGCCGGTCGACATGTAGATCGAGGTGACCTTTCGTAGCGGTCGTCGACGTCTACCTCCGCCCGGTATTTTGTCCTGTACCTGAAATGACAAAGATTAAACCAATTAGCACAAATAATCGATAAGTACTTTTAAAGAGATGTAAAATGAAGCACAAATAATCAAAAGTACTTTTAAAGAGATGCAAAATGAATGAAACATAATTGCAAAGTAATAATAAAAACAATATAGTATTACATGAATTAGAAACCGAAGTCCTCATCATCACTATAACCATTGTCATCATCGCCTCCACTGTCATCACAATCACTGCTGTCATCATCACTATCAATATTGTCGAAACCTAAGTCCTCATCATTTTCATTCTCCTCACCACCTCCATCGTCCTGAACACCTAGTTCGCGCCGAGCCCTCCATCGCTCAAGCATCATTAGGTCCTTACCATCTTGCACCACTTCACCCTCGTCCTCATTGATGTCGTTGTCTACTTCCATGCCCATCAGTGAAAGAATGTCTATCTCCAAATGCCCTTCTAGCCCCTTAGGTTGATAGAACTCTCCGCTATCTACCTTCGGGTTGAAGTTGTAATCATCATCATTTGGGACAGGCGCTTTACCATGCGGCGATACCAATTGCACAAGGTACCATCCCTTAAGCCTCTCGTCTTTTGGCACGCCCATGAAAGATAATAAACTTGTGTGGCCTGTTGAGCCACAATATAGACATCATCTCCACTATAGATAGAATCTTGTCGAATTTCGATTTGTCCAATGTCTTCGGCTCTTCTCGTGACATTAGGATTGAACCAATGGCATTTGAAGACGACTGGTTTTAGAGCTTTGGGGCCCGGCAACTCGAGCTCGTATATTTCTTCCACTATGCCATAATAGTTGACACCATCGTTGCCGGGCGTACAAACTCCTGTGCACGTGGTCTTTCGACCGGGCCGACTCTCCTCCTGCTTCTCGTGCGAAAGCGATAGCCATTGACATCATAAACGGTGAATGCATTCACCCTACTACTGCAGCCGCATGCAACCTGTTTCAATTTAGGACTCATTTCCCTATCCGTGCGTGCCTGCAAGGTGAGGCCAGGTAGAACGTTACATTACTCGCTCCTAGGTGCAAATTGGAATCTCAAAGTTGGAACGAGGTAAGTTTGATGGCACCTTTGTACGGAACCATGAAATAAAATCGGGCCTAGCATTTTTGAGGAAATCATCTTCTTCTTGGATGGTAGGAGCCGTATTCCTTCGCCATTATTCCTTAAAAAACTCCCTGAAAAACAAGAGATGAAGGGGGTCAGACCGATAGATGGAGGATATTAACTACGTATGTAACAAGTCCAGAATTGAGAACTTACTTTCGATAAGGAACCACTTCTTCAAGGTTCAACAACACGTAGAGCGTGATAGTGCGAAACTCATGTTGTTGCAACGTATTGGGGGTACCTGCGCTTCCCCTTCCGAGTTGCCCCGTGAAAAGGCTCAGGGTCGATAAATTCTCATCCTCATTGTAACGAGGGAGTGGGTTCATGTTCGGAAGGTTGTCTATATAGTACACCTTTGTGAAGTTCGACACCCCCTCCACTCTTGCTGCCTCTGCCATGGAAGCCTCAAATTTGGCTTTATTTTTACACTTTTTCGAAGAATCTTTTGACACCTCTCGATTGGATAGCACAAACGGGCCTACACAGGACCCCCAGCCGTGCCTCACGCGGTAGGTGCAAGATCATATGCTGCATTGGCAGGAAGAAGCCAGGTGGAAAGATCATCTCCAACTTGTAAATCAGCAGCGGTGCAAGACGCTCTAGGTCACGAATCACTTCTCGAGATAACTCCCTGGTACAAAGCTGATAGATGAAATAGCTCAACTCTGCTAGAACGCGCCAAACTAGCTCGGGGAGGTATCCATGGGTCATTGCAGGAAGAAGTCGCTCAATCCATATGTGGAAGTCATGACTCTTCATCCCTAAGACTTTCATAGTCTTAAGGTTCACTCCCCTACTCAGATTCGCCGCATACCCATCAGGAAACAGTAAAGTCTTCATCCACTCTAGCACTTCCTTCCTATCACTCCTTTTCAGGATGTAATCGACTGGCCCTCTTCTCCAATTCTTGCCCGGCGCAGGGGTCCTCATCACTAGCTTTGGTCTATCACAGATCATCTCCACGTCAAGTCTAGCCTTAACGTTGTCCTTTGACTTCTGTTTTATGTCCATGAGGGTTCCCCAAAGTGCCTCGGCGATATTCTTTTCTGTGTGCATCACATCGATGTTGTGTGGAAGCAGAAGGTCCTTGAAGTAGGGGAGCCTAGTCAAGCCCGATATATGGGTCCACATGTGTTCCTGACCGTACCCAATAAAACCACCGGTGTCTTTGTCGATTTTGAGAGCCTATAACTCGACATGGACCTGGGCACCGCTCTTAATCTCAGGAATAGGGTCGGTGACTTCAACACCTTTAGTGAAGTGTTGGGTGTCTCGTCTGAATTCATGGTTCTCAGGCAAGAATTGATGATGTTTGTCAAACAAAGAGTACTTGCCACCCTTCTTCAGCCAGGTGAACATCACAGATTCCATATATACTGGGCAAGGGAACTTCCCATGAACACACCACCCACAGAATATGCCATACGCCAGGAAGTCATGCATTGAATACAGATACCACACATGCATTGTGAAGTTCTTCTTTGTAGCTCGGTCGTATGTCAGTACCCCCTTTTCCCAAGCATGTTCCAATTCATCCCATAGTGGCTGTATGAACACACCCATATTGTTGCCCGGGTGTCCAGATATTATCAGTGACAATAACACGTTCTTCGGTTCAAACATGATGCCGGGGGGAAGATTGAGGGGGATCACAAATACGGGCTAACAAGTGTACGGGGCCACTGAAAGTCCTATGTTTGGTGTTGGTAATTAGTGACAATGCCTAAGTACTAATCCCATGCCTAAGTTGTATGTAGCATATGAGGATTAGTACACTCCAAGGTTGGTGGCAAGATGGACATGGTGATCATAATGGCCGCACTTGGATTTGGACGCAACCCTACGTGATCAAGGCAAAGGTATATGCTTAAGGGTTGTGTTTTAGTAACCAAGACACCTAGTGGGTGTGGTTACATTATAGGATAGATAGCCGTACTATAAAGAGGGGAATGACGCGGCTATTGAACTCCTAAGTGCCTCTAGATGTGCATTTCATGATCATATGCATTTGGATAGAACTAATATCGCCTCGAAAAATGATTGTGAAAATGCTAACACACTCACACATGACGTGATCACTTGGTGGTGTTAGCACATTTGCGATGGCGTTGGAGTTTAAGCGGTAGAGAGGGTTTGGGGTCATCTCTCCCTCCCGCCGAGCGTGCGAGCGCGGGATTCAGGCATTTTTGGGGAAATGAAATGCCTATTTTCCACTACGCCGGAAGTCGGAAAAAGAAACGGAGGCGAACGGAGGTCACAGTGGTGACCGGACGCTGGACCGGACGCGGTCACTGTTTGACCGGACGTGTCCGGTCAGTGTCCAGTATCTGCGCGTTTTTTAGTTTTTTGGTCGGACGCGAGGCGCGTCCGGTCATAGGCGACCGGACGCGTCCGGTCGTCCAGGGAGCTTACTGGACTCCGACCGGACGCGGGCACTGTGGCGTCCGGTCAGTTCTTCAGCGCGTCCGGTCGCTGGTTCGTTTTGCGCGACTCAGTGCTGACCGGCGCGTCCGGTCAGTCACGGGACCGGCACGTCCGGTCATGACCAGCGCGTCCGGTCGTTGCGACCGGCGCGTCCGGTCAGTGTTTCGAAAAAGAACCGTTGCGCGACCGGCGCGTCCGGTCCACGCGACCAGCGCGTCCGGTCAGCGCGAATTGCGTCTGTTCAAGTTTCTAACGGCTATATTCGAAGGGGTACGTCTATAAATACTCGTTGGCCGGCTCAAGGCTCTCACTCTCGAACATTTTGACATACTTGTGAGCACTTTGAGCTAAGCAACTCCCCTCCCACTCATCTCTCTTGCTTCTTTGCATATTCGAAGTGAGATTGAGTGATCCAAGTGCATTTGCATTGTGAGATTGCATCTAGTTGGCACTTGGTGGTTGATTTGCTGCGGGATTCTTGTTTCTCTTGGTGGTTGCCGCCACCTAGACGGCTTAGAGCAGCTTGGAGGCGTTGGCAAGAGTTGGTGTTTGTTCTTGGCCACCTCCGGTGATTGTGAGGGGTTTGTGCCTACCTCGGCGAAGCGCCAAAGGCAACATTAGTGAATTGCTCGTGTCATTGCAACCTTTTGCCATTTGGTAGGTTCTTGTGGTGCCTTTTGAGAGGCTCGGTGTGTGACCGATTAGCCACCGAACCACGTGGTGAAGAGGGACACAACGGGGACTAGCGTGCCGGCAAGCACGTGAACCTCGGGATAAATCTTCGTGTCATCACTTTCATATTGTGATTGATTGATCCCGGTGTTCGGTTATATTGGTATTCATCTATTGATCATATTGATTGGTTGGCTCAATTCTTCGCCCCTCGGTGATACCCTCCTAACTCTCTCTTGTATTTATTTCTTAGTTACCTTGCTAGTTTGTTAGTGTAACTCTTAGCTTGTGTAGCTAGCTAGCTTTAGTTGTGCGGTTTGACTTGTGCGGTTGAGTGCAATTACTAGAATTGTGAATTGGTTAGGTGGCTTGCATACACCCCGTAGGCTAAGCAAAACTCGCATCTCGCTATTTGTTTTATTGATAAACTTGTTTAGCTTGTCTTTGTAGAAATTTTTAATAGGCTATTCACCCCCCCTCTAGCCATCAAGACCTTTCAGCCGCATGTGTTCCATACGGGTTGAACCCATCTGTTGCTATGGCTACACGTACATTCCGAGCGTCCTTAGCTTTGTCAGGATACTGCATATCGAAGTACTGCCATGCCTCAGCATCCGATGGGTGTACCATCTTATCACTGTATCTTTTGCCATCCTTGTGCCATGTCATCTGCTTCGCGGACTCCTCTGTCATGAACATCCGTTGGAGCCTCGGGGTGAGTGGAAGGTACCGGACGGTCATCTTGGGGATCTTAGACTCCACCTTCTTGCCAGCACCACCATCTACCTCCACATACCTAGAGGCCTTGCACTTTGGACAGTGCGTTGTAGCCTTTAGATCTTCTCCCCTAAATAGGACGCACCCATTAGGACAAGCATGGATCGATTCATATGACATATTAAGTGCACGGAGGAGCTTCACTGACTCGTACGTGTTCTTCGGCAGCGTGTGATCCTTCGGAAGCATTGTGCCCAAAACTGTCAACATGAGATTGAAGTCGTCTCGACTCAGGCTCAACTGTGACTTCAACCCTAGAAGGCGACCAACGACGTCTAGTTGCGACATTGTTGTCTTCTCGTGAAGGGGCTTCTGCGCCGAAGACATCATTTCATAGAAAGCCTTTGTGGTTTCCTCTGGATCCTCCTCCATCAATCCTTCATTGCCATGTGCCTCATTATAGTCTACCACCATGTCGGCCAACCCAGCATCTCCATCATACTCCTCGAGGCGTGCTCTTACCTCCTCCTCTCTAATACGCGCTTTTGCTTCACCATGGAAGATCCACCTCTTGTAGTTTTCCACAAATCCGTACTTGAAAAGATCTTTGTAGACCTCCCTCTGTACTTTTCTTTTTTGGTTCTTACACTCTTTGCAGGGATCTTGAAAAGGCAAATGAGCTTTGGATAAGGCTTGAAGAAACATATGAAGGTACTTCAACGGTAAAAAGTGCCAAACTATATATGCTCAAGGACAAGTTCTCCACATTCAAGATGAAGGATGATGAATCCATCCCGGAGATGTTCTATAGGCTCCAAGTCATTGTCAATGATCTCAAGGGGCTTGGGGAGAAGGTTGAGGACAAGGACTTCTCACACAAGTTCTTGATGTGCTTACCCAAGAAGTTTGCCACCTTGAGAAGAATGATCTTTAGAGAGGGATTGGACAAGGTCAAACCAACCAATGTGCTTGGAGATATAATGACCGATGCCCAATACAATGATGATGAAGATGAGGTAGAAGAGAAGAAGGAAACCAAGGTCAAGCAAGAGAAGCCCATTGCATTCAAGGCTTCATCCTCTAAGGGCAAGAGCAAGGTTGATGATGATGATGACAATCCATTTGATGATGAGATCATGGCCCTTCTAGTGCAAAAGATGGGTCGGTTCATGAAGAAGAGAGGCTATGGTGCAAGAAAGAGAAGGGACTTCATGAAGGCAAAGGAGGTGCTTTGCTACAATTGCAATAGCCCCGATCATGTAGTGGCAAAGTGCCCCTATGAAGACAAAAGATATCATGATGGGGAGTTAAAGTTGAAGAAGAACAAGAAGGAGAAGAAAGCAAAGAAGAGCTTCACTTTCAACAAGAAGAAGAAGGGTGGTGGTTATGTAGTCACTTGGGATAGTGACAACTCCGATAGTGATGATGATAAAAGCTCTAGTGATGATGAGAGGATCACTCGACGAGCCACTGCAAACATCGCCCTCTCCAACAAGCCATCCATCTTCGACACTACATCAACATGCCTTATGGCCAAGCCTACCAAGGTAAAACATGATGATAGTGATGATGATTCTTGTGCTAGTGATGATTGTAGGAGTGATGATGAGGAGGATGAGGACTACTCCAAGGATGATCTATTAGGCATAATAGATCAAATGAGCAAGGGCTACAAGAGGACAACCAAGAAATACAAAATCTTGGAACAAGAGCTCATTGCCAAGAGCAATGAAAATGATGCCTTGATGGAGGAGCTTGTTGCTCTCAAAAAGAGTAAGGAGTGCAAAGGAATTGAACAAGAGCTCAAAGCTCTTAGGAAATCCTTTGATGAGCTAGAGGCTTCTCGTGAGTGTCTAAAGGAAGACCACGAGGACCTTGAAGTTGCTCACACTAGGCTTAAGGAAGCCCACTCCACTCTACTTGAGCTCATCAAGGAAAAGGATCTCAAATTGGAGAAGCTCATGAAGGAAGCTAAGGAGGAGCAAGTGATTGTCACTTGTGATATTGGACTAACATGTGATATTATTGATGATTCTTCATTTGTTAGTCCTACTAATGCTTCATGTAGCTCATCATCATCCACCACAACCAACTCTACCTCTACTACTAGTGATTCATCACTTGTGGTTGAGACTCTCAAGAGAGAGGTGGATGATCTCACCCGCGCATTAGGCAATGCCTATGGTGGGGATGCCCGCTTGCTAAAATGCTTGGGTAGCCAAAGGTTCTCCCTTAACAAAGAGGGATTGGGCTATACTCCCAAGAAGGGCAAGGCGGCCTTTGCTACTCCAAAGCCTCGCTTTGTGAAGGGCAATGGTCGTTATTGCAATAGATGCAAGCAAGTTGGGCATCTAGAGATTAATTGCAATAAAATGAACAAGAACAAGAAAAATGCTAATGTACCTTATATTCCTTTTGATTCTTGCTATGTGCTTACCAAGGGTGATAAAGGTGTGCATGCTAGGTTTGTTGGTACACCAATTATGGGCCCAAAGAAGAAGGCCATTTGGGTACCAAAGAGCTTAGTGACTAACCTCTAAGGACCCAAGCAAGTATGGGTACCTAAAAGACATTAAATTGTTTTGTAGGTAAATTACAAGGCCGGAGGAAGGCATTGGGTGCTTGATAGTGGGTGCTCTCAACATATGACCGGTGATTCAAGAATGTTCAACTCTCTCAAATCAAATGATAGTGGCATTGATAGTATCACATTTGGTGACAATAGCAAGGGTGATGTAAAGGCTCTTGGAAGGATTGCAATCTCAAATGATCATAGCATCTCCAATGTGCTACTAGTTGAAAAGCTCAATTTCAACTTGTTGTCGGTTGCTCAATTGTGTGATCTCGGTTTCAAGTGCATTTTTAGTGTTGATGATGTGGAGATAGTTAGTGTTGATGGCTCTAACTTGATCTTCAAAGGTTTTAGATATGAGAATCTATACTTGGTTGATTTCAATGCTAGTGACACTCAACTTTCAACATGTTTGCTCACCAAATCAAGTATGGGTTGGTTATGGCATAGAAGACTTGGTCATGTTGGCATGAAGCAATTGAACAAGTTAGTGAAGCATGACTTAGTTAGAGGCTTGAAGGATGTCACATTTGAGAAAGATAAGCTATGTAGTGCATGTCAAGCCGGAAAGCAAGTAGGCAACACTCATCCATTGAAAAGCATTATGAGTACTTCCAAGGCATTTGAGTTGTTGCACATGGATCTATTTGGGCCAACTACATACACAAGCATTGGTGGCAACAAGTATGGTTTTGTGATTGTGGATGATTTCACTAGATACACATGGGTATTCTTTCTTGTGGACAAGAGTGATGTATTTGACATATTCAAGAAGTTCATCAAGAGAGTGCAAAATGAGTTTGAGACCACAATCAAGAAAGTAAGAAGTGACAATGGAAGTGAGTTTAGAAACACAAGAGTTGATGAGCTATGTGAGGAGCTTGGAATCAAGCATCAATTCTCGGCCAAGTATACACCTCAATCAAATGGCCTAGTTGAAAGGAAGAATAGAACCTTAATTGATATGGCAAGATCAATGTTGAATGAGTATAATGTGAGTCGTTCATTTTGGGCCGAAGCAATCAACACGGCTTGCTTTTATAGCAACCGTCTCTATTGCCACAAGTTCCTTGAGAAGACACCATATGAGATCTTAAATGGAAGAAAGCCCAACATTGCATACTTTCGGGTATTTGGTTGTAAATGCTATATCTTGAAGAAGGGCACTAGATTGAGCAAGTTTGAGAAGAAATGTGATGAAGGCTTCCTACTTGGCTACTCAACTACGAGCAAAGCTTATAGAGTTTGGAATTTGGCTAGTGGTTTACTTGAAGAAGTGCATGATGTTGAGTTTGATGAAACAAATGGCTCTCAAGATGAAGAAGATAACTTGGATGATGTGAGAGGAACTCAATTGAGTAATGCTATGAAAGAAATGGATATTGGTGATATTAGACCAAAGCAAGTTATTAATGTAGATGACAACAAAGATCAAGTGCTCCAAAGTCCAATCACTCAAGCTAGTGGTTCTCTAATGTAAAATCAAGCTAGTACATCATCTCAAGTGCAACAAGATCAACAAGTGGCTAGTTCATCATCTCCAACTCATGATCAACATCAACATCCAAGCAATCAAGTCCAAGTGCTTCAACCAACTAACATTGCAAGAGACCATCCATTGGATTTCATCATTGGTGACATACAAAGAGGAGTTCAAACTAGATCAAGATTGGCATCATTTTGTGCTCACTCATCTTTTGTGTCAATGGAAGAACCCAAGGATATTGATAAAGCATTAAGAGATCCGGATTGGGTAAATGCAATGCATGAAGAGCTCAACAACTTCAAGAGAAATGAAGTATGGGAACTAGTTGAAAGGCCTAAGGATCACAATGTCATTGGAACAAGATGGGTCTTTCGCAACAAGCAAGATCAAGATGGGATAGTAGTAAGGAACAAAGCAAGACTAGTGGCTCAAGGTTACACACAAATAGAGGGTCTTGACTTTGGTGAAACTTATGCCCCGGTTGCAAGATTGGAAGCAATTAGGATCTTACTTGCCTATGCTTGTGCTCACAATATCAAGCTATATCAAATGGATATAAAGAGTGCATTTCTCAATGGGTACATTCAAGAGGAGGTGTATGTGGAGCAACCTCCCGGTTTTGAAGATGACAAGAAACCCAATCATGTATACAAGTTAAGGAAGGCTTTGTATGGATTAAAGCAAGCACCTAGAGCATGGTATGAAAGATTGAGGGACTTCTTGCTATCCAAAGGATTTGTCATGGGCAAAGTTGATACAACACTATTCACCAAGAAGATTGAGAAAGACTTGTTTGTGTTGCAAATATATGTTGATGATATCATATTCGGTTCAACCAATCAAGATTATTGTGATGAGTTTGGAAAAATGATGGCCAAGGAATTTGAAATGTCAATGATTGGTGAACTTAGTTTCTTTCTTGGACTTCAAATCAAACAAATGAAAGAAGGTACATTTGTGAGCCAAACTAAGTACATCAAAGATATGCTCAAGAAGTTTGGCATGGAAGATGCAAAGAGTATTACAACTCCAATGGGCACTAGTGGAAGCTTGGATAGTGACAAGAGTGGCAACATGGTGGATCAAAAGCTATATAGATCAATGATTGGTAGCCTACTCTATGTGACGGCATCAAGGCCCGATGTGATGTTTAGTGTATGTATGTGTGCAAGATTTCAAGCCTCACCAAGAGAAAGTCATTTGAAGGCAACAAAGAGAATATTGAGGTACTTAAAGCATACACAAGATGTTGGATTGTGGTATCCCAAAGGTGCAAGTTTTGAGCTAGTTGGATATTCGGATTCCGACTATACCGGTGATAAAGTGGAGAGAAAGAGCACTTCCGGAACATGTCAATTGTTGGGAAGATCACTTGTCTCATGGTCATCCAAGAAGCAAAATAGTATTGCACTATCTACCGCCGAAGCCGAATACATTGCCGTGGGTAGTTGTTGTGCACAAATCTTGTGGATGAAGGCAACATTGAAGGATTTTGGAATAAATTTCAAGAATGTGCCATTGCTATGTGACAATGAAAGTGCCGTGAAGCTAACTAACAATCCGATTCAACATCAAAGAACAAAGCATATTGATGTTCGCCATCACTTTATTAGAGATCATCAACAAAAGGGTGACATTGCTATTGAGAGTGTTGGCACCGAAGATCAATTAGCCGATCTATTCACCAAGCCACTTGATGAGAAGAGATTTCACAAGCTAAAGAATGAGTTGAACATAATTGACTTCTCCAACATGAGTTGATGCACCCATATATGACATGCCTCTCCTTCGAGCCCCAAGGTACAATTGGTTGACATGTCATCCATTCTATACTAAGGACATGTTTAGTGCATCTAGTCATGATTTCTTATGTTCTAGGATCATTCATGAAAATTAAATAAATTTGAAGTTTATATGGTGCCACTATTGTTTCCATGACTTGTATGATCTAGTGGTAGCATATAACTTGTTTAAGTAGCTTGTGATCCTAAGTGTTTAATCTAGAAAACTTGTCTAAATATCTGCTTCAACATGGTGCATGATAACCCTTCTAGTGAGGTGTGAAGAAGCTTGCCCTTGGATCAAACCGAAGTATTTTATTTATGCAAGCAATCTAGGTTTGCTCCTTGTGGTCAATTGGTGCCAAAGGGGGAGAAAATATTGTTCACAAAGATAGAACTCAAAGGGGAAGGGAGAAAATATTGTTCACAAAGATAGAACTCAAAGGGGAAGAAAATGTTGTGGGGGAGAAAATGTTGTTCACAAGATAGATTCTAAAAGGGGAGAAAACCTAAAGGGGAGAATTGATAAAAGAAGGGGATCAACTAAAATTTTGAGCACACAAGTAGGGGGAGCAAGCTCTTTAAACATGAATGTTGCATTTCTATGTGCACTTCATATGTATGATGCATAGTTATGCATTTCGTTTTCTCCGATACATTGCTTGTGTGGTGACTTGATAGTATAATTTGAATGATGCATTGAAATACTAGCATGAATAGGAAGTAGTTAGATTTTTCTTGCTTCATGTTTTTCAAAGTGGTACTAGAGCCTTGCTTATAATGTTGATCTCACGAGGTTTCTAGTTATGTTTGTGTTTTTCCAAGTGGAATCTAACTACACAAGGTGCTAAGATGGTGTTTATCGCTACTCCGATGGTATCACGCTTCAAAGGTCTATAATCTTAAACACTTAGCACCTATTGGTAGTCAATGCTCCTAATCTTTCCTATCTAACATGTATGCTTCCAAAATCCAAACATATAGCATACATGTAGGGGGAGCCATTGCTATCAATTTGAATTCATGATCACATGTCCATAATTCTTACACATGGTAATATACTTGGACAATGTGACATGGATTCAATCAAAATTTTATTATAACATCTTTGTGAAAGGGTTGTCACCAATTACCAACAAGGGGGAGATTGAAAGTCCTATGTTTGGTGTTGGTAATTAGTGACAATGCCTAAGTACTAATCCCATGCCTAAGTTGTATGTAGCATATGAGGATTAGTACACTCCAAGGTTGGTGGCAAGATGGACATGGTGATCATAATGGCCGCACTTGGATTTGGACGCAACCCTACGTGATCAAGGCAAAGGTATATGCTTAAGGGTTGTGTTTTAGTAACCAAGACACCTAGTGGGTGTGGTTACATTATAGGATAGATAGCCGTACTATAAAGAGGGGAATGACGCGGCTATTGAACTCCTAAGTGCCTCTAGATGTGCATTTCATGATCATATGCATTTGGATAGAACTAATATCGCCTCGAAAAATGATTGTGAAAATGCTAACACACTCACACATGACGTGATCACTTGGTGGTGTTAGCACATTTGCGATGGCGTTGGAGTTTAAGCGGTAGAGAGGGTTTGGGGTCATCTCTCCCTCCCGCCGAGCGTGCGAGCGCGGGATTCAGGCATTTTTGGGGAAATGAAATGCCTATTTTCCACTACGCCGGAAGTCGGAAAAAGAAACGGAGGCGAACGGAGGTCACAGTGGTGACCGGACGCTGGACCGGACGCGGTCACTGTTTGACCGGACGTGTCCGGTCAGTGTCCAGTATCTGCGCGTTTTTCAGTTTTTTGGTCGGACGCGTTCGGTCGTCCAGGGAGCTTACTGGACTCCGACCGGACGCGGGCACTGTGGCGTCCGGTCAGTTCTTCAGCGCGTCCGGTCGCTGGTTCGTTTTGCGCGACTCAGTGCTGACCGGCGCGTCCGGTCAGTCACGGGACCGGCGCGTCCGGTCGTGACCAGCGCGTCCGGTCGTTGCGACCGGCGCGTCCGGTCAGTGTTTCGAAAAAGAACCGTTACGCGACCGGCGCGTCCGGTCCACGCGACCAGCGCGTCCGGTCAGCGCGAATTGCGTCTGTTCAAGTTTCTAACGGCTATATTCGAAGGGGTACGTCTATAAATACTCGTTGGCCGGCTCAAGGCTCTCACTCTCGAACATTTTGACATACTTGTGAGCACTTTGAGCTAAGCAACTCCCCTCCCACTCATCTCTCTTGCTTCTTTGCATATTCGAAGTGAGATTGAGTGATCCAAGTGCATTTGCATTGTGAGATTGCATCTAGTTGGCACTTGGTGGTTGATTTGCTGCGGGATTCTTGTTTCTCTTGGTGGTTGCCGCCACCTAGACGGCTTAGAGCAGCTTGGAGGCGTTGGCAAGAGTTGGTGTTTGTTCTTGGCCACCTCCGGTGATTGTGAGGGGTTTGTGCCTACCTCGGCGAAGCGCCAAAGGCAACATTAGTGAATTGCTCGTGTCATTGCAACCTTTTGCCATTTGGTAGGTTCTTGTGGTGCCTTTTGAGAGGCTCGGTGTGTGACCGATTAGCCACCGAACCACGTGGTGAAGAGGGACACAACGGGGACTAGCGTGCCGGCAAGCACGTGAACCTCGGGATAAATCTTCGTGTCATCACTTTCATATTGTGATTGATTGATCCCGGTGTTCGGTTATATTGGTATTCATCTATTGATCATATTGATTGGTTGGCTCAATTCTTCGCCCCTCGGTGATACCCTCCTAACTCTCTCTTGTATTTATTTCTTAGTTACCTTGCTAGTTTGTTAGTGTAACTCTTAGCTTGTGTAGCTAGCTAGCTTTAGTTGTGCGGTTTGACTTGTGCGGTTGAGTGCAATTACTAGAATTGTGAATTGGTTAGGTGGCTTGCATACACCCCGTAGGCTAAGCAAAACTCGCATCTCGCTATTTGTTTTATTGATAAACTTGTTTAGCTTGTCTTTGTAGAAATTTTTAATAGGCTATTCACCCCCCCTCTAGCCATCAAGACCTTTCAGCCGCATGTGTTCCATACGGGTTGAACCCATCTGTTGCTATGGCTACACGTACATTCCGAGCGTCCTTAGCTTTGTCAGGATACTGCATATCGAAGTACTGCCATGCCTCAGCATCCGATGGGTGTACCATCTTATCACTGTATCTTTTGCCATCCTTGTGCCATGTCATCTGCTTTGCGGACTCCTCTGTCATGAACATCCGTTGGAGCCTCGGGGTGAGTGGAAGGTACCGGACGGTCATCTTGGGGATCTTAGACTCCACCTTCTTGCCAGCACCACCATCTACCTCCACATACCTAGAGGCCTTGCACTTTGGACAGTGCGTTGTAGCCTTTAGATCTTCTCCCCTAAATAGGACGCACCCATTAGGACAAGCATGGATCGATTCATATGACATATTAAGTGCATGGAGGAGCTTCACTGACTCGTACGTGTTCTTCGGCAGCGTGTGATCCTTCGGAAGCATTGTGCCCAAAACTGTCAACATGAGATTGAAGTCGTCTCGACTCAGGCTCAACTGTGACTTCAACCCTAGAAGGCGACCAACGACGTCTAGTTGCGACATTGTTGTCTTCTCGTGAAGGGGCTTCTGCGCCGAAGACATCATTTCATAGAAAGCCTTTGTGGTTTCCTCTGGATCCTCCTCCATCAATCCTTCATTGCCATGTGCCTCATTATAGTCTACCACCATGTCGGCCAACCCAGCATCTCCATCATACTCCTCGAGGCGTGCTCTTACCTCCTCCTCTCTAATACGCGCTTTTGCTTCACCATGGAAGATCCACCTCTTGTAGTTTTCCACAAATCCGTACTTGAAAAGATCTTTGTAGACCTCCCTCTGTACTTTTCTTTTTTGGTTCTTACACTCTTTGCAGGGACACAACGTCCGATCCGACCCTTGAGCAACCGGCCCAAATGCTTGCTCCAGGAAATTATTGGTCCCCCTAACCCATTCATCGCTCTTCCTCTTAGTTGTCCAGCCAGTGTACATCCACTCATGGTCATCTATCCTCTGTTATGCGCCAATGTAAGCGAGTAATAAAACCATCATTTGCATCTACAAGGCGTTCCTACCATCTAATAGGTGAAGGATAGGTCCTAATCCCACCTGAAAATGCATAGATGAGGTTAGCTTCCATGCTCCACTCCCGTCCGAGATGAAATTTCGGCAGCACCTCCCCGCTGTTCTCCCGATACACGTCCCGACGGGGAGAGTATGTATCCGGAGAACAACGGAAAGGTGCGGCCGAAACTCCGACTCGAATGGGAGTGGAACATGGAAGCTAACCCATCTACGCATCCGCGTGTTTTCCAAAAAAACATGGACAATCCGAAAGAGATACTGTCGCAGATATGCACTGATCAGCATACCAACGACCGCGTATCCCTTTTGGACAGGAGACGCCTAACTTGGCTGCGCAATCTACAACTACTATAAGGATGAGAGGTGAATTATACCTAGGGTAGCGGCACAAAGGCGAGTAGCAGGGCGGTGGAGAGTCGACGCGGTGCAGGAAGACCTGCAGCGCCCACGAAGACGATCGGAGTCACCGAGTACCTCCCATAGGTGATCCTACAAAAAGGACAAAAAAAGGTTAGTATCCACTCAAAATTCCGGCAGCACCTCCCCTACACGGGGAGGTTCCGAAACCTGCAAAAAACAACGGCGCGAATGCCGATAACCACCGTGGCACGAAGGCTGATAACCACAACGGGGTGAAGGCTGATAACCACCGTGGCACGAAGGCCGATAACCACAGCGACACGAAGGCCAACATCACAACGGCGTGAAGGCCGATAACCACCGCGGCACGAAGGCCGATTACCACAGCGGCACGAAGGCCGACATCACAACGGCACGAAGGCCAACAAGTAGTGAAGGGGTTAATATACCTTGCTCTTGTAGCCGGTTCGATGACGGTGGAGGTGTCGGCGGGACGTACACGCTAAGAAGACGGTCGAGGCACCTCCTCACCTTCTCCCCTTCTCTCTTCCTCCTTACACTTCTCCTTCTTCCTTCTCCCTTCTCCTTCTTCCTTCTTCCTTCTCTCTTCTCCCTTCTTCTTCTTCTTCTTCTTCTTCTTCTTCCTTCTCCCTTCTCCTTTCCTTGTCCTGCTCCCACGCCTCTCTGCCTTGGGGCTACGGGGGCCGGGGCACAGGGGCTGCCGAGGAGCCGGGGTGGCCGCGGGCTGCGAGACGCCGGGGAGCCGGGCCTGTGGGGCACCGGCGCTGCAGGGCACCGGGGCATGGCGCGGCTGGGGAGCCGGGGCGGGCGGGCCGGGGCGCGGTCGGGGCGCTGGGACGGGCGGGCCGGGGCGTCGGGGCACGGCGCGGCCGGGCGAGCGGGCCGGGGTGCGGGCGCAGGGGAGAGGGGCGGCGGCGCTGCGGACAGGGGAGGGGCCGGCGGCGGCGCTGTGGGAAGGGGAGGGCGCGGCGGCGGCGCTGCGGGCAGGGGAGGCGGGCGAGTGGAGTGGAGAGAGAGAGAGAGGTAGAAATGGGCCGGCCCAATCTTTTTAGTTTAAAGTCCTTTGCCGACTGCTCCCCAATATAGGCAGTCAGCAAAGACACTGAACAATATTTTAATATAATCTCTTTGCCGACTGCCCTAGACCAAGGCAGTCGACAAAGAATTTTTGTGTTTTCCCCCTTTTTTGCAGCCGCAACTTGCTCTTAATTTTTTGAAATTTTTAACATAGGTTCCACATGTGATAACATTAAATCTCAAAAAGTTTTGTGATTTTTTGACTTTTTTTTGCTATATTTCGTTAATAAATTTCTTTAAATTGAATTTTTCGCTGCATAATCCAACTTTGAACTGTAGGTGCATGAAATAGTAAAACTTAGCCATTCGAAAAATGATATTCATGTTGAAGAATGTATTTTGAGGTCATATCCAAAAACTCACCCAAAATTTTGAAGTCCTTGTCCACGGAACATGACCATCCAAGTGTGGTAGAAGTGATTTTTAATTATATAAAATTCAAACGAAATTGGAAAATTACGAAACTTGTTGATAACATGACACCTCAACAAGTTTCGTAATTTTTCGATTTCGTTTGAATTTTATATAATTAAAAATCACTTCTACCACACTTGGATGGTAATGTTCCGTGGACAAGGACTTCAAAATTTTGGGTGAGTTTTTGATATGGCCTCAAAATACATTTTTCAACATGAATATCATTTTTCGAATATCTAAGTTTTACTATTTCATGCACCTACAGTTCAAAGTTGGATTATGCAGCGGAAAATTTAATTTAAAGAAATTAATTAACGAAATATAGCAAAAAAGTCAAAAAATCACAAAACTTTTTAAGGTTCACACTTATTGCATGTGGAGGCTAGAAAAAAACTTTGACCAAGTTTAGAGCAAGTGACGACGTCGAATGTCCAAAATCTAAATTCAAATTTTAAAAATAAAAAAGGAGTCTTTGCCGACTGCCTGACGGCAAGGCATGTGGCAAAGGGGACGACGATGGGCGCCCCGCCACCTTTGCCACCTGCTTTTCTTTGCCACCTGCTAGACAGTCGGCAAAGGATGTCTTTGCCGACTGCTAGGAATGGCCGACAGCTGAGGAAATAATGGCAGTCGGCAAAGACTCCTTTGCCGACCGCTCATTGGGGCGGTCGGCAAAGAGCATGTTTGCCGACTGCCCTGTATTTGGCAGGTGGCAAAGGGTACTAGCAGTCGGCAAAGCCGAGTTTTCCTGTAGTGTACTGTTTCCTTTTCCGTCAAAGTGAGTGGTGTGCCGACTCAAGTTTTTAGACCCACGTGTGGGATAAAGCAGGGTGACCCCATTTCACCCTACCTCTTTTTGTTATGCTCGGAAGGTCTTTCATGCCTCCTAAAATCAATTGGTCCAATGCATCTTGCTAGGGGTGTTAGAGTTGGTGTTTACTCCCCTTGATTTCGCATCTTCTTTTTGCGGATGACAGTATTGTATTTACAGAAGCATCGCAAACAGGGGCCAAGCGGTTGATGGAGATTCTGCATATCTATAATCGTGGCTCTGGACAATTGGTGAATCGAGAGAAATCTGCAGTGTTTTTCAGTAAGAATTGTCCAGATGAAATGAGATCGGTTGTGTGCGACACTCTGAACATACACAAAGTGGTGTTAGCTGAACGGTACCTTGGGCTACCAACCGAGGCGGGAAGGAATCTGAGTGGCCTTTTTGAATTTTTACCGGCTCAAATACGAGGTAAAATTGATGGTTGCTATAATCGGGATGCAAGCTGTGCAGGACGAGAGGTACTGCTCAAGTCGGTGGCACAAGCGGTACCGACGCATTCCATGAGCTGTTTTCTTCTCCCAGTCAGTACATGTAACAAGATGAGATCCGCCATAGCAAATTACTGGTGGAGCAGTTCGGCGGACAATCGCCGTATGCACCGGATGAAATGGGACAATTTGACGAAGCCAAAAAAACAAAGGTGGAATGGGCTTTCGTGATCTAAGATGCTTCAATCTTGCTATGCTCGGGAAGCAAGGTTGGCGCCTCTTAATTCGGGCTGATTCTCTTTGTGCACGAGTGCTGAAGGGTCGCTATTTCCATGATTCAGACTTCGTGCATGCAAGGAGGAAGAAACATGCGAGCAACACTTGGCGGGCAATACTGGCCGGAAGGGAAGCCTTGCAGACCGGTTTGGTCAGAAGAGTGGTAGATGGTGTATCGACAGAAATTTGGACTGACAAATGGCTCTCCAACCATTTTGATGGGTGCCCGATCACGCCAATGGACAGGCAGGGACTGATGGAGGTTTCTGAACTGCTCACAGAATCTGGGAAGTGAAATGAGGTGTTGATTAGGGAGCACTTTTTCCCTATTGATGCTGAAGCTTTACTATGCCAACCAAGAGGACGGAATGGGCATGATTACTGGGCCTGGGAGCCTGAGAGGTCGGGGATTTATTTTGTGCGCTCAGCATACAAACTGTTGTATAAAAAGAAGTCAGAAGCCATTGGGGATCAAGCGCCTAATTCCTCCTCTGATGGTCCATGGAAAATAATTTGGAGATTGCCGATCCCTCCGAAGGTAAAAGTCTTTTGGTGGCGAGTGATTCACGAATTCTTATCGGCAAGACATATTATCTGGAAACGGCATATTGAGCTGGTTCCTTTCTGTGAAGTGTGTGGGGGCTCCAGAAGAATCAATTTGCCATGTTTTACTGGAATGTTCCATTGCTAAGAAATTTTGGTACCAGGTAAGGGTTGGGATAGGAGTGAAAATACCCAAACTGAACCCGCTAACTTGGGCAACAGACATTATATCTGGAGTGTGTCAAAAGAAGGATTTAGCAGTGTTTTTGTGCGGTATGTGGGCACTGTGGATGAGAAGAAACAAAAGGCGCCATGATGAACATTTGATCAGATTGCAGAAAGCTGTAGAATGGGTGAAGGATACTGCTTTTGATCTCTGGAATTTGACCCATCAGCTGATATCCAAGGGACCAGCGCAAGAGATGCAGAGGTGGAGAAACCCAGCACCGGGATGGCATAAGGTCAACACTGACGCTGCTTTTCATATGAATGATTCTTGTGGGGCGTCGGCATGTGTTATTCGAGACCACCAAGGGTTGTTCAGAGCGGCGCAAGCACAGTGGTATGTCAAGGGTCTTGATGCCTACACGATGGAAGCCATATCCTGTAGGGATGGCCTGAACTTGGCAAGAAGAATTGGTGTGCAAAAGGTGATGCTTGAGACTGATTGCCTGGAGCTTATCAATTTGTGGAACAAGAAGGATACGCAATGCTCCATTGTTGACCCGTTGCTGAAGGAAATAGATGTTATAAGACTTGCCTTTCATGTTTTTTCTTTTTCTTATGTTAATAGATCTTGTAATAAAATAGCACTTATTTTGGCGAAACAAGTTTCGGACACACACCGTATGGAGATGTGGCATGAGTGTGTCCAACTTGATACCGTAAGAGACTTCGGCCGGTTGATTTTATAAAAGGCAAGCAAGTCAAAAAAAAAAAAAAGGCTTTGCTGTTCGGCCTGATGTCGGGTCTTGGGGGGGGGGGGGGGGGGGGCGGCTTCAGCGGCTCGGTTTTTTTCACTGGAATTTTTAAACCCTGGCCCAAAAATTAAATAGGCCTAGGCACGATCGGTATTCGGTCACGAGCACAGGACGACTCTCAGAACGTACAATGACGGGAGTGACCGACCGGGCGGTGACACGTGGTTGGTGCTGTCGATCAGGACGCCGGCTCGAGTACGGAGATCCCCTTCTTGTGTGCGGGGACAGGAGCTCTGAGCCGGGATCTGGCTGATCGGTAGCCTCCACGTCCACGGTTCACGTTCCCGCAACGGGAAGAAGGCTGGACGCCCGGACCATAAGGAAAGCAAGGGTTTTAGACGAGGTGCGCTGAAACGCGGACGCCGCCGCACACTGGGCCTGGGGACGACGTGCCGCCTGCTGCTAGTGCCAGGCCGCAGGAACCACGCGTGGTTCTCGTGCCCCGGTAGCATATTCGGCGCCGAGCATGCCAGTGACATGTGGCAACGTGCATGTTGCTGCACGCACGCGACGTGAATTAATTGCTCAACGTGCTGCACCTGCACCACGCCGTCTAGTCCACGGTATCTTCCAGTGTTAAATTATACGTGTATAATATGGCTCAACGCGCGTCACGCGTGCTGACAAAAACAAATGCGTTGTACATCGAGCATTATTACGGCACGTAACGCCGTTGTTTTGCCGTCTATTTTGGTTAAATTAACCAGAGTTTCCTCGCTAAACGAGCAGAAAAAAAACGCCTCCCGTCGTGCGACGAGCCTGACTCGGCGACTCGTGTGCTCCCAGAGTACACAACGACTTCCACTTCCACCACCTTTGTATAAGTGAGCATCATCGGCGCAAGATCAAGTGCGAGCGCAAGAGAAGGAAATGAAGGATGATGGTAAATCGGATATGCAGCAGTAGCAGCCCGCCGGTCGTCTCGTCGATGTGCAGTGGACCTGCCACCAGAGCACTGCACGTCGGCGTCCAACCTGGGGTGGAAGAAGATCGGGTGCACGTACGTACTGCTTCATCCGGTTCCGAGGAAGATGCGTCCAGCTCTCTGAGGAGATAAGCGAGGTGATAAAGAAACGAGTGGATCTGAAAGAGAAGCGATGAGAAAAGACAACACAAGGGATAACGAAACGAGTGGATGAACATGATAGGCATGTCACTTTTTTGTTTATTAGTATATATATATATATTGTGACCACAAAAAGTTATACTAGAATATGTAATTGCATTATATTTTATTTAATAATTTATTAAAATGCTATTATATTAAATTAATATATTTATTATAAGTGCCGTTATGGTATTAATGTCAGTCAAACTTTCTTAAGTTTAAATAGAGTTATAGAAAAATATTAGCAACATTTGTGTCTCCAAGTAAGTTTAATATAAAAATAGATGGAACGATCTTCCTAATGATACTAATTATGTACTATAAATATTAATATTTTCTAGTATATATTTGGTCAAAGTAAAAAGCGTTTGACTGCTTAGGAAGCGATAATGACACTTATTTTGGGATGAAGGGAGTATCGATGATTTTTTAAAAAATATTGTAGTTAAATTTTCCTATACTAATCTCATTTGTATCAAAGAAGCAATACAAAGATCTTATTCACACTACAACACAAAATCTTTTACGAGGCATTTTCAAATTGGCCTCGGAGGCGAGCGGGCCGGTTGCCCGCCTCGGTAGTTCGCTGGCGGCGAATCCGGTGCAGAGGAGTCCGCTGGCGACGGATCCAGCGAGCACGAGTGCACTGGCGGCGGATCCGACGGGAGGACGCGGGCTCGACGCGGCTCCAGCGTGCAAGGACGCGCGTGACGCGGCGGCGAATCCAGGCCCAGATCCATGCCCAGTTTGGGCTGCGGGCTTTTTCCTTTTTTATTTTTTTATTTGATTAACCGAGGTGGGCATTTGGACCGCCTCGGATAAGGCCACGATTAACCATGACCTTTCCACCGACCTTTCCACCGAGACGGTTGACTTGTCCGCCTTGATTAAGCTCTTTTGCCCGTCACAGTTAAGTTTTCTACAATAGTGTCATACTTGACCTTGGTTGCATACATTAAACAGTTCTTAACAATCCATGACACAAGCCATTCGTGTGTGATTTTTAAACACTTACACACAACAGCCTGTCTATGCATGGTACATGCGCTTAGTTAGTTGCTTGGCCGTGCAGTGCAATCCCTCCAGAATAAACACGGGCTCACGGCGTCACCTAGGTAGCTGGGCTGGCTTCATAAATTGCGTGGAGAAGACTCGCCGATCGAGCATGGAGAGTCAGAGCGATGTCCCGCTCCTCCTGAAGCTCCCGCGGCCGCCGCCGGAGAAGAGGGGAGGAGGCAAGATCCAGTTCCAGGGACGCCTGGCGAGGGAGGTGTGGGAGGAGTCCAAGAAGCTGGGGGAGGTGGTCGGCCCGGCCGTCTTCATGAACCTGGTGTTCTCCTCCATGAACCTCGTCAGCCAGTCCTTCGCCGGCCACCTCGGCGACCTCGATCTCGCCGCCTTCTCCATCGCCAACACCGTAGTAGACGGCTTCAACTTTGCCATGCTGGTAGGTGCATACAGATTACAGACGCTTCTCTTGCTGCCTAGCTATATCTGCTCTCTCGTTGTAATGTGTGAGATCGAAATCTATCCACCATTGACCTCCACTACTCCAGCATCCAATGAAGGCATCGGCTTCTCTGGGCAGAGCATGCTTTTTTTTTTTGGTGAATGGACTAGAAGAGAGAACATTACATACCATTGACTCACTGTTCCATAGGATTCAGAGTGTTATCGTCGTCGAACTACATAACGACGCAGTTGTGCCAACAATCTCTGTAGTTTCTACAAGGATGGATTTTATGGCTGTACGTAAAAAACGTAGGAGCAGTAGGGGAAAAAAAGCAGGAATCCAACATCTTGGGTACTGAATTCCAATAGTCAATTGAAAATGCAAAAAGTACACAATGCGTTATTTCTAATCCATAAAAGTTAAAAAATGTTTATCACATTTAACTTTGCAATTCTTGGGTATTCAATTCGAAGAGTGGATTGAAAATGCAAAAAGTACACCATGCATTATTTGCAATCCGTCACATTTCCTTTGGTAAAAAAGGTTTATCACATTTAACTGTGCACAGTCTTAGATGAATATTTTCATCACTATTGCAATTACTAATTGGAGGCCCCTGTAGAGTCTCCACATTAATGCTCGCAAGATGAAGTAAACAAATAAGACCTAGAAATTCTCACAAAAATTAGAGATCCGGTCATCAATTCAGTAAACCATCAATAATATAGTAATTAAAAAATAAAAAACTAGACCAACCTAGAAGTAACTAATGATATCTTACTAAGAAGAAAATAGCACCTAAATTCTCCTCAACGCATCAATGATAATAATAACTACTATGGGATCTCTTCTATTTTGTAAAAGTTACCACATCTGCCACCATGACAAACAAATAAAATAATCCAACAAATTTGTATCCAATTTATTTACCTTTCTCACTATAAAACCTAATCTGAAATGACCATCTAAATTACCTACCCAGCCATTATGATAAATAATCTACGTAACCCCTTCAATTTGCATTTAAACTGCATGGTTATGCTATTCCTGAACTTGAACTAAAAATATCCCCTGGAATCTACATCTGAATTACTAAATATGCTATTGTGATTTTTTAAAATATCCATAAATCATACAAAATAATTTATGTAAGTTGTTAGTTTAGATAAATTTATACGTTTAACTTTTATGATATATCGAAATTAAAAGTATAACTTTAAGCACTCTATTTTTTTAATAAAAACACTACTACACAATTGAATTTTTGATAGAGGAATTTGCCCCACTAACTGGAGTGCTCTGTCAGCTTGGCATGGCGAGTGCAACGGAGACGCTGTGCGGCCAGGCGTACGGGGCAAAGCAGTACCACATGCTGGGCATCTACCTGCAGCGCTCGTGGCTCGTTCTCTTGGCCTTCGCTGCGCTGCTCGCTCCGGTCTACGTCTTCAGCGGGCAGCTGCTCGCCGCGTTCGGCCAGCCCGCCGAGCTGTCGCGCGCGGCGGGCTCGGTCAGCATGTACTTCCTGCCGTCGCACTTCATGTACGCCATCCATCTGCCAGTCATGACGTTCCTGCAGTGCCAGCGCAAGAAGTGGGTCCCCGCGGTTGCCACGGCGGTGGTGTTCGCCGTGCACGTCGCCGCCACCTGGCTCCTGGTGAACTATCTCGGGCTCGGGATCTTTGGTGTGGCCATGGCGTTCAACCTCTCCTGGGTGGTCTTGGCAGCGCTGCTGCTCTCGTACGCCCTCGGCGGCGGGTGCCCGGAGACGTGGAGTGGGTTCTCTGCGTCGGCGTTCGTGGACTTGAAGGAGTTTGTTACGTTGTCTGCGTCCTCGGGTGTCATGGTGTGCTTGGAGAATTGGTACTACCGGATATTGATTTTCCTCACTGCTTACATGAAGAGTGCAGAGCTAGCCGTGGATGCACTGTCTATCTGGTAGGTCGACAATCTCGTGCCGCCTTTTTATTTACCAAGAAATCTCAAACTGGTTGATCTCACAGAGTGCATTTTACTGTTTCTTCATTTTTCCTTCGCTTGAAGCCTTGAACAGTATGAGTTTGACCGGATGGGAGATGATGATTCATATGGGATTCTTAGAAGGCACTGGGTAAGCAACTAAATGACATAACTGTAATACTATCTATCTAACAGCACTCGCAAAGAGTTAAACAGTTCCTTCTTTATTGTTTACAAGGGTGAGAGTAGCCAATGAACTCGGGGCGGCCAATGGAAACGGTGCAAGATTTGCGACAATCGTATCAACAGCAATATCCTTTCTGATCAGCCTCTTCGCTAGTTTTCTGGCACTGATTTTCCACAACAAGCTGGCTGTGATCTTCTCATCAAGTGGGGCTGTGATAGATGCAGTGGATAACATTTCCGTTCTGCTGGCCCTCACCGTCCTTCTGAATGGGATCCAACCTGTGCTCTCTGGTATGCCCTCCGAAATAAGACATATACACATGGTGGCGTAACGCTTGATTTAGAGTAGTTTATTTATGGGTTTTCCCTTGGCATTAATTTTCCTTAGGAAGATTACCATCATTTTTTGATTCTTGTTACAATTGCAGGAGTTGCTATTGGTTCAGGGTGGCAAGCTCTAGTTGCTTATGTGAACGTTGGGAGTTACTACTTGATTGGTGTTCCTCTTGGTGTTCTGCTAGGATGGTGTTTCAACTATGGCGTCCCTGTATGCATCTGTACAACTACAAAATATATTGTTGAGAACAACATGGGATTTATGTGTTCTATATACTTAGTCTGCAATTTGTGTAGGGCATCTGGGCCGGAATGATTAGTGGCACAACAATGCAGACTCTAATTCTGGCACTGATCACCCTTCGATGCGATTGGAATAAGGAGGTTCTTTTTTTTTTTTCTCTTCAACGATATTGCCATAAACTCATTTCGCACTACATGATTGATCTTGGGTTCCGATGACTCCCTGTCTTTCGGTTTTGCAGGCACTGAAAGCTGGTAACAGAGTGCGGCAATGGAGTAGCACCAAGTGAGCTTGGAGCCTTTATGCCATGACAGAGAAGTAACGACATTTATTCGCTGTAGTCTATATCTTACTTCCAATGGTCACTTCATCCGTGTAAGGCGTACGTAGGTAATTTTAGTGTTGTACCAAGGCAAATTTTTCTAATTTTATTAACCAATTTATGTTTTTATAACGAAACAGTTTATTATATCGAAAAGATACAATAGCACTAAAATCACTTTCATTCTCTACACAACTAGGGTGTACACAGCCTAGGACAATAAAAAAAGATATGCCAATACATCTTGTCACAGTAAGCTACAACACATAACTTAGTCTTTATTCTATCCACCAACATGACGAGATGAAGGCTCTCTAAAATCAACGTCTCCACGAAGGACATGACACACACGCACCATCGTTGCCATTGCCATGATCCATGATCGAACCAGTGAAGGCTAGGCCATAGATTTTCATTCTATAGAGAAAATTCCTCACTTTGAAGAATATTACTTATACTGGGTTGGCTAAAATTCCTCACTTTGAAGAATGTTACTTATAATAGGTTGGCTAAAGCATCTCCTCTAAATAGAGCATATAAATCAAACTTCTGAGTCTTTTCATAAGTATCTAGAGACCACCCAATCTCATAGACTGTAACTAGCAGTTAAACTCACATAGTTGTGTTCCTCAAAGATGTTCTATAAGGCAACATTTTTGCTTTATCATGCCACTTGGAACACATTAAGGTAAAAACCAATCTACCTTACAGAAAAAAAGACATGCATCTCAGACGATATGGACCTTGTTAAGGGTCTTTCCTCACAATCTACTACTAGCTTGTTTCACCATCCTACTTCACGGGATCTTCGGTTACACAGGACAAGTTACCACTATGATAGATTTCACGTGATTCTCAAGCTCATCTCTCACTCAATGCACTATCTATCACATTACGTGACAAACTCTTAGTGAATTGATCTTTTAGATTTTTAGACGTATGAACATAATCCAACGCTATGCCTCCAGAGTTTCTCAATTTTTTGATAGGCTTCAACCGCCTTTTTACATGTCTTGTTGACTTCATATTATCCTTAGAACTATTTATTTTGATTATCACACTCTATTATCACAATTCTTAGAAATAACTAGTATAAGTTTTTCAACTACCGTCCATGAGGAGCTCACAAAGCCACTTAGCCTCAACAGTGGTGGTATCCAATGATTTAATTCTGCTTCCATAATTGACCTCGTTAAGATGGTCTGCTTGCAAGACTTTTATCAAATAACTCCACCTCCAAGTGTAAACGCATATCCGTTTATGGCATATATCTCATCAGCTTCATATATCCAATTAGAGTCACTAGCCTTCAGGTAACCTTGGGTACCCAGCATAGTGAATTCCATAGCTCATAGTGCTTTTTAGATAACACATTATTCTCTCAAGAGCACGCCAATGACCATCTTCCGAATTTGACACAAACGGGCTAAGTTTGCTCACGGCAATCGAGATTTCAGGCCTTGTTGCACTAGTTCGATATATAAGCGAACTAAGAATTTAGGAGTATCTCAGTTGATCCCTTGCTATTTTTTGGTTTTTCCTTAATAGCACATTAGGATCATAAGGCATAGAAGCATGTTTGCAATCACTAAACCCAAATCGACTCAAAATATTTTTCACATAGTGGGATTGCAGAAGTGTAACCCCACTATTTTCTTCTCTAAGTAGCTTGATATTAAGAATAACATCAGCCTCTCTCAAATATGTCATTTCAAAATTATTGGACAAAAAGTCCTTAACCCCCGTAATCACATAAAGACCGGCTCCAAAGAACAATATGTCATCAACATACAAACACAAGATCACACTTTCGCCCTTGTCATACGATAGTACACACATTTGTTAGCTTCATTCACAAAAAGCTAGCAGATGTTAAAGTTCTATTGTCGAACCTCTCATGTCATTGCTTAGGTGCTTATTTTAGGCCATACAAGGACTTCAATAATTTACATACCAAGCCTTCCTGACCATTTGCTACAAACTCATCTGTCTGATCCATATAAATCTCTTCCTCTAACTCTCCATTTTGGAAAGTTGTTTTAATGTCCATCTAATGAACAAGAAGACCATGTGAGGCTGCCGGAGAAAGTAACACTCGAATTATGGTCAATCGAGCAACAAGTTCATAACTATAAAAAAACTATTTGCCTTCTTTCTAGGTATAACCCTTGGCTACAAGTCTTGTCTTGTACTTCTCAATAGTACCATCAAACCTAAACTTTTTCTTAAACACCCATTTACATCCTACAAGTTTACACCCATAAGGGCGTTCAACAATTTTTCAAGTTCCATTAGACATAATTGAATCATCTCAGTCCATACTACTTCCTTCCAAAAGTCAGCATCAAGAGAAAAATATGTCTCTTCAATGTTTCTTGGTGTGTCATCCACAAGCTATACAATGTAGTTATCACCAAAAGACGTTATAGTCCTTTGTCTCCTACTCTTTCAAGTAACTACAGTGTCATCGTTCTCACCATTTTGCACATGGAGTTCCTTCATGTGTTCTATCGGAATAAATTTTTCATGGGATATTATAGGTTCATGACTAGCCGTGCTAGATGTATTTTTCATAGGAAATTCACTTTAAAAAATATAGCATCTCTGAACTCTATTATAGCACCAACAAGCATGTTAGGTACTCTATGAAATACTTAGGTGAAATTTATTTCGCACAAAATTGTCAATTCAAGACATAGTCCATTATGCAGCTGTGAAGAAGTGTAATCTCTGTTCTAGGTGGATGTTGAACTTAACAGTCTCTATCGTAACACCGATATATCAAATAACAGAGAATTGAGAGCATTTCACATGTGTCCTAGAATTTGGTGGGGATTGTTAGATTTAATATGGGCTCGACCCATATTTTATTCAATTAGGTCAACTAAATTCTTGGCCTATATTTAATGCTATGGTGCAATATAGTTTTAGTCATGTATGAGATTTTAAGTATATGTTGACTTAATTTAAATAAGTGTACTACGCGTGCGCCTATTGATAAGTTGAGAGAGGCTAAGGACATGCCACATATGCGTGCACGGAGCCATGTCGAGCTGCGCTGTCATGACATGGTGCAGGACAGGCTGATTGTGCCACTTGAGCTGATTAATGGTGATTTGATTGTGGTTGATGGATGAACTTGTAACTATTGTTGTTATGGCTACGGTTATTAGTAACTCCTATCATTATGGCTTCAGTTAATACTATCTATCATGGTTATAGTTGTAGTTACTAGTAACTCCTATATTTATAGCAGCGGTTATTAGTAATTGATGAACATTTCATGATGTCCAGGTTCATCTTTTACCCTTCGTCTTTCACCTCCCATGTCCATAAGAAAGGTGTGCTGTAACACCCGAGGTGTTTGCCACTAGTTAAGTAGTGGGTTTGAGCTCAAACATGGTAGATTAAGTGGTAATGAAGATGTCAAGGTCAAACCTATGGAAGCGAGCCCCAACCTAAACTTGGATGTTGCACCCTTGCTTTACATATAGTCCATTTTTAAGATATATGCTTGGGTGGTGTTATTGCAATATCTTCATGTGTCTCACCTTAGTACCTATCTATATTGATCCCTGGAAAAGTTTCATGACGTTTGGAATCAAAAAGTCACACGAGATGATAAGTTATATGCTTGTTGGAATGACTTTACTAAGTGCTGGAATTGCATTATTAAGTGGATGGAAATATAGGTCATCAACCAAACCTTGCAACCTTGCCCAAATGACTCTAGATGGACTCTACAACAAAAGTCATGAAAGGTTCGTGTTGAGCAAATGCCTAGAAAATGCTCCAATTGATCAAAAAGGATAATTTAAGCTTTATCGTGATCCTACTTTGGTCAGAGTAGAAATTTTGGTTCTATATCAGTTCTGATGTTGGACCTTAAATGAAAGTTGTAGCTCATGTTGTGTAGAACAAACTTTGTTTTTGGACCAAGAGCTAGATCAACTTGGAAATAAGTCAAACAGAGGCTCGAAGATTGAATCAGCGGCTGTTTTCAGACTTAGAATTTTTCTAAGTCTGGAATTCATCGTCGTCGACGTTGGCATGTCGCGTTCTCATGTTTTCGTTAAGCAACTTGAGTTGAGCCAAAAATAAAAGTTGGAGTTTACATCTTGGAGAAGAGCATGCAAAAGTTGGATTAAGTTTGATCAGGTTTTGACCTCCGAATGCGAGTTTCCGTGACCTCCGTCAACATGTTGGCATTGTCATCTTGGCATGATTTTCTCTCCTAATCTGTTGGCCTAGTGACCTTGGCCCCTTAACAAAAGTTGTAGAGCAACTCGTGGGCTACAACTTTTCCTTTTGGCCCAAGGTCCAAATCGGCCTACTGCTGGCCCTAATCAGCCTCCCACCTCGCCCGATTCACTGCCTGCCAGGTGTTCGATTGTATGTCAACGTGCTCGCCATGCACAGCGCCGCGTGCTCCCACCTCCGCCACGTGCCACTGCCTCCCTGCCATGCGCCCTGCTATTCCAGAGGGAGTGCCGAGCTCCTCTTCCACTCCCTCACTCACTCTCGTGCCTCTCCTTGCAACTACAGAGCGCGGACGCGCCATGGCCGCGTCGAGCTCTAGCTCGAGCTCGTGCCGCTGCCGTGTCCGCTACTGCGCTCGGTCCCGAGCCGAGCCGACCTCGCCAACATCTCCGCCTTACCTCCATTCATCCCTCGTGCGCGCTTGCCCAAGCCAGCCCCGTCGGGAACCATCGCCGCAGCCATGGCCGCCATGGTCGAGCTCGGCCCCATCGTGTCCCCGCTGCTCAGCCCTTCCTCCGTCCAAGCCGACCGCTCCATCACCTTCCCCTCATCGTGCCGCCCCTCACGAGCCTCTTCCCCGGCTCCGACCGCCGCCGGAGCGCCGCTGCCACCGTGCCGCCGCCGGTGAGCCGCTGCTCCGCGTGGCCCCACCTCCTCGGGCCACCTCGAGGCGAGCCGCGGCCACCCATGAGTTCGCACGGGCCTCCCGGTGCTCCCCCACCACTCCATCACCGCCGACATGCCTCCTCCGGCCGCCATCGATCGTTTCCCCGGCGTCCTCTGTTTTCAAATCGCGACCAGGGACCTCGCGGGAGAATTCGACTAACTCCAGGGGCCTAACTGCACAGTCAGTGACTCAGATGAATAGTGCTCTCGGGACTGTTTTGTGATTATTTTGCAGGAACTTTGGAAATTCATAGTAAATTGTAGAAAAATCGTAAAATAGTAAATGAGTACTTTTTGGAATCCTTGTGAAATTATCTATGCATTAGATCTATAATATGGCATGTTTTAGTTTAAAGTTTTCTCTGTAAAAATATATTTATGTAGCTAGGTTTTTAATGCTAGATGTATTTGTCATTTTCATAACTGTAGATTTAGGGCTCCAAATGAAGTGAAATTTTTGTGGCATGCTACTCTTATGATGTTTAATGTGTGATAAAAATTTCATGATTTTTGGTTGTCATTTGAGTGAGTTATTAGTGTATCTTGCTCTCACATGAATTCTTGCAATAGCAATTTGACTTTTTCATAGATGTTGATATACATGTCCAAATGACTTAAAATTTGTACAGTAGACTATTGGGTGTATGTAAGATCTACTGTAATTTTTATAGATTTTATTATGGACTTTTGGTATATGCTTATTATTTCACCTTGCTATCTAAATAAATTAAGAAATACATTAAAAGAATTTATTTAGTGATGAGCACTATGCTTTTTGGTGATCATTTAACATGCACTTTATGATGGTTATATTGGTTGTGGCCAAATATATGTTTGGAATATAAGTTAATATTTATTCTTGTAATTGATGCTTTCCTGGACAGTTTATGGGACTTTGATAATTGCACCATGAAAATGATGTTTTATGAGAAACATGCTTATAACAAAGTTGTAAATAACTTATTAATCTAGCTTGTGTTAAATTTTGGTGGCATTTGGCCTTATAGTTTGTGAGTAATGACTGTTTCAAGTTGGGTTCCAGAAATAGTTGTTCTCTGGAATCTCTGGATCAGATTCTGTAATTATGCATGTTTGACTTGGTTAACTTGAGAATCATGCTAAGATTATTAAAGATGAATTATAGGAAATTTCATAAGCTTTCCAGAATGTCTGGTTTCATGGCTATTGGATTTGTATAACTCCAGTTATGATCCTAATGACTGTTTCAAGTTGGGTTTCAGAAATAGTTGTTCTCTGGAATCTCTGGACCAGATTCTGTAATTATGCATGTTTGACTTGGTTAACTTGAGAATCATGCTAATATTATTAAAGATGAATTATAGGCAATTTCATAAGCTTTCCAGAATGTCTGGTTGCATGGCTATTGGATTTGTATAACTCCAGTTATGATCCAAACATGTAGATATTGTTTGCAGTTTAGAAATTGTCAGATGTTAGTCATGGTTGTTTACTCCATGTGTTGCTAAGTGTGGCTTGTGCCCTTGATGATGGTCAACTTAAGATACTGGTGATCTTGTCAAACTTGCGTTATGCTTGGTGTGCTTGCCCTCTTTAATTGGTTGTGTGATGTTAGTTAATTAGCTTTTGGTGTCTATGTCTTAATCGTGTGTTTACTTGAATGATTATGTGATGCATCTTGTGTTACCATTCATCATATTTATACGCATACATCTTGCATCTCATTTAGGTTCGCTAGATGCACCACGTGAAGGATGAGATGTTGAAGCCAAACCTGAAGACAGTGTTTGGTGGACCCATCCTGAAGATGGAAGGACTAATCAAGTGTCGGGATGGACGATGCTCGCCAAGCGAGTGTCATCTGTCAATCACTAACCTAGTGTTTGATCCCAGGCAAGCCCCAGAGCATTCTAAGCCTCCTAATTTATAAAAGCAATTGAGTATATATATGTTATATATGTATTGTTGCATTAAGTTGTAGGAGTTGAGTGAAACCGTTGATGCATTTATTACTATCCTTGCCTACCTTATTACATTCTTATCCTGCTAGGTTTAGGGTCGAATAAATGCTTAGCCCTGCTTAGATCGGTAGCGATCGGTGATTTCCTGTCACCGGCAATTATAGGTGGTTACTAGGAAACTTTAGCTATGGAATGGATGATATTCTGGAAATAACCAAGTGTTGATGAATAATTAGAGACCGGACGGAATAAGTATTGGGCAACCAGACAGGGTTCTGGGGTGCTTGTAGTTTCCGTCTGTGTCGATTAAGGACCGACCGTTGTTGGCCCTCGGGTCATGTTGAACGCATGCCTCACATTTAGCTGGCCGAATAAGGTACCTTTCGACCGCGAAGCTGGGAGATTATTCGGGCCGAGTGGATTGCCCGCAACGCACTGTACCGGAGCAGTAGTGGCAGGAAACGGGGGCGCGATGATAAGGCCAAAGAGCAGTCGGACGGCCCCCGGGTACAAGTGGTTCCTGGCAAGCTCGCGACTTTACCTGAATGGTTGACTCGGTGACCAACACCTCACTTTAGCGGGTGAGTGAGGTTTGTGTGAGGAATAAATTACCAGCTGGTTAATAATCGATTCGAATCGCCATCGTTCACTGGATAGTGAACACTTGACTCGAGTTATTGCATCGTAGTAATGATTATGGAACATGGATGGTTATGTGGATGATGTTGGAAATGCTAAACCTGAAATGGTAACCTTTGATGTTAATGGTTAATCAAGTGATTGCTTTAGCATAGGTGCTTACCTAGATTGAATAGGTTATAATAAAGATGATGCAAAAATACTTAAATTAGTTTATTCATGATAACTTATGCTTTTCGCAAATGAGTCAAGCTAGCCCACTGAAAGAAAGCCTTGCATACTCCTTGGTGTCATTATTTCTGGTTTACGACGGGTAAGTCTAGCTGAGTACCTTCTCGTACTCAGGGTTTATTCCCATTTGTTGCAGGCTGTGATATAACATAGCTACTGCAAGAATTAGAAGACTCCGGCTGTAGTGGCAGAGTGTGATCATGGGCATGATCCGTCTGAGCTATCTTGTCTCTCTTGCTTTTATAGGAATTTGACCTTGGTACTGGCATGTATTTGAATTAAGGTGATATTAGTTTTCAAACTACTTTGCTTCCGCTACTTTTGAACTTGAGTTGTAATAACTCTACTAAACTCCGATATATGTTGAATTACTTATGAAATGGATGTAACATATGACCTGTTATGTTGGACCACTACGATCTTGGCTTGTATGTTGGTTGGTTTGAAATCCCTCGTGATTTTATTGGACTACCGGGGTTATAGGAGCTTAAGTACGGGAATTTAATTGCTCCGGCGATTATTTTTGTACTTTTGTTCTTATAATTTGGGCGGTTCCGTGACATGTGCTCGCCTTCAACCTCGTGTGCGAGACATAGAACACCGCACCCACTTCTCGCTGCTGAGTTGCTCCTGAGCTTTCCCGTTCTGATCTTCTACGCACATGGAGGATTGGAAGAGCAGACCTCCGGAACCATGCCCACATCTGTGACACCTGCTTGGATGTGCCGGGCGATCAGATTTTTGGGAATGTCTAACACGACTGCTCGTCGTCGATCTGCTTCGTCTTCTTCCCGATGATCAGTAGTGGTCTTCTTCTTTGGTGGACGTTTGTGGGGCTACACTGCGAATACCTTCATGCATCGACCATGGTCTGTGATTTCGAGCAACGCACTATGTTGACTAGTGCGCATGGAGCCACCATTGCCTTCGAGATTTGTCCCTCCGTCGGGTATATCTCTGATCTTACTGTTTCTATGTTCAAATAAGATATATGTGATGTTTAGGTCAGTATGTTCGTCATGGTTATCACTGTTGTGAATATTGGTAGTTCACATGTGCACATATATGTTGTCATAAATCTGCTTCTGTTTTTCTAGATTAAACAAAATATATGCCTAAATTTCTAACAATAATGACATGCGCGCATACGGCCAGCACTTTTTAGTCAGGAAAAGGATGCTCACTAACAGGATGTCTCAATACACGACGAGTTTCCTAGGATTTCATTTTTCTCTGTATTCCTTCCACTTGTGTGCTTGTGTGAGTTTTCAGTCCTCTAGTCTTGATGAACACCTTTGCAATTAAAAGTTGTAGTTTTGAATAAAATTCTTTCGGATTGAATTTATGAAAGAATCCCAAAGTCCGTTGAAATGTGACATTCCATAACTTCCTAAAGTTAGATAATAAACTTGTCTTAAATTTATGGAGTGAAAGATAGCAATATATTTTAGTGATCTCCGTGCTCTGTTTCTTCTTCCGTGCTCAAATTGTGATTATTAAAATAGATTTCAATTCCAAGGATCGAACAGGGCTATGAGGTAAAGAGCTAAGTGTTGTCTAAAGTTTAACTAACCTTACAAAAATTTTAGACCACAAAAATAAGGTAAAGTGATCTAAAATTTTAATCTTCAACTTTAGCCAATTAAACTTTAAACTACAAAATCCAAACAGATCGCAAGAGAATTCTAATTACGAAACACTTGAGGCATGTTCAAGTAGATGCACCTGGAAGCGGGGATGGAACATTGGGACATTTTTGTGACAAAAAAGTTTGAAAATGGAGTTCTCTCCAAGACTTTGTTACAACAATAGAACATTATATAGAAGTACAAATATAAAAAATAATCTATTAAACAACACTTACGCGCCCCATCACAAGTCTTCATCTCTTCTCTTCTAATAAACAATCAAACTTGCGGTAGACTTACGTCGCATTAGCGTTCCCGTCCAAGTCCAACAACTAGACTACGTGAAGCCGATATATAAACGGAAATGAATCTAGCTATGTCGTCGTTTCGCAGCAACTAATTAACCGCGTGCATGCAGATAGTATGACGCCATTTATGTACTAGCAACCTTCGACTTGCGTGCCATGGTAACCACATGGTGAAAGCGTTCCGCGTCACAGGGGACCTTGAGCACCCCCTGCTGCCCGTACCCAAACTGCTGCTCGGCCATCTCCAGCAACGCCGCCATGCAGGGCTCCTTGAGGTCTCTCACGCGCACCAGGACCCTCATCTCCGAGCCACCTTCGTCATCGTCGTCGTCGTCGTCGCCGCGAACCAGCACTATGGGGAGGTACCCTTTCGGGATCCTCTGCTTGTCATCGTCGTCACGAAGAATAGCACCGGGCACGCAGCTCGCCAAGGCCTTGGCGGTGGCCTTTCTTGTCCAAGCGGCCATTGTTGTTCCTGTGATACGTAGTGCTGAGGATTTTTGCAAGGTGGATACTGGATAGGCTATATGCGCCGGCCTGTTTCTTATGATGACTTGATGCTCGAACTCGATGATGAACAAGAGATGCAGTGCAGGGGTTTTTATACAGGAGTGCTGGTGGTGGAGGTTCAAAGCCGATTAGGACTTTTTCCAGTTCAGTAGACAGACGTGACTTGTGTGATTGGGCATAGTGACACTGACCTGTACGTACGTAGTGTAAATTGATGAGTCCCGATCTGTGTTATATATTTGCTGTCCCCGTCAAGCGCCATTAATCAAATTCAGTAATAAAAGGCTCCTATATTGTACTCCTCCGGGGCGAGAGTTTCTTTCGAGTTTTATGCATACTTAATATGCCACGTAAGCATTTTTATGACATGATAACGTTGTTTTAGAAAAAAAAAGGAGAAAAATTAAGTTTTATGTAGACGACGATTCTTTTGGTTCGGATTTTAACTCTAGATGAAGATGAGTCATAAAACTAAATATTTATAAAAATAACAAAATGGAGGCTGTTTCATCTATATTTTATTGCATTCTATTTAACATGGTATTTTTTAAAAAAAACAACGCTATAAATCACTAAGAATAGCCTAAGGCCCTATTTGACATGTGGCCCTAGACGGCTTTGGCTCCTTGCTATAGTGCGCGGAGGAGTCAGAACCGGTGAAGCCAAAAGTAGTGGTTTCACTGACTCCTAGTTCATTTTGAGAGAGAAAAATTGTTCCTCGCTATGGTGCATGGAGGAGTCGGAACCGAAGCTGCCCGGAGCTTTATCAAAACGGAGCGTAAAGGGTAGTCCCAACCAAGAAACTAAGATGGTTTCAATGGCTATTAATTAGGGTGCCAACTATAAGCAAAATAGTGATGTAACGTATTAAAATTAAGAAAGAGAAAACTATGTGTACACAAGAACCGAGATCTAAAAATGATGAGATAGATGGATGATAAGAGAGAAGACATGTGATTGCACAAAAAACTATTTCGAAGAAACACCCATTAAAATATGATATATTTTTATAGTGTTTATATGACTTAGCAAATGTGGAAACTATCTCATAGTTTCTAGGTTGAGATTGTCGTAAAAGAATGTAATTCTCACTTTTTAGGAGTCAAATAGTTCTAAACTTGACATAATCTATATTACTCCCTCCGTCCTAAATTATCAGAAGTTTTGACTTTTTTAGATACATTGATTTTTTTCATGTATCTAGATATAGTGTATATTTAAAACATAAAGCTATTGTATCTAAAGATGCCAATATTTCTTATAGTTTAGAGTAGAGGGAGTAAAAAGTATTGATTATTTATGATACCAAATAAACATTATTAAACTAACGATGGAATATATTTTTGTAATATATCTATTTAAAGTCATAAATGTTAATAATATTTTCTATAAATTTGGTTAAATTTAAGAAAGTTTGATTCAGTTTAAACTTAAAATTGTATCTGCTTTGACACGGAGGTAGTAATGAAAATTGTTGTTTTAAATTTTTCCGTGAATTATTTGTGTTTGGACTTGTACATATGGGCTATAGCAATAACGGGTAGTCAGTCAAGGCAGTAAGAGCATCTCCACCAAATTGAGGGTATCCAATCCCCTATATGCAGCTAGAGGGGATTGAGAAAATATAATTTGGGAGTATAGGAGAACTGTGCTCCAGCAAATAAAAAAGAAAGGAGGTTGAGGAAAAAAAGGGTACTTGCTCCCCTCTATTTAAGGGATTGAGGGAGGTTTTAAGGGATTGAAAAAAAAGAGAGATTGAGAAAGGGGAACTGCTGGAGCAGTTTTTTCATCTTATATGACATTTTTTAAAGAAAGAGGATTGTTTTTTTTTAATCTGGTGGAGTTAATGTCGTCCTGTTGTACGAGTGACTACTGACTACCAATTGAGGTTAGCTAAAACTGAATCTCCAATACAGTCTGCATGAGGATCACCAATACAGTCTGCTGGTCTGATACGTCTGCATAAGTTAGGTCTTCTATAGATCCCAAAATTTTTTTAGAAAAAATTCCTGTAGCATTTTCATTGTTATTTGACAATATTTATCTAACCAAACTAGGCTCAAAAGATTCATCTTGATATTTACAGACAAACTGTGTAATTAGTTATTTTTTATCTACATTTAATGCTCCATGTATATGTCCAAAAAATTCAATGTGACAGGTACTATGCAAAAAAAAAATAATCTTTTTACGAACTAAACAGGGCCTTACTGTAGAGCTGGGAACCCCAACATTTTTTTTTTCTTTGCAAAAAGCTTGGCGCCTGGGCCAAGAAGACCTTCTGCCGTGTCGGTCGGTTTTTGATCAACGTGTACTTACGTGTACGACGACCGAACAAGGACACGTACGCACGTTGAGTCCATTCCTTTTCAATGGCAGAGGATCCATTCTTCCTCCGGTCTAGAGGGAGAATCATTTGAAAGATAATGTTGAACCTTTTTCCAGGGTTTGATTGTTGAGATGATTTTTTGTTGTATGATGAAATTTATATTACAACCAATTACAGCTCTTTATTTTATGTTTTTATCTGAAATATGGCAGCTACAAAATCACTGGTTCAAAAAAAAAAATTACAGAGCATTGCATGCGACCAACCCTCGGTACCAAGCTCGAACATTCAACTAGACTATCTGTCACGGCAGCACTTTTGGATGAATAACGACTACACAGAACCTCAACATTCAGTAGCCCAACCTTTAACACACATATAGGTCATATAATACGTCATAAAATAATGCTGGTTGTTCATTTCAGTAGAGATCTTGCAAGGTGCTCCCTAGCTGTGGCTAGCGCCTGAGATATCGTCTGCACAGAGCAGGTCACAGAAATCATGAGACAGATGCAACCTATTAAGTAATGTGATAGGATGGATAAAGTAATTACCTGCTCAGAAAAGGGCACAGAACCATCAACAGCATTGGTTGCGACCTTCCCAGCAATGGTATTTGCGTCTGTTTCCAGGATGATTCTGCAAAATAAAACCTAGATTGTTTCAGTACATTCTCAAAAAATAAACAAGTTTGTGGCTGTGTAACTACTGACTGCAACTAAGGCCTTGTTTAGATTGCCTCCAAATTCCAAGTTTTTTCACTCTCTCTCTATCACATCAATTCTTGGACGCATGCATGAAACATTAAATGTTGGTAAAAAAATAACTAATTGCACAGTTTAGTAGTAAATCACGAGACGAATCTTTTAAGCCTAGTTAGTCTACGATTGGACAATAATTACCAAATACAAATGAAAGTGCTACAGCAGCTAGAGTTGAAAAAAATTGCAATCTAAACAAGGACTAATACTCCATGAGCAATCTATAACACAGAACTAAAAGTATCATGCTTTCTTTCCAAACTCCACAGGTTAGCTACTATAGCATGTTTTACATAAAAAACATAGCAAATAGTATCAATTATCAAAGGCAACCATTTTAATTCAATCATGATTGAACTTCTTGTGGAAATCAATCAATCATAATTACACCAAAAAATAAGCAGATGTCACAGGCGATCATAGATGCACACACTGGAATAGGCAGTTCAAATAGCTTTCTTCTCCATGTTAAGTAATATAATAATTCATAAAAACAGATGCCATAAACAGGCAGCAGTGAGACCATGCCAGAATCACATGGAAGGTAAAAAACTAATGCAGAGCTAATAGGAAAAGCAAAGTCACAGAACCATCTAACATAGTACAGCCTCACATTTGAAATAGCAGAATGTAGAACATAGCTGATAACCAAAACCTAGCACAAGTCAAGATTGTTACCCCCCATCTATGATTTCATCGATGCAGAGAAGTATCAAATCCAAGTTCTCAAGCGCAGTCCGCTTCTCAACATCACCCCTAAAGCACAGTAAGCAGCACGTCAAAAACAACCACATACAAAGGTAACTGCACATACAGTAATAACAGAAAATAGACAACCTGAGTAGAAGACCAACAGAATCAGAAAAACCATGTAGTACACTTGCTAAGATTAGTTCATTCTCATCATCTCCAGCGGTGACAAAAAAGTGAAGGTCATGTACAAACTTGTAAACGACAATATAACCATCAAACAATGTTATCTCAGCTGCAAAGAACCAAAAATATGCATCAGGGAGAATTTACTTCTGGACAATAGACACCACCTGGTGCCCAAGTATAGCAAAGGACAATACATATTCAACCTAGCCATCAACCTAGTGCGCGAAGTTCAAGGTTATCAAGTCGTCCGACTAATCACGATTAGTCGGGCTGATCGGTGCCATGGCGATCAGCTATGCGCCTATGCACTACGATTAGTCGCGGTTAATCGTGATTAGTCATGATTAGTTGGGCTGATCGTTGCCATGGCGACTAGGATCGATTAGACGATTTGAAAACATTGGCGAAGTTTGATTCAATACGTGTAAAGGTGCATGGACAATAAAGTGGCCTCAATGCAATTTATAACATGGTTACCAACAATGTAATAGCATGTATTTATGCAGCGCACACTGCTTAGCTATTGTTCAAATTCAGTAAAGTGATTGGATAGCCCAAACCAGTAAAGTGATTGAGCAATTGTTAACAAAATTTGGAAGTGGTTGAAAGTGCAACTGTAGTTAATTGAACACTAAAGGACCTAACAACTAGTGTGAAACAGAGTACATGAAACTAAGTGAGCATAACTTAGGAATGCTCAGGTATATGCATGATTACAATTGATGACAAAGATGAGTAGTTGAATACATAGTGACATATTAGAAATTTTTAGGGTCAAAATCTACACCAAGTTGTTGAAAAACTTGAAATTGGTAAAAGCAACAACATAGCGTAAGATTTTAAATCCCGACGCCATGATAGTGATGTTTGAATCTGCATGGAACAACAAAGAATGAAAAATACCTTCTGTCCGTGCATTTGTCTTCAGAGTTTTAGTAAAAACAGATTTTTCGTAGGCTAACTTTGATGCATTAGTCGGCCAATCATCTGAGAAATACTTTACAGCAACACGCTTTCCTTCAGAATCCAGAAGCAAAATGTTCTTCACAGAAGGGCAGGATTCCTGTGAAACAGACAGATCATTGAACTAGATACCTGATAAACCTAAGTCATCCAGGATAACTGACACAATAAGTTTCACAATAAATGGAGTTGATGTTTAGAAAAGGGAAAGGGTAAAGAATTCCAATAATTTTATGCAAATGGAAGAAATAATGGATCCAGGACAACTGACAGCATAAGTTTCACAATAAATGGGATTGATGTTTAGTAAAGGGAAATGGTAAAGAATTCCAATAATTTATGTAAATGGAAGAAATAAAGGATCTAGGACATGCATGTTCTGGGTGTCTAAGGAAATCATGCAACATTATCACTCGTCTTCAAGATGGAAACACATTTTGTATGCAACAATGTCAGGACTATGCTCTCTTTTAAATTAACAAAGGGCCTGTTTGGACATGGTTTTTCAGAAACTGTGTATCATAAAACTGTGGCTTTATAAGCCAAAGAGATACTAAACCATGGTTTAGGGAAAAAAAAAGGTCATGAGTGGAGTTTCCAAAACTCCCAAAAGACTAAATTTTTTACAAAACCATGGTTTTAGAAACAAGGTTTGTTGTATCCAAACACCTGAGCAGCTTTTGAAAACCAAAGTATTTTGTGAAACTGTAGTATTTCTCCAATACTCCAAAAATGTTTTGCATCCAAACAGAGCCTAAGCTCTGATTTTACCCCGTCCCCCAGAATTGAGCAACTATTCTAACAAACTAATGAATTGGTTCCAGTTTCAAGTTCTAATGAGTAAATGTCATGACAAATGGACCGAGATGGGTTACCCTGCCCTATCATAAGGAGTGCCAGGACAGTGCAGAGCAGAGAATTCAATATAGAAATGTCATATACTATACTAACATATATAACCTTTGATTTCCTTACTAAATGGTACCACTCTTTCAGTGCGAGCAATATGGTAATAAATTATTCATATGCCATAACATTGTTAAAAACTTTGCATTGCAGGTTGACGGTACTATTAAAGAAAATCCTCAAATGACAATGTTTTTAGAAGGCACTGACATCCGATTCACACTATTTAGGTAAATCATGATCATGATTACACACACAATCAAATGACTTAACTGGATTACTAAAGCATTCAAAATAACAAGTTTCAAGGTTCCTGGGCAACGGTGCAGATCATGTGCTAGACAAGTTTACTACTATATATATCTGAAGCTTATATTCTCATGTTCATTTATTTTACATTAACACAGAACTGAATTCCCATTTCTATTTGAGAAAATGGTACTGATCCAGTTTGGGGGTTCCCAAATAAATTCAGTTACAGCTAATCGTTCAGATCTAAAATAGGTATCAGCTTAAATTCCACATCACCCACCCGTCCGTACATAAAAATATAATTCTCAGTAAAAGCAGAAACAACAGGCATGTACATTGCCTGCAAATGCAACTCTCAGGCAAAGTAATAATCGCAAACAAAAGGTGGGTATAGTTCAAAATAACAACAGAAAGTAGAATAAGAATCTTCTTCGCACCTTGGAGAAATCCGCCATGGTGTATCGCCGTTCCCTATTCCACCCTTCACACAAGAGGAAGATAGTAAGATCATCAGCTAAGGCTCACGAGGAGCAGCGGAGCACCATGCAGCAGGCAGATCCGCAACAAAATGGACTTATAGAACACAAAGGCTGTGTGGATCTCCACTCCATACGGGTATCTGGATGCGGATCTCCACTCTTTACCGGCAAGAGGGAATGGGTACGACGAAAGGAAGAGGGCTGAGAGGGGGAGTTGCTCCTCAGCCACGGCGGAAGGAAGGGTACCTGGATCTGGATCGGGGCGGGGGCGCGAGCGGCGTGCAAGTTTGGGAGGGAAGGCTCCTCTGGAACGAGAGTCGGGTTGGTCAGTGCCTCCTCACCAGCCGCAGCGGTGAGATTGCTGGTGGACCCAAATATTTGGCTGTTCCTGCCTGTGCATCCACAACGGGTGTAGAGTGTAGACAATGCTCTTCCACGTAGGAACGGAGGAGAGAGAAACCACTGACGCGCTAAGGCTATTCGCACTTATGGACCTCTATATTCATCCTCTATACGTCCTAGTCAGCAAGATTCTCTCATCTATACTCAATTCTCTCGCACCCATCCATCTTTTATATCATCCTCTATCCACTCTATCCACTGTAGGACCCACTTGTCACTTTATCTAAATATATCCATGTGTGATCTAGTTTTAAAGGATTTATTGAGACGAGTTTAATGGTGCAATCGAAATTTAATTTGGATTTTTGGTTTGTGAGTTATAGCATATTTTTCCTTTGTTTAGCTAGTGGGGCCCGCCACTGCCCACTATAGAGTAAGCACTGTACTACTTTAAATATAAAGCGAGAGAAAGGATAGAGTATCGTTTTAGAGTATCCAGTGCAGCAGTTTTTACTCTATATTCATACTTTAAAACTTTAGAGTATCATTTATAGTATCCCACTGCGGCTAGTTTAATGCAAGTCCCAACGCGACACGCTGGAAATTAGCCTCCGTGTTCCACGTAGAAGACCAACACCCAGCCCAGCTTTGATGGTGGTTTGTAAAGTCGCATAGTAGCCTGCAGAAGTTGTGTTGACCTCGCTGACATAAAGTATGAAGACACACCCAGGCACCGCGTTGGGAGAATAGCGCTTCTGCTACACAGTACTAAAACAAAGGAAAAGACAAATAATGCTTCTGCTACCTAGTACAAAAGCAAAGAAAAAGATAACTTGTGAGGTCTAGCAGTAAAGATAGTTTGGGTTAGAAGTTGTTTTCATGATAGTGACTTCATCTAATGTATAACATTCTCTCTCTTAGAAACACTATGGAGGCCAACGCGCATTGGCCATGCCCTAATGGGCGCCTGGCCGTGGCCAGGCCAGGGGCACAGAGGCAGGCGGCTTGCAGGGACCCGGTGGCGGCTTTGCCGACTTGGCGAGGAGAAGGGGGAGGCCAGAAGAGGGCTTATCGACTTGGCGACGGGCAGGCCTGGAAGGCCAGGGGGGCGGCCAGATGCTCGATGGGGTGACCGGGCGAGTTGCGACTTTGCGAGCGCCGAGAGATCGGGAGGGGCGTGGCTGGAGATGGCGCCTGTTGACCTGATGGCTAGAGTTAAGGATGGGCTAGGAGATGGGCCTAGAGAGGGGTCGTTGGGCTAGTTGTCAATGTGAAGATATGTTCTCTAGTTTTTTGGCCCTAGGTCAGCTGCGCCAGAGACGTCTATGATGGGAGGCGAGGATGGGGAATGGGGTCTGGAGTCTGGGAAGGGCGGTGCACATATGTGTACAGCCATGCGGGAAGACAATGATAGGCTAGTCATCGTTGGGTAAGAGAAACTCTAGTGGCCCCCTATTTAAACCTCATAGTTAAATATGAGTGCTCAGATTAAAAAAATACAATTCCAAGCATGTCCTACTAGAGCCTGAAATTTGGATGGGCACTCAAGCTCTAGGTCTTCCTGTGCATTGCCAGGTTCCTAGCCCACCCATCGCCAATCAGGTTCCCAGCCTGCATGCTGCTAGCTCCTCGTGCGCGCGGACATCACCGTCTGCCGCCTTTGCATTCCAGTTTGTGATATGATGAGGTGATATGGGTTCTCGATTTGATCTAGGAAGTAGGAACACAAATCTCTAGTGTACGATCTACAGCTATGAACTATAATTTATACTGCAATTTCAGACTTCATGCATGTTTAGATTCATTAGATTTTGGAATCTATATGTTTCTTAAGTGTACAAGGTATACGACACCGCAAGTTCATCGCATGTCCGAGTTTCTCAAGATACACATGGCAGAGATGTTATGAACTCTGCTGTAATAAGCTATCATCAAATTTTGACCAAATTTGTGTTTGAATTAAATTTGAATATTCGTATTCATTTATAATTTTAAAGTATAGTGTTGTATTGTTATAGTTTAAATAAATTATTATTATATAATGTGATATTCTCAAATACATATGCATATAGTGTGAGAAAATAGAGAGAATTGATGATAGAAACCCTATTTTAGGGGCTCTTAATGGAGTGCAGTCTATAAAATATGACCCTCAAAAGTAGGAGGGGCCTTGTGTTTGGGGCTACTGTTGGCTACGTCATCCGAATAATCAATAGAATATGGGATTGCCTCAAGTCCATGTGGATCTCCACTCCATACCGGTATCCTAATCAATAGAAGATGGATGAGGATCTCCACTCCTTACCGGCAAGAGGGAACGAGGACGACGAGAGGAAGAGTTGCTCCTTAGCCACACGCAAAAGGAAGGGTATCCGATTTGGATCAGGGCGGGGGCGGTGTGCAAGAGGTTCCTTGGAGCAGAGAGTTGGATTGGTCAGTGCCTCCATAGCCACACCCTACTGATGATTGCTAGTGAACTGAAATATTGGGCTGGGGCACCTGCAACGGTTGTAGACAGTGCTAAGGAGGAGAGAGAAACGATCTATGGAATGACCATCTCTCTGATGCGCTAATGGTTGAGACACTAGCGGAGTATGTCCCATGAGTTCGTGTCAAGTGTCTACTTGGTTTTAGCCATTTTCTAGAGTAGCTATTGGAAATGGAAATGGCAAGCCGTGATCATAATCCCGCTTCGGTTTGAGTAAAGCTCTCGTGATTTGCCCTAAAAAACGTCACTGGGCAACAAAAAGTTAAGCACAACTTCCGTACATAGTCCAATACTCCAATCAAGCAATCAGGAAGTTCAAGAGGCCTGTTGCCCCTGTGAAATACTAGTACGTGAGAGAAAGTGGTAACAAGGCGCCAAGAAGCATCTTAATAGAACAACCGTTGAAGTTGTTGCAAAAAGCTCATTCCAGACTGATCTCTGGGACGACCACACCAAGTGATGACATTCTCTGCTGGCCAGACCTCTTCTTCCCCTGCCTTCTGATGCTGCACTCTAATTAGGTTTGACTACTTAGTAAATTAATCTATTTTTCTGTTGCCAACAAATCCTGCATTGTTTTTCAGCATCGACAAAACATTGATCCATGCAAAGATTCAACAAATGGCTGCGTATAGTTTTTTCAATAATGAATAAAATCTGGTTTCACACCTCTTTGAAAAGAAAGATCAATCTAAAATTATTACAAAGTTTCGCTCATTCCACACAAGGTGTTTAACACTAATAATACTTGTAACACCCTCGGTGTTACGCCTTAAATAAACTACTAATTCTCCTCATGAGCATCATGTTTTAATGTTAGTCCTAGTGGTAAAGCAAAAGATGAATTTTTGTTGCAATTAAAAACGCCATTTAATAAACCTTAGTACTCTAGTCATGCTTGTTTTTATATAAATAGTAAGCTTGGAAAATGAATTTTTGAAAGCTTAAATGCTATGATTATGGGTAGAATAGTTATGCCATCGTCAAGATATGGATGCCGTGAAGGTGTTAGTACATTTGTTTCAAGTGTTGATGTGATGTTTGTTAGTTTAAGAATTAGTGCAAGTAAAAATGAACAATGGAAAACCTAGTTCCTTAGTTGTGTTTGCAAAACAATGGTTTGGTTTGAAAAGCAATTTTTATAAGCAAAAATGATATAGAACATGTGTTTGAGGTTTAAATGATAATTTGGAGCAAGGTTAATGTAGAAAAGAATAAATAAATATATATATATATATATATATCATTAAATAGATAAATGTAGCTTATGAACCTAATTTAAATTTGAGCTTTTGAAAAGTTTATGTGCCGGATTGTTTAATTGCTAGCTCGGCGGCTTTTGTGATAGTCGATATCTTAGAGGTGGTTATTTAAAAAACTTTTTGCTAGTTGGCTAATTTAGTAAATAAATAAAAATATATACAGAGTATGTATACACTCATGTATTTGGTTTTGATAAGCACGTTGCTATATTAATTAAAGTAGTGTACAAACTTATTTCTTTCCGAGTATATCTCTACGGATAAATATATGTATATAAATATATAATAGATATATTGATGGGTGTGATGTAGATTATTAGTAGCAAAGAAATAATGGCACGTTTCTAATTTTATAATTATTTGTATGTTTTGATAAAAACAAAGAAAAGAAAAAAGAAAAAGAAAACTCACGCACAGCACGCACTCAGGCTTGCGCACCAACACACTCACGCACGCCTGCCCCGCTGCCTGCTGCCGTCGCTGTGCTGTGTTGCACCGTTGTTTAGTTACCTCGAAAGGGTGAAAAATGTACTATAGCAGGTTTTGGTTTTATTTGGTAAATAGTGTCTAACCGTTGACTAACTAGGTTCAAAACGTTCGTCTCGTAAAGTACAACAAAGCTGTACAGTTATTTTTTATTTCATCTACATTTAATACTTCATGCATGTATCGCAAGTTTGATGTGACGGGAAATCTTTTTTTATATATAGTGCTTTTTTTTTGTTCAAACTGAACACAGTGTTTGTCCTCGCCTGCAATGTTGCCTTGTCCCTGCCTCTGGAGCCGCTGCGGTCCTCCTGCTCGACTTGACCGAGCGGAGTTAGACTACCCGCACTCATGTTACTCTATTTTCATCCTCTAAACGGAATATTCCATCCTAGTCACCACAAAATATACAGTTTCTCCGCACTCATCCATCCTCTATATCCCACACTCTATACCACGGGACCCACTTGTCATCCAATTTCCCCTCTCTCTCCTCTCTCTTCTCTCTCCTTATCCTTTCCCCACCGCCCGTTCCTCCTCCCCTGTCGCGTCCGCACGCCTCCCCGCTCCTCCCCGCCGCCGCGGCTCAGCCGGCGGACCGCCGCCGCGTCTGCGCGCCTCCCGGGCGTCCGCCGTCGTGGCCCCGCGCCTCCCTCCCGCGGGTGCCCTCGCGGCTCGCCGTCCCCGCTCCTCGCCGGCGGCCAGCGCTGCCCGCGCCCCCTGCCCTCTCCTCGCTGGTGGTCCGCCCTGCCCCCGGCCGCTCCCGCTCCTCGCCGGCGAGCAGGGCGCGGGCGAGCACGATGCGGGTGCGGGGACGGCCGCCATGGACAGGTCGCCTCCATGGCCGTGAGCTCAGCGGCGCGGTGCGGCGGGCGGCCATGGTCGCGAGCTCGGCTTCCGGGTCGAGGATTTGGGCGACGGCGCCGCTCGTCCCTCTCCGGCGGCCTCCCTCCTCCTCTGCTCCTCCCCTTTTCCCTCTCCAGGCGGCTGGTGGCCTTGCGGCGGCGCGGCCTCGGCGGCCTCCTCGCGACGGAGCAGCGGCGCGGAGCGGCGCGGAGCAGGGGCGGGCAGCCTCGCGAGGTCCGGCGGCAGGCGCGAGGACGCGCGGGCCCCGCGTGCGCATGCAGGGCGCCCGCTACCGCGCTAGAAATGGCGTCGCACGCGCGCGTAGCGTAGCGTTTGGCGTGCCCGCTGCAGCGTTTTTCGAACGCTATGTGCTGCCGTGGATGATAGCGCGCGGCGGTGGCGTACCCAGTGCAGCTCGTCTTATGGCATGTGCGCTCTGGAGCCAGCATGTGCGCCAGTTGGAGTTATGGCACCCCGTCCGAGCGCTAGAGGTCGGAGACCTCAGACTACCCGCACTTATGAACCTCTATATTCATCCTCTATACGTTCTAGTCAGCAAGATTATCTCATCTATACTTAATTCTTTCGTACCCATCCATCCTCTATATCATCCTCTATCCACTGTATCCACTGTGAGACCCACTTGTCACTTTATCTAAATATATCCATGTGTGATCTAGTTTTGAAGTATTTATTGAGACGAATTTAATGGTGCAATCGAAATTTAATTTGGATTTTTGGTTTGTGAGTTATAATATTTTTTCTTTGTTTAGCTAGTGGGACCCGCCACTATAGAGTATAGAGTAAGCACTGTACCACTCTAAATATAGAGTGAAAGAAAGAATAGAGTATCGTTTTATAGTAACCAATGCAACAGTTTTTACTCTATATTTATACTCTAAAGCTCTTGTATCGTTTTAGAGTACCTACTGCGGGTAGTCTCAGCTGTACCCCGCCTGCCTGGGCATGCCCCTACGCTGCCTAGAACCCTCTGCGGCTCTGCCGCCCTTGACCAAACCACCACCGTCACCGCTCGCGTACACACCTTCACGTAGAAAAACGGAGCTCCCTTCTCCTTTTAAATTCGCCCAACGCCGAGCCCCTCGGTCCAAAGTCCTCGCACCAGGGCATAGCCATGGAAGCTAGCTAGAAGCACTACCCACAAAGAGCCGCAATCGTGCCCTATCGACGGCTAATTTCGGATTTGCCTTGCCGTCGGTCAACACGCACCGCCCTGTCCGCTCGCACGCGGCTACCACTGCACGGGCGTTCTCCGACTCAACCGTCGCCACAGCCGTGCCCTATGTAAGCTGACGCTGCTCACATGCCGTTTGTTTTCGGTCTCCGTTGTCCTCGTTCGCCGGAACGAGCTCGCCGTTTCGGTGAACTAGGCCGCCATGACAGCAGCCCGTGGCTAGCCATGGCATGGCACACCTCGGGACGCATCACCGCCATCAGGGTATGCACATATATGTAGCATAGAAGCCCTGCAATTCGTTTCCGTCGCTGAGCTCGCCGGCGGCCAGCCGAGCTGCGGCCGCCGCGCGGATTGCGTGCGCAAGCTCCTCTGTTTCGTGCGTGAGGTACAGAAGGGAGGAGTGCGGTGCATAAAAGGAGGAAAGGACAGGGGGTTATGTGTGAATATGTGAAGAGACATGTGAATAGTAAAAGGGCTGATTAGATTTTAAAAGGAGTACGGGGTTTCCAACGTTTTTGTGCCAATTAGCTTCTTCTCTTCTTCAGAGATGGATCAAATCGGTTCAATTTTGTAAAATCTAAATAAATTCGAAACTAAGTCCTAAAATCATGATTCTTGTTTTGTTAGACTAGTAATCTGTACTATGTGTTAGAGTAGATTAGTTCATCTGGTGAACACTATTTTTAGGTCTGCAATAAATAAATAAATATGCTCCTATAATTGTTGTACTATTTTTAGTGGCTAATGGGTAAATGAGTTTAATCTCAAATTTTTACAGTGGATTAGTAAATGTGTTAGGCACCTCCTGTAAGTTTTGTAGCCTTTAAATAGGTGCTATGATTGAGTTATAAACTGTTCTCTCAGCTATTTATTAGAATAAATATCATTTTGTAGTTTTAGAAGAGTGTTTCTTTTGTCTTGTGCTTGAACTAGTGTACATGTTGCTACTCGTCCTGGTTGTATAGCTTGCTGGCTTGCTCTAGATGTATTTTAGAATTTGTGGGTTGTCATTTTAATTATTGCATCATCCTTGCATGCATATAGAGCACAAGTACGAGGAGATTGTCGAGAAATACGAGGAGGAGGTCCTGGTGCAGGAGGAGACTCAGGAGCCGAGCCGAAGATGGTGTATTGGTGGACGGATCTTGAAGATGGAAATGCTAACTTATTTATAATGCTTTTTGCCCAGGCAAGCCCCGATGCATAACCCTTATTATTTTGTATTTTATTTTATGCTTGTGCAATAAGTTTTAAGGAGTTAAATGAAATCCACTTGCATATATATATTCTTATCCCATGAGTCTTACTAGTATGTCAGGATCGTGTGGCTTGCTATGCTATAAGATCCCGGTAGAAGTCGAGTGATTGTCTGTCACTCACGAGAGATAGGAAAAGATATTATTGTTATTATTATCATATTACTATCACATGGAATATATATGAATGATAATTGGAAATCAGGCGGGACCGTACTTTGAATTTGGATTTGGACTTGGTTGGGCAACCGAGCCAGACTCGGATTGCATTTGTCCCGCCTGTATCGATTGAGGACCGTCCATTGCTGTGGATGGTAGTCAGGTCACAGACTTATTATCCTGAGCACATACTTGCTTATGAGAGCGGAAAGACTTATTATTCTCTTATCATGGGTTCCGGCTCTTTAGACCAACTTTTAGGGGTGAGTATTAGGTGGAGGTCTAAGCACCATACTGAGACTGGGTCTCAGATGTTGGAGGCTTGGAGTCCAAGCTTGGACGGGGACCTGGACCCCTTGACAGGAGTGGAGCGGGTTGGTCTTGTCTGTGCCCGGGGTACAGATGAGGCGTGTGTTTCGGGGTACCTAGCTGGGATACATTGATTCGCGAATCGCCATTTTTGTGAGATAGTACCGACTTGGTTATGGTCTAGCACCGTAGTAAGAACTGAAACTTAAAAGAAGAAAAAATGATCCTGATTGCTTTCCACATGCTTGAAAGTAGCATAGGTGCTTACATAGGATGGTTAGCTAATGAACCAATCCTGACTACTAATAAAACTTGAACATAAAGATGCACTTTTAATAATGCTTCATGTAGATGCAATAACCCACAAGACAAATTATCTTGCATATCCTTGGAGTCTTCATATTTTCTTCTGTCGGGTAAGTTTTGCTAAGTACAATCGAGTACTCAGGGTTTTATTTCCCCTGTTGTAGGTAATAGGTGGAGCTAAAGTTAACTCTTGTGTGTGGATATCTCCTGGTGGGCTCAGCAAGGATTCCTTTTACGCTGCGATCGTAGTATTTATTTATAACCTTCACCAAATGTTTTTGTAAAGAAAAGTTTCACAACTCTACCATCTTGTATAATTGTTTACCTTGTTAAATGTTTAAACATGTCTATGAATAATGTTTACTGCTGCTCCAACTTTGATCACCTATTTATTCATGTCGCAAGATAAAAAAAATATGTAACCTGTAATAGGTCAACTTTTATTCATGTTATACTATAATTGTTTTTTCCGCTGCTATATAAAACTTGTTTGTAATAACTCCAATTTTATGTAATAATGTAATGTATGAAATGGTTAAGAATGTTGTAAGCTTTATTCACTTATTTATGATCTTGGTGAAAAATGTGGATTTCTGAGTTCTCCCGTTGGATGTGCTCAACGGAACTGTTTAATTTATTATGCTCACTTGGGTACTTAGTGTCTAATAGAAGACAAGTATCCTTGTGCGTTGCTGCGGGAATTACGGATTAGTGAATTGCGTGGCATTATGACGTAGATTGAAATGGACATTTTTTTTTGTAATTAATAAGGGATGACATGGATAGCTTGCATGAAAGGATTACAAGTTAGTGGGACACTTAGTAGGAAATGATGTGGACATCTTACATGAAGAGATAAAACATCCAGTATGATTTAGTTTTATAAGAGTATATAGATATAGATATTTAATACGAAAAATAAAAGGCCATCTATGGGAGGCGAAGAACTCCATCGACCTTGCTTCTTGTGGCTGGCAAGAGTAAACTAGGTGGTTCTTTAGTTGAATATTGGCACTCGGATAAAAAAAATACAATTCCAAGCAGGCCCTACTAGAGCCCTAAAATTTGGATGGACACCCAAGCTCTAGGCCTTCCTGCGCGCAATGCCAGGTTCCTAGCCCGTCCACCACCGGTCAGGTTCCCAGCCCGCGCGCCGCTAGCTCCTCATGCGTGAGAACTTCCCCGCGCGGACATCACTGTTTGCCGCCGCAAGTTTGCATTCCAGTTTGTGATATGATGAGGTGATATGAGTTCTCCATTTGATCCAGGAAGTAGGAACACGAATCTCTAGTGTACAGAATACGACTATGAACTATAATTTATACTACAATTTTAGACTTCATGCATGTTTAGGTTTATCAGATTTTGGAATCTATATGTTTCTTATGTCTAAAAGGTACACAACACCGCAAGTTCATCGCATGTCCGAGTTTCTCAAGATACACATGGCAGATATGATATGAACTCTACTATAATAAGCAATCATTAAATTTTGACTAAATTTGTGTTTGAATTAAATTTGAATATTTGTATTCATTTATAATTTTAAAGTATAGTGTTGAATTGTTGTAGTTTAAATAAATAATTACATAATGTGATATTCTCAAATACATATGCATATAATGTGAGAAAATAGAGAGAATTGAAGATAGCGACCCTATTTTAGGGGCTCTTAATGGAGTGTAACCCAGAAAATAGGACCCTCAAAAGTAGGAGCCCTCAAATAAAAAGTAGGATCCCTATTTTGGGGTTACTATTCACTACGTCATCCTAATAATCAATAGAAGATGGATGAGGATCTCCGCTCCTTACCGGGAAATGAGGACGATGTGAGGAAGAGTTGCTCCTCACGAGCAAAAGGAAGGGTACCTCATCTGGATTGAGGCGAGGGCGGCATGCAAGAGGTTCCTTTGAGCCGAGAGTTAGGTTTTTTAGCATCACAGATCTTTCATTTATTGTAGATAGGAGTGCAATCAGCGGTTGCTAATTCCAGCAACCAACCTGGGATATAGTCAAGCCAAAACTGGGAGTGCTCCATGCTTGCACAACAATGGGCCACTGAGTTGGCATCCCTGACACCCACTCAACTTGAAAATCAATAAAACTTCTGCCTACCTCTGTGATATCGAAACAAAGACCACCAATAGATGACCTAAGACCAGTGCGGTCCTCTATCAGAGACTTCAAGCCATGGCAATCAACCTCTAGCATAACTTGATCATTATCGGTGTTTGATGACCGGCAACTCGTCACGGGGTTACCCGAGACGATTGTTCAAGAGCTAGCGAACCTAGAAACTCGACGGTAACGCAAGAGACAAACGATTTATACTGGTTCAGGCCCTCGTGATCGAGTAAAAGCCCTACGTCTAGTCGGCGTTAGCCTTTGCGTTGGATTGATTATGTGATTGTGTGTACATGGGGTGCCCTTAGCCTCCCTTCATATAGGGAGAGGAGGCCGAGGTGCAATTCTAGTCCTAGCCGGATACAATTAAGGAGTTCTAGACCTATTACAAATTCTAACTCTCTTAATATTCCAACTAGGTCGGTCTTTACAGCTTGAAGTCCACGCCATCTTGAACCGTGTCCTTAAATCTTGACCATGGGCCTGAGATGGGCCCCTGATAGAAGTCATCATGATACAGAACCCTATAGGCCATGTATCGATAAGCCCCCGAGCAATTCATGGTTAAACTCGGAGGTCTACCCAGTCCGACTTCTACTGCAGCTCAACTCGGGCTTGACCAGGTTCTCCGAGCCGGCTTCCGAGCCGAGGTCTTCACAGTCCGACTTCTACTACAATCTCAGAGCATTACATCTTGGCTCGTCCAAAGATTCTAGCTACAAAACAAGATAACCTGGCATTTGTCTTAAAGATTATCCCGGGTAATACGATTACCCTGATGAGAGATAACTAGTTGTTGGCGCCGACGCTCGATCATGAAACCCCAGACCAACTTTTTAGTTGTCTCCTATTTTATCTAGGGTAATATGATTACCCGGATGAGAGGTCCCGGCTATACATGCCGTCGCTCGCCCAGACTAGAAAGTCACCCACTAGAAGACTATCGACTATCACGCTAGTAGATCGATCTAGGCACTCGGATACGCCATCTATGTCTATCAGTTGGCTCACATCCTGCGTCTATGTTGATCAGCTGCACCTTTGCGGCACTTAGCCTAATGGCTAAATGTATGCCATGCCTGAGAAAGGTTACTCGGAAGAAGGCGACTAACTTTCCTAAGGTATGGAAGGTACTATCACAATCATCTTATCTAATCGGGTGTTTTTAAACACTCAAGGTCGTTTTTACGTGGTCCTATCTTGATCACACAACTACTAGGATGCTCTGTCTTAAGTAAATCAAGACGTGCAAGTCCAACTTCATAAAAAGACTAAGTTTTATCAGCCTACATTTGACTCGTCCTAAGTCAATTAGGACGCGGTCACCAAATTTTAACTCGTCCTAAGTCAATCAAGACGCGGTCACCGAAATTTGACTCGTTCTAAGATTTTTGCAAACAGTCAGCAAGCAGGAAGCACGTATGTGGTGTATAGGACTATGCATTAACGGAGTGCGTGTGTACACGTATATATGTACAGTGGCGGATGCAGGATGAGAATCAAGGGGGGCTAAAACAATGAAGATGTTGATTTGCATGAAGATTTAACGGTGATTTGAGGTCTTTGCTACAGTATTTTTTAGTGGTAAATCAAATCATTAGGGGGGCTGGAGTCCACCCAGCCCCCCTGTAGATCCGCCGCTGTATATGTATGTCACCGTTTCTAGCATACCATGAATGGACAGATTCCCTTGCTTCTACGTCCTCAAAGACCCGGCATTCACTCCGATCAAGACAGGGCTATATGTCAAGGATTTCCAGGAATAATGGCCCTGTTCATTCGGCTTATAATCCGTCTTTTTCAGCTTGTTTTTTCAGTCAGAACAGTATTTTTCTCTCACAACAAATCAGCCAACAGTGTTTTTCAGCCGGCTTATCAGCACAGCTGGACGGCTCCAATATGTCTGTCCAGCGATACTCCATACAAGTCCCAAATCAGGTCAAACAAGAAAGCAAGCTCGGGAGGCATCTACAATTGAGAAAGTATCCGGACAATTTCAGAAATTACCTGGAGGATTTCAGAAAGCACCTGGACGATTTCAGAAATTACCCAGAGGATTTCAGAAAGCACCCGAAAGATTTCAGAATATACCCGGATGATTTCAAAAAGTACCCGGGTGAATTCAGAAAGTACCTGGATGATTTCCAGAATGTACCCGGGTGAATTCAGAAATTACTTGGACATTTGTCTTGCTACAATACCAACAGCTAAGTTCGCTTGGGCACGACTTCTTGGTGACTACTTGACTCCTTAACTACTTGGACCTAACGCTCTAGTCGGGGATAGGTTTCGAGTACTCGGTGGTGCGACTATGTGACATTTTCTCCACAGGGACTCGATATCCTGAAACAAGCTCGTGCTGCTACTCTGCAAATTGCATATACGGAAGCACATGCTGAGCCGTCAAATTAGCAACACGAAGACCTATGGGCTACAGCAGCATGCAAGATGATGGCAGGTAGGCAAGCTAACTAGCCATGCAAGTCAATACAGTTGATATCTACAAGCCGCAGTGGAAAATTATGCCATATTAATGATACTGGACAGAAGTGCATCCAAAGCCATAGGATCAACGTTCACCTTCAGTGCCGTTCGGGGCAGTTCGGCTTCTCCCGGCGACGTACTTGCCAACTTCCACGAGCCACAAGGGCAGTCTTCCGACACGGCACAGTGTGCTGAAATCGCCAATAACGTAGCTGTGTCGTTACCCTTCATGACATCGCTAAGAGCCGCACGGGTTAAGAAAAGGCTGATGGGTCGGGGCGTATTTCAGTCTGACAAGACATGCCAAGCTTCTAAAGCTGATTTTCAGATCCAGGTTTACTCGGCTTCACTTCGACGCTACGCTTGAGGATGAAAGACCCAGTTTACAAAACTTTCAACTACTCCTGCATCCTTGAGTATATTCTTTTCAGATCCTAACACTGACTACAAGTACTCGGACACAGGCTCGGGGCTGCGGGATATATATCCTCAGGGAATGTTTTTTATTTTTTCCTGGGAAGTTTGCAAAAAAGACCCTCCAATTCTTTGTTCCAAACAACAAGAGGCTCGGGGGCTACACTCAGTGAGTGCACTTTTTTCGAAAAGTGCACACCACTCGAAGATCTCAAGAAACGCTACATGGTTTGTCTCAAGAAAGCACTCGGACGACACTCGTTTCTTCTCAGCAAGACCTGGAGGAACAAGAAGAGGCTTCCAAGATCAACCATACAGTGCTCGGGGACTCCCCTACCTGGCGCGCTAGCTGACGGTGTTTGGTGACCGGCAACTCATCATGGGGTTACCCGGGACGATTGTTTGTGGGTATCGGCGAATGCAGAACTCGATGGTAAACGCAGAGACAACAATTTATACTGGTTCGGTCCACTGGAATAACGTCGGCGTCCCTACGTCCAGTGTGGGGTAAATAATATATTGTGCCCTGCGCTTTAGGGTTTAGACTGTGAGGTCTGTTCCTATTATGTGAGGTGCCAATCTAGAGAGCTCTACCCTCCTTTATATAGTCCAGGAGGTAAGGGTCCTAATCGGTTACAATGTAGAAGTCGATTACATGGAAAGAATCCTAGTCGAACTAGATCTTCTCCCTTCCTTACGGGGTACCCGGGTACTATATACCGACAATCATAGCCATTCTCCGCTGCTAGCTCCAACCCTTCCCTTGCCGTCATTGCCTCGGCTGTCAAGACATAGGCACATCGTCAAACCATGTGCCTCCTTAGCCACACCGATGATTGCTGGTGAACCGAAATATTGGGCTAGGCACCTGCAATGGTTGTAGACAGTGAGAGAAACGGTTTATGGAATGATCATCTCTCTGATGTGCTAATGGTTGAGACACTAGCAGAGTCCCATGAGTTCGTGACAAGTGTCTACTTGGTTTTATCCATTTTTCTGGAGCAGCTATTGGAAATGGAAATGGGAAGTCGTGATTGTAATCCTGCTTCGGTTTGAATAAAGCTCTCATGATTTGCCCTAAAAAACGTCACCGGGTAACAAAAAGGAAAGCACAACTTCAGTACATAGTCCAATACTCCAATCAAGCAATCAGGAAGTTCAAGAGACCTATTGCCCCTGTGAAATACTAGTACGTACCCTAACCATTGAGAGAAAGTTGTAATAAGGTGCCAAGAGGCATCTTAATAGAACAATCGTTGAAGTTGTGGCAAAAAGCTCATTCCAGACTAGATCTTTGAGAAGACCACACCAAGTGATGACGTTCTCTGGGTCAGACCTCTTCTTCCCCTGCCTTCTGATGTTGCACTCTAATTAGGTTTGACTACTTTGTAAATTAATCCATTTTTCTGTTGCCAACAAATCCTGCATTGTTTTTCAGCATCGACGAAACATTGAGCCAAGCAAAGATTCGACAAATGGCTGCATAGACTTTTTTTTTGGATAATAGATAAAATCTGGCTTCACACCTCTTTAAAAAAACAAAAAGAAGGATCAATCCAAAATTATTACAAAGTCTCTCACTCGACACAATGTGTTTAACATTAATATCCAATATGGAAAATAAAAGGCCATTCATGGGAGGCGAAGAACTCCATCGACCTTGCTTCTAGTAGCTGGCAATAGTAAATTAGGTGGTTCTTGAGTTCCTCTGTACGCTGTAACAGAGCCTAGAACCAAAGCCAAAGTATCCCCTGAACAATACCTGCAAAAATGTTTTTGATTGGCAATTGTTAAATACAAAATCATTTCTTGTGAGCCAAGTAGACCAGCACACAGCCGCAGCCCCGGTCAATAAAAAAATATTTTGTTTCCATCCTCCCCCTTGGACCAAGTACCAAATAAATGTTTAATATTGAGGATAACAATAACATAGAGCCAAGTTAAGGCTACAGTCTTTCATATAGTACCGGGGAAGGGATAAAGAAAGTAGGAAACCCTCTGGTGCAAGAACAATGTACCGGCAAGCAACTAAAGATGATCAACGATTTCACGACATTTATTAATGCTTACCTACAAATGTTGGCCATCTTTTGTAAAATGATTGGGCAGCCTTTTTCTTTAATTGAGGGAGAAGTTCTTTAGACTTTAAATAACTTTTGGCATAATTTTTAACCCATCTACAATGAGAAAACCAAACAATCACTTCATCTGCATAGACTTATTTCATCAAATTTTCACAAGCAAAGGCAAGTAAATATTACACATTTCAAACGAACATTGCTTAATTCAATGATGCTACATAAACAAGCTTGTGGATTGATGTTTGGTGTACAAATAGTAGATCAAACTTTCTGCAACTATCAATTTTACGAATGAAGTCTAATACTTTCATATTTTTTCAATAACACAACTCTATCTGGATAGCCCATATTTGTAACAGTCAATACTTGCAGTTGAGCCATTGACAATCAAAGATTTGAGACAGATATGGTGTACAATGATGGCACAATGCCATTTTGATTTTGGGAACTACATCTCAATTATCCTCTGGTATAATGATGACTGATACAGCATTGGCAACCATGACTGTTAGGGCATATACAACCCACAGACAACACTCTCTGTCTATAAGTTTAGACAACTAAACAGATAGATCGTACAATAGTTGTCTATTTGGCTATCTGCAAGTTGTTTAATGCTTGCATGTAGTCATGATCAATCATGAATACAACTTCAGTATACCATGATGTTGCTATTTGATACAAAACAAATCAAGCATAAATGAGATGAATATGTTTACAATATTTTTAGAACCATCAATATAAATGATATATTATTATAGTTATATATAATAATGTAATATAATAATTTTTCATTAATCAAATATAGCATAACATGACTACAACTTTAATTTCTTATCTAATTTTCTTTGTTACCATTGTGAGAACATCAATTGTGTGCACCTTGTTGTTGTTTGTTATAACATGACACGTTTTCAGAAAGGTAATTTAGGAATGACAAAGAACTGCCATTCAGAAAAATCATTCATATCTAGTTCAGCAACCGCCATTCAGAAAAATCATTCATATCTAGTTCAACAACTGCCATTCAGGCATCATTATCATTCAATCTCAGAAAGGTAGTTTAAGAGTGACAAAGAACTGCCATCCAGTTTTTCAGAAAGCTTTAAGAATGACCAACCTACTGTTTTCTATCAAATCAACACACAAGCAGGATCCAAGCAGTTGATGATTTGAACAATGGATACTTAAAAAATGTAGCTTTGGCCTTTGAACAATACAACTGAATTATATCTACATGTATACCGAACTGATAACATGGAGCAGCATATCATACTGAACTAGTAGTCAGTCAGATCCATATGTAGTGCATTAGTGGGTCCTTTTCATATACGTGCCTGAAATCAACACGGATAACAATTAGATCAGATATTTGGCGTAAGAAACTATTACACTATTGACAATGGCAAACTAGTAGCAACATCAAGGAGACACTCACTACATCAGCATCCATGATGAATTCCCTGAGGAGGTAATTAATTGAGCCAATCCCCAGGTAAGAAGAGGAAGAATCCAAATCCAAATCCTTACCGAACTCGTCTCAAGATTCAATTGTCGACCACATTCCTAAACCACAGACACACAAGAAAGAAGAAATTCATCCTTTGTAGTTTTCTTTTGAATTCGAGTAAGGGCTCTTTGAAGACTTCGGTAACACTTTCAATTAGCTATTCAAGTGAGATATCTCGCAAACTATTGGATTTATGATAACTTTCTAGTTGAAGTGTCCAATGAGCCTATAGAAAGTGAACAGATGTCTATACACGTTCTTCGAACCTATCCTTTTAACTAAATCTTGATTTTCTTGATCTCTCGTGTGCTTTCCCCTAAAGCCCTGTGACTATATGAGACTGAATATTTTTTTGTCCGCCTCTATTAATAAAATATATTGTCTCTCAAAATTATTTATGAACGAATTTTATTGAATATAAATATGGTATTAATAGTTACTCCCTCTGTCTCTAAATATCTATCGTTTTCGCTTCTCAAGAAACAACTTTGACTAAATACATATTAAAAAATATTAATATTTATGGTACATAATTAGTATCATTAGAAAAAAATTTGAATCTAGTATTTTAATAAATTTATTTAGAGATACAAATATTATACATACATTCTACAAATCAAATTAAATTTATGACATGCACGTCAACAACGATAGATATTTAAGGACGAAGATAGTAGGCAACGTAGCGTCACATCGCCTCATAACATATTGCCCAGCATGCTTGAAGCAGGGGCAGGACATTTATTAAACAAATGATTTTGTAGCGGCTAGCATTCATTGCTTGTAGGGGCTCTTGCATCCGGTCTATTCCGAATCTCCGATCCAGCAGATTGTCTGGATCGACTGCTCTACTACAGTGCCATTTGTGAAGCATGGAGAGTCGGAGCGATGTCCCGCTCATCTCCGACTCCGAGCTGCCGGACAGGAACAGGAGGGGAGGAGGCAGGATCGCCGAACTTGGGAAGGAGGTATGGGGAGAGTCCAAGAAGCTGTGGGTGGTCGCCGGCCCGGCCGCGTTCACGAGGCTGACATTCTATGGCATGACCGTGGTCAGCCAGGCCTTTGCCGGGCACATCGGTGACCTCGAGCTCGCCGCCTTCTCCATCGCCACCACCGTCATCTCCGGTCTCAGCTTTGGTTTCTTTGTAAGTACACTTCTTATCTGCTATCCAATTTGGGTTCGTTTACATACACATGAGTTTAAATCGAGCCAAATTTGAATAAAGAAAATTGGGGAGGAATGGGGCTTGACGGTATGGAGGTATATATCTGTGCAATTGTGCAATAGTGGATGAATTCAGATAGTTTTCTCGGAAACAATTAGAAAACGGCTGAATTTTGTGGCAGTAATTAAAATAAGTAGAGTTAAATTCAGTTCAGCTCAGGCTCAGCTGTCACCTCAGGTAACAAATTAAATTTGATGCATCAGAAAGGTACTATACGTTTTGCAACTGTTTTTCATGTTTATATATAATACACAAATCGACATATATAGAGAACAGATACATTTCGCATGCAGGTTGGCATGGCGAGTGCAATGGAGACGCTCTGCGGCCAAGCCTACGGTGCAAAGCAGTACCACATGATGGGCATCTACCTGCAGCGCTCGTGGATCATCCTCCTCAGCTTCGCCGTGCTCCTTACTCCGACGTACATCTTCAGCGGGCAGCTGCTCACCGCGCTGGGCCAGCCCGCCGAGCTGTCGCGCCAGGCCGGCTTGGTCAGCCTGTACATGCTCCCGCTGCACTTCGTCTACGCCATCATCCTGCCGCTCAACAAGTTCCTGCAGTGCCAGCGCAAGAACTGGGTCGCCGCGGTCACCACGGCCGCGGCGTTCCCCGTGCACGTCGTCGCTACCTGGCTGCTGGTGCACTACTTCCGGCTCGGGGTCTTTGGAGCCGCGATGGCGCTCACCTTGTCCTGGGGACTCGCGACGGTGGGTCTCCTCTCGTATGCTTTCGGCGGCGGGTGCCCGGAGACGTGGAGGGGATTCTCAGGTTCAGCGTTCGTGGACTTGAAGGACTTCATCAAGTTGTCCGCGGCGTCTGGTGTCATGCTCTGGTATGTGCCTTATATGGATGATGTCCACATTTTACTTAGCTTATTACATGCATCGCTCATGGCTACATGAAGAGGAGGATTGAGGAAGGTGATCTGCCTAAGTTGTTTACACAAAAATTTTATGTCTTTGTATGGCGTTTTTGCTTCTGTTTTGCAGCTTGGAGAATTGGTACTACCGGATCTTGGTTTTCCTGACGGGCTATGTGAAGAACGCTGAACTGGCTGTCGATGCACTGTCCATCTGGTAGAACCACCATTTCTGGGATTCTTTTATCGTAGAGGAAATCTCACATTGGACAATAAACTAGGAATACGAAATCTCATGAACTCCTATATATTTTTCTCTCTATCCTTAATGAACAGTATAAGTTATGCTGGATGGGAAATGATGATTCATCTGGGGTTCTTAGCAGGCACTGGGTAAGCTACAGAACGGCAAAATTATTCTTCTAAGTAGTACTGTCCAGAAAGACTTAACAGAGTGTCCTCCTAATGTTACAAGGGTGAGGGTGGCTAATGAACTCGGTGCAGCCAACGGAATAGGAGCGAGATTTGCGACAATTGTGTCGATGACGACATCCTTTCTGATCAGCCTATTCATTAGTTTGCTCATACTGATTTTCCATGACAAACTCGGAATGATCTTCTCGTCGAGTCAGGCAGTGATCGATGCAGTAGACAACATTTCCTTTCTGCTGGCCCTCACCATCCTCTTCAATGGAATCCAACCTGTGCTCTCTGGTATGCCTGTCCTCTAAAATGCCACATATGTTGATGTTGTAACCTTGTAACGCATATGGTGGTGGCTAATTTCTTCACTACTAGGTCTGCCCATTGTCAAATTTCTTTTCCTAAACAAAACAGTAGTGACATCTTTGTTTACTGTAATCGCAGGCGTTGCTGTTGGTTCAGGGTGGCAGGCATTGGTTGCTTATGTCAACATTGGGAGCTATTACTTGATTGGTGTTCCTTTCGGTTTTCTGCTAGGATGGGGCTTGCATTATGGGGTTCAAGTATAAGTCTTCATAATACACTTCTAGCTTGACATTTATATGCATTCCGCACTTGCTTAGCTTGTTGTTTTTGTAGGGAATTTGGGTCGGAATGATCGTTGGCACAATGGTGCAAACTCTAATACTGGCCTATATCATTCTACGCTGTGATTGGAACGAGGAGGTTCGATTTTATTCATAACATTGGGCTACAAAATCTCTTTCCTTTTTGCAAAATGAAAATCATAGCTGACCCATGCTTTTTGTCGGTTTTATAGACTGTGCCACACGTATTGAATTCTTTTGTTTTTTCAGGCATTGAAAGCTAGTACCCGAATGCGGAGATGGAGCAACTCAAAGTGAGTTTCAGCTTTCATCCATATGTGGAAAGGAGCAGCAAGAGATGCGGATATAGATATAAGAGTATCTCTAAAGTATTAGCTGACACTCTAAATCATTATTTAGAGATCTATTTATATAAAAATCGATCTCTGTGTATGTTTCCACCCTTTAACAACTTTTCTATATCTTGTGCGTATTCTAGAGAGTCAGCTTTGCTCTCCATCTTTGGCAAGCAAGAAATCCGAGAAATACAAGATGACAATATTTGGAGACCCAATTAAAAAAAGTTGCTAGTGTGTATTTTTTTCACCAAAATCTATATTCATATTCAATAAGGAAGAATATAAAGAGGCTCTTGGAGTTACTCTAAAACTATAGTATTAACTAATGAATCCTCTACGTGTTGCCGCAAGATCTAGAGATGACTTTCATATCTATTACATCTATGCTTATAATCCTGTAATAGAAGCTTATGGAATGGAACATAAGCTCTACCAAATGCAAAAGCAGATTGAACTGCAGTCTTTAGAAATCCGAAATTGATGGTACTTACAGGAAAAAAAAATGCAGCATGTGTTCAGCTGAACGATCGCTACTCATTTCAGTTGTACCAATTGAAAACATGTTGCTCATAGCGAGTGATAAACTGTAAACCATACTTGAGTATGAATCAAAGAACTAAGCCACTTTATCCACCCATTCACTCTCAAGTACTCCAGAGGACGAGACTCCATCGGCTACACTTTCTGTCAATCACCTAATGTACAGAATAGAATGAGAAATATAACCGACCAAGAAGGTAAAAAGAGTTTATATATGCCAATGCAGATGTAAAGGGCAAATGCCTTTTACCTTATGGTCAAGCCCTTCCTCATATTCGGCGGCGGCGCCAGCAGTCTGCAGTCGTATGCGGTGACAGCAGGGACTCCACTTATGGTCACGCCCACGCACGTCTGCAGGTGTGAAGCACAGCAGTCGCACAGCATGGTGCGCCACGGTGCGCTCCGCACGTCCATAGCACGCGCACACATGCATCGCAAGCACGCGCGCACTTGAGACATCATGCCACGGCACGGCGTTCGGTCTTGGAGGCTGCGTTAGTGCCTTCTTGCGCCGCGTCGGTTCCGTGCAAGGAGGGGGAGCGCAGATGTAGCGCGCGGGAGCGGCGGCAGGGCAAAGTCGATGGAGGAAACCCGGCGGATGGCGAACCGGGCGACTGGCGGAGCTCGAGAATCGAGATCTCGTCGACCTGGTGGATAGTGCTTGTGCGTGCTAAGCCGTAAAACACCGCACAAGCTGAGACGACGCGTTTTCACGAACGCTCCAGAAACTGCCTGCTCCTGTCGGCATGTTTCAACGGCCTGATCTAATAGAGGCAGGGCGACCGAACGGACGATGTTTGCTGTCGACGTGGACCTATCAGATGCTCGAGGCTTGACTTGCAGATTTGATATATTTTTTTTCAGGGAATTGGAGGAGCCTGGGCTCCTGCAGAAGATTTTATTAAAAAAAACAAGTTCACGCAAGACTTATACAGCAGAATAAAGCAGAAAGAAGGCGGGGTAAGGTAGGGTAATCAAGATGCAGATTCGACATTAAATATAGTTAGCTAGTGAGTGTTCTGTTTGATTCACTATCTGATAATAATAGTTAGCTAGCTAATACTTTATTATCTGATTTGGTCTAGATAGTAGGACAGTTGCTATCTAAAGGTCGAGCTAACAACTATCTAGTCTATTATCTATATTTGTTTTGGATTCAAAAGAGATAATTGTTAGTAGATAGTTAATTATAGGAAACCAAATAGGACCAGCTTTGCCAGTTTGGGGAGGATGGGTCCCACTGTTAGCTGTTATTAGCTGCTTTTTATTGAGCTAGTGGGATAGTTACTATTTAAGCATTTAGCTAACAGTTATCTAACCTATTATCTATACCTGTTTGATCCAATATAGATAATTGTTAGCAGATAGTTACTATCTATAAGGAAACCAAACCGGACCTTAGTTGTATCCCGATTACATATATGCACAACGTGCTGCAGGCACGCTGCAAACTAATGTGTAAAGGTCAGCATTGCTAGCTGGCTGGCTAGCAGCTCGATCCATTCCGTCGGCACTTGTGAAGAATGGAGAGTCAGAGCGCCGTCCCGCTCATTGCGGAGCTCCCGGAGAAGCGGGGAGGCAAAACCCTGGTGGAGGAGGTATGGGAGGAGTCCAAGAAGCTGTGGGAAGTCGCCGGCCCGGCCGTCTTTACGAGGATGGTACTCTACAGCATGACCATCGTCAGCCAGGCCTTCGCCGGCCACCTTGGTGACCGCGATCTCGCCGCTTTCTCCATCGCCAACACTGTCATATCTGGCCTTAACTTTGGCATTTTGGTGCGTAAGCTTCTCTTTCTGCTTCTCCGTGACGTCGCAGCCTCGTCTCTTCATCAGTATACAGATATAGCACGATCAGAGTTTATTTTGTTCTGCACATAACGTAAGCAAGTATTTTGGAATACGTTATATTTGTATGTTGTATGCGTCGCAAACATGGAATGGAGTGGGCTACAATTATTTCATTTAATTATGTCCGTTAGAATTTTAACTCGAGACATCAGGCCGCATGCACTATGACCCATTAGTTTAACCAAAAACTTAAATTGATACAAAAATATAGATAATTCATTTAGCAATTTTATATCTATACAACTATACATGGACACGAAAGATACAAACGCGCAATCACGAGTAGAGTCTGAGTTGCATTTGACTTTGAGCTAGCAGAGATGGCAGAAAGAGAAGCCTATGGCAGATGTAATGGCCAATAATATAATCCAGCCTGAGAAATAACCTAGGGTTGACTTCCATTATAAAATTTTGGCTAACCAACGACAACATAAGCCAACAAATTCAAACTCTATTGAATGGATGTTATATTTTGGAATACACAGAAAACTACAGAAGTCTCGCTAGCTCCACTTCTGAATGGATGTTATATTTTGGAATACGTGGAAAATATGTTATATTGGTATTATTATTAACAATGATTAGAGTCTACTGGGTTGATGGTCAGGTGTTTCAGAATTTCTATGAGGATTTTTAGGATTTATTTTTTTAGCAGGTTTCATGAGGATTAACGCGTATATGTATTGGGAAACTTTAGTTAGAAATTTTAGGATGTATCTTTTTCTAGCATTATTTGTATTTAGTTGAAATCTAATATCTTATTACATCCTTTTGACACCATGAATTTATATTTTAGTTTTCACTTTAGTTTTCTAAATCACGTGTTAAGTTGAAACTCTGGAGCTTATATTACTTAAAATTTTCAATTTTTATTTTATTAAAAGAAGATTCTAGGCCCGAGGCTATCATCTTAGTTCTTATGATGGCACAAATAGTAGTTTCAGCTACCACCACAACACTCAAGACGTTAATTTATTATATCAAAGAGTTATATGTGTAGTAGTATTGGTTTATAAAAATATAAACCCTTAAATTAAACTGCCAATATTGATATATATTTTAGCCAAAATGTATAAACTTATTTAAGATAAAACCTTATAAAATTTGTTATCATAGTTTTAATAAAATTTAAAGTAAATTGTTAGTGCCATTGCAATGTAGTTTGTTAAAGAAATATTTTTTTCTCGCTTGATAAGCTATTAAAATAAATATTTATCCTGATCTATATATGTTTAATACTACATGGTAGAACATAATATTATGTTTACTTTTAGTTTAACAGTGGTAGAAGTATGTAAATTTAAAATAAATATAGCATAATTTATGGATATTGAATTATATATTAGTATTTACATATATATTTGTAAGATATTTTGAGAGATATTTTTGTTTATTTTTGTAACAACTAAAGTGTATAATTTAGATACAAATTAAAAAGTTTCACTTTATATTATCTTTCATAATGTCATAACTAGGTAATTTGAATGCAAATTTAGAGGTTACTTTGCATTATCTTTTGTAATGATACATGTATGTAATTTATAAATAAGTAGATGTGCATTTAAATGGTTGAGGCGGGTAACTTAGATACCAATTTAAGAGCTTGTTTTGAATTATCTTTCATGGTGACGGAGGTGGATAATTTAGATGCAAATTTAGAGTGTTGAATTATCTTTCACAATCATAAAGGTGGGTAATTTGCATACAAATTTAGGGATTTTTTGAATTATCTTTCATAATGATATATGTGGATATTTTTTATATAACAGAATAGATCCTATGGCTATTGTTGTTGATGATGATGATTAAGTACCAAATTTAAGCAGTGTGTTTCTCATTATTATGAAAATTTTAGAATTTATCTTTTTTTAATTTTAATGCAACTTGGAAGCAGCATTTGGAGCGTCAAATTAGTTATAGTAAAATAAGATAGCCCATTTCTTTAAAAATGTTAAAAAAACCCTATTATTATTTGGTATAATCACATCATCAGCGCCACCATAGTTTGCAGTCCTATCTTCCTTACATTTATAATTTCGCAGCTTGGCATGGCGAGTGCGCTGGAGACATTATGCGGCCAAGCCTACGGTGCAGAGCAGTACTCAATGATCGGCACCTATCTACAGCGCTCATGGCTCGTTCTCCTGGCCTTCGCCGTGCTCCTTGCTCCGACGTACATCTTCAGCGGGCAGCTGCAGTGGCGGATCTAGGATAAACATCTAGGGGCTAAATAATGAAGGTTTAGTGCTAAAGCTGAAGATTAATAGTGAATTTAAGGCTAAACTATAGTAATTTAAAGGCAAAAATCAAGCTTGGAGGGCTGCAGCCCACCCAGCCCCCTTTAGATCCGCCACTGGGCAGCTGCTCATCGTTCTGGGCCAGCCCGCCGAGCTGTCTCGCGAGGCGGGCTTGCTCAGCATGTACATGCTCCCGCTGCACTTCATGTTTGCCATCCTCCTGCCGCTCAACAAGTTCTTGCAGTGCCAGCGCAAGAACTGGGCCATCGCGCTGTCCTCGGTGCTGGGGTTCCCGGTGCACGTCGTGGCGACCTGGCTGCTGGTGCAGTGCTTTCAGCTTGGCGTCTTGGGCGCAGCGATGTCACTCAACCTGTCCTGGGCGCTCATCACGGGCCTGCAGCTCGCGTACGCTATTGGCGGTGGGTGCCCAGAGACGTGGAGGGGATTCTCATGGTCGGCATTCATGGGCTTGAAGGACTTCGTCAGGTTGTCCGTGGCGTCGGGAGTCATGACGTGGTATGTCCTAGCTACTTTGCCATAGCTTTCGTACATGAGAACGAACAAGCCAACAATTGTTTTTTTCCCCATCATCTGCAGCTTGGAGAGTTGGTACTACCGGTTATTGACTTTCCTAACGGCGTACACGAACAACGCAGAATTAGCTGTGGATGCATTGTCTATCTGGTAAACCCACCACCTCTAGCAACCTTGAAGAAATCTGACATTGCTCAAAGAATTAATTCAGGGATACTAAATCTGTGTCTTATTTTTCCATTTCTTATCCTCATTATTGGACAGCTTGAGTTTGGCTGGATGGGAGATGATGATTCATTTCGGGTTCTTAGCAGCCACTGGGTAAGCCACTGAATTACATAGATCCACTCTGCACAGGAACATTCAGAAAGAGTTCAGTTGACTAACTGAGTGCTCTTGTATCGTTACAAGGGTGAGGGTTGCCAATGAGCTAGGTGCCAATAATGGACGAGCTGCAAAATTTGCGACAATCGTGTCCACGACGACATCATTCCTGATCTGCCTCTTAATTAGTTCACTTGCACTCATTTTCCATGACAAGCTCGCAATACTGTTCACGTCTAGTGAGGCTGTGATCGATGCAGTTGACGGTATTTCTGTTCTGCTAGCCCTCACCATCCTCCTCAATGGCATCCAACCCGTGCTCTCCGGTAGTAATGCAAGATTGAGCATAATAAGTTCTCCAACAGGTCCCTCCTCACCAATTTTCCTCAAGAGAAAAATAAATATGATTTCTTGGTTTCGATTTTTGCATGCAGGAGTTGCCGTTGGTTCCGGGTGGCAAGCGCTAGTTGCTTATGTGAACATTGGAAGCTACTACATAATTGGTGTTCCTTTCGGTGTTTTGCTAGCATGGGGTAGCCACTACGGGGTCCTCGTACGAATGTTCAAAATGCATGATTGATAGCACATTATCTATAAGCTCTCCACACTTATTCAGGTTGTAAATGCGATTATGCAGGGCATTTGGGTTGGAATGATCGGTGGCACGATGGTGCAAACTCTAATTCTTTCATTCATCACCTTACGATGCGACTGGAATGAAGAGGTTTGGTTTTCTTCTGTTACATTAATCTATCAAAATAGTTTCTCAAAATATGATCTCAGAATGTTGGTAGGATGCCATGAGTGCTCCTCACTTTCCTAAGGGGGTGTTAAATGTGCTGAAAGTCTTTCAATCTTGTGTTGCAGGCACTGAAAGCTTCTAGCAGAATGCGGACATGGAGCAGCTCCAAGTGAAGCATCAGCTGATCAGCCACTATGAATGAATATCAGGGAAGCGCGTTGAGTTGCAATAAAATTCAGAGCATTTCAGACATACATATATTGTATTATTGCACTATTGTGGCCGTCATTTGTAAATTATAACCTCATTGCCAGAAGACTGCTGGCTAGTCTGCTAGTACTTGCTAGTTCTCCTGATACAGCTGGTATGGTTCCTAGTTTCTACATTCTGATACAGCTGTTGGTATGGTTCCTAGTTTTCGAGTTCTGGCGCAGATTTGATGATCAACTACTACATTCGAATTTGAAACTTTAGTATCTCTTTTCCGGAGAAGAATTGAAAACGTTGTCCGACAGGACTAGAACGGCTTATGTGTACGTATTTTCGAAAAAGAAATCTAGGTCGCTGGCTGAGCACGCAGCAGGCTCTTATATATTTTTTTTAGAAAGAGGAATATATTAATATCTCAGCTTCTGTATCAATCAATGCATATAGCTGTTCGTTATAACAAAACTGAAAGAAACGGTCCCAGGTATCTCAAAGACAAAGTTTTGCACCATAAGGAAAACAAAGGACTAATAAAACCAGTACTAGCTAGGGAGTCTATTTCTAAAGCTCCAACCGTGTCTAGCAAATATTTCCATTGCAACTATCTCAATGGTGTTACACCCCATCTTCATCAAATGGTGATCCTCCTCCTCCTTCTGTAACAGAGACCAGAACCTAGTCCAGTAAGTCCCCTGAATGGTGCTATAATCTTGTTAAAATATTTTGCCTTTCGGTTGTGCATTGGTCGCAGCTATCTAATTATTACCGGCATTTCGTTACAGAGCGTTTAAATAACATGCCTACGAAAATCTCCGAGTGGCGTGGTTGCCATGCCGAGGACAAACCTTGATAACCATGGTAGTCATGGAATGAAGAAACGGGCCTGGGCCTGATTACACTTGAGGACTGGGTTGGCTGGGTAGTCGAAGACGGCCTTTTGTCACGTCATACGTGACGTCACCTTAGGTCTCGACTCTCGTCACGTGCAGGTTGCACTCAGCCGTGGGCTCATGCTTTCATTGATCATAATTTTTTTTTCTTCTCTGAAGCTTGAGCTTTGGTCGATCGCTGTTTGCTTAAGGATTCAGTCTCTCCTTTTAGAGTCTGGGTCAATGGCTGCCTGTACGCAACTGGCCACTGGGGTTCAACGAGAAAATCGATCGATTAGAAGCCGGTGATCTGTCAGCAAAAAATATTATTTAGGAAACGAGTTGCGTGGTGGTTAGTGGTAGTAGCAGAATACAGATCATGAAGGGTGTACCACCCTGTGCATCTACAAGTGCATACATAACTCTATCTATAGGGCATAAGGCCTGACATGTTTAAACTTTAAACTAGAAAATAGTTGTATCGATGTCTGGAGAGCAACAGCGAAGCGACGACGGAGGGCACTGCGCACCGAAGTACATAGTAGTATATGGTTTTATAACGAAGGCTGCAAGATAAACTAAGATAAACTAGCAAGTCCAAGCCAATGTGCCTTTCAAAAAAAAAAAAGCCAATAATGCACCTAGGTGACTAAGGTGATCACACATGCCTGTCAGAATCAGAAGATTAAAATGCACAAGCTCGCTGTAACCTACTACTGTAGTAATCTACTGATGTCGACACTCGACACTCAACTATACCAAAGTTGCGCAGCAAAGTCAAAAGTTACATGGATATGCAGATACCACTAGATTACAACTAATGAACTAATTATGATCATATCTTTGGTATGGCAGGTCGACATCAGGAATTCAGAATGTTACTTATTGCAAGTTTGCAACGCGAGTCCACTGGAAGATATAAGACACCGGGAGTAGCAGTTACATTTGCATCTTTTGTACATCCATCCATCACGCCACCAAAGCATCATTTTCTACTGCGTAAGCTGATCGATTAACCGCAAAAGCAGCAAAGTGCTACACGCCTGAGCGTTTAATGCATGGTTCCCTCTTTGCAGAGCTTTCACCATCACAAATCACAAAGTGAGCAACCACTGATTTTTAATCGAGCAATCATCTCACAGCAAGCACTTTCATTCACGTTTCGTCCAATATTTACACCATTTCATTTTGCATCAAACAAATTACAGGCAATACTACATAAAACCTGACTACAATTACAATAATTCGAAACCCGTGTTGAGTGAACCATGAAAAAAACTCAAAAAAAGCATACCCTGTACACACTGTCCTACCGTCTACGCAACGCAGAAACTGTGCCAGCCGCCCACCTTGTGGACCCGAACCGGCGGAAGGCGCCGTCGCCAGCGGCGGCGCGGATCGGCAGGTGGACGCGCGCGGACGCGCTGCCCCCTGCGTCCCTCCGCACTAGGCGCCTCTCCTCCACCGTCCTCCGCAGCACCACATCCTCCGCGCGCTCGCGGAGGCTCCGGGCGGCGCACACGACGCCCTCGTCCAGCCCCGCCCACTTCCACTCCGGGACCGGGGCCGCCGCGGCGCCCTCCTCCACCCGCCGCAGCACGCACACCAGCTCCACGGCGTCGGCCAGGGAGAGCGTATCGAGGCGCTCTCCCATCTCCTGGACTCGAGCGGCGATGTTCCGCTCCGCCGCGACGCGGTCCTCGTCGTCGAGCCGGACGGCCTCCCAGATGAGCGCGTTGGGCTGCGGGCCCGCCGAGGACGGAGGCGGCGGGGCCTGGCGGACGGCGTCCGCGACGGACACGAAGGCGGCGAGCTCGGCGATGAGGTGCGGGTTGGGGAGCGCGGTGAGGTACTCGGCGTCGGCGGAGGCGGAGGCGTCCGGGAGCAAGAGGAGGAGCTCGAGGAGCCGCGCGGAGAACCGGACCCACGACGCGGCGGCGAAGGAGGAGCGGCCGAGCGGGAACGAGGACAGCGCGAGCGGGTTGCGCCCGGAGGCCGGGTGCCGGACGAGCGCGGCGAGGAGCTGGTCGCGGAGGATGAACGCGCCCCGCGCAAGGAGGACCCTGAGCGCGACGAGGCACTTGAGGGCCACGGCGGCGTCGCCCTGCCCCGAAGCCGCGGCGCGCAGGCGGTCGACGAGCGCCGCGGCGAGCGACGCGGCGGAGAGGCGCGAGCCCCGGCCGAAGGCGAGGAGCGCGTCCATGTGGTGCGCGGACGGCGGGGCCGTGGAAGGGTGGTGCGCCGTCGCGCGCGCCACCGCGTGATGCGCGTCGGCTGCAGAGCCCGGGGATGCGGGGCCCGGGGAGAGGAAGGTGGATGCCAGCCGCCGGAGCTTGAGGCCACCCATGGCGGACGCCGATCGCCGATCGAGAAGACGGGGAGGGTGTGAACTGCCAAGAGGTTGGGAATTTGAAGGCAGCTTTCTTTCTCGTGCCGTGCTGCGAGAGCCGAGCAATTGATCTCGGTCGTCGGATTGGTTTGACGGGATACTTGGTCCTTCAGATCGTATACTACTGGAGTAGAAAAGATTCTAGCGTTATCCGACACGAAGAAAAGTCAACGTGTCCTCGTCCACCGCGTCTAGTGAAGTTTGGTTGTCCTTTCCTGCAGGAGTAGGAGAGGTCAACAGCAGAAACGTTGCTGTTTTGCTGTATATATACTCATGCATTCATACTCCACATCAACGACTCGCTGTCCCAAAGAATGTTTCTCACATCCAACAACTCAAACAATTTCAATTTTAATCAAACATATAATAAAAAGTACTAATAACAATTTAATATATAATAAATATATTATTAAAATAATCATAAAATATATAATATACTTATTTAAAGATTTAAGTATTGATACTGTTTTCTATAAACCTAGTTAAATTTAAAATTATTTGGTTTATTGAGAAACGAGATTCATATCTACATAGCCACAGAGGTAAGGATGGCAACGGGTTGGGTTTGGATTGGGTGAAGTCTCCGTGTACCCAAAACCGAAACCCGAAGTCGAAACCCGAACCCGAACCGAACACCGATTTGGGTGGAAATCCATCACCAAAACCAAACCCGCGGATACCTGAAACCCGCGGATAAATATACACATATTCACATGTATAAATAAGAGGCAACAAATAATAAATATTTTCATAAATCAAATTTGAATAGATTTAATAATCTAAGTAAACAAGTTATTATTAGCATATTATAAAACATGAGTTTTAATTCCAAATGATTTATTTCGGATATCCATTGGATATCCACGGGTGAAAAACCAAACCCGAAACCGAACCCGAAAACCGTGGGTGAGAAATCATCCCCAAACCCGAACCCGCGGGACTAGAAATCCACGGATATTCGCCCCGAACCTGATCCGCTGCCATCCTTACACAGAGGTAGGGAGTACGTTCATGGAATGTTACCGTTTCAACAAAAAGAAAAAGAATACAAATCATAAAACACCCGATTGTATTCATGGAATGTTACTGTTTTGCCCCTGTGTTGATAGTTATTATTTCTTCGTGTGTACAAGGGCCGACGATAATCATTTGGGCCTCTTTAGAATGGAGGAATTAAAAAAATACAAGAATAAAAAACATAAGAGTAGGATAGAAATGTAAGTGCAAAACACAGAAATTTTGCATGTCCAGCGTTAAAAGATATTTTAGAAGCAAAAATATATTGGTTTCTTAATCAACTTATTTATTCCATTCTACTCCCTTGATTAGACACTAGCAGCTCCTATTAATCCATTGTGTACCTCGTTCCTCGTGGTTTTTTTTCCTATAATTGGTTTTTTTCTATAAATTTCCTATGGAATTGAAGGGAAACGAAAGTTTCCTTTAGATTTCCTATGACCATTTCCTACAATCCAAAGGCCGCTATAAGAACTTAATCTATATGAATTTGAATCCTATGTTTTCCTTTGTTTTTCCTCCATTCTAAAGGATGCCTCCAAGTGGTGCTTGAGTACCCATCTAATGCCTAATGGCATATCAAAGCATTGTGGGCCTAGCTCGCAGCGCACCATTAATTCTAACATGTTCTCTCCTATGAGTAGATCTTCGACCATAGAATCATATCTAAGGAATAGTCCTAGAGTCTAATTGGAACTACTCTGACACACACTGCTGTGTCCTTCGAGTGACTCGGCTTGTGGCTGACTAGTGGCGTGCGACAATGTGCCCTTCACTATGTATATGCCAAGCCAATTGTGAATCCATTTGCGGACCACTAGTAAATCTAAGGGATAACACATGGGGCACATATTTCTACTGGTTCAGACAAAGGGCGCCCTACTATCCATGCAAGTGGAGAGGTTGGTTGCTTGTGCATCATATATAGGGTTGCAAGCACATTGATCTATTGTATTCATGTCTATTGCATTCGTTATGGGTTCTATCTGGTGTAGTGATTATGAGATCCTTAACCCTCCTTATATAGTCCTGGGGTAAGACTACCGATAAAGTCATAGACAAATCAGTTTATAGATTGCTTTCCTAGTCAATTACAACAAATAGAGTCAATTTCTATTTATATTTTGTTTGTCTCTTTTTTGCAAAGTTGATGAGGAACCCCTGAATTTGGAGTGGTCCTTAGCCGGTCTTGTCCATGTCGTTCCGCTAAGTATAGGCGAAGAACTCCTGGATTGGAGTCATCCTTAGTCGGTTGGTCTAGCTCACGCCCTCCTAGGGGGCGGTTTTAGCCTTGGTGAGGGTACCTGTGGTTTTGTAGTCGACAGATACATGGTCTGGTTAGACATTACGTCGTCACTTATGCTATTGAACTAATAGTTAAACTAAATCGTTCGGGTGGAAAAGAATTGAAACTAAGTAATGTTGCCTTTTCTTTTCATTTGGGGCGCTTGTATATTTCAAATGTGAATATGTTGGTCATTCTCTTACCTCAAGTGCTATCTTTTTTCCTAGTTTTTTTAAACTCTCAAACTAAACTTTGTTTTTATTGTATTTTGACATCAGAAGACAATTTGAAGCGTAGTGTTTAATCTCGTTTTATTCCACGATGAAGATTTAATCGTTTAGTCAATGCTAAGATGCTATTTTCTATATCTATTTTTAAGCTCTCATATATAACCATTTTTCATTTTTTCTACTAGATTTGGCATAAAATAATTTAATTGTAATACTGATTCTTTTTTTAATATAATTTAAAACTTCTTAAATGCATGAAGGTGGAACAATCATAATTTGCTTCATTTCCTCTAACAATAGCATTGATAGTGTACATAAACATGTTAGGCATGTTTTTGTATTAATTAAATTTTATGTAATAGCAATGACATGTAAGCCCGTGTAAGTACATAAACTTATATGAGGGTATCTTTGGCTTAAATTTTGTGTAATGGTAGTGGTGCTAATAATTTATCCACATGTATAGGGATACTTTATTTTTTTCTCTTATTAATATATTAATTTGTAGGCTTTGAGAATTAACGTGAATGCCAAATACTAAAATAATAATAGATGCATGACTCAAAATATATAAAAAAAATAAGTCACTGAAATAGCGCCACTTTTTTTTTCCTGACAAGGCTGGTGTTTCTGGAAGACAGGAACCCTCAACTCAACATCTCAATTTCTTTTAAAAAGGTTTGGCGTAATTTGTTGTGTAGCTAGGAACCCCTAATAACAAAATTTAAAACGCACTTCAAGCTAGTAGCGCACAAGATTGTGATATTGCAACCTGCACATCGGCAGGCGACCGGGATCGGTGTGACACGTTTCTCGGCTACATGGGACCTCCTCTCTACTGTTAGAAAAACAAATATTCTACTAGTAGTAGTAGGGCTGTGTTCAGTTCCGAAATATTTGGAGAAAATATTCCTGTAGCACTTTCGTTGTTATTTGATAAAATTTATCCAACCATGAATTAATTAGACTTAAAAGATTCATCTCGACCTTTACAGACAAACTGTACAATTAGTTATTTTTTTTACCTACATTTAATATTCTATGCATGGGTCTAAAGATTCGATGTGACGGGTGACAGAGGAAATATTTTGGGAAGTGAACGGGCCTAGGCCTTGTTTAGTTCCCTAATTCTCCCCAAATTCCACTATGCAAAAAAAAAAGATTCTCCGTCACATCAAAATGTCGGTAAATGCATGTAGTACTAAATGTTGATGAAATCAAAAACTAATTGTACAGTTTTGTTGTACTTTGCGAGACGAACATTTTAAGCCTAGTCAGTCAAAATTTGGATAATTTTTACCAAATACAAACGAAATGCTACAGGAATTCTGATATAGTGTTTTCCTCCCCTATTCTGTGAACTAAACTAGGCCCTAGATAAAACAAACAAATCAACTGGAACTGGTTGACGTGAGTGGGAAGCTGAGCATTCGCACGAGATGACACATCGAGGGAGTTGGGTGCGCATCGATGATGTCAGCGAATCAATATGCCGCATTGCTCTATGAAATGTTTGTTTAGCCCTTGTTTAGGCTGTGTTCACTTCCCATGCGAACCCAAAATATTTTCTCTTTCACCCATCACATCAAATATTTAGACACATGTATGAAGTATTAAATGTAGGTAAAAAAAATAATTAATTGCACAGTTTATCTATAAATGTCGAGATGAATCTTTTAAGCCTAGTTACTTCATGATTAGATAATATTTATCAAATAACAACGAAACGTGCTACAGGAACTTTTCACCTACTTTTCACCAACTAAACACACCTTAGTTCACCGATTCGGTGATGAAATCACTGTGCCGAATCACTGTAGCACTTTGTTTTTATTGGGTAATAATTGTCCAAACATTGATTAATTAGGATCAAAATGTTCATCTCGCAAAGTACAACAAAACTGTGCAATTAGTTTTTGATTTCATCTACATTTAGTACTCCATGTATGTGCCGACATTTTGATGTGATGGGGAATCTTCTTTTTTATAGTGGAATTTAGGGTGAATTTGGGGAACTAAACAAGGCCTTAGATCCCAAATTCTCCCCCAAATTCCACTATGCAAAAAGAAGATTCTCCATCACATCAAAATGTCGGCAAATGCATGGAGTACTAAATGTAGATGAAATCAAAAACTAATTGCACAGTTTTGTTGTACTTTACGAGACGAACATTTTGAGTCTAATTAATCAATTTTTGGACAAGTTTTTGCACTAAAAAATAAAAGTTGCTACAGTATTCCGACAGGAACATTTTAGCAACAGTTGCCGAATCCGGCCCTGGGGATCTAAACACGGGGTGACATATTAATCAACACAAGGTTTACCGGGTCTCCGGAGATAACAGAGCCGTACCGGGCTACCACTTGGGCACTTGATCATCCAGCAGCTCAGCTGATGGAACAGGCTTCACTTAGTATTGGCAATAGAAGAGAAACACCTTCAGATAATCATGCTTGGTTGATGACAGGTTGAGCAGGTGTGTACACGAGGATTGGCGAAGGGAATACTAGTTTGCTCGTCAGTTATTGAAAAAAGTCTAAATAACCCCCTGAACTATGGACCCTGGAACACATAACCCACTGAACTATCAAACGGTCTAATTTACCCTCTAAACTATCTAAAACCGTCTATTTTACCATCTGGACGGTTTTCGACGGCGGCTTTGCTACAGTAACAATGGTTTGCTACAGTAAGAGCGGTTTTGTCTTTTTTATTTATTTTCGCTGAATATTTGAAAAATCATAGTAAATCACAGAAAAATCATAAAATAGAAAATCTAATTTTGTTGGACTCCACATGAGTAGATCTACACAGTAAATATATAATACGGTATGCTTTAGTACAAAGTTCCACCAAAAACGTACTATTCCAAAAAAAAGATTCCCCGTCACATTAAACTTGCGATACATGCATGGAGTACTAAATGTAGATGAAATCAAAAACTAATTGTACAGTTTGGTTGTACTTTACGAGACGAACGTTTTAAACCTAATTAGTCAACGGTTAAACACTATTTGCCAAATAAAACCAAAACGTGCTGCAGTACTTTTTCACCCTTTTCAGGCGAACTCAACACACCCGCAGTTGTTCGGACATCGAAGCTTTCTACGAGTAGGCTCTACGGTAACATTCTAGATAAAACCACTTTCCCAGTGGATTGTCGTTTCTGCTTTGGTAGTAATTTGCATCACAGTATTTAGAACTTTCGTTATTTCCGTCAAGAGAAATCAAACCAATTGCGTCCGTGTTGGATTGAATATATATCGGCGGATCATAATGCTCATCTGATGGTTGATGGGCTCAGGGCACCAGTTGGGCTTGGGCTACCTTTGGGCTGCTGATTTAGCTTCGGCCTAATTCTGGACAGAAAAATAAAGTCTACTTTTTACCTTCTTATAAACCAATCGGTAATCTGAATTTTCTTCTTGAACTTTGAAACCATACATCACATCCACTGAACTTTCAAAACCGTTCAAACTACATCTCTGTCTTGATTTGAGGTGGTTTTGTCCCTTTTAATATTTAAAATTTTGAATAAATACAACCTCCATCCACAAAATAATACAATTTTAGATGCATTATTGGTTAAATTATCTAATGTTTAACCAAATATATAGATAAAAATATTAATGTCTATGGCGCTAAATAAGTATACTATGAACATGACAAATCTAATCATACCTATTTGATTATAAACATTGATGTTTTTAATATATATTAAGTCAAACTTAAGAAACTATAACATGGTACTGTGACAAAATATTGGTTTTGTGGAAAGTTTACAAAACACGTTTAGACATCAGTTAAAATGATTAGGGTATTTTCTTAATTTTTTGGATATATTTGCTATTTTCCTAGAGCACATTAACATTATTGAATACTATAATTTCACTCTAGAATTAAAGTATTTGATGTAAACAGATCCTATCACTACTACAGATTGATATGTCGTTGTCGCCATTTTCATTGCCATAGCGATAGAAGCGACGGTGTTATACTTCCACCGCCGGTTGGACCGATAACGAGGCCTCCTAAGGAAGGAAACTGGCAGTTAAAACTTCTACCACCCACGGGTTAACAATAGATGTGCCAGTGGTATTTTCTCCGTTGTATGAAAAGCCGAGCCGACTGGGATAGGCATTATGGTTGCCGGCCATACACGACTATTAGGTGTACCGGCAGTAGTAAATTCAGTGTGAGTTATTTTCCCATTTCCCAACTACCCACAACTGAAAGGTCTTGATGGCTAGAGAGGGGGTGAATAGCTTTTTAAAATTTTCTACAAAGACAAGCTAAACAAGTTTATCAATATAACAAGTAGCGAGATGCAAGTTTTGCTTAGCCTACGGGGTGTTTGCAAGCCACCTATCCAATTCATAATTCTAGTATTTGCACTCAACTGCACAAGTCAAACCGCACAACTTAACTACAACTAAAGCTAGCTAGCTACACAAGCTAAGAGTAACACTAACAAGCTAGCAAGGTAACTAAGAAATTAATGCAAGAGAGAGTTAGGAGGGTATCACCGAGGGGCGAAGTATTGAGTCAACCAATCAATATGATCAACAACGAATACCAAGATAACCGAACACCGGGATCAATCAATCACAATATGAAAGTGATGATACGAAGATTTATCCCGAGGTTCACGTGCTTGCCGGCTCGCTAGTCCCCGTTGTGTCCCTCTTCACCACGTGGTTCGGTGGCTAATCGGTCACACACCGAGCCTCTCAAAAGGCGCCACAAGAACCTACCAAATAGCAAAATGTTGCAATAACACGAGCAATATACTAACGTTGCCTTTGGCGCTTCGCCGAGGTAGGCACAAACCCCTCACAATCACTGGAGGTGGCCAAGAACAATCACCAACTCTTGCCAATGCCTCCAAGCTGCTCCAAGCCGTCTAGGTGGCGGCAACCACCAAGAGAAACAAGAATCCCGCAGCAAATCAACCACCAAGTGCCAACTAGATGCAATCTCGCAATGCAAATGCACTTGGATCACTCAATCCCACTTCGAATATGCAAAGAAGCAAGAGAGATGAGTGGGAGGGGAGTTGCTTAGCTCAAAGTGCTCACAAGTATGTCAAATGATCGAGAGAGAGAGCCTTGAGCCGGCCAACGAGTATTTATAGACGTACCCCTTCGAATAGAGCCGTTAGAAACTTAAACAGCCGAAAATCGCGCTGACCGGACGCGCTGGTCCAACTGACCGGACGCGCCGGTCGCACAATGGCTAAGTCGCGAAGCACTGACCGGACGCACTGGTCCAACTGACCGGACGCGCCGATCGCCCAACGGCTATCTGCGAAGCAACGACCGGACGCGCTGGTCGCGCAGACCGGACGCGCTGGAAATGACCGGACGCGCTGGTCCCGTGAGTGACCGGACGCGCTGGTCGCCTGAGCAGCGCTCAACGAAACAGTGACAGGACGCGCTGAAGAAAATGACCGGACGCCACAGTGCCCGCGTCCGGTTAGAGTCCAGTAAGCTCCCTGAACGACCGGACGCGTCCGATCGTTAGTGACCGGACGCGCTGCGCGTCCGATCATCAAACTGAAAACCGCGCAGAGACTGAACACTAACCGGACGCGTCCGGTCATGCAAGGACCGCGTCCGGTTCAACGTCCGGTCACCTCTGTGATCTCCGTTCGCCTCTGTTTCTTTTCCGGACTTCCGGCGTAGTGGAAAATAGTCGTTTCAACTCCTTGAAAACGCCTGAATCCCGCCTCGTAAGCTCAGCGGGAGAGAGAGAGAGGATCCCAAACCCTCTCTACCGCTCAAACTCCACCGCCTTCGCAAACGTGCTAACACCACCAAGTGATCTTCGTCATGTGTGAGTGTGTTAGCATTTTCACAATCATTTTTCGAGGCGTTATTAGTTCTATCCAAATGCATATGATTATGAAATGCACACCTAGAGGCACTTAGGAGTTCAATAGCCGCGTCATTCCCCTCTTTATAGTACGGCTATCTATCCTATAATGTAACCACACCCACTAGGTGTCTTGGTTACTAAAACACAACCCTTAAGTATATACCTTTGCCTTGATCACATAGGGTTGCGCCCAAATCCAAGTGTGGCCATCATGATCACCATGTCCATCTTGCCACCAACCTTGGAATGCACTAATCCTCATATGCTACATACAACTTAGGCATAGGATTAGTACTTAGGCATTGTCACTAATTACCAACACCAAACATAGGACTTTCAATCTCCTCCTTGTTGGTAATTGGTGACAACCCTTTCACAAAGATGTTATGATAAAATTTTGATTGAACCCATGTCACATTGTCCAAGTATATTACCATGTGTAAGAATTATGGACATATGATCATGAATTCAAATTGATAGCAATGGCTCCCCCTACATGTATGCTATATGTTTGGATTTTGGAAGCATACATGTTAGATAGGAAAGATTAGGAGCATTGTCTACCAATAGGTGCTAAGTGTTTTAGATTATAGACCTTTGAAGCGTGATACCATCGAAGTAGCGATAAACACCATCTTAGCACCTTGTGTAGTTAGATTCCACTTGGAAAAGCACAAACATAACTAGAAACCTCGTGAGATCAACATTATAAGCAAGGCTCTAGTACCACTTTGAAAAACATGAAGCAAGAAAAATCTAACTACTTCCTATTCATGCTAGTAACTCAATGCATCATTCAAATTAAACTAGCAAGTCACCACACAAGCAAGGTATCGGAGAAAAAGAAATGCATAACTATGCATCATACATATGAAGTGCACATGTAAATGCAACATTCATGCTTAAGAGCTTGCTCCCCCTACTTGTGTGCTCAAAATTTTAGTTGATCCCCTTCTTTTATCAATTCTCCCCCTTTGTGCTTCTTCCTCTTTGAGTTCTATCTTTGTGAACAACAATTTCTCCCCCTTTGGCACCAATTGACCACAAGGAGCAAACTTTAGATAGATTATCATGTTGAAATATGGGGTGAGGATCAAGTTTATGATTCAACCTAGATTGCTTACATAAATAAAATACTTCGGTTTGATCCAAGGGCAAGCTTCTTCACACCTTTCTAGAAGGGTTATCATGCACCATGTTGAAGCAAATATTTAGACAAGTTTTCTAGATTAAACACTTAGGATCACAAGCTACTTAAACAAGTTATATGCTACCACTAGATCATACAAGTCATGGAAACAATAGTGGTACCATATAAACTTCAAATTCATTTGATTTTCATGAATGAGCCTAGAACATGTAAATTATGACTAGATGCACTAAACAAGTCCTTAGCATAGAGTGTATGACATGTCAACCAATTGTACCTTGGGGCTCGAAGGAGAGGCATGTCATATCATGGGGTGCATCAACTCATGTTGGAGAAGTCAAGTATGTTCAACTCATTCTTTAGCTTGTGAAATCTCTTCTCATCAAGTGGCTTGGTGAATAGATCGGATAATTGATCTTCGGTGCCCACACTCTCAATAGCAATATCACCCTTTTGTTGATGATTTCTAATAAAGTGATGGCGAACATCAATATGCTTTGTTCTTTGATGTTGAACCGGATTGTTGGTTAGCTTCACGGCACTTTCATTATCACATAGCAATGGCACATTCTTGAAGTTGATTCCAAAATCTTTCAATGTTGCCTTCATCCACAAGATTTGTGCACAACAACTACCCACGGCAATGTATTCGGCTTCGGCGGTAGATAATGCAATACTATTTTGCTTCTTGGATGACCATGAGACAAGTGATCTTCCCAACAATTGACAAGTCCCGGAAGTGCTCTTTCTCTCCACTTTGTCATCGGCATAGTCGGAATCCGAATATCCAACTAGCTCAAAGCTTGCACCTTTAGGATACCACAATCCAACATCTTGTGTATGCTTTAAGTACCTCAATATTCTCTTTGTTGCCTTCAAATGACTTTCTCTTGGTGAGGCTTGAAATCTTGCACACATGCATACACTAAACATCACATCGGGCCTTGATGTCGTCACATAGAGTAGGCTACCAATCATTGATCTATATAGCTTTTGATCCACCATGTTGCCATTCTTGTCACTATCCAAGCTTCCACTAGTGCTCATTGGAGTTGTAATGCCCTTTGCATCTTCCATGCCAAACTTCTTGAGCATATCTTTGATGTACTTGGTTTGACTCACAAATGTTCCTTCCTTCATTTGTTTGATTTGAAGTCCAAGAAAGAAACTAAGTTTACCAATCATTGACATTTCAAATTCCTTTGCCATCATTTTCCTAAACTCATCACAATAATCTTGATTGGTTGAACCGAATATGATATCATCAACATATATTTGCAACATAAACAAGTCTTTCTCAATCTTCTTGTGAATAGAGTAGTATCAACTTTGCCCATGACAAATCCTTTGGATAGCAAGAAGTCCCTTAATCTTTCATACCATACTCTAGGTGCTTGCTTTAATCCATACAAAGCTTTTCTCAATTTGTAGACATGATTGGGTTTCTTGTCATCTTCAAAACCGGGAGGTTGCTCTACATACACCTCCTCTTGGATGTACCTATTGAGAAATGCACTCTTCACATCCATTTGATATAGTTTGATATTGTGAGCACAAGCATAGGCAAGTAAGATCCTAATTGCTTCCAATCTTGCAACCGGGGCATAAGTTTCACCAAAGTCAAGACCCTCTATTTGTGTGTAACCTTGAGCCACTAGTCTTGCTTTGTTCCTTACTACTATTCCATCTTGATCTTGCTTGTTGTGAAAGACCCATCTTGTTCTAATGATATTGTGATCCTTAGGCCTTTCAACTAGTTCCCATACTTCATTTCTCTTAAAGTTGTTGAGCTCTTCATGCATTGCATTTACCCAATCTGGATCTCTCAATGCTCTATCAATGTCCTTGGGTTCTTCCATTGACACAAAAGAAGAGTAAGCACAAAAAGATGCCAATCTTGATCTAGTTTGAACTCCTCTTTGTGTGTCACCGATGATGGAATCCAATGGATGGTCTCTTGCAATGTTAGTTGGTTGAAGCACTTGGACTTGATTGCTTGGATGTTGATGTTGATCATGAGTTGGAGATGATGAACTAGCCACATGTTGATCTTGTTGCACTTGAGATGATGTACTAGCTTGATTTTGCATTAGAGAACCACTAGCTTGTGTAATTGGACTTTGGAGCACCTGATCTTTGTTGTCATCCACATCAATCACTTGCTTTGGCCTAATATCACCAATATCCATTTCTTTCATAGCATTGGTCAATTGAGTTCCTCTCACATCATTCAAGTTATCTTCCTCATCTTGCGAACCATTTGTTTCATCAAACTCAACATCATGCACTTCTTCAAGTAAACCACTAGATAGGTTCCATATTCTATAAGCTTTGCTAGAAGTTGAGTAACCAAGTAGGAATCCTTCATCACATTTCTTCTCAAACTTGCTCAATCTAGTGTCCTTCTTTAAGATGTAGCATTTGCAACCAAATACCTGAAAGTATGCAATGTTGGGCTTTCTTCCATTTAAGATCTCATATGGTATCTTCTCTAGAAACTTGTGGCAATAGAGACGGTTGCTATAAAAGCAAGCCATGTTGATTGCTTCGGTCCAAAATGAATGACTCACATTATACTCATTCAACATTGATCTAGCCATATCAATTAAGGTTCTATTCTTCCTCTCAACTAGGCCATTAGATTGAGGTGTATACTTGGCCGAGAATTGATGTTTGATTCCAAGCTCATCACATAGCTCATCAACTCTTGTGTTTCTAAACTCACTTCCATTATCACTTCTTACTTTCTTGATTGTGGTCTCAAACTCATTTTGCACTCTCTTGATGAACTTCTTGAATATGTCAAATACATCACTCTTGTCCACAAGAAAGAATACCCATGTATATCTAGTGAAATCATCCACAATCACAAAACCATACTTGTTGCCACCAATGCTTGTGTATGTAGTTGGTCCAAATAGATCCATGTGCAACAACTCAAATGCCTTGGAAGTACTCATAATGCTTTTCAATGGATGAGTGTTGCCTACTTGCTTTCCGGCTTGACATGCACTACATAGCTTATCTTTCTCAAATGTGACATCCTTCAAGCCTCTAAGTCATGCTTCACTAACTTGTTCAATTGCTTCATGCCAACATGACCAAGTGTTCTATGCCATAACCAACCCATACTTGATTTGGTGAGCAAGCATGTTGAAAGTTGAGTGTCACTAGCATTGAAATCAACCAAGTATAGATTCTCATATCTAAAGCCTTTGAAGATCAAGTTAGAGCCATCAACACTAACTATCTCCACATCATCAACACCAAATATACACTTGAAACCAAGATCACACAATTGAGCAACCGAGAGAAGATTGAAGTTCAACTTTTCAACTAAGAGCACATTGGAAATGCTATGATCATTTGATATTGCAATCCTTCCAAGAGCCTTCACATTACCCTTGCTATTGTCACCAAATGTGATACTATCAATGCCACTATCATTTGATTTAAGAGAGTTAAACATTCTTGAATCACCGGTCATATGTTGAGAGCACCCACTATCAAGCACCCAATGCCTTCCTCCGGCCTTGTAATTTACCTACAAAACAATTTAATGTCTTTTAGGTACCCATACTTGCTTGGGTCCTTGGAGGTTAGTCACTAAGCTCTTTGGTACCCAAATGACCTTCTTCTTTGGGCCCACAATTGGTGTACCAACAAACCTAGCATGCACACCTTTCTCACCCTTGGTAAGCACATAACAAGAATCAAAAGGAATGTAAGGTACATTAGCATTTTTCTTGTTCTTGTTCATTTTATTTCAATTAATCTCTAGATGCCCAACTTGCTTGCATCTATTGCAATAACGACCATTGCTCTTCACAAAGCGAGGCTTTGGAGTAGCAAAGACCGCCTTGCCCTTCTTGGGAGTATAGCCCAATCCCTCTTTGTTAAGAGAGAACCTTTGGCTACCCAAGCATTTTAGCAAGCGGGCATCCCCACCATAGGCATTGCCTAATGCGCGGGTGAGATCATCCACCTCTCTCTTGAGAGTCTTATTCTCAACCACAAGTGATGAATCACTAGTAGTGGAGATAGAGTTGGTTGTGGTGGATGATGATGAGCTACATGAAGCATTAGTAGGACCAACAAATAAAGAATCATCAATAATATCACATGTTAGTCCAATGTCACAAGTGACAATCACTTGCTCCTTCTTAGCTTCTTTCATGAACTTCTCCAACTTGAGGTCCTTTTCCTTGATGAGCTCAAGTAGAGTGGAGTGGGCTTCTTTAAGCCTAGTGTGAGCAATTTCAAGATCCTCGTGGTCTTTCTTTAGACACTCACGAGAAGCCTCTAGCTCATCAAAGGATTTCCTAAGAGCTTTGAGCTCTTGTTCAATTCCTTTGCACTCCTTACTCTTTTTGAGAGCAACAAGCTCCTCCATCAAGGCATCATTTTCATTGCTCTTGGCAATGAGCTCTTGTTCCAAGATTTTGTATTTCTTGGTTGTCCTCTTGTAGCCCTTGCTCATTTGATCTATTATGCCCAATAGATCATCCTTGGAGTAGTCCTCATCCTCCTCATCATCACTCCTACAATCATCACTAGCATAAGAATCATCATCACTATCATCATATTTTACCTTTGTAGGCTTGGCCATAAGGCATGTTGATGTAGTGTCGAAGATGGATGGCTTGTTGGAGAGGGCGATGTTTGCAATGGCTCGCCGAGTGGTCCTCTCATCATCACTAGAGCTTTCATCATCATCACTATCGGAGTTGTCACTATCCCAAGTGACTACATAACCACCACCCTTCTTCTTCTTGTTGAAAGTGAAGCTCTTCTTTGCTTTCTTCTCATTCTCTTTCTTATCCTTCTTGTTCTTCTTGAGCTTCAAGTCCCCATTATGAAATCTCTTATCTTCATAGGGGCAATCCACCACTATGTAATCAGAGCTATTGCAATTGTAGCAAAGGGTCTTTGCCTTTATAGTGTCTCTCCTCTTCCTTGCCCCATATCCTTTCTTCTTCATGAACATTCCCATCTTATGCACAAGGAGGGCCATGGTCTCATCATCGAATGGATCATCATCATCACTCTCCACCTTGCTCTTGCCCTTAGAGGATAAAGCCTTGAATGCAATGGGCTTCTCTTGCTTGACCTTGGTCTCCTTCTTCTCTTCTACCTCATCTTCATCATCATTGTATTGGGCATCGGTCATTATATCTCCAAGCACATTAGTTGGTTTGACCTTGTCCAATCCCTCTCTAAAGATCATTCTTCTCAAGGTGGCAAACTTCTTGGGTAAGCACATCAAGAACTTGTGTGAGAAGTCCTTGTCCTCAACCTTCTCCCCAAGCCCCTTGAGATAATTGACAATGACTTGGAGCCTATAGAACATCTCCGGGATGGATTCATCATCCTTCATCTTGAATGTGGAGAACTTGTCCTTGAGCATATATAGTTTGGCACTTTTTACCGTTGAAGTGCCTTCATATGTTTCTTCAAGCCTTATCCAAAGCTCATTTGTCTTTTCAAGATCTTTGATTTGCTTAAATACTTTGTCATCAATGGCACGGTAGATTATGTCAAGTGCCGCCGTATTGCATTGTTTGTTGATGCGGTCATTGGGAGTGAGGTTTTCCTCATCAAGAATGATGTATCCTTCTTTGGTCACATCCCAAACCTTCTCATGTATATTGCCTAGATATTGCTTTATCTTCCTTTTCCAATGATCAAAGGAAGAGACACCATCAAAGAATGGAGGCTTGCCATTTACATGATTGAACATAACTTGAGCCATCTTATACCGAGGTTGTTAAGCCTTACAAACGGTGACCACGGCTCTGATACCACTTGAAAGGTCTTGATGGCTAGAGGGGGGGTGAATAGCCTTTTAAAATTTTCTACAAAGACAAGCTAAATAAGTTTATCAATATAACAAGTAGCGAGATGCAAGTTTTGCTTAGCCTACGGGGTGTTTGCAAGCCACCTATCCAATTCACAATTCTAGTATTTGCACTCAACCACACAAGTCAAACCACACAACTTAACTACAACTAAAGCTAGCTAGGTACACAAGCTAAGAGTAACACTAACAAGCTAGCAAGGTAACTAAGAAATTAATGCAAGAGAGAGTTAGGAGGGTATCACCGAGGGGCGAAGTATTGAGCCAACCAATCAATATGATCAACAATGAATACCAAGATAACCGAACACCGGGATCAATCAATCACAATATGAAAGTGATGACACGAAGATTTATCCCGAGGTTCACGTGCTTGCCGGCACGCTAGTCCCCGTTGTGTCCCTCTTCACCACGTGGTTTGGTGGCTAATCGGTCACACACCGAGCCTCTCAAAAGGCGCCACAAGAACCTACCAAATGGCAAAAGGTTGCTATGACACAAGCAATATACTAACGTTGCCTTTGGCGCTTCGCCGAGGTAGGCACAAACCCCTCACAATCACCGGAGGTGGCCAAGAATAATCACCAACTCTTGCCAACGCCTCCAAGCTGCTCCAAGCCGTCTAGGTGGTGGCAACCACCAAGAGAAACAAGAATCCCACAGCAAATCAACCACCAAGTGCCAACTAGATGCAATCTCGCAATGCAAATGCACTTGGATCACTCAATCTCACTTCGAATATGCAAAGAAGCAAGAGAGATGAGTGGAAGGGGAGTTGCTTAGCTCAAAGTGCTCACAAGTATGTCAAATGATCGAGAGAGAGAGCCTTGAGCCGGCCAACGAGTATTTATAGACATACCCCTTCAAATAGAGCCGTTAGAAACTTAAACAGCCGAAAATCACGCTGACCGGACGCGCTGGTCCAACTGACCGGACGCGTCGGTCGCACAACGGCTAAGTCGCGAAGCACTGACTAGACGTGCTGGTCCAACTGACCGGACTCGCCGGTCGCCCAACGGCTATCTGCGAAGCAACGACCGGACGCGCTTGTCGCACAGACCGGACGCGCTGGAAATGACCAGACGCGCTGGTCCTGTGAGTGACCGGACACGCTGGTTGCCTGAGCAGCGCTCAACGAAACAGTGACCGGACGCGCTGAAGAAAATGACCGGACACCACAGTGCCCGCGTCCGGTTAGAGTCCAGTAAGCTCCCTGAACGACCGGACGCGTCCAATCGTTAGTGACCGGACGCGCTGCGCGTCCGATCATCAAACTGAAAACCGCGCAGAGACTGAACACTGACCGGACGCGTCCGGTCATGCAAGGACCGCGTCCGGTTTAGCGTCCGGTCACCTCTGTGACCTCCGTTCGCCTCCGTTTCTTTTCCGGACTTCCGGCGTAGTGGAAAATAGTCGTTTCAACTCCTTGAAAACGCCTGAATCCCGCCTCGTAAGCTCGGCGGGAGACAGAGAGGATCCTAAACCCTCTCTACCGCTCAAACTCCACCGCCTTCGCAAACGTGCTAACACCACCAAGTGATCTTCGTCATGTGTGAGTGTGTTAGCATTTTCACAATCATTTTTCAAGGCGTTATTAGTTCTATCCAAATGCATATGATTATGAAATGCACACCTAGAGGCACTTAGGAGTTCAATAGCCGCGTCATTCCCCTCTTTATAGTACAGCTATCTATCCTATAATGTAACCACACCCACTAGGTGTCTTGGTTACTAAAACACAACCCTTAAGTATGTACCTTTGCCTTGATCACATAGGGTTGCGCCCAAATCCAAGTGTGGCCATCATGATCACCATGTCCATCTTGCCACCAACCTTGGAATGTACTAATCCTCATATGCTACATACAACTTAGGCATAGGATTAGTACTTAGGCATTGTCACTAATTACCAACACCAAACATAGGACTTTCAACAACACAGTTGCATCATCATTACTCTATACCTCGTCTTTCCTGATGCGTATTAACTGCTCCTCTCCGCTTCTCCATCTTCAAGGTTGGCCTATTTAAGCCTGGGCTGGATGCACTTCTTGGCAATCCACACACTTCTTCCTCCTTAGATACAGATAAATACAGACAAAGCACTTAAGCCAACCATCTATATTTTCTTCATCGCCATGGCGCTCCTTCTCCAACTCCTCTGGCGGCAGCAACAACATTGGGAGAAGGCCTTCAAGATTGGGTACTACCAGCATCTAGACGCAGCGGGGGCTGCTCGATCTAGGTGCTAGTAGAAGTTTTGCGATTAAGGAGGTTCGCTTATTTGGGCAAGCCAAGGGATACTGAATGCCCTGCGCATTTCTTCTATTGCCGATTCACCATCCCGGTGCCCTAGCGATCCTCCTTCCTCTAGGGCAGCAGCGACGACAGCGACGCTTCTCTTCCACGCCTCCTCTTCTTGCCTCTATCTCTCCCGCGCTCGCGACCGTGAGAGGTGCAGCAGGGAAGGTAAAGCACCTCACTGAGATGTTGGTAGAAGTTTTGCAAGGTGCTGCCTCGTCCTTAGCTTGCACTGCCTGTCTCCAGACTTGATTATGGGATGTACCTGTACTCGACAGGTCTTTGTTATTGTATACCCAGTAGTCTTCTATAGGTCTTTGTTATTGTACAACTGTGGAATGTAATTGAGAAGTTATCAATGAAAATTGTCCTCATGTGGCTGTGATATGATGCTTGTTACTGTGTCGTTTATATATAGTTTATTCTTAAAAACAATTAATAACTAAATGGTTGTGATGCTTGTTACTCCATTTTCTTAAGTGTCTTAGTATTTTCCTTGGCTACACAGACGTGAGATAAAGCACCTCACTGAGGATGGTGTTAGGGTGTAAGTATTTGCCTTGGGCCTCGTTCAGTTTCTTTGGAACCATTCCTAGCCGGAGTAGTGCTTCACAAAATTATATAACGTGGGAACTATTCCGAGCATGGAACGCCCCATTCCAGAAGAAACGAATGGGGCCTTGGTTTATTTGCAAATTGGTTTGTTGTATTTGCAAATTGTCATTATTGCAGCTCCCATTGTCGTTTCATATGGTGATTCAGTGTTAGTGTTAGATCGCAAAGTGCCAGAGAATCAAATGGTCCACGTCGTCTTCCCTGCTCCGTCGCTCGTGTGACTCACGTGGGTGGCCATGGATGTCACATACCTTGATTGTTGCCTTCCCCACTCGTGTTGTATCATACGCTATACATGTCATTAGGTTCAGTTTTGGATGAGGATGAAATATGGCAGGGAGTCAAATGTGCCAGGAATCTGAACCCGTTTACACCAAATTTTGGGAAGAGAGGACTCGGGGATTCAAAGCCTCTAAAAAGTTGCATCATCGAGAAAGCAACTAGGCAAGGATTGGTATCAATTGGTTTTGAGGATGGGTCAGAATCGGCTAATCTTGTAGATGACGATGGTGTCCATGGGTTACATTTGGCTAGCGTCAAGAAAGACATATCGGGCTCTACAGAAAGGGAAGGATTAGAGTCCAAGTTATCATTAAAGATAGAATGTTTTCTTTGTTTTCAAGAATTGTAACAAGTCGTATTCGAGTAGAACTCATGTCTAGGCTCTGGGTATAAATATTAAGCCCCGATTATTGTACAAGGACACGAACACATCATCAATCAAAACATCTTTCGACATCACGCCAAAACCTTAGGAGTAGAAGTACTGTAGATCTCGACGAGTCTTTAGTGAATAGGGCTGCATCGATCGATCGACCTTCGGTTTGCTTGTAGGTACAGTCACGGTTTATATTGCTTGTAAGGCTTGCATCAGCCGATTGACCTCTTACAACATAATATAAGCTAGTTATCGATTGTATCTTAAAGTCGCAAGGCTGCATCAGCTGATTGACCTCTTCTGAATTTTTGATATCAATCACAGTTATCGATCTTGCATTAAATAATCCATTGTTTAATGCAATATCACATGTTATCGAATCTGCTAGGATTAGTGGGATTTTCCTTTCTATTTTGACTGATTCATTAGTTATCGGTCTTGCTATGCAAGATCACTAGTTATCTGATTAATTGAGATCAGTGAGATTTCTTCTTATTTCTTTCGGTTAATCTCCCCAGTCATCATCGATTTTATTGTAACCAATGTTCTATTGTCAGCAATAAAATCATTTACCTGGTTAAGATCGAGATAGATAGGCATCATATCGCTTTGATTAATCGTCTCTTGATTACTTTTTAAGCTAAACCCTAGAAGATGAATGATTAATCCTGCTAGATCGATTGTTTTGCCTCGATCTTAACTGCGCATGGGATGCATTCGAGAACATAAGTTGTTTATGGAAGGATTCAATAGCTAATGAGCTTTGATCTATAGTTACTACTATAGCTGCATCGATCCGTTCAAACCTCACTGGTGAAACCTTAGATTGGATCTTATTAACTAGTGAGTTCAACCATGAATGAGTCGTGTATTTTGTATGTTTCTCATATCTAAAATTGGTTGTTTTAGCCGATTGTGTGTGCTTCCATATATATGGCTCGTACCAAGAAACTATCGGACTCGAGTAGACTTTTAAGCTTCTTTATCTCGAAGTTTGTTATGATCATCATAGCTACATCGATCCACTCGAACCTCACTATTGATCGTAACAGATTAGATTTTATTTGTTTGAAGGTTTATTTATGTCTGATGGTTGACTGACACGAGTTATGATTCTTATTTGTACTGAAATCGGCTATCTGGTTTGAAAATGAGAACTTGTATAAAAGGACCTTCTAGCTGTTCCATATTTGGGTGTATTGTACTCATTCCCATCTTTATCAAGCATCCATTATAAAATTGCTATAACCCAAGGCGTTGTCTGCCATGATTTTACTCACAATTAACTGATTTCTTTTGCTATTAAGGGCTTTCTTTTATACAAACATTGGATATTGACTGTTTGGTCGATGGCCTCACTCGCTGCCTTTTGGAGCCGCATATTTGAAACTTTCTGGAGAAATACCGGCATGTTCCACCTGATGTTACTGATAAGCTTTCCTTCCCTTGTCAATTACAGATCAAATTGACTGGCATGTCTTTTGGGTTTTTGCTCGGCGTTGAAGCTAAGCGGATCTCCAGTGTGGATCATCTGGCTTGCTGCGCGTTGGCCACATCGCCATATTTTTGTGTTGATGTTGGCATTTCTTAGCGTCATTATCAAGAATGGGGGTTTAGACCCACCCATGGTAATAATGCTATAAACGCCCAATAGGTCTTAATGTTTACAGATGTTATCCGTAAGCACACGGATCTATCATTGTACCATTTCACTCGAAAGTATTCAGGGTGTCGTTATTTATATTTTTCCTAAAGAAAGGCATGGTGTATAAGTTTCTAGTAGGGACATAGACAGGATAATATGACTGCATAATAGACAAGTGCTCAGTATAGGGGTAAGTCATGATAAGCATAAGATAGTGTGACACACACATGGGCTAACCTTAAGGATAAAAATGGAAAACAAAGAATAAAAGAATGTTCCTAAGTAGAGCAGGCATGTCGAATATAGCTGTGCAAAGAACAGTTGATGATCATATATATACATGGTTAAGAGTTAGAGCTATGCATAAGAATGGGTCGGGAGGCCACTGAGTATTGGTCTGCCAGCAACCTCATGTGACAATTTAGACTCCTACACCCTAGACGAATGTGGGGGAGTTCAAGGGATGGACAGGGCTATCACCACCTGCCGCCTACCCCTCGACCGTAGAAAGGGAAATGCAATCACCCGCCCCTATATACCCGGGCACCTCGCCTGTGTATATAGTGACCACCCAAGTCCCCTGTGGTCCTCGACCCTATGGATTGACAGGTAAAGAACTTGTACGTACCCGAAGGCATAATGAACCACCACCTATACTTAGCTCTAAACCCCAACAGACATATAGTACGAATGTTTAAGCATAAAGTTTTATATGACGAAACCCTAGCATAGAAACTATAGTCTAGGTCATATGCTAAAATCATGTCATATGAACATGTTAAGATCATCACACACAAACTATATGCTAGTTCATATGTCAAGATTATAACATGAAAACTATACTCTAGTTCTATAGCACAACTATATAAAAGATATGAAAGCTTGAACTTGGAAAAAACATAGTAGTATTATTCATACCCAAGATCCTTTCTTCCAAGGAGACAAACCTTCCTTGGTGGCTCAAGCCTTGATCCTATACTATTTCTACTCCTAATCTAAGCTAAAGAGTGGAGGTAGAGAGTGGAGTGATGTATGCTCCCAAGTTGTGGTGTGTGTGTAGAGTGAGGCACCCTCCCCTCTCTTATATAGGGGCTTAGCCTGATCGGTTAGGGGGATATTCTCTAGATCCACCCCGCACAACCAGCCTCCATATTGATCACTGCTGGCACACGAAGGATGGGCCTAAGGGGCGCCAGGGGGCGTGACCGCGCCTAGGGAGCACGCGCGCCTGGGGTGGCCCCTCTCGGCCTCCGCTTCATGCTGCCGCCTCTCCTTTGGGTTTGGATCAGCGTGGGTAGGTGGGTTGGCCCAGGTTTGGCTCTGGTTGGGCTCCTTCCTGCTCTTGTCCCCTTTACACTTTCCAGAAAGCGCCTTCTTTCCTATGTTTCACTTGTTTCCGGCGCCTGTTTCTGCATTCAGATCAATTCTACCGGTGCAAGTGGAAATAGGCCAGAAGCATATGTATATGTGTGTATTGATGTGTATTTTTCTCCTTTTTGGGCTTATGTTGGCGGTATAAATCTGTCGATAACGATCGCCAACAGTCGACACGCTTTCTGGCACACCCAGTGGGACCATAATTGTCATGGCTGTTTACAACAACAAAGACATCCTCATGGTGGCTTATGAAGACTTGTCTGATGAAGATAAAGATATCATCAACAAGGCTATGGTGGAATTTCAGAACAAGTGTCTGATGTGATACATGAAATCTCGTGATAACAAGGTTATTCAGAAATATCCATTACCGAGGGTTTCAATGCATGGGCAATTAGATACAAATGAAGCTGATGATAGGCATTTCTTTGTGAAAGCTATCAACAAGTCTGTTCATGGTGCAATGCTGAATCACAATACAGCCTTCTTGAACACATTCCATAATACCATGAAATAAGTGTTCCATGGATATCTGTTTGAGTAGGTTGGACCTGCCTATTTCAATGTTCCCATCCATCGACTGAGGAGACCATCATGTTGGTACTAGCCTTCAGGGAGCAGCACAAGCTAGAGATGATGATGCCCAGATAGTTCAGGATTCATTTGAACCAATGTAGGGGGCCACTGTTAACCAAATGCAGTACAATCCTGGGCCATCAACTCAGCACGTGCAACCGCCAACTGGGAAAGTTCAAAATTAGATGCTCAATTTTGGTACGTTAGGCCAAGTACCTTCGTCGGCTCAGAAAATAGCACCATCAGTTCCAAGAATCCATAGGGATGTTGATCCTAATATTTTCAATCAGAGGTTAATGGAAGCAAATCAGCAAAGGACCCGACAAGCAGATATTCCACTAGGGTATTGTTATGGCTCGGATTATAATACCTAGAACATGATTCCAAATCTGGAATATCAGGGCACTCAGAACTTCAATCCACAGGCAGGTCAGCAACCACAGAGAAATTCGAGTGCTAAAGTTGACGAGTTGTTGCTCAGGGTGACCGAGATGGTGCAAAGTTAGTTCGGTCTAAAACCAAAGAGACAAGCCTTTTCCTACAAATGACCATATCTAGAGTGGTATGATCAGGTCCTCCTTCCTACCAATTACAGGCTCCTAGAGTTCACTAAATTTACTGGTCAGGATAGCACATGTCAGCCGATATCTTAATCAGCTAGGAGAAGTCTCTCTTGAAGAAGCCGCCATCGAGTTTGGTTCTTTGCTTTGTCCTTGTCAGGACCAGCCTTCACCTGATTTTTATCATTGACAGTCAATTCTATTGCCAATTGGAACGACCTTGAGAAGAAGTTCCACACATATTTCTATACCGAGACAGGAGAAAGGAAGATCATAGATTTATAAAAGCAAAGGGCTAATGAATCAGGTGTTGAGTTCCTTCAGAGGTTCAGAGAAACAAGAAACTTATGCTTTTCATCGAATTTGAAGGATGATCAACTTGCTGCAATGGCTGTTCAAGGAATGTTGCTAGTTTAGAGGAAAAAACTGCTTGGGCAAGAATTTGATAATTTAGGCCAATTGGCTCAATGGGTGACAACACTCAATAGCCAGTTTTAGAGCATGCGCAGGGATACCTGATTTCAGAAGAATGCTGTGGTTGTTGATACCTATGGTTCATATTTAGTCGATGAAGAAGATGAGAATGGTGAAGAAGAGGTTGCTACAACAGAATGGAGTTAGGGTAAAAGGATAGTGGTGGTCCCAAACCCTTAGGGAAGGGGAAATAAAGAGAGTTGTGATTTTGATATTACAAAGGCAGATAAACTCTTTGATTTCGTGCTTGAGAAGGGACAAATTAAATTACTTGCTAATCATGTCATGCTACCTCCTGAGCAGCTAAAGAATAAGTTCTGCAAATAACATAAGAAGTTCTGCAAATACCATAATGCCACTTCTCATACTGCTAATGATTGCAGAATCTTTTTGACAACATATCCTGTGAGCCATCCAGTAGGAAAAACTCAAATTTGATACACCTCGAAAGATGAAGGTTGTCAATAATCCTTTCCCAATAGATCAGAATATGGTTGATGCTAAATTGTTCAAAGGGAAAGTCAAAGTGTTAACATCAGCAAGGGCCAGAGAAGCCGAGACGGTCGATCTAGAGATGCAAATATAGACTAAGGAGTACAGAGACATCAAAAGATGTTGTGACCAACAGAGGAGCCAATATGAGCAAGGAGAAACATCAAGAGCTGGTGCCCTGAGGCCACGTGTCACATCTCGTATCTTGCTGAATAAGTGGCGACGGTAGAAGGAAAAGGATTATTAGCGCTGGTTGGTAGGAAAAGAGCATCAACACCAACAAGAACAAGGGAGGCCTGAGAGAGAACAGGCTGAATTACATTGGAATTGTCCTTTCTTCAGACATTGCTGGAACGAAGGTTTGAAATTGCCTACTAGAGATAACTGCCTAGAATGCAACAAGCAATATTTGGAGTATAGGCAATCTCAAACCCTAGGAGTAGGAGTATAGGCAATCTCAAACCCTAGGAGTATAGACATATCGGCTTTACAGAAAGGGAAGGATTAGAGTCCAATTTATCGTTAAAGATAGAAGGTTTTCTTTGTTTTCAAGAATTGTAACAAGACGTATTCGAGTAGAACTCATGTCTAGGCTCCATGTATAAATATTAAGCCCTGATTATTGTACAAGGACATGAACACATCAATCAAAACATCTTTTGGCATCACGCCAAAACCCTAGGAGTAGGAGTACTGTAGATCTCGATGAGATCTTTAGCGAATAGGGCTGCATGGACCGATCGACCTCCGGTTTGCTTGTAGGTACCGCCATAGTTTATATTGCTTGTAAGGCATGCATCAGCCGATTGACCTCTTACAATGTAATATAAGCTAGTTATCGATTGTATCTTAAAGTCGCAAGGCTATAGGCCGATTGACCTCTTGTGAATTTTTTATATCAATCACAGTTATCGATCTTGCGTTAAATAATCTGTTGTTTAATGCAATATCATCGGTTATCGAATCTACTAGGATTAGTGGGATTTTCCTTGCTGTTTTGGCTGATTCATTAGTTATCGGTCTTGCTTTTGAAGATCACCAGTTATCTGATTAATTGAGATCAGTGAAATTTCTTCTTATTGCTTTCGGTTAATCTCCCCAGTCATCGATTTTATTGTAACCAATGTTCTACTGTCAGCAATAAAATCATTTACCTGGTTAAGATCGAGATAGATGACATCATATCGCTTTGATTAATCATCTCTTGATTACTTTTTAAGCTAAACCCTAGAAGATGAATGATTAATCCTGCTAGATCGGCTGTTTTGCCTCGATCTTAACTGCGCATGGGATGCATTCGAGAACATGAGTTGTTTATGGAAGGATTCAATAGCTAATGAGCTTTGATCTATAGTTACTACTATAGCTGCATCGATCCGCTCGAACCTCATTGGTGGAACCTTAGATTGGATCTTGTTAACTAGCAAGTTCAACCATGAACGAGTCATGTATTTTGTCTATTTCTCATGTCTGAAATCGGTTGTTCTAGCCGATTGCGTGTGCTTCCATATACATGGCTCGTACCAAGAAACTGTCAGACTCGAGTAGACTTTTAAGCTTCTTGATCTCAAAGTTTGTTATGATCATCATAGCTGCATCGATATGCTAGAACCTCACTATTGATTGTAATAGATTAGGTTTTATTTGTTTGAAGGTTTATTTATGTCTGATGGTTGACTTACACGAGTTAAGATTCTTATTTGTACTGAAATCGGCTATCTGGTTTGAAAAACTAGAACTTGTACAAAAGTACCTTCTAGTTGTTCCATATTTGGGTGTATTGTACTCGTTCCCATCTTGATCAAGCATCCATTATAAAATTGCTATAACCCAAGGTGTTGTCTGCCATGATTTTACTCACACTTAACCAATTTCTTTTGCTATTAAGGGCTTTCTTTTATACAAACATCGGATATGGACGTCTAGTCGATGGGCTCACCCGCTGGCTTTTGGAGCCACATATTTGGAACTGTCTAGAGAAATACCGGCTTGTTGCACCTTGTTTTACTGATAAGCTTTGTTTCCCTTGTTAATTATAGGTCAAATTGACTGGCACGTCTTTCGGGTTTTCGCTCAGATCCAACCAGCCCGGCGTTGAAGCTAAGTGGATCTCTAGTATGGACCTTATGGCTTGCTACGTGTTGGCCACATTGCCACATTTTTTTGTCGATAGAACCGCATCATGTTCACCGCTCCATCGCTCGTGACCCATGTGGGTGGCCGCAGACCTTGACTGTTGCCTTCCCCACGCACGTCTTGAGGTGGGGCTATTTAAGCCATGGTAAGGGGAGCCTCTCTATCAAACTCCAATCCTTCTTCCTACCTTTAGCATTAGAAAAACTAGAGAAAACACCTTGAGTTGCACATAGTCTCCCGTCGCCATGGCCCCGCTCCTGCACTTCCTCTTATCCTCATGTGAAGTGTTGATGGTAGTTAACAACCATTATAAACCGTCAATAAAATGTGTATAAGGGCATAAATATGATCACCAACAAAGGTCTAGGGGTTTAAACTAACAAATTCTACGAGTTTTGGTGAATCTATATTTTCTACTGGGTTTATCTAGAAAACCATCAAGGTGGACCTAGATGTCAGACTTATTGGCACTTATCCATAGCAAAAACAACCTAGAAAGTTCTAGCAGACTCGAGAGGATACCACACCGAAGCGGAGGGTGAGGCGCGCCGGTCGGCCCCTGGGGCCCACATGTCAGCCTCACTTTGCTATGTCGGTTCTTCACACCCTCCTAGATTGCATCTACACCATTTATTCAAGTCAGTTTGATCTGAAGGCTCAGGATTGACGCTCTGGCCTATATATACCAGCCCCTGCCATCCCCTGAAGGCATAGAAGTCATTTGAGAAGATAGAAACCCTAATCATCCTCATAGCTCCATCATATTCTAGGGCGTAGCTAGCTAGGCTAGGTCTAGAGGGAGGCAAGCACGCTTAGCTTTGGATTCCTGACCATGTCAAGAGTGTGGTTTGGTATAATCTTGTACCCCCTCTCTTTTGTATCTCTCATAACTTTTATATGTTTGCTACAATCGTTATGACATTGTTATTCACATCATTTATGTTTCTAGTTATAATGTTCATTGTCTACTTTGATTATATGCTTAGAATAGTTGGATTATCATCATGTTCATGGATAACTTCATATAGCACTCACTCTAATGTACCATGGGTGAGTGGTCAACATTGTGTAAGCGTGGTACTTATATGTTGTTTACCTATGGATACACCCCATATTCTGGGTCATGTGGTAGATCGCAGATGTGACACTCCTATTGAGTCCTTTATAGTCCACTCCCTGAATATAGGTATACACGTAGGATCTAGTTATGAAGGAAGACAAGCTCTATTCTTAATCTTAGTAATATCCCTTATATATAGATATGAAAATTATCTTAACAATGACTACTATGTATAATTGCACTAATCAATGTAAGCCTTGACTTGTAATTAAGAATGACTTAGGAATTATTCCTCTAATATTCTACTTAGCCATGCTAATGCCATAGAAAGGAGTACTCTGAGAGATCAATGATTAGTTATACCCCATTCATATTCATTTATCTCTTGACTTACCCCTATTATGAGTAGAATATTGGTTATGGTTTACTTCTCCATCAATAGTATAAGTTATCAATACTCTTGGATGAAGTGCTACAATGGTATATTATCTATGCGCTTGTAGATCCTTTTCATTCATCTATATATTCTTTCTAGTCACATAAAATAATAAAGAACAACTTAGTATCATTCTAGTAATGATATTAGGTAATACCAACAAGCATCTCTGGCATCATTACTAGGGATGACAACCTAGTAAGCAATGTTAGGAGATGTAGGCATACAATAGGTGGCTACTAAAACAAGTGGGAAGTTAATAAATACCAACATGAAGTTTGTATCAACGTGAGACGCATTATGCTAATGCCAGCTTCTCGTGAGGATAAGAGGACGACCACGAGCGTTTCTCATGAAGCTGTTGTGAGTTGTGCCAAACAAGTCTCTTGAAGCCATGGTCGCGTTCATCATGAGGGTAAGAGGCCGAAAAGCCCAGACTTATGCTACCCCATGCCCCAACTCCAATGGCACCACTATCACGCGGCCTGCTTGGTAGAGCTAGGTGGGCATTTTAGCCTCTTATCCTCATGATCAAAATTTTCCTCTTGTGGCTGTGATGCTAGTTACTGAATGGTTGTGATGCTTGTTACTCCATTTTTTAAGTGTCGTAGTATTTGCCTCAGCTACATAGACATGAGATAAAGCACCTCACTGAGATGGTGCTAGGGTTGGTGCTCCTTATTCAAGACTGGGTGTTCTATATTCCAAATCTTGTAGGTCTCACGGTCAAGAAGCAATCCGAATTCCGATTAAAAAATCATTTAAATAAAAATATGTTGCGCTAAATAGGCAAGCATAGAGGTGGTTACCGTGGTTTGGATCCAAAGGCTTATGGGAACCGTACCTTGTGCTAAATAGGCTAGCGGTTCATCACTTCGTCTCCCCCAAACCATGTGGTTAGCGCTAGAGGGACCGAGCCGCGTGGTCGAGTCAATTTCGCCGTCCAACTTCCAACACTGTTTTGTCACCATTACTTCCACTAGGAGAAGCGTGCTCCATTAAGATCGTGCAAGATGTGGCCTTGTCTTAAGTCGAACTCTCGCTCAGTGCAATTGAAGGGAACTCTAACGGGCGCCTATTTCATCCATCCTTCTATAAAAGCGGAGGCTAAGGCAGGGAAGCAAGTACACGATTCCTTTCTAAACTCGTTACACTTACCTATCTTTTCGTTCTATCTTCGTCGTCCGGCGCTTCGCCTTGATACCCCATCTTTTAGATCTCATCCAATGGTGGATCAGGGAATGAAGCGCCCAATGGAAGAGCCATCGGAGCCCTGCTCGTCCCTGCATTCGTGCGATGCTGTGATGGGATGAGAAGGGCTGCTCAGCACCACCGCCACTGGAGAACCGATCACCACTTTTGGCTATCTTCTCCAACAATGATGGGGATGGGGGCAGATGATGTCCTCATGTTGGTGGAGCAGCTAGACGTGGCCACCTCCGCCCTCCGTGAGGAGAGCAGGGAGATAGATCGACTGTACCTCTCTGTTGGTGTCACGAAGCGAGAAATGGCCACGACGGAGCTTATCGCCACCGAGGCCTAGGCGCACCTTGCTGGTAAGGCATTTGACACGATATGATCTTGCTCTTTCACTACATAGGTTATTGTGTCTTTAGTTGTAGCATTTTCTTTTCTCCTTTTTAGCCGTCCAGGAGCAGCTAATCGCCGCACAGGGCAAGGCGGCAGAGGCGATCTGCCGTCGCTAGGTAGCCAAGGACAATGCTCGTGTCTCCTCCCGGATGGCGGCAGAGAGCAATAGGGGCTACTAGGACCTCTATGCGCAACAGGCAATGCCATCCATGTGCTTTTGCCTCCTGCGCCAATAGGGACGACCCTGGCAAACCACCTTCACACCGCACCGCCACAAGTCATGAAGGTGGCCACGTACTGAATTTGCCTTGGTGCCACTTTGGCCAAGGCCGCCGCCTAGCTTCGGCTAGGTGAGGACCTGACCGTGGTCGAGCCAGAGTTCCCAGGAGAGATGAGCTATCGCCAGCGTGACAACCCGATCAGTGAGTTCTCAGCTGTGGGTGATGGTGTCTTGGCCATGGTGAATGTAGAGGACATCATTTGTAATGCTCCCTATGAGTAGTTTGATTGTAACATGCCTCTGCATTCTGAATAAAAATGTTCATAATATTTTATAGCTATTACATTGAGTTCATCTCTATTTTCTATGACTGGAACGTTCCATTTATGTGCCTTAGAGTTCACAGACCGTATGACATGTCTATCGTTAGTAGGTGCTAACATCTCCCAATCACCACCGCTGGTACCCTTCACTGCCGCTTTCGTCAATTTCCAAGCCCACGCGTGAGTCCTATGTGTCACTCCCGCACGTATTTACAAAGTTTGCAGGAATTTGTATTCCCGCATCTGATATAGTTGCTTACAAAGGATGCTCCCCACCATATCTTTCTCCTCCTCAGTGTTGTTGTTCCTCATCATGGCCCATACTTCCAAGTGCTGAACTACGCGATTGCCCTACTCAGCGACGTGCAAGTCGCCAGTCACCGCCGACAAGCTAGTGCTCCGCGCTGATACGCCTCACCGACATGTAGACAACACAGACCAGGCTAGTACTCATCACCACCATCACCGCTCGAGCTCATTGTCGTAAGATCCAAAGGTAATGGTAATGATTTCGCACTTCCCTTATGCATTGTTCTTGGATTTTTATTCCCTTCTTCACTCATCTGAGTATGAATAAAGATTCCATCTGATTATTAATGAGCTCACAAACACATCTGCCATAGTCGCTCCTTCTTTGATCCAAGCGACAGCACCGCCGCTTCGATCATCGTCCTCACTCCACCAGATCCTCGTCAAGATGGAGGAGGAGGCCCCTAACAAAAGGAACAAAGTGGCCATCCTCACAGACCATGTCTTCATTCTCATCCTCATCTACCTCACTGCCCACTCCTTGTGTAGCTATAAGTGTATTTGTCGCTCTTGAAACAGCCTCATCTCAAGATCCGAGTACCATAAGGAGCTGCCCTAGATTTTAATCGGATTCTTCTACCACAACTGGAAATGCAAACACAACTTCACCAGCGTCAACGGTGAATACCCCTCCTTGTCCTTCTTGTCCTTCCCCATTCAGGATGTTGTGATCTCAGATTGCTCTCAGGGCCTCATCCTCTACTAGTACTTTGGGTTTCACTATGTTGTCTGCAATCCGGTGACAAAGAAATGGTTGCTACTGTCGGGTAACAACCATTCTTGTGGTTTAGCTCACTTGGGGTTCGATCCAACGGTCTCCTCACACTTCCATGTGTTTGAATATGGGATCAATGATAATGACTCCTTAGATGTCAACATCTACTCATCTAAAACTGGAGCATGGATCTTTAAAGAATCTGAATGGGGCGAGGGTATTGTAGTATCCACATATAGGAAAGGTGTGTTTGTATATGGTTTTATGCACAGGCTGGAGTTCACCCAGGTAGTTGTTGTTGATATGGAGGGAAATACATGGAGGAAAATTCATAGGCCAACTGGTGATGCAATCTCCATCCATGAAGCTCAGGGTCAGTTGTGTTCATGTACTATTGATACTTTGAATAGGTATGAGCTTTCAATCTGGATCCTTGAAGACTATGGTACTAGTAAATACACATTGAAGCATAAGGTGACCACGTTGGAGTTATTTGGAAAGAAGAATATTGAAATTGGTACCGAGGTTTGTGATGCGGCCTACAGAGTTATTTCAGTTCATCCAGAATGGAATTTGATTTTCCTTATTGGGGAGGACAAAACACTACTTGCATATGACATGAACCGCTATAAAGTTCATGTCCTCCCTGCTCGGGCCATCGACTATCCTAGAAGTACATGGAAACTATTATGTATGAGCGGCGGACCTCACTATCTTCCTTATATTCCCTTGTTCATGGAGTCAATAGCAGAGCAGTAAGGTGCATATGCTTTGTTGTTACGTCATGCCTTTGTTTAGGTAGGTAGTTGTTTTGATTCTATATATAGACCAATTTGGACTTAGTAACTAAAGGAATGGTGTGTTGAATATTATTAATTCTGCTGCTTTGTGCTGGTGGAGTCTGAGTGCTTTTGAAAAAAATTTCTGCATTTGTTAAGGGAGGAAGAAGAGTGGTTCTATGGTGCATTGCCTACCAATTCGAAGGATGCACTAATTATATTCCTTTTTACCTAGCAAGCAGGAGTGCCACATAGGAGGAGCACAACTACGTCGTTTCGTTATGTAAGTCTGTAGAGATCAGTACCTTTAGTTTGCAATCTATGTACCACTTGTGTTAGGACATCAGTTGAGAAAGATATTATGGTAAGCATCCATTGTTATTGTAAAAACATAGTTTATGGATGTAATGATTATATTTGTATGCTTTGTGTTCAGTAAGCTATTAAGGGCTATTTATTGTTTTGTTATCACCACCGCTGTTGGTAGTGCAAATGTTCAACACCGTCGCTATACGTATTATGCGGCATCGATCAAAAGTGTATCACCACCGAATTGTTTAGTAATGACACCGACTAAACGATCATCAAAGGCGGATCGTGGTGCAAGGTGATGGTGACCATGACCTTTGTACTAATGGCTCATACGCTGAAGTGACGGTGATGTTTACCTCTATAGACGTCTCGACCATCGAAGCGACAACGAACCTGCATCGTAGACAGTCGGTTCAAAGTATAAGGCGACGATGCTGATGACCACTACACAGGCAATTGATGTGCCCACATGATGGGGATGATAGTCTCCACACAGGTGGATCATTTGCCAATGCGGCGGTGTTAGTGTATATCCTCACAAACGGTTGTGCTCCAATGCGATGGAAGTAGGGACCTTATCACAGATGGATCATAAGCTAATATGACGATGTAGTGTATACCGTAGTCGGTCTCAGATGCCGATGGTGAGGGCTACAACCATCACTGTCGACAGTTACTGTCGAGGCCGAATTGTGGCTGCGATGGGGATTACGACGTGGTTGTGAAAGGTCTGAGTGTAGTAGTGCAAACGCATGCAATAGTGGCTATTCATTCTAGGCAACAAAGACAATTTTTGTACCTTCAATCCAAATAGCTTATTCCAAGGGAAAAGATATACAACTATATCCTTGTGCACCAGAAATTACACCTGTAAACCAATTACATATCAATAAAAATACCATTCTGCCAAACAGGATCTTAGTTGAAAAAATTTCTAATAAGTATTTTTTAACAAACTGTGGAGCAAAGCTTCCTAGACCTTTATTAAAAAGAGGAGAGTGCTGTATAAGAGGTGGTTAGTGGAAGGCTAACCAATTCTTTGGGGCAGAACCTCCTAAATTATATACCCACATGCACCTGTCATTGTCCCGAAGACCTCTGACGGCTATGCATCTGTTCCAGACAACTTAAAAAGTCTGCCAGGTATCCTCGGGAAACCTGAATCAACCATGATCTTCTGAGCAGGATCACATTACAGAGGCATTGTAGTATTACAACAGTTTATATAATGAATTACATTAAAGTAAAAGTACGGGAGTTTTACATAACTTAAGTTTACAAACCATTTGTTCCAAACCTTACAAACCTTAAGTTTAGTTATTACAACCATAGTAGTGGAGTAACATTAGTAACTTTATTATAGATTACCAAAACGGAGTGCCCTGCCTAAGAGCCAAATACACTAGTCGTCGTCGCTTACCGCAAAGACTGTTATGCAGCAGGGTCCGTAAGACACCTGCTCATGAGACGCACCTGCAACAAGGGTTTAGCAAACCTTGAGTATAAAAGTACTCAACAAGACTGACCCGACGAAAAGAGGGAGAAACTCAGGAATGTAGGCTCAGAGGAATCAAGGTGAGGTTCTAGCAAGAATCAAAGTTCTTTTGCATAAAAGCTACTAATAGTGAGTCCTTAAGATCAATGTTTTAACTCATCATTAATCATTAGTAAAATCTAAGTCATCCTATCCTAGATCAAGTAACTCATACAACTTCTTTCTTAATCCTCGTCTAAAGTTCCACTTGTTAGCTACGATGATGAACAGAGAATCGAGTCTCCATATCCGAGGAGCAACGACGATTTGAACCGATTATACCCAGCTGGGGATCCCTAACCACACGACATATGCCAGACTCTAACCCGCATATATCAACTCTACCTTTGGATCTTCTAAGACCAGACCAGTTTTGTGCCACCCGAGAGTACAGTACTCCTCCAATCTAACCATTGCCACGAGGGCACACTACTCCCGCTATCTCTCCACTCCCAGTACGCGGGTAGTCGTTCTTGTGATAGAATGTTCTAAGTAGGGCTTAACAGAGTATATGGCTAGTTGCAAAGTCTCGACGCACACAGTTCAACAATGGTACGGTCCTTAACCGACACAGACGGAAACACTACATTGAGACTCCTTTTTCAATGCAAGTACCCGTCCGGTCTCAATTTCATTCTCATACCTCATTATCCAACAAGTTATGCCAACTTCAACCACTTTGAAATATTTCATTTAAAAAGCCTATCTCATAAGCATGGTTAAGCATACTAAGCATTTTCAAATCAAAATAGGTATCAAGGATGATATTGAGTAATCAAGGTTGATAATGCATAAATTAGGTTATCACTCAACTCCTAGTCACCTAAGGTAGTAGTTCATAAGCATAAGTGATAATAAGGTTTGAAAACTCAAGGAAAGGTTTAAATGTATCCGAGGCTTGCCTTGGTCGACGTGAATCTCAGGTTCGGGGTCAGTCCCATAGATATTGAACCCAACCTCAAACGATGGAACTCCTTCGAGGTTTAGTTCGACATTCGACTCTTCGCTTTCGGTCACTACATGAGATAACCAATGCATGCTTATGATATGCTCGACATGATATGAAACAATGCTTTGATGATGATGAAACAATGTTAAGTAGACTTGAGTACAACTTTCCTTCACGATACAGTTGCAAGCCAACAAAACCAAATAATCTTTCATACTAAATCTTTTTACCCAAGAGGTTGCATCTACTACGCAAGTATCTTGTTCACTAATGACTCTTATTAATTACATAAAAGGTCATTAATATTCCTTAACTACAAGTTGATTATGAACTCAAGCAACTAAGTAAAATGCCAAGGAACATCATCATGGTCATGTCCCAAGGCAAACAACCAAACCCAAAGTCAAGCAAACCCTAAGTCATTAAGCATTAGTAAAATGATTTATTAATTAATTCATAAAGCATAAACTAAGTATAAATTTAACTTTCTCCAATTGAGCTCAAAATTTTTGTGAAGGTTAGTCATATCATATAACAGTGGTAAAACAAGTTTCATAATTTTTGGATATTTATTTTGGCCTAGAAAAAAATAGAAGTTGCATTTATTCGTTAATGGAGCTAATTTTTAAGCATAGTAAAAGTACTGTAATTGACCATTTTATATTTTTTCCCATGTAGAGCAGATCATAACAAGGCCACACAAAAACTTTCACCATTTTCTCATACTCCAATAATTACTTATGAATTTGGAAAAAAAACAACATTATTTGATCATTTCTGAAAAAGGAAAATAATTTTCTTTCCTCTGGCCCACTCCTTTTCTCTCTCCCCGGCCCATGACGGCTTCCTCAGCCCTAGCCCATAATGGCCCAACACGTGAGCACTCAGGCCCGTGGTCAAACCGGCCCATGCCACGCTGACCACGGTGAGCGGCACTGTTGACCTGCGGTTGACCGGCAAGCACATCACCGGCGATGGCCTCTTCGGTGAAGCGGCCTACACTATCCGCTTCCTCTCTCTCACGCACATCCTCTGGTACCCTCCATTGAGCCTCTACTGAATAGTGACAAGAGTGGCGATGGCTTCGGCGGCGCTGCGAGCTCCGCGCGTGACGACGGTGATCCATGGCGGCAACTCCGACACCACTGACTACCTCTACACACTCTAGGCTACGCGCAACCACCCGAGAGGTCAGTCGGGTGATTTGGGGCTCACGACAAACTTGCCTGCAGCCATGGCGGCATGAGGAGGCGAAGCTGACCGACGCGGCTGCGCTCCAGCCAAGCCCGAGATTAAGCAGCCTAAACAAAACTGCCTACATGATCAAGGGGCTCACCATGACTTGCTCGGCTAGAAAACGAAACTAGGGACGTGGTGGAGATGCGTTGTTGCCGTGAATGGCGACTCCGGCAGCGTGCTCTGCCCAACGGTGAGGAAAAAGGCGGTGCACCGACGCGCTGGATGATGCGAGGTACAACAATGTAGCTCGGCGCGTAAGCAAGGATGAGGTGGAGATACTGGCACAATGAATTGGGAAGTGGTGCGGTGGTGAGGGGGAAATTTTTGTCCGGCGAGCAGGGTGGTCTCGTCGGTGATGGAGGAGGAGAAGATGAAGGCGTCCGGTTCGCGTGATAAGGATGGGGGCGCGTCTTCTGGGCGTCCAGCACCTGCTTGCGGCTACTCTGGCGAAGCAGCTGTGTGTCCAGCCCAGAGGAGGCGGTGGAGATCGGCAACGGCTGCCCGGTGAAGCAAGCATAGAGGTGGAGGAGGTGAAACATGAGGACATGTTTCAATGTTGCACATTCTTGTTTCAACATCTTGATCCTTCCTGTTCTCCCAAAACCAAATAGAAACTCAAAAAACTTCCAACATAAAAGTTGTTCCATTTTCAAGATCTACACTTTTGCTTTTTGAACTATTTTCAAATTCTGCCTCCATTTTGAAATTTGAATAGGGGAATGAAAATGGGGTCAAATTTGAGATTTAAATCTTTTCAAAATTACTCTAAATTTTATACTGAAACTTTGAAAACTCAAAATACCAAAGTTGTACATCTTGACAAGATCTACAACTTTGATTATGGTTTCACCCTTAAATTCTTGTTAGATTTTGAATTACACAAAAGGGGTAAAACAGGGTTTTCTGGAAATCAGAGTTTTGAATCAAATTCAAACTTGATTTGGTTTCTACATTAATTGGTGATTAAATGACCACAACTATCATCCAAATGTACCATTGAGTCAAATCACACTTGACCTACCTAATGTCACATTTGTTTGAACCAAATTTGAATTATAAATTTATTTTAATAAACATCCCAATTTGAATTCAAATTTGAATTGAAAAACTTAGGTTAAGTTTTGGAACTCAAATTTAACCTCAAACTTAGAGTTCATTTTTAAATGTTATACTTGGATTTATACACTATACTTGATACTAGTGTAAACACAGCTTACACCTCAAAGTATATAGGGCATAAATCAAGTTTTTGAGATGACATTCAAAACTAGGGTTTTGGATTCAAGTCAAACATCACCAGAACTTAATCAACCTAAGAAATGTAAACTTGTTTTAGTGATGCACATCAAGGTTGACCTAAACATGAATGCTTTGCAATGCATATGATGACACGGCCAGTTTTAGTTACCATAACACCAGGGGTGTTACATTCTTTCGATTGACATTTGCAATAACATAATCTAGCTAACTCTCTCTCGGGCGCACCCTGTGCACGCCAAAGTCATGTATTTGATCTTCTTAACGAGATGATTTGCGACCCTTCTTATATATGGGCATGCAGCCCGTGGCACGATGGCCCGGCACGAAGCCTGTATTTTTGGGCCAGCATGAGCACGGCCTGGCCCGGTGGCGAGCGGGCCCCAGGGTCGTGTTTGGGCTACACCCTAGGAACGCAGGCTGGCCTAGCACGGCCCGTAATTTTATGAGCGGCCCGGTGACCACGCTGTCCTGTTAAGAGCCCACCAGCCTTTTGCTTTAAAAAGTGCCCACCATCCTCCTTCCCCCTAACCCTATCTTCCTTTCCCCAATCCACCGTACTCCTTGTGCCGCACTCTCCGAGCCGCGCGAGGTAGCGTCGCAGCGAAGCGGCTCCAGCGCCTCCTCCAGATGCACACTCGCTACTCCTTGCGTCCCGTCCCACTCGCCTGGCTCGCTCCTCCTTCGTCCTTCCCTTCCCTTCTCTTAACTCTCCGTGGGATGCGTCGCCGCCTGCCGCGGCTGGCTTGGACCGACCCTTGGGAGCGAGCGTGTCAGCCTTGGGTGCGCCCCGCTCGCTACCTTGCGGGGCTCCTCACCTACTCCACTCAGCCAGTCAGGTGTGCCGCCGTGGGCTCGAGGCTCCTCACCTCCACTCGCTGGTCGGAAGGCAGGGCACACGCGACTCGCCTCCCCTTCTCCGCTCTACTCCTCGCCGCTTCCCCTCTCTGCTTCAAATCTGTTGCGTAGTGGGCCGCGGGCCGGCATGCCTGCTGTTTTTGTCGTGCTTCACGGGCTGGCCCAGCCCGAAAAACAGCCCATAGTGCCGTGCCTGGGCCACTGGACAGGCCCGTGAGACTATAAGGCACGGCCCGAAGGGCACAGCTGCCTGGCACGGGCCCGTGCTGGCCGGACCGGGCCGGCCGGTTGCCCATCTATAGCCCTTCTGTGCGCAACCGCAGCTCATTCAGCATAACGGAACACGCCTGTTGTTGTATGTGGCAACTGGCAAGTGATGGTCCAGGTTCCATCTCCTGTCTAGTCTAAAGAAAATCAACCTACAAAGATCTGTCAACCAACACACGGCGAACGTGCCCGCTCCCTGTTCACAGGGAAACAACACGTCAACCAGGGACAGAACGAATCGAACATTCGAACAGCATGCCCACCATTAATCCGTGTCTGATGGGTGATGATGCACGGCCTGACGCGTCGATGGATGCGTTTTCTAGAGTGCATCATTTTCTCCTCAACATTCAATAACAGGGTTCCTCTGAGCGCTGACATTAGGAGGGTAGGCAAGGCACCCATCGACCAATGCTTCAATGGTCTTAACCGCAAAAGAAAAATGTTTTAAGGGTCTTCTAGAGAAGCATGAGTGCGTGGTGGTTTGCAACCATACACGTGCTTAGGGAGAAACATTTGGCGCCTCCTTGTCTGTCACATGATTCCTATTACTTTGATTCCTATTACTTCCATCAAGAAAAAAAGAAATCATTTTTTTTCAAATAGAAGAGATAAGGTACGTGTGTGTACTTGTACAGGTAATATATACGTATCTTGCTTTAATTTCAAGAAAGACTTACTAATTTTATGTACACATGTTTTTCTATAAGAAAAAAAATGAATACAACACGCGTCCAGAAGGACTGAAGGAGGAGCGCGACCAAGCACGTTCTCTCCTAAATTCAACTGCCAAAAAAAATTTCCACCGCGACGGCGACGAAAGCACCAAGAGTTTCCTAGCAGCCGCCGTTTGACCAGGACAGGGAGAACCGGTCAAACACGTTGTCCAGGCGCGCACGCCTGGTCGTCCTGTTCCACTGACTTCGCGCCTGCGCCGGCGACGCCGGCCGCCCTGCCGCCCTTGCTCGACCCGTCCGTCTCGACGCCCCTCCGCGTCGATCGCGACCCCCACGCGGGAAGCCTCGCGGAGAACGTCCGCGCCAGGAACGACGGCCACCGCCCTGACTGGCCCAGCCGGATGCTCCTCCCGGCGCGGCTGCTGCCTTCGCCGCCGGCGGCCCCGGTCCTGACGCTGACGCCGCGGCGCGTGCTGCCGCCACGGCTGGAGCGGAACGCGACTAGGCTCGTGGTGCGCTGGAGCTTCCCCGCCGCGGCGAGGTCCCGGAGCACGTGGCCGGGCAGACGCAGCGTGAACCTCTCGGTGTCGGTGCCGGTGACGGTGGTGGCTGACGCTGCGATTGCGAGCGAGTGCCCTGTGGAATGCGAGCGGGGGAACCGTGCGGGCGCGCGGCCGGACTTGGAGCGCAGCGCGCGCTTCACGCTGCCGATGCGCATCAGCTCGTCGGTCTCCTCTCTGATGATCCTCTCCTCCTCTGTCTCCTCCACGTCAATGACCACCGCCGCGGCAGGCGCCGGCGCGGACGACGTGGGAGACGGCAGCTCCTGCGCGGGAGCCGCCGGCGGCAGCTGCAACTCAGGCGCGTCTTCGTCGGCCGGCGTGGCGTTGTCGTCGGCGCCGGGGACGAGGTTGGCGCGGCAGACAGGGCAGGTGACGTGGGAGGCGAGCCACGTGTCGATGCAGTCCGGGTGGAAGACGTGGGAGCACTTGGGCAGCAGGCGCAGCGTCTCGTCGTCGTCGAACTCGCTGAGGCAGACGGCGCACTCGAGCGCGCCCTTGCCGGCCTTGTGCGCCTTCACGTCGGCGTACGCCATGGTCGGGAAGGACTCCAGCACCGCCGCGTCGAGGCCGCGCTGCTGGCGCCGCGAGCGCGCGGCGCCGCCGTTGAGGGCCGGGTTATTCGCGGAGTAGCCGCCGCCCGAGCCGTCGCCGTAGCAGTGGCGGACGTAGATGGAGAAGAAGCCGAGGAAGAAGAAGGCGGCGATGAGCACGACGATGACGATGGCCATGGACGGGCTGAAGCTCTGCGAGTTGTATGCCCCTTGCTGCTGCTGCTGCTGCTGCTGCCCCTGGCCCTGCACCGCCGTGAAATCGGCGGCAGCGAGCAAGAGAAGGAAGAAGGGCAGGAGGCGGCCATTGCCCCGGACCCGGAGGAGTGTTGTTTCCATTGGCACTAGTGTTGAGTGGTGGCCGGTGGGGGTGTTTCGCGAACCAATATGGAGATGGGAGACGGCAACTATAGGGGGAGAACTTGAGCGTTTATATGCGAGAGCGGGAGACGTTGCCGGACGGGCACGGGCGGCGTCGTTTGTCCCTTGTGGGAATGCAGATCCAAATGATATAGATCCACTTCGAATTGATTACGCAAACAAATAACTCGCTGAAAGGATCGGACAGTTCTCCACCACCGACCCGGAGTAGTGGCGTGTTCATCTGCCCTGAACAAGCTAGTATTTCAACTCCAGAGTCTAATTGGTACTGCTTCAAAGTACATACAGGATTCATTCAGCTCCAAAGTCCATACAGGATTGTTCTCGAAAAAAAGTACATACAGGATTTAAGAAAATAAATGATTTAAACATGCGTATACAAAAGTTGCTTAGTTCAAAGGTCTTCAATGTGCCCATAGCATCAATTTTAGTAATTTACAGAGATAAAGATGACCCGATCGAAAATTCTTAGAGCTGGAGCACACATGAACCTTTAAAATACTACGCCAAGCTGAAGTTTTAACACAAAGATCAGTCACCACCCGTTAGGGCTAGATCGTCTGGATCATCACGGAGAGTCCATTATGTCTTTTGATAATTTTAGTTGTCAACGCTAACCTTCGAAAGAAATTGTAGGCTGTTCACCTTTGATACGGCATTATGGCCGCCTTATCATGTGTTATTTATCATGGACTTCTTGTACTCGTTAGTCCATAAGCATCATTACGAAACACAAATACAAGTGCGTCGCCATGATTACCCAATCCATATTCGTACTTTTTTTATTTGTGCCACATGCATATAAGTATTCAGTTTCGGCATGTGCACATAAGTATTCAGTTTCGGAATATGCTAACGATTAGCACATGCATATAAGTTAAACGAAACATTTTCAACATATATTTCTTTTCTAAAATAATGGGACAAGAGATCAATATAGTTTTTAAAACTAAATCCACCCAAATCTTTAAAGGCAACGATTTAAAAAGGTGAAGTCCTAGGCGGTTGTAAATAAGACCATGTGTTATCGAGATATCCCACTACTAGACATGATTTGGGTGGGCATTTACAGGCGAGCGCGGGTCAATTTAGCAGAGCTCCAATTTTTCACTAAAGAGTTGGCTTTGTCTCTGGCTCCTATTGTGGAATATCTTCTTTTGTAGAACTAAAACCGCTTTTTAAAATCGTAAAAATAACTCTAATAACAAAATTTATGATAATTTATATTACGTTTATGAGGAGAATCGGGAGAAACTACTATCCTGGCTCTAGCCCCTTAGTAAAAACTGTTTTTGGCTCCTACAACTCCTTATAATTTTGTAAAGAGACGATTTTATTATTAGACGATTTTTGGCAATGATCCCTGTAACAAGCTACACGGAGCTAGAGCCAAGAGCCGGGGAGTGCCAAAATGAGGCCGTAGGTGCGTGCGTGTATATGTTCATAGCCGTTCATTGTTCCCGGTAGTAATTCGCCGGCCGCATGAACCTCGTAGCGGCGCGAGTGGGGCATTGGGCAACAACAACCGCCGCGCATGGGCGACACCTGGGGTTGGCCGGTGCGGCACCTGGATATGACGCCCACGGCCACGGGCCACGGTGCCGCACGGTCTACGGGTGGGCTGTGTCCTACCAAGTACCAACACATTTCTCTAGTACAAAAAGCAGAGGTGGAATGAATTAATAATAACTAGGGAGTCCCAAAAGGCAGAGTAGTAGAGCACTCCTCGGTCATGTTTCCTCACGAAAAGCAACAATGCATGCACTTCATCATGTAACATGTGAGAAATTTGATGTTCATATAAAATAGCAGTATGTCACTATTAACAAGTACTTTATATTATCTTCTTCGTCTAGTAACGAAATGAATAAACGATGATGATGTCCAGTCGCTTTAAAGCAAAGTACAGTTAGCTAGCGAAGGTTCGGAAACCCCTGTCGCGCGTGGCTTGCCGCCCCCTGTTGATGCACATACAGTAGACAATCTTGTGCAGGGTAGGCGCGCGGCGAATCTGGTGGGGTGGGCCTTCCTCCTTGCTCAGCCGAATGCGATTAGCGAAGGATCGGCGGAGATGCACATGACATGAGATTATTTTTTATTAGCTTGTGTGTGTTCTGCTTTTGTTTGGCCTCTTCCAGGTCCAGGTCTGTCTTTCCGTTCCATTTCCTGGAGCTACCTACTCAGCTGGATTGACTAGAGCGGGTGGCCATCACTGACCGCTGACCGGTTGCTTGCATGCAGCTGCGATGCACCTGCGTGATCTGTTTAATACTACTTTAATTTATCCTAACGAATTGATGTGCTCCTAGATGGCTTGCTTCTTTTATCTTGATAGTCAATGGTTATAAGCAGAAGAAGGTTCTTTGAGTGTTTGACAAGGAAATTTCTAGAAGACCAAGACATACATCATGCATGACCGGCCGGGGGGCTATATTATTTGTAAACCTGTTGTGAACTGTGTTGATTGGGATAAAAGAAGTTTCTCCGTTGATTTCTTGTTTTCTTGGAAATCAACGGAGTACGCGGCAGTTCTGAATTCTGATGTGGATCATGTAGTTTTCGTTTTGCTGGAGGCAATACGTAGGCGCGCTCACTCGGTCCAAATTCAACCGCGGAGTAAGAACCAAGCACGTCCACGTCCATGTACGTATTCAGTAACTGATATCACTATGTAACGTAATTTTGTTTCTTAAAAAAACCCACGAAGGGAATTAGTCCACCGCTAGGCGCTAGCTATAGACAGAAGTGTTTTCGAGTACGTACACAGAGGATGTTTGAACTCGTCAAGCTAAGCTCGCCTCACGCCGTCACCGGATCGGACCTCTCGAAGCGATAATGCTTGGACATTCGACGGGGCAAGCTATGGAAGGAGATGGTCCGTTCTGGAAGACCGGGACGTTAGCCGGCGGCGGCGGTTGTGGTGAAAACAACGCCAGAATCTTCCGTTGTCCTCGGTCCTGCATTGCATTCCAGCCGCCACAGGGGTACGGGGTACCTGCAAGTCGTCAGTCGTCACGGGGTTGCTCCGTCCGCGCCGACCTCACCCCTCAGCGCTGCCACACACGCTGGTACGGTGCTGATGTGCTTCGGTACGCTGCGCACGCACGGTTGAACTCGTTAGGGCCTGTTTGTTACGTTTTGTTAAAGTTTAACTCTCATCACATCAATGTTCCCTCAAATATATGGAGTACTAAATGTAAACTAATTGCATGCATGTCAACACAGATTAGGAGTAATTTACGAGACGAATCTATTAAGCCTAATTAGTCCAAGATTGAAAATTTTTTGTCAAATAAGACGAAAGTGCTACAGTGTTTGTTAAACTTTAACACCTCAAACCAAACACCCCCTTAGTGCATGTTTGTTTTCCGGGAGTTAAAGTTTAACTCTCATCACATCAATGTTTCCTCAAATGCATGGAGTACTAAATGTAGATTAATTACATGCATGTCGGCACAAATTAGGAGTAATTTACGAGACGAATCTATTAAGCCTAATTAGTCCAAGATTGAAAACTTTTTGTCAAATAAGACGAAAGTGCTACAAGGTTGGTTAAACTTTAACTCATCCAACCAAACACCCGCACACTACTAGAGATGGCAAGGTTACCTAGAACCTGATCCATTTTATCCTACATTCCTACCGGCACTCGCGCATAGATCAATTTCTCTACTCATAAATTTGTTAATGGACACAAAAAAAAAATCAACGCAGCAGGTTTGCAAAGAGTGGGTCTAAGGATGTATACCTAAACTAGAAAATCATGGGGTCTTTAAGCCCGTCTCATCCTTTCTAGCTACCTAAACCTAAAAATCATAGGGTTTTTTTAAGCCCGTTTCATCCCAGCAGCAAAACGGACCATATCAGCCCCGGTACTAGGGGGTTTTATATGCTACGTCCAGTTTCGCGGCCTACGTGGCCCTACAATAGTTCAGGTACGTGGTGCCTACGTCCAATTTACACGAACATTGATTGAAGCTTGCGATGCACCGATCGGGGATCCACTACTATCCAAACACTTTTTCTAGGCGGGCAAAAACGTTTTTCCCAGGCAGACAAACCGCATTCAGTTCAAATGGATTGTGGTGGTGGTCGGAATTGGTGACAACCCTATCCGATATATGTATACCCCCACATTAGTTCTGTTTTGTCAGACTTAGGGGTGAGCTCACGCCGCTCCCATTTTTCATCCTTTTTACTTTAGTTGGCTGGTTTCAAATGCCCAAAGTAAACAACGAGAACAAATTCCATTTTGTTTAGTTCATTAGAAGAACCAGTGTTATCTTTCAAGTACTGTGTCTACCCATCTATCTAGCTTTCTTTTCTCTCTTCGTCATTGTGAGACCCTGCTAAATAGGCCAAGCTAGGACAGGCTGGTGGGCTAGGCCGAGCTTTAGTACCACATGGAGAGTTGAAGGAGAGCCCGACCAGCTTAAAAGCCTAGATCTAGGAGGTTGTTAACTCCGGATCGATCCTTTTGCGCGAAGCGAGGATGAAAACGCAAGAGAGTTAATTAGCAGGCGTAGTTCATTTTATGTGTAGAGTAGGCCTTAGCCGTCTTCCTAGACCAGTGCTTTACAAATGGTATTCAGAGTGTGTGGTTCATTTAATGTGTAGAGTGGGCCTTAGCCGTCTTCCTAGGTCAGGGCTTTGCAAATGGTATTCAGAGCCAACTCTCACGGTTTCACGGACGTATGGCTCGGGAGCTCGGACAGGTTGCACATGGCTCTGTAAGAGCATGGCACTTGGGTCGGGGAGCTGGGAATACGGACATGGGCAAGAGAGTCGATCCTGAACATTTGTCCTATATGGGTAAGCTAGTTCAATAGCTCGACGAGTACATCGAGTCCTCAAGGGAGGATGTATGTGAGACCCCGCTAAATGGGCCAAGCTGGGCCAGGCTGGTGGGCTAGGCTAAATGGCCGAGGTGCTGTAGCTCGGGGTGATCATACTGTAGCACCACGGACACTGTAGCAACCGAACTTTAGTACCACATGGAGAGTTGGAGAGCCCGACCGGCTTAAAAGCATGGACCTAGGAGGCTGTTAACTCCGGATCGATGCTTTTGCGCGAAGCGAGGACGAAAGTGCAATAGAGTTAATTAGCAGGCGTGGTTCATTCAATGTATAGAGTGGTCCTTAGCCGTCTTCTCGGGTCGGGGCGTTACAAATGGTATTCAGAGCCAACTCTCGCGGTTTCATGGACGCATGGCTCGGGAACTCGGATAGTTTGTGCATGGCTCTGCAAGAGTGAAAGCCCTAGTTTAGTTTTGGATAATTGATGAAACCTAGGGACTAATCATTGTGCTAAGTGTGTAGACATGAAATAATAAGTCCCATGCCAAGTGGTGGAGCTAGATGATGGTCATGGTGATGGATGTGAACTAAAGATGATCAAGTGCTTCACATTTAGAAAAGAAGAAAGTGAAAAACAAAAATGGGTTCAAGGCAAAGGTATATGTGATAGAGCTATTTTTATTTTGTACTTAAGACACCATAGAGGATGTGAGTGACTTAGGGTCGATAACCGTATTATAAAAAGGGGAATTCTTTGGCTAAATGGTTTATCGAGTGCCACTAGGTGACATGATTCATGCATTGCATTTAGGAACATACTGTGCTAATATGTGACCCTTGTAAAATGCTTTGAAAAGTGCTAACACACGTGCACGCAAGTTCTACACTTTGTGGTTAACAACTTGGAAGTAAGGGTGAAGCGGTTGTAGATTTAGAAAAAAGAAAAGGAGCAGTGGCACAGTGATCGAACTCTGCCTTGGGCAGTGACCGGACTTTGCCTTGCTGCATCCGGTCTTGACAGCGTGGCTACCTGAGAAGAGCTTCGAACGACCAGATGCTAAACACTATTGCAACCAGACGCTGCCCGAATGTGACCTACGTGTCAGGTCGGTGGCCGCGGGTGAGAGCAGAAAAGAGGGAGGTTGACCGGACGCACCGCGCGTCAGGTCACCGATGACCAGACGCATCCGGACACTATTTTGAGACTCTGGACCCTTACTAGACTCGATCGAACGTCATGTGGTGGTGAGTCCGGTCACTTTGAGTTGAGAGTCCGGTCGATCGTTAACAGCGCGAGCACAGGAACTTGACCACTGAGATTGAACGAACTAGATTTAAACGTGGACACGTGGACGGCCTAGAACGACTAGATGCTAGCTGACCGGACGCTGGGGTGCGTTTGGTCAGTGAGCCCGGTCACCCCGAGACTGCCCAATGGCTCTTTGATCTTTGGGGTCTATAAATATAAAGGTACCTGCTTAGGGCTCACTCTTGGCACTTTGACATACTTATATCCTTGTGAGCCTAAGCAAACATCTCCCACTCATCTCTATCCTTGATTCATCATCAAAGTGAGATTGAGAGTGATTTCTAGTGCATTTGCTTGAGTGATTGTATCTAGTGGCACTTGGGGATCGTTTGAACTACGGGATTCTTGTTACTCTTGGTGGTTGCCACCACCTATACGGCTTGGAGCAGTGGAGGAGTTGTGGCAAGAGTTGGTGATTGTTCTTGGCCACCTCCCGGTGATTGTGAGGGGTTCTTGTGCCTTCCTCGGTGGAGCACCAAAGGAAACTCTAGTGGATTGCGCGTGTCATTGAGCTACCTCACTTGTGGGTAGGTTCTTGCGGTGTCTGTCACACTTCAATTAAAGGATGATATAGAGTGCATACATCTTATGTGCGCCCCAGGAATAGTCGCACACATAAGCCGACAAATTAATAAAAGTATCATCACCATGTACATACATCACGATATTATATCATGTAGTTCTTAACATAACAAATGGAAAGGTAAATAACACTCTCGAACGAAGTATCTGATCCATAGGGAAGGCCGACTGGTTGACCCAAACCTAGAATTCTTCAGGGAAATCCTCGTAGAAACTATCATCTGTTACCCATCTGGCATTTTTATCCAAAAATGAAATAATAACAAGTGTGAGTACACTCGTACTCCGCAAGTATAGTATGAGGATTCATGAGGCTCAAAAAGGATAGACACGGTTGACTGCAGTTAGCACTTTTAATAGATCAACATTTCATTATTAATTATTATTATTAAGTTATGCTTAAGCTCCCGTTTAACCCACATGATCACCTACTAGAATTTAGGAGAGTAATTAAGCATCAGTATAATCTCATCATCATCATAAATCATCCATATGTCGAGTAACCATTTATTCTGTGAGTTTTCCGGGCTGCTCGTGACCGTGAGCACGGCTGTTATAACAGTTTTAACACTCTGCAGAGGTTGTGCATCTTTACCCGTGAGTCATGTTACCCATATGCCCGGGGCCCGTCGACCCCCTAACACTCCCAAGGTGAGTAGGCAGGGTACACTATGAAGCCTTCCATAGGCCTCTTCTAACATGTTAGGGCCGCGAGGTTTCCTCGGCAGGCAGATATAGAGAACCCCCTTTCAATGGCACACTTCCCGCAGGCTATACACATCAGAACAAAGGCAGTTCTATACCCAAAGTGGTAAGCCCCTCTTGCGCCCTTTCGGGTAACCTCTAACGAGCTAGAAAAGATCCTATTACTGAGCTAAAGTCAGAGCCATATGACTCTTACGGTTGCACTATATGTCCTAGCTTTTGCCCTACAGATAAGGGTACAAAACATGACTATGATTAGAACAGTACACCAACAATAAATAAAACTATATAAAATGTTTACCAAAATCATCTACGTCTCGCTACGATCACAACGACGCGAATTGCATGAAAAATGGAGTTACAACGCACAAGTTACGAGCTATTTACGGTTCCAAAAGCTAGCTATTAAACTAGACTTAATCAAGAAATTCAAAAGCTCCTAACAGGTCTAACAGTAGCACTATTGTGTAGATCATAAAATTATGAAACTAACGCAAGTTGAACGGATCGAATCGGAGCTAAAACGACGATTTTATAAGCGTTTTACTGCAGTGGCAAATCTATAATTAATCTGGAAACGTATTTTTCATTTAAACCGGAGAAAATACGTCTTCAAAATGGAAGTGCGTATTCCGTGAATACGCCAAGGACGGCGGGTTTCAAAAGATGAAAATCAGAGGTCTCTTTAGCAAAATTGGCCCCCGAAAGGGTATCTTTCTATCATATCCGTTGGATTCAGAATCGACGGCCGAGATTAGATGGGAGGGGGAGAGAGAGAAGCAGCCACCGGAGTTAGGGGTGGAGACGGCGGCGCTGCCATTGACGGCGGTGAAGAGCTCGCCGGTGCGGGGGAAATGGGGCCTACGGGCCACCAAACCGACCACCGAGGCCACTGGGATGAGGCGGGGACGACAGCGAGTCCAATAGAGCACATTTCACTGGCGAGGAAGACGACTGACGCGGTGGCCGCCATGGCCGGTGGTGAGAACCTCGTCGGTGATCAAGAAAACGGTCCTAGAAGCCACCAAACAAGAAAATGACAGCATGGGGAGGAAGCGGGGATGAAGGCGAGCTCACCGAGCGGAATCAACGGAGTGGAGGCGGCTCGGGAATGGTGGCCGACGTGGTGGGGCGGACGCTCCTCCAATGAATCGTTGTCGCGCGGTGGTTTCGGTTCCTCGCGTGGAAATGGAGTGGAGAGCGGCAAAAGGAGCGGCAGTGGGTGTGGCTCACCTATAAAGAGGCAGGGGAGCGGGGGAGGGCACTCCCACGACGTGAAGTGGGCGCGGGCGGCGGTTTCGGCCTCGACCGAACGAGCGAGCGGAGGAGACGGTTGGGAGAAAAAGGTGGCGCCGACATGTGGGCCCGAGCCATCAGCCGCTGTGAGATGGAAGGAAGGGCGCGACAATAGTTGCCAGCGATGACCAGGCCAGCCCAGCAAGGAAGAAAGGAGGAGGGGAAAGGAAAGGTGCGCGGACCAGAGGGAAAACGGGCCAACGGGCCGAATAGGAAGGAGGTGAAGGAGAGTGAATAGAATTTTCTTTTCATTTTCCAATTCGATTTTCCAAAACCAATTTCAAATGTTTTTGAATCTCTTTTGAATTTTGGATCAAATCAATCAATACAATAAATAAAAGTGGCAGCATGGGTGCATCAACATGTTGCTAACCTTATGATGAATTTTAATTTCACAAATATTTATTATTTTCTATATTTGAATGCACACTCAATTACACAAATAAATCATATTTAACTATTTTGAAATTATGAAAAATTTAGGGTGTTACAGTGTCCAAGTAAGTGGATGAGGTTTGTGCAACACCTCTTAGCTGCCGAACCACCAAGTGTTGGTCGACACAACGGAGACTAGCGTGCCGGCAAACACGTGAACCTCGGGAGAAAAATCTTATGTTCATCTTGTGTATGATTGGATTTTTCCCGGTGATTGATCTTCATATCTCGTGATTTGTTCATCCTCTACACGGTGGTATAATCACCTTGTCCCCTCATTTACATTCTTACAAAGTAGTTGCCAAGCTCTTTAGTGTAACTAGTTTTGAGAGCTCGTAAGGACTTGTTAGTGTGACTCATTTAGCTAGCTCATTGTGAGTACACTAACTTAGAAAGTAGCAACATAGCAATTGTGTGACTAGTTATCATAGTGACTAGAATTGCTTGATTAGGTGGCTTGCAACCCTTGTAGAGCTAGAGTTAGAGTTAAATTGCATTTCGCCATTTGTTATATTAACCCATTTGCTCTAGTGAGTTTGTAGATTTTTAAATAGGCTATTCACCCCCTCTAGTCATATTTGGACCTTTTAAATGGTATCAGAGCTGTGATCACCGTTTATTGATGGCTTAACAACCTTGGTGCACAAGATATGGCTCAAATTGTGTTCGACCATGCTGGGGACAAACCACCTTTCTTTGATGGTACTAGTTTCTCTGACTATTGAAAGAGAAAAATGAAGATGTATCTTGGTTCAATCAATAATAGAGTGTGGGAAGTAACCGGCATGATTTTGTGATTCTTGATCCCGCTAACCCCACCAACAATGAGAGAGCAAACAAGCAATGCAACATAATGGCACTCAATACTATTTATAATGGCATTGATGCAAAAGTGTTTGAGCAAGTCAAGGACCTTTAAAAGGCTAGTGAAGTGTGGACAAGATTAGAGGAAACATATAAAGGCACTACAACGGTAAAAAGTGCCAAGCTCTATATGCTCAAGGACAAGCTATCCAACTTCAAGATGAAGGATGATGAGTCTATTCCGGAGATGTTCTATAGGCTTCAAGTTATCATCAATGATTTCAAGAGTTTGGGTGAGAAGATGAAAGATGAGAACTTCTCTCACAAGTTCTTGATGTGCTTGGCAAAGAAGTTCAAGACATTGAGAACCATCATTTTTAGAGGAGGATTGACCGGTGTAACTCCCAATGAGGTACTTGGAGATGTTATGACCGATGCTCAATACAATGATAGTGACAATGAAGGATGATAACAAGAAGAAGAAAATTATGGCTTTCAAGGCATCCACCTCATCCAAGAGCAAGGGCAAAGCAAAGAAAGAAGCATCAAATTAAGATGAAGATGCAAGTGACATTGATGATGAGGCCATGGCTCTTCTAGTGCAAAAATGGGCAAATTCATGAAGAAAAGAGGCTATGGTGCAAGAAAGAGAAGAGATCACATGAAGGAGCATATGAGATTATGTTAGAAGTGCAAGAGCCCAGGCCACATTATAGTGGATTGTCCCTACAATAGTGATAATGAGGAGGATGAAAATAAAAAGAAGAAGGACAAGAAGGAGAAGGAGTAGAAGATGACCTTCAAGAAGAAGAAGAAGAGAAGTGGTTATGTAGTCACTTGGGATAGTGATTGCACCAAAGATAATGATGATGATGACTCAAGTGGTGATGACAAGAAGTCAATCAAGAAGGCACTTGCAAGCATCACCATCCACAACAAGTCTTCACTCTTCGATACTCCTTCAACATGCCTTATGGTAAAGCCCACTAAGGTAAAATATGATGAAAGTGATGATGAATGTGAAAATGATGATTATAGGAGTGATGATGAGGAGGACTACTCCAAGGAGGAGCTCATCGACATGTGTGATCAACTTAGCTCTAGCTTCGAGAAGAAGAGAAAGGAGTGCAAAGCATTGCAAAAAGAGCTCAAAGCTCTCAAGCAATCCTTTGGGGAGCTCCAAGCATCTCATGAGTGTCTAAAGGAAGACCATGAGGAGCTTTACCTTGCTCACACAAAGCTTGAAAAAGTTCACTCTTGTTTTCTAGAGCAAGTCAAGATGGAAGAGACTAAGAAGGAGGCAATTGTGACATGTGACAAGGGCTCTACATGTGATTTGATTAATGAATCCTTCCTTGAGCCTATTATTGTTGCCTCTACTAACCCTTCTTGTAGCACTTCCACATCTACCTCATCTATTAATGATGGTTTTACTTGTGATACCTCACTAATGGTTGAGAATGAGACCCTCAAGAAGGAGGTCAATGAGCTCACCCGCGCTTTAGGCAATGCCTATGGTGGTGAGGACCGCTTGCTTATGTGCTTGGGTAGCCAAAAAGCATCTCTCAACAAAGAGGGTTAGGTTATATCCCCAAGAAAAGCAAGACCACATTTGCTCCTCACAAGACTAGTTTTGTGAAGAACAATAGCCGGTATTGCACTAGTTGCAAGCAAGTTGGTCACATAGAGTGTGATTGCAAGAACAAGAGATCACATGCAAATGTATTCTCAATTAAGTTTGATTTTTGTTACTTGCTTACCAAGGGTACCAACAGTGTGAAGGCTAAGTTTGTTGGTCTATCCTTGTTGGTCCCAAAGAAGAAGGCTATTTGGGACCAAAGAGCTTAGTGACTAACCTTCAAGGATCCAAACAAGTTTAGGTACCTAAAAAGAATTGATCATCTTTTATAGGTCAATTACAAAGCTGGAGGAAGACATTAGGTGCTTGATAGTGGATGCACACAACATAGGATCGGTGATTCAAGAATGTCTAATTCAATCAAGTCAAATGATGGTGATGGTGTTCAAAGTATCACATTTGGTGATAATAGCAAAGACAGGGTAGGGCTTGGTAAAATTGCTATATCCAATGATTTGAATATTTCTAATGTGCTACTAGTAGAGAGCTTGAACTTTAACCTTTTGTTGGTAGCTCAACTTTGTGACCTTGGTTTCAAGTGTATCTTTGGTGTTGATAATGTAGAGATCATAAATGTAGATAGCTCTAATTTGATCTTCAAAGGCTTTAGATATGAGAATCTATACTTGGTTGATTTTGATGCTAGTAAAGCTAAATTGTCAACATGCTTGCTCACCAAATCTAGCATGGGTTGGTATGGCATGGAAGACTTGATCATGTTGGGATAAAGCAATTGAACAAGTTAGTGAAGCATGACTTAGTTAGAGGCTTGAAAGATGTCACATTTAAAAAAGATAAGCTATGTAGTGCATGTCAAGCCAGAAAGCAAGTGGGCAACACTCATCCAAAGAAGAGTACAATGAGTATCCAAGGCATTTGAGCTTTTGCATATGGATTTATTTGGACCAACAACTTATACAAGCATTGGTGGCAACAAGTATGACTTTGTGATTATGGATGATTTCACTAGATACGCTTGGGTGGCATTTCTTGGTGAAAAGAGTGATGTGTTTGCAACATTCAAGACATTCACCAAGCTAGTACAAAATGAGTTTGAAACAACAATCAAGAAAGTGAGAAGTGATAATGGAAGTGAATTCAAGAATACAAGAATTGATGAGCTTTATGATGAGTATGGCATTAGGCATCAATTCTCGGCCAAGTACATACCGCAATCAAATAGGCTAGTTGAAAGGAATAATAGAACTTTAATTCATATGGCAAGATCAATGTTGAGTGAATACAATGTTAGTCATTCCTTTTAGACCAAAGCTATCAACATGGCTTGCTTCTATAGTAACCGCCTCTATTGCCATCAATTCCTAGAGAAGACACCATATGAGATCTTGAATGGTAGAAAGCCTAATATTGCATACTTTAGGGTCTTTGGTTGTAAATGCTATATATTAAAGAAAGGCACAAAATTTAGCAAATTTGATAAGAAATGTGATGAAGGTTTCTTGCTTGGTTACTCCACTACTAGCAAAGCTTATAGAGTTAAGAACTCGGCTAGTGGTACTCTTGTGGAAGTTCATGATGTTAAATTTGATGAAACCAATGGTTTCCAAGAGGAAGATGAGAATCTAGAAGATGTAAGAGGCACTCAATTGGCCAATGCAATGAAGAAGATGGATATTGGTGACATAAGGCCTAGAGAAGTGATTAAAGTTCAAGATGACAAAGATCAAGTGCTATCTAATTTAAATGTGCAATCTAGTGGTTCACATGATCAAAGTCAAGCTAGTTCATCATCTCAAATGCAAGATCCACAAGTGGCTAGTTCTTCATCTCAACCAAGTGATCAATCAAATACAAGCAATCAAGTGCAAGTGCTCCAACCTACCAATGTTGCAAGAGATCATCCATTGGACTCCATAACTGGTGATATCTCAAGAGGTGTACAAACAAGATCAAGATTGACATCATTTTGTGAACACTTCTTATTTGTGTCATCCGTTGAACCTAAGAAGATAGATGAAGCTTTGAAGGATGTTGATTGGGTCAATGCTATGCATGAAGAACCAAACAACTTCAAGAGAAATCAAGTATGGGAATTGGTTGAGATGCCTAAGGGACATAATGTGATAGGAACCAAATGGATCTTTTACAACAAGCAAGATCAAGATGGGATAGTTGTAAGGAACAAAGTAAGATTAGTGGCTCAAGATTACACTCAAGTTGAAGGTCTTAACTTTGGAGAAATATATGCCCCGATTGCAAGATTGGAGGCAATTATGATCTTGTTAGCCTATGCTTGTGCCCATAACATCAAGCTCTATCAAATGGATGTGAAGAGTACATTTCTCAATGGCTACATCAATGAAGAAGTATATGTTAAGCAACCTCTCAGTTTTGAAGATTACAAGAAGCTCAACCATATGTACAAGTTGAAGAAGACATTATATGGCTTGAAGCAAGCACCTAGAGCATGGTATGAGAGATTGAGAGATTTCTTGCTCTCTAAAGGGTTTATCATGGGAAAGGTTGACACCACTCTCTTCACCAAGAAGATTGGCAAAGACTTGTTTGTGTTGCAAATCTATGTTGATGACATCATATTTGTATGAACCAATCAAGACTATTGTGATGAGTTTAGGAAGATGATGGCTAATGAGTTTGAGATGTCTATAATTGGAGAGCTTAGTTACTTTCTTTGTCTTCAAATCATGCAATTGAAGAATGGAACATTTGTAAGTCAAGACAAGTACATCAAAGACATGCTCAAGACGTTTGATATGAAAGATGTGAACGACATTAGCACACCAATGGGGACAAATGGAAGCCTAGATAATGATGCAAGTGGCAACATGGTGGACCAAACAATGTATCGATCTATGATTGAAAGCCTACTCTATGTGACCACATCAAGACCAGATGTGATGTTTAGTGTATGCATGTGTACTAGATTTCAAGCCTCACCAAGAGTCATTTGAAGGCAACCAAGAGAATATTGAGGTACTTGAAGCATACATAAAATGTTAGTTTGTGGTATCCCAAAGGGGCTAAGTTTGAGCTTATTGGATATTCCGAGTCGGATTATGTGAGATGCAAAGTTGAGAGAAGAAACACTTCGGGCACATGTCAACTATTGAGAAGATCACTTATCTCATGGTCATCCAAGAAGCAAAACAGTGTTGCACTTTCAACCGCCGAAGCTAAATACATTGCCATCGGTAGTTGTTGTGCGCAAATACTTTGGATGAAGGCCACCTTGAAAGACTTTGGAATCAAGTTCAAGAAAGCGCCATTGCTATGTGACAAAGAGAGTGCCATGAGGCTCACCAACAGTCCGGTCCAACACCAAAGAACAAAGTATATAGATGTCTGTCATCATTTCATAACAGATCATCAACAAAAAAGGGGATATTTGCATAGAGAACATGGGCACCGAAGATCAACTTGCTGATATCTTCACCAAGCCACTTGATGAGAAGAGGTTTTGCAAACTAAGGAATAAATTAAACATACTTGACTACTCAAATATGTGTTGATGCCACCCCTATTATATGACATACCTCTCCTTCAAGCTAAGCAAGGTAAAGTTGGTTGACATGTCATTCATCCATTGCTAAGGACTTGTTTAGTGCATCTAGTCATTCCTCACTTGTCTTAGGCTTATTCATGAAAATCAAATGAATTTTATGCTTGTATGGTACCACTATTGCTTCTATGCTTGATATGATCTAGTGGTAGCATATGACATGTTTGTGGGCCTGTAAACCTAGTGTTTGATCTAGAAAATGAGCTATAAGTGTTTAACTCAACATGGTGCATGATAACCCTCATTTGAAGGTGTGAAGAAGCTTGCCCTTTGATCAAACCGAGTTAAATATCTTTTGCAAGTGATCTAGATTGAACCAAATTAGGAAAATGATCCTCACTTATCATAGTTTCACCCCAACCTATCTAAAATTTGAGCTCACCTTTTATAGTCATTGATGCCAAAGGGGGAGAAGTAAATTCACAAAGATACTGTGATAGGGGGTGCAAACAAATGAAATGACATTGTAAGGGGATCAATTAAAATTTGAAGCATACAAGTAGGGGGGCAAGCTCATAAACTTGTATGTTGCATTTGAATGTGCATTACATATGTTTGCTTGCATGGCACAAGTTCCTTTTCTCCAATACATGCTTGTGTGGTGTATGCTAGCTATAGATTTGAATGATGAAATGAAAAACTAACATGCATAGGAAGGGTAACTAGACTTGTGCTTACCTTGTAAAAACTAGACCCTCTCATATAATGTTGATCTCATGGGGTTTTCTAGTTTTTGTGAATATCTAGTTACTAATGGTGCTATGGATGGTGTATATTGGCAACTCCGATTGGTCTCACGCTTCAAAGGTCTATTCTTTACACCTTAGCAACATTTGGTAGAAATTAACTCCTATATTTCCTATCTAAGCATATGTGCAAGCTTTCAAATCCAAACTCTTGGCACATATGTAGGGGAGCAATTGCTACCATTTTGGGTTTATGAAACTTGTCCATATCATTTACACATGGTAAAATGCTTGAGCAAGCAATATAAATCCAAAAGAATTCCATTGAAAATCTTTGTAAATAGATTGTCATTAAATACCAAAAAGGGAGAGATTGAAAGCCCTAGTTTAATTTTGGATAATTGATGAAACCTAGGGACTAATCATTGTGCTAAGTGTGTAGACATGAAATGATAAGTCTCATGCCAAGTGGTGGAGCTAGATGATGGTCATGGTGATGGATGTGACCAAAATATGATCAAGTGCTTCATATTTGGAAAAGAAGAAAGAAAAAACAAGAATGGGCTCAAGGCAAAGGTATATGTGATAGGGCAATTTTTGTTTTGCACTCAAGACACCATAGAGGGTGTGAGTGACTTAGAATCGATAGCCGTACTATAAAGAGGGAAATTCTTTGGCTAAACAGTTTATTGAGTGCCACTAGGTGACATGATTCATGCATTACATTTAGGAACCTAGTGTGCTAATATGTGACCCTTGTAAAATGCTTTGAAAAATGCTTACACACATGCACACAAGTTCTACATTTTGAGGTTAGCAACTTGGAAGCAAGGATGAAGCGGTTGCGGACTTAGAAAAAGAAAAGGAGCAGCAGCGCGGTGACCGAACTCTGCCTTGGGCAGTGACCGGACTCTGGCTTGTTGCGACCGGTCTTGACAGCGCGGCTGGCCAAGAGGAGCTTTGAACGATCGGATGCTGAACACTATTGCAATTAGACGCTAGCCAGGCGTGATCTGCGCGTCAGGTCAGTGGTCACGGGCGAGAGCAGAAATGAGGGAGGTTGACCAGATGCACTGGCGTATCAGGTCACCGTTGACCTGACGCGTCCGATCACTGTTTCGAGTCTCTGGACCTTTACTAGACTCGACCGGACGCCACGTGGTGGTGAGTCCGGTCACTTTGAGCTAAGAGTTCGGTCAATCGTTAACAGCGCGAGCAAAGGAACTTGACCATTGAGATCGAACGAACTAAATTTAAACGCAGACACGTGGACGACCTAGAATGACCGAACGCTAGGGTGCATTTGGTCACTGAGTTCGGTCACCTCGAGACTGCCTAATGACTCTTTGATCTTTGGGGTCTATAAATAGAAAGGTACCTGCTTGGGGCTCACACTCTTGGCACTTTGACATACTTGACATCCTCGTGAGCCAAAGCAAACACCTCCCACTCATCTCCATCCTTCATTCATCATTAAAGTAAGATTGGGAGTGATACCTAGTGCATTTAATTGAGTGATTGCATCTAGTGGCACTTGGGGATCGTTTGAGCTGTAGGATTCTTGTTACTCTTGGTGGTTGCTACTGTTGGTATGAATTAAATGTACACAAGATAATAAGGTTATCCGCAAGCGCACAGATAGTATACCTATGTAGCACTTCACTCAGGAGTATTCCAAAGTATCATTATTTATATTTTACCATAGGGAGGACAGTGTGAGAAACTAAGCCTATGCTTAAACCCCTGAGAAGCAAGCAAGGACGGAGAGTATAGGGCTATAGAGAAGATCACTAAGGTCTCTAGTTCTAACCTTCGCAAGCTATGTTATGATTGTTCCAATAGGGACATTACTTAAGAAAAGATACCAGTAGAGGATGTTTTCCTTAGCAACCAGGTCCTACTAGTCCTATAAATAGGAGGTGGACTATGGAAGATTCAACGAGGTAAAGTCAACCTCGTGAGCTACCACCAATCCAAAAAGTAGGGTGCAACTATGAGTAATCGATGTCTAAGCGCTATGCTTACACTATGAATACTACTTCAATCAAAGAGCTACCAAGATTAAAGCACTCAAAAGAGTCGCAACCCGAAAGAATAATAATAGCAATGTTACTTACTTGAATTAGAAGTTGAATACCAAAGAAATCTCAGAAGCAAGCTCTAATGGAACTTGATCCCATAGGTACAAGCTATAGAGGAGGCACCGATAGGCCAGCAACTCCTCCAAACTCTTTCCCAACACTATATCTCTCTGTCTCTAAATAAGACTAGTCCTAATCTTTGGAAGACTACAAGACTAATCTCTTCTTGAATGCTTAGCTATTGATCCTATCTAGGGCTTCTTGATTGTAGAGGAGGCTTAGGGTTTCTACCTAGGATTGAGGATGCTCTGACCCAAGGGGTACAAGGCTGCTTATATAGGCCGGTGGGATGCATCGGGGCCCTCGGATCAAATCGACCTTGATCAACGGATAAGATCCAAACCCTAAGGCGGTGGAGGAACCGACGTAGAAGTGGAGGCTGATGCGTGGGACCCATAGGTCGGCAGACCTGGGGTGGGGTCGATCGACCTGGCCCCCTGCTAGGTGGGCCCCACCTTTGGTGGCCCACCTTCTCGTATCTTCTATAGTCTTCTCAACTTGGGGTCGTGGTGGAATATGATTTTTAGTCCGACATATGGACCAACTTGGGCTCTTTTCCTGTTTAATCCCTGCGACACATAGATTTACCAAAACTCATGGAATTATGTCAGTTTAACCCCTATTCTATGTTGGTGATTCCTTTTATACAGTTCTTTTGAGTCAAGTTGACAGTCTATAATGGTTGTTAACTACCGTCAACAGACTCCCCCACACTTAGGCTTTTGCTCATCCTCGAGAAAAGGATGGATCACTGTAAACATAACCTAGGACAAGACCTCATCATAAAACCATTCCTAGCCATACTTGCACTGTGGGATCCATTATGTCTAACTTTGGGTAGTTGAAGAATAGAACAGCTTGAAATAGATCACCTTCTTCCTTCAGTCAAGTCAATTAGAGTTTTTGCATAAGTTTTGAAAATAAAACATAGCTTACCTTCTCCTTCTTGTAGGACTCTCAAATCACTTATATATATATATGATATTTTTGGATCCTTACCAAGGCATGCGAGATTGATGCCTTCTTTTTGCCTACTTCTAAAAGCTTATGTGGAGCTCAGGTAGGATGAAAATGAAAACATACTTGCATTGCATATATTGTAAAGTCAAAACAAAGATCCAAGGAGAAAGATATCATACTCTTAGATCAAGATGTGCATATGTGTGGAATATATATGGTGGCTATCCAAATTCTACTATGCTCCTTGAAGCACGTCTTTCTTGTTTGAAACTTGGAAAACACTTTTGCTAGATAAGGCTATCTTTTTCTTTCTTTTCCTCTTCTTTTTTTTCTCTCTTTTTTTCATGGCAGGCATATGAGTATCCATTGTTTTTGATATCTTGGACACTTGCCCATTTTTTTCAATACTTTTCTTTTTGCATAGCCACATGCCTCTTTCTGCAATTGAAAAACTTTAAGAAAGACATTAACAAGAACTTAGAGCATTCATTCCTAACAAACTTCTTTTTGTGTCTTCTCCTAGTGTAGGAGGAGAACAGTTTTGGTGGATGGAAAACATATTGTTGCGTACTCCCAGTGTAGGAGCAGCAGAATATATGTGGAGTGTACGTGATCTTAATCTTGGGAGCATGATAAGTTTCTCAACATGGGTCACAAGGTTTGACCAAACTCAATACAAACACAAGTAGTATATGTAGAAGGTTTATCTACCCTATATATGGCTTTGGTAGGAACTGCTATACTACAAAGGAGAGGTGTAGCTATTCATTTTGCCTTTTGAAATAAAATTCTCCAATGACTAAATATCAAGAATCAAGTTCTCTTTATTCTTACTATCTCACATTCCACAACAACTTAAGTGACATGGGGTCCCTAAAATAAGTTCCCGATAGTAGCAAGACTTTTAGAAAAAGTACTATGTGAGTTTATCCTCAAGTCATGGCTACACAATCTTCCTTTCATGTTTTTAAGTTGTTTTATCAAGGATTTTCAATTCGGTTCGAAACAAAAAGTGACATATATGAAAATAGAGTGTATTGGGCTCATACCTGACCATGGTCAAAGGACGAGGTGAGGCGGTGCTATAGTGAGTCGACTAAATTTCATGACTTTTGCGATCGAATTTCGTTCCATCATCATGGTGTATTTCCCCCACACTTGTTACCTATTTACCTTCATGCACAACAAGGTGGAGACAAAAACACATATCTAGAAAAAATAGAGAATGTAGAGAACAATAATGGTAACCAATTTCATTAATGATAATAATAGGGCACTTTATTCATCAAATCAATCTTACAATATTCTAACCAACTTAGCTAAAGCGACAACCCTAACTTTTAAGCGACATACCTAACAACCTAACTTTTACCCTATTTCTTGCCCTAACTTTTATTCTTTCCTGATACATTTGAAAAGACACTCTACTTGCCTAGTCAATCGCTTTCGCTCTTTAATCTCATTTTCTAGCCTCGCACCTAGAGCGTCTACATTTTTCATGAGAAGAGTATTATGCTACTGGAGAGCTAAGATCATCTAACCCATGTGCTCTATCCTCATATCCAGCATCTCAATGGTTACTCTATCTATCTAATGGCGGAGCAGGTCTCTTGGGTGTCTCCTTTGGCGGAATGAACTTGATCTTCGACTGATGAGCTCGAACTCCATCAATGGTGGGACGAGGAGTACCAGTAGTATACTTACCACAGATGACTTGGCCTAGCTTGTCGAGCTTCACTCTTGTTAGCGTCTCGTTGGCCTTCGAAGGGAGCAGCTTGATGTCTTATGGTAGCCTAACGATGGGACCCTTTGACGGAGCATCCTTCAGGAATGGATGTTCCGGCGGCAGAGGAAGCATCGGCTGGTGCACTTGAGCAAAGTAGGACTATCTGTAGCTCCATTGTCTTGGATTAGGAGGAATGACAGTGAGAGGAGTAGGCTCTAGAATAGGGATGATGACTCAGGAGTCATTTACTAGAGGTGGCTTGTTGAGATCCATCCCGAAGGGAACGATCTGCTTATCGGCCATGGGAACTTTTGGAGAGGCGAAGAGCTTCTACACAGAAAGGAATGAAGGCTTTGATGGAATGAGATTGGAGGCTAGCAAGGGGTTGTTTATATAGGAGGGTTCAACTTGCACCAGGGGTCAAGATTCAACCCTAATGGCATTGTGGCAGCGGCGAATGATCGAATCTATCGAGCATATCCAAATTCTGTGAGATTATGATGAAAGATTCATGAAGCAAAAAGGCAGCGGTGAGGTAGGACCTAGCTAGGTCAGCTGACCTGGCCTAGTGTTGCCTCGTGGGCCCCTTTTCGTATTGTCTACTAGCGACTTTCTAACCTAGAAAAACATACCCCGCGCTACGAATCAAAAAGAGGAGAGTTTGGGCCTAAAAGTTTGGTAAAATGATAAATTCTATTATATCTAATTCCTTAGGACCTTTATTGGGCTCTAGAAAGATTTTGAGACGGTGAACATTTGCCTTGAATAATGTACCTTTGTTGTTTTGAAGAGTTACTGCTACATACGATGAAGTACTTATGACTTTGAATGGTCCTTTTCATTTGCTTCGAAGTTTTCCATGCCCAAATAATTTCACCCTGAAATTAAAAAGTAATACCTTATCTCTCGAGGTGAAGTCCTTCTTCTTTATCCTCTTATCATGCCATCTTTTGGTTCTCTCCTTATAAATCTTAGAATTGTGATATGCTTTTTCTCACCATTCATCAAGCTCGGAGAGTTGCATCTTTCTTTTTATTCCTGCTGCTTCCAAGTCCATGTTCCATCTTCTGATAGCCTAGTGAGCTTTGAATTCTAGCTCAATAGGCCAGTGGCAGGTCTTCCCATAGACAAGTTGGTATGGTGACATTCCAATCGGTGTTTTGTAGGCCGTTCTATATGCCCACAAAGCATCGAGTAACCTGTCCTTCTGTGTTATTCCTATTTCATTGACTGTCTTGGGAAGAATATTCTTGATTTGCTTGTTTGATGTTTCTGCCTGGCCACTTGTCTGAGGGTGGTACGGAGTAGCGACATTGTGATGGATTCCATGTTTTGAAAAATACTATTGAAAGCTTTTATCAATGAAGTGAGATCCTCTATCACTGATCACCATTCTCGGGACACCAAATCTTGGAAATATTATCTCTTCGAACATCTTCTTAGAGCTTTTGGAATCAGCAGCTCTACATGGCATGGCTTCAACCCATTTAGAAACATAGTCTACTGCCACCAAGATGTACTCGTAGTTCTTTGACTTCAGAAATAGTCCCATGTAGTCAATGCCCCAGACATCGAAGAGTTTAATCTAAAGATTGTTTGAGTGGCATGGCATCTCTTGAATTGATGTTCCCGTGCCTCTGACATGCTCCACACCTTCTGATAAAATCCTTCATGTCTTCATACATAGTTGGCCAGAAAAATCCACTTTGCCAGATTTTAGCCTGGGCATTCAGTTTTAATCGACTTTTCGGTTCGGTTTAATCGGTTCATAGAAATTTTGGTTTCCACAAAATCACACCCGATCGGTTCTGCAGAAAAACAAAAACCGACGACTTCGGTTTCGGTTTTCTAGTTCGGTTTTCTGGTTTTATCCAAAGAAATTGATGAAATCAATAACAGTAGACGCTACGATCAGACTTCAGAGCTACAGCAGAGAGCAGACACTGCAGCCAACCAAAATTACACATGGAGAGTAGCAGCGAGATCGACGAAGGTGGTTGCACCGCCATCTCCTGCCAAAGTCCACGGCCACGACGGCGTCGCTCCGCTGTGGCCAACTGCCTAGCCGCCTGCCTTGCGCGGTTGTGGCTCCCACCAGTGTCTACGGCTCCGCACCCATGCCCGCACAGGTCCGACGCTGCCTCGACGCCTCCACCTCTCTTCCCGCATCGCGTCATGTCGCCGCCGCTGCCGGCTGTGGGGTGCGCCTCCGAGGGATAGCCCGATAGGGTTAGGCGAGTGGTGCTGGTGCGGCGGCTCGGCGGGTCTCTCCATCGTGTCTCGCGTGAGTGCATTTGGGGGCCGAGCGTATGTGTGTGACTTGGAGTACGGTGGATTGGTGGGCCGTTACTGGACTAGTGGTGCGGTGGCTCAGCTTACGAGCTTGTTGACGTACGCAGCTAGTAATCGGTTTCTCGGTAGTTCAGTTTGGTCGCAGATAAGAACCGCACCCGAAGCCGAACACCGAAGTTGACAGATCAGAAAACCAAAACCGAACCGAACAACTGAAAAACCGATATTTTGGTTTGGTTTCGGTTAGGTGTTCGGTTTTCGGTGTAAATGTGCCCAGGTGAAGGGTCGAGATGGCGGACTAGAGGGGGGGGGTGAATAGTCCTTTCTAAAATTAATCGCGTCGGCAAACCGAAACAAATGCGGAATTAAAACTATCGGTCTAGCCAAGACTACACCCCTTTATCTAAGTTCACAAGCACCTCACAAAGATCCTAAATATGTAACTAAGGTGCTTTCCTTAGCAAGAGCTCTCCTAAACAATTCTAGAGCTAGGTCACACAAACCTATGCACTAGTACTTTAGCAAAGCCGGGGAGCTCCTACACAATTCTAGTAAGCAAAAGCACGAAGCCACCTATGCTTACTAGCAATGCTCAATAGCAAGGCAACTAATGCCAAACTAGAGAGCACAAATTACTTAGCTACACAAACTAAGCAATATGACTAACAAGGTTACACAAACCAAATTAGCCACGCAACGGGAGCTACTTCTATGCTACACAAGCAAGAAGGTAACTAGCTAACTACACAAGCAAACTAGTTACAAGAGCAACTACACAAGCACAAGTATATGAATGTAAATACAAGCTTGTGAATCGAAAGCAAACCACCGAGAAGATGTACACAATGTTGACACGGCGGTTTTTCACCGAGGTTCACTTGGTTGCCACCAAGCTAGTCCCCGTTGTGGCGATACACCCACTTGATGGATCACGAGCTAATTGACTATCAAGAGTCAAACCCTCAGCGGGTGCCGCACATCCACTCTCAAGATGGGGATCCTCCAAGCCACGAGCTTTACTAGAGTTGCTCTTCGCGATCCCCGCGGGGTGAGCACAATCCCCCTCACAAATCCTCCTCCGGAGCCACGCACAATCTCCACGCGTGCTTCAACGGAGTCGCAAGCCACCAAGCCGTCTAGGAGGTGGCAACCTCCAAGAGTAACAAGCACCACCGGCTTGCAACACGATCACCTAGTGCCACTCGATGCAATCCTCTCGATGCAACGCACTAGAATCGCTCTCTCACTCGATCCGATGAACACTATCAAGCATGAGTGAGTTAGAGGGCTCCCAAGCACTACCACATAAGCCACCAAGGCCAAAGTGTGCTTAGCTTACCGGCCAAGGCCGGCCACAAGGTCTATTTATAACCCCACAGTCAAATAGAGCCGTTACCCCACGTGACCGTTTTTCCGCGGGAGCACCGGACGCGCCGGTGATAACTCACCGGACGCGCTCAACCGCGTCCGGTGCCCCTCCGACACCCGCGTGTCCTCCGAATTTCAAATTCGTCCGTTAGATCCTCCAACGGTCACTGCGTGCCAACGGTCAAACGACCCACCGGACGCGCTGCTGCGAACCACCGGACGCGCCGGTGCGCACAGCACCCGCGCCCGCGAAGCAACCACCGGACGCGCTCCTCGCAACCACCGGACGCCACAGTAACCGCGTCCGGTGCGAGTCCAGTAAGCACCCTGGACCACCGGACGCGTCCGATGGTGTGTCACCGGACGCGCACCGCGTCCGAAGACAACGTGACTCACTGTTCGCCAGACCGGACGCGCCGGTACCGTAGGTCACCGGACGCGCCGGTGCCAAACCCTAGCTCGCGCGCCTGACGCCCGCGCTGCACTGACCGGACGCGCTGGTCCACAGTGACCGCGTCCGGTGCAGCGTCCGGTGCAGCGTCCGGTGCTGCGTCCGGTGCTGCGTCCGGTCACCTCTGTGACCGCGTTCGCCTCCGTTTCTTTTCCGACTTCCGGCGTAGTGGAAAATAGGCATTTCACTTCCCCGAAATCGCCTGAATCCCGCGCTCGCACGCTCGGCGGGAGAGAGAAAGGAACCCAAACCCTCTCTACCGCTCAAACTCCACCGCCTTCGCAAATGTGCCAACACCAACAAGTGATCACCACCTTGTGCACGTGTGTTAGCATTTTCACAAACATTTTCTTCGAAGGAATTAGGCACTCAACTTGCCTCGCCACTCGATCCTAACACGTATGCAAAGTTAGATCGCTCAAGTGGCACTAGATGACCGATATGCAAACAAGTTTGCCCCTCTTAATAGTACGGCCATCTATCCTAAACCCGGTCATAAACTTCTCTACACACCTATGACCGGTGAAATGGAAATGCCCTAGGTTATACCTTTGCCTTGCGCATTCCACTCCATCTCCTCCGACATTGATGCAACACATGCACCAACCATATCACAAATGATATGATCCACTTCATATCATCATGTGACCTTGGTCCATCGATCTTGACCTCACTTGCTCTTCACCGTTGCGTCGGTCCATCGGCGCCAAGTCTTGCTCAAGCTTCACCGCCTCACGGTCCATCGCTCCAAAGCCTCCGACTTGCCCTTCACACTTGCAACTGGTTCGTCGAGCCAAGCCTCATCTTGATCTTTGTCACCTTGGTCACATGACTCCATGTCATGTCTCATATGCAATGAGCTCCTTCATAACACAATCATCTGTGGACTAATTCCCTGTGTATCTCACATAAACACAATTAGTCCACCTAAGGTTGTCACTCAATTACCAAAACCAAACAAGGACCTTTCAATCTCCCCCTTTTTGGTAATTGATGACAACTCTACAAAGATATGGAAATTAAGTTCTTTTGGACTTTATGCCACTTATCCAACATTTAAGCTCTATGTCAAGATTTGGATAAGCACCATAAAACCCGACTTGGTAGTGATAACTCCCCCTACATATGTGCTCAAATGGTTTGGTTTCAAGCTTGCACATATGCCTAAATATGAAATTTGTGGGAGGATTAGCACTACTAAGTGATGCTAAGGTGTATAGAATAAACCTTTGTAGTTCGATACCATTTGATAGCTCGATACCATTTGAAAATCATAAGTTTGCCATCATCCTTAGCATCATGAGTAGCTAGACATCAAAAACACTAGAAACCCCGTGAGATCAACATTATAAGTACGGTTCTAGTTTTTCATGATAAACACAAGTCTAGCTATCATCCTATGCATGCTAGTTATCATATCATCATTCAAGTTCTATAACTAGCATACACCACACAAGCATGCATGTTAAATAAAAACTTATGCAATGCTAGCAAGCACATGAATATGCACAAGTCAAATGCAACCAATCAATGTTCATGAGCTTGCTCCCCCTACTTGTGTGCTTCTCTTGTCCAAGAGTTTTGATCCTTCTCTTTTCTTCATTGTTGCTCCCTCTTTGTCCATTTCCATGTCCAAACCCCATCTTCTCATGATGTCCCCAAACCCTAAACCCCTCTCTTGGTGCATTGACATATCTTTGTTCCAACTTCTCCCCCTTTGTCACCAATTTCCATAAAAGGTGTATTTCTCATTGATACAAAGGCTTGCATTGGGGTAGATGGTTGAGACTTGAATATTGCGTTGTTGATGGACATCACCGCACATGTTGGAATGACATCACTTGTATGTTGCTCTTGAGATACCACTTAGGATCTTTGACCTTGATACCATTAGGTGGGGCTCCTCCCCCTATGTCATAGCATGGGTCATTCACTTGATAATCTTGAGCTCTTGTGTGTGAGGGAACTTTCTTCATTTGATGATCACTTAAAATTGAGGATCACTTGTGGAACCACCGTCTTGTATAAATGATATCATGTGTAGAAATACCACGAATAAGTGTGTGATACCAATTTGAAGAATCCTCTATCATGGAACCACTTGTAGGATTTTGTCAATATGATCTTTTCTTGAACATTTGCTATCTTTATGAGTACCACTTGTAGGATATCACTTGTAAATCATGATCTAGACACCACTTGTAAATACCAATTGAAGAAATATTTTGAGTCTAGATACCATTTAAAACACCCTAGATATCTATTTGCATTGTTGTCTGTGCTTGTACCCATATCATTGTCATGAGCTTCTAGTATGACTTGAACTAAGTTGATTTGCCTAAGATTCTAAGTCCGGTTTGATCCAATGACAAGCTTCTTCACTCCTCATACTAAGGGTTATCTTGCCAATGTTGTACTTGTCACTTGTTAGCAATCCAAACTAGATCAAGTACTTGGGTTCACTAGCTCATGAACAAATTCATACACATACCACTAGATCATTTAAACAATTCAAGCAATAGTGGTAGGCTATGAACATAAACATTTCATTTGTTATGCATGATCCTAATAAACATGTACTATATGCACTAACCGCATACTAGTAAGGGATGAAATGATCATGCACATTACAATGATACCTTTGCTATTTTGGAGTAGAGGATAGTCACATAGATTCCAATTTATTACTCCAATAGCAATGTGAAGTCCAATTTATAAGCTTGGTGAAGACCAATCATTATAGAGAAATCCATTCTTCACCCATATGAAATGAGAACCACTAATAATCAAGTGCATTATCTCTTGTTGTGGTTGGCTTTGCTTTTTCTCTTTGATCAAAGCTTGCGTGAGAGAAGTACTTATGATACCAATTTTATAACCATGAATAGCTCTCTTTTGGGTGTTGCTTGCTTTTCTTGATCAACCCTATTGATTGCTTCAATTAAGCATCTCAAATATCCCTTGAATTCATCACTTCCATGTTAGCCTTCCAAGCCGGTGCTCGGTTTACCCACCCATGGGCGGCAAGCCCCCTCAGCAGGGAGAAGTGACCTCTCTCCAAAGAACCATCCTTGACACTTACTTGAATTGCCTTTGATTGATTGATCTATGGACTTAACTTTATGAGTAACCTTGAATTAGTTTTTAAGTCCTTTTCTTTCTACCAAATGATCTCCAATTATTACTAGAACTTGAACCTCATCTTCATCTTGAGTTTGATCTTCATTTTCAAATTTGAGTACCAAATTTGTACACTAAGTACATTCCACAATCAATGCCTTTGTACTCATTTCTTGTCATGCTTCTAGATCAATTCAAAACCAAACTTAGGTACCTCAACCACTTATAAACATGTTTCCAACTTGAGGACCTTTCAATCAAAGTGACTTTAAATCAATCCAATAATTATCACTTTTCTGGCAGATACTGTACCCTTCAAGGAATAATTCATATCTCCCACTATACAGATCCAAATGCCATAAAATTTGGTGGAGATGTGATTCACTAAGTCATCAAGCAGCTGTAAAAATTTGAGATTCATTTGACATATAGATTGCTACCAGATTTCAAATCTTCCACCACTGCTACATGCTGAAAACTGCTGCACTATAGCTGACAAGATGTACTCCAAAGCCGAAGCATCTCTTATCCAATTCTCATGAAATTTGTACAGCATCTTATATCATAAGTCTAGAGCATGTATGCCAAATTTCATGCCAATCCAATATGATTTAGTCACTCAAACTCAGACTTGATCTCACCTAGCTCAGATTTTCAACTTTGGACAGATTTCAATACATTGAGCAATGCTTCATCAAATATGAATCAAACTTGAAACTAACTTGTTTGAATACTTTCACAAGACATATATCCATCCAATCCACTTACTAAATGTCATCTCATGAATTTATCCAACACAAATCAATTCAAACTTGATTACTTAAGCATTTAATCCATTCAAACATCTCATAGCAAGCAACATTGCATATATATCCAATTCAATCAACTCATATGCACTTCAAGTGAAATGATCAACAAGAGATATACCTTGGTTAGCTCATGATCATCCAATAGCAAGCTTTTAACTTGAATATTTGCAAGCCATCAAATATATCCAATAAATCACCACAATCTTGAATGTTGCACTTGTATGTTGTAGTATTTGGACTCCACTTATTTTGACTTGGCATTGGGATTGGATATGCATTAAGCTTTAAAACTTGATTCAACATATGATGACCAATATGAATCAAAATGAATCAAGTCTCCAATGCCGATGGTACCTACAAACAATCATCCACTTTTTGATGGTACCCAAACAAGTTTGGGTCCTCTCAAGTTAGGAGCAACATACTTAGGCAAAGCCTTAGTATGGGTAGCGGGATGTTTTGCAATAGCAACAATAGAGGTACCATTTACATCCTTTCTAAGCACATTAGTATTATCAATTGAAATATGCTTAGAAATGTTACCTAGGGGACATGAATGTGCCATGTGTCCCCTTTCCCGGCATGAATAGCATCTTCTCTTTGATTGAGCCTTTTCTTCATTGCTCATGTGATGCTTTTCATTGCCTTGCCTCTCATGAGTTACTTGAGCCAAATTTCTTTTCTCAATTTGATTCTTGCTCATCATCTTGATATCTTGGATTTGCATTGGATGCCTTCCTCTTCCACCCCTTCTTGTTTTCTTCTTCATGATCATCAAGTCACCAACATCTTCATCATTGATCTTTACTTGAGCTTGGGGTATCTTCTTTTCATCTTGTGGCCTCATCTTTGGCTTCTTGGTTGGGCAAGACTTGGCAAGGTGACCCATCTCATGGCATTTAAAGCACACGAAATGAGATAGCTTCTTTTGTTCTTGCTTTTTCAATTTCTTGCCCTTGTTCTTGTTGAAGCCAATGCCACTCTTATCACCATAGCTTCTTTGAGTCTTTATCATGTGCTCAAAGGTGACTTTTGAGTTGTAGCACCTCTCTAACTTGTTGCTCAATTTCTTTACTTCACTTTTGAGCTCATTGTTCTCCTTCAAAATGTTAGTCTCACAAGACGTAGAAGTAGAACAAGCATATATATGTGAAGAACATGGCATATCTAATAAGTCATCACAAGAGGTGGATACATGCTTTCTCCCTACATCACATGGGTTAGTCACATTTTGCAATTGATCATTTGATCCATGTGATGAGCTCTCATTATTTTTAATTTTCTTTAAAAACATCTTAATGAGAGAAGCATGTTTTTCTAACAATTCCTCATGAGATGCAAGTACTTTCTCATGAGTCAACATTAGCTTCTCATGTGAAGATTTAAGATCATCAAGTAAGCTCTTATGTTCTTCATATGAGTTCTTTAGAAAAGAGTTTTCATTTTCTAATTTCATGGTTTTAGTTTTCTCATTTTCTAAAGACATGTTCATGCTAGCAAGTCTACTAACAAGCTCATCATATGAATCAACATGATCAATCACATTATCATTTGATACCTTTGTGTCACCTAGTGACATGAAGCAATGTGATGTAGTGGATGGGCTTGTAGTAGCATCATCAAGGCCCGAGCATGAACCAACGTTGTCACCATCAAGTGTGCTTGGGGTAGAAACATCACTTGCAACACTTGATGCATCATCACCATTCTTGTCAAGTGAACTTGTGGTAGATTGATTATCATCATCACTTGACCATGAGGTGGAGCAATCCTCCACAACCATCGTGTTGTGGTCATGCTCAACATCATCATGTGCAACCTCCTTGGGCTTGACATCATCGTCATCATCGGTGATAGCTCCATACTTTTCATTGAGATAGGCCCATATCTCATGAGCGGATTTGAGGTCCATGATCTTACCAAAGATGCTATCATCCAAAGATCTATACATGATGTTAGTAGCTTGGATGTCAAGATCTAGGCATTTCTCTTGTGCTTGAGTTAGATTATCTTCATCCAACATATGAGAAAAGCCTACATCTACCATCCACCACATTTGAGGGCAAATAAACTTAAAATTGCATATCATCCAATTTTTCCACCGTGCAAAGTGTGTGCCATCAAACATGTGAGGACAATCAACATCTAGTCCATATTCCGCCATCCTCTCGGGTCGGTGAAGACCACAAATGAGAGACCGGGCTCCGATACCAATTGAAGGGTCGAGATGGCGGACTAGAGGGGGGGGGTGAATAGTCCTTTCTAAAATTAATCGCGTCGGCAAACCGAAACAAATGCGGAATTAAAACTATCGGTCTAGCCAAGACTACACCCCTTTATCTAAGTTCACAAGCACCTCACAAAGATCCTAAATATGTAACTAAGGTGCTTTCCTTAGCAAGAGCTCTCCTAAACAATTCTAGAGCTAGGTCACACAAACCTATGCACTAGTACTTTAGCAAAGCCGGGGAGCTCCTACACAATTCTAGTAAGCAAAAGCACGAAGCCACCTATGCTTACTAGCAATGCTCAATAGCAAGGCAACTAATGCCAAACTAGAGAGCACAAATTACTTAGCTACACAAACTAAGCAATATGACTAACAAGGTTACACAAACCAAATTAGCCACGCAACGGGAGCTACTTCTATGCTACACAAGCAAGAAGGTAACTAGCTAACTACACAAGCAAACTAGTTACAAGAGCAACTACACAAGCACAAGTATATGAATGTAAATACAAGCTTGTGAATCGAAAGCAAACCACCGAGAAGATGTACACAATGTTGACACGGCGGTTTTTCACCGAGGTTCACTTGGTTGCCACCAAGCTAGTCCCCGTTGTGGCGATACACCCACTTGATGGATCACGAGCTAATTGACTATCAAGAGTCAAACCCTCAGCGGGTGCCGCACATCCACTCTCAAGATGGGGATCCTCCAAGCCACGAGCTTTACTAGAGTTGCTCTTCGCGATCCCCGCGGGGTGAGCACAATCCCCCTCACAAATCCTCCTCCGGAGCCACGCACAATCTCCACGCGTGCTTCAACGGAGTCGCAAGCCACCAAGCCGTCTAGGAGGTGGCAACCTCCAAGAGTAACAAGCACCACCGGCTTGCAACACGATCACCTAGTGCCACTCGATGCAATCCTCTCGATGCAACGCACTAGAATCGCTCTCTCACTCGATCCGATGAACACTATCAAGCATGAGTGAGTTAGAGGGCTCCCAAGCACTACCACATAAGCCACCAAGGCCAAAGTGTGCTTAGCTTACCGGCCAAGGCCGGCCACAAGGTCTATTTATAACCCCACAGTCAAATAGAGCCGTTACCCCACGTGACCGTTTTTCCGCGGGAGCACCGGACGCGCCGGTGATAACTCACCGGACGCGCTCAACCGCGTCCGGTGCCCCTCCGACACCCGCGTGTCCTCCGAATTTCAAATTCGTCCGTTAGATCCTCCAACGGTCACTGCGTGCCAACGGTCAAACGACCCACCGGACGCGCTGCTGCGAACCACCGGACGCGCCGGTGCGCACAGCACCCGCGCCCGCGAAGCAACCACCGGACGCGCTCCTCGCAACCACCGGACGCCACAGTAACCGCGTCCGGTGCGAGTCCAGTAAGCACCCTGGACCACCGGACGCGTCCGATGGTGTGTCACCGGACGCGCACCGCGTCCGAAGACAACGTGACTCACTGTTCGCCAGACCGGACGCGCCGGTACCGTAGGTCACCGGACGCGCCGGTGCCAAACCCTAGCTCGCGCGCCTGACGCCCGCGCTGCACTGACCGGACGCGCTGGTCCACAGTGACCGCGTCCGGTGCAGCGTCCGGTGCAGCGTCCGGTGCTGCGTCCGGTGCTGCGTCCGGTCACCTCTGTGACCGCGTTCGCCTCCGTTTCTTTTCCGACTTCCGGCGTAGTGGAAAATAGGCATTTCACTTCCCCGAAATCGCCTGAATCCCGCGCTCGCACGCTCGGCGGGAGAGAGAAAGGAACCCAAACCCTCTCTACCGCTCAAACTCCACCGCCTTCGCAAATGTGCCAACACCAACAAGTGATCACCACCTTGTGCACGTGTGTTAGCATTTTCACAAACATTTTCTTCGAAGGAATTAGGCACTCAACTTGCCTCGCCACTCGATCCTAACACGTATGCAAAGTTAGATCGCTCAAGTGGCACTAGATGACCGATATGCAAACAAGTTTGCCCCTCTTAATAGTACGGCCATCTATCCTAAACCCGGTCATAAACTTCTCTACACACCTATGACCGGTGAAATGGAAATGCCCTAGGTTATACCTTTGCCTTGCGCATTCCACTCCATCTCCTCCGACATTGATGCAACACATGCACCAACCATATCACAAATGATATGATCCACTTCATATCATCATGTGACCTTGGTCCATCGATCTTGACCTCACTTGCTCTTCACCGTTGCGTCGGTCCATCGGCGCCAAGTCTTGCTCAAGCTTCACCGCCTCACGGTCCATCGCTCCAAAGCCTCCGACTTGCCCTTCACACTTGCAACTGGTTCGTCGAGCCAAGCCTCATCTTGATCTTTGTCACCTTGGTCACATGACTCCATGTCATGTCTCATATGCAATGAGCTCCTTCATAACACAATCATCTGTGGACTAATTCCCTGTGTATCTCACATAAACACAATTAGTCCACCTAAGGTTGTCACTCAATTACCAAAACCAAACAAGGACCTTTCACCAGGCTGAGCCAGATTTTTGCATGAGTATGGAATGCCCCATAATGACCTCCATATGGTGATGAGTGGCATCTTTCAATGATCTTGATTCCTTCTTTAGCTGGTACACATCTTCTAAGGAGTCCATCTAAGCAGACTCTGAAGAGGTACGACTCATCCCATATGTGGTGATGACTCTCATAAATGAGCTTTCTTTTATCTGCCCCTAGTGGTACATATCTTGCAACCATAAAATTGACAATATTTGCATACCAGGGGTCAGATCGGGTGATCTGATAGAGCATGTCGTCTCGTAACAAGTCATTGATGGGCAACTCTTGTGGATTTTCAAATTGCATTCTAGACAAGTAATCGGCAACAAAAGTTTCTACTCCCTTTTTATGTTTTATCTCTAAGTCAAATTCTTGGAGTAGCAAAATCCATCTTATCAAGCAAGGTTTAGCATCTTTCTTAGTGTGCAGGTATTTCAAAGCAGCATGATTAGTGTAAATAATCACCTTAGCTCCTACTAAGTAAGATCTAAACTTATCAATAGCAAAGACAACAACTAGGAGTTCTTTTTCAGTTGTTGCATAATTAAGTTGTGGCCCTATCAAAGTTTTGCTAGCATAAGCAATTACATGATGCTTTTTATCTTTTGTTTGTCCCAACACTGCACCCACAACATAATCAGTAGCATCACACATGATTTCATAAGGCAAAGACCAATCAGGGGTTGAATGATTGGTGTAGAGATGAGTGCTTTCTTAAAAATGCTAAAAGATTTCAAGCATGCATCATCAAATTCAAAGGAAATATCCTTGGCCAAAAGATTAGTAAGTGGTCTAGCAATGTGAGAAAAATCTTTTTATGAATCGGCGATAAAAACCAGTATGGCCAAAAAAACTTCTAATCCCTCTAACATTTACAGGTGGAGGTAGTTGTTCAATTACTTTAATTTTAGCTCTATCTACCTCAATTCCTCTTTTAGATACTAAGTGTCCTAGCACTATTCCTTCTCTAACCATGAAATGACATTTTTCCCAATTAAGGACTAAGTGTTTTTCTTCACATCTTTACAAAACCTTATCTAAATTTTCAAGACAATCATCAAAAGTTTTTTCATAAACAAAAAGTCATCCATGAAAACTTCCATGATTTCTTCAATCATATCAGAAAATATAGACATCATACATCTTTGAAAAGAATATGGAGCATTACACAGTCCAAAAGATATTCTACGGCAAGCATAAGTTCCATATCGACATGTAAAAGTGGTTTTGCTTTGGTGATCAGGATGGATCGGGATTTGGTGATATCCGGAATACCCATCAATAAAACAAAAAAAGAGTGGTTTGCCAGTCACTCTAACATTTCATCAATGAAGAGCAACAGAAAGTGATCCTTCTTTGTTGTCTTGTTAAGCTTTCAGTAATCAATACACATCCGCCATCCAGTGACGGTTCTTTGGGAGATTAATTTATTCTTTTTATTTTTAACAATAGTCATGCCTCCCTTTTTAGGCACAACTTGAACAGAGCTTACCCACTCACTATGTGGCACAGGATACATGATCCCGGCACGCAAGAGTTTCAAGACCTCTTTCTTAACTACCTCTCTTATCGCATTGTTAAGCCTACACTGGGGCTCTCTTGATGGTAAAACATTAGGATCTGTAGGGATGCGATGGGTGCAAAGAGCAGGACTGATTCCTTTTAAGTCTTGGAGTGAGTAGCCAAAAGTTGAATGATGGTTTTCTAAGACAGTTATTAAGTGCAAGGTTTCTTTCTGAGAGAGTTTATCACTTATGATCAAGAAGATTCATGATCATTATTAAAAAAATTATATCTAAGACCGGCAGATAGAGGTTTGAGCTTAATGGGAGGTTTAGGTGGCTCTAGCAAGTCATCGAGAGGTTCAGGTTCTAGTGGATCATAGTCTTCTTCCTTGATGAAGAACTCAACATCTTCTTCAGGGTTGAGTTCAATTAAATGGTCAAGAGATGCTACCTTATCCTCTTTAATTGGATCGGGCTCAGGACATGACTCCGTCTTAGCATTTAAAGAATGAGTAATGGACAAAGGGAGTTTAAAGTTTTTCCCAAGGCGAATATTCAATTTTCCTGTTTGTCCCTCTTGAATAAGCCTTTCAATTGGTTGTCCTATCAATAGGTCAAACTCCATGATATCAAAGATATAGAAGCTCAAGTGAACCATGGTGTGTTTTAGTTGGATAGGGAGCACATATAAAATTCCTAAAGCTGGGACAATATGTCTTGAAGGGCTTTTCAAAAGTTTTATTGTTGGAATTAATGACATGTGTTTTTAATAAATCATAAGCAAATGATGCAGATATGATATTAACACACACAACTGGATTATAACGGGCTTTGAAAGGGTCTCTATGAATTTGGCAATGAATCAAGGTAGAAGGTGAATCCAAGCGGATCACATCAGAGGAAAGCTCTTATTCTTCTAACCACTTGTTGCTTATGATAGACACTAACTCTTTCGTAGTCCTTTTAAGGAAAGCTTTCTAAGAAGGATCTAAAGGTTTTTTTAGAGTGATGGTTTCTTAGGCTCCTAAGGCTTCCTTACTGAGTAATAATTCAAGGTGTTTTCATATTCAGTAAAAAGTTTATCCTCGAAATTGAGCATAAAATCGGAAAGTGAAGTTTCCTCCTTTTCCGGTGGCTCAGAAATTAGGATAGCTGAGGGTTGTGGTGGATTTAGAAAAGATTCAGGCTCAGCTATCTGGGATTCTTCCTCTAAAAGATTCTCTTCTGGTGGTTTTTTAGGTTTATCTGCTAGTATTTGGTCTAAGATTTTTTTTGCTTTCGGAGCCAAAAGATGCAAGAATGATCCTCTTGAAGCTATGTTAAGAAACTTAGAGGTTTTCTTTTTAAGACCTATATAGAAATGTGAAGAAGAATGGGGTCTTATAAGGCTAAGTTTGGTCCAGAGTCTATAAGAGAATTAAAACGTTCCCAGGATGTGGCTAGAGATTCATTATATTCTTATTTAAAAGATAGGACCTTGGCTCTAAGGCTGACTACTTTAGAGATGGGAAAGAAGTCCAAGCAAAAGCTAGAACGCAAGGTTCCCCAATCTCTCTGCTTCTTCTCTATGGTTCGATTATACTATTTTTTAGTTGTTCCCTTCAAAGAGAAAGGAAAAAGCTTTCATCTTAAGGTTTCATTGAACATGCCCTCTATACGGAGGCAGTCACAAGTCTGCTCAAACTCTTGTAGGTGAAGGTAAGGATTTTTGTCTACCTTTCTTGAAAAGGATTAGTTCTGGACCATTGCAACCAAACACGGGCGTAGCTCATAGGCAGGTATCAGGATGGGCTTTGATGATTCTTTTGGCCTATGACTAGTGCTCGTGGGTGCAGCATATTGATAGATGGGAGTGGAATCTATGGCATCCATAAGGATGAAAAAAAAATAAAATATCTAAAAAGGAAAATAAAAAGTATAATATAAGGTTAAGCTAGGTTTGAAGTAATCTCAGCAATCATTTTTCTTCCTTGGCAAAAGCCCCAAAAATGCTGGTTGGTATGAATTAAATGTACACAAGATAATAAGGATATACATAAGCACACAGATAGTATACCGATGTAGTACTTCACCCGGGAGTATTCTAGAGTATCGTTATTTATATTTTACCACAAGGAGGACAGTGTGAGAAACTAAGCCTATGCTTAAACCCTTGAGAAGCAAACAAGGACAGAGAGTATAGGGCTATAGAGAAGATCACTAAGGTCTCTAGTTCTAACCTTCGCAAACTATGTTATGATTGTTCCAATGGGGACATTACTTAAGAAAAGATACCAGTAGAGGATGTTTTTCTTAGCAACCAGGTCCTACTAGTCCTACAACCGGAAGGTGGACTATGGAAGATTCAACGAGGTAAATTCACCCTCACGAGCTAGCACCAATCCGGAAAGTAGGGTGTATCTATGAGTAATCGATGTCTAAGCGTCATGGTTACACTATGAATACTAGTTCAATCAAAGAGCTACCAAGATTAAAGCACTCAAAAGAGTCGCAACTCGAAAGAACAATAATAGCAATGTTACTTACTCGAATTAGAAGTTGAATACTAGAGAAATCTCAGAAGCAAGCTCTAATGGAACATGATCCCGCAGGTACAAGCTGTAGAGGAGGCACCGACAGGCCAGCAACTCCTCCAAACTCTTTCCCAACACTCTATCTCTTTGTCTCTAAATAAGACTAGTCCTAATCTTTGGAAGACTACAAGACTAATCTCTTCTTAAATGCTTAGCTCTTGATCCTATCTAGGGTTTCTTGATTATAGAGGAGGCTTAGGGTTTCTACCCAGGATTGAGGATGCTCTGATCCAGGGGGTACAGGGCTACTTATATAGGCCGGTGGGATGCACCGGGGCCTTTGGATTAAACCAACCTTGATCAACGGCGAAGATGCAAACCCTAAAGCGGTGGAGGAACTAACGTAGAAGCAGAGGCTGATGCGTGGGACCCATAGGTCGATGAACCTGGGGTGGGGTCAGCCGACCTGGCCCCCTGCTAGGTGGGCCCCACCTTTGGTGGCTTGCTTTCTCATATCTTCTAGAGTCTTCTCAACTTGGGGTCACGGTGGAATACAATTTTTAGTCCGACATGTAGACCATCTTGGGCTCTTTTCCTCTTTAATCCCTACGAAACACAGATTCACCAAAACTCATGGAATTCTGTCAGTTTAACCCCTATTCTATGTTGGTGATTCCTTTTATGCGGTTTTTTGAGTCAAGTTGATGGTCCATAATGATTGTTAACTACCATCAGCAGTCGCCACCTAGACGGCTTGGAGCAGTGGAGGAGTTGTGGCAAGAGTTGGTGATTGTTCTTAGCCACCTCCCGGTGATTGTGAGGAGTTTCTGTGCCTTCCCCGGTGGAGCGACAAAGGCAACTCTAGTGGATTACGCATGTCATTGAGCTACCTCACTTATGGGTAGGTTCTTGCGGTGTCTAAGTGAGTGGACGAGATTTGTGTAACACCTCTTAGCCGTCGAACCACCAAGTGTTGCTCGACACAACGCGGACTAGCATGCCAGCAAGCACGTGAACCTCGGAAGAAAAATCTAGTGTTCATCTTGTGTATGATTAGATTTCTTCTAGTGATTAATCTTCATATCTTGTGATTGGTTCATCCTCTACGCGATGGTATAATCATCTTGTCCCCTTATTTACATCCTTGCAAAGTAGTTATCAAGCTCTTTAGTGTAACTAGTTTTGAGAGCTCATAAGGACTTGTGAGTGTGACTCATTTAGCTAGCTCATTGTGAGTACACTAACTTAGAAAGTAGCAACACAGCAATTGTGTGACTAGTGATCATAGTGACTAGAATTGCTTTATTAGGTGGCTTGCAACCCTTGTAGAGCTAGAGCAAAATTGTATTTCATCATTTGTTATATTAACCCATTTTCTCTAATGAGTTTGTAGATTTTTAAATAGGCTATTCACCCCCTTCTAGCCATATTTGGACCTTTCAAAGAGCATGGCACTTGGGTCAAGGAGCTGAGAATACAAACTTGGCCAAGAGAGTCGATCCTGAATATTTGTCCTGTATGGGTAAGCTAGTTCGATAGCTCGACGAGGACGTCAAGTTGTCAAGGGTGGGTGTATGTGAGACCCCGCTAAATGGGCCAAGCTAGTGGGTTGGGCCAAATGGATGAGGTACTGTAGCTCAGGGGTGACGGTACTGCAGCACCATGGAACACTGTAGCAGCCACTTTAGTACACATGGAGAGTTGAAGGTGAGCCCGACCGGCTTAAAAGTCTGGACCTGAGAGGTTGTTAACTCTGGATCGATTCTTTTGCGCGAAACGAGGACAAAAGCATAAGAGAGTTAATTAGCAGGCGTGGTTCATTCAATGTGTAGAGTGGCCTTAGCCGTCCTCCCGGGTTAGAGCGTTACAAATGGTATTCAGAGCCAACCCTTGCGGTTTCACGGACGTATGACTCGGGAGCTCGGACATGTTGCGTATGGCTCTGCAAGAGCATGGCACTTGGGCCAGGGAGCTTGGAATACGGACTGGCCAAGATAATCGATCCTGAACATTTGTCCCATATGAGTAAGCTGATTCGATAGCTCGATGAGAACGTTGAGTCCTCAAGGGTGGCTGTATGTGAGACCCCGTTAAATGGGACAAGCTGACGGGCTAGGCCGAATGGGTGAGGCACTGTAGCTCGGGTTGATGATTACTGTAGCATGATAGAACACTGTAGTAGCCAAACTTTAGTGCCACATGGAGAGTTGAAGGAGAGCCCCACCGGCTTAAAAGCCTAGACCTGGGAGGCTGTTAACTCTGGATTGATCCTTTTGCGCGAAGCGAGGATGAAAGCGCAAGAGAGTTAATTAGCAGGCGTGATTCATTCAATATGTAGAGTGAGCCTTAGCTGTCTTCCCGGGTCGAGGCATTACAGTCGTCACTACCCCCCAAATGAATTAGTCTAGGATTAGTACAATTTCATGTTCCCCATGAAAATCAATACATTGGAATACTTCTGAGTGAAAATTACATCGGTATTAGTGCACTTGTGGATTTATCTATTAGGCTAAGAAGTGCCAATAAGTTTTCTAGCACCATTGTCGGGGAACAGTAGTTGTGCTAATTCTAAATCAAGTTCATCTATGTACCATTCTACCTACCACATGGATTCCACTCCTACCTCATCAAATCTCAGCTCCAAAGGGTGGAAATTTAGACCCCCATCATCAACAACACACCCTATCCAAACATCTAGCAATGAGCTATGTCCTGGCTTCATTGTCATGGTTAGAGAACGATCTCTGTATCGTTTGCTTGAGTTCGAGCAACTTTACTCGTGTCTCACAATAGCGGGTGTGACAAAAAACCTTGAAATGGTATTATCTTTCCATCAGAAGTGTGGAGTTGAGTTATGAAGAGAAAAATTATGTCTAACCTTCCTTCCAATCCCCAAAGTCACTGTCTCTAATGTGAAATCCTTTATTTTGAGCAAAGAGAAGGGGAATATCTAGGAGCCGCATGGGCCCGTTTCAGTGAACTTTTGGCGTCCAACTAGATCTTGGGATCTTAGAACCTATCCTTGTTTCCTATCCCTCAAAAATCTTGCTGGTTTATCTGGTAGGCTAAGGAGTGCAAACATTGCTACGATTTTCTAAAAAATATGCTTAATTTTGCCTTCTTCAAGCTAGAAGCATATATAGTTGAATTTGAGCTAGTACTCAAATTCAAATCATGTTATTATATAAATTTTTGCCTCTCACTCCTCCCACCCTTTATAGGGTGTGTTTGGAAAGGCTCCTCCTTTTTTCACTAAAAATAGCTCCAAACAGCTCCTCCTACTAAACCATTTAGTAGAACTCCTCTGGAGGAGCCAGAGACGGAGAAGAGTCCTAACAAATGGTGTCATAGTTTAACATGTGGTGGTCGGGTAATTGGTTGCCCGTATCCAAAAATCCAAAAACTATAACTAGATAACGTCTCACAAGTTGCTGCAATTTTTTTTAAAAAATACATACTATAATTTATACAACAAATAAGAAATATAGACCTTTAGGCACTCAAAATGATTGGCCAATAATGTTGTATGGAAGGGTGGTATGAGGTTTTGACACATAAAATCTTCAAAGGCGAGAGAAGACCCAAATTCATGGGACTTTGGATATTCAATCCTGTTGCCACCACCCTTGCTCCCAATCCCGATCAACTCCCGAGGGCTGGCTTTGACATCGTCTAAAGTCTCCTCCAGATCCTGAGTCCTATCACTCGCCATCATAGACCACTCGTAGTATAAATGCCAATCTTCGCCTTTGATATCTAAAGACTGGGACCACAAAATATAGCCACCTCCAAAAGGCAAACAATCAGAACAGAACCCTTACAGAAACAAAGCCCACAGCACAAAGCAAACATGTTCTTTTACCGTAGTGAAAGCGACTGGGGTCCCTCTGGTTTACCCCCCAAGCGACAGTCCAACTTCCATCACGTCACAATCAAACTTCCGCCTAGTCGTTTCAACTATAGTGCGCCGAGAAGACCAACCGACGTTTCACACGTAAAAAATGAACGCGGCACGGGTCCTAACGCCAAGACTCGAGGGTCAGGCTCACCTGAGTCAAACCCTACCCTCGAAAGGGAACTATTGGGAAGCGAAGGTTTGGACCCGATGGTTCTCCAACCAAATTTAACGTAGCTCCAAAAGTTTTTGTGAGCGCAGGATCGATAGAGGGCCCAGCGAAGGAAGGAGGCACCATGCAGGAGAGGACCCTCGGGCTTCGACGAGGGATCAGGATCGAGGATGCCGCCATCAACGTTCGAAGGCCCGCTGGCGCATTCGAGGATCATTAGCAAGTGGGGGTATTCGCTGATAGCGACGAAGTCTGTCGGCCCGTCGCCTCCGTCGGGTGCATGAAGCCTTCGGTGGACCATGACTACTGGATCAAAGTATCGCCTTCGCGACTAGAGACTCCCGAGCAATCCCGTAGGGCCCAATGGGCCTCCAACACAACTAAGCAAGGACCCATGTAATAAGGCAGTTTAGTGTAAGAAAGTTCTGATGCCCTAGGGGGTTGGTCTCTGTAGATGGGGAATATTCTAGAATATGCCTCAGCTGGCAAAGGGTAAAAATGTACAAGTGAATTTTTGTAACCGTACGCTATAAAAGGGGGGACTCGAACCCCAATAAAGAGAGATCATTTTCTGGGTCAAAACCATAGGGACTTTAGCCTTGACAATCGTGGCATCGTTAGACGAAGGTAATCTCAGGACTAAGGGCCTGTTTGGTGGCCATCTAAGCATGCCATGCTATAGATGCGGCCACACGGCAAGTGCAATGGATGATTCGTCTACCACACATTTGGCATCCCGTGGCGGCAAAATGAACTGACGTCGAGCGAGCGCTGGCGGCGCCAAATCTTCGGCAGCTAACCAAACACGCGCGACTCAGATGTGGTGTGGAACCTGCTGTGCAGTGTGGTGACTTATATAGATGCGAACCAAATGCGCCCTGCTTAGACCTTCATCGTCGAAGGTTGAACCACCCGTGTTCGGCCTTCCTGTTGTCGGGATCGACTTTCCCAACATTATTAACGTTAGAAAGAGATTTCGCATGTTGCTGCACGCGGCCAATTATTTTGAGTTCATGTTTAAAAGCCGAAGTCTACTGCTCGCACTTTCCGCTCTTTTTCGAGAAGAGACACCAACTCCACGGCTTTGTTTAGTTCCCCAACTTTGGGGCCAAATTCTACTATGCAAAAAGAAGATTCCCCGTCACATTAAAATGCCGGCACATGCATGGAGTACTAAATGTAGATGAAATCAAAAACTAATTGCACAATTTTGTTGTACTTTGCGAGATGAATATTTTGAGTCTAATTAATCAATATTTGGACAATTATTACCAAATAAAAATAAAAATACTACAGTATTGCACAGTGATTTGTCCATCCCCAAATTGGGGAACTAAACAAGGCCATGTTTCTTTTGATTTGGATTTTCTGAGGCCGGCGACCCACACCCACATCAGAAGCCAGTGTTTCCGCATGATCATTGCGCTAGAGACTATCTGCACTCACGTCCTGTAAATCGCACTGGAGTACCATATAGCGGAAATCGCAGCTGCAGCAGCTCCAGTATGTGGTGCACTACGCTTCCGGATGACCCAGACGTCCGCCAAATTTGAATGAATGGAGGAGGAATGCTAAAGGCTGCGCGGGCCCCGCTGCTGCTGCTTTTCTGCGCCAGAATGGGAGAGAAAGAGGGCATGCGTGGGTCCCACTGCTGCTGCTACTTTTTTCATATAACTAAAAAAGTTATAACTCACAAACCAAAACACCAAATTAAATTCTTATTGCACCATTAAATTCGTTTCAATAAATTTTTCAAAACAAGATCTCATATGGATATATTTAGATAAAGTGACAAGTGGGCCCCATAGTGGATAGAGGATGATATAGAGTATGGATGAGTGCGGAAGAATTAGGTATAGAGGAGAGAATCTTGATGACTAGACCGTATAAATAATGAATTTAAAGTACCACGAGTGCGGATAGCCTCAATATGATGGTACAGTCTCCTTAACACATTCGTTTAGCCTCAATATGATGGTACAGTCTCCTCAATACTACGTCCGCCGCGCCAGTCGGGGGCGCTCACCCGCTCGCCGGCGCGCCAGTTCGCCGCGCTCACGCACCCGTCCGCCGAGCTCGCGCGCTCGCCGGCGCGCCCGTCCGCCGCGCTCGTCGGGCCGCGCGGGAAGGTCGCCGGATGGAGATGGGGGTCGCTGGATGGAGCCCCGGCCGCGCGCCATGGCCGGAGGGCCGAGCTCGCCCCGCGCGCCATGGCCGGATGGGACAAGCTCATCCCGTGCAGACGCGCCTCTGCCGGACAAAGAAGACGGAGGAGGCGGCCGTCCCCGCTCCCGCGCACGGCTCGCCCGCGGCCGGAGGATCTAGCCACGCGCGCTGCTGCCGGCGCCCCTGCTCCGCCACGCCGGTGAGGGGGCGGCGCGGGTGGACAGAGGAGAGAGAGAGAATGGGAGGAAGGAGGGGGAAATTTTTAATAAAAAAATCTTGACAAGTGGGGTCCACAGCGGATAGAGGATGATATAGAGATTGGATAGATGCGGGAAAACTGAATATAAAGTAGAAAAATTTGGTGACTAAGATAGAATATTCCTTTTAGAGGTTGAATATGGAGTACGACGAGTGCGGGTAGTCTTAACACATTCCTTTAGCAGTACTAGTATCGTGGCTGAATGGATGCATCGTACGTTGTCCTTGTTTCTATTTGGTCATATACGCATATCCTTGTACGGAGTATACCATAATATCCAGTTGCTCTTGCCCATTTGATCGAAGTTCCATTTGAAACACGAGAGAACCCTCTTTGTTTTCCGCGGAAATCAACTATTTCCCGTTGAAATTTCCGTGAGAATCGCCTGGATTTTATTCCTTTATAAACAGCACACCTGAATCCCATGATCGGCTTGCGAGCGGATGGCTAGACGAGAGAGCAGGAGGAAAGCTAGTGCTGAACCGTGATTCTCTTCGGGATTCCACGCTCTTTCTCGCTGTCTAAACGTTCACCTCCAAGGCCCAAACAACGGCACAACGCTGAGCAAATGAAAAGCCAAAATAATGTACAAAAAAAGAGCTGCAAATACAAGTACTACTCCGACACTACAGTAAAGCAAATGCTGGAGTACCCTAGATAAAACATTTGCCGACGGCTCCTCTCGCTCATCAGTGGTCTCTATCATGCACGCCCTGCGAGCTCTGCTGCCTGCTGCAGCGCTGCTCATGACCAGTAGGTTTCCGGCCGGGTCGTAGTCGTAGCGACGCAGCTGCGGCCTGCACAGCACGCATGCATGGACATCGAGACCTGGGTCTGGCCTGGGTGTAGTAGGAGCGCAGCACTTTTTGTAGGCCTCGTTTAGATGTTAAAATTGGCTGACAAAATTTACTGAGTATATGTCGCGTCACACTGTAACAATTTTGTTTTTATATGGTAATAATTGTTTAAATCTTGATTAATTAGGCTCTAAATGTTCATCTCGCAAAGTACAATAAAACTGTGCAATTAGTTTTTTATTTCATCTATATTTAGTACTCTATATATGTGCTAACATTTTAATGTGATAAGAAATCTTCTTTTTATATAGTGAAATTTATGGTAAATTCTAGAATCTAAACGAGGCCTCAGCAGCGAGCGCTATGTTAGAGAAGGCAGTGGGCAGAGCTAGCGCTATGTGTGATAGGGCAAACAGTGATACAGGCTCGGTCTCCATGGCACTGGCAGGGGAGCGAGCGGACGACGAAGTCTGGTCTCCCGTTCCCGTCCCTGCGCCTGCGAATAGAGAAGAGATCTGGCCTCGTTTAGTTCGGCGAACAGGGAAGAAAAATACTGTATCAGAATTCTTGTAGCATTTCGTTTGTATTTTGTAAAAATTATTCAAATTTTGACTAACTAGGCTTAAAATGTTCGTCTCGCAAAGTACAACAAAATTGTGCAATTAGTTTTTAATTTCATCAACATTTAGTACTCCATGCATTTGCCGACATTTTGATGTGACGGGGAATCTTCTTTTTGCATAGTGGAATTTGGGGGAGAATTGGGCCTTGTTCACTTCCCATCCAACCCAAAATATTTTCTTTTCCACCCATCACATCAAATCTTTCAACGCATGCATGGAGCATTAAATATAGGTAAAAAAGATAACTAATTGCATAGTTTGTCTGTAAATGTCGGAACGAATCTTTTGAACCTAGTTAGTCCATGATTGGATAAATTTTGCCAAATAACAACGAAAGATGTTACAGTAATTTTTCATCTACTTTTCACGAAGTGAACACACCTTGGGGAACTAAGCAAGGCCAGAGACACTTCGCTTCGCGATGCCCCGTGCGCTCAGAGTCCGCCACGGCGCCACGAGTGCGCCCTCGTGGCAGTGATCTGTGCGAGATGCCAGGTCTGTAGCCCTCACTTTTTTGCCAAAATTTGCCTGCTTTACTGACGGGTCAATACGTCGACCATTCGTCCCATCAGCACCCCAAACCAGTCCCTGGTACGGTCCACCGCCCGTCACGGCGCCGGTGCTCTTGGACAGTGCTCGCTCGTTAGCTAGGAGCATGTCGAACAGCTGATTTCCGATGTTTCGATTTATTTTTATAAAAAAATTAGGTGTTGCTTGGTTCAGTACTGAATTGCAACAACAAAATTTATTGTAGTGTAAGACCAAAGAGACATTTGTTTGGTTCGCTTTTTTAACGCTTAAGAGTCGGCAACGCAATCGATTAATGCTCGGAGTTGAGAGTTGAGTGGTATCAGCCTTGTACGACTTGGTATCTGATCCCGTTGCTATAGGTCACGTATTTAGTCCAACCAAACGCAAAGGAGCATGATCTATTAGCCGTGTGAATTAATAACGGGGCAAATATGATGAACCAAACAACGTCTTAGTTCCATGGCTTTCCAATTTTGCACACTCGCACTAAAAATGCACACAAACACACCTTTATCTCTATGAGCATCTTAGAGATTGAGTCGATAGATCTCGAGATTAATAAAGTTATCACAGACATCTCGCTGTCGATGGGCACATTAAATTCTTGAGTAAGAGTGTGTTTGGCAACGAGGAACATTTCAAATTCTTAATAGAGTCACTAGAATTGGTACCAAACACCATAAAAAGAGAGAAACATTTCAGAGAGAATCACTTTGTAACCGATTATCGTTTTGTACTAGTCCGAAGAAACACTCAAAACCTAGTTTATCCTTATTCTAGTTCTAGTGCCAAGAATCTAGAGAGCTAGCCAAACGGTCTCATGAAATGACTAATTCATCAGAGAAACATTTATATGAGAATCTGAAACTCTGCCAATCGCACCCTAAATCTGAATATAGCGAGCCCTTGTATCAAATCAATGACTTGAACCCATGTAGGTAGGTTCTATTACAAGGACTCCAACCAACTAAGCTAATATTAGTTCGCCACTTCTTAGACTTTAGCCACCATTCATAATCATAGTCACTGGATATATATCTTCTAAAAAAAGACTACCGTCAGCTCAACTTACAAAAGATAACATAAAGTACTAACCCCTCTAAATTTATATAAAAATTTCCCCCATGTGTCATTAGGAAAACAATAATCTAAAGTAACTATTTGAATTTGCATCTACACTACCCACCCTGCCATTATTATACATAATCTAAGTAAACTCTATATTTTTGTCTAAGTTACCTACTTTGCCAATTTAAATTATAAATTCATGCATGATAGCACGACCCATAAATATGTAATTCTATGTTGCAGCAATCGCGAAAACGTTCTTTTAACAACTCATATACCAACAATTCAGTTAAAGTTATATTAATACAATGATATCTTTGAAAATAATTTTTGTAGGTTTTTACTATAGATAATCTTATAAATGTTTTTAATTATTATGGCATATCTATATTGGAATGCAATTGTAATCACTTCATTTCTTATTAAAAATACTATTACACAAATAATTCTTTGAGGAAGAAATTAACATCTTGAGTAGTGTGGACCAAATGTGGTCATGGGCATATATGGGTTATGAAATTCCTTTTTGTTTGAGAAGGTTCCCTTTTGTTAATTAAGGGTTAGTGCTTCAATTCGTAATTGTTACTATCTCCGTGATTTTTTCGATGTTTTAGTTTTGTCCTAACAGAACGACAAAGTTCATAAAGAAAGAATACTAATATTCATATTACCAAATAAGTATTATAAATTAATCATGAAACATCTTTTCATAGTATATCTATTTGATATAGTAAATGCCGATAACATTCTCTATAAATTTGACCAAACCTAAGATAGTTTGAGTTATGACAAAACTAAAACACCAAGTTTTTTTGTGATGGATCGGAGGTAGTAGATTGCAAGAGAAATTAATAGCTTTGATAGATTTATTTTAATTTTGTATGAGATATTGAGAGAGAAATTTATGGTCAAAACGTATATCTAATGTTTTTTTTATCTTAGTAGACTGTTGATAAAAGTTAAAACAAGGGAAGGGAATAATGGGTGCATGGACTTGTCGACGTAGCTATGGACAGAGTGGAACGACGTTTCTACACTTGAAGGACACGCTTTTGATCCCACATATGACATATGCATAACTGATACTAGACCTCTACTATCTTCATCCTAAAAAATGTAATTCTAGTTCAGTTCTTAATCATCTATAAAATGTGACCATGTGTATAGAGAAGAGTATCAATATATTTATGAAACAACATGGATATACTATAATAATAATAATTTTCATCATAAGTACTGATATTAGTTTTGCTCGGGTAGACCTCTTCATAAAATTTGCACGAATCTTGAAGCAGGGCGATAATAATTTTAAATTTATTTCGTAAATGGATCTGGTCTAGGCTCAGCCCTAACCCATGTCCAAAGTCCAGCCCCCACAACAGCCGGTGGATTTCGTGTTTTTTTATATAACTCCGGTGGATTTCGTTTGGGTTCGTTGTGCAGCATCGCGGGCGGCGGCGCCGCCGACCGAGCCTAGCTCCGCCGCGCCACTGCATTCTGGCCCTTTTCTCGCTGCCATGCCCCTGCCTCCTCGTCCCCACGAGTCTGCGACCCTTTTCTCCTCTTCCGTGGCCTCATACACGCTGGTTCGGTAGCAGCCTGGTGCCGCCGCCGCCGACGACGACGACCTTCCGCACGGTGCACAAAACAAGCACGCTCGAGGCAACTGTACTGGACCGGATCCATCCACAACTATCAGCCTGGGCTAGTCTGGACTTGCTATGAGCATGGGTAGGGCTGGGCCCTGATAATACCCACAGGATGAATTAAATTAAGTTAAATTAAATTAAATGGCTGCTTTAACATTCGTGCAGTTTCCAGAAAGGGTCCATCGGAGCAAAACCCTTTGTATATGTGTTTAGATGAAAAACTTTTGGAATTTGGCTACTGCAGTACTTTCGTTTGTATTTGACAATTAGTGTCCAATCATGAACTAATTTGGCTCAAAAGATTCGTCTCGTGATTTACAACCAAACTGTGTAATTAATTATTTTTTTTATCTATATTTAATGTTCCATACATATGTTTAAAGATTCGACGTGTAATGGACGAAGGGTGTGTTCACTTCGCGAAAAGTAGGTGAAAAGTTACTATAGCATCTTTCGTTGTTATTTGGCAAAATTTGTCCAATCATGGACTAACTAGGCTCAAAAGATTCGTCCCGACATTTACAGACAAACTATGCAATTAGTTATCTTTTTTACCTACATTTAATGCTCCATGCATGCGTTGAAAGATTTGATGTGATGGGTGGACGAGGAAATATTTTGGGTTGGGACGGGGAAGTGAACAAGGCCGAAAAGTAAAAATTTGGAATCTTGAAGGCACCTAAAAATTAAAATCGAAATGGTTTTGTTGGAATCGCATGGAGGTAGTAGTTTATTCCTCCCATTCCGAGCCTCCATCCATTTCACAATATTTTAGCACAACTCGCTGTTTTCCCAGCTGAAGCTGAATAGTCCCATGTCTCCATCAATCTGTTCCCCCTTTGCCCATGCCGGAGCCCCATTTTTGGCGCCGCTGCCAGGCGACCGAATTATAGCCTAATCACACCAAAACCCGCTCCCTTCCAAACCCTCCCATCAGCCAATCTTATATACCCGACCGAGCCCGACCCCCCTCTCTTCCGTACTCTCGTTGCCATTCCCGATTCCCGAACGCGCAGCGGCGCAGGCAGCTGTGTTCACGTGTCCCTCCAGTCCAGCCCCGTAGTGACAAGAAGCCGCCGCCACAACCACCGCTCCGAACGGCTCACCGGCCGGGCGGCGATCCCATGGGAGAGACGGCCTAACTTTTCTCGGATTCTAGCTCGAGTGAGTCTGCACACGCTGCTGCTGGTGGTTTCTTGAGAGGCGAGACCCTGAAGGGATGGCGCTGGAGGCCGTGGTGCTTTCCCAGCAGCAGTCCCAGCAAGGCAGTCGCTTTGGGTGCGGTGCCATGGCAGCAGGAGGGCCTTGGAGTGGCCTGTTGTTTAGTGGAATGGAGGGGGTGGTCGAGATGGGTGGCGCCGGCGGCGGCAGCTGGAACGCGGCCGCGTGCTCGCCGCCGCAGCTCCTGCAGGAGCTGGGTGACAACCCGGCTGCCCGTGCGCTGCCTGTGGCGTCCGCGGGGAGTGCGAATGGCGGCGCCGGTCAGGATGCCCCGGCACTGGCTGCGACAGCGGCGGCCGCCGGAAGAAGGAAGCGGCGAAGGATGAGGCCTGCGAAGAACGAGGAGGAAGTGGAGAGCCAGCGGATGATCCACATTGCCGTGGAGCGCAACCGCCGCAAGCAGATGAACGAGTACCTCGCCGCGCTCCGCTCCCTCATGCCGCCCGCCTACACGCAACGGGTAATAACTGACGAGCTTCGATTTCGATTTCCATCCCATGCGCGCCCTCTCCTAGTCGTAGCAATAAATCAGTCTAGAACGATGATGCGCCAAACGTTTGCCGTGTGTGCAGGGCGATCAGGCGTCCATCGTCGGCGGCGCGATCAACTTCGTCAAGGAGCTGGAGCAGCTGCTACAGTCACTGCAGGCGCAGAGGTGTTTCTCGCAGCGCCCTGCCGACGACGCCGATCCCGACGACGCAGGGCCGTTCGCGGATTTCTTCACCTTCCCGCAGTACTCGATGTGCGCTGTCGTCGCGGCCCCAGAGAACACCGACCATCGTGACGGCGCCGGCGCCGAGGAGGAGGCGTCCGGGTCGAAGCCGTCGGCCGTGGCCGACGTGGAGGCGACCATGGTGGAGAGCCACGCGAACCTGCGGGTGCTGTCCCGGCGCCGTCCGAGGCAGCTGCTGCGCCTGGTGCTGGGGCTCCAGGGCCACCGCCTCACCGTGCTCCACCTCAACATGAGCAGCGCCGGCCACATGGTGCTCTACTCGTTTAGCCTCAAGGTATGCCATCCACAACCTTCTTCCTACATTTCCTCGTAAACAATTACAGGCAGCTACCCGATAGTAGAAAGTAGATATACATGGCTCTCAGTCCAAGGAGTATAGTACTCGTACCTGGTTCGCAATACCACGGCACCACGCTTGGATGAAGTCAGGAGGCAAGGTGGTGCCTAGGTTTCCGTGCCTGTTTTGGATCTTGCAATGTCTCTTTGGCCCTGTTCGCCGGATGGTGGCTGGGGTTGGCAGTGGTGCTGTGATTTGGTTTGAGAGAGTGACTGTCTTATTCTAGCCGATAAGTTCGAGCTAACAGGGAACAGCTGCTCCAAATTCCCCCGCCTGTTTATCATTATGGTTTACTCCGTACAATGGAGCAGATCAGGTTGCAATTCTTTGACTTTCTGCTGATGGATCATCATATGGCGAATGCAGGTGGAGGACGACTGCCAGCTTACCTCTGTGGATGAGATTGCAGCTGCGGCTCATCAGATCGTCGAGAAGATCAATGAAGAACAAGGCTGCAGCTTAGAATAGAAACAAGACTCGAGAGTGCTTTCTTGCATGCAACTTCTTTTTTAGCTCCTGTAGCAAGTGAAGTGATTCCCTCTGTGCAAACGAATAATGTACTAATCAGCTTAGCTGGTCTTTGAAACAGTAGTATGCATAACCTATCTTTGTCCATAGATACTAATGTCCATGGCCGCCAGGCATGCAAGGTCTCTCCCCGTCTCTGAACGAGAGCTCTGGCTACAGAACAGCTCCAATTCCATGGCGTGGTGGAGACGTGGAGGCAGTGGCGGATCCCCAGGGGGCTGGGGCGAGGGGCCTCCAGCCCCCCTAATGGCTTATTTACCACTTAAAAATGCTGTAGCAAAAAATCTCAAATCATCATTAAATCTTCATACAAATCAACATCTTTATTGTTTTAGCCTCGCTTAATTCTCATCCTGCATCCGCCACTGCATGGAGGGGAGAAGGCGTGAGATTCCCTTGTAGTGTAGCCTTGTGGGTGCTACCGTGCTACCATGTTCTGATGTTCACCACCCGATCTGACAGGGCAGGTACTGTTTCAGACATGGAAGAATTATGTATTTCTGTTCCCCTTGTGAAGCACCACCGCCCCATGCCAAAACGCCAAAGATTCTCGACTCATGTCATCCTGTGCACATGGTTTGCAAATTCCTATTCTTGAATTTCCGTTCTGCTCCATCCTTAAATTTCAGTACGATGGGGGCAAGTTAAGCTGATGCAAAGCATATTCATGCTGCGGTCATAGAATAAAAAGAGCCGTGAAAACAACAAATGATAATACACATAGATCCTTATTGGGCTCAAATTAAAGAGCCTATGTCAACTACCATAGATTAAAAAAGGTTTCAGCAAATAACATATTGCTTTTCAGAGAACAGGTGCCGTGGAGTATGGACATCAAAGCGTGACTCAAAGAAAAACTAAAGAAAGGAATGAGTCCCCCCTCAACCCCTCATTGACCAAAGAAAAGTTTCTAGAACAGGGTACCTTTGGCTGACCGGCCTTTTTACCATTTCTGTCTAAGCATGGTTCATCAAACAGTAAAAGAACTGCACGGACATTTCACCCATGTGATGCTTGCATCTGATGGATTCTACCAACAGGACAAAACTACTACCCAAAAAAAAAAAAAACAGGACAAAACTACATGTGCATCTCGCTCGCATGCCGAATGTCGTTTTCTCACTCTTCAAATGTTCTACAACTCTGAAGGAATGTAATCTGGTAAAAAAAAAAGGGGGAAGTCACTGCACCAGAGTAAAAATAACCAGAAGTTAGCGGAGTCCCATACATGATGCATCGACCAATTCACTCAAAACTTTGGTTGCCACACAAAGATGAATGAACAGTTATACTTCAAATATTTGGCATGTGGATGTGCAGGCATACGAGTATACATGGAAATCACAGATCTATGTAGCAAGAATGATAAGCGTACAGATAAGATCACAGAAATAGATCATGATATGGATACATAATATGCTTAAGGGCGTATTGTATATTGATTCAGCAGAATGCAGGAGTAAACAAACATATGTTGGACGCCAAGACAAGACTGTTCTTATCTTAGTTAAGTGGACTGACCAGAGCTTAGCATACTAGTCAATGTGAAAACCAATCTCAACAGTACACATGGCATATATCACATGTATACAAGAACTACAGTTGAAGGACCTACACATGTTGAGGGCCCATCAACGGCTTAACAGCTTGTTTCAGAATTCCATAGGGATAGCAACAGAAAACCTGCATGCCATAAGCTGAGCGCTCGAACTATGAAGAAAGCAAAAACGTGGTACCAGGAATATTATAGTTGAGTTGTAATTGGAAAAAAATACTTACATGATGTATGATGGGAGACAAAAGTCAGTAGACTAATGTAATTAGTCAAAATGAACCAAGACTCCCATGAGTGACAAAGGCAGATGCAGAAGGCATCAAACATGTCATTCCAAAATGTACGGTATTGCACTATACAAGTACAGTATTGTTGTCTTCGTTCTCACAATCTCACCAACCAAACTAGCCCGTGAACAACTGGAGATCAGCATCAGTAACCCTTAACCCCATCAAACAGCAAATAGACAACAAATGGACAGTTCAACAGATGCATAAATAACTCCACTTGGAGAAAAAGACTGGGAAAGGGGGAAAAGGATGACAACAATGGAGGAAGAGAAAAAATGGGGGAGAGAGTCAAGCATAAGTGGATTTTCAGTGGTTGTCAAAGGAAACAAAAGATACAGCAGCATCATAGCAAAAGACCAGTGAAAATAGAAAATAGATTGTAGGTGGTTGGTGTAATATCTAATCATGCAGTACAACTTCCTCTAAGCTTTAGCTCCAGAACAAAAATGGCGTACTTTGCACGTCTGTCAGGAAAGGAATTCAGAAGTTGATGGTCGGAGCAAAGCTTTGAAGAAGTTTATTACTCAAACTTCTATAGACATTGTCAAAGGTTTATGCACAGGAACCTCGTACCATCACAAGTAGATGAAAAAGAAAATGTTAAAGCACCAAAAGAGTTGATGCAAAATTAATTTTCATTCATCATTCAGTAAAAGTGGTAACAACTAGATTCAATTACTCTTTAGATTTTGATAGAGTTCAACGTGTTTCCTCAACTAGCATTTACAAAAGTTAGTGTGAAAGAGATCTTTAAGTTGTCATTTTAGTATACTTTGTGTTCTTAAGTGAATTCCTTGACAGGTGAGCATGTTTCTTAATATATCGATTAAAGAGAAAGGCATAGAACAGAATGTTGATGTAGTGACCCCATACTTTTTCATACTTGGAGAGCTGAGAGACATGCTTTACCTACCGATTCCCACAAAAAAAGATTTAGCTTACCAAACTCAATTACTTTAAGAACGAATTTGTGAGTTGTTTTTTCTCACAATGCAGCTCCTAAGTTTCCTAAAGATGCATTTTTGTGATCATGCTCCTTGCCATTAACCTCCTAAGCACTATGACAGTTTACAGTTAGCATTAAAAGGACACCAGAAAAGAGTAGAACATGGAGACGAAATCTGCACTCAGTAGCAAAAAACATTGTGATGCAGAGCAAATGGAAATGAACTATTGTGTTATTTCTTATTTGAATTTGTTATTACAAACCCAATTAAAACCTGCAAGCAGGATAAGGCTTGTACCAAGTATCTCAAACTATTATAGAGGGTTAAAACTAGAAATGATAGTTATTTATGTTAGTAATTTTAAGTACTGAGAGTTGTGAGAAAATCTGGCACCACTGGAGAAATAAAAAAATAGTTTTCTCAACAAACATAAGCATCAAGTTCATAAGAGCTGGAGCCGATTGCAATCAAGCTTCTTAGTTCATCATTTTATCATCAAATATCTTTATGTATTACTATGTTAGAAGCAATCAAATCGATGTTGTAAACAAATATCTCACATAAATCAAAGCTACTTGGCCATGGCTACTAACAACAGCCAAGAAAAACCTTATAGAGATCTAAAACATGAATAATATCGAAGTCCACAAGTCTTGCAATACTATCACTTATGTTTAAAATGTACAAAAAATTGTTAAATATTACTGAGGAATCAGCCATCAGGTACCTCAATTTGGTGAATCTTCCCACCTTGATATACAGGAGAACACCATAGTATTGTATCTGCAGTTCATTTCCTACCCCTGCCAATAGGAAAGCCCACATGCAAAATCTGCAATAAGTTAGCACACTAGATATTCTGTTACTAGTTATGCTAACTGGATCTTAACATCCACATGATAAATAAGACAACCACATGCTAAATTACTAATTCGAGTTTGCATTCAATACATGCTCAATGCTATCCATACAAAGAAGACATCTAATAATATCATACACCACCAACAGGAAGTACTAGTCTCCCCAGCTAGGCAGGTACAGATTCTTAATTTAGTATGTTTGTTTCATTCCTTTTTAAAGGCAAATAGAGTTGATATAGGTGAAAGTCCATTCCTTCTTGCATGATTACTAGTACATAACAAGTATATATGGAGAAGCCAAACATCAGCTTCCCCCAATTCACTCAAGCCAAGCTTGAAGTTATCATACAGGAAACTTGGGACTTCGAAGCTAACATAACCGTATCACTCAAACAATCCTTATCGGCAACAGTTGCTCTCATCAATAATTCAGAACTCAAAGGAGATTTTCTCCGAGAGCAACTTCAGCTCTCTGCACTTTCTATCAACAGACACTGACACACTACCAGCTCCCGGCTTTGCTGAGGCTGCAACCCATTGACAGTTAAAACATACCAACTCACAGTGGTAGCACAGCACCACTGGAGCGGCCATTCCGTGAGAAGAAGAACCCCTGGCCACTGCTTGACATGGACCTGCCAATCTTGAACCGGCCTGGCTGACAAGAGGACGAAGAAGTGCCTGCTGCCTCCTTCTCCTTCACCCTGAAGACCTTCATCTCTCGGGCATTTGGCAACTTGCAACTATACCGCACGACATCATCCTGAGCTTCAGGAACAGCTACGAGAAACAATGGAGAATCCATGGACGCCGAGCGCCTAATTGGCTTGGGCGTGTCCCTTCCTTCCTCCTCCGCTGTAGCCGTTGTGCCTTCACTTTGAGTGGCTGACGAGGCCTCAGAGTCCTCCGAGCCCTCAGTCTCCGATTCAGATTGGGACAGCGACATTTCCTCATGAGCATGGTGTTCTCCCGATGGGGCACCACCTGCCTCAGCCTCCGCGGCAGCGATGGGGAGATCGGAGGGAATGGCGACGACAGGGGAACGGCAGATCGGGCAGTTGACGTGGGCGCGGAGCCAGGTGTCGATGCAGGGCGCGTGGAACGGGTGCGCGCAGCGCGGGAGGAGGCGCACCAGCTCCCCGTCGCTGAACTCGCCGAGGCACACCGCGCAGTCCCCGCCCCGGCCCACCCCGCGGCGGTACTCCACAGCGGCTATGGACGCGATGGTGGCCTCGTCGAGCCCCACTGTCCGGATGTACCAGACGTGGTGCACCACCCCTCCACCGCCCCCGCCCTCCTCGTCGCCGAACCCTCCGTCGTCCTCGGCCCCTTCAGCGGCGGCGGCCGCGGCGAGGCGGCGGCGGCGCCGCAGGATGAGGCGGCGGCGGCGGTAGAGGAGGAGCGTGGAGAGCGCGAGCGAGAGGAAGAGGAAGGCGGAGAGCAGGGAGATGACGAGGAGGAGGCGGACGGGCGCGTGGCGGTCGGCGACCGGCGCGAGCGGGATCACCGGTATCGGGGGCGGCGGGGGCAGGGCGTACTCGGAGCAGGCCTCGCCGCCGCCGGGGCAGAAGGGGAGGCAGTCGAGCGGTGCTTCCGTGCAGTTGAGGGTGACCGTCGCCGCCGCCGCGTGTGGGCGCACCGTGTACATGGCTACCTTGGCTAGGACAGCGGCAGCGGCGGAGTCGGCTCGGGCTCGGCGGCGCGCATCGGAGAGGTGGCGGCGTGCGCCTGCGCGTGCGCGTGCGCGAGGGGGGCGGTGTGGTGGGCTGGTCTGGTTGGGAGGGGATACGTGGAGTGGATTTGGCGCTGTGGGTTTGGTAAGGTTTGGCGAGCTGCAGGAGCAGCAGCAACTTGGGGTGGAGGCGTGGAGCTGGAGCGCATGGACTGCCGACGGCGACTGCGACTGCGAGTAACCAACACCTACGACTTTGCAAACACTTTCTCTGACACTGTGGGCTCAATATTCTGAGCCCACCAGTCGGTGAAGAAACGGTGTTCCGTTATGGCGTTTCCTCGTGCGCTGAGCGGCAAGCCTGTACTATTGGGTTATGGAAAGTCAAACGCTAGTTGGGCCCGATTAGACTACCCGCGGTGGATCCTTAAAACGATACTCAAAAGCTTTAGATTATGAATATAGAGTAAAAAATATTGTACTGGGTACTCTAAAACGTTACTTTATTCTTTCTATCACTCTATATTTAGAGTTGTACTGTGCTTACTCTATACTCTATAGTGGCGGCCCCCATTAGCTAAACAAAGAAAAAAAATGTTATAACTCACGAACCAAAAATCCAAATTAAATTTCGATTTCACCATTAAATTCGTCTCAATAAATCCTTCAAAACTAGATCACACATGGATATATTTAGATAAAGTGACAAGTGGGTCCCACAGTGAATAGAGTGGATAGAGGATGATATAGAGGATGAATGGGTGCGGGAGAATTGAGTATAGAGGAGAGAATCTTGCTGACTAGAGCGTATAGAGGATGAATATAGAGGTCCATGAGACGAATCGCAGCGGCGTATGCCAAAATCGAACTGGAGTAGCACATAGCGTTTCTGGGAGCTGCAGCGGCATACGCTACGACGACGTGGCATCCGGAATCGCGCGGGCCGAACACCAAATGTGGCGGGGTACCGGGAGTGCGCTACGCGCTTGCGTGGTGCGGGTCCCACGCGGCCTTGTCCTCCGTGTGGGAGGGAGAGAGAAGGGCCGCCGCGGAGGGGGAGAGAAGGAGATGGCACCGGCGAGGAAGGAGGAGAGCGACGCGGCGGCACTAGCATGCATGCGGACGCTGCTGTTGCTGCTCCGCCGTTGCTGCTCGTGGACGCTCGACCGCCACGGACGCGCTCGCCGGGGAGGGAGCCCGCGAGCTTCATGGCCGGCACGGGGAGGGAGGGAGGCCCGCCGGGCGCTCGTCGAGGCACGCTGCACGCCGGGGAGGGAGCCCGCGAGCTCCATGGCCGCGAGGAGGGAGAGGCGGGGGCGGGGCTCGCCGGCGCGGGGAGGGAGAGCCCGGGCCGCCGTGCCGGTCCGCTGCACGCTCGCGTCGACGCCGCGCGAGGAGGAGAGCCTCGCCGCCGGGCCGCGCGGGCGAGCTCCGCCGCCGGCTGCGCGGGCCACCGTCGGAGCCGCCGAGAGAGAGAGCGCGCGGAGAGAGAGAGAATGGGGAGAAAGGGCGTGCGGTCGAACGGATAAGGAGGAGAGGGAAAAAAGAAAAGAAAAGAAAAGAAAAGAGAAAAAGGAAAAAAAGAAAAAAAAATATTATAAGTGGGTCTCACAGTGGATAGAGTATGATATAGATTATGAATGGGTGCGGGAGAAATTGATATAGATGATAAAATCTCGATGACTAGGACAGAATATTCCTTTTAGAGGATGAATTTAGAGTACGATAAGTGCGGACAGTCTGAGTGCAGGTAGTCTTAGCCTCTACAGTCCACTCATATAGTACGAAGTATGACTATACATGGAGGACAGGAATGCCGTGTCTACGTGAATCAAAGCCGTCGTCCGTCGATGTCGATTCCAGTTCAGACGGCTGAGATGTAATCATATGAGAGGTAAAGAGACTCATTAACGGCTCCGCTCGGCAGGCGGTGACCGGTGATTAGTGTGCCCTTCGCTGGAGCAGCTCGGGGCATAGTTAACCGAAGGCCGAAGACCGAACCGAACTAACCGAGACTGAGACCAAAGTGATCGAGACCGAAAATTTCGGTCACAAGTTCGGTCTTCAGTTTGAAGTAACCGAACTAACCGGACTTAGTTCGGTCATTACTAACCGAACTAACCAAATTAACCGAACATTTGAATTTTGTTGACATAATATGTAATTTAGACTATTATTAGTGATATAATATTTATTCTAGTGGATTTATATCAATCATCACTCTTATCACTATGTTTAATCTATATTTTGTATTGTATTTTTGCCTTGAAATAGAAAAAATATTGGTAAAATTTGCTACAAATTACAATATTTAGTAGTTGTTTTGTGAAGTTCGGTTAGTTCGATCATGACCAAGACCGAACCGAACTAACCGAGACCGAACTTACTCGGTCCTGAGTTTTGAAACTAACCGGTCGGTCTTCGTTTTTAGATGACCGAACTTTCGAAATGACCAAAGACCGAGACCGATCGGTTCGGTCAGACCGAACGCCCAGGGCTACGCTGGAGTGCCAACAAAGGGTAATTTTTACCTATGGCGTCGGGTGATTTGTTAGGCAGGTGCTGGTAAATTAATCAATTGACCTTGTTTAGATCTCAAATTCTCCCCCCAAATTCTACTGTACAAAAAGAAGATTCCCCGTCACATCAAAATACCGGTAAATGCATGGAGTACTAAATGTAGATGAAATCAAAAACTAATTGCACAGTTTTGTTGTACTTTCCGAGACGAACATTTTGAGTCTAATTAATCAATTTTTGGACAAATTTTTACACTAAAAAACAAAAGTTGCTACAGTGTTCCGGCACGGGCACTGTTGCTACAGTGCCCGAATCGTCCCGGATTTAGGATCTAAACACGGCCAATGTTTCAACGCAATCAGGGTGTGTTCACTTCGCGAAAAGTAGCTGAAAAGTTACTGTAACATCTTTCGTTGTTATTTGGCAAAATTTATCTAATTATGGACTAACTAGGCTCAAAAGATTCGTCCCGACATTTACAGACAAACTATGCAATTAGTTATCTTTTTTACCTACGTTTAATGTTCTATGCATGCGTCGAAAGATTTGATATGATATGTGTAAGAGGAAATATTTTGGGTTGGGAGGGAGAAGTGAACGCGGCCTCAGTGGGTAAATCATGTGTCACATCGGACAAGAACACGGCAGATAGTCAATCCGCTGCCGAATCTTTCCGGTTGCTCTGAATTCGTCGCCGTTCGATTTGAACACATTGTGGCCACGTTTAGGCCTTGTTTAGTTGTCAGAATTCTCCCCCCAAATTCCGCAATGCAAAAAGAAGATTATCTGTCACATCGAAATATCGGCACATATATAGAGTACTAAATTAGATGAAAACAAAAACTAATTACACGGTTTTGTTGTACTTTGCGAGACGAACATTTTAAGCTTAATTAGTCAAAATTTGGACAATTTTTACCAAATACAAACGAAATGCTACAGTACACATTTATGACGCTACAGTGTATTTGGTAACCACTAATTCGGTGATCTAAACACGGGCTTAGATTGCAAAAAAATTTCAACTCGATGAATAGTACCACTTTCGTCTTATTTGACAAATATTGTCCTATCGTTGACCAACTCGGCTCAAAAGATTCATCTCGTGATTTCCAACTAAACTGTGTAATTAGTTATTTTTTTACCTATATTTATTACTTCATGCATGGGTCCAAAGATTGATGTGATGGAGAGAGTGAAAAAATTTCAACTTTTAGGGTGCATCTAAACCAGGCCTGTATTTGAGTAAAATTGATTTACTACGTCTAGAAGATTTACAAATTTGACTAGACATGAGAAAAGACGGACTCCATTTCCCGAACCCGTGACACACATGCTACCCCAGTCGCCACATGTTGAGCTCGAGTTTATCGTTCTCTTCGCTCTAGCTCCATCCAACCGATCCCAAAAATATCCCAAATTGATGATAAAACAATACGACTTGTTGTCCGATTGCTGCACTCGGTATTTTGCTGGTGCTTAGCGACCAGTGGAATTGGAAACGAAGTGAGGGGAAGGCTAAGTCCCGAGACGGAACCAGGGGGCTAGCAGGGGCCGTGCCCCCAGCACAGTAAGTTTCCTTTAATACCTATATAAATATATAAATTTATAGCTAAAAATATCAATTTCACCTATTTTTTATTCAAATATTATGATTTTGGTTATAAATAGTGTAAAATATTTAAAAAGTTGTTGAATCATATAATTACATATATTTTAGCACACTAAAAAATATAATCATATTTGTTTGGCCCCTGTAGTCAGAATCGCTGGTTCCGTCTCTGGCTAAGTCACCGTAACTTTGACTCCAGAGAAATCGATTCCGGAGAAGTGAGTGTACAGAGTTGTGGGTTCATCCAATATTCCTACTTATTATTGGATATCCCTTGGACATGTCACAGCGTTGTTTGTGTTGCAGCTGTGCCGCAACAACCCATTGGCTGTGTTGTCAGCTATCGAAAATGTGAGACCCAAAAACAGCAGCTTGCTATGGCTGATATCCCGCTGATATCTGGACGTGGGGCGTGGGCTGTGGGTTGTAGCTGCTGTACACTCGCTTAAAACGTCGTCCTCATATTTTTGACAAGAGAGTGTCATAGGAATTGGCTCGTGGGGCAGCTTGAGGTTCTACCGGTTAGATGGAGATTTTAAGAATTTTATATATCCACTATTACACAGGTTCTTTTAGATTATTCAAAATTTGTGTCTTCGATTTTTAAATCGGTTCTAGAATCCAACTAGTTTAGATGGGATAGATCTTTTGTTAGAATTTATAATTCCAAATGAGGCTAAGTTGATGAGGGCTAGTTAGGCCTAGCAGGCGATGACGATGATGTAGATGCAGGAGAAGAAATGTGTAGTGCCGGCAATATAGGTGCTAATGAGGTTGATGTGGTTGATGAATACCACCACCTTGGCCTCCGTGTGGTAGAACCACTCACTCATCAACAACACCTTGATCACCAGCAACTTCACGAACGTCATGGTGTTGAAGTAGTAGAAGATCATGTACTGCGACCAGGGCAGTGCCTGTCTCGGAGCACTTGGTTTCCAACGTGGTTTACGTCCTGCTAGAACCCCTTGGGCGAGTTCAAGCCGGCCTAGTAGGTCACCGACGTCGTGACGATGACCAGCACCAATAGCCACCCCGCACATCTCTTTGAATCACTTCTTGCGCTGCGCCAACGGATCATCGTCATCCCTCACCTTGAGGAGGAGGAAGCCCTAGAACCCCATGCGCATCATCTCCTCCACGGGGTGGCCTCGGCCATCATATTCTCTCTGGCCGTGGAGCGGCGCCACGAGCACCGAGATGTCGCGCTTCCCCGTCGTGCTGATCTCAGTGACCGTCGGGGTCACGTCTGAAAGCCCAAGTTTGGTTTTGGTAATTAATGACACCAAGTTGCTAATGCCATGTGTTAAGTGTTTTGAGTTAGGCATAAGCAACACATGTGATGAAGGTGTATGTGGCAAGGTGTGGTGGCCACAAGATCACAAAGAGATGGTGCATGGACATGAAATGATGATCATGGTGAAGATGCACATAAAAGGAAGGACATGATGATCAAGTAGAGAAGGATCTAAGAGCTCAAGGCAAAGGTATAACCATAGGGTTTTCCTTTTGCCGGTCTAAGATGAGTAGAGAAGTGATTGACCGGGTTTAGGATACATAGCCGACTATCAAGAGGGGCAATCACGGTTAGCTCGGAAATCAAGTGCCACTAGATCAATGTCTTGAGCATATGCATTAGGATCTAGTAAAGAGCTAACATAACGCCTTGGAAAATGATTGTGAAATGCTAACACACAAGCACATAGTGGTGTACACTTGGTGGTGTTAGCACAGTTTGTGAAGGCGGTGGAGTTTAAGCGGTAGAGAGGAGTTTAGGTTCCTCTCTCCCTCCCGCTGAGCTTGCGAGGCGGGATTCGGCGCTTTTTGGAGAAGTGAAATGCCTATTTTCTATTGCGCCGGAAGTCGGAAAAGAAACGGAGGCGAACGGAGGTCACAGAGATGACCGGACGCTGGACCGGACGCGGTCTCTGTATGACCGGACGCGTCCGGTCAGTGTTTAGCGTCTGCGCGGTTTTTAGTTTAATGATCGGACGCGCAGCGCGTCCGGTCACTGATGACCGGACGCGTTCGGTCATCCAGGGAGCTTACTGGACTCTAATCGGACGCTGGCACTGTGGCGTCCGGTCAGTTCAACAGCGCGTCCGGTCAGTTCTCCTGAGCGAATCAGAGTGCGCGACCAGCGCGTCCGGTCCCTCACGTAACCGGAGCGTCCGGTCAGGCGTCCAGAAGGGTAGAACGAAGCGGAGTAACGATCGGACGCGCGGCGCGTCCGGTCACGTGCGATCGGACGCGTCCGGTCTCAACGGGAGCATACTGGAATGCGACCGGACGCGAGCACTGTCGCGTCCGGTCAATCGGTTCAGCGCGTCCGGTCACGGCAATGGCTAGTTCTGACACGCACTGTTTCTTGCTGTCGTGTAGTGACCGGACGCGTCCGGTCACCCTGACCGGAGCGTCCGGTCAGTGCGTTTTTCGCTGCGTCGTCTGTAACGGCTAGCTGCGTACCCCTTCGCTATAAATAGAGGTTGGCCGGGGTTTGAGGGAAACGCTTGCACATTTTGAGATATAGAGACATACTTTGAGCTAGAGAACAACCCCTCCACTCATCTCTTTGCATAGTTGCACATCTTGAGTGAGATTGAGTGAGATTCAAGTGTATTGCTTGAGAGTTGCATTCTAGAGGCACTTGATCTTCGAGTTGCTGCGGATTTCTTGTTACTCTTCCGTGTTTCCCGACACGGTAGACGGCTTAGAGCAGCGGAGGTGATTGAGCTCGCAATTGGAGATTGTTGGAGCCTTCACCAAGTGTTGTAAGGGGTTCTTGATCCTTCCCCGCGGGAGTTCGCAAATTGGATACTCTAGTGGAGCTCGTGGCTTGGAGGATCCCCATCTTGTGTGCGGTTGTGCGGCGCCCGCCGAGGGCTCGACTCTTGATAGTCGATTAGCTCGTGAACCGACAAGTGGGTGCATCGCCACAATGAGGAGTAGCTTGCCGGGAAGCAAGTGAACCTCGGTAAAAAATCTTGTGTCTTCTCTTTACCGAGGATTTCTCTTGTGGTTGATCATTGTGATTGATTCTTCGAGTCCTTTACTTCTCTACATCGTTGGTATAAGAATCAAGTCACTTGCTCTTTACTTTCTCGTACTACTTCTAGTGTAGCTTGTTTAGAGTAGCTTTTATCACATAGGAGTAAGTAGCTTAGCGACCTAGCTTTGTTGGTGTGTATTAAAGATCATAGCCTTGTTTCACTAAGTTGTATAGGTGGCTTGCATAGTGTAGTTGAGCTAGTGCTAGAATTAGCTTAGCCATCTTTTATACTAACGTGGTTGTTTAGTGTAGCTTGTAGATTTTTAAATAGGCTATTCACCCCCCCCTCTAGCCATTCGGACCTTACAACGTCGCCCAGAGCAGAGTTGGCCACACTGATGGACGTGATCCTCTCCTCTGCTTTGTGTGGTGGCGGGGAAGAGTGCGAGGTAACAACCAAGGTAGGCAGATCAGCCCATGCATCAAGAATCTAACAAATAAGGAGGCTAGGTGAGAGCAACAAGCAAGAACGTGCCAAGAAGATCCCTGTTGAGTGCCTTGTCCAGTGCCCCAGTGAGCAGCGATCCGGCAATGGTGGCAGCTCCTCCTCCGTCTCCGCTTCTTAGCGAGCCGGCGACTGTCGCCGCGCCAATCCTATGAGGTCACTAGGTCGCCAACCCATGCGCGCCGCAACAGATGGATAGGGTCAGACAGGTCTAGGGCTAGTCTAGAGCGTTTTGTCGTGTTGGGCTGAAGCAACTAGTGGACCAAAGTTTTAGGCCGTTAGCAAATCAGGCTGTTCAAAGTAAAACCAAACAAAGTTTAACAGTTAGCCCAAACCCAACCAACCCACCATGCTTCCCAAATTATTTCCACCCAAACCAAATGAGCCCAAATGTGGCAGAACCTCCTAATTACTATGGCCCACATGTACTTGTTATCGTCTTAAAGACCTCTAACCACTGTACACGTGTACCATAGAACTTAAGAAGTCTGTCAGGTGTCCTCGGGAAACCCGAATCATCCACGATCTTCCGATCAGGATCACATTTCAGAGGCATTACAGTATTACAACAGTTTATATAATAAATTACATCAGAGTACAAAAGCGAAAGTCTTACATAACATAAGTTTACAAACCCATTGTTCCAAACTTACAAAACTTAAGTTTATTGTTACAACCATAGTAGTGGAGTAGCATTATTAACATTATTACAACACCAAAACACGACGCTCTGCCCAAGAGTCAAACATCTTACTCGTCGTCGCTCACCGCAAAGACTGTCATGCAACAGGGTCCAAAACATACCTGCTCATGAGACGCACCTGTAACAGGGGTTCAACAAACCCTGAGTACGAAAGTACTCAACAAGACTTAACCGACAAAAATCGGGTGAAATGACTCAGGAATGCAGGCTCAGGGAAATCAAGGTGAGGTTCTAGCAAGAATCAAGGTTCTTTTGCATAAAAGCCACTAATAGTGAATCCTTAAGATCAAGGTTTTATTTTAGTATTATCTATCAACAGAAGGTAAGTGATCCTAATCTAGATCTTATAACTCATTCAATATCTTTCTGATTCTCCACCAAAATTCCATTTCTTAACTATGATGTAGGTCAGGCGATCGAGTCTCCTTAACCGAGGAGCAGCGATGATTCGAATCGATTAAACCTAGCTGGGGATCTCTAACCACACGACATATGTAGGACTCTAACCGATATATATCAACCTTCACTCGGATCCTCCAACACATGACCGGGTCCAGCGCCACCCGAGAGTATAGTACACCTCCAATCTAGCCATTGGCTACGAGGGTACACACTACTCTCGTCATCTCTCCACTCCCAATACGCGGTTAGCCGTTCACATGTTGGCATTACCGAGGTCTTAGGCTTACCGGAGCATGTGATCAGTTGCAAAGTCTCGAAACACAGGCGGGCCTACAATGGTACGGTCCTTAACTGACTTAGTCGGAGACACTACATGGGGACTCCTTTCCTAGGTTATCACCATCATTATTCATCAAGCGGTTGTCCAACAACCCTTCAAACTTTGCTTAACATTTTTAAAGTTTTCTCATTAAGCATGGCTAAGCATACTAAGCATTTTCAAATAAAAACATTATCAAGGATGATATCGAAGTATAAAGGATGGTAATGCAGTAATTAGGTTATCACTCAACTCCTATCACTTAGTGCGATAAAGAAGTAATATAAGTGAAGTAAAACTTTTCAAAACACAAGGAATGGTTGAATGTAACCGGGGCTTGCCTTGGTCGATGGGAAACTCGGGCTCTAGATCAGTACCGCAGATGTCAAACCCTACTTCCACGAACGTCGACGCTTCTTCGGGAACGGGTTTGGCTTCGGCAACCTCCTCATTCACGGGGACTACACGTGACGATAATGCATGCTTAAGATGATGAAGTAATAAACATGATGCTCAATGGATGCACAACAAAGTTAACAACTTGAGTACAACTTTCCTTCGTGGTACAGTTGAACGACAAAAACTTCTAACCTAACCCTAAAAGGTCTTGATGGCTAGAGGGGGGTGAATAGCCTTTTAAATTTTTCTACAAAGACAAGCTAAACAAGTTTATCAATATAACAAGTAGCGAGATGCGAGTTTTGCTTAGCCTACGGGGTGTTTGCAAGCCACCTAACCAATTCATAATTCTAGTATATTTGCACTCAACCGCACAAGTCAAACCGAGAAGGTAACTACAACTACAACTAGCAAGTTACACAAAGGAGCTACTCTAGCAAAGAGAACTAAGAAGGTAAAGCGGAGTTGAGTTAGGAGAGTTTCACCGAGGGGCGAAGTATTGAGCCAACCAATATGATCAACAATGAATATCAAGACAACCGAACACCGGGATCAGTCAATCACAATATGAAAGTGATAACACGAAGATTTATCCCGAGGTTCACGTGCTTGCTGGCACGCTAGTCCCAGTTGTGTCCCTCTTCACCACGTGGTTCGGTGGCTAATCGGTCACACACCGAGCCTCTCAAAAGGAGCCACAAGAACCTACCAAATGGCAAAAGGTTGCAAATGACACGAGCAATTCACTAACGTTGCCTTTGGTGCTTCACCGCCCTCACACTCACCGGAGGTGGCCAAGAACAATCACCAACTCTTGCCAACGCCTCCAAGCTGCTCCAAGCCATCTAGGTGGCGGCAACCACCAAGAGAAACAAGAATCCCGCAGCAAATCAACCACCAAGTGCCAACTAAATGCAATCTCACAATGCAAATGCACTTGGATCACTCAATCTCACTTTCGAATATGCAAAGAAGCAAGAGAGATGAGTGGGAGGGGAGTTGCTTAGCTCAAAGTGCTCACAAGTATGTCAAATGTTCAAGAGATGGAGCCTTGAGCCGGCCAACGAGTATTTATAGACGTACCCCTTCAAATATTGCCGTTAGAAACTTGAAATAGCCGAAGTCGCGCTGACCGGACGCGCTGGTCAAACTGACCGGACGTGCCGATCACACAGCGACTACGCTCACGAACCACCGACCAGACATGCTCCACACAACGACCGGACGCGCGAAGCTTGACCGGACGCGATGGTCCCGTAACGGACCGGACGCGCTGGTCAAGCCTGAGCAGCGCACAACGAAACAGCGACCGGATGCGCTGTAGAACTGATCGGACGCCACAGTGCTAGCGTCCGGTTGGAGTCCAGTAAGCTCCTTGAATGACCGGACGCGTCCGGTCGACAGTGACTGGACGCGCCACCGTGTCCCATCTGAAAGGATCAAGATGCCCAAGAGGGGGGGTGAATTGGGCTTTTCTAAAAATAAAAGCAAGGAATAAATCCTACAAGCTGGAATTCACCCCTAGTGTCTACTTGTGTTCCTAGAGAGTCTACCGATACAAAGTTTTGCACCCTAGTTTCCAATCCTAGTCTAGCATGGCAAGTCTAGGAATGTAAACAAGCAATGTAAGTAAATACGAGAAAGTAAATGCTTGAATGTAAAGGGGCAAGGAACACGGCGATGTTTTTCCGAGGTATCGGAGAGTCGCCACTCCCCACTAGTCCTCGTTGGAGCACCCGCGCAAGGGTGTCGCTCCCCCTTGATCCGCGCAAGGATCAAGTGCTCTCTACGGGTTGATTCTTCGACACTCCGTCGCGGTGAATCACCCACAACCGCTCACAAGATGAGTTGGGTCATCCACAAGCTCCGCCGGATGAACACCAAACTCCCAATCACCACCAAGCCATCTAGGTGATGGCGATCACCAAGAGTAACAAGCTAGAACTCTCACTTGACCTCTACGAGCCTAAATGAGAAAGTGGATGCACACTTGTTACTCTCTAATCGCTAGTGAGGAACTCTCAAGCTTTGATTCTCAAATCTCTATCCTCACTAGTGCTCTTGCACTACCTTGCACTTCAAAGGTGTTTATCAGCTGAACAAATGAGCAAGAGACCTCTAAAAGAGGTGGTGGGGATGTATTTATACACCCCACAGACGAAACGAACCGTTACCTGCTGACTCAGCAAAACTCGAGCTGACCGGACGCGCCGGTCGTACTGACCGGACGCGCCGGTCGCTCGTAACGGTCAAAAAAACTGAAAAACACCTAGATGACCGGACGCACCGGTCAGGGGTGACCGGACGCGTCCGATCGTGCGTGGAGCTTACTGTACTCGCACCGGACGCGCTACCGCGTCCGATGGGTGATGACCGGACGCGTCCGGTCGTTTCAGGACCTTACTGGACTATGACCGGACGCGCCGATCACACCCAGGTCGCGTCCGATCGGGTGTTTCCCTAAAGTGACACGTGTTGACTTCTGACCACCGCGTCCGGTCCTCGCGAGGACCGCGTCCGGTGCTCAGAGCTGAAACCCCAGTCGCGGAACTGAACTGACCGGACGCGTCCGGTCATGCCGAGGACCGCGTCCGGTCACTGGAAAAAGACCCGAAACTTTCCGCAAAGCGTCACAACTTGAACCAAGTTGCTCCCAACTGAACTTTGAGCTATTCTAGAGCTGCCTAGCGCCAAGTTTAACAAGTGTGCACCACACCTAAACATAGGACTCGCCTAGGTCAAGCTACCCGCTCATGCCCCCCTTCATAGTACGGCCAAAAGAGAAAAACGAAGATCCTAACGACTATTCCAAATGTCTCTCAACACCTTGACATCCGGAACTAACCGTCCTTAATCTTGACGTTACTCTTTTGAAAACCGAAACGATTTCCATCAAGGGGCATGAATACCATGGTGCCCAAAGCAGTTCAAACCTCCATGACCTAACTTACCAAAGTTTCTGCAAAACACACGTTAGTCATGGTAACAAGGCGTTGTCATCAATTGCCGAAACCAAACCTCGGGGCCTAGATGCTTTCAATCTCCCCCTTTTTGGTGATTGATGACAACACTCAGATATGAAAAATTGGAGTTGAGGTTTTTGAGCAGGCATGGTTCACATAAGCGACAAGCAATAAGCTAAGAGGTGAAGGGGATTGCTTATGTGTCCCAAGCCAAAAGAGTGTACTCAAGGATAAGACAAAAAAACGTTAGTACACAAAAGGATATAGCTCATAAAATCGGAGTAAGGCACGGAAGCATAACCTTAGAGCTATAAATAACAACGGTGACAAGAGATAACACTAACAGGATGAAACATTAAAACTCAAAGTTTTATCTCACAACGACATGTCACACGAATGCAACGACTGAAACGAAAACATGATGCATGAATGTAGCACACAATAAAAAACGAAAACCTCTCTCAAAACTCCCCCTGAAACTACTCTCTCTCCCCCTTTGGCATCAAGCGCCAAAAAAAGAACTAATCTAAGGATCTGACGGGGGGACAGACGGAGTCGTGTCGGGTGCCGAGGTGCGTGGAGTGAACACGAAGTGTAGAGAATCGCCCTCGGAATCTGAGCTATCTGGCTGACCCTCTGATGAAGCATGTGGCTGTGTAACTGTCTGGGTCTGAAAGGCAGGAACAGGTACTGTCGTAATGATAGGATCCGTCTGAGTGACCTGAGCCTGTAGCGAGCCAGAAGCAGGAAGATCTGTGGAGGCAACTGACGAAGGTAGAGTCTCTGTAGTACCAGTCCCTGTTACTGGAGGGATAGCTGCCTCTGAAGCTGACAACCCTGAAGAAGTAGCAACTGTAGTATGTGAGGGCGTCGGCTGACCAGTCAACTCGCTGTAGGTAGCACTGAAATCACCGAAAGGTGTGCCTGTCAGGAGGTGAGGGCGAGGCTGGTCTGATGGTGTAAACCCCGTGTGAATAGGAGTGAAACTCGGGGACTGAAAAGACTGGGGAACCTACTGTTGTGGAGATGTGAACTGTAAACCTGGCTGTCCCTGACTCGATGGATCAGAAGATGGTAAAGTAGAAGTCAGGACAGAAGTAGGCGGAGGAACCCCAACCGTGACTAGGTGGCGCAGGAGATCCAAGTATTGCTGCTGACTAGCTGCAGTCTGTCGCTGAATCTCATATTGCTGTCTCTGCATTTCGACTTGCTGCCTCTGGATCTCAAGCTGCTGTCGCTGAAACTCATCCTGACGAGCCTGAATCTGTGCAAGTGCTGCAGCTGTGTCCTGAGCCTGTCGCTGTATTTGCTGTTGCTGTTGCTCCTGTGCCTGGGTCAACCTCTCAAGAATTGCCACCATGGCTGGGTCTGTGCGGGAGGCTGAACCAGAGCCACCGGCCTCGTGGTCGTGGGACCGAGGAGACCGGTACCTGGGGATGGGCTGGTAGTCCTCATCAGTGCTGTCAGATGTCCCATCCTCAGGAAGGTCAGCAGGCTGAGCGTCAAGATCTGCAAGCTCTGCCTCTGCAAGCTCATCAACTGTGGCGTCCTGCTCAGCTGCTGTCTCAGGAACCTCAGGTCGCACACGCTGTCCTGGCACTGGGGCCTGATCTCTGGTGACTGACGTCCAAAGCTGACGGATATCATACTCAGGAAAAGCAGTGGTAGTATCTGATATCTCAGCTCGGATCTCTGCTGGCAGCTGAATAGATGATCTGATAATGAAGCAGATCCAGTGTGCATAGGGCAGCTGACGGTTACCCTTGAAGCCCTCAGCTATGGTGTCCTCCATTTCACTAAGTATGAGATCCCATATATCAAACTGTGTCTGTGAGAGGAGGTGGTGAACAACCCATAACTGCATCCGAGTCAGTCCCTCTCTGTAGCCAAGTCTGGGAAGAAGTGTGCGTCTGACTATAGCATCCAAAACTCGGGCCAGTGGTGTCAAACTGGCGGGCGTGCGACGAGACCCTTGGCCAAAAGGCTCACGGAAGCAGGGTCGAACCAAGTCTGTAGGTGGCACTGTCCCGCCGTGAGGGCGTCTCGGAGGAGGAGTCTGACCATAACACAGCTGATGTATCTTTGTGTCAAAAGCTAGGAGTCTGAGAATCTCCCGCACTCTGCTGCTGTATAGGCGGTGATCGCGGCCTCGGAATGCAAAGTGAATGAAATCATGGGCAGGATCAATCCATAATGAAGCATAAAACTCTCTGACCCATGTGCCGCAGTATGCACCTGTCCGTCCAAGAAGATCTGACAAGCCTGGCAGAAAGGACAGGTGCGGACGTAGCTGCTCTCCCACAACCTCGACTAGTGACTCAAGTCGACAGACCCTCTGTGGTCGGAAAGCAATACCGCTGTCAACTAGAGCTCTGTAGAAATCCTCCTGAAGAGGGGTATAGAACCCTTCTGAAGCTCTGGGATCCCTCACAGGTGGAAACCACCGACTGACCTCCACGAACCTCAACCCCTGCACCTGACGTGCTGAAGCACCCCTCAAGTCAAAGTGCTCGACCGGGGGTGCACCTCTAGCTCTGGGAGGAGGTCGTGCTCCACGTCGCTGACCCTCTGGCCGAGGAGACACCTGAGTACGGGCGCGAGTAGAGCGGCGACGTACTGGAGACTGAGCTGACTGCTCCTCTGCTGTAGCCTCTGGAGCCCCTGTGGTCTCTGTGGGAGGATCAACTGTCATATCCTCTGTAGCTCTAGTATCCTCAGTGCCCTCAGTGGCCTCTGTGCCGAGCTGTCGACCTTCAAGATGAAAGCGACGCTCGCCTATGCGTATGCCACTGCTCCTGCCACCTCTCTCTGCCTGCTCTGCTGCATCTGCTACGGCCTGAGCAATCTCTGCCTCTGTAAGTGTCTTCTTCTTCTTTCTGGCCATGACCTTGATACGCTTCCCACGTGCAATCTCAGACCGACGAGGAGGACTGTCGTTCCCATCACCAGAAGCACCACCAACGTTCTTGCAACGCACCATGCTGACACAGTGACTGAGAACCTCTGTAAGATGATGAACTGTCACTCAAGAGGCTTGGCCTCAATCCGTATCCGCAGGCTTGGCCTCGGATTTAGCAAACAGATCTCACCCAGACACACAACAGACTCGCTGCAAAGACGGAATAGAGAGATCTACTATAAACACATATATAACTAAAAGGTACGGAAACCTAGAGATAGCAAGCATGTGAGATACGAAGTGAATCGAAACGCGAAGCTACCTCAGATCGACGAGACGACGGTGACCTAGATTGCGAGATTTCCGAATCCACCAGACGAGCTCTTCGCGAAGAGGACGACTCGCGACGAAACTTGTTGACGAACGAACGAACGACCGTCGAACCCTAGGGTTAGGGTTAGGGTTAGGGTAGATCGATGGAAAACGATCGAGGGCAAGCACGAGTCGTACCAATGTCGGGGACGAAGCTGGCTCGCAGGGGCGCGGCTCACCGGCGGTGGTGGCTCGGTCGGGCGACGGCGGCGCGGCGGTGGCGCGGCTGCGGGCGGCGCGGCTGCGGGCGGCGCGGCTGCGGGCGGCGCGGGTGCGGCAGCGAGCAGACGAGCGCGTGCGGGCGAGGAAGGGGGCGGCGCGTGCTTGACGGAAGGTCGCCGGCGGCCGGGTAGAAGTTGAGGAGCCGGCGGTGATGGCGAGTCGGCGAATCGGCGGATAGGGCAAGGCGGCGGCGAAAGCTCGGGCGGGTGAAAAGGATTGGTCGGGGACGAAACGGTTTTATAAGGAGTTAGATCCGCGCGACACGCGATGACCGGACGCGGTGGTCGATATGACCGGACGCGGTGGTGCAGCGTCCGGTCATACTCCAGTAAGCTCCTGGAGTGACCTGACGCGTCCGGTGCGGACTGACCGGACGCGGTCTGAGTCCGGTCGTTGGAAGTTCGGGAAATCATCGCGAATGACCGGACGCGGTGGTGGTAACCGGGACCGGACGCGGTGGTCGAACAGAGGCGCGTCCGGTGCAGCGTCCGATCATTGGATCTGGAGATGGTCTCCTGGATGACCGGACGCGCTGCTGGACGCCGAGACCGGACGCGGTGGTGAAGCACTACTGCGTCCGGTGCAGCGTCCGGTGCAGCGTCCGGTGACTGTTCTTCGCCCTTCTTTGTTCCGAACTCCGACGCGACTTCTCCCAATCAGGTTCCAAACCAAAGAGACACAAATAAACACCAATTGGAACATGAAATGAGAGACCTCACTCAAACCCTCAAAAATTTAAAATAGATTGCCTTAGGCTAGTATTATTTTTAAGAAAATAGGCAATAAACACCCGAGGAGCGACGTATGGCCATGCAATAGAGTTTTTGAACCTTTAGGAGCGTCAAAATGCTCTCTCTATCCATGGACGAACACAGAGGTTGCTCAAAGCTTAACCGAAAAGAAACGACAAGCGAACAACCATGCAAATGCAATGCAATACAAGAAGGTAAAACTAGAATGCTTGTCAAGTTTGATCCACGGTTAGGCTTTTTCACTCCTCCAAAGGAGGGTTATCGTAACCGTGTTAGCCAAGCCCTAAATGCATTGCAATAAAATAAACATGGCATATTAAACAATGCAATGCAGGAGACAACACACGCTCATTTTTTAAAGTTGCTAGAATCAAGCACATTGAGTTCACTTCTTAACCTACAAAAGGTTGCCTCATCCAAAGGTTTGGTGAAGATATCCGCTAATTGATTTTCACTTCTTACACCTTCTAGTGATATATCATTTTTAGCAACGTGATCTCTTAGAAAGTGATGGCGGATATCAATGTGCTTGGTGCGTGAGTGTTGTACCGGATTGTTAGCAATTTTAACGGCACTTTCGTTGTCACATAAAAGTGGCACCTTTTCAAGAACAATTCCATAGTCTAGGAGGGTTTGTTTCATATATAGGATTTGTGCACAACAAGCCCCCGCGGCAATGTATTCCGCCTCGGCGGTGGACAAAGCCACACTATTTTGCTTTTTAGATGACCAAGATACTAAAGACCTTCCAAGCAAATGGCACCCTCCGGATGTGCTTTTTCTATCAATCTTGCAACCGGCATAGTCCGAATCGGAATAGCCAACTAGTTGGAATCTAGCTCCTTTGGGATACCAAAGACCAATGCTTGGGGTGAGCTTAAGATATCTTAGGATTCTTTTTACGGCACTTAGGTGAGGTTCTTTAGGGCATGCTTGAAAGCGAGCACACATGCACACACTAAACATGATATCGGGCCTAGATGCGGTAAGGTATAATAAGCTACCAATCATAGAACGGTAGAGAGTTTGATCAACCGGTTTACCTCCCTCATCTAGGTCGAGATGTCCATTTGATGGCATTGGGGTCTTGATTGGTTTGCATTCTTCCATCTTGAATCTTTTGAGAAGATCCTTGGTATACTTTTCTTGAGAGATGAAAATCCCTTCTCTCATTTGCTTTACTTGAAAGCCAAGGAAGAATGTGAGCTCACCAATCATTGACATCTCGAATTCCTTTGACATCAATTCACCAAATTCTTTGCAATAATCTTCATTTGTTGATCCGAAGATAATATCATCAACATATACTTGACAAATGAAGATCTCCCCATTAAACTTCTTGGTGAATAGTGTGGTGTCGACCTTCCCAATGGTGAAGCCCTTCTCAATGAGGAAGTCCCGAAGGCGTTCATACCACGCTCTAGGGGCTTGCTTGAGCCCATATAACGCCTTGGACAACCTATAAACATGATTAGGATATCTAGGGTCTTCAAACCCGGGAGGTTGATTAACATAGACTAGTTCATTTATAAAGCCATTTAAGAATGCACTTTTCACATCCATTTGATATAGTTTCATATCATGATGTGATGCATAAGCAAGGAGGATACGAATGGCTTCAAGTCTTGCAACGGGTGCAAAGGTTTCTCCAAAATCAAGACCTTCAACTTGAGAGAACCCCTTTGCAACTAGTCTTGCCTTGTTCCTCACCACTATGCCTTGGTCATCTTGCTTGTTTCGGAACACCCACTTGGTTCCAATGACTCTTGCACCTTTGGGATGCTCTTCAAGTGTCCATACTTGATTTCGGGTGAAGTTGTTCAACTCTTCATGCATTGCAATCACCCAATCCGGATCTTGAAGAGCTTCTTCTACATTCTTAGGTTCAACACAAGAGACAAAAGAGTGATGTTCAACAAAAGAAGCTAGCTTTTGAGATCGAGTCATTACTCCCTTTGTAGGACTCCCTATGATGAGATCTTGTGGATGTGCTTGAAGTAGTGGTGAATTTCTTTTATCAATCACTTGAGGAGGTGGATGAGGAGCATCAACATCTTGAGCTTGTGCCTCGGATTGTTCATGAGAGACATGAGTGTCTTCATTTTCAACTCTCTCATTCTTGTTATCATCTTGAGGCACACGTGATGAAGATGGTGGATCAACAATTTGTACATCGTCATCATCATCTTTTGGCTTGATGTCCCCCACGGGCATGTTCTTCATGGCCTCCCTCAAGGGTTCATCACCTACATCATCACAATTCTCAATTGCTCCTTGGGAGCCATTAGATTCATCAAATTCCACATCATATGTTTCTTCAACCAAACCGGTGGCATGGTTAAATACTCTATATGCTTTGGACTTTGATGAGTAACCAACAAGAAAGCTAATATCACAACGTCTTTGAAACTTCCCTAGGTGTTGACGCTTCTTGTAGATGTAACATTTGCAACCAAACACCCGGAAGAAGGAAACGTCCGGCTTCTTGCCATTGAGCAACTCATAGGGGGTCTTGCCAAGAAACTTTTGTAGGAAGAGGCGATTTGAAGCATAGCATGCGGTGTTGATTGCCTCGGCCCACAACTTCTCCGGAGTGTTGTACTCATCTAGCATTGTTCTTGCAAGGGTGATCAAAGTTCGGTTCTTTCTCTCAACTACACCATTTTGTTGAGGAGTGTAGGTTGAAGAAACCTCATGCTTGATTCCAATTTCATCACAATAAGCTTCAATGTTGGTGTTGTCAAATTCTTTCCCATTGTCACTTCTAATCTTCTTTATCTTGACTTCAAATTCATTTTGAGCTCTCTTTGCAAACTTCTTGAAGCAATTTGCCACTTCGGATTTATCATGAAGGAAGAAAGTCCATGTATACCTTGAGTAGTCATCCACTATCACAAGGCAATAGAGATTACCACCCAAGCTCTTGTATGCTGTAGGCCCAAACAAGTCCATGTGGAGAAGTTCTAACACTCTTGAAGTTGACATGAAAGCTTTGGTTGGATGAGTGTTTGCAACTTGTTTGCCCGCTTGACATGCACTACAAGGTTTGTCCTTTTCAAACTTCACATCCTTCAATCCTCTCACTAGTTCTTTCTTCAATAGCTTGTTGAGAGTGTTCATTCCAACATGAGCAAGCCTCCTATGCCAAAGTCAACCAAGTGAGGTCTTGGTGAACAAACATGTCATCAAATTTGCATCTTCGGAGGTGAAGTCAACAAGATAAAGATTATTGTATCTAAAGCCTTTGAATATCACTTGCTTGTCATCTATCTTTGAAACTTCCACTTCATTTGGTGTGAACAAGCATTGGAAGCCAAGGTCACAAAGTTGCCCAACGGACAACAAGTTGAAACTCAATGAAGCAACATAAAGCACATTTGAGAGTGAGTGATCATGTGATATTGCAATCTTGCCTATGCCCTTGACTTTGCTCTTTGAATTATCCCCAAATGTGATCTTCTCTTGACATATACCATTCTCTTCAATGGTGGTGAACATACGAGGATCATCGGTCATATGTTGAGTGCAACCACTATCAATAACCCAATGAGTTCCACCGGTCTTGTAGTTCACCTACACACAAGAGATCAAGCTTTTTGTTTAGGGACCCAAACTTGAGAGGGGCCCTTGACTTTATCCACTAGTGACTTGGCAACCCATATTTTCTTTGGCCTATTCTTGTTTGGGGGACCCAAAAACATGACTTTCATCTTTCCATTTGAATCTTTTCTTAGCATATAATGAGCATTGAAAGCGAAAGGTCTAGCATGCTTGGGCAAGGGTTGTGGTGGTGGAGTTTTGCATTCATGAGCAAAGTGACCTTCTTGACCACACTCAACACATCTCTTTGGCTTGGGCTTTGACTTGCTTGGTTGTTGTTGAGCTTTTGCTTTCTTCTCTTGATTTGCCAAGTACCCAATACCACTTCTATCCATCTTCATTACGGTGTTCATGAGGAGCTCACTTTGCAAATGTTGGCCTCTTGTGAACTTGCTTAGGCCGGTCTTGAGATGCTCTTTTTCTTGCTTTAGCTTTTTGTTTTCTTCAATGAGTGACTCATTTGTTGGTTGCTTCTCAAGAGCCATCAAACCTTTTAGCTTCTTGTTCTCACTTGCAAGCTTCTCATTTTCACTCTTAATCTTGGCATAGTCATCATAGTTGCTTGACTCAACCACACTCTTGCCTTTGCTACTAGAACCTTGCTCAATGCTTTCAATGATCAAGTCATCACATGATGTAGCTATATCACACTTAACAACATGGTTAGTAGCATCATGTGTCTCAAGAGCAAGTTCATTAGCAACCACAAGACTATCATAATCAATTTTTAATGTGGTATATTTGTCCTTTAGAGAATTGCATCTAGTGATGAGCTCATCATGCTTCTTTTCAAGTTTATCATGTTGATCTTTAAGCTCTTTATAGGAGGTTTTGAGTTCCTTGAGAGTAGAAGACATTACTTCATTTTGAACTCTAAACTCACCACTAGTCTTTTGAATATTTTCAAGCTTTGATGAGAGTGATTCATTTTCATTTTGAAGATCATCATTTTCACTTCTAGTTCTTCTTATGATTTTAGTGTATTTGTTTAACAATTTTGCAAGTTCATCATAAGAAGGTGAGTCATATTCATCATCACTATCACTATCGTCATCATCATCACTATCATGGTTTTGTACCTTTCGTTCACCCTTGGCCATAAGGCATAGGTGAGTAGTGGACGATGATGGTGAAGGAGGTGGTGAAGGTGGTGATGAAGATGTTGGTGAAGATGATGGCCCCATCACAAATACGGCAACCTTCTCTTTCTCATCATTGCTTTCATCTTCGGAGGACTCACATGATGATTCAATGTCGGTGAGCCAATCACCAACAATGTATGCCTTTCCTCCCTTCTTTTTCTTGTGGAACTCCTTCTTTTTGCCATCCTTCTTCTTGTATGGCTTGTTCCTTTTCTTCTCTTCTTCTTCATCACTTGAATCATTTTTCTTGCCCTTATTTTTGTTCTTGTACTTGTCTTTTGGTGGTCTAGGGCATTGATGAGCTAGATGACCAAGTTCACCACAATTGTAGCAATCCATCTCCGAGATTGGCTTTCTCTTGCTACTTGTGAAGAATTTCTTCTTCTTGCCATCGAACTTGATGCCACTCTTGTTAAGCTTCTTTAACATCTTGGTGGTCTTTCTCACCATGAGTGCAAGTGATTCATCATCAACATCACTATCGCTTGAGCTTTCTTGCACCATCATGACTTGGCCTTTCATCTTCTTCTTGTCATGACTAGCTTTGAAGGCCAAGTCTTTCTTCTTGGAAGATGATGAGCCCTCTTCCGGAGTGATATGCATGTACATCTCATGAGCATTGATTTTCCCCAAAACTTGCGTTGGTGTTGCGGTGGAAAGATCACTTTGGTGAAGCACGGTGACAATATGTCCATACTTCTCAACGGGAAGCACACTCAAGATCTTCCTTGCAACATCCGATTGACTCATTTTGGTGAGCCCAAGTGCATTGAGGTCCTCTACAAGAACATTCAAGCGAGTGTACATGTCATTAGCACTTTCTTTGGGAAGCATCTCAAAAGAATTAATTTTCTTTAAGGCTATGTGATAGCGTTCCTCACGCTCACTCTTAGTTCCCTCATGGAGAGCACAAAGATTTTCCCACAATTCATGAGCGTTCTTTGCATTGCGCACGCGATTGAAGATATCTTTGCCTAAGCCCCGGTAGAGTGCATTTTTGGCCTTTGCATTCCACCGGTCGTACTTCTCCTCGTCACCACTTGGGTTAGCGGGATCCCTTATGGGGGGAAGCCCTTCGGTTGCGGCTCTAAGGCACCCAACATCTATGGCTTCGAGGTACGCCTCCATACGAATTTTCCAATATGGAAAATCGTCTCCCTCAAAAGTGGGAGGTGGTCCTTCCCCATTAGACATCTTGCTCTAGGCGGTAAAGCCTAAAAATAGAGCAACACGGCTCCGATACCAATTGAAAGGATCAAGATGCCCAAGAGGGGGGGGTGAATTGGGCTTTTCTAAAAATAAAAGCAAGGAATAAATCCTACAAGCTGGAATTCACCCCTAGTGTCTACTTGTGTTCCTAGAGAGTCTACCGATACAAAGTTTTGCACCCTAGTTTCCAATCCTAGTCTAGCATGGCAAGTCTAGGAATGTAAACAAGCAATGTAAGTAAATACGAGAAAGTAAATGCTTGAATGTAAAGGGGCAAGGAACACGGCGATGTTTTTCCGAGGTATCGGAGAGTCGCCACTCCCCACTAGTCCTCGTTGGAGCACCCGCGCAAGGGTGTCGCTCCCCCTTGATCCGCGCAAGGATCAAGTGCTCTCTACGGGTTGATTCTTCGACACTCCGTCACGGTGAATCACCCACAACCGCTCACAAGATGAGTTGGGTCATCCACAAGCTCCGCCGGATGAACACCAAACTCCCAATCACCACCAAGCCGTCTAGGTGATGGCGATCACCAAGAGTAACAAGCTAGAACTCTCACTTGACCTCTACGAGCCTAAATGAGAAAGTGGATGCACACTTGTTACTCTCTAATCGCTAGTGAGGAACTCTCAAGCTTTGATTCTCAAATCTCTATCCTCACTAGTGCTCTTGCACTACCTTGCACTTCAAAGGTGTTTATCAGCTGAACAAATGAGCAAGAGACCTCTAAAAGAGGTGGTGGGGATGTATTTATACACCCCACAGACGAAACGAACCGTTACCTGCTGACTCAGCAAAACTCGAGCTGACCGGACGCGCCGGTCGTACTGACCGGACGCGCCGGTCGCTCGTAACGGTCAAAAAAACTGAAAAACACCTAGATGACCGGACGCACCGGTCAGGGGTGACCGGACGCGTCCGATCGTGCGTGGAGCTTACTGTACTCGCACCGGACGCGCTACCGCGTCCGATGGGTGATGACCGGACGCGTCCGGTCGTTTCAGGACCTTACTGGACTATGACCGGACGCGCCGATCACACCCAGGTCGCGTCCGATCGGGTGTTTCCCTAAAGTGACACGTGTTGACTTCTGACCACCGCGTCCGGTCCTCGCGAGGACCGCGTCCGGTGCTCAGAGCTGAAACCCCAGTCGCGGAACTGAACTGACCGGACGCGTCCGGTCATGCCGAGGACCGCGTCCGGTCACTGGAAAAAGACCCGAAACTTTCCGCAAAGCGTCACAACTTGAACCAAGTTGCTCCCAACTGAACTTTGAGCTATTCTAGAGCTGCCTAGCGCCAAGTTTAACAAGTGTGCACCACACCTAAACATAGGACTCGCCTAGGTCAAGCTACCCGCTCATGCCCCCCTTCATAGTACGGCCAAAAGAGAAAAACGAAGATCCTAACGACTATTCCAAATGTCTCTCAACACCTTGACATCCGGAACTAACCGTCCTTAATCTTGACGTCACTCTTTTGAAAACCGAAACGATTTCCATCAAGGGGCATGAATACCATGGTGCCCAAAGCAGTTCAAACCTCCATGACCTAACTTACCAAAGTTTCTGCAAAACACACGTTAGTCATGGTAACAAGGCGTTGTCATCAATTGCCGAAACCAAACCTCGGGGCCTAGATGCTTTCACCATCAAAAATAGAAATACGCGCAGACGCTGAACACTGATCGGACGTGTCTGGTCAAATAGAGACCACGTCCAGTTCAGCGTCCGGTCACCTCTGTGACCTCCGTTCGCCTTCGTTTCTTTTCCGATTTCCGGCGTAGTGGAAAAAAGTCATTTTAACTCCTCGAAAACGCCTGAATCCCACCTCGCAAGCTCGGCGGGAGGGAGAGAGGACCCCAAACCCTCTATAAGGTCCAAATGGCTAGAGGGAGGGTGAATAGCCTATTTAAAACTTCTACAAGAATTACTTAACCATAAGTTAGTACGAAAGGTGGTGAAGCAAAAGCACTAGCTTTAACTAATTAAGCAAGCCACCTACACAAGTCTAGTACAAGGCTATCCACTAAACACAACAACAACTACAAGCTAGAAACAAGAAGTAATACGAGAGAAGAGCTTCGAGTGATTATACCGCCGTGTAGAGATGAGAAGTACCAATCAATCAATCACACAAGAGAAAACCTTGGGAAGAGAATGACACAAGAATTTATCCCGAGGTTCACTTGCTTCCCGGCAAGCTACTCCCTGTTGTGGCGATCCACCCACTTGTCGGTTCGCGAGCTAATCGACTATCAAGAGTCGAGCCCTCGGCGGGCGCCACACAACCGCACACAAGATGGGGATCCTCCAAGCCACGAGCTCCACTAGAGTATCCAATTTGCGAACTCCCGCGGGGAAGGATCAAGAACCCCTTACAACACTTGGTGAGGGCTCCAACAATCTCCAATTGCAAGCTCAATCACCTCCGCTGCTCCAAGCCGTCTACCGTGTCGGAAAACACGGAAGAGTAACAAGAAATCCGCAGCAACTCGAAGATCAAGTGCCTCTAGAATGCAACTCTCAAGCAATGCACTTGACTCTCACTCAATCTCACTCAAGATGTGCAACTAAGCAAAGAGATGAGTGGAGAGGTTGTTCTCTAGCTCAAGGGATGTCTCTAGGTCTCAAAATGTGCAAGAGATGCCCGCAAACCCCGGACATCTTCTATTTATAGTGAAGGGGTACGCAACTAGCCGTTAGGAACTTAAACAGCCGAAGTCGCGCTGACCGGACGCGCCGGTCGCGCAACGGCTAAGTTGCGAAGCACCGACCGGACGCGCTGGGTGCGACCGGACGTGCTGGTCCCGTAACTGACCAGACACGCTGGTTAAGCCTAAGTAGCGTACAACGAAACAGCGACCAGACGCGCTGTAGAACTGACCGGACGCCACAGTGCCAGCGTCCGATTGGAGTTCAGTAAGCTCCCTGAACGATCGGACGCGTCCGGTCAACATTGATGGGACGCGTTGCGCGTCCGATCATCAAACTGAAACACGCGCAGACGCTGAACGCTGACTAGACGCGTCCGGTCATACAGAGACCGCGTCCGGTCCAGCGTTCGGTCACCTCTGTGACCTCCGTTCGCCTCCGTTTCTTTTCCGACTTCTGGCGCACTAGAAAATCGACATTCTACTTCCCTAAAAAGCGCCGAATCCCGCCTCGCAAGCTCGGCGGGAGGGAGAGAGAGGAACCCAAACCCCTCTCTGTAACAGAACCGACCAAATTATAAGAGCACAAGTACGAAAACAAGCACCGAAGCGCTCAAATTTTCAAACTTGAGCCCATATAATCCCGGTAGTCAATCGAAATCACGAAGGATTTCAAACCAAACTATTTACAACCAGGATCGCATCATTCAACATACAACATCATACGATACATTTCACAAGTAGTTCTGAAATAAGTTTACACAAGCGGAGTAGCAATTATTACAAACCAAGTTTGAAAGTAGCGGAAGCATAACACACACACTAGTTAATTAAATACTGCCAGTCTGGATGATCAACAACCCACAAAAGCATGAGGAAAGTACATAAAGACGATCATGCCCTTCTGATCTAGTCATCATCACCCGCAGGGTGGAGACACGTCTTGCAGAATCCCTGATAAAGCATGTCATCTGCAACAGGAGGGAATAAACCCTGAGTACTGGAATGTACTCAGCTAGACTTACCCGTCGAAAACCAGAAATAAGATGACACCAAGGATTATGCAAGGCTTACACAAGGGGCTAGCTGACACCACATTTTGCATAAAGGCATAAGTAGTTGAAACTCTTATAACCTGTACTAGCAGTTATTTTTAGCATTTACCTGTCATCTATCTTAGCACCTGTACTAGACATGCACTTGATTATAATCAAACAACATTATTATTATATCCATAGCAGGTACATCATTATGGCAACATTGTATCATTCCCTTTAACCACCAGTTCATTTAATGAGTTCTACGTTGCCGCTGCTCAAGTCAAGTGCTCACTAACCAGGAGCGACAGCGATTCGAATCGAATTCCTATCCAGCTGGAGGGGTATTTCTAACACTCACCGAGTCACGCCTGGCGAAGGCTGCTTAGGTCATCTTTTGTACAGTTCAGGAATCGCGGGCGCGAATAATGTCGCGTCCCCAAGGGCGACACTCTGCCAGGTGATAGGGACTCTAACCCCCCCTTGGTCTCACGCCAATGTCCCCAAGCACATCCTTTCTCTCCTCCAAGATGCAACCTACCATTCGATTCCCGGCCTGAACCATACTACTCGACTTCGCGGTCGGAACGACTTATCCGGCCAACTAAGTGTTAGACTGCGTTCAACATGACTCAAGGACGTACAGCGAATCGGTCCTTAAACGACTCAGACGGGCATAGCTCCACACCCAAGACGTGAAGTGTCTTGCGGCTGTACTATCGAACTCCCGCCCGGTCTCAATTTCATTTTAAGGCATGGTTCCATCCACGATAGCCATAAAGCCACTCGTGACTCCTTCCTACATCTCGCGGATGACCGGAAATCACCCGACTTCTACCGAACTAAGCAGGGCTAAGCATTGACACGTGCCTAAACCTAATATAGGATTAAGTACGATATCTGGACAAGGACAGGTATAATGCAACAAGTGTTTTCATATAACTCCTACAACTTAATGCAGTAAACAATTAAAAGTACTCAAGATTAATTTATAAAACAGTAGGTTCAACATGCACCGGGGCTTGCCTTTGAGAAAAGTTGAAGGCCGGTGGTCAGGGCACTCCGGCAAGTCTTCAGCGGCGTCTCCTTCGCCGGCTGGATCCTCGGGCTCCTGCTGCTCCTGGTTCTCCTCCGGAATTACAGGCTCGAATTCGAGGAGTGTCACCCCCTCCGGTACACCTATTGCATGAGTGCATAATAAATCCCATAAATGCATAATGAAAGATGCAATATGCTCGAAATGAAATGCATTCCAACAATTAACGCTCTAATCAAATCACTTCAAAAGAGTAGGTGCAAATTTCCTCTCCGGTAGAGAAGTACTCACCTAATCTACTTAACCTAAGATAAAGCTGCTCATCCTCAGTTAAGGCCCTAACACCTAACAATTACAAAAGTAGCATGTCTTAGGATATCACACCATATCAATCAGCAAAACACCACAGTAAGCATTCTGGACAGCAGCTACTTGTTTTTACCACAACTAGAGATTTACAATTCCAAAAGATATGATCTAAGACAATCTGGAAAGCCTAAGAAATGCACTACAATTCATTTTCAGACCTCAACTCCAAACTCCTAAGTTTTCCATGTCAAACTTCACAAGTTCCAGAATCTGTCCTCTCAAAACAGAGAGTAGCAGGTTTTGAACTGCCACATTAAACAACAATAACTCTCAAACTACTAAGCCAAATGCTTCCAAATTTTGACACAAGCTAGTTCATCAAGTTTATTCCAACTTTGGTATTTACAAGTTTTCCAGCAACCAATTTTATCAAAGCCAAATTTAGAATTACTACTAGCTGTCCAGAAAACCTAAAATTGCAAAGATTAAATATTTATTGATGTGGCAAACATTCTCTAAGACCAAGCTAATATTACTACAAGTTCACAAATGTCACAAAAACACCAGAAAGTAAGGTGTGCCCACCTAGAATATTTATTTAAACCCATTTCTTAATTTACTTAAGTAATTAAGTGGAATTTAAAACATATATGTAAACTACTCCAAAAATTCTACAAAATTTACAGGGGACTCTCTGACCCAAAAAGAGACCACAGTAAAAATTTGAACAAGTTTTATTCACAGAAATTCTCTATACAAAATTCACCAGTCAAAAAGGCTGATTTTTGTATAAATAACAAAGCATAGTAAAAAGTGTCAAACAACAGATTTCATAATTTTCTTAGACCCTCTAGGGTACCAAGACATTCCCAAAAAAAATTATATGAACATTGCACATGTAGAAAAATTACTAAAATTCATTTAAGTATTTCCTAGAATAACAAGATAGCATTATAACTTGAAAAGTGCTTAAGCATTGATGCCCAAATTTTTACCAGAGCTAGGGCTAGCATAGAGTAACCTACCCACCAAATTTCATGATTTATGGAACACTACAGCTCAAGTTATAAATTTAACAAATTTGCATGCATTCCAAAACACATTTAAAGGATCTATTAAATTCTTACAGAATTTAAACATCTCATGCCAGATCCATAATTTTCTAAAATACTACACATCATGTAGATCCTAACAAAATTTATCTCATGATTTTTGAATCATTAAAACCCTAGATCTATATTTTTCCAACTTGTACAAAAATCAGTGACAAAATAATAAAAATGAATTTCATTTCGGATGAACTGGGCCGGCCCGAAAAAACTCGGCCCACACTCGCGCGCGCGCGGCCCGCTCAGCGCCCCCGCCCGTGCGCGACACTGACGGGCGGGCCCCCGCGGTCAGTGACCGGAGACAGGGGAGGCGGAGACCCGCGAGCTCCGACGAGCTCGAGCTCACCGGAGAAGAGCTCGCTCGGCCAATCGAACACCGCCTCGTGTTCTCCGTCACCCGGTGCGTCGATTGGTGCTCGTGGAATGGATGGGGATGGGGTGGAAGGGGCTTGTCACCGCGAGCGGCGGCCGGTGATGTCCGGTGGCGGCGCACCGTCGCCGGTGAGGAGGTACGGTACGGTCTAGGCTCGGTACGAGCTTCACCGAAGCTAGGCGGATCCATTTTGCTAGGAAGGGAGGATGGAGAGAGACCCAAAGCACCCCGACCACGGTGAGGTCCCATGGCGGGCTCCAGCGACCTCTCGGAGACGGGGAAGAAAGCAATGCGGCTCACCTTGAGTCAAATCGCTGGCTTCGGTGGGTCAGGGAGATGGAGGGTGGTGAGGCGGAGGGATTGGCGAGGTCTAGCGGCCGGTGATGCGGTGTGGCTCGCGCTTGAGCTCGCCGGAGAGAAACGGCAATGGCGGCTCGGTTTCGGTGCTCTTGGCAACTGGAAGAGAGGGGGCGGAGGAATGGAGGCCGGCTCGCGCGTCGTGGCGTCTTGAAGGCGTCGCGGCCTGACTGGTGGGGCCAGGGCCGGCGTACGGGCGCCACCGCGCCTCCACGCGTCGACGACGGCCTGCGGCCGGTCGGCCACTCTGACGCTGACGAAACTGAATCGGTGACATCAATGACCGACTGACAGAGCGACTTCCACGATGATGATCTCCCAAACCGGTTCGAATTAGTCGAAGATGATTACACCAATTTTGTAGAGCTACATGAGGTCTACAAGTTTGTCAATTGGAGTTTGGGCTGGTTCGGCCTAGATTTGAAACTACAAGGCTCCAAAGTGGGTCACCCGAAAACTAAAACTTAGTTTCAGTCACTATGCCGACTGAAACCCTAACTTCAAGACATTATATCTCCTAAACTATTGAGAACCAGGTGATGGTGATATTGACAATGTTGTAGAGCTATGTGTGGACAACAACTTTGTCAATTGGCTCAAAGACTGGTTTGGCCTAGTTTGTGAGTTACAAGCTGCTAAAGTGAGGTACAGTGAAACTGAAAAGTCCAATTTCCAGACTTAGAATTTTTCTAAGTGTTGATCCCCACTCAAGCTGACTTGTGGGCCATTTTTGAGCATGCTCTGGTCATTTTCATGAGATGGCCATATTAGAACTTTTGTTCCTCATGAAATTCTCTACAACTTTACTTAAGGGTGCTCTTCCATGCAAGATCTCTAAATTAGACTTTTTAATTGGTCAAACTAGAGCCTTCTAGGGTCAAATGGTGGTCAAACTTCTCTTGGAGGGCAATTTTGTAATTTTGGTCAACATGAACCTTGTTCCAAATGTTACCCTAAGTATAACTAAGGTGTTGTAGGTCATGATTGGCTACCTTACCTTTTTGTTACACCAACTATCAAATACTTCATGAAATAAATCAAACAAACCCTAGAATAATCACATGTGTGCATCACATAAAATAACAAACATGAATGATGCATGCTTATGCTTATGCCATGCAAATGCAATGCAATTAAGGACTAAACACTTGAAGTGTTACAGCCCTCCCCCCTTATAAAAATCTCGTCCCGAGATTTGGAAAGCGTACCATTTTTCATAGAATTCTTTATAACCATCCCGCAAATAATCCTCCCGTTCCCACGTAGCATCACTCTCACTTCCCTGATTACTCCACATCACTTTGTACCACTTAACCACTTTACTTCTAGTTACTCGTTCCTGAGTATCGATCACTCGGACTGGCTTTTCCTCATAGGTTAGGTCGGATTCCAGCCTGATATCACCTAAAGGAACTTGTTCCTCAGGAACTCGAAGACACTTTTTAAGTTGAGATACATGGAAAACGTTGAATATGGCTCTCATCTCAGGAGGCAACTGGATTTTATACGCAACAGCTCCACTCTTGCCTATGATCTGGAAAGGACCCACGTATCTTGGTGCAAGTTTCCGTTTAACACCAAAACGTTGGACACTCTTCATTGGAGAAACTTTCAAATAAACGAAGTCTCCAACTTCAAATTCGAGTGGTTTTCTACGACGATCCGCATAGCTTTTCTGTCTCGCTTGTGCTGCAGCCATGTGTTTCTGGATGGTACGGACTTGTTCCTCGGCTTCCTGGACAAAATCAATGCCATAATACCTTCTTTCCCCAGCTTCTACCCAGTTTAGTGGAGTTCTACACTTGCGACCGTACAAAGCTTCGAATGGGGCCATCTTAATACTCTCTTGATAACTGTTATTGTACGAGAATTCGGCTAAAGGTAACCATTTTTCCCAAGAACCCTTGGATGAAATGACACATGCCCGCAACAGATCTTCCAAGATTTGGTTAACCCGTTCCGTCTGTCCTGATGTCTGGGGGTGATAAGCAGAGCTTCTCACTAACTTGGTTCCCAGAAGGTGATGCAAGTGCTCCCAAAAGCGAGCAGTGAACTGGGGACCACGGTCAGAAACGATAGTACGAGGTATCCCATGAAGCCGGACTATCTGATTGAAGTACAACTCAGCATAGTCAGTGGGACGATAGTCCACTCTTACTGGGATGAAGTGAGCTGATTTGGTCAAACGATCAACAATTACCCAAATAGAGTTATGATTTTTGACAGTAGGAGGAAGACCGACAATGAAATCCATACTTATCTCTTCCCATTTCCAACCTGGGATAGAAAGTGGTTGAAGCAACCCAGCTTTCATATGCACAGCTTTAACTCTACAGCAGGTGTCACACCTAGCCACATATGCAGCTATTTCTTTCCGCATCTTGGTCCACCAATAGTATGGCTTCAAATCATAATACATCTTATTGCTGCCAGGATGGATGGACAACTTAGAGGAGTGTGCTTCAGACATAATATCATTTCGAAGCTCCCGGTCCTTAGGCACAACTAACCTATCCTTGAACTATAGTACACCCTCTTCATCTATCCTGAACTGTGTAGTTTCTTGTTCTTTCATCTTACGCTTGATGTGGAATATACCAGTGTCAGTCTTTTGGAGCTCAATAATTCTGCTTTTGAGAGTACAACTAACAGTGATGTGGTACAAGACTGCTGGATGTAGAAGGCGAGATCGATGAAAATCAGTTTCAACTAAGGAATGGCAATGAGACTTACGGCTTAAAGCATCCGCAACCACATTTGCCTTGCCTGGGTGATAGTGTACTTGAAGATTATAATCTTTAATCAACTCGAGCCATCTTCTCTGACGCATATTTAGCTCGGGTTGGGTGAAGATGTATTTGAGGCTTTTGTGGTCTGTATAGATATTGCAAACATTGCCCAGCAGATAATGTCGCTAGGCTTTCAAAGCATGAACAACTGCGGCGAGTTCTAAGTCATGTGTTGGATAATTCGCCTCATGCTTCCGAAGTTGTCGAGAGGTATATGCAATTACTCGGCCTTCCTGCATCAACACACCTCCCAAACCTATGCCTGAGGCATCACAATAAACATCAAATGGTTTCTCGATATCCGGTTGTGCCAAAACCGGAGCTGAGGTTAGGAGGGTTCGTAGTTGGTGAAAAGCCGCATCACATTCAGGAGTCCAGACAAACCTAGCGTCTTTCTGCAGCAACCGAGTCATTGGCTTGGCTATTTTGGAGAAATCCGGGATGAAGCGACGATAATAGCCAGCCAAACCAAGAAAACTCCGGACCTCGTGAACCGAGATAGGAGCCTTCCAGTTCAGTACTTCTTGTACCTTGGCGGGGTCCACCATAATTCCTCCATCGGACAACACATGCCCAAGGAAAGGTACTTCACGAAGCCAGAATTCGCACTTACTGAACTTTGCATATAGTTGATGTTCACGCAGTTTTGTGAGGACTATACGCAGATGTTCAGCGTGATCCTCCTCATTCACAGAGTATACCAGGATGTCATCAATAAATACCACCACAAACTTGTCCAATTCAGGCATAAACACCGAATTCATCAAGTACATGAAGTGTGCGGGGGCATTTGTCAAGCCGAAGGACATAACAAGATACTCATAAAGACCATATCTGGTAGAAAAGGCTGTCTTTGGAACGTCTTCCGAGCGGATTTTAATTTGATGGTAGCCAGATCTTAGATCGATCTTGGAGAAAACTTTAGCTTTAGACAACTGATCGAACAAGATGTCGATACGTGGTAGAGGGTACTTATTTTTGACAGTGACTGCATTGAGAGGTCTATAATCTACGCACATCCGCAACGACTGATCCTTCTTCTTTACAAAGATAGCAGGACATCCCCACGGAGACGAACTAGGACGAATCAACCCCTTCTTCAAAAGTTTATTCAATTGCACCTTAAGTTCAGCGAGTTCATTCGGAGGCATCCTATAGGGTCTCCTAGAGATGGGCGCCGTGCCAGGCAACAACTCAATTTTAAACTCCACATCCCGATCCGGAGGAAGTCCCGGCAAGTCATCGGGAAAAACGTCCGGAAATTCATTTACTACGGAAATTTCAGCCAACGCCTTTGCTTGCACAGCATGAATTTCCCCTGACAATTCAACCTTTCTGGGAAGTTGTACTAGAAAACCCTTTTGATCTGTAGGATCTCTGAGCATAACTACCCGAGCGGATGTGTCAATGAGTACCCCATTCTGACTCATCCAATTCATGCCCAAGATAACATCTATGTCTAAACCAGGTAAAACCAATAGGGCAAGCGAATAACTTCGCCCTTCTATCTCAAACTTAAGGTTCCCCACTACTTTGTTTGTGGAAATATTCCCACTTGCAGCACTAATACAATAACCCACACCTTCAACAGTATGCAACTTGTGTGCAAATTTGGATGCAAACTTAGGACTGATAAAGGAATGCGAAGCACCTGAATCAAAAAGTACCACTGCGGGGTGTTGGTCCACTAGAAACTTACCAGCGGTGACCACCTCACCAGATGGAATCTCCTCAATGCTGTTATAATGGGCGTGTCCCTGACGACTACCTTGGTTGACATTTTTCTTAGGGTACGGACAGTTCCGGGCCCAATGACCTGGCTTGTTGCAATTCCAGCAAGGCATATTGCTAGGAGGAACATTAGAGCTGCTCTGTCCAGAAGTCCCCTTTGGCAGAGCGACGGTATAAGCCTTACGGAACCCCGTTTTTGCAGCAGGCTTCTTCTGCGGTGGACGGAACTTTGTATTCTGAGCAGGTGGGCGAGGGGAAGACCTCGGTGCCGCTGAGGCCCTTGACTGAGAAGCACTTGCCTCAAGGGCCCTTTTACGGCTCTTAGAGGCAGAATAAATAGTATTGTTGTTCTCCTGGGTCAAAGCATCGCTGATGAAATCATTGAAAGTAGTACATTTGCTAGTGCCCATAGTTTTCATCAGTTTTGGGCCGAGGCCCCTTTTGAAGCTAGCAATCTTTTTGGCATCGGTATCCACAAACTTTGTGGCATACCTTGTCAGGTTATTGAAGGACTACAAGTATTCAGTCAGGCTTTTGTTTCCTTGCGACAGCCTCATAAACTCTGTGTGCTTGATTGCCATAAGACCGGGAGGGATATAATTTCCCCGGAATGCCGCCTTAAACTGATCCCAAGCAATCGGGACATTGGCAGGCAGTGTGGAACGGTAGTGGCTCCACCAAATTCCCGCCGGACCATGCAACTGATGGGAAGCATACTCAGTTTTCAGCTCATCAGTTAGGCGTAGCAGACGAAACTTTTGTTCAATGGTATTCAACCACTCATCAGCCTGCAGTGGTTCTTCCGCTTCCTTGAAGAGCGGGGGCTTTGTATCCAGAAAGTCCTTGAAATCGCTGTACTAATTTGGCTCTGGGCCCTGGCGGCCATGACGAGCCTCTCGATTAGCCAGTTGGCGCATGGCATCAGCCAACATACGCTGCCCCTCAACCACTAATTGCATCAACTCGGCCGGAGTAGGTGGTGGCGGAGGGGGCGGCTGTTCCTCATCCTCATTGCCACGACCCCGACGAAGATTGTACGACATCTGCAAAATGCATAGCCAATGAGCACTGACGATGTGGAAAATTTGTAGATGAATTATTGTAAATATGTCCAACTGACTTCATGAAATAGACTTCTCAAATTATTCATGGCACAATAATTCATCACAACTGCACAATCCATTCAAGCGGATCAATTGGCGCAATCATGCGAGAGAATCCAACAAGGTGTACTTTGATAAAGGCTCACACACAAGGAGCACAGTAGTTACTGAACCGTTTACGTTAAAATCTACGTGATTTTTGATCTTTTGCCTGTACTTGAGTTTAATTTCAAAGTTTTTAGTTGACTGAAAAAGGCTACTTCAAACTGACCACAAAGGGACTTCTCAATGAAGAGTTCCATGGTGGATCATGACTAGCCACCTCGATACCTGCGCGTGCCAAGCAGCACAGCCTTATGTCACGCGCCATAGGAGGCCCTCGGTTTCGTCGCGGCACCGAAGGGTGCTAATCGTGACACCATCATCGAACGCAACATAATAAGACATCAAGTTGTGATCGAAATTAACAGGTTCAAACTACATTCAGGAAACATACGGTTCAACCTTACATCCCAAAGTCAAGTTATTACAAGGCCTCACTCCTTCACAGGGAGGGCACAAAAGACGATCCTAACATTAAAGGCACGTGATGACTCCTCTAAGCATCATCCCCCGAGTCGGTGTCATGGATCTCCCCGCCGTCCTCATCACTAACAGGCTCTAACTCCTCATCTTCTTCTTCCTCTTCTGGTTCCTCCTCTGGTCCAGCATCTTGGGGCCCATTGACCTCCACCTCATCATCATTTTCAGCCATGAAGATTCCTGATCCCATATCTTCATCTACATTGTTGTTTCGAGGCAGCAGGGGATTAAGCTCGTTGTTCAGGCGGTGCACTTCTTCATGAAGATTATCATTGTATTCTTCAGCATTTTCTAACTGTTGCTCGAGCTCAAACTGGCGAGCTCTCAGAACGTTCTCCTCGTGCCAGGCTTCATCCCTCTGTTCCATCACACGGACCAACATGCGTTGACAGTTGCGGTTTGCCACTGTCAACCTCTGGACTGCAAGGGTTTCCTGGTCACGATCATGAATCACTTGCTCCAGTTGCTGACGCGTTGCATTCCTGGCAGCCGTTATTTCAGCCAACTCTGCCCTCAGCCTTTCCACCTCAGTAGGCTCAGGGCGGGGCTCACGTGGAGCGAGCTGGTGTCGCGGTGCCCTGCCTCCAGTGGACTTACGAGCGGTCCTCTTGGTACGTGCCATCTGTAGCAACAGATAAGATACGACTTAAAGTGAGGATCATTTAGGGGATACGAAATTTACTTTAGTCGGGAGTACTGAAATTTTTAGGGAGGGAGTAAATGATATGTATGATATAATTAAACATGATGCATGTACGTTCCGTACGCCCTCTCACCTTACTAGAAACCTAAAGTTCTAACGCTAGGCGGTGGCATACATACGTTCTCTCATATAAGCGAAACTATCAGTCTACTCGTTACACTGTTAGTGTACCTGCAGAAAACCTCATTTCAGCCCAACAGTTTCCCAATATAAGCACACAAGAAAGCAGTAATTTAAATACTTTCCATATACACATCCCCAGATGTATATACTTCAGTATCAAAGCTACCCGATATAAAGGTGCCCACAATTAAGTGCTTACGTAATTACATGGTTTAAACATGTAAGTATGCAAGTCACCAAAACTACTCTCCCCTAGACCGCCGGTTGGACGATCATGCTCTCACAACTCACACTTACCAGAGCGTCGAGGCAATTGATCCATACATTACCACCCAAGTGGATGGCATCCATACAATATCACGCCGTATGGACGACGAAACAAAAACAAACAAGGCCCCCAAGTTAGTCTTTATAATAAGCCACCTAAGAGTCCTTATTTGGGCTAAGGGATGTGATCACTGGCATACCTATAAAATAATTTTTTTAGAGTTTAACCCTTTTCGCAAACAAATACTTTTGTTTTTAATTACTCGTAAGATGTGTTTAATGTTGAATTATGCTCTGGTACCAGCTGTAACAGAACCGACCAAATTATAAGAGCACAAGTACGAAAACAAGCACCGAAGCGCTCAAATTTTCAAACTTGAGCCCATATAATCCCGGTAGTCAATCGAAATCACGAAGGATTTCAAACCAAACTGTTTACAACCAGGATCGCATCATTCAACATACAACATCATACGATACATTTCACAAGTAGTTCTGAAATAAGTTTACACAAGCGGAGTAGCAATTATTACAAACCAAGTTTGAAAGTAGCGGAAGCATAACACACACACTAGTTAATTAAATACTGCCAGTCTGGATGATCAACAACCCACAAAAGCATGAGGAAAGTACATAAAGACGATCATGCCCTTCTGATCTAGTCATCATCACCCGCAGGGTGGAGACACGTCTTGCAGAATCCCTGATAAAGCATGTCATCTGCAACAGGAGGGAATAAACCCTGAGTACTGGAATGTACTCAGCTAGACTTACCCGTCGAAAACCAGAAATAAGATGACACCAAGGATTATGCAAGGCTTACACAAGGGGCTAGCTGACACCACATTTTGCATAAAGGCATAAGTAGTTGAAACTCTTATAACCTGTACTAGCAGTTATTTTTAGCATTTACCTGTCATCTATCTTAGCACCTGTACTAGACATGCACTTGATTATAATCAAACAACATTATTATTATATCCATAGCAGGTACATCATTATGGCAACATTGTATCATTCCCTTTAACCACCAGTTCATTTAATGAGTTCTACGTTGCCGCTGCTCAAGTCAAGTGCTCACTAACCGGGAGCGACGGCGATTCGAATCGAATTCCTATCCAGCTGGAGGGGTATTTCTAACACTCACCGAGTCACGCCTGGCGAAGGCTGCTCAGGTCATCTTTTGTACAGTTCAGGAATCGCAGGCGCGAATAATGTCGCGTCCCCAAGGGCGACACTCTGCCAGGTGATAGGGACTCTAACCCCCCCTTGGTCTCACGCCAATGTCCCCAAGCACATCCTTTCTCTCCTCCAAGATGCAACCTACCATTCGATTCCCGGCCTGAACCATACTACTCGACTTCGCGGTCGGAACGACTTATCCGGCCAACTAAGTGTTAGACTGCGTTCAACATGACTCAAGGACGTACAGCGAATCGGTCCTTAAACGACTCAGACGGGCATAGCTCCACACCCAAGACGTGAAGTGTCTTGCGGCTGTACTATCGAACTCCCGCCCGGTCTCAATTTCATTTTAAGGCATGGTTCCATCCACGATAGCCATAAAGCCACTCGTGACTCCTTCCTACATCTCGCGGATGACCGGAAATCACCCGACTTCTACCGAACTAAGCAGGGCTAAGCATTGACACGTGCCTAAACCTAATATAGGATTAAGTACGATATCTGGACAAGGACAGGTATAATGCAACAAGTGTTTTCATATAACTCCTACAACTTAATGCAGTAAACAATTAAAAGTACTCAAGATTAATTTATAAAACAGTAGGTTCAACATGCACCGGGGCTTGCCTTTGAGAAAAGTTGAAGGCCGGTGGTCAGGGCACTCCGGCAAGTCTTCAGCGGCGTCTCCTTCGCCGGCTGGATCCTCGGGCTCCTGCTGCTCCTGGTTCTCCTCCGGAATTACAGGCTCGAATTCGAGGAGTGTCACCCCCTCCGGTACACCTATTGCATGAGTGCATAATAAATCCCATGAATGCATAATGAAAGATGCAATATGCTCGAAATGAAATGCATTCCAACAATTAACGCTCTAATCAAATCACTTCAAAAGAGTAGGTGCAAATTTCCTCTCCGGTAGAGAAGTACTCACCTAATCTACTTAACCTAAGATAAAGCTGCTCATCCTCAGTTAAGGCCCTAACACCTAACAATTACAAAAGTAGCATGTCTTAGGATATCACACCATATCAATCAGCAAAACACCACAGTAAGCATTCTGGACAGCAGCTACTTGTTTTTACCACAACTGGAGATTTACAATTCCAAAAGATATGATCTAAGACAATCTGGAAAGCCTAAGAAATACACTACAATTCATTTTCAGACCTCAACTCCAAACTCCTAAGTTTTCCATGTCAAACTTCACAAGTTCCAGAATCTGTCCTCTCAAAACAGAGAGTAGCAGGTTTTGAACTGCCACATTAAACAACAATAACTCTCAAACTACTAAGCCAAATGCTTCCAAATTTTGACACAAGCTAGTTCATCAAGTTTATTCCAACTTTGGTATTTACAAGTTTTCCAGCAACCAATTTTATCAAAGCCAAATTTAGAATTACTACTAGCTATCCAGAAAACCTAAAATTGCAAAGATTAAATATTTATTGATGTGGCAAACATTCTCTAAGACCAAGCTAATATTACTACAAGTTCACAAATGTCACAAAAACACCAGAAAGTAAGGTGTGCCCACCTAGAATATTTATTTAAACCCATTTCTTAATTTACTTAAGTAATTAAGTGGAATTTAAAACATATATGTAAACTACTCCAAAAATTCTACAAAATTTACAGGGGACTCTCTGACCCAAAAAGAGACCACAGTAAAAATTTGAACAAGTTTTATTCACAGAAATTCTCTATACAAAATTCACCAGTCAAAAAGGCTGATTTTTGTATAAATAACAAAGCATAGTAAAAAGTGTCAAACAACAGATTTCATAATTTTCTTAGACCCTCTAGGGTACCAAGACATTCCCAAAAAAAAATTATATGAACATTGCACATGTAGAAAAATTACTAAAATTCATTTAAGTATTTCCTAGAATAACAAGATAGCATTATAACTTGAAAAGTGCTTAAGCATTGATGCCCAAATTTTTACCAGAGCTAGGGCTAGCATAGAGTAACCTACCCACCAAATTTCATGATTTATGGAACACTACAGCTCAAGTTATAAATTTAACAAATTTGCATGCATTCCAAAACACATTTAAAGGATCTATTAAATTCTTACAGAATTTAAACATCTCATGCCAGATCCATAATTTTCTAAAATACTACACATCATGTAGATCCTAACAAAATTTATCTCATGATTTTTGGATCATTAAAACCCTAGATCTATATTTTTCCAACTTGTACAAAAATCAGTGACAAAATAATAAAAATGAATTTCATTTCGGATGAACTGGGCCGGCCCGAAAAAACTCGGCCCACACTCGCGCGCGCGCGGGCCCGCTCAGCGCCCCCGCCCGCGCGCGACACTGACGGGCGGGCCCCCGCGGTCAGTGACCGGAGACAGGGGAGGCGGAGACCCGCGAGCTCCGACGAGCTCGAGCTCGCCGGAGAAGAGCTCGCTCGGCCAATCGAACACCGCCTCGTGTTCTCCGTCACCCGGTGCGTCGATTGGTGCTCGTGGAATGGATGGGGATGGGGTGGAAGGGGCTTGTCACCGCGAGCGGCGGCCGGTGATGTCCGGTGGCGGCGCACCGTCGCCGGTGAGGAGGTACGGTACGGTCTAGGCTCGGTACGAGCTTCACCGAAGCTAGGCGGATCCATTTTGCTAGGAAGGGAGGATGGAGAGAGACCCGAAGCACCCCGACCACGGTGAGGTCCCATGGCGGGCTCCGGCGACCTCTCGGAGACGGGGAAGAAAGCAATGCGGCTCACCTTGAGTCAAATCGCTGGCTTCGGTGGGTCAGGGAGATGGAGGGTGGTGAGGCGGAGGGATTGGCGAGGTCTAGCGGCCGGTGATGCGGTGTGGCTCGCGCTTGAGCTCGCCGGAGAGAAACGGCAATGGCGGCTCGGTTTCGGTGCTCTTGGCAACTGGAAGAGAGGGGGCGGAGGAATGGAGGCCGGCTCGCGCGTCGTGGCGTCTTGAAGGCGTCGCGGCCTGACTGGTGGGGCCAGGGCCGGCGTACGGGCGCCACCGCGCCTCCACGCGTCGACGACGGCCTGCGGCCGGTCGGCCACTCTGACGCTGACGAAACTGAATCGGTGACATCAATGACCGACTGACAGAGCGACTTCCACGATGATGATCTCCCAAACCGGTTCGAATTAGTCGAAGATGATTACACCAATTTTGTAGAGCTACATGAGGTCTACAAGTTTGTCAATTGGAGTTTGGGCTGGTTCGGCCTAGATTTGAAACTACAAGGCTCCAAAGTGGGTCACCCGAAAACTAAAACTTAGTTTCAGTCACTATGCCGACTGAAACCCTAACTTCAAGACATTATATCTCCTAAACTATTGAGAACCAGGTGATGGTGATATTGACAATGTTGTAGAGCTATGTGTGGACAACAACTTTGTCAATTGGCTCAAAGACTGGTTTGGCCTAGTTTGTGAGTTACAAGCTGCTAAAGTGAGGTACAGTGAAACTGAAAAGTCCAATTTCCAGACTTAGAATTTTTCTAAGTGTTGATCCCCACTCAAGCTGACTTGTGGGCCATTTTTGAGCATGCTCTGGTCATTTTCATGAGATGGCCATATTAGAACTTTTGTTCCTCATGAAATTCTCTACAACTTTACTTAAGGGTGCTCTTCCATGCAAGATCTCTAAATTAGACTTTTTAATTGGTCAAACTAGAGCCTTCTAGGGTCAAATGGTGGTCAAACTTCTCTTGGAGGGCAATTTTGTAATTTTGGTCAACATGAACCTTGTTCCAAATGTTACCCTAAGTATAACTAAGGTGTTGTAGGTCATGATTGGCTACCTTACCTTTTTGTTACACCAACTATCAAATACTTCATGAAATAAATCAAACAAACCCTAGAATAATCACATGTGTTGCATCACATAAAATAACAAACATGAATGATGCATGCTTATGCTTATGCCATGCAAATGCAATGCAATTAAGGACTAAACACTTGAAGTGTTACACTCTCTACCGCTAAAACTCCACTGCCTTCGTAAACTGTGCTAACACCACCAAGTGTACACCACCATGTGCATGTGTGTTAGCATTTCACAATCATTTTCAAGGCGTTATGTTAGCTCTTTACTAGATCCTAATGCATATGCTCAAGACATTGATCTAGTGGCACTTGATTTCCGAGCTAACCATGATTGCCCCTCTTGATAGTTGGCTATGTATCCTAAACCCGGTCAATCACTTGTCTACTCATCTTAGACCGGCAAAAGGAAAACCTTATGGTTATACCTTTGCCTTGCACTCTTAGATCCTTCTCTTCCACTTGATCATCATGTCCATCATATTATGTGCATCTCCACCATGATCATCATTCCATGTCCATGCACCATCTCTTTGTGATCTTGTGGCCGTCACTCCTTGCCACATACACCTTCATCACATGTGTTGCTTATGCCTACCTTAAAACACTTAACACATGGCATTAGCAACTTGGTGTCATTAATTACCAAAACCAAACTTGGGCTTTCACCCTCTCTACCGCTCAAACTCCACCGCCTTTGCAAATGTGCTAACACCACCAAGTGATCTCGCCATGTGTGAGTGTGTTAGCATTTTCACAATCATTTTTCGAGGCGATATTAGTTCTATCCAAATGCATATGATTATGAAATGCACACCTAGAGGCACTTAGGAGTTTAATAGTCGCGTCATTCCTCTCTTTATAGTACGGCTATCTATCCTATAATGTAACCATATCCGCTAGGTGTCTTGGTTACTAAAACACAACTCTTAAGCATATACCTTTGCCTTGACCACGTAGGGTTGCGTCCAAATCCAAGTGTGGCCATCATGATCACCATATCCATCTTGCCACCAACCTTGGAATGTACTAATCCTCATATGCTACATACAACTTAGGCATAGGATTAGTACTTAGGCATTGTCACTAATTACCAACACCAAACATAGGACTTTCAATCCCTAACCTAGGGTCCGATTACGCTAATCACTTCATTAAAGGATTTTGTTAAACACATGAAATAACACTAATTAAGCCTTAACAACATAATTAAGAGAGCTTAAACAATCAATTAAGAATGCTAAAGGTCATTAAGGGTTAATGACCTAAAGTCAACACTCAATCATAAAGTCAAACAAACATAATCCTTAATCCCTAATTAATTGATTAACTAATTAATTAATAAAGCATAAATTAAAAATAAAATCACTTAGCATAATTAAGCTACAATTTTTATTTTAGGAAGCTTATATCATAATTAAGTGATAAAACAATTTTCATGATTTTTGACAATTTATTAAGCCTAGGAAAATTATGTAAAAGTCATTTAATAATTAAATGAGCTAATTAATTAACTTACAAAAAGTAATTAAAATTGGCATTTAATATTTTTCTTAAATAGTACACATTACATAGAGGTTACTCAAAAATTTTCACTAATTTTGGAACCCTAAATAATTTACCACAAAATAAACAAAACTAAAAACTATTTCACATTTTTGAAAAAGAAAAACAAAATTCCACGCGGGCTGCTTCCCTTCTCCCTCTCTCTCTTGGCCCATCCTGACGCGCGCGTGCGGCCCACGCGCACCCGTGCTACCTTCACTCTCGCGCGTGCGGCCCGCTCCCCTCCGTCCGGCCCAGCAACGCCAGGTCGGCCCACTCGCGCCTGTTCGCTCTCTCCCTGCCGCTGACATGCTGGCCCCGCGTGTCATCCCCTTCCTCCCGCTCTTCTCTCCCGTCGCGGCGGCACGGTGGTCGGCCGGCGACCATGACCTCGAGAACCTAATTCAACTTGACCAACATGGTCTACTCCATACCGCGAACTCATTACACCCCTCAACAACGAAGCTCGAGCTTCGGTGACCCCTCACCGACGATGGTGGTAGACCACAGTCGATAGTGAACCGCGAAAACGCGCCACCAGCGACGTAGCGACAAAATTAAGGCGAGAAAAATGTTTAGAGGCTCACAGCGATCACGTTGGTGCTCTTGGTGATGACGGAGAGGGACCGGAGAGGCCTGGACACGTGAGGGCGGTGGTGGCGGTGCTTCGACCGGGCGTGGGGAAGACGACGGCTACGCGGGCGCTTCGGGTAGTAGAGCTGGGTGCGAGTGGCCGAGGAGGTGCGCAGGAGCGAGGTGGTTGCGGTGGATCGGTTTGCGTGGCTGGAGGTGGCTCGATGGAGGCGACGGCGAGCGGCGGAGCTGCAGTGGCGGCGGAAACCGAGGAAGAGAAAAACTCAACCACGACGGTGCTCGGTATATAAAGGGCGATGAAGATGGCCTCAAAACGACGTGTGGCAAGTCACGAATGTGCTAAAGCCCGAGCTGACAGTCAAGGGCGCGCCTGGAAGGCGTTCGAAGATCGCCGGCGTCGGCGGGAGGTGGCGCCCTGCGGTTGGCGGTGATTTCAAATTAATTACAGAAATGCCACTGGCGAAATTTTTCAAATTACTCTCAAATTTTCTATAGAAGTTGAAAATCTGTAAATACAAAAGTTGTTCAATTTTCATAGTTCTACAACTTTCTCAATATAAACATTTTCCAATTTTGCTTAGATTTTTAAATTTGAATTTGAATTTAAAAGGAGACATTTTTTGGAAATCTGTAAATTCAAAATTAATTTGATTTTTATATTGAAACTTCAAAAACTTAAAATACAAAAGTTGTACATCTAGGGAAGACCTACAACTTTGCTATTCAAAACACTTTCAAATTATGCCTCTATTTTGAAATTGGATAGGGGAGATGAAAAGGGGTCAAATTTGAGATTTGAATCTTTTCAAAATTACTTTAAATTTTACACTGAAAACTTTGAAAACTCAAAACACCAAACTTGTAGCCCTTGAAAAGATCTACAAACTTGGTTTTACACTTTTTCCCAAATTTTGCTTAGATTTTGATTTATTCAAAAAGGGGTAAAAATTAGGGTTTTGCTTTTCAGGGTTTTCGGAAAGATTTCAAATTGAAACTTGATACTCTATTAATTGGTGTTTATTTAGTGATCACACCATCACCCTAGGGAATCATTGAGTCAAGCATCACATGTTTGACCAAATGCCACTCTAGGTTGACCAGTTTGACTTAGGAAATTCTTTTAATAATTCCTCAAATTTGAATTCGAATTCGAATTCGAATCGGAAAACTTGCAACAAGTTTTGGATTCTAAATTCTAACTCAAACTTGAAGCTTTATTTTATAAGTTGGACTTGAGCTCATACCCTACACTTGGTACTAGTGTATAACACAGTCACACACCTCAGATTACGCAGGGCATAAACTAAGTATTTGCGGTGACATTCGAAATTAGGGTTTTCAGATTCGAGTCACACAACGAGAAACACATCCAACCTAAGAAGGTAAACTTATTTGAGTTGATGCATAAATATTTAACCTAATCATGGATGATTTGCAGTGCAAATAATGACATGGCATATTTTTAGTTACTATAACACCAAGGGTGTTACAGCAAAAGGAAAACCTAACCATAAAAACTAGGCTTGACCCAAACCATATCAGGTTTAGATAGGGTTAGTATATTTACTATATATCATACCATGCCATTGTGGTATGTGGACGCTACAAAGAATTGCATACCGCTATAGCAATCCACTGTCTTAAATATCGGTCGTTAAATTCCAATCAGCTAAATCTAATTCGTTACGTCATAGCGGTAACACATGCTATAGCGGCAACTACGAACACTATTTAGTACCACGGAGTGAGGGCCATAGGAATTGGTTCGTTGGTCACCTTGAGGTGCTCTATGGATTGGATGGGGATTTAAAGAATTTTATCTGCTATTATACAAGTTTTATTTGGATTATGAGATTTTCAAAATATGTGTCTTCGACTTTTAAAATCGGTTCTAGAATCGAACTAGTTAGACGTGATAGATTTTTTTTTATGAGATTCTTAAAATCTGCAGAATTCTAAACGAGGCCTTAAGTTGATGAGGGCTAGTTAGGCCCATTTACGACCTGCCTAGCTACGGCCTTTAATCGCTAGAAGGTCTGCGAGGGCTTGGGCTGTGCAATGTTATAATGGACCGAGGAGCAGTGCTAAGGGGTGTTTTGTGGGAGGAGTTAAAGTTTAACAAACACTGTAGCACTTTCGTCTTATTTGACAAAAAGTTTTCAATCTTAGACTAATTAGGCTTAATAGATTCGTCTCGTAAACTACTCCTAATCTGTGCCGACATGCATGCAATTAGTCTACATTTAGTACTCCATGCATTTGAGGGAACATTGATACGATGAGAGTTAAACTTTAACTCATGCAAACCAAACATGCCCTTGATTCAAATCCTCTGGCATGAGGCAAGCCACGTCATAACGCACTAATTAAAATCAGCAGCATAAGACTGGTCGCAGTGGGATACTTTAAAGGATACTCTAAAACTTTAGAGTATGAATATAGAGTAAAAACTGATTCACTGGGTACTCTAAAACGATACTCTATTCTTTCTCTCACTCTATATTTAGAGTAGTACAATACTTACTCTATAGTGGACAGTGGCGGGCCCCACTAGCTACACAAAGAAAAAATGCTATAACTCATAAACCAAAAATCCAAATTAAATTTCGATTGCACCATTAAATTCGTCTCAAAAAATCCTTCAAAACTAGATCACACATGGATATATTTAGATAAAGTGACAAGTGGGTCCCACAGTGGATAAAGTGGATAGAGAATGATATAGAGGATGGATGGGTGCAGAAGAATTAAATATAGAGGAGTGAATCTTACTGACTAGGACGTATAGAGGATGAATATAGAGGTATATGAGTGCGGATATCCTAAGAGCGACGTATAATCATCCTGATTGCTAGTCATAGGTTTGTTTATTTTTAATACCTCGTGCATAATTTTCTACTCTACTCTACGGCGTGTCAATTACGGCTACAACTCGAATTAGGCCATGTTTAGTTCTAAAAAATTTTGCAGAATTTTTCAAGATTCTCCGTCATATCGAATCTTTGACACATGTGAAACATTAAATATAGATAAAAAATAAAACTAATTACATAGTTTAGACGAAATAGACAAGATAAATCTTTTAAATCTAATTAGACCATGATTGGATACTAATTACTGAATAACAACGAAAATCGCGAGACTCTAACAAAAATTGGAACTGAACCGGACCTTATTTTTCTGACACTATCACAAATTTAATGCTAGCGTAGCCTAGGCAACGAAGCACGGAACCTATAGCTGACCCGGCGAGCTGACTCTACCCATGGGCTCACCAACCGGATCCTCCATGGCCACCCTCACCTTGCCGCCGACCAACAACGCTGCTGGCCAGGCCGCCGCCACCCAGCAAAGCTTAGCAGAGTATGGCGCCGCCACCTCTATTGCCTTTCTTTTTTTGTTCTTATTTTGTTTTGCGGTTTCTTCGTAAGACCCAATCTACAAAGAAATTGATGTCGATTCATGATTTCTTGGATTTTTTTTCTCCTTCTGATGCAACGGGTTCAGGAAGCCTGCCAAGGATGCCGCAGATCCGGGCGGGATGGAGTCCGAGTACGTGTTCCCGGATTAGGAACCTGTGGTTCGTTTTCTGCTGTTTGGGACAACGACTCCTGGATTTTGTCTGATGCGGTTTATTCCGATTGATCAGGTGGGTTCTTCTCGGGAAATCGGACATCGTCCCGGCGGATGTGGCCGCCGCCGCCGCAGCCGCCGCGGGCCACCACCGCCTCAACTTCTCGCCGCTGCCGATGATACCTATCTGGTGGGAAGTGGTGGATGGGGACAGTAATTCCGCAATTCGCCGTGTAAATTTTTTTCAGGTTCGAAACCAAAGCGTAACAATCTTCATGTTCCTCGCTCAGGGTGCAGATGGTTCTTGGGGGCGTGGTCTACACGGCTGTGCCGTTCTACAAGAGGGCGAGGAAGGTCGAAGGTATGTTCACATCCCTACCACTGTTTATTGCAAGGAGCAGATGGTGACTGGGGCCTTCGGGTTGCTTAGTTCACAGGATTCTTATCTGATTAGTTATAGTTTATCCATAGATGACAAGATGAGCTATACAAATTGCTGCCACTGTTCATGGCTTATTGCAACGATTGAATTATTATGTCAGGTGAAACATTAGCCAATGTAGAAACTGCAGTGGAGGTTGTGGAGCATGTTGCTGAGGTGACAGAGAAGTTGGCTGCAAATGCGGCCAATTCCCTGCCAGAGAACGGGTCCCTGCACAAGGTTGCCGTGGAGATCGAGTACATTGCTGAAGTGGTGGACAAGGATGCACATCAGGTTGAAGCAGTGATTAATAAGGTCTGCTATGCCGTATCCACGCTCTTACTTGAAACTGAATATTTCAACATGTCAAGGATATGCCAGTCGCAAATTAGACATGGAGAAAATCTTAGGTGTGCGTCGTAAATTAGACATGGAGAAAATCTTATGTGTGCGTTAATTGAGTAGTTGGTGGCTGTCATTAGTCATCAGTAAAAGACAAAAGTTATCATGGAAAGAACATATGCAAAAAAACAACTCATAATTTTAGCTTTTAAGATAGGGAAATGCTGACCACTTTAAGTTCAGACTAGGGATTGCTAGCTGTTTCTTCTAAGAAACCAAGGGGAGATTCAATCTTTTCTGGCAGTCCCACATACTAAGATTTCAATAACTTGGGGCTGGGGATACAGCATGTGCATATTTCTTGGTAAAAAAGGAATGTTTCTAGTTTCTTGCAAAACATGTTTTCTCTTCCCGACTAAGTGAGAATTTGTCCTGTGCCTGCTTTATTCCACAAACATTCTCGCTGAACATTAGTATGCTTCGGTAGCTCCAACTTCAAACCAAAGTTTATAGAGTCATCTGCATTGCAGCTAGCAAAGTAGAGAAACAGTTTTCTTCAATCATGCTAAAGACGATATCATGTCTACAAATCCTAGTTCCATGGGTTATGAAAGAAAATAAATCTCTTCTAATGCCCCTGCCACCGATGCAGATCGAAGAGGTGAGTGAGAAGATCGACGCCGCAGTAGAACCTGTCATTGATGAGCTTGAGAAGGACTTCAAACCGAACACCAAATCGTCTACTGGATCAGATGCCCAGAAATGACAGTTCATGTAAACTTGGAGGAAAATCTGAAGTGTCCCTGGCTGTAAATATTGTACATTTTTCTCTTCATTTTTTAGTGAATGCCCGTGTGCGTGTAAATATAAATATATAAGATGCCCTATGAACTACAACTACGCCATGGAATAGTAAGACATGGTGATGGTGCACTGTGTGCTGGAATCTGTAGCGCCTGATGGTCAAAAATATTGGCAACAATTACAGTAGAACGTGGAATCTGGCATCTCCTTTTCATGGCAATGATGTCCCACTAACACATAATAATCATCAGCTACGAAAAGAAGAAGAAAAAAGAGAATAAAATGCACCAGTTATTTGTTCTCCGTGAGGTGATGCATGTAGATGGGATGGGATCTACAAATTCCCCAGAAACTTCTATGGTTCATTGTGGGTCTCAGACGTGCCCTTTGAACGCTCGGTCAGCGCAATGTCTTGATCCATGCCTCTGCACTTTGGCATCTGTTCCCTGACCACGAACCTGATCAAAGCGTAATTGCCTTTGCTCGCTCCATTCGCTTTGGCATCAGTTCCCTTAACCCACTGGCCACTTCATTGTTTAGCTCAAGATAACTCGAGCGGCGCGTACCATTTCTGCTTTTGGATGTGTCCTCGCGGTCTCCATGCATGAATTGTCTATAGAAAGCAGCTGCTAATGTACCTGTAGTGATCGTACGAAAGGATTCGCTTTGCCAGCAAGCCGCACGCTCGCACAAAATTGAAGGAAAAAGAAGAAGAAGCAAGCAATAAGGATTTAGCACGAACCAATTGGCAATTCCCTATTCAAAAAGTTTGGAAGCTACTAGTACGTTGTGTATAAGTAGACAAGCCCCGACTCCAGTCAGTCATGCAATGCAACACAGCAAAAGTACTCCTCGTGTTGGTGTCTCGTTGGGGTAGGAGTTCAACACGTACAGTAATATATAAGACCAGGGATGATCATGGCCAACAGATTGTCTCTGGTGGCCGTGCTCGTAGCGAGCTACGCGGCACTGTCCTCGGCCAGGACATTCACCGTCGGTGACGACCAGGGCTGGATGAGCGGCATCGACTACACCGACTGGACCAGCGGCAAGACGTTCGCGGTCGGAGACAAACTACGTGAGTAGGCTCTCCTCCACAGGCCACAGCGGCACACGTAACCCCTTTTTATTGCCAGTAGGCGTCATGCATACTTGCATAGCACAACTGCACAAGGGAGTACTACCAATGTGTGACCAAACTCCATGGGGACACCGTGCAGTTTTCAGCTACCGGAGCCAGTATCACACGGTGACGGAGGTGAGCAAGAGCGGCTACTACACCTGCTCCGCGAGCGACGCGCTCAGCGACGACACCAGCGGCTGGACCGTCGTCACGCTCACGGCGCCCGGCACGCGCTACTTCATCTGCAACATCCCCGGCCTCTGCAGCAGCGGCATGAAGCTGTCCGTCACCGTTGCCGAGAGCGGCCCCGTGCCATCGGCCGCTACCAGGGGCACCCTGGTTCCGGCCATGGGCTCTGTGGTCGTCGTCGTGGCTACGGAGGCTCTGATCAAGCTCGCACTGTTCTGATGTACCAAAACCGCCGCCGTGACTTCATCGCCTCAGGCCACAGGCCTCAGGGCAGAGCGGCAGAGAGATAGAGTGTTATATGCAGAGTGCAGACGTTTTAGTGGATCGTGTGTTAATCACCAATTGACCAAATTTGCACTGACTTTTGCGATAATGCTTGGAGGCAGACGTCCGTCCGCACGGACGCCCCTGTTGGTGGACTCTGACATCCAGAAGGCTATCATATCTGTTCCTATCCTATCCGCTCCCCTCTGGTCACCACAGTTTATATTAAAAAAAACTCGTGCCTCGCCATGACCGTGCTCCGCCACGCCTCCCGCACGCCTTCCTCTCCACCACGTCTCTCGCCGGCCTTCCTCTCCACCGCCACCGTGCCAGCACCGTCGTGACGTGTCCCCCGCGACCGCACACCCACTGTCGCCTCCACCGTGGGCACCGCACGCGCCCTATCATTGGGGGCAGCATAGCCGCTCACTGAGGGTCGCGCACAGTGGCGGATGCAGGATGAGAATCAAGGGAGGGCTAAAACAATGGAGATGTTGATTTGCATAAAGATTTAACGGTGATCTGAGGTTTTTGCTACAGTGTTTTTAGTGGTAAATCAAGTCATTAGGGGGGGCTGGAGCCCACCCAGCCCCCCTGTAGATCCGCCACTGGTCGCGCAGCCGCCTGCTCACTGCCATCCTCCTTCTCCATCGCGACCCACAGCCAGATCCTGCTTTGCAGTGCTCCGCTCGGCTGCCAACCTGATTTTGCTGAAGGCAAATGATGCAAACGAATGCTTTAAGTGTTTTAGATGTTTCAGAGTTATGTTGTAAGTGTTTCAGATGGATGTTGCAAAAGTAGATCGGGATATTGTATTGCAATTATTGTAGACATATGTTGCAAAGGTCTGTTACCAATGTTTCATCTGTGTTTTTAGACGTACATTGCAAGTGTGTTTATCTAGATGTTGTATATGTTTCACACATATGTTGCAAGTGTGTTATTTGGATGTTGCATATGTTTACAATGGTTTTCAAGTGTTTTTAGGTGTTTTTTCAAGTGTTTCAGAAGGATGTTTCAAGTGTTTCATCTGTCTTCTTTTATATGTTGTATCTAAATGTTTCAAAAGTAGATCGAGCGAGTGCAGTGGATCTCCATCTGGTTGGTGTGGATCAGATTTCCGGCGGTGCTTCTTGACTCCACGGTGGTTAGTGGCGGCGGGCAAACCACGCCATGCAGCAGTGGTCAGTGGCGACTTGAGACAGCTCTCGGACGTGTGCCTCTGGGTGGCACGGGCCCTGCGTGGGCGCGTGAAATGGCACGGGAAGAGAACTACAAGGCGGGCGTTCGGACGCCCCATCCGTTCGGACGTCTGGGCGCTAGCAGCGCCGTAACTTTTGCCACCATCGTTCTTGTTGCAGCATATGTGAAATATAAGAGGATTGGGTTGGGCCAGGAGCTATAGTGGGCTATTTAGAAGTTACAACAATATTATTACTAATTATTATTAGTACACTTATCTATTCAGAGCATCTCCAGTAGTTCATAAAAACCCAATTGGTAAATCTATGAATCCCATACTATTTCAAAATCACCCCAAGTTCTTTTATACTTTCTTTCTCTATTGTACATTTGTATTGGAAACCCTATTCTACTCTTTATTCTTCGCCACATCCTCCACCTGCAGATTGGCCCATGGATACACGTGCTTATATTTGCGCGCAATGTAATTGGACCGGTTTTCCCAAGTGTGGATAGATTGAGAGTTATTAAAGAGTAGTTTTTTGCAATCTTGCTAAAAAATCAAGATTGGAAGTGGGTTTTGTAAACTATAGGAGATGCTCTTAGGTATTTGTTGATAGCTAAAAAAATTCTTCAGGGAGTCGTAGATGGATTGGAAAATCAAATGCATTTGAAAAGGTTAAATTTGGCTAAATTTGCATGGAAACATAAAAAAGTGGTCCAGACTAGTTGTGGGCTGTCCCAGCAGAGCAGCGGTAAGAACCGGCCTAGATCGGGTTTTCCAAGGAGGCCCGCAGGCCACTTTTGAAATCGATATAGACTGGTTTTGAAACTGGCCTGAGCCGATTTTGACTGTCCGAGATACTTTTTTTTTGGAAACTATCATGATCATGTGGAAAATTTGTAAATTGTGTGTGGAAAAGGTTTTCAACTGAGATAATATCACCCCTCTATTTATATGAGAGGATCACAACCAGTTCAGAGATCCATCTATCCAACAAAAAATTTAATCTATTACTGTTCTTACCTTTTCTTCTACCTCAAGCTATTCCAACTCTATACTGTCCAACACTTCTCTCGACGAGATGTTCTGGTGCTGTAGGTGACCTTGTCAATCCTAGGGAATTCTCACTGTGCTCATCCCAAATGGGTCTTCTTGGGAGGCGTTCATGGGTTTTTCGGGCGAAGAATGAGCATCAAATCGGCCTCGTTGAGATCTGCTAGTCGGCCTCGCCATTTGGACCTCACTCTGCTACGTATCTTGCTGTGTGCGGCCTAGGTGATCAAGCCCTTGTTGGTATGTGATCAGAATTTATGTTAGTATATTTTTTGGTGACTCCGCTAGGGAAGAAAGCAAACAGACCTATTACGATGACCGAGCAAACTGATCTGAATAACCCCAAGCACATCACCAAGCCTTCTGCCAATCAACTTCCTGAGATGAGTCACAAGATGCTGGAGGAGAGGGAGAAGGCTCGAGCTGCTACTGATCTAAAGCATGCCCTAGCATGCTTTATGCTGAATTGAAGAGGAGCCATTAGGAAAATCAAAAACATCAGGTTGGATCTTCTTTCTACTACATCTTCATCCGAGGAAAAACCGGTGAAACTCCTCAAGTTCGGTATTACACAAGATGAATGCACTAATATGATTTATGATCAAGTCATTTTTTTTGAGTGCCAGAGGTCTCCAGCAAGGGGACCCCATCTCTCCGATGCTCTTCGCGATCGTCAGGGAGGTCCTGAACTCGCTCATACGTGAAGCGGATCGCCGTGGTGCGCTATCGCCTCTCCCAGACCGGGCAATCTCGCACTGCGCTTCCCTCTATGTTGACAACATCGTCATTCTCGTTGCCAATTGTGTGCAGCAAATTCTTCGCTTGTTTGGTGGGGCTTCCGGCCTTGTCACTAACATTGACAAGTTTGTCACAACACCGATTTGTTGCATGGAGGAGATGATCGCAGTGGTGCAGGAGGTGTTCCCGTGCATTGTTGCGCCGTTCCCATGTAGATACTTGGGAATCCTGCTGTCGCTGAAGAAGCTTAGACGGTGCGATGAACAAGCGCTAGTGGACTCGGTTGCTACCAGGATCCTGACTTGGAAATCTGACCTCCTCAACCACGTAGGTCACGTCTTGCTCACCAAGGTCACTCTATCAGCGATCCTGGTACATATCAGCATTGCTTGCTGCCTGTCATCTTAGGCAATTGCACAAATTGATAAGCGTCGTAGGGCATTCTTGTGGGCGGGCTCGGAGTCGACCACGGGGGGGAGGGGAAGTGCAAGGTAGCCTGGCCCACGGTATGCAGGCCAACTGAGCTGGGCGGCCTCGGAATCCTTGATCTGTGCTTTTCAGCTTCGCCCTTCGGCTGCGCTGGGAGTGGCTTAGGCACACTGAACTAGGCAAATGCTGGATAGCCCTGCCGGCAAAACTGGAAAAGCCAGCGGCCGCAATGTGTGCCATAAGTATGATGGCAATTTGGGGTGATGGTGGCTTAGCTACGCTATGGACAGACTCCTAGGCCCCCTTCGGTCCATTATGCAAGGTCGCTCTAGAACTATACGCAGCAATGAGCACAAGCGGCAAGAAGAGGACAGTGAGGGATGGTTTATTCCAAAACCGTTGGGCACGGGATATTACTGGTGTGCTCACCACGCAGGTTCTATGCCAATTTCTGCATGTTTGGCAACTCCTGTGCGATGTCGATCTCAATCCTTTTTCAAGCGAATCGCTTCATGTGGAAGTGGTCTCCGGATGGGAAGTACTTCGCATCATTGACCTACCGCGCTTTCTTCGCCGGCTTGATGTCGCTACTAGGGGCCAAGGAACCTTGGAGGACGAAGGCGCCACCCAAAGTAAAGTTCTTCTGGTTAGCCCTGCACCATAGGCTATGGACTGCAGAACGTCGCAAACGGCATGGTCTTCAAGACTCTGATGAGTGCGCCATGTGTGGTCAAGCACCGGAGATGATTGATCATCTGTTCCTTGGATGCGTCTTCGTGAGTGAAAGGTCCTAATGGCTAGAAGGGGGGTGAATAGCCTATTTAAAAATTTTACAACAACACTAAGACAAGTGATTAGTAAATAAGATTACGAAGCGAATATTGTGCTAGCATTATACTTGTGTTCAAAGCCACCTACCCAATTCTAATGTCTATGATCTCTAGTGAATCACTCAAGGGATAAGTCACTAAGTTACACCTAGGTGAACAAGCTAGCAAGAGAGCTACAACCAAAGAGCTACACTAGCTACACTAACTAGCTACAAGCACTACACATGGTAAATACACAAAGTAATGCAAGAGAGTGGTAGAAGTGATATATCACCGTGGCAAGAGATCAATCACAATGAACACCAAGAATACCAAGGAGACAATGATGACACAATCAATTTTTCCTCTGAGGTTTACTCGCTTGCCGGCAAGCTAGTCCCTGTTGTGGCGATTCACTCGGAGGTTCATGCGCTAATAGGCTTCGCAAGCCTAACCCACAACCGGGTGCCGCACAATTAACACAAGACGAGGATCCACAAGACACGCACAATCCACTAGAGTTGCCTTTGGCGCTCCACCGGGGAAGGCACAAGAACCCCTCAAAATCACAATGATCAGAGTCAGAGACAATCACCTTCCTCCGCTTGATGATCCACCAATCACCGGGCCATCTAGGTGTCGGCAAATACCAAGAGTAACAAGATCTCCACCAGCCCAAATTGTCCAAACTAGTGCCACAAGATGCTAGAACACTAAACAACGCACTAGCGGCTCTCCAATCTCACTCAAGATGATGAAATCAAGTGTGCAAGTGAGTGAGTGGTGTGCTCAGCTCTCAAAGGGTGTATGCAACTATTAGAAGTGCCAAGAGAGTGACCAAGGCTAGCCACGCCCTCTATTTATAAGCCCACAAGAAAATAGAGCCGTTATCCCTTGAAGCCAGCCTCAGCAAGGGCACCGGACATGGCGATGATGGCACCGCCCTAGGGGTGGCGGTGCCCCCCAACGGTTGAATCCAACGGCTTGTTTGACTGGTTGTGATCATCGGACAGGGTGGCGGTGACCACCTGGCCAACTACCTGAAAACACCAGTCTCTAGGAAAGTATGGCGGTGCACCGCCCTAGGCATGGCGGTGATAGTGGCACTGACCAACCCCATTTCCCTTGCTCTCTAGATAAAAGTGGCGGTGACTAGGTGGTACACCACCCTCACCGCAGCGGTGTACACCAGACATGCCAGTGCCACACCCAATTGAGCTGCTCTTAGCCACGTCCAGGCGTGGGCACCGCCCTAGGGGTGGACCGAACAAGGTGGCGGTGCCCCACCCGAGCACCTCCTCCTCGGCCTCCTCAGTCGGTCGCTGCCACAGGGGTGGTGGTGCACCGAACAAGGCATGGCGGTGCCCCCAGGGTAGCCACCGAGCCCGGCAACACCTCCTTTTCTTTACCTTTTTCATCACCTTTGCAAATGTGCTAATACTCCGAGTGTCTCACCATCATGCACAAGTGTGTTAGCATTTTCATAACTATTTTTTAAAGGTTAATCACTTTCTCACCGAATGTGCACTAGGCCTAAATGCATATGCATGTATTCCAACACCTAGTGGCACTAGATGATCGAGTTGTCCGATAAGAGATCCTCTCTTAATAGTACGACCATCTATCCTAAATGTGATCACACTCTCTATAGTGTCTTGATTACCAAAAACAAAATGGCCCTATGGATATTACCTTTGCCTCGAGCCCATTTTGTTTTTCTCTTTCTTCTTTTTCAAGTCCCGGAGCTTGATCATCATCACATGTCCACACCACCATCATGGACTTCATTTCATGTGGCGCATCTCCATCCATGAGTGCCACCTAGCTCCTTCACTTGGGTTGGACCAATCTATCTCAAATCCACACTTAGAGCATAGGGTTACTCCAAATAGGTTTCATCAATTAACCAAAACCAAACTAGGGCTTTCGGCAAGGCAGCTGTGGTCTAGGTTGCTGGCGCCGGTCGGCCTCGCTGCTCTTGTTCCCATGAGCAATGACCGACTGGGAAGCTGGTGGCTGCAGCAAAGGCTCAGGGTTGATCACGTTGCCAGACCACCCTTCGACTCCCTGTTGCTGCTCATTTGTTGGTGCATCTGGAAGGCCGACGTCGGATGTGGACATCGTCATTCAGGCTCTGGCCCAGGAAGAAGACGAGTGGGTCGAGGCTGGTTTCTCCTGCCTTGCGGCGCTTTGCTCCTTTTGGACGTCACAAATTTGGTCCCAGTGTAATCGCGTTTACCTTGTATCCAGTAGCTAGGATCTTTGCCACCTGCTTGCGATGGCCCCTCGCCACCGTCAGAGCTTTACTTTGTATCTCTTGTTTTAAACTCTTCTTCCTCTTAACAAAATATGGGTTGCTAGGTCCGATCGCAAAAAAAAAGATCAATATGCATGACAATCTTAGCAAGTTTATGGGTAGTTTTGGTAAAAAGGAGAAAAAGAAGCCCAAAATTCTTGCTTTTCCTCATAATGTGTGACGAGGACATGGCACCTTCGGATACGAACATTGATTATAAGGTGAGCTCGTTCCTATATTTGCACAGTGATTTTTGGTACAATTTACTTGGTTCCACATGTACATGTTATTTAAATGTAGGTACAAATGTGTCTCAAAGTGCAAGTCCATCAAAGCTGAACTTTTAGTTCGTCGGCCGCCCGACAGTGCTTCATTGGGAAGGCCATAACTCATCCATCCGGAGTGCGATCGAGGTCAATGAGCACTTAATAGAAAGCTTATTTGATAAGATTTCAAATAGATCTTGTCACACCTTAATATCACATTGGTAAGGCCTTCAAATCATCGAGATATGCTGCCGCTATTTCTATCGGGTGCTACGGCGTCGTCGCGGGCTTATTATTCACACTTGGGACCCAGACCCAAGTTGGAGCACGTCCCAAGAATATGGAGAATACCTAAGAGATGCCCAAGGACGTCCTCCTCCTTGGCCACCACCTTAGGAGGTCAGCAAGGAAGTCCAAGCCAAGACGGAGGCCCAATCTAATTCGAGTTCGAGTCTGCTTTGGCCTTCTGGACCGGTCTGCAATAAAACGGACGCCCAAGACGCATCCGGACTCCGTTTTTGATGATCCATATATGAATAGAAATATAATTTCATAAGATAACCAATGACTTTTGTTTGAGGCCCAAATTTTATTGGAGTCAATGGGAATCGTCGAAATCAGTTGATGTCCAAAATCTGTCAGAGCGCTGCGTCGTCGTCTTTTGGGTCGTTTGGGCCATGTAATGTGTCGAGACTCCTTAGGGACGTGAGTGGGGGTCCTTGGACGCCCCTGAGGCTCTATAATCAGTAGCCGCCGTATACGTTAGGGTTTAAGTTTTGCTTAGATTATTCTGTCCATTGACAGTCGCCGTCTTTTGGTTTGCGAGACCCCAACTTCGAGTGCTTAATCATTCATCTGCAATTGTCACTTTAATTAAGTTGTGTTTTATTTTGTTCTTGTTTGTGTTCTTCGATTCACAGCAGGGATTAGCCTTCGTGGCGAGGTCAACCGAATTGTGACACAGTTAATAACCAAAGGAGACATGGTGCTAAGGTTGCAGGGTTCGGGTCTTTATGATCTGAAGCCGGATCGGTGTGTTGCTTCTGACCAAATCGATAGTTATCTTGAACCTGACGGAAGATCAGGAATCACATCCCTATCAAGTGGTATCAGAGCCTTAGGTATACTATCAAGTTCATATTTATCCTAGTTTAGTTGATTTTGTCTTCGTCCTATAAATCCAGAAAATTACCCTATAAAAATATTTGTGTTCATCATTTTTCTTCCCCTATCCCATCACCCATTGTGCCATTGCAATTTTTAATTTCAGTTTGTTTTTTTAAACGGTCGTCCCTCGTTGTGTCATTGTGTCAGGTCTGATTTATAGTCCATGATTTAGTTCAGGTTTAGGGTATGCACGTAACCCTGATTTTTGCAAATGATTTAGGGTTTGTGTTGGGCTGTCCTTTGGCTGTGCGTTATCTGTTGTCGGCTCCTGTGCTTCACCTTGAATATTGCCGTTGTCCGAAGTCTTCAATCTAAGTTTGTTTTGAGTATAGTTAAGGTCGTTTGACTAGTTAGCTGAATCCAACGCTCCTTACATATATACTCCCTCTGTATCCTAATTAGAGGACGTTTAGGAAGTGAGTGTGATTACCAAGGAGTCATTAATTAGAGGGTATTTTTTCATATCTGCCCCTATTAAATACGACTGCAGGTCCATTGTATACAAGAACGAATCTGAGTTGGAACGGCTAGTGCAGTGCGGTAAGCATCCCAAGGTCCCAGGTTCGATTATTGTGGGGCTATATTTTTGGATGTCACTATTTTGCATGGCGATTTTTGCATGCTACTATGCTTGTTTTTTTTTGCTGTAAATAGAACATGCTAGAACATGCCATGGCCAAACAATAAACTTGCTTGTTTTATCCTATAGTTTCATGATTGTGCTTGTTTAAACAGACGATTGAAAAAGAACAGGCCATCAGGTCAGTGCACACAAGCATTAATTAGATTTAGCAACATCAACTTGTGCATTGAACTCCCGCATTCACACAAGAAAATAAAAAAATACTCAGACCACAGCAGTAGCAACCATCACTTCATATAGCAACCATCACTTCATCTGTGAATCCGCCACCACGCTGCCCTCGTCCGGCTGCTGCGAGTTCAGCACCATGCCGTTTCCGGCGAGTAGCACGTCAGAGTCGACGGATAGCAGCGACTCGACAGACAGCAGCGAATCCGGCCCGATGTCCTCCGCGGCGAGTAGCGGATCGGAGTTGACGGATCGGAGTCTTGTGGGCGATGCCACGAGCGTCCTGCCGTCCTGTGCCGCTCTCTCTTCAATCGATGAGTCCATGCGCGAGTTACCGAGGAGGCACGCGAGGGAAGCCGAGCGGACGGCGGCGCGCGTGCGAGGGGCTGAGGGGCATTCGCGTCCAACTTAGGCCTCATACTCCAAAATGTCGTCCTTTCGCACAACTGGCTAAGGCTTCAGAACGTCCTCTATTGAGGATACGGAGGACCTTGGGAAATCATGGACCAGATGTTTGCAAGGATGGACCGGATAAAGAAAAATCAACCAACACAAATATATCATAATCATCAAGGTATGAGAGGTAAATTAACCATACCATTCTATTCTGAATTTTATGATGGAGAAAAATATTTTGATTGGGAGATGGCTGTAGAACAAGAGTTTAATTCACACCTAGTTCCTGAGAAACATAGAGTTAAATATGCCACTAGGGAATTCAAAGATTTTGCTCAATTCTGGTGGCGAGAACTAGGCAATTTGCATCAACAACATCAATCATGGGATAGACTTAAAGAAGCAATGCGTGATCATTTTATTCCTCCATCTTATAAACGTAAAATGAAACACTTAGAGTAAGGTAATATGTCTGTCCTGAAATATTATGTAGAGTTTTAAAAGTGTGCAATATGTTGTGGGATAGAGGAGGATCCGGAGAATAAAGTGTGTCGTTTTTATGGTGGTTTACGACGTGAAATTCAGGATATTGTTTATTATAAAGATTTTAACACTACAAACCAGATGTTTCAGCTAGCTATGCTTGCAGAAAAAGAATTACAGGGACATCAACAAAAGAACCAGACCAACATTGGCGACAACCTCAACGGGTTTTAGCAAGGGTAAAGCAAGCATTCGCGAAAATCGAGACTGTGATAAGCAGATGAGTGGCCATTTCCACCGCTACAACAACATCTTCACCATCACCTCCCACACCCACTTTGGAGCGTGGTAAAATTTTAAACTCGGCTGAAATTGTACAACTTCATAAAGAGAGTGTTTCTACTAAGAACAAAGAGGTTGATATTAAAAATAAAAATCACCAAGTAGCTAAACTGGAAGATTCTTTTATGCTTGCTACAAAATATGATAATGTTCAAATTAGTGATGATGTGCTGAATTTGACCACCACTCATGCTATAATAGAGTAACATTTAGTGGACATAAAGTCCAAATTTTCTTTGTCACAAAATAATTATTCTAATAGCGCTTGTGATAAAGAAGAGTTGTGTAACAATATTTTTATTGTACCTACGCCACAACTAGTGAATGAGAATGATGCTTTCATTTTAGAACCAAGAACTTGTTCTAAAAATAGACATTTTTTTCCAATTGCTACTGAAAAAGATGAACTAAAATGTTGTCTTCTTTAAATACTTTGGGTTATATAGAATTTGATACTATGTGTGCTCTAAGTAATTTAAAGGAGAAATTTTTATGTGCTGAATTACCATGGTTGTCTACATGTATATATCACTTTATTGGCAAATATAATTGTAAAGGAGAGTATATGGTACACCGAGTTTATATTTGTTCAAATCTGAAATCTCCTTTTGCTGTGCATCAATATGACCAATCAAAGGGCTGCATTAGATATAATCATGTAATGTCGAGATTCTCAAGTTTTATTATAAAGAAACAGGTTAACTTTCAAGAAGGGGAGCAATGTTGGCTACTACCTACAACCTGCCCTCCAACGAAAACCGATGACGGTTTGTTGTCAAGAAGGGGAGGATGACGAGGATATGGCACCTTCGGATACGAACATTGATTATAAGGTGAGCTCGTTCCTATATTTGCACAGTGATTTTTGATACAATTCACTTGGTTCCACATGTACATGTTGTTATTTGAATGTAGGTACAAATATGTCTCAAAGTGCAAGTCCATCAAAGTTGAACTTTTGGTTCGTCGACAGCCCGACAGTGCTTCATTGGGAAGGCCATAACTCATCCATCTGGAGTGCGATCGAGGTTAATAAGCACTTGATGGATAAGCTTTCAAATAGATCTGGTCACACCTCAATATCACATTAGCAAGGCCTCCAAATCATCGAGACATTCTGCCGCTATTTCTACCGGGTGCTACAGCGTCGTCGCGGGCTTCTTATTTACACTTGGGACCCAGGCCCAAGTTGGAGCATATCCCTAGAAGATAGAGAACACATAAGAGATGCCCAAGGACGTCCTCCTCCTTGGACACCACCTTAGGAGGCCAGCAAGGACGTCCAAACCAAGCCGGAGGCCCAGTCTAATTCGAGTTCGAGTCTGCTTTGGCCTTCTGGACCAGTCTGCAATAAAACGGACGCCCGGGACGCATCCGAACTCCATTTTTTATGATCCATATATGGATGGAAAGATAATTTCATAAGCTAACCAATGACTCTGGTTTAAGACCCAAATTCTATCGAAGTCAATGGGAATCATCAAAACAATTTGATATCTAGAATCTATCAAGGCGCTGCGTCGTCGTCTTTTGGGCCGTTTGGGCCATGTAACGTGTCGAGACTCCATAGGGATATGAGTGGGGATCCTTGGATGCCCATTAGGCTTTATAATCAGTAGCCACCACATACATTAGGGTTTGAGTTTTTCTTAGATTATTCTGTGCATTGATAGTCACCGTCTTTTGGTTTGCGAGACCCCAACTTCGAGGGCTTAATCATTCATCTGCAATTGTTACTTCAATTAAGTTGTATTTTATCTTATTCTTGCTTGTGTTCTTCAATTCGCAGTAGGGATTAGCCTTCATGGCGAGGTAAACCGGATTGTGACATGGTGGATAACCAAAGGAGACGTGGTGCTAAAGTTGCAGGGTTCGGGTCTTTGTGATCTGAAGTCAGATCGGTGTGTCGCTTCCGACCAAATCGATAGTTATCTTGAACCTGACGGAAGATCAGGAATCACGTTCCCATCAATGTGTCCACTAGTGGAGCAGCTCTGGTTGCTAGCCAACCTTAATATGGGATGTTATTTAACGTTTTTGAAGGACATGCGAGCTATGTATAGTCTAGCCTATCAAAATTAGCCAATTCAGCAACTAAAATGTTAAGGCCAATTTATAAGGGCTACTACTACTTTGCCTATGGTTACCCTTCACATGTCATCGGTTCCCACCATGAAAACTAATGGCAGGCAATACAACTGCACAGCATGCCTCTTTTGCTTTACTACAGTGTTGGCGTGTTGCCACAACCTCCTAAGACTCCAATATCGAGTCAACAGGCTAATATGTATGCAAGTACTTCACAAATCGATAATCCGATCCCATGGGACGAAGCTTTAAGCTGATTTAAGGAAGATTTGCATAAATCTTTGGAAGAAAGCCTAGGTGTGCATCTTAAATCAGTTGAGGTACTTATTCTAAACCATATCTTTTGTATTTTGGTAATATGAAAGCACCCGATGGTTGTAAAGTACCCGACTTTATAAGTTTAGTGGTGAAGAAGATAATAAAACTAAAATAGATCACATTAGCTTATTTCTTGCAGAATTGGGTGAAGCTATTACCATAGAACATATGAGAATTCACAATTTTTCATTGTCTTTTATTGGTATTGCTTTTTCATTATTTTCTTCTTTATAACCTTGCTCTATTGGTTCTTGGACAAATCTGGAAGAAAGGTTTCATGAACATTTTTACAATAGAACCAATGAGATGAACTTGTCTAATTTAACATCGGTTAAGAAAGGACGTGATGAGTCTATCCTTGATTATGCTAATTGGTAAAAGATTTATAGATATTAATAACTGATGCTTTAATTTGACAATTTCTAAAAAATATCTTGCTGATTTGACTTTTATTGGCTTGCGCTTTCATATTGAATAAAATCTTGAGCACTTTGAGTTTCTCACTATTAATCAATTATTGCAAAAAGCCTTTGGCCGTCGAAAGCCAAAGTAATTTTGGAGAATCTCATAAGTCATATCGTCCTAACATGCATGCCATTGAGTACTATTTAGATAGTTCTGATGATGAAACTAAAGATTGTTTTGTTGCTAAATTTGTATAACCTACATAAGCCAAATCAGTTTCTTGCTCCTTCCTCAAGCCTATTCACTGGAATCAGTGAGAGGAGATGAAATTTAAATTTGATGTATCCAAGTGTGATTGTATTTATTATGAGATGTTAAAAAATAGATACATTAAATTATCGCATCCTTTGTTGTCAATTGATCAGTTGAAGCATCATGCATATTGTAAATGAAATAATTCTGCTTCTCTTGCTGCTATAATGTTTGTCATCGGCAAGTTTAATCAGTCATTAATAAAGGACGATTGAGTCTATCAGGGATGCAGATTGACACAATGCACTCCCCAATCAATACTCTAGAATTGAAGAATCCTAGTATCTTGGTTCGTCCTGATCAGGACGAATCTATTGCTAAAAATGATATCGGTGATCCTAGTGAAGATGGCAAAAATTCAAAGACCTTAGGCCACAAAGTTGTGCTCGAGAGGTCTATTGTTGGTTGGAGAGAACCAAAATTACCATCAAGTCTTCTGGGCTCAGTGGACAACTGAAAACTCCTGTTGGAAAGTAAAAGAAGATGTTATTGTTGTCGTCAAGGTGAAGGATAACAAAAGTAGTAAGGCCAACTTGTCAAATTATCCTAGTTAAGGTGGATGAAAGACCCGTTGAAAATTGGAGATCCAATAAGATTAAGGTTTCCAGCAAGGAGGTGAAGTGGCAATCAACTTTTGACTGACTTATGAACAAGTACACAAGCAAAGGACCAATTCGATGAATGGGCCTGTAAACAAAGAAGTCTGGCCACCTCTGAAGTTATGTGCCTAAGGAGGTGTCTGCTACTCTTATGAAGGCTATCAAACAAACATCTCTTACTATCGGCTCCATGGAGGTGCCGGTCAATGAAATTGATGAGCCGATTGTTATTGAAAATATGACGCAGTCCTCTATGGAAGAAGTGGAGATAGGAGTTGCTGCAAATGATGATGAAGTCGAGAGTACTAGACTCCAAATACTTCCAACAAAAGTAGCACCCTTTGGGTTTGACCAAGACGCAACGGCGCTAGCTCCAACACGCTCGTAAGAAAATCAAGCAAGAATCTTAGAGCTGCTTGAATGACGGTTGATATGCATGTATCTTCCTTAGAATAGAATGACCAACGCATACATCGCCCTTAAACTAAAAAGACCGATGAACTTGACGTTGTTGCTTTGGTTGTCATGTGCTTTTATACTCACATACACTTCTCTTAAAAACATGGGACATATGTTGATAACCAATGATTGGGAGAGTAAAAAATGTATCAGAAATCAAATGCATTTGAAAAGGGTTAAATTTGGCCAAATTTGTAAGGAAAGAAGAAAACCCAGCCCAGGCCTGTTTGGAGCTTCCTCGGTTGAGTAGTAGTTAGAACTGGCCAAGGTCGATTTTTCTAGGAAAGCCCGTAGGTCAATGTTGAAATTGGCCTGAGCCGACTTTGTTTGTCTGTGATGCTTTTGAGATTTTTCTTTTGGAAACTCTTTCAATCTTGTGGGAAACTTGTAAATTACTTATGGAATAGATTTTCTATTAGGATTAGACACCCCTCTATTTATATGAGGGGTTCATAACCAATTGAAAGATCCATCTATCCATCCAAAAAATCAATCTATTACAGTTTTTACCTTTTCTTCTACCTCAAGCTCTTCCACTCCCTACTATCTAGTACTCCTCTCGATGAAATTTGTCAACACTCTATGTGGCCTTGCCAATCCTTGGGCCCCCCAATTGTGCTCCTCCCTGACAAGTCTTTCCAGAAGGTATTCATGAGTTTGTCCGTGAAGAACGAGCATCAAATTGGTCTGTTCGTCTTTCTAGCCGGCCTCGTTGTTTGAATCTAACTCTGCTGCGTATCTGGTTATATGCGGCCTGTGATCAAGCTCTTTACTGGTGTGTGTGACCGGAATTCATATCGATGGTACTTTTTCTCCAATTCATTTGGAGATGAAATGCTTTAGGTATCACTCTACTGCATCTTGGTTGTATGCGGCTTAGTTCAAAATTTATTAATTGTGCTTTTATAGAATTTTTCTTTAGGTATTTTTTCTTTCTGAACTCATATGCATACATAATCTCTATTTTTTATTATTCTATTATTCCTAGTTATTTTATTTATTATCCTAGATATGGACTTTTTGTTTAATGTAAGTCGTTAGATCATTATAAAATCTAGTCGAGTACTCCCTCCGTCCCATATTAGATGACATTTTAGTATCTCTCACGGAAACCAACGATGAAGCCAAAAGACCAAAATGCCTCTCAAGGATCGGAGTAGAGATAGAGATATATTGAGAAAAGAGAATGGTATATTAGCAAAAGAGAAAAAAGGTGTGTTGGGAACTGAGAATATCAAGTATTTTGGGATAAAATTTAAATTCTATAAGGTCATCAATTTTGAGACGGAGAGAGCGTGTTTATTGTTCTTTTTTCATTAATGTGAAAAACTTTAGACCCTCCTCGATTAATGTGCCACCTCGTTTTAGTACCTATCTTTTTTTTGTTTTTAACCCTTTTTTCGAAAGATTCTCTCAAATATGCCTCTAGCGGAAAGATTTCAAAAATGGACCCTGCTCTTTGCGCCATAGTCGTCGAAGCCAAGATATAACAACATGGTGCCAGGGTCATTGGCGCCAAGCCCCTGGCGTCGTGGCGCTGACGTGGCAGGGGTCTAGGCGCCAGTCTCATTGACGCCAAGGCTTAGCGCCATAGATCCTGGCACCAAGCCCTGGGATAACAAAAACGTCCGTTTTCTTTTCTTTCTTCCTCTCTCTCTCTCTCTCTCTCTCTCCTTTCTTCCTCTCCTGCGCCCGTCGCCACTGTCGAGCTCGCCCGCCCGACTGCTGGTAGTCCCGCCCGGCCACGGCGTCCGTGCCGGGCCACCCGCTCCCCGCGCCCGGCTACCCACGCCCCGCGCCGTGCCCTGCCGTGCGCGCCCGCCCCGCGCCGTCCGCCCCACCCCACACCCTGCACGCCCGCGCCATCCGCGCTGCGGTTGCAGCGTCCGCCTGCCCGACCTGGCCGTCTGCGCCGTTCGCCCTGCCCCGGGCTATGCGCGCCAGCGGTGTCCGCGATGCGGTCGCGGCGTCCGCCTACCCGGCCCAACCGTCCCGCCCCGGCCATCCGCCCCAGCGCGGCCGCCCGCACCGTCCACCCCGCCCCACGCAAGGTAGAACTAGTTGTATAATTTTGTTAGTAGTTGCTAATAGTTAATTAAATAGTTATATATTTAGTAGTGCTTGACATAGTTAGTTTGATAGTTACTTGACATAGTTACTTGACATAGTTAGTAGTGCTTAGTAGTATTTAGTAGTGAATTGATAGTAAATGTGACGACGTTGGTAGTTTATTGATTTAGTGATATAGATATGTAAATAGGTACATACATAGATACATAGGTACTTAGATGTAGTTAGATATGCTATTATTTTGGTAAGATTTAGCTAATTAGTTATTAGATTATATCCATATACTTAGTTGTTAACCTATTTACTTAGGTTCTAGTTAGTTAGTATGTATTAGATAGGTACTATATGAAAACTACTTTGGACTAAACTCGATGTGTTTGTATTTGTATATGGAATACTAGATGGACAACCTAGTGAGCATATATCATAGAGGCACTGTGGAACGAGATCGCTATGAATATGTTGAGTTTGTTGACATGCAAAGTGTGCCTGTGCTATTTAATGAGAAGCCATCATTTAGTGAGTTGGCTGCAAGGGCTCGGGAGGAGGTACATTGCCATGGAGATGATGACATCGTAGTTGAGGGTGTACTTCACCTAGGTTCCCCTCCCAACATGCTAAGGAAGATAATCCCAATAGGGTGTGCAGATCAGTTGGAAAACTATGTGAGATTGGCTATGAAGAGCCAGTTCTAAAGTTTAGACGTGGTTGTGCATCGGGTGCTAGTTGATCCCATCCCTCTTGGGTTTTCCCCGCCAATGGGTGAGCAGGCATACTTCGACCCTCCCGTCCCGGAACGTGATGTGGATGCGGAGGTTCCGCCTACCGTTCCCGATGCTCAATCTACCCCCAATGATGTGGCAGATCCTCCTCAGGAGATCCCTTTGACATAGAATCATCCGAGTAAGTGTCAATTAGGCATCGTTTTTTTCTTTATAGCTTAGTCTCTTCTTTTCATCCACTTTTCTTATCATATCCTCCTATTTGTGGCTATGTTGCAGGAGACGTTCCCGACAATGAGGGCACTCCTCCTGCTGATGCTCAAGTCTAGATTGGAGATGGAATCCGTGCCTCCAATAGTGTTGAAATTATGAATGATTCAGAGTCATATGAGATCGCAAGGGCTGTTGATTCTGACGATTGTCGTCCCATTGGAGAGCTCACGGAGAGTGACGTTGACATGCTGAGGCGTATCTTCCCCGGCCACCGTGATCCTATGGTTCATGAGTTCAGTAATCTTACTCATTCAGATCAGGCATTTGCAGAAGGACGTGATGATGAGTTGCAGGAAGCTCCAGAGACTGGTCCTAGCATGGAGATTGAGAAGGGGAGGGTTTTCAATGACCTCTCTGCATTGAAGAGGTGGTTGCAGGCGTTTGCAGTGATACGCAAGAGACCTTACAAGCTCCTGTATTCCTATGCGGAGCGGCGTTACATGGTTGTGTGTGACAAGGAACGCTGCCCATGGAGGGTTTGTGCAAGGAAGCAAAAGGCCTCCGGAAAGTGAAAGATCACAAGAGTTGTCGGGCCACATACTTGTGCTTCACATGACCTCAACACGAAGCATCCGCAGTTGACATCTACCCACATTGCTAAGCGGTTGACAAAAGTATTGCAGGGAGAGCCGAACATGAAGGTCAGGACAATTTTCAAAATAGTTAATGAGGTCTATAGAGGATATGACAATTATCACTTGAAACCAGTAGTTGATTACCTGCGAGTAGTAATGTCTGGAGGGTCATCTAGAGGGAAGGGAAGGGGGGACGAAGGGAACTCCCATTGTGTGGGAGGGGTCTCTGGGTCTGGAAGACTTTGATGAACCAGTGTATCATTTTCCGGTCGAGACCAAGAGAGATTTCACCAAAGAGTACCCTCTCCGAGGATACGATAACCGGAAAGAAGATTGGACAAAATGTAGGTATGGTGAGGACTACTTAGTGCATATGTTCGTGGAGGGTTTGGATGCAGGTCGTCGTTTCTTCAAATGTCCACAAGTAGAGGTAATTGGTTTTAAAAATTTTTACTCAAATTTTTTTCTCCATTGCTTTGCATCTTATAGACCAAACTAACTACATTGTTCACTAAAATCTTTAAAATGCAGTGTTCAGAGTCCAAAGAAAACTATAGCTTCACTAGGTGGGTCGATCCTAGACCAATCTATCCGCACACACAGTACATCTACTACTTGCAAGACCATATTTTCAAGCTAGAAAGGGAAGTTAGCAGCGATTACAAGGACGACGAAGCCGACGATAGCAACAGTGGTGGCGTTTCACAGGAGGGACTATGTCATGATCCATATTGCACCTGCCCTAATCACAAGAATAACGGGCCTCTGCCACCACCCCCGCCACCTCCACCACCAACAATGGGAGGGTATTGTGGAGAAGGGGCAACACAATTTGCTATGTGACCACACTACTAGATAGAACAAATCTATCGTGTTCACATGCCACATCCGTGTTAGGTTTATTGTTTGGTTTAATTACCTAAGGCATGTTAGGTTTAGTCTTAGGAACTATGTACACTTGTTTCGTACATGTTTCTCACATGCCATGTAATGTGCTTATTGTTCGCTCCAATTACCTAAGGCATGTTAGGTTTAGTCCAGGACATATGTGTCCTAGTTTGGTACATATTCTGACATGCCATGCTCTATGTTAGGCGTATTGAATTGTGAAATCCACTACTTCCTTATATTTTATGTGCACTTCGAGAACTAGTTTTAGTACCTCAACAACATTAAACCTAATATATGACAACACTATGAAAGGTCCAAAAACTTAAAATGCATATGAAGTACATGACGAACTAAATAACACAGAACATGCCCTAGGTACATGATTTACCTAAAGTGCATTACATTAAACATATTGCATACTACATCGACCACATTGTCTATGATTAAACCATACAACTAGCCAACTACTGAGTGCAACGAGACCACTTTCTCTTTTTTCTAGGAATCGGGATTCTCCTCCATCGCTGCCTTCGCTTGGCACACGCGCTCAAGCTTCTTCTTCCTCTCCTCCCTATACGCAGTAACACGCCTCCTTTCCTCCTCTTCCTTGTGCTCCTTTTCTGCTGCCTCCTCTCTGCGTCTCTTTTCTAATATCTCTAGACGCTCTACATCCCACTCCTTCAGGCCTTGTAGAAGCCGCATGTCAGCTTCCTTAATCTCAGTGTCAATCCACTGCTCAAAATCACAGAGCGGTGGAGGGGTCTGCAGTAAAGGCAATTGTTACAAAACCAATTAATATGCAAGACTTTATATGACACAAATTAATTAATAAACAACAGTAATTTCTCACAATAAATGTACTGCGGCGATGACACTCTGTAGGCTCCCATGCAAAATTAAAACACATCCAATACCTCTGCTTATATGTTGCATCATCTTCGAAAATGTCGACCTTGCAAGGATCGCCACAAAAGCACATGGGTATTGACACACCGCTAGGGAGCGGCTTTGGGACGTAGGGACGAATGACCGATTCAAAATAAAGAAGGAAGGGTGAGAGAATACCTGGCTCTCAAAGATCGACGGATAAAATCTAACTTTCCATGGTCCAATATGTCAATTGAAGAGGTTGACCGAAGTGGACAAAGGAAAAACCCGAATAGGAGAAAGAAAATGAGAATGGCTCGGGGAGAAAGAGTGGTGTGGGTTTAAGAGTGGGGTCTTGGCACCAAGATCTATGGCACCAAGTCTTGGCACCAAAGAGGCTGACGCCAAGATCCCTACCACGTCAGCGCCACGACGTCAGGGGCTTAGCGCTAATGACCCTGGCGCCATGCCGTTATATTTTGGCGCCGACGACTATGGCGCCAAGTGCAGGGTCTATTTTTTGAAATCTTTCTATCAGGGGCATATTTGAGAGAATCTTTCGAAAAATGGCTAAAAAACAAAAAAATGGTTTTAGTACTCTTTTAATAAGATAATATATAGATAGATGACGTAATTCTTGAGCACGAGGAGAGACTTGGCCTTGGCCGTGTCTTTAAGACACTCGGTCAACGCATTAGGTCTTGATGTTGCTATATACACAATGGTATCAGTTCCCTGACAAGGATGCTAATGTTGCTCAAACTTTGCATCAGTTCCCCTGATCAGCCATATGCCTATATATCACTGTCTTCGATTATTCAGATATAAGATAGCTCGAGATAGATGTTCATTTCTCCTATTTTCAACACCCCGTGGCCGTGGGGTCGATCCATCAAAACATCTAGGAAGTATTACTGGACACACGAAATGATGCACTTGATTACACGAAGATGACAGCCGGTATCTGGCTGCTGGCCTAGTGCATGCAGCTTTCGCGTCAAGCTTTTTAGTAGCACCAACAAGGGCATGCCAATGGCACTAATTCCATTGCGACATTGCACTCACCATCCTCTTCTGAAGATAGTCAAAAAAGTTGTCGACCAATTGACACGAGGCCAAAATTATAGAAATAAAATGCTAGTAACAAAATGCTCTATAAATAGGTCATCCAGCTCCAGCACGGTCAGGTGTCCAGCAACAACATGGGCGATTGGTCCGTTCGTATCCAGGTATCGTCATCTCCCGCCAAGCACAGTGTCCTAGCACTGCTCGTCGCGGGCTACACGGCGGCGCTATCCTCGGCCACGGCGACGACGTTCATCGTCGGTGACGACCAGGGCTGGACGATGACCGGCGTGGACTACGTCGCTTGGGTCCAAGGAAAGACATTCGCGATCGGAGACAAACTAGGTGAGTGGTCTGCTCTCTTCATGCATGGTTCATCGCATCCCCTGCACTGCAGCTGCTGCACACGGATTATTGGCACGTCGTGGCAAATAATCGTAGTGTTCAACTACCCGAGCGAGGAGCACACGGTGACGGAGGTGGGCAAGACCGACTACTTCGCCTGCGCCGGAGGCAGCGCGCTGAGCAACGACCGCAGCGGATCCACGAACATCACGCTCACGGCGCCCGGCACGCGCTACTTCATCTGCAACATCCCAGGCCACTGCACCGCTGGCATGAGGCTCGCCGTCACGGTCGCCGGGGGTGGCTCGCCTCCAGGAGCCACGCCCACCGGCGACGCCGCGGGCGCCTCGGTTCGGCCGGCGATGGGCTCCTTCGTCGTCAAGGCGATCGCGTGGGCTATGATAAAGCTCGCGCTGTCCTCATGACTGGAACGATGACCGCGCGATTGCCAGTGACTGACTCATTGTACTGTACGTCGTCTCACGGTTCATGGCTATTGTACTCCGTAATTGGCCAGATTTTGATACGTTTTCCGGCGATTGTTCGTCGTGCACCTCATGTATGTCCGTGCCCTTGCAGAGTTTCCGTTTACTCGTGCCTGCTCTTCTCGTCTCTTTGGTTCGTTTGTGATTGGCGAATATATCTCACGGTACTTGTTGACGCTAAATCCGTCAATACACCCGCACATGGCTAATAGTAGCACCGGGGGCATGCTACCGGCGCAAAAAAAAAAAAGGTGAGCAAAAAAAAAAAAGAATTGAACTGTATATGTAAGACCCACATGAACAGTGACTGGAACCACATGAACAGTATATGGTCTGCATGAACAGCACCAGCTACAGTGCCAAGTGGCAGGGGGAGCCGGGATTTATTCGGTGTTAAAGAGATCTATTATATGCAGTGGAGGTAGATCTAAATGGTGAGATTGATGAGCAGATCAACAAGGCCGATCCTATGTTAGTTCGTCGCCAGAAAGACTCATCAGCAAGGCCGATCCTACGTTAGTTTGTCGCCAGAAAGACTTACGAACGTCTCTAGGAAAGACGTGTCAGGAGACGCACAACCGTTAATTGGGGTGTCCTAAAATTAGTAAGGTCACCTAGAACGCTGACAAATTTTATTGAGAGAAGTGTTGGACATTAAAAGGGTTGGAAGAGCTTGAGGTAGAAGTTTTCTGACATCTATTGGGTAGATGGATCTCTCATGCGATCCTTTTATATAAATAGAGGTAGTGGTCTTATCCTCGTAGAAAACTTGTTTCACACGTAATCTACAGGTTCTTCGTGAGATCAAAGTAGTTTCTGACAAAAAAAAATCACGATTTGGCTTCAGACAATTTAAACCGGCTCAGGACGGTTCCATGACTGGTTTGTATAGGCTTCGCACGGCTTCTATGCCAAAACCAGTCTGAGCCAGCTTTGCCCTGGCTTCAGCCCTCTATTGAAACCTCGGTGTACCGATTTTTACTAATTTTTGCCACCGAGGTTTAGCTGTCAGCATATTTGACATTTTATTGCACACTATTTTCAGTCTATTTTTAACTCTCACAACCATATTTTAGCTGTCAGCATTACACTATTACTACTTAGAGACACCAAAGGAGACTACATGTTAATTCTCAGGAGACTAGCTAAGAAAAAAAGATAAATTCTAAAAATTCTCATAATAATTAGAAATATCTAACATTTAATTTGTTATATCTAATCACTATCGCCAATAATAACCATTATATTTATTCCATTTTCTATAAAAATACCCACTTCTGCTATAAGAAAAATACAACGAGTAATTATCTAAATTGGCATCTATTGTCCGTAATTGATTTTATGAAAGGTAAATTAAAATAGCTCTCCAAAATTATATACAAATTACCCACTTCAGCCAATAAAAAACAATTTAAAACTACTTAACCTTGTACCAAAATTATCCACCCATAAATTTGCCAGCACCCATCCCGCCGGCCTCCATGCCCCTTCATTGACTTTGACCAAGGTTGGAGCTACAGTGACAACCTCAGTACGGTGTCAAGCATATAAGAGTAAGACTAATAATTGAGCCAAGTAATTGGCTATAAATTAAGTTGTAAGGGTTCAATACAATATTAGTCATCTATTTGTCTATAATTTCTTTCATTATTACATGCTACTACTTTTTATCCATGTCTCACATTCATCTTCCTATTCCTCCTCAATCTACTTGCTATCTAGGCCTACCATTGCATAGGCTGTCTAGCTTGTTGCTTGCATGTGAAAGTCAAGCTCTCATCTCTCTTCTCCACATTAGTAAAAATGCTGACCAGCTTGGCTATAAGGGCTATAGGTGTGAGCAGAGCAATGGTTTAGGGAGAACAACGATGGTATGGAATGACAACTTGACGTCGCTTTATTGTAGGGAGATGTGCCCATAACCAACTCTTCTTATTTTTTTGTCTTCAGCAATAATTATAGGGTATTAGTGCGGATGAAACTAGATGGTAACACAAGGGACATTGATTGTATATATGTTCAAACCCTCATGATAAGGTTTCACCCTATGTTCGTGGTTGTATTCCTTATGCTCAGGTATACTAGATGTACCAATCAGAGGACTCCTTACCCACCTTGTATGCTCGGGGGATTAGAGTTCCAAGGTCGATGCTACTCCTAAATGCATTTGCAGTTTCCTAGTCAGCTACAATAGAATCTCGAGACTTAAGGGATAAGGTTTATCTATGCCTTGTGTATCAAGTTGATGAAGATACATTGGGTAGACTACAAAGTACAAACTCCAAGTAGACAGCCTAGCCCACCCTATGCCCATATTCCAATTTTGTCCTCTATGATGATACTAGCGGATTAAGCCATCCACACTATTTATCCATAACTGACATACCTCTTATCTGGGCCAAATTGGTAACCCAGTCCTAGATTTAGGTGACCCAGCCCACACACCCCTCCCGCACGGGTTAAGTAGTGCTAAAGATGCCCGAGCCAAAATCGTGGTTATCTTATCTTGACATATTTTCTCATTGTATAGCCTTAATCGATAGCAACACATGAGTATATTTTCTAGAATATACTAATGAAAATAATGTAGGTAAGTTGTTAGTTTAGATAAATTTATAAACTATGACATGTCTGTAATCATAATATAATTATAAACACACTATTTTTCTAGGGAAAAAATACCGTGACACATATATTTGTTACATAGAGGAAATCTACCATCTTGAAACAGAGGAGGTAAGTGCAGAGCGTAGACAAAAGGTAGCCATGGCCTCTCTAGTTTTTGAAATTCCATTAGAGTAAATGATGATTGTTATACTTAAAATCTTCTTTAGGTTAGCATTGTCTGTCCCCTTATAGATCTCACTGCAAGCTCCATCACGATGTTGAGTAGCGTGAGGGCAGGCTTAAACAACCATTCATAACATTATAGTAATTAAGAGAGTGTGGTATAGGACCTAATAATGTCCTTACTTTTTATAAAAATACATAGGGTAACTTTGAATAAAAGGTATAATATAGCATAACAGTTTCAACTTACCATGTGAATAAAAAATGTTGAATTTCAAAATCTAAGTTTATGGCGGCATGAGACATTGCAACCACCACCACCACCACCATAATTTAGGCTAAGGTTTCAACAAAATGCATGTTGAAAACACATGGATGAACCATGCAAAGAGACAAAAGGCTATAGTATGGATGAAAAAAATATAGCCCTCTTTGGTAAGACTTTTGTTGGCGCTTCTCCATCGCTTAATTAAAAGCCCTACCAAACGAGCACATATATGATAACGGTTTATGAAGCAAAAACCAAGCGTGGTGAAGCCAAAGCCCTCTTAGGGCTAGCAGCCGAAGCCACCAAAACATTTTTTTTGTTGGCTTCTCTGTTTTTGGAGAAGCCCAAACCCTGCTAAAGAGGGCTTATAGATTAATTGGTAGGTTCATCACATATGTCGCGGAGATTACGGAGCATTTAGTATAAGTATTGTGTTAGAAAATGAACAAAGAGATATAGCACAAATATAAGTAATTTTGATCATTATGTGTACTGAACACTAACTTCTAAGTGCATGTATGTGGATATGCCTAGCGAAGGTGGTTAGCTAAAACAATCATTTTTTCCACCATACCATTAGCACCTAATGCTTAGAAGGTAGATAAGATGTTTTAAGTTTTCCATGTGCTAACAAGGTAGTTGAGCATATCAAACACATTTTTGTAATGTAGAGATTAGCTTCTATACCAATGCTTAATGATATGATAGTATTATCTCTCCTTAAGTAATTGTGTCTAAGCATCTTGCATAGTATATGACTTACACTTATGTTATACTCCGTGCGATCCCAAATAATAAGTCACATTGGCTTAATTTGTTCTAAGTCTAACTTAGCTAACTTTGGCTAAGTTCATAATAAAAAAATTCTATTGACATCTACAATACTAAATAAGTGTACTCTTAATACATAGGAGTACTGCATGTTGGATTGAATGGAACTAAATTTGGTGTGGAAAATGTTAGTACTTTTTTAGTCTTTTTCGTGTATGCCATTATAAAAGTTCGCAATTTCTTCTGTGCCACTGAAAAAGTTTGGTGAACTTCAATGCCACTGCTCTAAACTTTTTTGCCCTCCATGCCATTGCCGTCAGATTGGGCTCTAACGGTGTCAAACTGCAGGTGTGAAAAGTCAAAAATACCCTTCGGTCTAAATATGCTATTAATTTTTTTAGCATCTTAACGACTTCAAATAAAAAAACTCAAAACTAGAAAGTTATAGGTCTCATCGAGATCTACAATTTTTATATAAAAATTATCTTCATTTAACTCTAGAAAAAATATATTATTTTTCTAAGACATATTAATCATATCAAATCATATCTTTTTTTTTTGCGAAATTAAATAAAGATAATTTTTATATGAAAATTGTAGACCTCGACGAGATCTACAACTTTCTAGTTTTGAGTTTTTTCATTTGAAGTCATTAAGATACTAAAAAAATTAATAACATATTTAGACCTAATGGTATTTTCGACTTTTCACACCCGCAGTTTGACACCGTTAGAGCCCAATCTAACGGTAATGTCATGGAGGGCAAAAAAGTTTGGAGCAGTGGCGCTGAAGTCCACCAAACTTTTTCAGTGGCACCGAAGGAATTGCGAACTTTTATAATGACATACACGCAAAAGACTCTACTTTTTTTCTATAGGCTTGATCTAAGAAAATTTTGGTTTAACATAAAGGCAAAATAACTTGTATTCTATAAAAAGGGGGAATATATAACATCGTAGCTCGTGTAGGGTTGCAATGATGGACTAGGTTTAACTAGTTATTGCCTGTGCTAACACTACGGTAACACTTCGTCCATGCACATCAAAGAAACCAAAATACAATATATGTTTCCGTAGTTAAGAATGAAATATATACCCTCTCCCGCGTCATTACTACTGCTTTCTCCATGATCCGTAACATTTGCTTTTGCATCTTTTGAAAGCAGAAAAAAAAGATGTATTCAGAACAATGAGTTAGCTGAGATCAGTTTCCATGATTCACTGTAGCCCGATAGTCTAAATGGAAATTAGCTGCTACATCTCCGACAGATTTACATACCAGTATGTTGGCCTTTTTCATCCACTGCAAAAAGCACTAAACATTCAGGTACCGGAAAATTGAGGCCGATGTCTGCTCTGCACACAAAAAGATAAGGAGATTTAAGCTGTCAAGACGATATGTACCATTCACCCCCAGATGAAACCCACATATCAGGAAACCAGAAGTATTTCATTCAGGATGACAACTGCATATACAATTTTTTTCGTCTAATCCTTTGCTTGATGTATAAGGAGCGTCGAACACGTTTCCAGCGAACCGTGGTTATCTTTAGACCCGCTGACCCGGTCAACGCAATAGGTGAAAGCGATCGAAACAACCCTGTCCGTTGGTGGTTCCACTTCCTCAGTGCACTTTGGCATCGGTTGACTGCCCAAGTGGCCATCATTGGACACGATCCATCTTTCAGAGCAAGGCACATCCCCTTTTTCTGTTTTCATCAGTGCAGTGCCCTCAAGGTCTTGACAGAATGACAGCTGTTGTTTTAGAGGGAGCATCTTGACAGTGTGTTTGCTCGCATCATATGTATAAATGGAACCGAGGTTGCAGTTTGATGGAGTATAAGACATACAAAACCTCCGGTCAGGCGGTTATTAGGTGGGCGACACATCATAGCTAGTAGGCTAAGGCTGAAGATCATCGGCGGCGATGGCAGCCAACGCTTCGTCTCGCGTCACGGTACTGCTCTTTGCGGTGTACGCGTCGCTGGCATCGGCCACGACGTACACCGTCGGCGGCGTGCACAGCTGGATGACCGGCGTCGACTATGCTGACTGGGCCAGCGGCAAGACGTTCGCCGTGGGAGACAAACTATGTGAGTAAGCTCTAGGTGCCTACTGCCTATAGGTTTTATATCAGTCATATGCATGTATCGTTGCACTGCAGCTTAATTACACATCATTGATTAGCAAAGCAAGGTTGACTGTGCGGGGGAAACCGTGCCGTGCGCAGTGTTCAGCTACGTGAGGACGGATCACACCGTAACCAAGGTGAGCAAGAGTGAGTACGACGCCTGCTCCGGCAGCGACGCGATGAGCGAGGACAACACCAGCGGCCTAACCACCGTGACGCTCTCGACCCCCGGCATGCACTACTTCATCTGCATCATGCCCGACCACTGCGTCAGCGGCATGAAGCTCGCCGTCAACGTCCCGGTGACGGCCTCAGCAGGCACTGGCAGCGGCCTGGAAGTGACAGGCGCCAACGCCGGTGGCGGCTTGCTGGTTCCAGTGATGGCTCCCGTCGTCGCCGCCGCAACGGGGGCTCTAATCGAGCTTGGGCTGCTGTGACGGAGCGCCGCCGCGTACGCCGCCGGCGCCTCAGCATGTCAGGGCACAGACAGTTCACGAGTCGTACGTGTATAATACTCTATCTATGCAATTTTCCACATCTGTGCTATACGTTTTCTCGCGATTGTCCACTCCTGTATAAGCTAGTTCATCGGCACCAGTAGTTGTCCAGGTGCTTTGGTGTCGTGTCTGATCTTCCATCGTTCGCTTGTGAAAAATTGGAAGGAACCTGAGGAAAAGGTCCGCCAACGGGCTAGCTCTTATGCTCCACCTCCACCTATAGGAAATTTACCAAGGTTTTAAATCTCCGGCTATAGCTACCGCTATAGCCCGCTATAGCTGTTTAAGAAAGATCAAGCTATTTGTGTCTATGTACAACTTAGCCGTTATAGCCCGCTATATCCCCATTTAGCTCCGCTATAGCTGTTTTTGAGGTCATCCGCTAAAATGTCTTAGCCGGAGATTTAAAACAATGAAATTTACAGGTTTAAGGGCCGTTTGGATCAAGGATCATAGGAAATTTAAATGACTCTTTTCAAGATCAGTTATTTGGAACGGAGGATAAACGATTTTCTCTCGTGGGGAAAGGTGAACTTTGCTGGACAAAACGTAGGAAAGGAAACATGAGCTCATAGCTAAAGAAAAATTCCTGTGGCTTGTTCAGCATGCTGATTATGGAGGGCCCGAATACAAGCTGCTAGCTGATGCCAGCTAATGATAGACCACATATTTAGTTTAAGTGCAGTGATTAGTGATAATATGGTTATTAATGATTTTATCTTATTATTATTCTCCTTCCGGTATTGTTATTCTTGAGTTCCAAACTGGCGTAAGTTTTCCATTCATATGTTTTGGAATCCTGTAATTTTTCCATTCATGTATTTTGCATTCTCGTCTTTCAAATAGGCCCAGGTATGTAAGAAATAAAAATGCCACCACACCACAGAGTAGAATCACAATCGACGAATAGGAACTTCAATGCATTGCAACAAGTAGCGCAACGCCACACATCTCTACTAAGACTGGACTGTAATGCTGATAGTCCTCACTCCACCTCAACATTGGCATTAGATAAATTATGCAATACTCTCTCCGTCCCAAAATAACTGTCGTTTCCGCTTCCCGAGAAATAACTTTGACTAAATATATACTGTATTAAAAAATATTAATATTTATGTTATATAATTAGTGCCATCATAAATATCTTTGAATCTAGTTTTTCAACAAATTTATTTGAAAATAGAAATATTGCACGTATTTTCTACGAATCGAGTCAAACTTGTAGCACGAAAACCGAAAACGACAATTAATTTGAGACGGAGGGAGTATGGGTTACTGGATGGCATCATCTTCGTCTATTCCTCACTGGTTCTGGAGTGAACTCCTATCTAGGCAGACATGATGACACTCTTCAAGTGGTTTTTATTTTTATTTTTGCAAGGCTGATGCAATTGGTGGGAAAGTTATCTGGACACTTGGTTTCAGCATGGCTGGTATTGATGGTGTCAGATTGATGATCTCTTAAGGCCTATTTGGTTTGGGGGGACTAAACTTTAGAGACTAAATTTTAGTCACTTTTGGTCCCTAAAATGCCAAACGGGGTGACTAAAGTAATTTAGTCCCCAAGGGGTGACTAAAAGGTGACTAAACTTTAGTTAAGTGACTAAACTTTAGTCCAATAACCAAATAGGGTATTAATCATCTTCATTAATAAGACGGTCGATGCTCTTTCAATGTGTCATGGGTGTCCCGAGAAGTTCCCATGCGTTAGATTATGCGGCTTTTCCAAAGTTTGGGACCTGTGTTGTAGGTGATTGCAGAATGGTGCTACGACGGTGATTGTTGGTGTCGCCAAGTTTCGACATATTAGAACTCAAAATTGTCGATACTATAGATAGGAAGTGAAGAATGTCATTAGGGCAGGTACAATAACAGTCGTATCGCCAAGCGTGTCAGAAGCTTTGCCAATCCAAAAGAGAGAGGAAACATGACACGAGACTGCTTGGCGCTGCAAAAGTCGACTAGTTGATCACATATTCCCATGCAAAAAAGTTGCTGCCTTTGTCTGATGATTAGCGCGTGTGAGAGGGATGGTAGGAAAGAGAGTATGGAATAGATGAACGGTGGGACCATTTCAGTACCAAAAATTATATATTTAATCAGTTGTAGACAAGTCGTATGATTTGGCTATTAGGACTTTTTTTATAGCCAAACACTTGTCTCAAATATTGACCTTGCTCTTAGAGGGCTCTGAATTTACTCTAGTGTATATCTTATTTATTATCTAGAGACTTAGGGCATGTTTAGATGGTGAAAAATTTTGGGTAAATTCCTGTAACACTTTTCGTTGTTATTTGGTAAAATTTATCCAATTATGGACTAATTAAGCTCAAAAGATTCGTTTCGACATTTACAGACAAACTGTGCAATTAGTTATTTTTTACCTACATTTAATACTTCATACATGCGTCCAAAGATTCGATGTGACGAATACTGCACAAACTTTTTTTTTTGGCCTCTTTGCCCAACTAAACAGGCCCTTATGTAAATAGTAGGGATGTAAAATGTGCTATCAAATTAATAGAATCACTCGCAATGCGCAAACCAGTCGGCCCTCCGCAGTATCCCAGGCTGCTGTTCCGCAGCAGGCCAGCGCCCAGCGTGCCGTTACTGTGCCAGCATGTCGTTTCTGGGCCGGCCCTTCGGCCCTTGTCGCCGTGCCATGGAATTATGGAAAAGAAGGTCATTTACTCACTTTGATGGTGTTGTCTGGCAAGAAAAAAAAATATTTTAGGTCTGTTTGATCACATTTAAATTAATATAATCTACATTAAGAATGTAAATTAAGATCTAGATTACGAATTATAATAAGTTAGGTTATTTGGATCTCTAGATTATATGTGCTAGATTGTTCTCTACTCACGTATACTTTGTTCTATTAGTAGATTTGAGATAGATTATACGGTTATAATATAATAATACTCCCTCCATCCTCTTTTATAAGACGTGCTCTAATACCAAGATTCAAACTTTAAAATCTTCGACAAATAATTTAGCCAACAAGTTTTAACTACTAGCAAATATGCACGTGCAACACGCACGTGTTTCTAAAATCTATTTTAAATGCAATAGAAATATTAATTGAATTGTTGATATATAATAAAGGTATATTTTTAGTTTAACTATTTCAAAAAAAAATTATAAAGAGAGAGCACTCATCTTGGAGTGAGCTTGACATCTATCTTTATTGTATACCAGACAATTGAATTAATATTTTCATTGTATTTTAAGTAGTTTATATAAACACGTGCGTGTTGCACGGGCATATTTGCTATTAATTTAAAAGATACAGTACATTATTTTTTTATTTGAATTACGTTTTGAGTTAAGATCCAATAAGAAATGAGACACCTCGCGGACTACTACTGGGCATAGTGGCAACCAGTCTCCGGCGGGAAGCCAAGACGAAAAGCTAGAGAAATAGATCGACGCAGTGAGTTTCTCATGCGCCGAATTGACGCAGGGTCGGTGTAAGGTCCTAAATGGCTAGAGAGGGTCAATAGCTTTTTACAAGTTTTTATAAACTTTACTTAAGAACAAAGTTAGTACAAAAGATGGTGAAGCTAATTCTAGCACTAGCTCAACTATGTTAAACAAGCCACCTACACAATTCTAGTTAACAAGGCTTTGATCTCTAATTCACACCACAAGCTAAGTCACTAAGCTACTTACTCCTATGTGATACAAACTACTCTAAGCACACTAGACAAGATAAGGTACAAGAATATAAAAGGGGAGTGAATTGATTCTTATATCGATGGTGTAGAGATGAGATATATCCAAAGAATCAATTACACACAATCACAATGAGAATCCTCGGCAAGAGATGACACAAGATTTTTTACTGAGGTTCACTTGCTTCCCGGCAAACTTTTCTCCGTTGTGGCGATGCACCCACTTGTCGGTTCGCGAGCTAATCGACTATCGAGAGTCGAGCCCTCGGTGGGCGCCGCACAACCGCACACAAGATGGGGATCCTCCAAGCCACGAGCTCCACTAGAGTATTCAATTTGCGAACTCCCGCGGGGAAGGATCAAGAACCCCTTACAACACTTGGTGAGAGCTCCAACAATCTTCAATTGTGAGCTCAATCACCTCCGCTGCTCCAAGCCGTCTACCGTGTCGGGAAACACGGAAGAGTGACAAGAAATCTGCAGCAACTCGAAGATTAAGTGCCTCTAGAATACAACTCTCAAACAATGCACTTGAATCTCACTCAATCTCACTCAAGATGTGCAACTAAGCAAGAGATGAGTGGAGGGGTTGTTCTCTAGCTCAAAGGATGTCTCAAGGTCTCAAAATGTGCAAGAGTTGCCCTCAAACCCCGGCCAACTTCTATTTATAGCGAAGGGGTACGCAGCTAGCCGTTACCGGATGACGCAGTGCAAAACGTGCTGACCGGACGCACCAGTCAGGGTGACCGTACGCGTCCGGTCACTATAGGACAAGCGTGAACAGTGCGCGTCAGAAGTAGCCGTTGTCGTGACCGGACGCGCTTCAGCATTTGACCGGACACGCTGCACCCCGCGTCCGGTCGGAGTCCAGAGAGCTCCCACCGTGACCGTACGCGCCGCGTGTCCGGTCGGCTCTACGACCAGTTCTGCCCCTCTGGGTGCCTGATCGGACGCTCCGGATCCGTGAGGGACCGGATGCGCCGGTTGTAAACCCTAGCACCCGCGCACCTAACTGCTGCGAGAACTGACCGGACGCGTCCGGTCAAACCGTGACCGCGTCCGGTGCAGCGTTCGGTCATCACAGTGACCACCGTTCGCATCCGTTTCTTTTCCGACTTCCGGCATAGTAGAAAATAAGCGTTTCACTTCCCAAAAAGCGTCGAATCCCGCCTCGCAAGCTCGGTGGGAGGGAGAGGGGAATCCAAACCCCTCTCTACCGTTTAAACTTCACTACCTTCGCAAATGTGCTAACACCACCAAGTGTACACCACTATGTGCATGTGTGTTAGTATTTCACAAACATTTTCAAGGTGTTATGTTAGCTCTCTACTAGATCCTAATGCATATGCTCAAGACATTGATCTAGTGGCACTTGATTCCCGAGCTAACCGTGATTGCCCCTCTTGATAGTCGGCTATGTATCCTAAACCCGGTCAATCACTTCTCTAGTCATCTTAGACCGGCAAAAAGAAAACCCTATGGTTATACCTTTGTCTTGCGCTCTTAGATACTTCTCCTCCACTTGAACACCATGTCCATCATTTTATGTGCATTGCTTCAAGATCTTACTCATCATTTCATGCACCAAATCATGTGGTCTTGTGGCCATCTCTCCATGCCATTTCCACCTCCATCACATGTTGCTTATGCCTAGCTTAATCACACTTGATACAATAGCATTAGCAACTTGGTGTCATTAATTACCAAAATCAAACTTGTGCTTTCAGTCGGCAGTACCTTGAACACGGTACGTTGATGGGTCATAATTTGTTGAGGCCCCACGGAATTATGGGCCATGTACGAGCCATCGCTTGCACGGCTATAGGCATGGTCTGTCTAAAATAAATGGACTTATGATGTGTGGGATTATAAACGTACGGCGTGAGTCTGATCTTACGTAAGATTGAGTTTTGGACGGTTACATCTTAAGATGTAAGATCACGTATGACGGAGGGCTCATATAGCACGAAGTCTAGATCCAACAGTTATTACGCAGAGAGATCCTGTAAAAAAACTCGCTCTTTTATAGTCGGATAGCAAATATGCACGTGAGACACGCACGTGTATCTAAAATCTATTTCAAATGTAATAGAAATATTAATTGAATTATTGATATATAATAAAGGTATATTTTTAGTTTAACTATTTAAAAAAAATTCATATGGAGAGAGCACGCAACTTGGAGTGAGCTTGACATCTATCTTTATTGTATATCAGACAATTGAATTAATATTTTCATTGTATTTTAAGTAGTTTATATAAACATGTGCGTGTTGTACGGGCATATTTGCTATTAATTTAAAAGATATGGTACAATATTTTTTTATTTGAATTACGTTTTGAGTTAAGATCCAATAAGAAATTAGACACCTCGCGGACTACTACTGGGCATAGTGGCAACTAGTCTCCGGTGTCCGGGAAGCTAAGACGAAAAGCTAGAGAAATAGATCGACGCAGTGAGTTCCTCATGCGCCGAATTGACGCAGAGTCGGCACTACCTTGAACACGGTATGCTAATGGGTCATAATTTATTGAGGCCCCACGGAATTATGGGCCCTGTATGAGCCATCGCTTGCACGGCTATAGGCACGGCCTGTCTAAAATAAATGGGACTTATGATGTGTGAGATTATAGACGTACATGATGTACATGAGTCTGAGTCTTATATGAGATTGAGTTCCGGACGGTTACATCTTATAAGATGTAAGATCACATACGACGGAGAGCTCGTATAGCATGAAGTCCAGATTCAACGATTATTACGCAGGGAGATCCTCTAAAAAAATCGCTCTTTTATAGTAGGATTATAATAAAAACTTGGTACAATTAGATTTTTTAACAAAAAGTACTATTCAACTATCATAAGTTTACAACCCTAAACAATACGATATAAAATAAACAATTGGTCAAAGTATAGTTTGGCCATAGTGTTATCTAGACGCTAAATGCTAAATGGTCAGCCAACCTCTGTTTAGCGTATAGACGGTTTAGACGGCTGACTAGACGGTTTAAACGATTTGCACTGAAGCAGTAAATATACATATGAAATTGTAATTTTATACAAATTTTAAGTGCAATTTGAGGCATGAATGTAGTTGTACAATTTTATATAGATAATAAACAACTATACATAAAGGCATACGCATAGTCATACAAACTTTGTTTAAATAGCACCAAAATTTTCCCTCTATGGACAAGCCCAATTTTGCCTGCATAAAAAGTTCGTCTAGCACCCAAAATTTCATGTATCACCTAAATGACCATTTAGACACATGTTTTTCCATTTATACATGTTTAGCAACCGTTTAATGCCATCGTTTAAACCATTTTTATACCAGTTTGATCGTTTAGTCAGTGACTACGGCCTAAAGTACATGTCAATTATTGTTTAGCGTTTAAACGCGTGTAGACAACCATTTAGACGCGTTTAGGCCATCAGATGAGCTCACTAGTCGGGATGGACTATGACACCTAAAAACACCTCCAAAATCATTGAGATGTATGATTTTCATGGTGTTAAATAGTTTAGAGAGGATGGATATCTTGTTCAGAGTTGAGAATGAAAAATTCGACTGGGGCAACAACTGAGGAATGTTAAACATATCTTTTTCATATGAAACAACCTCAAAAGCATTGAGGGGGTTAAGCCTAGGCACAAAAAACCGAAGCCGAGGAACCGAACCGAAAGAACCGGAACCGAAACCGAAAGAACCGAAACCAAAAAATTCGGTTCCTTGTTCGGTTCTTAATTTTGAGGAACCGAAATAACCAAAGAAAATTCGGTTCCTACTCTCGGTTAACCGAACTAACCGAAAGAACCGAATTACATGTATCATACTTCATCTACTCATATTTTGAAAGATTATTTTTGGTTTATGTGTGATATTTTATATTTCAAAAGCTATATATTTGTGTTAGTATATTGCTATTATTGTCTTATAAATTATTATTAATAAAAATGGATATAGTGTTGCATAAATTTGCCTTGGAACATGTATATTTATTCTTGTCTTGACCTATGCTGGAAAATTTCGGTTAGTTCGGTTAGAACCGAAACCGAACCGAAATAACCGAGAACCAAAATTGTCGGTTCCAAGATTTTTTTTGGGAACCGATCGGTTCCTATTTTCTGAGAACCAAATTTCTTCAGGAACCGAGGAACCGAATGCCCAGACTGAGAGGGGGGACACACAAATAAATCTAGAAAAATATTAGCAGCCTCGTCAAATCAAGGACTTAACCGCTGGTGAGTACGTTCTAACAGTACTTGAGGGAGTTGGGTAATCTTTGTTCATGTATGTATACTAAAAAAAATAATGTAATATAAATATAGAAATATGCGAGAAGTCATGTCAGATTGAGGACTTGAACTCGTGTTCCATCACAATGAACCTAAGCAGTAGAGCTAATTGGTCATATCACTACGCTAGAGTAGACAATAACTGCCAGATCGAACCCCATCATTGTTGAGTCTAGAACCGACGGTGATAAGTGGTAAAAAAATCAGAAAAATATGTAATCACTTGGTCGAAACCCCGTCACTGCAATGATAATTGGTAAAAAAAAATAAAAATGTGTTTTTCAGGATTTAAACTAAAGACCTTAATTTTCATGTTCCCACAAGCACACGTACCAACTGAACTGTATGACAAATGTGACTATACAGATGCTATTATTTTAACTACATAATTTCAAATTTTATATTATATATTTGACACTACAAACGACCTCAAATGAAACAAAATATTATTTGCGAAGTTATAGATCTCATCAAGTACTACAATTTTGATATTGGCTTTGTCTCCATCAACTTTGTTAATCATCTCAAATCTGATCTAAGAACTTATATCAAATATTTGGACTTATAAACCATCTCAAATTAAAAAGTTGTCACCTGCAAAGTTATAGCTCTCTTTAAACTCTATAATTTTGGTATAAAGTTTTATCTTAATATGATCCAGTATGAAAAGTTATGATATTTTTTTTTGCAAAAAAGTATATCATAGACGGGGTATATAAGTCATGAACCAATAGTGATAGGTCCACGTATCACTACTTGTTGTCTTAGGTGTGTTTAGTTCGCGTAAATTTTTGGCTTTGGCTGTTGTAGCACTTTTGTTTGTATTTGTCAATTAGTATCTAATCATGGACTAATTAGGCTTAAAAAATTTGTCTCGTGGTTTTCTACCAAACTGTGTAATTAGTTTTTTTCGTCTACATTTAATGATCTATGCACGTGTCTTGAAAATTTTTTAGAACTAAAAGTGGCCTCAGTACTGCCTGCTGAAGTAACGAACCGACCCTGATACTTTATCTCCGGTGGTTCTGAAATAACGGGCAGTGATAATCTGATAGCGTAGGTTTTTTCTCGCGTAGACCATGCAGATCTATCCATCCTGAGATTGGACGGGCCCGCAAGATTGGCGAAGCGGGCTGGCCAGGCTGTGCTCTGCGATGCGACGCCTACGGCCTGCCGGAGACTTGGATCAGTACGTTTGCCAGCAAGATGCACGGCCGTGACGAACCCGAGGGCGAGGCGTGAGCATGAGCATGAGCGCCTCCCACTGAGATGTCCTTTGGAGTTGGGGTCTGGATATCCACGTTCGGATGCCGGTGCCTGCTGCTCCATTCACGTGTGGCCACGCGCACGTAGGAATCCGCCTCCTCTCCACGTCTCCCCATCCGGACACCCGAGCCTCGTCCCGCTTCAGCCCGCGTTCCTTGCTTTCAGCAAGCGCATGTCGCGCGGGAACCGCCTGCGCCCTCCCCATCCGCTTTTGGCGTAAGTTTCTCGCGCTGCCCTGAACATCACCAGCATCAGGAAGAGAAGTAGGGGGCGATGGATGCCTAGCGGCGCCCGGAGGAGGAGAAGACACCGAGGCGAGACAGCAGAAAAGCGATGAAAGAGATGCAACACCCGATTTACTTTTGAAACATCGAGATGCAATACATACAACATACGTCTGAAGGCAGATGAAACACTTGAAACATGCTTCTCAAACACTTACAAAAAAAACACCTGGAAAGACACTTGAAAACCATTGCAAAATATATACAATATTCAGATAAAACACTTGCAACATATGTGTGAAATATATGCAACATCCAAATAAAACACACTTACAACATACATCTGAAAACACAAAATGAAACATTGAAAACATACCTTTTGCAACATACATGTACAACCATTGCAACATATGCAACATTTCGATTTACTTTTGCAACATCCACGTGAAACAGTTGCAACATACCTATCAAACAATTGAAACACATGAAATATACGCTTGCAGCATGTGTTTTTAGCACATCGCAACCTCTCCTTGCTGCTTGGGAGGATGGAGGCTCGTCAGCGTGCGGAGTTCGCTGGAAACAGTGGCCCGGCGGCCGGTGGCAGCGGCTGTGCGAGGCGGCAGGGAGGCAGAGGGCAACTGCGGCTCAGAGGCACGAGGCCGGCATTCCGGTGGTCGAGCGCCACGCCTGGCAGGCAGGGCCGACAGCCGAGCGCCAAGCAGGGCCGGCAGTCCAGTGGCCGAGCATTACTCCTCAGAAACGACAGACGAGCGGATATGAGCGACCAATGGACAGGAGCAACGAGTGTATTTTTTTTATTAAAAACGGATGAAGGGATTTTAAAGGGTCGATGGACCGGTCCACCCTGGACGGACCCGAACTCTGGCAGTACCGTTGGAGTTGGGTGGGTGGGGGGGGTGGGGGGCGCCACACACTGACACGGGGTCAATGCATTAGGTGAAACAACCCAAGGGCTCCGACTCCGAGCTTCCTGCTTTGTCAGCTCTCCCGTCCCGTGCGGCCGTGCAGGGCAGGCGGTACGCCTGTGTGAAACTAGTAAAGAAACGTGAAGCTAACCGACGCCTTAGCTGCTCTACTGCACTTTGGCATCAGTTCCATCGCCGGCCATCATTCGAACCTTGTTTTTCAGAGCACCTTTTTCTGCATCACTTGCTGAAATCAAAAGGTGATTGGAGCCATGAACACACCCTTTTCTGTTTTCAATGCCCTCGAGGCCATGATCCACGAATGTTTCTGTTCCGAAGTACGGAGTAGTAGTAGAAAACATGCATGTTCTGATCATACAAAAGGAAGCGATCGAGATTGCCAGAAACTGCACAGATAGAGAGAACTTGTCAAAGATGCACCCACCAGCTGGCCTAAGCACAACTTTCGTGTCCCCTCTGAGAAGCTTTGAGTCGCATCGAAGGCATTCCAATTCCATTCTCTTCGCACACTCATTTCATTTCATTTCATTTCATTTCATTTTCTTTTATATAAAACCGGTTAAAGGTGAGAAAAAGGTCGAGAGAGTAGGAATGTATACCGAAGAAATAATGCTCGATTGACGACTTTTCAATCTCCAGAAGGCATTTTAGCTAGCAACCCTGTGGTCTATAAATAGACCCTCCAACCTCCAGTCTAGTGTCCTACATAGCAACAATAGTGCTTATCCTTCTGTACCTACCTCCCTTGTTCTCGTCCCTTCCATTGTACCACCAGCCCATCATACAAAGACAAGCTAAGACTAAGATCACCATGGCCAACTCCTTGCTCCTCCTCGTGGCGCTGGTCGTCGCCGGGTGCACGGCTCTGGCCTCGGCCACGACGTACACCGTCGGCGACTCGCAGGGCTGGACGACCAACTTCGACTACAGCACCTGGGCCAGCGGCAAGAGCTTCGCCGTCGGAGACAAACTAGGTGAGCTAGCTCTCGTCTGCTCCTTCACGTACGTCTCGTTCCATCAAGCGTGAGACTGCAACTGCGACTGGGCACGCATTATTGGCAACGCCGCCATTATTGTGCAGTGTTCAGCTACATGAGCAAGGCGCACTCGGTGACGGAGGTGAGCAAGAGCGGCTACGACACCTGCTCCGGCACCAACCTGCTGAGCGACGACGAGAGCGGCTCCACCGTCATCACGCTCCAGACCCCGGGGACGCACTACTTCATCTGCAACGTCCCCGGCCACTGCGCCAACGGCATGAAGCTAGCCGTCGCCGTCGCCGCCACGCCATCGGGAACGACGCCTTCCGCGGCGGGCGCCCTGCAGGTCCCGGCGATGGCCTCCGTCGTCGCCGCGGCCGCCGGCGCTGCGATCAAGTTCGCGCTCTTCTGACGGAGCACAGCTGTCGATCGTCAGAGTCGTCTCAGGGTAGAGACAGTGCATGCAGCTGGCTATGTTCTTGGCTGTTGATGGTTCGTGTAATCGGTGATTACTGCCAACATTTAGTTTTTGCTACGTTTTCTGGCGATTGTTCGCCGTGCAGTTCATGTATGTATGTATGTATGTATGTATGTATGTTACTCTGCGGTGGCGAGTGCCTTTTCTGATGCCTCTGTCGTTGTGTGTTCATCACCAGGGTGTATATCATCGTGCTTCGTGTGTGATTGTTCTTTGGAATATCTTTGTCTCAATAAAATTGCCTCATTCTCTAGTATCTTATCGATGAGTGCTCTGTACTGTACGTACCTCTGTACAACACATCCTCTCAAGTCACTCTCTTGTCAGGTCAGGTAAGAGCGTGACACGGCGGAAAAGCGGAGGAATTGGCATAGCCAAAGTTTCGGACGTCACGTCAGGTGTCGTAATTACATAATCCGTAGTAAACCACGAGACAAATTTATTAAGTCTAATTAATCCGTCATCATCACATGTTTATTGTATCTTTACTGTTGCATCACATTGTCAAATTATGAGTTAATTAGGCTTAAAAGATTCGTCTCACAAATTAGTCACAAACTGTATAATTAGTTATTTTTAGTCTATATTTAATACTTATCTAAACATTGGATAGGGTGTAAACTTTCTTGGGAGGAACTAAATAAGTCCGGCCTCAAAGGAACATGTAAAGCCATCTTGTCGGCTGGACCTGATGTGTATGCGTCGAGTGGTTTACATTACCGATAAATAGACGTGACCAGTAAACAGGAGGAGAAGCTGGTTAGCGAGCTAAATCACTCATGTTTAGGTGATATAAACTAATTCTATCAGGTTTTGAGGATAAAAAAGAAATGCCGGATTTATCGAAAAACTATCGATGACAATCTAAGGCAGGACTTCTTTTTGGCTCCGGCGAAGAAACCCCACCAAACGAGTTAGCAAGAGAAACTATTTGAAGCCTTTTTAGTGAAGAAATGAGGAGGCGAAGCCGTTTTAGAGGAAACAAAAAAACATGGCTCGTCCAAAATGGCTTCGTCTCCTCTAAAGGGGCTCTTGAGGAGACCCTACCAAACAAAGGCCAAAACCTTGCGATATAAGCTTCCAATAGATGACAATTTTTTCTCATTTTTTCTCAAAGAGGTAAGATAAACAACATTTTCGGGGCTCTTACCCCTTACTCTTTTCATCTTAATTTAAAGACGGAACTTCTGCCATTTACGTTCAAAAAAACTAAACAACATTCGGGTGTTTCAGCTGTTGTTGGCATTGATTTTGTCTCAGCTTTTAATTTATTTTGTATGATTCAAGCGAAAACTCTAGCGATGTTAGAGCATCAATAGTAGGAGGCCTCAAATCAAGACCCTCAAATTCAAAAAATTGACACCGGTGACTAAGACCCACCGGGCATTCATTTTCCCTCCTTTCTCCATCTCCTCACCCACACCCATGTCCTTGTCTCTTTGATCGTCTCCTCGAAATCAGGCTGGCGATGATGGATGCCCCAGGAGAAGGGTGATTGGGGCGGCTGCCTGTGGTAGGAGGGGCGACCGGGTCTCGGGGCACGGCGGCCGACGGGAGGGCACCGCGACGGGGAGGGAAGCAAAGAACCGGCGGGAGAATCAGAAATACAACCAAACCGGCCAATAGTGGTTGTGGTCAATGCTTACAGTAATGAGGGCAAAGGGTGGGATTTGAGAGCCTCCCTACTTTAATTGTGAGCTTGTGAGTATGACGTAGGGCTGTTAGGAATGTGCCCTGAACCTCTCACTTCCCTGTCCCTGAATAGTTAGGACTCAGGACCTTGCCCAGGTATAAGCGACACGGTGTTTATCATTTTTAATATTCCTATCTAGTGTAGACCAGTTCTTATAGCTGAAAATTTTTCTCTTCAAATTTCAGAAATCAAATCTTAGCAGAAGTGGCAGCTATTGCTGAGCTTTGTGGTTGGGTCGAAATGATATTGTGTTCAAAGGACTACCTACAACTATTTCATTCCTGCAGTTTATTTTTAGGGCACATATTGGATCTGGGATTGATCCATAAGAAATTTAGGCATATTACAGTATATTTTAATTCAAAAATATATAAAGATATTTGTGATAATAGTTATGTGCTCGTGTGATCTACATCTACTCGCAGAAGCAAACATGTTGATCAAATGAATAGGCAAAGCATGTAAACAACTAAAATCATTGCAGTTGTATACCCAGAGGCAGGGCAGGACAAGTGTTGAATGCACCAATGACTTATAACATGATTAAAATCATTTTTCATGGCCTAAGATGAAACATAGTATCAAATACTTCGTTGATTCTGGTAGTGTTTGCCAACAAGCCAAAGTGGAAAGAGCTGCTTATCCTGGTTTACTTACTTCAACAAGTACCAATACCAGACTAGTTTTGGTACACCATCAGTATGGATTTTGTTGAAGACTTACCCTCTTCTTCTAGGGAAAATTGTATTATGGTCATTGTTGATAAGTTTTTCAAGTATGCCAACTTTGTCTTTATCTTATCTATTCATTCTGTTGACTATTGCAAAGCTCTTTAAAAACAACATTACAAACTTCATGGCTTTCCTACTACTATTATTTCACACCACAAAAACGATTTTATGAGACAATCTCTCTCACTAGTAGAGGTGGGCATATCGCCTCCGTAAATGATCAGGTGGCCTCCAGGCAAATGTGTGTCTGAAAATCATTTAGAGAGACGAGTGTCCTAAGATGACTGCCTCTAAAAATCATTGATTAAAAGATGTGGTCGTCTTAGGATGCCCGTCTCTAAAAATGTTGATATAAAAAAGATTGCATTCTATATAGAGTAGAACACGCCAGATGTCCATTAACTTATGCATGGGTTTCAGTTAGTTTCATCAAGTCTGAAAGTTGATGTCTGGGCCCGTAAACTTTTTAAATGGTTCACCACGGGTCTGTACCCCTTTGTTTGGCCCTTAGATTGAACTTTCGACCCATAAACTCTTTAAGTGGTTCCCCGCAGGTCCATACCCCTTCGTTTTGCCCTTAAATCTGACGGGGCATGTGGAGTCAACAGTTAGCATGGCATGAAATTTGCCGAGCTCATGCTTATCCCCCGACCGCATTATCCTCCATTCCACTCCCTCAAGCTTGGCAACTGTGCATCTACTCTATCTCCACTCCAGTGCTCGCCACCACCATTACTGATCACTGAGCTCCTACTATCACTATTGTTCCTCACCTTGTGCTTCACCTCTCTCCTGGAAATGAGCTCTAGTGAGTCTGTATCTGCCTCCTCTACCCTTTGCGCTCATTGGATACATAGAAACCAAGTCAGAGCTCCTAGCCCGTTGTACTAAAGCTGCCATGGTCGATCTTTGAGCTCGCATGTGCCACCATTCCGAGCGGTGTAGGCCATCACTGCTTCAATGAGTGCATGGTTGAGTACACCCTGATGGTTGAGCAAGCTTGATTGATTCCCCCTCTGAAACAAGAAGTTCTAGCCCGGGAGGTATAATATCAATCACTTGGTGTCCATCCGACGCATCCACTATGGATATTTCATATCCCCCTTTTCTTTACGTAGTATTTTTTTACTATACTTGTTGACATAGCATTTTATACCGTATTGTTACTCTTGCTACCATCAGGATAAATATGTCCCCTTCCTCGGTTTCCCCCTACATATACGGGATATTTTAGAAATAAATGTCTTTTTTTGTAGCAGGATCGGGGGAAAGAATGGGAAAGACAATTTCACTATATTTCTTACCAGGAATAGGCCCTATCACAAGAATATTTTATTAGGGCAAGTCTATGTGCTAGACCTAGCATTTTCACCGTCGTCTTCTACCTTCTTCTCGTCATCGATCACCGAATGGGCACGCTCGTGGTCAACCCATTGTTGACCTCCACTGGATAGATTAAAACCACCCTCGGGTGGTCCCATCAATTATAACCTACTAAGTGCTCCTTGGTCCAATCGGCACCTCCCTGCCATACCTGTGCCCATATTGATTTGGGGTAGAAGGGAAGGAGATGACTCATGGGACATGTGTGCTGCCATGCCTCCATAGTGTGCCCTTGTGGCCCTATGCCCCAAGCCACCAAGTCATTGTCGTGCGCCACCGTCCCCCTGCACTCGTGCCACTTACCGACACTTGCTCTCACTACCTTGTTGAAAGCCCTAGTTTGGTTTTGGATAATTCAGGAAACCTAAGTGTACTAACCTTTATCATAAGTGATATGTAAGATAGGTTGGTACACACCAAGGGTGAAGCTGGATGATGGCACTCATGGTGATGGAGGTAGCCAAAGATGAAGATCAAGTGCTCCAATTTGGAAAAGAAGAAAGAGAAAAACAAAAATGGGCTCAAGGCAAAGGTATACTTGATAAGGCCATTTCTGTTTCGCCAATCAAGACACCATAGAGGGTGTGATTGGTTTTAGGATAGATAGCCGTACTATGAAGAGGGGAAAATCATGGTTAAAGCGGTTATCAAATGCCACTAGGTAACATTGTTCATGCATATGCATTATGATCTAGTGTGCTAACTTAAATCCCTTGAAAATGCTTTGGAAAAATGTGCACATGTGTATAAGTGGTTGAACACTTTGGTGTTGGCACATGGGAACAAGGGTTGAAGATAGAATTTGAAAAGGAGGTGAGACAGGGGTCCGGACTCTTGGGTAGTAGGGGTCCAGACCATGGCGCATGGGTCCGAAACCTTACCATAGCCAGACAGTGAGTCTGCCCTAGCTCCAGACCCTGGTGAAAGGTCCAAATTGGCTAGAGGGGGTGAATAGCCTAAATTAAAACTCTATAAATTACTAGAGCAAAGATTAGTACCACAAAAGGTGATAAATACGGTTTGCTCTAGCTCTAAGTGTTAAGCAAGCAACCTAGTTGCAATTCTAGTTATCTAATGTCTCTATGGCACACACAAACTAGGTTGCTACAACTACCACTACCTAGAGTGCTAGCAACAAGAACAAGCACAACTAAACAAGCTAAAACACAAGGTAAAGTTGCGGTAAGTAAACGATGGGAAGATGATTTTATACCGACGTGTAGAGGCAAGTGAACCAATAAAGAATACCAATGTGAAGCCAATCACCAGGAGACAATCTATCACAAAATCAAGAGAGACACCAAGATTTTCTCCCGAGGTTCACATGCTTGCCGGCACGCTAGTCCCCGTTGTGTCGACCAACACTACGTGGTTCGATGGCTAATTGGGAATCCACACCCAAGCTCTCAAAGAGCGTCGCAAGAACCTACCGCTAGTGAGGTAACTCAATGACACGCGCAATATATTAGAGCTACCTTATGGCTCTTCACCGGGGAAGGTGCAAAGCCCCTCACAAGTCACCGGAGTCGGCCACGAACAATCTCTAACTCGTGCCGGACCTCCTCCGCTACTCCAAGCCGTCTAGGTGGTAGCAACCACCAAGAGATACAAGAATCCTGCAGCAAGAGAACACCCAAGTGCCAGCTGGATGCAAACTCATACGCAAATGCACTTGAGATCACTCAATCTCACTTTGATTAGGCAATCAAGCAAGGGATGTGAGTGAGAGGGGATATGCTCAGCTCAAGAACATGTTAGAGAGTCAAAATGTCCAAGAGTGTACTCCCCAAACCGGCCAAACACATATTTATAAGTAGCCCCAAAGAATAGAGCCGTTAGGAACAAGTTGCTGCTGCCTGCGCACTGACCGAACGCGGACACAGTGTTCGGTCGCGCCTGCATGACTTCCCCGATGAACGCCACGTGTCTTGCTTTGAATCTTGTTCGTTCGATCATAACGGCCACTTAAATATACTCATTCACGCATTAGAGTGATCGGACGCGCCGATCAGAACTGATCGGACGCGCCCTAGCGTCCGGTCGCCAGAGGCTCGCGCGCTGAGAGGCCTGAACGGACGCGCCGCTCAAACTGACTAGACGCCACAGTGCTAGCATCCGGTTGATTCCAGTAAGCAACCACTCATGACCTGACGCGTCTGGTCGATCATGACCTGACGCGCCACCGCGTCCGATCGACCTCGCGTGCTTCGTAGTTTCTCAGGGGCTTGACTGGACACGTTGGTCCCATGACCGACCGGATGCGCCGGTGCGAAGCCCTAGCGTCCCACGCCAGACTGCTGCTACCACTGACCGGACACGTCCAGTCATGCCGAGATCGTGTCCGGTTCAGCGTCTTCGCAAATGTGCTAACATCACCAAGTGTACATCACTATGTGCATGTGTGTTAGCATTTTCACAATCATTTTCGAGGCGTTGAGTTAGCTCACCACTAGATCTAAATGCATATGCAAATAAATCTTCATCTAGTGGCACTTAAATGATCAATAGCCCTATAAATTCCTCTCTTTATAGTACGGCTATCGATCCTTAATGTGATCACACCCTCTATGGTGTCTTGATCACCAAAAGAAAATCATATCTATACCTTTGCCTTGAGCTCCATAGGATTGCACTCTATCACCTCTTCTTCTCCAAGTATGGCACCAAGTCATCATGATCAACATGCATCTTGCCATCACTTAGGAGTGTACCAATCACCTTTTGCTATCAACACTCAAGCACATGTGATTAGTACTTAGGTTTCATCAATTAGCTAAAACCAAACTAGGGACTTTCACCTAGTCACACGGAGCGTCCGGACCATGGTGCCTCAGTCCGGTTCGGACCCCTAGCCACGTGGCGCGACGCGAAGAGACGAGGAGGCTCTGGACTGGGTTTAGAGGTCGTCTGAACCAAGGAGGAGGGTCCGAAGAATTATTTGGTGAAACAGAGAGGAGGCAAAACAGACCAAACTCGACAGAGATTGGTCCAGACCCTAGGTCTGAACATGTTTTGGCGCTTGAGGAGCTCTCTGTGTAGCTTCGGACTGTGGTCATCCTTGGTCTGGACCATGGGTCTGAAGCCTAGTCCGGACATGTGTCAGAAGCCGTTGGAGTGCAGCAATGGTCGATTGGTTCAAGCAGGACACATGGCAGCGCATGGTTGGCTGCGGAGAGGAACCGGACTAGGAGCGATTGGTATGGACCCTCGTGTCTGCGGGTTCGGAGTAGGATCAGGTACCTATTGACGGTAGTTAACAACCATATTTAACCATCAACATAACATGTAAAAGGGCACAAATGAGATCACCAACATAAGTCTAGGGACTTAAACTAACAAATTCCACAAGTTTTGGTGAATCTGTGTTTCCAGCAGAATTCAATCAGAAAACCGCCAAGGAGGACCTATTCGTCAAACGAAATCATGAAAATACGCCTCGAGAACTACATGGGAAGACTCTAGAAGACTCCAGGAGGCTCCCCACTGAAGCAGGGCATGAGACCCTGCCAGGTGGGGCCAGTTGGTCTCCCTCTTAGGCCACCCGGTTCCTGGTGAGCCCCACCTGTCAGCAGCTTCTAGAATGTTCCTCCACCACCTCCTAGGATTGCATCTACGTCGTTCCTTAAGTCAGTTTGATCCAAGGGCTCACGTTGCACCATATGGGCTATATAAGCAGACCCCTACCCCTCCCTAGAGCTATCCCCAAAACCCTAATTCATATTCTCCTCATGAGGATCTGAGCCAGCTATCAAGAGAAGATTAGTCCTCCATAGGATTTAGTCTTATGAATAGAAATACAGAGATAGAGAGTAAGGGAAGAGTTTGGAGGAGGTGACGGCCTGTCGGTGCTCCCTCTACAGCCTGTACCTTGGCAGATCCAAGTTCTACTTGAGCTTGTCTTTGAGATTTCTCTAGTAATCAATTTTTTATTTAAGTAAGCATTTGTTTATATTGTTCATCAAGTTTGCAACTCTTTTGAGTGCTTTATTCTCTTCCTAGGGGGAGTAGAGTATTAAGCTTAAGTGTAGGCATGGTGCTTAGACTTAGGTTAATCGTGAATGCACCCTGTATTTCGGATCGGTGGTAGCAGCGGGTGGTCACTGCCCCGTCTATCCTTTGTAGTCCACCTCCCGTTTGTAGGACAAGTAGGACCCAGTTACGAAGAAAATCACATCCTCTGTTGGTGTCTTTCCCTAAGTAATGTCCCCAGTTAAACAGTAAAAGACATAGTTTACCTAGGTTAGAATAAGAAAGCCTTAGTAATTCTCTCTACGCTCCTATTTATCCTAACCTTGTTGCTACTCTTAATTAAGTTAAACCTTAACCAAGTTACCATCCCCTTGTTAAGTTAGATCGTAGTTAGTGTCACACGTTTTCCTGTGGATACGATACTTGGAATACCTCTGGGTGAAAGCTACAGTGGTATTCGTACGCTTACGGATTTATCTGTGTGCGTTAATTTATACCAACAGTACCCTTCGAGGAGAGTAATAGCTAGTGAGGCTTGGGGCCTCTATAAATAGAACTTAGCCAGCTTGGGCCCACTCTCTTGGATTTTTTTATCATTGATACATCCTTGTGAGCTAAGTCAAATCTCTCCCACTCAATCTCTTGCTTGATTGTTGTTGATGGTAGTTATCGTTCATCACAAACCGTTAATTTAACTTGAAGAAATGCTTGAAATGGATCACCAATAGAAACTTAGAGGTTTAAACTGATAATTTCCACGAGTTTTAGTGAATCTGTATTTTTAGCAGGGTTATTCCAGAAAATAGGAAAGGAGGATCAAAACGTTAAAAAGAACCAAACTTAACCGCGATGAAAACTACTCCAGAAGGTTTCAAAAGAACAAGAAGACACCACACCGCGGCGGACCCTGAGAGGCTGCCAAGTGGGGCTGGCCGGCCCCACCATGGTGCCCCCCGGTCCCCCACAGTGGCCCCTGCCTATCAGCTTCTAGAAGCTTCCTCCACCACATCCTAGGGTTGCTTCTACGCCATCCTTCAAGTCGGTTTGATCCAAGGGCTCATATTGCACCCCCAGGGCTATATAACCAGGTCCTGACCCCCCTAGAGAGACATCTACATCTGCAATAAGTCAATATTAGACCAGAAATTAGGGTTTCCAGAGATTAGAGAGAGCTATAGTTCTTCAAGTTCTTAGTATAGGATTTCTAGCAAGTTTCAAGTAGAGTTTGGGCTACTGCTTAGGATTTTGGATCTACCGTCTAGAGACTGGTATTAGCCATTATATCTCTTTATTTATGACTTTGTGCTACTTTAATATTATGTTGCTATTTATTATGTTCCTAGTTTGCTCTAGTTTATTGCTTGATATAGTTATGATTGATGATGAATATATGTATATGTTCGTAGAGCGCTTAATTCAGTACTCGAGTGAGTTAAGTGGTCGACACTATGTAAGCGTGGTGCTTAGATATTGTTTACCTGCGGATGCACTCTATATGCCAGGTCATGTGGTAGCTCGCAGATGTGACACTCCCATTGAGTCCTTTGTAGTCCACTCCCTGTGTATAGAACAAGTAGAACCTCGGTTACGAAGGAAGGGAAAGCTCTGTTCTCGAACTTCCTTAAGTAATGTTCCTTATGCATAGATCCAAAGTTAGTTATACTATAGATGAGAGTATATATGCTTGAGTGTACAAAAGACTTAGTAACTAGGAATGACATAGGAATCTTTTGCTCTTACTAGATCTCGAGCTTAATCATACTACAATTGTGAGTCTCTGTTTCTATCTCTAGAATACTTTTATTACCTTTTATTTATCATTTATTTATCACTTGACTTACCCCTGCTAAAGCATAAGAGTGGTTTGGATCATAAGTATTTATATTAGTCAATGTCTCAATGTCAACTCAACCCCATAGCTCTTCCTTGTGGATTACATATAAATAACGACACTCGGTATACTCCCGAGTAAAATGCTACAATGGTAATTTATCTATGCGCTTGTGGATATTTAACTTTAATATTATTTTCTCAGAGTTTTATAAGTGGCATTCATAATTTACCAACAAAGCATTTCTGGTATCATGCTAGGGATGACAACTTAGTAAGAGTGATGCTAAGAAATGCCAACAATTGTGCATCCAAGTGAGTTGGGAGTGATCCAAAGTGCATTTTCTTGAGTGATTGCATCTAGTGGTACTTAGGGATCGATTTGTTGTGGTTCTCTTGTTACCCTTGGTGGTTGCCATCATCTAGATGGCTTGAAGCAGTTATGGAGTCTTGGCATGAGTTGGTGATTGTTCGTGGCCACTCGCAATTGTGATTGTGAAGGGTTCTTGGGCTTATTCCCCGACGGAGCGCCAAAAGCCAATCTAGTAAATTGATCGGGTCGGTGAGTACCCTCATTTGTGTAGGTTCTTGCGGCGCCTTTGTGTAAGGCTAGGCTTGTGATGCCTATTAGCTCGCGAACCACCAAGTGAACGGTCAACACAATGAGGACTAGCTTACCGGCAAGCAAGTGAACCCCCAGGAGAAAAAAAACATGTGTCAATTATCTCCTTGGAATTCTATTGGTATTCACTAATTGTCACTTGTCAGTTCGGTATAACCCTTTGACCTCTCTCGCATTACTTTCTTACATATCTTGTGTAGAGGTGTCTTGCTTAGTTAGTTGTTTAGCTAACTAGTTAGTTGAGTAGCTAGCTTAGTTGTTGTAGTTGTTTTTATTTACCTAGCTAGCTCAACTAGTCTGAAAGTAGTGACTTAGCCAATTGTGTGCTATAGAGATCATAATCACTGGAACATTGGTAGTTGGCTTGCATTTTTAGTAGGCTAGAGCAAAACGCAATTATCGTCATATTGTTGTCTAACAATTTGCTTTAGTGCTTTGTAGAATTTTTAATTAGGCTATTCATCCCCCTCTAGCCATTTAGGACCTTTCACTTGTGCACTCAAGGAATGAAGTAAGGAATGAGAAGAAGGGAGGAGGGGCTAAATGCAAATTTTATGTTGTGTATAGGTTGTTCTCCACATGCCACATCTGATCTAGTGATCTAAGGGCCAAATAAAGGGGTATGGACCTACAGTAAATCACTTAGAAAGTTTTTGACCTAGAAGTTGAATTTAAGGGCCAAATGAAGGGGTATGGACCTACAGTGAACCACTTTAAAAATTTATGGACCTAGAAATCAAGTTTTAGAGTTGATGGACCTAACTGAAACCTCTGCATAAGTTAATGGACCTCTGGTGCATTTAACTCTTCTATATATAGTCACAAATGAGTGTTCGGTTCAATGGCAGGGAGGTGCTATGGTTAAGTAGTAGGTCATAGTGTTTCTAATAGAGATAAAATATTTACTAGTAACCTATGGCAAGAGTTGTTCGGGTTGGATGGTCTAGGTCTCCAAATGAGTACTTCCTATCACCCTCAAATAGATAGAGTAAACTAGTATCTAGAAACCAAAACTTTACAGGTAGTAACAAAAACACATGGGCCTTGAGGTTGTGAACTCTTGTGCTATAGCGGATTTACAGGCTTCAGTTAATGATCGTACTATTATGACTTAATTTTTGCACCAACATCTTCATAGAGCCTAGCACCAAATGAAATAACAAGATGACAAGAAACATAGTGAATGCTCATTTGAAGTGGGTAATCTAAATCTCATGTTTCAAACATATGTTCAGACTTCAGTGGCACCCAGAGCAATCCATAAACTTTCCTTTTGCTACTTTGAACCTTTTGTCACTGAGGCTAGAGTTTATGTTATGCCTTGTAGCTATAAGCCTATTTTTCATCTTCATTTTTTTCCATGCCCAAGAAATCAATTGGATCCTTAGAACTTATGAATAATTTTCTTGGCTTGCTTCAATGGCAACTAGAGGTGGTAGTGAATTTAGATAATCCAAAATCCAATTTGACTAATTTTTTTGTTTTTGTTTTACTTGTCCACATGTACCATTATTATTGGTTCAAAAAATCGACTAAAACTAAAAATAAAATTAATAGAATGATGGGTAGTCAGTTCTACACCCGTCTCTGGCATCTCACCCATTCACTCCCCGTCTCTAGCATCCCACCCGGCACATCTGCACTAATAGTAGATATATCTGCCTCCCTCCCATTGCAACAAGCCCACCCCACGCTAGTGTTCCTCGGTTGTGGCTCGCACCGTCGTCAAGATGGCGAGGCCGACCAAGGTTGGGATCATGGTGAAGAAAACGGGCGGCACCGAAACCTTTGTCATGCCGAAGGCGCTCTGTGGCGGCAAGTGGGTGCTATTAGCCCATGTGATCCGCTATGCGGTTCTCGAGGAGGACAAGGAGGAGGTGGAACATGCTCCTCAGGCTGTCACCAGTGTCACCATGTAATAAAGAGTAGGCATACATGGAGAAGAGCACCCCTATCTTCACTTCTAAGGTTCTGCAAAGGTGCAGATTAAAATTTTACTGATTATCTAATTAAGATGGCATAAATATAAAATGACATGCCAAATTATAGATTAGAGTTAATAAGATGACCATAATAACAGATAAGACAACTTTATATGCATCTGAGCATGAGCATTACCAATCTAAAACACAATTGTTTTGGATGCACTTGGACATGGTCTATTTGGATTTGGATGTCCATAATCATTTGATCCAACAAAATCTAAAATTCTTTAGACATTAACTCAAAAGTCTAGTATCCATTGGATTTATAAGGACTTGACAACTTGAGAGATAGAACAACTTTTAATATCTAGTTTTAAGTTTATAACGTGGGAACCCAGAACAAAGTAGCGAGCAATTAAATTGAGTCATCTGCAATCAATTTTGCTAAAAATTTACGGTGCCCGTGATGTTTTAATTTTAGGGTCTGAATTTGACATGGGACCCACATATATATCTAGTCACACCGGTCTATACAAAGTAGTGGGCAATCGTATTAAATCTTCTCTAAAAAATTTTAGTTGATTTCGTTAAAAATTTAAGGTGTGAACATGAGGTTTTTAATTTTAGGATCTGGCTTTCAGCATGGGGCCCACTTATATACATAGTCACAACAATCTGCAAAGAGTAGTGAGCAATTGTACTAAATAGTCATCTGCAACAAATATTAAGGTTTGAACATGGGATTTTAATTCTAGGGTTCGGCGTTCTACATAGGGCACATGTATCTCTAGTCGCACCATTCTGCACAAAGTAGTGGACAGTCATATTGGGTAATCTCTAACAGATTTTAATTATTTTTGATAAGTTTTATGTGTGAACACGAGCTTTTAAATTATGGGATCGATATTTTCACATGGAATTAAAAGGTAGTTATTAATAGTTTTCTTATATTGATCTATATATATTGGACGGATTTGGATTTGAGAGCAATTGGATTGGATTGGATGGTACACTAATTATTTTGCATTAGGATGGGTTTGGACATATATGTTAATTGGATTTATTCATATGTATTTGGATGCTAATTAATCCATTGCGATCTTTAATGGCAAGCATGGGAGGATGAATCTCACCTTTGACAACTTTTTCTGGACGATGCTAGCATGAGAGATGTGATAGGTAGATGAGGAAGAGAGAAGGCATGTGATTGGATAAAAGATTATCTTGTAGAAACTATCCATTGCAAATAGTTTTTATGTGTAGTGTCTATGTAAATTAATAGACATAGAAATTATTTGTGGTTTCTAGCATTGGGACTACCCCTACGGCATTGTCTTCTGCTGCTATTGCCACCAAGCGCAAGAGGCAAGACAATAAGACGCCAGAAGCAAGGAAGCTATCCGACAGCGATGAAGGTAAGGAAGCCACCCAAGGTGACCAAACCTAGTTGCATCTAAGCACATTAGAAAGCCTAACGCAAGATTCCAAGCCTAGAGTTAATTTGACAAGAGAAGGGCAGGCACGACCCCTGTGGTGACATTGAGCCTGCAACAATTTGTGCCTTTATGGCGCTATACAGGTTGTCGAGTATGTTTGGTTTTAGAGATAAAGGAGGAAAGGCTAGATCAATCCTCCTTTTTGATATGTTTGGTTTGGATACAAATGTGGATGGGACCGTCCAGAGGGGAATATACCCTCAGATTTAGGACGTCCCCATCCCCATGAAATGAACGGACAGACTTGTCCCTCATAGACGTTGAAGTTTCTTTGTTCAGTTCGTGGCCAACAACACGATGGCAAGCTTGAAGCGCCTGATGTATCAGTGAGCATAGCGGCAGCTCGGTGCATCGTGTGCGCGAGGCACACAGTTATGGTGGAGGAGCTCAGGCGAGCAAAGGGGTGTGTGGGGAGGAGCTCGAGCGGGTGTGGAGCACGGGGTGTGGGTTGTGTGGCCACCATTGAAGCGAACTATGGTCAGGAAGGACCTTCAATCACGCGACAACAACACAGTGGGCAAGAGGCGCGCCGATGGCATGGTGTGGTGTCATGGAGGGGACCTCGCGGGGTAGGGAGGTGCGATAGATAGGAGGTGCACGGGTGAGGTAGGGAGGCGTGGTGGCCGAGAGGCGCATAGACGGAGTGGGGACGGGCATGGCATACTGCGTGCGAAGGATTCGGGAGGAAGAAGAGACGGGGATGAGAGGCTGACGTGTGGGCCCATAGCCAATGTGAACTTACGGTATGAGATCTCACAACTCATCCCCATCCTCACAATCAACCAACCTAGCAGGAAACATGGATGGATCCATTCTTCTGAACCAAATGCAGAATTAGATTATCTTATATTAACTCTAAAATTAGAGATTGGTATATTTCGTTGCAGGATGTCTCCACGCTAAACACACGCTACGTGGCTGGTGCAGATGCAGGGCGGGCTGCACAACCCGCCCCAGCCCATTTTCAAGCCTAACCGAATGTGATAGGCGGTGGAAGAGACGCCTACACGCGTAAATCCATCTTTGAGCACATGCTCCACGGTCCACTCGTCAGGACGATATACGTATAGCGGCCACAGCCGGCTACTAGCTGCCCAAAAAAGCAAACTCTCAAAGCCATTCTTTTGGTATGCTCCCCACAAATAAAGAAGAGCCAAAGAGGAGGCCGGTGTGTGGCTATCTTCTTTACAGCTCCAAAGTCTAAACTACTAACGCATAATGCCGTGGTTTATCAAAGGTGACGGAATGGACAATGGAGACGGATGGGTATGGGTTCTTGCGTCGTGAACGCGCGAGTGCGCGACAGGTAGCCCCAGCTTCCTCACGAGAAACGGAAATCCCTGAGACGCCGGCCGGTTAGCGGAATCGCAATCGTATAGCTGCAGCAGGTGTCAGTGGCTAGTTAAAAGGCTAGCGCATAGTAATCCAAAGCGGATTGCAAAAGATGCCATCCTCTATCTGTGATAATGATATGCATGATCCTATGGTGTGCGCCGCCCCTCCTCACCTTCCTTTTCCACCAGAAATGGTTACACAGTGACGATTAAACAAACGCGTAGCAGCAGCCTCTTATATATCTACAAACGCGTAGCAGCAACCACTGCCCCGACTCCGAGTCTCCGAGCACGTAAATTTCACACGAAACCGCATACTTTGGCCGTGTTTAGTTCCCCAAATCGGGGGGCCGATTCGGGCACTGTAGCAACAGTGCCCGTGTCGGAACACTGTAGCAACTTTTGTTTTTTAGTGCAAAAAATTGTCCAAAAATTGATTAATTAGACTCAAAATGTTCGTCTCGTAAAGTACAACAAAACTGTATAATTAGTTTTTGATTTCATCTATATTTAGTACTCCATGCATTTGCCGGCATTTTGATGTGATGGGGAATCTTCTTTTTGCATAGTAAAATTTGGGGGAAAATTTGGGAACTAAACAAGGCCTTTGCCTCGAGGTCAATTAGCAGTCTGGCCCCAGTGGCCCGTCCGTACGCACCGCTGCAACTGCAACCGCGCGCGCCTCCGACCAGCGGACCGCGGGCGCGTCCTTTGCATGCAGTACTGTGCTCTGCCGGCCCGTGCAGCGGCCGCCGCGCACGGAAGCAGCCGTGCGTCCGCAGTGTTAGGATTGATCTCACCTGACTGGATCCAACGATAAGTCGGACCCTTTGATCGCGTCCTGATCGGAGACGTTTAACTGACTCCTAGTTGGTGGGTCCTCTGTCACGTAGCCCTATAAAGAGGAGGTGGGGTCAGGGGCATACTCCACGAGGTTCACCGCCACAGTAACTGTCCCACCTCTTTTCCTAGACCGGTCGAGAGGAGAGGCTGTAGACGACGGGAAGTCCATCGTCGCCGATGCATCGACCCAACGTCCGCGCAACCATCGCCTCTCCTTCACCGACGCCAGCAGCTCCGCCAAGCCCGATAGTCCGTCTCCCCCTTCTTCCCTCTCTCCCTCTCCGGATCTCTCTGTTGAACATGTATCCATGTGTTTATCCTAAATAGAAAGTACATCACCCACTCATCTGCACCATATACGATCCATGGAACACAACACGCAGGTCGCAAGCAGGTAGGCAAACGACACCACCCGGCGTCCGGCACCCGCAACAAGGCCAGGCCAAGGCCGCACCGCGCCGCTGCAGGTGGTGCAGCGGACCCGCAAAGCAAGCCGCAGGTGGGTGGGCACGGACGGGCGCGGACATAGGCACGTGTTCCCCAGCCCCACCGCCCACTGCGGCCTCGACACCTCGCCATCGGCATCAGATCAGCGGCCACCGTTCCCCACCGACCCCGCCCCCGCGGTGGCGTTTTCTATTTGCTGCCCTGCCACCGCCTGCACACACACCCAGCTGGCCTCCTCCGTCAATCCAGTCCTACTCCTACTCTACCGCGCCGAACAGGGAGGGAGGGGGCGTAGTATAATAATAATAATAATGGCCTCTGGCGGCTTGCGAGACGCGCCCAGATCCAGAGCACAGCTGTTGCGGCTGCCTGTGGCCCAGATCCACACCACACCCTAGCTCGATCTGCACGCACGAGCTCATGGTCATGGATGGTCTGGTGCTCTGCATCCACATTCGGTCGTGAGCGTCCTGACCTCAAGACTCAAGTGTGTGCTTCAACAAGCTCAAGATCACGGCAACAGCCGCAAGCTAGACTACACTACACTACGCTACTCAAGTCTACTGTACGAGCACTCTTCAATATCTGATCTGATCTGATCAACGAGCTAAAATGTACTAGTAACTAGTAGTAACTGCGAAAGATGAAGAAGATGCTGAAAGAAAAACAACAGGGTATTATACAAAAATGGAGGAATGGAGCACAACACCACCGGGCCAGCCAACCAACCAATCTGTCCAAGCCACAATCCTACACTGTAGTAGTAACACGAACAGCAGATGCCAGTAGTCCTACTGATGAATCGAATGTCGAATGGAATCTCGATGAAAGTAAAAAAAATGGTAAAAAAAATGAATCAACAGCTCAACACGGATGGTACAATAAATTACAGCACGGGACGGTGCAGATCTCTCTCTCTTCTCAGTAGAAGGCGGCGGCGGCGGCCACGGCGGCAGCGGCGAACCACTTGGCGGCGGCGGGGGAGACGCCGGCGGCGGCGCTGGGGGCGGGGGGAGCCTCGGCGGCGGGCGACGGTGCGGGGACCTCCGAGGGCAGCGGCGGGGAGCTCACGTCGGGAGTGGGGGCCTCAGCCTTGGGCGCCGGCGCGGGGGCCTCGGGCGCCGGGGCGGGGGCCTTGGGCGCGGGCGCCGGGGCCGGGGGAGGCAGCGTCGGGGGCGGGACGGGCGGGGCGGACACCGGCGCCGGGGTCGGCGGCGGCATCGCCGGCGGGGGGGACGCCTTGGGGGCCGGCGTCGGGGTGGCAGCCGGGGCCTGGGCCGCCGCCGCGGCGAAGAGCATGGCCATGGCCAAGGCCGCGAGCTGGAAGCGCGCCATTGGAGCCGAGAGAAGAGGCTTGAGCTTGCGAGAGCGAGGGGCGCGCTTCAGTTGGTATGGGGTGTGTGTGTACTGTAATGGTGCGGGAGACAGTAGAGGTGTGCATCTTATAAAGAGGTAGAAGACGAGGTTACGATGCGTAATTACTAGCCCTACCAGGGGTTTAGCTGCTAGTTTCCTAAAAGACCAGCCGTTGGATCTGTGCGTGACGGCGATGGCACATCATCTTGGCTAAAGCGTGTCCGTTTCGGTTCGGATCTTCAATTCGAGCATGATAAAATCTGAAAATCATTTGGCTACATCCCCATTTTTTGTTTCATGCCAACGCCATGTTTGTTTGGCTTAGAGCAAGTATTATATTGGACGAGAAGCAGACTGATATCTACGTGGAGGTGAGAGAAATGGAGAGAGATGATGGAGCGGGCGTCTCGCGGTGCGCCCGCCTGAAGCCGGTGAAGAGCCGCTACACCTGCTACTGAGCTTGTTGCTGTGCATTTAAAACTAGAGGGCCCACCACTACCGTGTGATGATGTGGCATTGCTCGCAGCCGGCAGCCGGCGAAATCACTAGCCATGCTCTTATAAGCTGTATTTTTTCGGCCAACAAATAATATTTTTTAACAAATTAGCGAACCGTATGTTCAGACATAACTTTTTAGCAAGCGAACGGGACTTATTCGGTTGTAAGCTGGCGCTCACTGTATGTCTAGTCGTGCGTACATGATTTTGGATTTTTTTTTTTTGAGTTTGAAAAATGCGGCGATGTGGTTATTTGAACAAGTTCCTCCTTTTAATATTAAACTCTGAAATGAGCTTATGGATCCGTGATAAGGACTACTGTTCAAATGGGCCCACCCAGATATAATGTTTTTTTTTTCAAATTAGGCCCCATCAAATATTATCAGCTCCATATATATATGGCCAAATGGTCCCATTTGGAGCTAATTGGAATTTTTCTATACAAAATACTTCCATTCAGAATATGCCCTTGTATATTATGGGGAAATTGTGCCGCCATTTTCATGAATTTAGAAAATATAAAACTTTAATGCGGCTACACTAGCCGTATATCTCCAGCTAAGGTTCGTTGCCTAGAATAATGCCTTTGGAAGCTTGTTGAAACTAATCAATGAAGCCCATGTTCCGCCATTCAAATTTTATATTGGGAGACTATCTGTAAACGGCTCAGATTACTGCTGAACCACCTCCAAAACGGTGGCAGCCTATAGAGATAAAACGAGACATAAATCACAATATTATATATTAAATAAATATATCTATCTATCTTTCTAGTCTTTCTTGTAGATTGATTGGCTTACAAGTCCACGATTCTTTCTGATATTATTATTATGACATGAAAACGTGTTTGCTTGAACGGCCTGTTAGCAGTTGGGTATTCTTGTGATTTGATCCATAAGATAAATCCACCGGTTTCCAGCCTAACCAGATCCTTCCGAGGCTCAAGGTACATACACTCTACACAATGGTCAACTTGATCGACGTAAGACAAACCCTTCCAAAACCCAGAGTTTGAGTTTCACTGCTTGGTGACGCTGAACCAGATCCACAGGATAAATCCAGTAACAGCTAACCTACTCAAATGGGCGAAACCTATAAATGTTCCACAAATTCATTAACCAGTAATCACAGTCTTAAATGCGTTGTATAGAACCTATAAATGCCATATATGGGGCAGATTTTTAGTCAGTACCTGCAAGGCTACAAGACAGAGGAAACTGTTTGTGTTCGACACGAGGTCGGTAGTCTGCCGCGTTCATGGAGTGAGCGATCATGCGTGAGACGACTTGCCAAAGTAAGCCCCTGTTTATTTCCTCGATTCTTCCTTAAATTTCACTATGCAAAAAGAAAATTCCCCGTCACATCAAAATATCGGCAAATGCATGGAGTATTAAATGTTGATGAAATCAAAAACTAATTGCATAGTTTTGTTGTACTTTACGAGACGAACATTTTAAGCCTAGTTAGTCAAAATTTGGATAATTTTTACCAAATACAAACAAAATGCTACAGGAATTCTGATACAGTGTTTTTCTCCCCAATTCACTGAACTAAATGAGGCCTAACCGGATCCGATTTCGGGACAGCGAGGACATGTTTAGTTCCTCCTAGGCCCCGTTAGTTCCAAAATATTTCACGAAAAAACAGTAGATTTTTCGTCACATCGAATCTTTGGACACATGCATAGATCATTAAATATAGATAAAAAATAAAACTAATTACACAGTTTAGACGAAATGAATGAGACGAATCTTTTAAGCCTAATTAAGTCATGATTTGACACTAATTACCAAATAACAACGAAAAATGCTACAGTAGCATTTTACAAAATATTTCAGGAACTAAACAAGCCCCTAGTGTGGTCCAATCTCATCAGATGCATGAACATATGCAAGGAGTATGAAATATAAATTAAAAATAACTAATTACACAGATTACGTCTAATTTGTGAGATGAATCTTTTAAGCCAAATTAGTCTATAAATTGACAATATTGTGCTAGAGTAAAGCTACAGTAAACATGTGCTAATGCCGGGTTAATTAGGCCTCTTGTAAGCACACCGTACCCAGCCCAAGTTGTTGTGGTTTGTGTGCGGCACGCACACTCTGTAAAAAAAATAAATTAGTCTCGCGCTGAGGACTTTTGTAATTTGTTTTATTATTACTATCCGAACATTTGAAAGCTCTATGTTTGGTGTTGGTAATTAGTGACAATGCCTAATTACTAATCCTATGCCTAAGCTGTATACAACATATGAGGATCAGTACATTCCAAGTTTGGTGGCAAGATGGACATGGTGATCATAATGGCCACACTTGGATTTGGACGCAACCCTACGTGATCAAGGTAAAGGTATATGCTTAAGGGTTGTGTTTTAGTAACCAAGACACCTAGAGGGTATGGTTACATTATAGAATAGATAGTCGTACTATAAAGAGGGGAATGACGTGGCTATTGAACTCTTAAGTGACTCTAGATATGCATTTCATAATCATATGCATTTGGACAGAACTAATAACGCTTCGAAAAATAATTGTGAAAATGCTAACACACTCGCACATGACGTGATCACTTGGTGGTGTTAGCACATTTGCAATGGCGTTGGATTTTGAGCGGTAAAGAGGGTTTGGGGTCCTCTCTCCCTCCCGCTGAGCTTGCGAGGCGGGATTCAGGTATTTTCGAGGAATTGAAACGCCTATTTTTCTTTACGCCAATGTCGAGTTTTAGGGACGTTGTCACATGTTGTTTCTTGAGCTAAAACATATGCTAAAGTGACACACATACTTAGTCTAGCTCTTTTGTGAAAAGGTGATTCAAACGGAGGCGAACGGAGGTCACAGAGGTGACCGAACGCGGTCTCTGTTTGACCGGACGCGTTCGGTCAGTGCTCAGCGTTTGCGCGTGTCTCGGTTTTCTGATCGGACGCGGTGGCGCGTCCGGTCACGGTCGACCGGACACGTCCGGTCGTTGTGGGAGTTTACTGGACTCCAACCGGATGCTGGCACTGTGGCGTCCGGTGCGACTAGCAGCGCGTCCGGTCGCTGAATCGTCGGAGCGCTGCTCAGGCTTGACCAGCGCGTCCGATCGAGCTTCGCGCGTCCGGTCTGTGCGACCAGCGCGACTGCTGCTGAATCTTGTGTCTAACGGCTCTATTCGAAGGGGTACGTCTATAAATACTCGTTGGCCGGCTCAAGGCTCTCACTCTAGCATTCTTTGACATACTTATGAGCACTTTGAGCTAAGCAACTTTCCTCCACTCATCTCTCTTGCTTCTTTGCATATTCGAAGTGAGATTGAGTGATCCAAGTGCATTTGCATTGTGAGATTGCATCTAGTTGGCACTTGGTGGTTGATTTGCTGCGGAATTCTTGTTTCTCTTGGTGGTTGCCGTCACCTAGACGGCTTGGAGCAGCTTAGGAGGCGTTGGCAAGAGTTGGTGATTGTTTTTGGGCATCTCCGGTGATTGTGAGGGGTTTGTGCCTACCTCGACGAAGCGCCAAAGGCAATATTAGTGGATTGCTCGTGTCATTTGCAACCTTTTGCCATTTGGTAGGTTCTTATAGCGCCTTTTGAGAGACTCGGTATGTGATCGATTAGCCACCGAACCACGTGGTGAAGAGGGACACAACGGGGACTAGCGTGCCGGCAAGCACGTGAACCTCGGGATAAATCTTGTGTCATCACTTTCTCATTGTGACTAATTGATTCCGGTGGTTGTGTTTTTGTGGAATTCATCTCTTGATCATATTAATTGGTTGGCTCAATATTTCACCTCTCGGTGATACCCTCCTAACTCTCTCTTGTATTAATTTCTTAGTTACCTTGCTAGCTTGTTTGTGTAGCTAGTTAGCTTTAGTTGTACAGTTTAACTTGTGCGGTTGAGTACAAATTTACTAGAATTGTAAATTGATTAGGTGTCTTGCAAACACCCCCGTAGGCTAAGCAAAACTCGCATCTCGCTATTTGTTATATTGATAAACTTGTTTAGCTTGTCTTTGTAGATATTTTTAAAAGGCTATTCACCCTCCTCTAGCCATCAAGACCTTTTAACTCTCCCACTAGTGTCTAAAGGAAGACCACGAGGACCTTGAAGTTGCTCACACTAGACTTAAGGAAGCCCACTCCACTCTACTTGAGCTCATCAAGGAAAAGGACTTCAAGTTGGAGAGGTTCATGAAGGAAGCTAAGGAGGAGCAAGTGATTGTCACTTGTGATATTAGACTAACATGTGATATTATTAGTGATTCTTTATTTGTTGGTCCTACTAATGCTTCATGTAGCTCATCATCATCCACCACAACCAACTCTATCTCTACTACTAGTGATTCATCACTTGTGGTTGAGAATGAGACTCTTAAGAGAGAGGTGGATGATCTCACCCGCGCATTAGGCAATGCCTATGGTGGGGATGACCACTTGCTAAAATGCTTGGGTAGCCAAAGGTTCTCTCTTAACAAAGAGGGTTTGGTCTATACTCCCAAGAAGGGCAAGACGGTCTTTGCTACTCCAAAGTCTTGCTTTGTGAAGAGCAATGGTCGTTATTGCAATAGATGCAAGCAAGTTGGGCATCTAGAGATTAATTGTAATAAAATGAACAAGAACAATAACAAGTTTCATGCTAAAATGGATTGCATTTCTTTTGATTCTTGTTATGTGCTTACCAAGGGTGAGAAAGGTGTGCATGCTAGGTTTATTGGTACACCAATTGTGGGTCCAAAGAAGAAAGTCATTTGGGTACCAAAGAGCTTAGTTACTAACCTCCAAGGACCCAAGCAAGTATGGGTACCTAAAAGACATTAATTTGTTTTGTAGGTAGATTACAAGGCCGGAGGAAGGCATTGGGTGCTTGACAGTGTGTGCTCTCAACATATGACCGGTGATTCAAGAATGTTCAACTCTCTCAAATCAAATGATAGTGGCATTGATAGCATTACATTTGGTGACAATAGCAAGGGTGATGTAAAGACTCTTTGAAAGATTGCAATCTCAAATGATCATAGCATTTTCAATGTGCTCTTAGTTGAAAAATTGAACTTCAATCTTCCCTCGATTGCTCAATTGTGTGATCTTGGTTTCAAGTGCATATTTGGTGTTGATGATGTGGAGATAGTTAGTGTTGATGGCTCTAACTTGATCTTCAAGGGCTTTAGATATGAGAATTTATACTTGGTAGATTTTAATACTAGTGACACTCAACTTTCAACATGCTTGCTCACCAAATCAAGTATGGGTTAGTTATGGCATAGAAGACTTGGCCATGTTGGCATGAAGAAATTGAATAAGTTAGTGAAGCATGACTTAGTTAGAGGCTTGAAGGATGTCACATTTGAGAAGGATAAGCTATGTAGTGCATGTCAAGACGGAAAGCAAGTGGGCAACACTCATCCATTAAAAAGCATTATGAGTACTTCTAAGGCATTTGAGTTGTTGCACATGGATATAATGTGACTCATTCATTTTGGGCCGAAACAATCAACACAGCATGCTTCTATAGCAATAGGCTCTATTGCCACAAGTTCTTAGAGAAAACACCATATGAGATCTTGAATGGAAGAAAGCCCAACATTGCATACTTTCGAGTATTTGGTTGCAAATGCTATATCTTGAAGAAAGGCACTAGATTGAGTAAGTTTGAGAAGAAATATGATGAAGGATTCTTACTTGGTTACTCCACTACTAACAAAGCTTATAGAGTTTGGAATTTGGCTAGTAGTTTACTTGAGGAAGTTCATGATGTTGAGTTTGATGAAATAAATGGCTCTCAAGATGAGGAAGATAACTTGGATGATGTGAGAGGAACTCAATTGACCAATGCTATGAAAGAAATGGATATTGGTGATATTAGGCCAAAGCAAGTGATTGATGTGGATGACTACAAAGATCAAGTTCTCCAAAGTCCAATTACACAAGCTAGTGATTCTCTAATGCAAAATCAAGCTAATACATCATCTCAAGTACAACAATATCAACAAGTGGCTAGTTTATCATCTCCAACTCATGATCAACATCAACATCCAAGCAATCAAGTTCAAATGCTTCAACCAACTAACATTGTAAGAGACTATCCATTGGATTCCATCATTGGTGACATATAAAGGGGAGTTCAAACTAGATCAAGATTGACATTATTTTATGCTCACTCTTCTTTTGTGTCAATGAAAGAACCCAAGGACATTGATAAAGCATTGAGAGATCCAAATTAGGTAAATGCAATGCATGAAGAGCTCAACAACTTCAAGAGAAATGAAGTATGGGAATTAGTTGAGAGACCTAGTGATCACAATGTCATTGGAACAAGATGGGTCTTTTGCAATAAGCAAGATCAAGATGGGATAGTAGTAAGGAACAAGCAAGACTAGTAGCTCAAGGGTACACACAAATAGAGGGTCTTGACTTTGGTGAAACATATGCCCCCGTTGCTAGATTAGAAGCAATTAGGATCTTATTTGCCTATGTTTGTGCTTATAATATCAAGCTATATCAAATGGATGTGAAGAGTGCATTTCTCAATGGGTACATTCAAGAAGAGGTGTATGTGGAGCAACCTCCCGGTTTTGAAGATGACAAGAAACCCAGTCATGTCTATAAATTGAGAAAAGCTTTGTATGGATTAAAGCAAGCACCTAGAGCATGGTATGAAAGATTGAGGGACTTCTTGCTATCCAAAGGATTTATCATGAGCAAAGTGGATACTACTCTCTTCACCAAGAAGATTACGAAAGACTTGTTTGTATTGCAAATCTATATTGACGATATCATCTTTGGTTCAACCAACAAAGATTTTGTGATGTGTTTGGAAAGATGATGGCAAATGAATTTGAAATATCAATGATCGGTGAGCTTTGTTTCTTTCTTAGACTTCAAATCAAGCAAATGAAAGAAGGTACATTTATAAGCCAAACTAAGTACATCAAAGATATGCTTAAGAAGTTTGGTATGGAAGATGCAAAGGGCATTACTACTCCAATGAGCACTAATAGAAGCTTGAATAGTGACAAGAATGGCAACATGGTGGATCAAAAGTTATATAGATCAATGATTGGTAGTCTACTCTATGTGATGGTATCAAGGCCTGATGTAATGTTTAGTGTATGCATATGTGCAAGATTTTAAGCCTCACTAAGAGAAAGTCATTTGAAGGCAACAAAGAGAATATTGAGGTACTTAAAGCATACACAAGATGTTGGATTATGGTATCCCAAAGGTGCAAGCTTTGAGCTAGTTGTATATTCAGATTCCGACTATGCCGGTAACAAAGTGGAGAGAAAGAGCACTTCCGGGACTTGTCAATTGTTGGGAAGATCACTTGTCTCATGGTCATCCAAGAAGCAAAATAGTATTGCACTATCTACCGCCGAAGCCGAATACATCAACGTGGGTAGTTGTTGCGCACAAATCTTGTGGATGAAGGCAACATTGAAAGATTTTGGAATCAACTTCAAGAATGTGCTATTGCTATGTGACAATGAAAGTGCCGTGAAACTTACCAACAATCCGGTTCAACATCAAAGAACAAAGCATATTGATGTTCGTCATCATTTTATTAGAGATCATCAATAAAAGGGTGACATTGCTATTGAGAGTGTGGGCACCGAAGATCAATTAGCCGATCTATTCACCAAGCCACTTAATGAGAAGAGATTTCACAAGCTAAAGAATGAGTTGAACATACTTGACTTCTCTAACATGAGTTGATGCACCTCCGTGATATGGCATGCCTCTCCTTCGAGCCCTAAGGTACAATTGGTTGACATATCATACATTCTATACTAAGGACATGTTTAGTGCATCTAGTCATGATTTCTTATGTTCTAGGCTCATTCATGAAAATCAAATGAATTTGAAGGTTATATAGGTGCCACTATTATTTCTTTGCTATGTATGATCTAGTGGTAGCATATAACTTATTTAAGTAGCTTGTGATCCTAAGTGTTTAATCTAGATCACTTGTCTAAATATTTGCTTCAACATGGTGCATGATAACCCTTCTAGTGAGGTGTGAAGAAGCTTGCACTTGGATCAAACCGAAGCATTTTATTCATGCAAGCAATCTAGGTTGAATCACAAACTTGATCCTCACCCCATAATATGACGCTGGCACTGTGGCGTCCGGTGCGACTAGCAGCGCGTTCGGTCACTGATTCGTTGGAGCGCTGCTCAGGCTTGACCAGCACGTCCGGTCCGTTACGGGACCAGCACGTCTGGTCAAGCTTCGCGCGTCCGGTCTGTGCGACCAGCGCGACTGCTGCTAAATCTTGTGCCTAACGGCTCTATTCGAAGGGGTACGTCTATAAATACTCGTTGGCCGGCTCAAGGCTCTCACTCTAGCATTCTTTGACATACTTGTGAGCACTTTAAGCTAAATAACTCCCCTCTGCTCATCTCTCTTGCTTCTTTGCATATTCGAAGTGAGATTGAGTGATCCAAGTGCATTTGCATTGTGAGATTGCATCTAGTTGGCACTTGGTGGTTGATTTGCTGCGAGATTCTTGTTTCTCTTGGTGGTTGCCGCCACCTAGACGGCTTGGAGCAGCTTGGAGACGTTGGCAAGAGTTGATGATTGTGAGGGGTTTGTGCCTACCTCGGCGAAGCGCCAAAGGCAACATTAGTGGATTGCTCGTGTCATTTGCAACTTTTTGCCATTTGATAGGTTCTTGTGGTGTCTTTTGAGAGGCTCGGTGTGTGACCGATTAGCCACCGAACCACGTGGTGAAGAGGGACACAACGGGGACTAGCGTGCCGGCAAGCACGTGAATCTCGGGATAAATCTTGTGTCATCACTTTCTCATTGTAACTAATTGATCCCGGTGGTTGTGTTTTTGTGGAATTCATCTCTTGATCATATTGATTGGTTGGCTCAATACTTCGCCCCTCAGTGATACCCTCCTAACTCTCTCTTGTATTAATTTCTTAGTTACCTTGCTAGCTTATTTGTGTAGCTAGTTAGCTTTAGTTGTGCGGTTTAACTTGTGCGGTTGAGTGCAAATTTACTAGAATTATGAATTGGTTAGGTGGCTTGCAAACACCCCGTAGGCTCAGCAAAACTCGTATCTCGCTATTTGTTATATTAATAAACTTGTTTAGCTTGTCTTTGTAGATATTTTTAAAAGGCTATTCACCCCCCTCTAGCCATCAAGACCTTTCAACACTACCATATGACACCCCGATATAACAGCCAATGTGACATCCCAAAACTTTACACCCTGGATTTATGGGGTGTTTAATGCCTGGGGTGAAAAATTTTGAGGTGTCATATCAAATGTTTCATGGGATGTCGGAAGGGGTGTTCGAATACTAATAAAAAAGCTAATTACATAACTCATCTGGAAACCGCGAGACGAATTTATTAAGCCTAATTAATCTATCATTAGCATATGGTTACTGTAGCACCACATTGTCAAATCATGGATTAATTAGACTTAAAAAATTCGTCACGCAAATTTATCGCAATCTGTGTAATTAGTTATTTTTTCTATATTTAATATTTCATACATGTGTCCACACATCCGATGTAATGGGATGAAAAATTTTGGGATGAACTAAACACCCCCTTAAATACTTCCACCGTCCCAGAATAAATGACGTTATGTGATACGTGCAGGTCAAACTTTCTGAACTTTGACTAGGTTTGTAGAAAATACGTGCAATATTTATATCTTCAAATAAGTTTATTGTGGAAGTATATTCAACGATCTATTTAATGATACTAATTATGTATTATAAATATTAATATTCTTTTAAATATAATTAGTCAAAGTTTAAAAAAAAACTGATTTGTTAGGAAGTGAGAATAACTTGTATTTTGGCACAGACCGACGAAGGCCTGGATGACTGAATTCACGTTTTCTTTTCCGTGCAGTTCATCGGACTGGGCTGGGCTGTGCCCAGGTTGGAAGATTCCGGCCGGCCAGCGGGACAGTCAGCAATGGCGACACCGACGCACCAACCAGCGAGACAGGGCGCCCACGCACCTCCCGAGCGCGCGAACGGCGGCTCCACGGTGTCGAGTGACGGCCACAAGCTCACTTGAAAACCGCAAAGTAGTCACCATGTCCCGACGTGCGTCCCCATGAAAGGATGATGAAGTGTGGTACAGTCGGTACAGTTGTGGGCGATGATGAGAGGGCAGGACAATCACGAAAAATCTTTGGGAACAGTGACGTGTCGGCTTTGGCTATCAGGCTATGCCAACTGGTATTGCAATAAGGATATACTCCGTAACTGGGTACAGTACTACAAGATGGGATTTTGCCATCCACGCTGAAAATGGTTGTCATGGTGGACTATTTTCTTCGATGATGATAGTATCCGGGGTTTCTTGTTCTTGACCTCCTCGGTCGCTAAGTTTTTCGATTGAGATTTGAGAGGAGAAAAAAAACAACCTGTATATGCTATTGTTTCGGAATTACCGACGGACCCCGAGCTTGCCTCCATGTCAAAACGACATTGCAAAAATGAGGATGATAGCAAAATTAAGAAGTGTATACAAGTTTATTAGTTGGTACGTACATGGACTTCAAGACATTCTCTTTGGAGGCCGGTGGGGAGACCAACTTTGCATTGATTATTAACTAGCGGAGTGGTTCATCAGTCACCAACGAATGATCAGAAATCGTGCTAAAACAAGTGCAGAATCCCATTATCCGTGGGGTAAATGGTGGTTAGTAATAACGACCCAATCGCTTTCGCATATATATAGAGTACTAGTATGCAAATCATGATGCCAACCACAGGTTTGCAGAGCATTTAGCATCACTAACCCCCTAACAGGACAGCTAAGTACGCCCTTTCAGCTAAAGGCGTTCGCATAATTCCATTCGCTTTCTGACTCGGAAGGTGATTACAAGCCAATGATTAAAGAAGAGTGTCATTCATTCATTCATTTCATTTGGCTGTCAGGCTGTGACGGGAGCTGTCCGCATTGGTGGTGTTCAGGAGAGACGGAGATGGGAACTAGTGTGGGCTTGGGCATCCGCTGGCCCGGCCCTGTCATCTGTCATTGCCATGTTATCTTGTCATTGTCATCGCCGGCTGTTCTTTTGGCTGCACTGGGCAACTGGTGCTTGCTTGGCAACCCTGATGCAGGTCACCCCCCCTACATTTTCACATGCAGATTTTGTTTTAGTTTTTTCTTCTCCGTACGTACCAACCGCTGTCGCCGTCAACTCAGCACGCTGCAGCCGTGCTGCCGCAGCCGATACACGTGAGCATGTGGTTTATAATCCGTCTTTTTTAGCTTGTTTTTTCAGCTAGAATAGTATTTTTATCTCATAACAAATCAGTCAACAGTGTTTTTCAACCGGCTTATCAGCCGGCTTATCAGCCCAGCCGAACGGGGCCTCAACACTCGACTCGATCTTTGCTGTCCACTGGCATGTTAACTGTAAGCTCAGCACTGAATGCACTTCAGTCTAAAGATACGTGCGGGCCTTATTATGGCTCCATCAGTGCAAGCAATCTTCAACGACGAGTAAAGAGATGAATGAAAGCAAAAGGTTCTGGCATCCATTCTCCCAGCATATGTTCGATACAGGAAATAGCTTAATAGCATCTCAGTACAGCACAAATATGTAACAAAGGAATGCCAAATTATTAAGCAACAAGAGCTTGACACGCATTCACTGGTGCAACAGAAAAAATGAAACCACCACTTGCGAATACTAGTTTCCTCGAGCCATGCTTCACCTAATGAAAGGCTCTTCTGGCTTCGATTTGTGGAAGTTACTTGTGTTTGCCATATTTCGGCCCCGTTCGGCTGGAATTATAAGCCGGCTGAAAAACACTGTTGGCTGATTTTTTGTGAGAGAAAAATACTGTTCCGGCTGAAAAAACAAGCCAAATAAGACGGATTATAAGCCAGATGAACAGGACCCTCCATGAGTACACCTGTAGCAAACCATGGCTTGTGTTGATTTCCGCAAGGATTGGTCCGACTTCACATATCAAAGTTTGCTATATTTGCAGTACAGTAGGCTAAGAGCTTATAAAATTAAGGATCTTAAATGAGTAAACATGACACTATTCGTGCTTACTTGAGAATGACTTGCCTCCACCCTTCTAAGGCTTTGCCTTAAGCAAGATGGAAGAGTAGGGAGCAATCCTGTACCCTGAACCTGAGAATGGCACCCCATCTGGGACAATATCCATTGGTGATTCCAGGTTGGTATCCACCTGTGGGGGCGATATAGCAATTGTAAGGTAACTAAAGGGGAAGTCAAGGTAAAGCAGCACAGAAGCTAGCCAGACCAAGTAACGAATACAATAAAATTGCAACAATGCTATTACATGACAATACCTGGCACTTGAACATCCTAGGACTAAACAGCAAATTACTCAGTATAAACATGTTAGCAGAATCAGACAGTATCCATACCACACGGTTCCAAGATTTATGGTGTGGTGGTGGGGCAATTACAGCATCCACAAAATACTCATGAGCATTGAATGCCAAATAGATATCTCCACCAGAATTGTGATCATGTATCCTGCACCAGAATCATGAAGAAGCAGATATGTACCAAAGATTTCAGTAAAAATACATAAGAAATACCATCCTATGTACAAAGCGTAGCACTTCCACTAAGGTAACTCCTTACGTGAATGCCAAAAATTTGCTGTCCTGATTCTCCCAACAATTTTCATGCCAGGTGACATCATTCTACCAACAAGAAAGATCTCAGTAATGTAAATGTTTAGGGAAAAAAAATAAACCAAGAGTTGCATACAGTAAAAGATGGCTAATACTTAGAAGGACTGGTCACATGGCAAAAGATATCAATTGTAAGAATAACACTTAACGACACACTAACTTTGAACTTACTTTATTGAGAAACCTGTCTCGTTTCAGTATAGGATGGTTATGCCGAAACTTGATCATCTCTGAAAAAAATCTGAAATGGCCATCCTTTCTTTCTTCCAACTACATTAACATGTTAATTGGAGAGGACAAATTAGCATTTAAGGATGTTACATGCATCACTAAATAAATTACTAACAGAAAATTAACATATGTAACCTGGCCCCATTGAAAATTATTTATGTGAGTATCATGTCCATAGCTATTGTTGTTTCCAGAACGCGTGTGACCATATTCGTCGCCCATCAGCATCATTGGAGTACCCTATTGTATATAATGTAACTCATAAGTTATACTCAGTTACACGTAAAAGGTGACTATGGTCGCTAATATAAACCTGGGAAATCATTAATGCCACATGGAAGTTCTTCATTTGCCTTGAACGAAGACTTAGCACATTCAAATCATTTGTTTCTCCTGTAACATGGCAAGAGCGGAAATTTTAATAGCACTAGACATGCAACGTAAAATTAAATGAAAAAAAAAATCTCTGAAAAATAGGAGGGACAAAGCTCCATCACCATGCTTTAGTTTGAAAAGGTAGGTAATACTTGTATAATTATAAATCTTAATCATGTCATATTCATCAACAATATGAGTAACTTTTTAGTAGTTAGTACTGCTTATAAACTATGCAAACACTGACCCATCACATTCAAAGTTCATTATTCTCCTGATCACTTTATTCTGACATATTAAAGAATGACACTTAATTATTTTGAACAACTTTACAAAACTATTCTTCATTCAAATATAGTATCATGCAGTGTGAAAAAAAAATTCCCAAACTTTGATAACTCCGATACACAAAACTAAATTTGGTATTCAGTGAAGTATATACCTTCAATGCCACAGTTCCAGCTGTCGTTGTCATTGCACCCATCACGACCACCTTCTCCATTCGCATCATTATGCTGGATGATTTTTTATTTCATTCAAAAGAGGACTGTTAATACATAAGACGCATTGTATATAAGACATCAGGAGCACTGCACTGTTTGCTATAGATACCTTGGAGTTATATGAAACAAGGTCACATAAAGTAAATCCATCATGAGCAATTACAAAGTTCACCTGTCAACCAAGACATAGGGGACTTTATTTCACAAATTTTGACTGTTGGAAAAAGAAACTAATGCTGCTTTTCAAGCCAACAAAATCTTAGAACTCATCAACAAAGCCTAAAAAATCCGTACTGAAAAAGGAAATGTCAGGAAATTGCATCAACAACTGGTTTTATAATTTCAAATGGTTACTATGTTACTCCTACAGTCCTACTTGCTATAGAGATGCTTGCCTTTAAACAAGTGGACCCAGGAGAAATTAGTATTGATAGTTGATACTTGATAGCTCTAAACAAGGCAAATTAGTTTCCGTAAATAATTAAATACACCAATTTGAGCACATTTTTGCAGGAAATATGATAGGTGTTGATTATTGCTGAACCAATTTGAGCCTACAGGAGCTTCTGATCAGTCTTGGACTTGGAGTGGCTGATTTTGCCCTCCGGTAGTGCTTGTCATGTTTTCTTTCTCAAAGAACGAGGTGTGGGCTGTAGGTTTCTTTTTGTGTTAGTGTGTGGGGGGGTTTGGGGACTCTTCTCCCCTTGTACTCTATGTACACTCTTTTCTTCTTAATGAAATGATGCGCAGTTCTCCTGCATGTTCAAGAAAAAAAATTGCTGCACTCTAACGATGGCGCAAGATACATATAAGCAACAAGTGCATAGTTTCGATTGAGCTGCTCAAAACACAGAAAAACATTGAGCAAATTGGAGGTCCCAAAAGGAAGTAGTAGTACTTAAAAGGGATAATCAAGCAAGTAATATTGTGAACAATGGCTAAACTAACATGCCAACAAAGAAATAGCACAAGAGCACCTGATAGAGATCTGCAGAACCAGAAACACGAGTTGCAAACACCCCCTTCATACCAGGATCTCCCTACAAATGTTTAGTGACATCAGGTCAATGATCATTCCTTCATGATCAAGAATAAGAGTTAGAGAGATACAGATGAACCACAAGGAAAAATGCTGCACATATTCTGACATAGTGTAAAGACTCTTTTGAACATTGATGTTTAAATTTGTCTAAACCCACTGACGTGTAAAATAGTTAGACTTTTGATTGTATATCCCGTTTCTTATTAAAAAAACTGAAGGGATCCATGTAATATGGTGAAGCACAGGTCCTGAGAACTAAATGCCAATTTATCTGTCAAATACTCCTAGAAGATAATCATTTCCAGCTAAATATTAGTGTAAGCAGCCCACTACTATATGGGACACTTGCATATAAATGTGAACTGGAATTCTGCAAATGAAGCATGAAACTTTAAAAGGATGTTCATAGGCAATATATTTCAGCCAGTCTCTAGCACTTCATAATCTTTTAATGAACACAAAACAAGTGCCTGATCAGGAGGATTTACATTGTGTGGAACCTATGGAAGGAAAGGAACAGGAGGATTTTCGAAAATAAACACAAAACGGCAGATCAGGTCGCCTATCTAGCAAAGGAGGATATTATTCAGAGGCGTAGGGCCGTGTGTATTGCGGGGTAAAACAACAAGTGCGTGATCTGTGGCCTTTGTGTTTTGGCCCTATGACCGGTGCTATTGGGCACCGTAGGTGCCGTTGTACATAAAACTCTATTTCCTTCTTAATTGAGCGGTAGAGCTCCCACCTTTATTTTCAAAAAAAAATAATCTTTTAATGATGATGTGGATCACAATTGTGTGTACTTTTCTGCGAGAAATATGATTGTGCATAAGACTTGCAGTCTGCAATAGACTCAATAGAAAGATTCTAATTTGGTAATAACATCAATCCCTAAAAGCAGATGATAAGTGATTGGGAAAAACTAGCCCTGGCCTCGAAATCTAATAAATCGAATGGCTTCGGAAACTGTCACCCATTTTCTGAAAGTTGCTAGGATAGGAACTGTTTCAGGATACCATTCCCAAGCAAGGTGTATATCTCCCTAATTAGGTAAATACTAAATTACTGAATGTTTTAATGTCCATTATCCCATAAAGATTATTTCAGAGTTGCTGCATTATTTCCTAGTGAATAAAAACTGCTGTAGGATTTCTTTGATCATCAGACTTTCGCACCACATTCAAGGAGTGTCTTCATTTTTTTCTCAACACTGACTGCTTCCACAATAAACTCAGTTTTCTGTAAAAGATGAGCACAACCTACTAAATGAAAAAAAATGAGCGCAACCAGAGTACGAAGCTAAGCATCACTGCATCAGTACATCGCCAAAGGGGTGGTCCTATGTAACGTTAAAGGAGGATGTGCGGATTGAAATTCTGAGCCAAATAAACGATATACTAGTGTACTTACAAAATGATAAACTAGCCTAAGAATCATCTCCATCATGGCATAAATAGAACCCTTTGATATGTGTATTACAGTATGTCTACTTTCTAAGCCACCTCTGATTCTCTGATCATAAAGTACCTTAATAAATCTTCGAATATCATCTCTGTACTTCCCGTTCCATTCAGCCCACCTACAGGACCAATGGTGAACAGATTCGTCATTTCTTATATTCGTCATTTCTTATATAATCAGTGGAAATGAAGACAGAACATATGAGGGCTGTTTGGACATCACCACAGAACACCACGCTCACTCTGGTGCCACCACAGGCGAAGCGGACGATTTGTCCACCAGACTATTGGGCTATTGGCACACTGTGATGAGAAAAATGAACTACAAAGCCTTGGAGAGCTCTGGCGGCGACATATCTCTGGCGACGAACCAAATGGTTGCCTAAACTGTGGCGAGCTATGGCATAGTTGAGTAAAGAACCAAACAGGCCCCATGATCTCCTAATGGCAATGTAGAGTCAGCACCATTGCTTTACAGGACAGTGAAGCCTGTATGCTGAGTCTGAATGGAACAATATAGTGGCAAGAGTTCCATTCAACAAGGAACAACCAAAATCTCAAGCAGGACTGTGCTTTCTAAGAGCAACTCCAACAGCTCCCCATCCCTACTCTCCATCATTTATTTTTTAGCAAAGTCACAAAAAAACACTCTCCAACAATTCCCCATCTCTCCTCCCCATCTTTACCAAGTGCGGAAAAATCACCTCTCGACGCGCATATATCCGCGCTCGGCCTCACTCCGCATCCGCGAAAAATCACGTGTCGCCGCCCCTTCCCTCGTGCGCGGCTTCTTCCTGCGCGTCGTCTTCTTCCCGTGCGCCATCCATATCATCGGCGGCGGCCGGAGGACTCGCTGCCGTGATGGCTCCGTCGGACTCGCTGCGATTCCGAGTCGGCCTCGCTGCAATTCGTCGGCCGCCACTCCATCGTACTCGCCGCGATTCGCCGGCCGCGGGCGCCCCGTACGCGAGATTCGTCGGCCGCCTCCCCAGATGGCCTCTCCCCAGGACGCCGTTGTGCATGTGGATCCCCACGGTGACGTGCGGGAAGCACCGCACGTGGTGCGCGTCATCGACGTCGAGGTTCACGGCGTCGTACTTGGACAGCCGCTGCAGGATGGTCTTGTACGCGGCCACCACGACTTCATGTTGCTGATCAGGAACTGGACCTCGCCGTCGTAATGCCGCGACGCGATGAACAGCGGCACCAGCACATCGCCGAAGTCGTGCCGCAGCAGCAGTTCGTCGCGCTGGAGGCCAGGGGTTTCCTCATTTTTTTTTATTTTACCAAGTCAAGGATGCCAAACTATTGGAGAGATGCTGTTTTTTTTACTTGCCATATAATTTTGGGAGTTGCCAAATCACAAGATTTGCCAAGTAAAATTTGGCAAACTGTTGGAGTTGCTCTAAGTTATTTAAGAATGGGTAGTTCAGAGACACAATTCTATCATCTAAGTTAAGAAATGGATAGAGAAAACATTACTCTTTTGCGTGACATTCATCATAATGTTAAGGAGATCTTGGTACTAATAAACAGTTAAAAGAAGAAACTATGAAATAAACACTTAAATAAATTCATTTGTTCCAGTACATTTATAGTCATATTGTCAAATTAGTAAATTCAAAAATTTACAGTCAAATTACCTGTCCCAATTAGGGAACTTCCCTACTAGATAAAGGCCACCACAGTCCCAAGGTTCAGCAATGATCTTACATCTAGACAATACAGAGTCTTTGGCAATTTCCTTCAACCAAATAAATAAACAATCAGATACAACCGTTAAGAAGAACATCTGATAGATTTACAAATATGATTGAACCCATTGGATCGGGGAATGACGGGTCATATTTGTGTTGTGTTGACAAGGCAGGGTCCATCGTTAACAATTTTTCTTCAAGTGGGTGGCAGGGTTAATTAAAATGTTCTGATACCCAAAAATCTTAGCCATGCAGATCTCATCCAGTGATACACATTAAAAATTTTGCATAATTGCACTCATAGGAATTTGTGTCAGATATTTTCCCTTAAACAAATAATTCTAAAAAACAGAAAATAAACAAGAAGCATATAGATACAAAGTACATACAATTTAAGGTGACTTTCACAATTGGTCTCTCGGAGTTATGGCCGACAGTTACATGTAGGAACCTTTTATCATAGTACAGTAACATTACTTTCACTAAAAAAACAATGCAATGGCATTTAAGAATCTATGTTTGTGTTTGCATCAAACATATCACTCTTCATTTATCTGGCTGAAAAAGCACAAAAACAGATAAAGAAAAATCCCATCGCAGGCTTGATATTGCAAGAAGTACCTTAATGAGTGGAGGTGCATCAAGAGGACTGCCATCTGGTCCACGACAAAGAACACTCGCAAGGTCAAACCGAAATCCATCTATGTGATACTCCGTAACCCTTGAAGAAACAAAAACACTCATGCAAATCAGAAACAACACAAGAATGGAACTGCTATCAACTATCAAGTAATATAGGACTAGGCAGTGCGTTATCCATCTTACTGCAGCTATTTATGAAAAAAAGCTTTTGCATCAGTTATATCTTACCACAAGCCAAATGGTTGCTAGTTAACAACTAACAAGAGCCCACAATTTGGGCTTGTTTGGTTAGCACCCTAGCCTGGGGGCTGCACCCAGGCAGGTCGATTCGACCCCAGGCGATCGAAATAAACGCCTTGCGTCGCTGCTTCGTGCAGGCGCGTTCCTCGGATCAGGAACCAAACACGCCCTGTATTCTAGAGGTAATTTTCATGGACCTCAGGTGTATGAGATACGCCCCTTGGTGTTTTGATTGTATAAACCCGAGCTAAGCTCCAAATAGATATTTGTATACACTTATAGTGGGAGTAAACAAGTAAATACTGTAGTAATCAAAGCAACAAACCACCAACTGCTATTAAGAGCAAATATGTGAACAAGTATTCAGGTGAACCTGACAAGTATGTATGAAATCTACACATAGGTGTCACAGAAAAAACAAAGCTGTAAGTTGTGCCATACCAATGTCTCAAACTGTCGAGTACAAGCTCCTTGACAACAGGATGGTTGCAGTTTAGTGTATTCCCTGCATTAAACCAGACAGTTTATGAAGAGTAAATACAAGTCCTGCTATTGTAAGATTCAGAACATATATTACAGAAAAAATCTAGCTACCAAGAACTAGAGTACTAAACCACCATGACATTTAAGCAGGCTGTCACAAATGTTCAACAAGGCTTGCCCTATAGGTTGCAGCTCTCAAATCAATGTGAGAATGTATACCAATACCAGTTTAAAAATGAATGAGTGGTTTATTCACCCTTCTATGAGTTAACATAGGAGCCACATCAAGTATGTAATTTCCAGGTACAGTCAGCCGGCAGTGCGACACACAATGGAAACATGTAGCATGCATCAAACCACATTGTATCATTCAAGGTCCATGGTATGAAGTTAGTAACCACAGAATCACAGATACTGTTTAGTCACCAGAGATGCTTTGAATAAACACCATTGCAAGATGCCAAAATATATGCAATAAAGTAACAAAAAGATGGAACCACCCTAAAACCAAGGAGGACACCATGCAAATCATGACAGTTTTTAACCTAACATAGGCATCTAGCAGTATCAGACTGCATACAAAAATAATGTGACATGTAATGCAAAGTACATCTCAATTTAGAAAGAGAAGCTTAGGACCATGGTTTTACCGCAACCCGAGAAGTTCAGCAGCTGAGCATTGTTGTTGAGATCTAACATGTAATAGACCTGCAAGAACAGCAGTTTGTTTTTCTCATAAATTCATCCAGAAATTGATGAGGCTCCATATAAGTTCTCTCCATGGACTTGGAACTTAAATGATAGAACATGTAGCAACAAGTAAAGAGGTATTCTGCAATCACCTTGTTATCAATGCCACGAAAGGAAGTCACATAAGGGTTAGCATCATCCGCTTCATTTGTATGGTTGTAAACCACATCCAGAATAACCTATTGAAACATGATTACACAATTAAATAATTTTTGGACTAGGGTATTAAAAACAATGCTGAAGAAAAAGATTTATCATGTCTACAGGATGTCAATACCTCAATTCCAGCATTATGAAATGCCTTGACCATCTGTTTGAGCTCTTTGGAAGCAGCCACAGGTCCACCACCCGCACTAGCATAACGACTCATGGGCGCAAAAAAGTTGATTGTAGAATATCCCCATGTATTTACCTTGGAAATGAAGAGGTGGGGTGTCACGCCAGTGATGAATGTGAAGGGCATTATGCGTCAAAAAGGTTATCAAACTTTTACCATGTGGTCCCTTGGGTTAGGGAACCTCTTCAACTCCAGCTCATCAAACTCAAAAACAGGAAGTAGTTCCACTGCATTAACGCCAAGTTCCAGCAAATGAGGAATCTACGAAACCAGCACTATTTCATGTATAAGTCATTAAAAAATCAGCATGGAAATTGGTAGCCTGTGTCAATATCAGGTACCCAAAACTAAATCAGCAGAAAGAACAATTTGTGATAATAATAGGTATCTGTATCTTATTAACATAGGACTGATGGAATATAAAACCAAAACAAGTTGTGTTTACAAGTGATGGAATAGGTAACCTTACTTTATCAATGACACCAAGGTAACTTCCACGAATAGCTGGACCAAGCCTGCTTGACTCGTCCGCAGTGAAGGCACGGACATTCATTTCATATATAACAAGATCTGTCTAGATTAAAGAACAAAAAATGTGGTGAGAATTACGTGTTTGGGATATTTGGTGCACTATGCTAAATGATCTTAATACCTCAGCCAAATTAGGAAGCCTATAATTGTCACCCCAGTCAAAAGGTGAGCTATCAAAATCATATGTTCCAAAAAGCTGGCTTGGCTTCTCTTTTTCAACCGCAAAGTGATTACGACCAGAAACTAATTTTGCATAAGGGTCCAGAAGAATAATGCTGTCATCAAATCTATGACCTTGTTGCCACCCTTGAGGACCATTAATGCGATACCCATAAAGAACACCAGAAGCAGGCAAACCCTGAAAGTAAAAGAGACAGAGAAGGTTTCTTTAAGGTTGACAGATTAGTATAATTTTAGTAAATTACATAGAACTAAAGTGGATGAAAATTTAATAATAGAGTATGCATACGAGGGGCACCAAAACAGAAAGAGGGTAAACAAGATAGAACTGATGAAGCAAAATAGCTTGTTTTATGAGACAGTACTCAACAGTGCTTTCTGTCAACAGGGAAGATAAGCTCGTAACAGAAGGTCAGCAATTTGGAAATATAGGGTATCACATCAGGTACGGTCCCTCCCAAATGCAGGTGGTCTTTATAAAATGGAACATGCACTTGAAGAACATGTGACCATAACAAAAAAAAATATACAACAGAAAAATATTGTAGTTCTTGTTCTGTGAATGTCAGTCCAGAGCAAGGTGTCCATAAAAAAGAATAATGTGCTTATCTCCAAAGGTAAAATAGTATCAGAACTAAAGAAAGCTACCTCCACCGACACATGCCATATATCTCCAGTTTTGTTCTTTTCGCGGTCTAAAGCAAACTCTACAATGTCCACATCATCTTGGGTGCCTCTGAAAAAAAAAATCAGAGAAAACAGAAGTTTGCATATTGAGTATGCCATATTACTTTTGGAGAGCAAGAAGAAAAAGGCTGCAGTTCAGTGCTTTTCAGCATGGTGATGATTTGAACCAAGCTCCAAGTTTATGATTCAGATCATTACAGGAAATAAATGTGAGGGATCATGAACTATACCATTCCTTGTGGACCCTATCAAGTAATAGCCCTTCAGTTATGGGCTTATGGCTTCGATTTGGTCTGTTGGTATGTGGTGGTGAAAACAGAAATGGAAAGTTCCATTTACCAGGGATCATTTCCATATAAGTGATATCGGTTATAACCGTTTCCAACCGTTACTGTATTTAGACTTTTGATTTTCTAATTTCTTTCAGCACAGTATTGGTGTCGTCACTAAATAGTTAAATTGAAAATATAGTGAGTTTTCAACCTACTGGGAATTGTTTTCCATATAGAAAATTCTGTTACCAACCCCTTTCATCCCTATATGATTCTTTTCATCTGTGGGACAATCAGGGGTAAGTGTGTCTATTAAAACACTTACATTTCAGTGTACCAAGCGCATCCTAAAACACGAAATAATGTGTGGCACGTTGTGCAAACAGTATTGACATATATATCTTTAAAACCCTGAAACAAGAGTAGTCATGGACTGACTAACCAAGGTTTAATATGAAGCCCAAAGAAAGCAACTATGAATTATGAACACATGCAGTAATAGTGCTAATTAAAATTGGAATGGGGAAGATTAGAATTCCAAGGTGGCCAAGAAACTACACAAGTTCATATCTGAAGGGAAACAAAAGAAGTTCAGTAAACTAGCCAGCAGTTAGGTCAAATGACATGGAAAGTAACATCACAACACAGGCGTAAAAAAAAAGTAACATCACAACACCGTTTTAAGAGAGAAAATATTACCTCTCAGGAAGTTTCAAGCAAAGGGTGACAGAAGAAGCATGCTGTGAGAATATTGCAAAATTTAGCCCATCATCAACTCGTGACACTCCTAGGGGGAAAGCTTTGCCTGAAGAATATTTCAAGGGCACTTCACTGCCAGATGAGGTGTGTCCCATTTCCTGTAGTTACGAAATGGATAAACATTGTCCCCAAAAGAACACATGACAAACAATGCATACTAAGTTCAGAAGAAAAATTCAATTCAGGAATAGCGAAACGTATCAGGATACAGCTTATAAATACAGAGCACATTTGCATACAGCAAAATTTTACTTGCACGGTGCCAACCCATCACTTGAAAATGGCCTCGATTATATCAAGCAACACAATATGATCGACCAGTGGTTTAACTGTTCTATGAATAGTAGTGCTCTACAACCCCTGGAGCATGGTGTGATTAGATACCTTGGTCACACTTCTCCCCGCCTTCCCGCTCTGAACTTTTGTCGTGGTATTCCGCAAGGCGTCCAATCGCTGCACCTGCGCCACCACGAAATTTGCTTGGATCAGACAATCCACAGATCAGCATGCCACTACGGCACGAACCGTACCAAAAATCGAGACACCTGCCTTTCCAAAATACCCTCCTCCTTCACACCCAGACGCGATCCCAAGCTTAGTCTCCGCAAAACTGCAGAGACTCACAACGAGCACAGCATTCAGCGTCGAGCCGAGACGCGCCACGAATCGAGGGAATGTAGCACGACCAAATCAACATCTGATCGACACCCCACAACAGAACCACTCACCGATTGCCGAGCCCGAGGTGGCGAGGCGGCCGCAGGAGCGCGCTGCGTCGAGTGGCTGCGGCGGCAACGGAGCGCAGCGGGGGCCGATTTGTACCGACGGAATCCATCCAAGCGTGGGGGACCGAGGAATGTGATCGGGCGCTGGTAAGGGAATGGTGCTAGTTTTATAGGGGTGGGCGGCCCCTAGGCTCGCGGCTCTCGAGGAGACCAGTGGGGGAGTGAGGAGCGGCGGGGAAGAGACGACGGAGACGCTGATCTCACCTTGGGGAGCGCGCGCGGAAGGGACGGGCGGGGGAGGAGTCGGGGACTCGGGGGCTCGGTGGACACGTGGTTGTGCATGCGCGGAGTTGGATCGGACTCGGCCGCTCGGGATCGATCGGGAGGATAGCGAGGTGGACGGACGGCCTATCTCTTCTGGCCCGATCGGGGCCCGTCGTCATGTGTTTCTCGGCTCCTCCTTTTGTACTTTCTGGCTTATACTTCTCTCCGTTATTATTAATCCTTTACTGTAGCAAATTTGACCATCTATTTTTTTCTTCAAAAGTCTTAGATACTTTTAAAGCATATAACACTACTGAAGTAGGTTCAACAAAGAATCATATATGTAAAAACTTGATGTATCTGTAAATCTTTTGCAGAAGAAAACATATGGTCAAAATTGCTACAGTAAAATTTTGATGTCAAGTAAACGAAAACGAAGACAGTAGTTTTCTTTGTTCCCACCGCAAGCTCGCGAGGTACGCAGGGTTTTTTTTTCCTTTTTTCTTATTTTTATGTAAAAAATGAACTGATTTTAGTGATCTATGTGTATTCATATCTATGTCACTTATAAAGTCTCTACACAAGTTTTATCTCAGCATTAAAGTCATTCACATTATCTTTCACAAACTATCCACATCATTTATAACTCTTACAAAACTAATCCCCACATAAGTTTTATCTCAACATATAAGTCATCAACATCACTTTCCACTAATTATCACCATTATCTCCCACTAATTAATAGTTATGTCATTCTACTAACTTTCAACCTTTTTCACTACAAGTTTTATCTCAACATGCAAGTCATGCACATCATCTTCCATTAACTATCCACATCATTTCTCACTAATAGTCATGTCATCTTACTAACTTTCAACCTCTTAATCCAATTTTGATAAGAATGGATGTAAGAACATATAGATAAAAGCTAATCTCTACTATAAATTTTATGTCAACCTATAAGTCATCCACATAATCTTCCACTAATTATCCACATCATCTTCACTAATAATCATGTCTTCCTACTAAAGTTTTATCTCAACATGTAAGCTATCCACAGCATTTTTCACTAGTTATCCACATCATCTCCCACTAATAGTCATGTCGTCCTATTAACTTCCAACCTTTTTTTACTATCTTTCCAACTTCTTAATGCAACCAATTTTGATAAGAATGGATGTAACAACATGTAGATAGTTTAACTCGGATATGCAACAAATTTATTTTTAAGAGGGTCCCGCAGCTCCGGGTATCCTTCTAGTTCGGGTGAAGTTTATGTACAATTCCTCTGAGATTCCTGAGTTCTAAAGTGACTATTGGTATATTTTAACGCACACAAGCGCACGGATACCGTTGTAGTTTTCACCCGGAAGTATTCCAAGTATCATATCCATAGGGAAAAGTATGAGATTAACTACGGTCTAACTTAACTAAGGGTAGCAACAAGGTTAGGATAAACAGGAGCATAGAGAGAATTACTAAGGTTCTCTAGTTCTGACTTGGATAAACTATGTCTTTTGTTGTTCAACCGGGGACATTACTAAGGAAAGACACCAACAAAGAATGCTTTCCTTCGTAAGCAGCCCTACTTGACCTACAGACGGGAGGTGGATTACAAAGGATTAAACGAGGCTATAAGAGTCACCCTCCGGAGCTACCACCGATCCAAAAATACAGGGTGCATCCACGATTAACCTAAGTCTAAGCACCACACTTACACTTACAATTAATACTTTACTCCCTCTAGAATAGGAATAAAACACTCAAAAGAGTTACGAACCTGATGAACAATATAAATAAGATGCTTACTTGAATCAGAAGTTGATTACCAGAGAAATCTCAGAGGCAAGCTCAAATAGAACTCGGATCCGCCAAGGTACAAGCCGTAAAGAGAGCACCTCCTCCAAACTCATCCATCACTCTCTATTTCACTATTATTTAGAAGACTAGATCCTATGGAGGAGTAATCTTCTCTCGATAGCCGGCTCTGATCCCAGAGATATGAATTAGGGTTTCAGAGATGGCTTCAGGAAGGGGTATAGGCTCCTCTTTATGAGGGACGCTTGGCACCCTCCCCCTCTGAGTAGCCTCATTGGTACTAAACTTTTCACCATATCTCATTAAAATACACCTGGGCCTTTATAGGCCAAATTCTGAATTGAGCCCATAAATGCATAGCATGGCTCTATCTCATCCCTCTATTTGAACCGACGTTGAGCAACGACGTAGATTGATCCTCAATGGCGGTGGAAGAACCGACGCGAGGCGGAGACAGACCAGTGGGACCCACAGGTCGGCCGCCCTGCAGGTGGGGCCGACAGGCCCCACATGTTTGCCTCCTGAGGTCTGCTTTGGTGGATTGCTTTCTGGTGTGTTCTAGATTCTTCCTAAATAGTTTACGTTGTAGATAAACATGATTTGCTTTGACGAATAGGTTCACCTTGACGGTTTTCTGGATAAACCCTGTTAAAAACACAGATTCACCAAAACTCGTGGAATTTATTAGTTTAAACCCCCTAAACCTTTGTTTGGTGATGGAATTAAATATATATGCAGGTTATGTTGACAGTTTATAATTGGTGTTAGTGACCGTCAATAGTGGCATAGTCCCTCCATTTAAAAAAATACAATTCTAAGTTTTGAATTAAGTCAAACTTGTTTTTTCGTTGGACCAAGCTTATAAGGAAAAGATTAATATTTATGTCCTCAATTAGGTTTACTATGAAAACATGTTTCATAGTCAATGTAATGTTATTTATTCGATATCATAAATGTTAGTAATTTTTTTAAATAAATTTAGTTGAACTTAATTTTTTGACTCCTCAAGAAATAAGAATTTTATTTTTTTAGGACGGAGAAAGTATACTAATATTAATATAGATATCGATATATTATTTAACTACCATGAAGAACATCAAAATGTTGCTATACTAGGTGATTTTGTTGAACGATCTTTGATCCTTTGTTAGCTCACTTCACGTTCCCCATGAAAATCGATACCTAGAATACTTTTGGTGAAGGTTACATTGAGGGCCTGTTTGGTAGAGCTCCATCTGATTCTGATTCTCTAAGAAAGTTGATTCTCTGAGAGAAGTGATTATGTAGCTGAAAGTGATTCTCTGATTCTTTAGCATAAACTCTTGAAATCATGATGGCCATAATTGTTTTGTTCACGGTTGTTGCTTGTGGTTAAGAATTTCCTGGTACAATCTTTTGGTAGCTTCTTTGCCCCTCAGGGTTGTACAAGTCATCTAGACTTTTTTCTTTTTCTTATAATATAATGATGTGTAATTCTCCTACTTGTTCGAAAAAAAAATTAAAATAAGATAAAGCATGATACGACTGCAACTCAGTGCACCAAGTATGATACGTACTAGGGGCGTGTTTAGTTCGTAAAATTTTTCAAGATTTCCTGTTACATCGAATCTTTAGACGCATGCATGAAGTATTAAATATAAATAAAAAAATAAAACTAATTACACAGCTTAGATAAAATTCACGAGACGAATCTTTTAAGTCTAATTAGACTATGATTGGACACTAATTGTCAAATAACAACGAAAGTACTCAGTACCATTTTCTAAAATATTTCGCAAACTAAACAAGGCCCTAGAGTTCACTGCAACTCAGTGCTACACTACCGGCCATGTTCTTCTATGGTGTCCCAAACAGATTGGAGAGGATCTACGACATCTGTTACTACATAAAGGTTCCAACTGACGTCCTGAAAAGTTGAACAATCATAACACTGCTTTGATGATAAGAAAAGAAATAAAACGGTAGTTGTACCTCACTCAATTCTCTATCAATTTTTTTAAAAAAAAATGCTGCAAGTGAAGGCCTGGAATTTATTTATGAACAATTCTAAGTTTCTGGTTTAAAAATACATGACACTTCCCACCAAAGCACAATGGTGTCGTCCACAAAAATTATCCCTTAGAGAAAGTTTGTAAATTTCTATTACGTGCGTAATTATTCTTGTGAATTATGGCTTTAAAAGCTTCAGGTGTCATGCATGCTAGCTTTTAGTAGCTTACCCCAACTCGTAACAATAATCTAGCTAACTGCATGAAGTAGCTTGTGAATTGGTAAAAGACCAATTTGCCCTTTGTCCTTTAGGGATTTACTACCCACCACCATGTGCTCTCCTAACCTTGACCTATCCACACAGCCCTTGTTTAGATTCCAAAGTTTGCCTCCCAAATTTACTATGCAAAATTCCTATTCCTCGTCACATCAAAATGTCGGCACATATATGGAGTACTAAATATAGATGAAATAAAAAACTAATTACACAGTTTTGTTGTACTTTGCGAGACGAACATTTTAAGTCTAATTAATCAATGTTTGGACAATTATTACCAAATAAAAACAAAATTGCTACAGTGTGACGGGACACTTACTATGCAAATTTTGCCCCCAAACTTTGGTAACTAAACAAGGCCACAATCTTCGTGTCACTTTCATCGTTTCCTTTTTTTAGAGTTGCCAATATTTGGTATCATCTTGTATGAACTATAACATATATTTACCTTAAAAACTTTACTAGTTTATTAATTGTTTTATCATTGAGTCACGTGACATACCAAGGGCTTAGATCTAATTTCTCGGTGTCGTCAAACTAAATATAAAACAAAGGATGATCATCTCTCCTCAACTAAACCTGATCCTAAAATTCACGAACATGACCATGCTATCATAGGTTATCTCGAAATGAAACACATGTGAAACCAGTCATAAGTGGTCCTATGCAATGTGTGGGTGTGATAGACTTTTTTTCTTTGGTTATAATTTGTTTAGTTTTTTTAAAACCTTATATTTTGGGACTATGGAGTATTTATAGAAAAAACAACGCAGGTTCCTTTGTATCCTTCATTCACTAAAACCCGAAGAGGAAGAATGATAAGAATCACGGACGTGTTGCTCCACTTAGGCCCTACTATAAAGCTAATAATTAGCTGCGGCCATATGTCCCCTAGCGTCAAAAAACTAGGGTTTCTTTCTCCTCCGGCGGCGCCGTCGGAGTCCACCCAAAAGTGCTGAGATCTACGTGATTTCTCCACCCAAATTTTGTGCCTGTCCTGCTCTCTCCTCTGCTAGGAGTCGGAGAGCCTCGGGGAGGTCTTGCATGGCGGATCAACAGACAAAGGAGAAGGGGAAGGAGCCAGCAACGAACGAGGAAGAAAGGCTCCCCAATTTGGAGGAGCGATTGGCAGGTATGAAGTTGCAGGGGGAAGAAGAGGAGGATCTTGATCTCTCTGGTGAATTAGAAGATCTTGTGAAGGATGTCCATTGGTTAGCGTTGTTTAGGGTTCATACCTCGAAACCCTTCAGCCATGCTGTGTTGTTTAGCGCCTTGAGAAACGCTTGGGTGGCAGCGCAAGGTGTAACCTTCAAGTCGCTGGGGCCGAACTTGTTCTTAGCTCAATTGCACTGCCTTAGTGATTGGTCGAGAGTGATAGAGGGAAGCCCATGGTTGTTCAGAGGTTCTGCAATTGTGATGGAGGAATATGACGGATTCTCTAATGTTCTTGCTTATAAATTGGACATGATACCAATTTGGGCTAGAATCCAAGGCTTACCTGAGGGTCTTATGAAGAAGAGGGAGTTGGCGGAGAAAGTAGCAAAGAAGGTCGGGGAGTCCATCACGGTAGTGGTGAATGAGGGCAAGATCAATTCTACTCCATACCTGCGTGCTAGGGTGTGGCTGGATCTCAAGAAACCTCTGGTAAGGGTGGTGCCGATTACACTCAAAGAAAAGATGAAATTCTTAGTGCAATATGAAAAATTACCAGCGTTCTGCTACTTCTGTGGATGTTTGGGCCATGATGTCACTGAATGTGGAGATGGAATCCATAGTAAAGATAGTTGTGAATGGGGAGATTGGCTGCGTGTTCCATTTGTGCCTATGATGGGGAGAGATGATCTGCGAGGAGGAGGTGGAAGAGGACGTGGCAGAGGGCGAGGACGAGGAGGAGGAAGAGGGGCTGGAGTTGAGGATGAAATAGATGACATGGATACTTCGCTGGAATATGATGAGGCTGAAACAGCTGCGAATGAATTGGGGCAAGTAGCTATGCAGACCAATCTGTTGGAGCCACCATAGAAGAATGCAACTATAAGCCCCATTAAAGAACAAGAGAAGAAAAGGCCAAGGAAGAATGGAGGAGAGGAGGATAATGAAGTGACAAAAACAAATGCAAGATCGGCACTCTCTTTCGAGGAGAGTGGCCGGGCACAATGAAAATCTTAGCTTGGAACTGCCAGGGCCTTGCTAGTTGTAAGGTCCGAATGGCTAGAGGGGGGGTGAATAGCCTATTTAAAAATCTACAAGCTACACTAAACAACCACGTTAGTATAAAAGATGGCTAAGCTAATTCTAGCACTAGCTCAACTACACTATGCAAGCCACCTATACAACTTAGTGAAGCAAGGCTATGATCTTTAATACACACCAACAAAGCTAGGTCACTAAGCTACTTACTCCTATGTGATAAAAGCTACTCTAAACAAGCTACACTAGAAGTAGTACGAGAAAGTAAAGAGCAAGTGACTTGATTCTTATACTAACGATGTAGAGAAGTGAAGCACTCGAAGAATCAATCACAATGATCAACCACAAGAGAAATCCTCGGTAAAGAGAAGACACAAGATTTTTTTACCGAGGTTCACTTGCTTCCCGTCAAGCTACTCCTCGTTGTGGCGATGCACCCACTTGTCGGTTCGCGAGCTAATCGACTATCAAGAGTCGAGCCCTCGGCGGGCGCCGCACAACCGCACACAAGATGGGGATCCTCCAAGCCACGAGCTCCACTAGAGTATCCAATTTGCGAACTCCCGCGGGGAAGGATCAATAACCCCTTACAACACTTGGTGAAGGCTCCAACAATCTCCAATTGTGAGCTCAATCACCTCCGCTGCTCCAAGCCGTCTACCGTGTCGGAAAACACGGAAGAGTAACAAGAAATTCGCAGCAACTCGAAGATCAAGTGCCTCTAGAATGCAACTCTCAAGCAATGCACTTGAATCTCACTTAATCTCACTCAAGATGTGCAACTATGCAAAGAGATGAGTGGAGGGGTTGTTCTCTAGCTCAAAGTATGTCTCTAGTTCTCAAAATGTGCAAGAGTTACCCTCAAACCCCGGCCAACGTCTATTTATAACGAAGGGGTACGCAGCTAGCCGTTATAGACGACGCAGCGAAAAACGCACTGACCGGACGCTCCGGTCAGGGTGACCGGACGCGTCCGGTCACTACACGACAGCAAGAAACAGTGCGTGTCAGAACTAGCCGTTGTCGTGACCGGACGCGCTGAACCGATTGACCGGACGCGACAGTGCCCGCGTCCGGTCGCATTCCAGTATGCTCCCGTTGAGACCGGACGCGTCCGATCGCACGTGACCGGACGCGCCGCGCGTCCGATCGTTACTCCGCTTCGCTCTACCCTTCTGGACGCCTGACCGGACGCTCCGGTTACGTGAGGGACCGGACGCGCCGGTCGCGCGCTCTGATTCGCTCAGGAGAACTGACCGGACGCGCTGTTGAACTGACCGGACGCCACAGTGCCAGCGTCCGATTAGAGTCCAGTAAGCTCCCTGGATGACCGGACGCGTCCGGTCGTTAGTGACCGGACACGCTGCGCGTCCGATCATCGAACTAAAAACCGCGCAGACGCTGAACACTGACCGGACGCGTCCGGTCATACAGAGACCGCGTCCGGTCCAGCGTCCGGTCATCTCTATGACCTCCGTTCGCCTCCGTTTCTTTTCCAACTTCCGGCGTAATAGAAAATAGGCATTTCACTTCTCCAAAAAGCGCCAAATCCCGCCTCGCAAGCTCGGTGGGAGGGAGAGAGGAACCCAAACCCCTCTCTACCGCTCAAACTCCACCGCCTTCACAAATGTGCTAACACCACCAAGTGTACACCACCATGTGCATGTGTGTTAGCATTTCACAATCATTTTCCAAGGCGTTATGTTAGCTCTTTACTAGATCCTAATGCATATGCTCAAGACATTGATCTAGTGGCACTTGATTTACGAGCTAACCGTGATTGCCCCTCTTGATAGTCGGCCATGTATCCTAAACCCGGTCAATCACTTCTCTACTCATCTTAGACCGGCAAAAGGAAAATCCTATGGTTATACCTTTGCCTTGAGCTCTTAGATCCTTCTCCACTTGATCATCATGTCCTTCCTTTTATGTGCATCTTCACCATGATCATCATTTCATGTCCATGCACCATCTCTTTGTGATCTTGTGGCCACCACACCTTGCCACATACACCTTCATCACATGTGTTGCTTATGCCTAACTCAAAACACTTAACACGTGGCATTAGCAACTTGATGTCATTAATTACCAAAACCAAACTTGGGCTTTCAATCTCCCCCTTTTTGGTAATTGATGACAACCATCACAAAGATATGAAATGAAATCAATTTTCAATTTCGATAGTATTAGCTCCCCCTACGTATGTGCTTCCATGAGTTTGGTTCAATTGTGCACATATGTATTGATTTAAATTTTGGGAGAGTTACTACTATCAAATTGATGCTAAGGTATATAGAATGGACCTTTGAAGCGTGATACCAATCGGAGTTGCCTTTATATACCATCCTTAGCATCGATGTAGCTAGACACCACTTGTAATACATCACTTATAAAGATCACAAACACTAAAGTACCCCGTGAGATCAATATTATAAGCAAAAGGTGTCTAGTTACCACTTGTAAAGCTACTCTTAACAAATCATCATTCAAGTTCTATTTCTAGCATACACCATACAAACATGAATATCGAAATTAAATTTGCAATGCAACACATCATCATGTTAGTGCACATACAAATGCAACAAATAATTCATGAGCTTGCTTCCCTATGACTTTTCTCTCCCCCTATGATTTTTCTCTCCCCCTTATTATCTTATTTCCTCTTTGCAAAATCTTTGTGACTTTTCTCTTCCCCTTTGTCAACAATCACCAAAAAGGTGCCTAGAATAGGTAATTCGGTTTGATCCAAGGACAAGCTTTTTCACACCTCATAAAGTATAAGGGTTATCTGACCATGTTGAATTACACACCATGAGCTTATTTTCTAGATTCAACACTAGGTTTGCAAGCCCACAAACATGTCATATGCTACCACTAGACCAATCAAACATAGAAGCAATAGTGGTACCATATATACATCAAAATCATTTGATTTTCATGAATGATCTTATTTGTCATGCAAATATGTCTATATGTTCTAACCATGTCCTTAGCAAAGTATGAATGATATGCCAAACAACTTTACCTTGCTATGTTGGAGGAGAGGCATGTCATATAAAAATATGGGGGTGCACTCATTTCAAGTTGGAGAAGTCAAGTATGTTCAATTCATTCTTTAACTTGTAAAATCTCTTTTCATCAAGTGGCTTTGTAAATATGTCGGCTAGTTGATCTTCGGTGCCAATGCTTTCAATGCTAATATCACCCTTTTGTTGATGGTCTCTTATGAAGTGATGCCTTATGTCAATGTGCTTGGTTCTTGAATGTTGAACCGGATTTTGTGTCATCTTGATAGCACTTTCATTATCACAAAACAAAGGCACATTCTTGAATTTAATTCCAAAGTCATTCAAAGTGGCCTTCATCCAAAGCAATTGTGCACAACAACTACCGGCACTAATATATTCGGCCTCAGCGGTAGATAGTGCAACACTATTTTGTTTCTTTGATGACCATGAAACAAGAGACCTTCCAAGCAATTGACAAGTGCCACTTGTGCTCATTCTATCAATCTTGCATCCACCATAGTCGGAGTCCGAATATCCAATCAACTCAAAATTAGACCCCTTTGGAAACCACAATCCAACATCATGAGTGCCCTTAAGATATCTTAATATTCTCTTGGTGGCTTTCAAGTGACTTTCTCTAGGTGAAGCTTGATATCTTGCACACTTGCACACACTAAACATCACATCCGGCCTAGAAGCGGTGACATAGAGCAAACTTCCAATCATGGACCGGTATTGCTTTTGATCTACCATGTTTCCACTATCATCAATACCCAATTGATCATTAGTGCCCATTGGTGTGCTCATTTGCTTAGCATCTTGCAATCCAAACTTATTGATCATGTCCTTGATGTACTTGCCTTGACTTACAAAAGTGCCATTCTTCATTTGCTTGATTTGAAGTCCAAGGAAGTAACTAAGCTCTCCAATCATAGACATCTCAAACTCATTAGCCATCATATTTCCGAACTCTTCACAAAAGTCTAGATTGGTTGATCCAAAAATGATATCATCCACATAGATTTGCAACACAAATAAGTCATTTCCAAGTTTCTTGGTGAAGAGAGTGGTGTCAACCTTTCCCATCTTGAACCCTTTAGAGAGAAGAAAGTCCCTCAACCTCTCATACCATGCTCTAGGTGCTTGCTTCAAACCATACAATGCCTTCTTTAGCTTGTAAACATGGTCGGGCTTCTTGTCATCTTCAAAACCGGGAGGTTGCTCAACATAAACTTCTTCATTGATGTAGCCATTTAGAAATGCACTCTTGACATCCATTTGATAGAGCTTGATGTTGTGTGCACAAGCATATGCTAATAAGATTCTAATTGCCTCCAATCTTGCAACCGGTGCATATGTCTCTCCAAAGTCAAGACCCTCAACTTGAGTGTATCCTTGTGCTACTAATCTTGCTTTGTTCCTTACAACCATGCCATCTTGATCTTGCTTGTTTCTAAAGACCTACTTAGTACCAATCACATTGTAGTTCTTTGGCCTCTCAACAAGTTTCCAAACTTGATTTCTAGCAAAGTTGTTTAGTTCTTCATGCATGGCATTCACCCAATCGGAATCCTTCAATGCATCTTCTATCTTCTTTGGTTCTTCTAATGAGACAAATGAGTAATGCTCACAAAAGGATGCTAATCTTGATCTAGTTTGAACACCACTTTGAATTCCACCAATGATTTGGTCCAACGGATGATCTCTTGCAATGCTAGTAGGTTGGAGTATTGGGAGTTGATTGCTTTCACTTGTTTGATCTTGAACTTGCACTTCATCATGAGAACCACTAGAGCTTGCTTGATTTGTATTAATTTGCACACTTTGGTTGATCACATGAATATCATCATCATCAACTTGCATCGGCCTTATATCACCAATGTCCATGTTCTTCATTGCATTTGATAATTGATCTCCTCTCACATCATCAAGGTTTTGAGCTTCATTTTGAGACCCTTGGGTTTCATCAAACTCAACATCATGAACTTCTTCCAAGGTGCCATTTGTGAGATTCCAAACTCTATATGATTTGCTTGTGGTAGAATAACCAAGTAAGAACCCTTCATCACATTTCTTTTCAAACTTGCTCAATCTAGTGCCTTTCTTGAGAATATAGCATTTGCAACCAAACACTCTAAAGTATGCAATGTTGGGCTTTCTTCCATTCAATAGTTTATATGGTGTCTTTCCAAGCTTCCTATGGCAATAGAGACGGTTACTATAATAGCAAGCCGTATTGATAGCTTCACTCCAAAATGAATGACTCACATTGTATTCACTAAGCATTGATCTAGCCATATCAATCAAAGTTCTATTTTTCCTTTCAACTACACCATTGGATTGAGGAGTGTATGTTGGTGAGAATTGATGTCCAATACCAAAATCATCACATAATTCCTCAATTCTTGTGTTCTTAAACTCACTACCATTGTCACTTCTAATCTTCTTGATGGTAGTCTCAAACTCATTTTGTACCCTCTTGACAAAAGACTTGAATTGATCAAAAACATCACTCTTGTCATAGAGAAAGAACACCCAAGTATATCTAGTGTAGTCATCCACTATCACAAAGCCATACTTGTTCCCACCAATGCTAGTGTATGTTGTTGGCCCAAACAAGTCCATGTGCAATAACTCAAATGCCTTTGATGTGTTCATCTCACTCTTACTAGGATGTGTATTTCCAACTTGTTTGCTGGCTTGACAAGCACTACATAGTTTATCCTTCTCAAAGGTGACATCCTTCAATCCTCTAACTAAGTCATGCCTCAAAAGTTTGTTCAATTGTTTCATTCCAACATGACCAAGCCTTCTATGCCATAACCAACCCATACTAGATTTACTAAGCAAGCATGATGTCAATTGTGTCTCACTATCATTGAAGTCAACCAAGTATAAGCTACCATGTCTAAATCCTTTGAATATCAAGTTTGATCCATCAACACTTATGACTTCAACATCATCACTACCAAATATGCACTTGAAGCCAAGATCACAAAGTTGTGCCACCGATAAAAGATTGAAATCTAAGCTCTCAACTAGCAACACATTAGATATGCTCATGTCATTTGAGATAGCAATTTTACCAAGCCCCTTGACCTTGCCTTTCTTGTTGTTGCCAAAAAGTGATAGCATCAAAACCACCATTTTGACTTGTATCAATTGAATTGAACATACAAGAGTCTCCGGTCATATGTTGAGTGCACCCACTATCAAGCACCCAATGCCTTCCTCCGGCTTTGTAATTGACCTACAAGACAATATCAATTCTTTTTAGGTACCCAAACTTGTTTGGGTCCTCCAAGGTTAGAGACTAAGCTCTTTGGTACCCAAATGGCTTTCTTCTTTGAGCCCATCCATGGTGTACCAATAAACTTAGCATGAACACCATTTGTACCCTTGGTAAGCATATAGAAAGAATTAAACTTGATTGAGGATACATTTGCATTGGATTTCTAGTTCATGCAATGTTGCTCTATGTGACCAACTTGTTTGCAACTTTTGCAATAGCTACCATTGTTCTTCACAAAACGAGTCTTGTGAGGAGCAAAAGTGGCCTTGCCTTTCTTGGGGTTATAGCCCAATCCCTCTTTGTAGAGAGAAGCTCTTTGGCTACCCAAGCACATAAGCAAGCGGTCCTCACCACCATAAGCCTTAGCTAATGTGTGATTGAGCTCTTTTACCTCCTTCTTGAGATTTTCATTCTCAACTATAAGTGTGGAGTCACAAGTGAAACCATCACTACTAGATGAGGATGATGTAGATGAGCTACATGAAGGGTTAGTAGGAGCAACAATAATAGGCTTATGAAAAGTTTCATCAATTATATCACATGATATGCCTATGTTGTAAGTTTTAGCTTTCTCAACATTAGTTGGTATGTTTTCATATTTTTCAACTAGAGAGGAATGAGCTTCTTCTAGCTTAATGTGAGACTTTTGAAGCTTCTTATGGTCTTCCTTTAGACTCTCATAAGATGCCCTAAGCTCATCAAGTTCTTGCATAAGGTTTTTCTTTTCCTTAAGCAAGCCCTTGCACTCCTTTCTAGATTCTTTAAAATATTGAGTGCAATCTTCTAGCATAGTGATTAGTTCATCTTTAGTGAATTTCTCTTCATCACTATCACTATCACTAGCATTATCATGATCACTCTCATCATCGGATGATACCTTAGCGGCCTTAGCCATAAAGCATGATGGAGTGTCGAAGAGGGAGACCTTCTTTTGGATGGCAATGCTAGCATGTCCCTTCTTCTTGCTCTTGTAGTCATCATCATCATCACTTGAAGAATCATCACTATCCCATGTAGCAACATGAGAATCATTCTTCCTTTTATGAGAGCTCTCCTTCTTTTCTTGCTTCTTCTTTTGCTTCTTCCTCTCCTTCTTGATAGCATCTTCATCATCACTATCATAAGGACACTTTGCAATAAGATGATCCTTGCTATGGCATCTAAAGCATCTCATGTTATGCTCATTCTTCTTAGATGAGTTCTTCCTCCTCCTTGCATGATAGCCCTTCTTCTTCATGAATTTGCCAAATTGCTTGACAAAGAGAGCCATCTTCTCATCAATGTCATCACTATCACAAGAGCTTGAGTCTTCATCACTTGATGATTCAATCTTGGACTTGCCCTTGGATGTGGTGGCTTTGAATGCCACACTCTTCTTCTTTTCATCATCTTTCTTTTCATTTTCCTTTTTCTTCTTCTTGACCAACTCATCCTTCTCATCATCTTCTCTATATGAATCATCGGTCATCACCTCTTGAAATATTTGTTGAGGAGTTGAATCCTTCAATGTAGTCCTCACTAGCACGGTGATCAATGTATCAAATCTCTTGGGCAAGTTTCTCAAGAACTTCATAGAGAATTGATTGTCCTTGACCTCCCCACCAAGTGCCTTGAGCTCATTAACAATGACTTGCAACCTATGAAACATCTCCGGTACACTCTCATCATCTTGCATCTTGAAGCTTGAAAATTTTTCTTGCAAGATATATGCTTTAGCGGTCTTTGTGCCTTCGGTGCCCTCAAATGTTTCTTCTAGCTTGGCCCAAGCATCATGAGCAATCTCTATGTTCTTTACTTGCTCAAATATCTTGTCATCTAATGCCTCATGAAGAGCACTAATGGCAATGTCATTGCATTGGAGCTTCTTCTCTTCCACCGGTGTAGGTGCTTTCGGATTAGCAACCTCAAATTTTGTTTCGGTGACCTTCCACACTTCTCTATTGATTGACTTGAGGTGTGCGGTCATCTTAACCTTCCAATATGCATAATTTGTGCCATCAAAGTGAGGTGCCTTCTTGGTGTTGTTGATGTGCAAGCTTAATTGAGCCATTCCTTTTTCACCGTAGGTTGTTAAGCCTCAAATAAACGGTGCCTTGGCTCCGATACCACTTGTAAGGTCCGAATGTGTAACAGAACCGACCAAATTATAAGAGCACAAGTACGAAAACAAGCACCGAAGCGCTCAAATTTTCAAACTTGAGCCCATATAATCCCGGTAGTCAATCGAAATCACGAAGGATTTCAAACCAAACTGCTTACAACCAGGATCGCATCATTCAACATACAACATCATACGATACATTTCGCAAGTAGTCCAGAAATAAGTTTACACCACGGAGTAGCAAATATTACAAACCAAGTTTGAAAGTAGCGGAAGCATAACACACACATTAGTTAATTAAATACTGCCAGTCTGGATGATCGACATCTCGCAAAAGCATGAGGAAAGTACATAAAGACGATCACGCCCTTGTGATCTAGTCATCATCACCCGCAGGGTGGAGACACGTCTTGCAGAATCCCTGATAAAGCATGTCATCTGCAACAGGAGGGAATAAACCCTGAGTACTGGAATGTACTCAGCTAGACTTACCCGTCGAAAACCAGAAATAAAGTGACACCAAGGATTATGCAAGGCTTACACAAGAGGCTAGCTGACACCACATTTTGCATAAAGGCATAAGTAGTTGAAACTCTTATAACCTGTACTAGCAATTATTTTTAGCATTTACCTGTCATCTATCTTAGCACCTGTACTAAACATACACTTGATTATAATCAAACAACATGATTATTATATCCATAGCAGGTATATCATTATGGCAACATTGTATCATTCCCTTAACCACCAGTTCATTTAATGAGGTCTACGTTGCCGCTGCTCAAGTCAAGTGCTCACTAACCGGGAGCGACGGCGATTCGAATCGAATTCCTATCCAGCTGGAGGGGTATTTCTAACACTCACCGCGCAGGCCCCTGCCAGGGTCGCACAAGCCACCGTTTCATATGATTCAGGAATCGCGGGTCCGAATGATGTCGCGACCCCAAGGGCGACACTCTGCCAGGTGATAGGGACTCTAACCCCCCCTTGGTCTCACGCCAATGTCCCCAAGCACATCCTTTCTCTCCTCCAAGAAGCAACCTACCATTCGATTCCCGGCCTGAATCACATTACTCGGCTTCGCGGTCGGAACGACTTATCCGGCCAACTAAGTGTTAGACTGCGTTCAACATGACTCAAGGACGTACAGCGAATCGGTCCTTAAACGACTCAGACGGGCATAGCTCCACACCCAAGACGTGAAGTGTCTTGCGGCTGTACTATCGAACTCCCGCCCGGTCTCAATTTCATTTTTAAGCATGGTTCCATCCACGATAGCCATAAAGCCACTCGTGACTCCTTCCTACATCTCGCGGATGACCGGAAATCACCCGACTTCTACCGTACTAAGCAGGGCTAAGCATTGACACGTGCCTAAACCTAATATAGGATTAAGTACGATATCTGGACAAGGACAGGTATAATGCAACAAGTGTTTTCATATAACTCCTACAACTTAATGCAGTAAACAATTAAAAGTACTCAAGATATATTTATAAAACGATGGGTTCAGCATGCACCGGGGCTTGCCTTTTAGAAAAGTCGAGGGCCGGTGGTCTGGACACTCAGGAAGGTCGTCTGCGGGCACTCCTTCGCCTGCTGGATCCTCGGGCTCCTGCTGCTCCTGGTCCTCCTCCGGAATCACAGGCTCGAATTCGAGGAGTGTTACCCCCTCCGGTGCACCTATTGCATGAATGCACAATAAATATAATGGATGCATAAATGGGTGCAACATGCTCGGAATGAAATGCATTTCAGAATAAAATACTCTATTCAAGTTATTTTACTAGTACGTGCAAATCTCTTCTCCGGTGGAGAAGTACTTACCTAAGCTACTTAACCTAAGATAAAGCTGCTCATCCTCAGTTAAGGCCCTAACACCTAACAATTACAAAAGTAGCATGTCTTAGGATATCACACCATATCAATCAGCAAAACACCACAGTAAGCATTCTGGACAGCAGCTACTTGTTTTTATCACAACTGGAGATTTATAATTTCAAAAGATATGATCCAAGACAATCTGGAAAGCCTAAGAAATGTACTACAATTCATTTTCAGACCTCAACTCCAAACTCCTAAGTTTTCCATGTCAAACTTCACAAGTTCCAGAATCTGTCCTCTCCAAAACAGAGAGTAGCAGATTTTGAAATGCCACCTTAAACAACAGTAACTCTCAAACTACTAAGCCAAATGCTTCCAAATTTTAACACAAGCTAGTTCATCAAGTTTACTCCAACTTTGGTATTTACAGGTTGTCCAGCAACCAATTTTATCAAAGCCAAATTTAGAATTACTACTTAGCTGTCCAGAAAACCTAAATTACAAAGGTTAAATATTTATTGATGTGGCAAACATTCTCTAAAACCAAACTAATGCTACTACAAGTTCACAAATATCACAAAGACACCAGAAAGTAAGGTGTGCCCACCTAGAACATTTATTTAAACCCATTTCTTAATTTACTTAAGTAATTAAGTGGAATTTTAAACATAAATATAAACTGTTCCTAAAATTCTACAAAAATTACAGGGAACTCTCTGACCCAAAAAGAGACCACAGTAAAAATTTGAACAAGTTTTATTCACAGAAACTCCCTACACAAAATTCACAAGCTAATAAGGCTGATTTTTGCATAATTAGGAAACCCTATTGAAAAGTGTCAAACAACAGATTTCATATTTTTCTTAGACACTTTAAGATACCAAGACATTCTCCAAAAAGTTATATGAACATTGCACATGTAGAAAAATTACAAAAATTCATTTAAGTATTTCCTAGAATCACAAGATAGCATTATAACTTGGAAATTAATTAAGCACTGATGCCCAAATTTTTACCAGAGCTAGGACTAGCATAGAGTAACCTACCCATCAAATTTTATGATTTATGGAACACTACAGCTCAAGTTATAAATTTAACAAATTTGCATGCATTCCAAAACACATTTAAAGGATCTATTAATTTCTCCTAAAAATTAAACATCACATTCCAGATTTATATTTTTCTAAAATACTACACATCATGTGGACCCTAATAAAATTTATCTCATGATTTTTGGATCATTAAAACCCTAGATCTATATTTTTCCAACTTGTACAAAAATCAGTGACAAAATAATAAAAATGAATTTCGTTTCAGACGAACTGGGCCGGCCCGGAAAACTCGGCCCACACTCGCGCGCGCGCGGCCCGTTCAGCGCTCCCGCCCGCGCGCGACACTGACAGGCGGGACCCGCCGTCAGAGAGAGAGAGACAGGGGCGCGGCGAACCGCGCGCTCCGGCGAGCTCAAGCTCGTCGGAGGGGAGCTCGCTCGGGAAACCAAGCACACCCTCGCGTTCTCCGTCACAAGGTGCTTCGATTCGTGCAAGAAGGAAGGCTCGGGTTGGAGTGGGAGGGGCTCGCCGTCGTGAGCGGCGGCCGGTGAGGGTCGGGTGGCGGTGTACTGCCGCCGGTGAGGCTGCACGGTCACATCTGAGCTCTGTACGAGCTTCACTGCAACTAGGCGGACTGATTGAGGTAGAGAAGGGAGATGGAGAGAGGCCCTAACCACCCCGGCCACGGAACGCCGTGATGCGGGACGGTGAGCGCGACGACTGTGGTCGTCGTGTTCCGCTCCGACGAGGTCACATTCCCCGGTAAGGTCTCGCCACAAGCATCCCCACAGATGACGGAGGTGAGAACGAGGTTCATGACAGGAGTAGAATGAGGGAGGGGAGCTGGCCACGGTGGACCGTGGCGGCGGCGATACTCCGGTGAGCTCCAGTGGAGAGAAAATCGACAATACCTCCTTACCTCTACGAAATGGATCAAGCGCGATGTAGGGGAAGGTCCGGGAGCCTAAGGCGGAGCTGTGGGTGAAGTTAGGTAGGCTACCGTGCGGTGGTGAGCTCGCCCGGCCGCGGCGGGGTCGGAGTGGCACTGCTCGTCGGACCAGAGAGCGAGGGAATGGAGGAGGGAGTGGCGTGAGTGCTGGGGATGGAGGTGTCGACTCCCACTTCACTCCCGCGCGTGAGCTCGCGACGTGGAGACGACAGCAGCACGCACGCGCCACGCGGCCACCGGACTCTGCCTGGGCGCCACGACGCGAGCCAGCTGCCTGACGTCGTCGTTTTACTGAATGGAGGTTACCTCACTCGACTGACAGAGCAGTTTGGTCACCGATTAACTCCCAAACCAGTGAGAACCAGGCGTGGTTGATGTTGGCAATGTTGTAGAGCTACATGAGGACTTCAACATTGCCAATAGGGTCGTGAGCCAATTCGGCTTGGTTAGTGAGATACAACGCTCCAAAGTGAGGCACCCGAAATCTGAAACCGAGTTTCAGTTAACTAACCGCCTGAAACCCATTTTTCCAGGCACCATATCTCCTAAACCATTTAGAACTAGGTGATGGTGATGTTGACAATGTTGTAGAGCTACATGTGACCTACAAGTTTGTCAATATGAGTGAAAGCTGGTTTGGCCTGGTTGGTGAGTTATAGGGTGTCAAAGTGGGGTACAGTGAAACGGTTTTCAGCTCAACACTTAGCAAAATTTGCTAAGTCCCCAAACAGCCCCTAATACTGACTTGTGGGCCATTTTTGAGCATGTTCTGATCATTTTCATGAGATGGCCATATTAGAACTTTTGTTCCTCATGAAATTCTCTACAACTTTACTTAAGGGTGCTCTTCCATGCAAGGTCTCTAAATTAGACTTTTTAATTGGTCAAACTAGGGCCTTCTAGGGTCAAATGGTGGTCAAACTTCTCTTGGAGGGCAATTTAGTAATTTTGGTCAACATGAACCTTGTTCCAAATGTTACCCTAAGTATAACTAAGGTGTTGTAGGTCATGGTTGGCTACCTTACCTTTTTGTTACACCAACTATCAAGTACTTCATGAAATAAATCAAACAAACCCTAAAATAATCACATGTGTTGCATCACATAAAATAACAAACATGAATGATACATGCTTATGCTTATGCCATGCAAATGCAATGCAATTAGGGACTAAACACTTGAGGTGTTATAGCCCTCCCCCCTTATAAAAATCTCGTCCCGAGATTTGGAAAGCGTACCATTTTTCATAGAATTCTTTATAACCATCCCGCAAATAATCCTCCCGTTCCCACGTAGCATCACTCTCACTTCCCTGATTACTCCACATCACTTTGTACCACTTAACCACTTTACTTCTAGTTACTCGTTCCTGAGTATCGATCACTCGGACTGGCTTTTCTTCATAGGTTAGGTCGGATTCCAGCCTGATATCACCTAAAGGAACTTGTTCCTCAGGAACTCGAAGACACTTTTTAAGCTGAGATACATGGAAGACGTTGAATATGGCACTCATTTCAGGAGGCAACTGGATTTTGTATGCAACAGCTCCACTCTTGCCTATGATCTGGAAAGGACCCACGTATCTCGGCGCAAGTTTCCGCTTAACACCAAAACGTTGGACACTTTTCATTGGAGAAACTTTCAAATACACGAAGTCTCCAACTTCAAACTCGAGTGGTTTTCTACGACGATCTGCATAGCTTTTCTGCCTCGCTTGGGCTGCAGCCATATGTTTTTGGATGGTACGGACTTGTTCCTCAGCTTCATGAACAAAATCAATACCATAATACCTTCTCTCCCCAGCTTCTACCCAGTTTAGTGGAGTTCGACACTTTCGACCGTACAAAGCTTCGAATGGGGCCATCTTAATACTCTCTTGATAACTGTTATTGTACGAGAATTCGGCTAAAGGTAACCATTTTTCCCAAGAACCCTTGGATGAAATGACGCATGCTCGCAACAGATCTTCCAAGATTTGGTTAACTCGTTCTGTTTGTCCCGATGTCTGGGGGTGATAAGCAGAGCTTCTCACTAACTTGGTTCCCAGAAGGTGATGCAAATGCTCCCAAAAGCGAGCAGTGAACTGGGGACCACGATCAGAAACGATAGTACGAGGTATCCCATGAAGCCGGATTATCTGATTGAAGTACAACTCAGCATAGTCAGTGGGACGATAGTCCACTCTCACTGGGATGAAGTGAGCTGATTTGGTCAAACGATCAACAATTACCCAAATAGAGTTATGATTTTTGACAGTGGGAGGAAGTCCGACAATGAAATCCATACTTATCTCTTCCCATTTCCAGCCTGGAATGGAAAGTGGCTGAAGTAGCCCAGCTTTCATGTGCACAGCTTTAACTCTGCAACAGGTGTCACATCTAGCAACATATGCAGCTATCTCTTTCTGCATCTTGGTCCACCAATAAAATGGCTTCAAATCATAATACATCTTATTACTACCAGGATGGATGGACAACTTAGAGGAGTGTGCTTCAGACAAAATATCATTTCGAAGCTCCCGGTCCTTAGGCACAACTAACCTATCCTTGAACCATAGTACACCCTCTTCATCTATCCTGAAATGTGTAGTCTCTTGCTCTTTCATCTTACGCTTGATGTGGAATATACCAGTGTCAGTCTTTTGGAGTTCAATAATTCTGTTTTTGAGAGTACAACTGACAGTGATGTTGTACAAGACTGCTGGATGTAGAAGGCGAGATCGGTGAAAATCAGTTTCAACTAAGGAATGGCAATGAGACTTACGGCTTAAAGCATCCGCAACTACATTTGCCTTTCCTGGATGATAGTGCACTTGAAGGTTATAATCTTTAATCAACTCGAGCCATCTTCTTTGACGCATATTCAACTCGGGTTGGGTGAAGATGTATTTGAGGCTTTTGTGGTCGGTATAGATGTTGCAGACATTGCCCAGCAGATAATGTCGCCAGGCTTTCAAAGCATGAACAACTGCGGCGAGTTCTAAGTCATGTGTTGGGTAATTCACCTCATGCTTCCGAAGTTGTCGAGAAGTATATGCAATTACTCGGCCTTCCTGCATCAACACACCTCCCAAACCTATGCCTGAGGCATCACAATAAACATCAAATGGTTTCTCGATATCCGGTTGTGCCAAAACCGGAGCTGAGGTTAGGAGGGTTCGCTGTTGGTGAAAAGCCGCATCACACTCAGGAGTCCAGACAAACCTGGTGTCTTTTGCAGCAACTGAGTCATTGGCTTGGCTATTTTAGAGAAATCCGGGATGAAGCGACGATAATAGCCAGCCAAACCAAGAAAACTCCGGACCTCGTGAACCGAGATAGGAGCCTTCCAGTTCAGTACTTCCTGTACCTTGGCGGGGTCCACCATAATTCCTCCATCGGACAACACATGCCCAAGGAAAGGTACTTCACGAAGCCAGAATTCGCACTTACTGAACTTTGCATATAGTTGATGTTCACGCAGTCTTGTGAGGACTATACGCAGATGTTCAGCGTGATCCTCCTCATTCACAGAATATACCAGGATGTCATCAATAAATACCACCACAAACTTGTCCAATTCAGGCATAAACACCGAATTCATCAAGTACATGAAGTGTGCGGGGGCATTTGTCAAGCCAAAGGACATAACAAGATACTCATAAAGACCGTATCTGGTAGAAAAGGCTGTCTTTGGAACATCTTCCGGGCGGATTTTAATTTGATGGTAGCCAGATCTTAGATCGATCTTGGAGAAAACTTTAGCTTTAGACAACTGATCGAACAAGATATCGATTCGTGGTAGAGGGTACTTATTTTTGACAGTGACTGCATTGAGAGGTCTATAATCTACGCACATCCGCAACGACTGATCCTTCTTCTTTACAAAGATAGCAGGACATCCCCACGGCGATGAACTAGGACGAATCAACCCCTTCTTCAAAAGTTCATTCAATTGCACCTTAAGTTCAGCGAGTTCATTTGGAGGCATCCTATAGGGTCTCCTAGAGATGGGAGCCGTGCCAGGCAACAACTCAATTTTAAACTCCACATCCCGATCCGGAGGGAGCCCCGGCAAATCATCGGGAAAAACGTCCGGAAACTCATTTACTACTGGAATTTCGGCCAACGCCTTTGCTTGCACAGCATGAATTTCCCCCGACAATTCAACCTTTCTGGGAAGTTGTACTAGAAAACCCTTTTGATCTGTAGGATCTCTGAGCATAACTACCCGAGCGGATGTGTCAATGAGTACCCCATTCTGACTCATCCAATTCATGCCCAAGATGACATCTATGTCTAAACCAGGTAAAACCAATAGGGTAAGCGAATAACTTCGCCCTTCTATCTCAAACTTAAGGTTCCCCACTACTTTGTTTGTGGAAATATTCCCACTTGCAGCACTAATACAATAACCCACACCTTCAACAGTATGCAACTTGTGTGCAAATTTAGATGCAAACTTAGGACTGATAAAGGAATGCGAAGCACCTGAATCAAAAAGTACCACTGCGGGGTGTTGGTCAACTAGAAACTTACCAGCGGTGACCACCTCACCAGATGGAATTTCCTCAATGCTGTTGTAATGGGCGTGTCCCTGACGACTACCTTGGTTGACATTTTTCTTAGGGTATGGACAGTTCCTGGACCAATGGCCTGGCTTGTTACAGTTCCAGCAAGGCATGTTGCTAGGAGGAACACTGGAGCTGCCTTGGCCCGCATTACTCTTTGGCAGAGCCACTGTATATGCCTTACGAAACCCAGTCTTTGCAGCAGGCTTTTTCTGCGGCGGACGGAACTTTGTATTCTGAGCAGGAGGGCGAGGAGGAGCTCTCGGGGCAGCTGGAGCTCGAGACTGTGAAGCACTCGCCTCAATGGCCCTCTTGCGGCTCTTAGAAGCAGAATAGATAGCATTGTTGTTCTCTTGAGTTAGAGCATCGCTGATGAAATCATTGAAAGTAGTACATTTGCTAGTGCCCATTGTTTTCATCAGTTTTGGGCCGAGGCCCCTTTTGAAGCTAGCAATCTTTTTGGCATCAGTATCCACAAACTCAGTGGCATACCTTGCCAGGTTGTTGAAGGACTGCAAGTATTCAGTTAGGCTTTTGTTTCCTTGCGACAGCCTCATAAACTCTGTGTGCTTGATTGCCATAAGACCTGGAGGAATATAATTTCCCCGGAATGCCGCCTTAAACTGATCCCAAGCAATCGGGACATGGGCAGGCAGTGTGGAACGATAGTGGCTCCACCAAATACCCGCTGGACCATGCAACTGGTGAGAAGCATATTCAGTTTTTAACTCATCAGTCAGGCGAAGCAGACGAAACTTTTGCTCAATAGTATTTAACCACTCATCAGCTTGCAGTGGTTCTTCCGCTTCCTTGAAGAGCGGGGGCTTAGTATCCAGAAAGTCCTTGAAATCACTGTATTGATTGGGCTCTGGGCCCTGGCGGCCAGGACGAGCCTCCCGGTTAGCCAGCAGGCGCATAGCATCAGCCAACATGCGCTGCCCTTCGACCACTGTCTGCATCAATTCGGCCGGAGTAGGTGGTGGCGGAGGGGGTGGCTGTTCCTCATCCTCATTGCCACGACCCCGGCGTAGATTGTACGACATCTGCAAAATGCATAGCCAATGAGCACTGACGATGTGGGAAACTTGTAGATGAATTATTGTAAATATGTCAAACTGACTTCATGAAATAGACTTCTCATAATAATTAAGGCACAATAATTCACCACAACCGCACAATCCATTCAAGCGCATCATTTGACGAGATCATACTTGGTAATCCAACAAGATGCTCTTTGATGAAGGCTTACTCACAGGGAGCACGCGGTTACCGGACCGTTTACGTTGCTATCTACGTGATTTTTGGACCTTTTGCACGGTACTTGGATTCGATCTCAAGATTTTTAGTTGACTGTGAAAGGCTACTTCACACTGACCACAAAGAGATTTCTCAATGAAGAGTTCCATGGTGGATCATGACTAGCCACCTCGATACCTGCGCGTGCCAAGCAGCACAGCCTTATGTCGCGCGCCATAGGAGGCCCTCGGTTTCGTCGCGGCACCGAAGGGTGCTAATCGTGACACCATCATCGAACGCAACATAATAAGACATCAAGTTGTGATCGAAACTAACAGGTTCAAACTACATTCAGGAAACATACGGTTCAACCTTACATCCCAAAGTCGAGTTTATTACAAGGCCTCACTCCTTCACAGGGAGGGCCCAAAAGACGATCCTAACACTAAAGGCGCGTGATGACTACTCTAAGCATCATCCTCCGAGTCGGTGTCATGGATCTCCCCGCCGTCCTCATCACTGACAGGCTCTAACTCCTCGTCTTCTTCTTCTAGCTCTTCTGCAGGTGGGGCATCCTGTGGTCCATCAACCTCCACTTCATCATCATCAGCCATGAAGATTCCCGAACCCATGTCCTCATCGACGTTGTTGTTTCGAGGCAGCAGGGGGTTAAGCTCGTTGTTCAGGCGGTGCACTTCTTCATGCAGGTTGTCATTGTACTCTTCAGCATTTTCTAACTGTTGCTCGAGCTCGAACTGGCGAGCTCTCAGAACGTTCTCCTCGTGCCAGGCTTCATCCCTCTGTTCCATCACACGGACCAACATGCGTTGACAGTTGCGGTTTGCCACTGTCAACCTCTGGACTGCAAGCGTTTCTTGATCACGATCATGAATCACTTGTTCCAGTTGTTGCCGTGCTGCATCCCTAGCAGCAGTCACCTCTGCCAGCTCTGCCCTCAGCCTTTCCACCTCAGTAGGCTCAGGGCGGGGCTCACGTGGAGCGAGCTGGTGACGCGGTGCCCTGCCCCCAGTGGACTTACGAGCGGTCCTCTTGGTACGTGCCATCTGTAGCAACAAGATAAGATACGACTTAAAGTGAGGATCATTTAGGGGATACGAAATTTACTTTAGTCGGGAGTACAGAACTTTTAAGGAGGGAGTAAATGATATGTATGATATAATTAAACATGATGCATGCACGTTTCGTACGTCCTCTCACCTTAGTAGAAACCTAGAGTTCTAACGCTAGGCGGTGGCATACATACGTTCTCTCATATAAGCGAAACTATCGGTCTACTCGTTACGCTGTTAGTGCACCTGCAGAAAACTTCATTGCAGCCCACAATTCCCAATATAAGCACACAAGGAAGCAGTAATTTAAATACTTTCCATATATACATCCCCAAATGTATATACTTCAGTATCAAGCTACCCGATATAAAGGTTCCCACAATTAAGTGCTTTTACATAGTTACATGGTTTAAACATGTAAAGATGTAAGTCACCACAACTACTCTCCCCTAGACCGCCGGTTGGACGATCATGCTCTCACAACTCACACTTACCAGAGCGTCGAGGTAATTGATCCATACATTACCACCCAAGTGGATGGCATCCATACAATATCACGCCGTATGGACGACGAAATAAAAACAAACAAGGCCCCCAAGTTAGTCTTTACAATAAGCCACCTAAGAGTCCTTATTTGGGCTAAGGGATGTGATCACTGGCATACCAAAAAAATAATTTCTAGTGTTTTAACCCTTTTTCATAATCAAATATTTTTGTTTTTAAATACTCATATGATGTGTTTAATGTTGAATTATGCTCCGGTACCAGCTGTAACAGAACCGACCAAATTATAAGAGCACAAGTACGAAAACAAGCACCGAAGCGCTCAAATTTTCAAACTTGAGCCCATATAATCCCGGTAGTCAATCGAAATCACGAAGGATTTCAAACCAAACTGCTTACAACCAGGATCGCATCATTCAACATACAACATCATACGATACATTTCGCAAGTAGTCCAGAAATAAGTTTACACCACGGAGTAGCAAATATTACAAACCAAGTTTGAAAGTAGCGGAAGCATAACACACACATTAGTTAATTAAATACTGCCAGTCTGGATGATCGACATCTCGCAAAAGCATGAGGAAAGTACATAAAGACGATCACGCCCTTGTGATCTAGTCATCATCACCCGCAGGGTGGAGACACGTCTTGCAGAATCCCTGATAAAGCATGTCATCTGCAACAGGAGGGAATAAACCCTGAGTACTGGAATGTACTCAGCTAGACTTACCCGTCGAAAACCAGAAATAAAGTGACACCAAGGATTATGCAAGGCTTACACAAGAGGCTAGCTGACACCACATTTTGCATAAAGGCATAAGTAGTTGAAACTCTTATAACCTGTACTAGCAATTATTTTTAGCATTTACCTGTCATCTATCTTAGCACCTGTACTAAACATACACTTGATTATAATCAAACAACATGATTATTATATCCATAGCAGGTATATCATTATGGCAACATTGTATCATTCCCTTAACCACCAGTTCATTTAATGAGGTCTACGTTGCCGCTGCTCAAGTCAAGTGCTCACTAACCGGGAGCGACGGCGATTCGAATCGAATTCCTATCCAGCTGGAGGGGTATTTCTAACACTCACCGCGCAGGCCCCTGCCAGGGTCGCACAAGCCACCGTTTCATATGATTCAGGAATCGCGGGTCCGAATGATGTCGCGACCCCAAGGGCGACACTCTGCCAGGTGATAGGGACTCTAACCCCCCCTTGGTCTCATGCCAATGTCCCCAAGCACATCCTTTCTCTCCTCCAAGAAGCAACCTACCATTCGATTCCCGGCCTGAATCACATTACTCGGCTTCGCGGTCGGAACGACTTATCCGGCCAACTAAGTGTTAGACTGCGTTCAACATGACTCAAGGACGTACAGCGAATCGGTCCTTAAACGACTCAGACGGGCATAGCTCCACACCCAAGACGTGAAGTGTCTTGCGGCTGTACTATCGAACTCCCGCCCGGTCTCAATTTCATTTTTAAGCATGGTTCCATCCACGATAGCCATAAAGCCACTCGTGACTCCTTCCTACATCTCGCGGATGACCGGAAATCACCCGACTTCTACCGTACTAAGCAGGGCTAAGCATTGACACGTGCCTAAACCTAATATAGGATTAAGTACGATATCTGGACAAGGACAGGTATAATGCAACAAGTGTTTTCATATAACTCCTACAACTTAATGCAGTAAACAATTAAAAGTACTCAAGATATATTTATAAAACGATGGGTTCAGCATGCACCGGGGCTTGCCTTTTAGAAAAGTCGAGGGCCGGTGGTCTGGACACTCAGGAAGGTCGTCTGCGGGCACTCCTTCGCCTGCTGGATCCTCGGGCTCCTGCTGCTCCTGGTCCTCCTCCGGAATCACAGGCTCGAATTCGAGGAGTGTTACCCCCTCCGGTGCACCTATTGCATGAATGCACAATAAATATAATGGATGCATAAATGGGTGCAACATGCTCGGAATGAAATGCATTTCAGAATAAAATACTCTATTCAAGTTATTTTACTAGTACGTGCAAATCTCTTCTCCGGTGGAGAAGTACTTACCTAAGCTACTTAACCTAAGATAAAGCTGCTCATCCTCAGTTAAGGCCCTAACACCTAACAATTACAAAAGTAGCATGTCTTAGGATATCACACCATATCAATCAGCAAAACACCACAGTAAGCATTCTGGACAGCAGCTACTTGTTTTTATCACAACTGGAGATTTATAATTTCAAAAGATATGATCCAAGACAATCTGGAAAGCCTAAGAAATGTACTACAATTCATTTTCAGACCTCAACTCCAAACTCCTAAGTTTTCCATGTCAAACTTCACAAGTTCCAGAATCTGTCCTCTCCAAAACAGAGAGTAGCAGATTTTGAACTGCCACCTTAAACAACAGTAACTCTCAAACTACTAAGCCAAATGCTTCCAAATTTTAACACAAGCTAGTTCATCAAGTTTACTCCAACTTTGGTATTTACAGGTTGTCCAGCAACCAATTTTATCAAAGCCAAATTTAGAATTACTACTTAGCTGTCCAGAAAACCTAAATTACAAAGGTTAAATATTTATTGATGTGGCAAACATTCTCTAAAACCAAACTAATGCTACTACAAGTTCACAAATATCACAAAGACACCAGAAAGTAAGGTGTGCCCACCTAGAACATTTATTTAAACCCATTTCTTAATTTACTTAAGTAATTAAGTGGAATTTTAAACATAAATATAAACTGTTCCTAAAATTCTACAAAAATTACAGGGAACTCTCTGACCCAAAAAGAGACCACAGTAAAAATTTGAACAAGTTTTATTCACAGAAACTCCCTACACAAAATTCACAAGCTAATAAGGCTGATTTTTGCATAATTAGGAAACCCTATTGAAAAGTGTCAAACAACAGATTTCATATTTTTCTTAGACACTTTAAGATACCAAGACATTCTCCAAAAAGTTATATGAACATTGCACATGTAGAAAAATTACAAAAATTCATTTAAGTATTTCCTAGAATCACAAGATAGCATTATAACTTGGAAATTAATTAAGCACTGATGCCCAAATTTTTACCAGAGCTAGGACTAGCATAGAGTAACCTACCCATCAAATTTTATGATTTATGGAACACTACAGCTCAAGTTATAAATTTAACAAATTTGCATGCATTCCAAAACACATTTAAAGGATCTATTAATTTCTCCTAAAAATTAAACATCACATTCCAGATTTATATTTTTCTAAAATACTACACATCATGTGGACCCTAATAAAATTTATCTCATGATTTTTGGATCATTAAAACCCTAGATCTATATTTTTCCAACTTGTACAAAAATCAGTGACAAAATAATAAAAATGAATTTCGTTTCAGACGAACTGGGCCGGCCCGGAAAACTCGGCCCACACTCGCGCGCGCGCGGCCCGTTCAGCGCTCCCGCCCGCGCGCGACACTGACAGGCGGGACCCGCCGTCAGAGAGAGAGAGACAGGGGCGCGGCGAACCGCGCGCTCCGGCGAGCTCAAGCTCGTCGGAGGGGAGCTCGCTCGGGAAACCAAGCACACCCTCGCGTTCTCCGTCACAAGGTGCTTCGATTCGTGCAAGAAGGAAGGCTCGGGTTGGAGTGGGAGGGGCTCGCCGTCGTGAGCGGCGGCCGGTGAGGGTCGGGTGGCGGTGTACTGCCGCCGGTGAGGCTGCACGGTCACATCTGAGCTCTGTACGAGCTTCACTGCAACTAGGCGGACTGATTGAGGTAGAGAAGGGAGATGGAGAGAGGCCCTAACCACCCCGGCCACGGAACGCCGTGATGCGGGACGGTGAGCGCGACGACTGTGGTCGTCGTGTTCCGCTCCGACGAGGTCACATTCCCCGGTAAGGTCTCGCCACAAGCATCCCCACAGATAACGGAGGTGAGAACGAGGTTCATGACAGGAGTAGAATGAGGGAGGGGAGCTGGCCACGGTGGACCGTGGCGGCGGCGATACTCCGGTGAGCTCCAGTGGAGAGAAAATCGACAATACCTCCTTACCTCTACGAAATGGATCAAGCGCGATGTAGGGGAAGGTCCGGGAGCCTAAGGCGGAGCTGTGGGTGAAGTTAGGTAGGCTACCGTGCGGTGGTGAGCTCGCCCGGCCGCGGCGGGGTCAGAGTGGCACTGCTCGTCGGACCAGAGAGCGAGGGAATGGAGGAGGGAGTGGCGTGAGTGCTGGGGATGGAGGTGTCGACTCCCACTTCACTCCCGCGCGTGAGCTCGCGACGTGGAGACGACAGCAGCACGCACGCGCCACGCGGCCACCGGACTCTGCCTGGGCGCCACGACGCGAGCCAGCTGCCTGACGTCGTCGTTTTACTGAATGGAGGTTACCTCACTCGACTGACAGAGCAGTTTGGTCACCGATTAACTCCCAAACCAGTGAGAACCAGGCGTGGTTGATGTTGGCAATGTTGTAGAGCTACATGAGGACTTCAACATTGCCAATAGGATCGTGAGCCAATTCGGCTTGGTTAGTGAGATACAACGCTCCAAAGTGAGGCACCCGAAATCTGAAACCGAGTTTCAGTTAACTAACCGCCTGAAACCCATTTTTCCAGGCACCATATCTCCTAAACCATTTAGAACTAGGTGATGGTGATGTTGACAATGTTGTAGAGCTACATGTGACCTACAAGTTTGTCAATATGAGTGAAAGCTGGTTTGGCCTGGTTGGTGAGTTATAGGGTGTCAAAGTGGGGTACAGTGAAACGGTTTTCAGCTCAACACTTAGCAAAATTTGCTAAGTCCCCAAACAGCCCCTAATACTGACTTGTGGGCCATTTTTGAGCATGTTCTGATCATTTTCATGAGATGGCCATATTAGAACTTTTGTTCCTCATGAAATTCTCTACAACTTTACTTAAGGGTGCTCTTCCATGCAAGGTCTCTAAATTAGACTTTTTAATTGGTCAAACTAGGGCCTTCTAGGGTCAAATGGTGGTCAAACTTCTCTTGGAGGGCAATTTAGTAATTTTGGTCAACATGAACCTTGTTCCAAATGTTACCCTAAGTATAACTAAGGTGTTGTAGGTCATGGTTGGCTACCTTACCTTTTTGTTACACCAACTATCAAGTACTTCATGAAATAAATCAAACAAACCCTAAAATAATCACATGTGTTGCATCACATAAAATAACAAACATGAATGATGCATGCTTATGCTTATGCCATGCAAATGCAATGCAATTAGGGACTAAACACTTGAGGTGTTACAGAATGGCTAGAGGGGGGTGAATAGCCTATTTAAAAATCTACAAGCTACACTAAACAACCACGTTAGTATAAAAGATGGCTAAGCTAATTCTAGCACTAGCTCAACTACACTATGCAAGCCACCTATACAACTTAGTGAAGCAAGGCTATGATCTTTAATACACACCAACAAAGCTAGGTCACTAAGCTACTTACTCCTATGTGATAAAAGCTACTCTAAACAAGCTACACTAGAAGTAGTACGAGAAAGTAAAGAGCAAGTGACTTGATTCTTATACCAACGATGTAGAGAAGTGAAGCACTCGAAGAATCAATCACATGATCAACCACAAGAGAAATCCTCGGTAAAGAGAAGACACAAGATTTTTTACCGAGGTTCACTTGCTTCTCGTCAAGCTACTCCTCGTTGTGGCGATGCACCCACTTGTCGGTTCGCGAGCTAATCGACTATCAAGAGTCGAGCCCTCGGCGGGCGCCGCACAACCGCACACAAGATGGGGATCCTCCAAGCCACGAGCTCCACTAGAGTATCCAATTTGCGAACTCTCGCGGGGAAGGATCAAGAACCCCTTACAACACTTGGTGAAGGCTCCAACAATCTTCAATTGTGAGCTCAATCACCTCCGCTGCTCCAAGCCGTCTACCGTGTCGGAAAACACGGAACAGTAACAAGAAATTCGCAGCAACTCGAAGATCAAGTGCCTCTAGAATGCAACTCTCAAGCAATGCACTTGAATCTCACTTAATCTCACTCAAGATGTGCAACTATGCAAAGAGATGAGTGGAGGGGTTGTTCTCTAGCTCAAAGTATGTCTCTAGTTCTCAAAATGTGCAAGAGTTACCCTCAAACCCCGGCCAACGTCTATTTATAACGAAGGGGTACGCAGCTAGCCGTTACAGACGACGTAGCGAAAAACGCACTGACCGGACGCTCTGGTCAGGGTGACCGGACGCGTCCGGTCACTACACGACAGCAAGAAACAGTGCGTGTCAGAACTAGCCGTTGCCGTGACCGGACGCGCTGAACCGATTGACCGGACGCGACAGTGCCCGCGTCCGGTCGCATTCCAGTATGCTCCCGTTGAGACCGGACGCGTCCGATCGCACGTGACCGGACGCGCTGCGCGTCCGATCGTTACTCCGCTTCGCTCTACCCTTCTGGACGCCTGACCGGACGCTCCGGTTACGTGAGGGACCGGACGCGCCGGTCGCGCGCTCTGATTCACTCAGGAGAACTAACCGGACGTGCTGTTGAACTGACCGGACGCCACAGTGCCAGCGTCCGATTAGAGTCCAGTAAGCTCCCTGGATGACCGGACGCGTCCGGTCGTCAGTGACCGGACACGCTGCGTGTCCGATCATCGAACTAAAAACCGCGCAGACGCTGAACACTGACCGAACGCGTCCGGTCATACAGAGACCGCGTCCGGTCCAGTGTCCGGTCATCTCTGTGACCTCCGTTCGCCTCCGTTTCTTTTCCGACTTCCGGCGCAATAGAAAATAGGCATTTCACTTCTCCAAAAAGCACCAAATCCCGCCTCGCAAGCTCGGCGGGAGGGAGAGAGGAACCCAAACCCCTCTCTACCGCTCAAACTCCACCGCCTTCACAAATGTGCTAACACCACCAAGTGTACACCACCATGTGCATGTGTGTTAGCATTTCACAATCATTTTCCAAGGCGTTATGTTAGCTCTTTACTAGATCCTAATGCATATGCTCAAGACATTGATCTAGTGGCACTTGATTTACGAGCTAACCGTGATTGCCCCTCTTGATAGTCGGCCATGTATCCTAAACCCGGTCAATCACTTCTCTACTCATCTTAGACCGGCAAAAGGAAAACCCTATGGTTATACCTTTGCCTTGAGCTCTTAGATCCTTCTCCACTTGATCATCATGTCCTTCCTTTTATGTGCATCTTCACCATGATCATCATTTCATGTCCATGCACCATCTCTTTGTGATCTTGTGGCCACCACACCTTGCCACATACACCTTCATCACATGTGTTGCTTATGCCTAACTCAAAACACTTAACACGTGGCATTAGCAACTTGATGTCATTAATTACCAAAACCAAACTTGGGCTTTCAATAGTGCCCGGGCAGTTCGTGCGCTTCTGAAAATCCAGAAGCGGGAGAGACCAGACGTGTTTTTTCTGTCTGAAACACTTTTGGGTAGAACGAAGGCAGAAATCTTGAAAAGGAAGTTGGGATGTGATCAATTTATAATTAATGAGAGTGATGGCCGAAGTGGTGGATTGCTCATGTTGTGGAGGAAGGAGACTGTGATTTAGTGTCAAGGTGTCTCGCAGTATTTCATTGATGTGGTGATTAGAGGTAATGTGGAGTGGAGATTAATTAGAATTTATGGAGAGCCAGGATGGGACCATAAGCATGTGACATGGGAGACATTACGGTCTTTGCATGACAACATGTCTCTCCCATGGTTGGCTTTAGGGGATTTTAATGAGATCTTATTCCATCATGAAAAGGAAGGGGGCGAGCTAGATCACAAGCACAGTTGCAAGCCTTCCAGGATACTCTTATGGATTGTGAGCTAGCTGATATTGGTTTTTTGGGTGATGTTTTTACTTGGCAGCGAGGGAGAATCAGAGAGCGATTGGATCGAGGAGTTGCAAATGTACAATGGAATATTTTGTTTCCAGAGGCACAACTTACAAATGGGGAGATGGTCAAATCTGATCATCGCCCCCTTATCGTTGATACAGACAGCGCAGCTGAACAGATTCCTAATGCAGTGAGACCAAGAAGATTTGAAGCAAGATGGTTGAAGGAGGAAACTGTGGAGGAAATAGTACATGCGGCTTGGGCGCGTGCTGCAGCGCGGGGCAATGGCCCAAGTTTGATGGCAAAGGTGAATGCAGTGCACGATGACTTGCATCCTTGGGATCGTGAGATATTGAAGAAACCTGTTCATCGTATGAAAAAGCTAAAAAGAGAGCTTGAAAGATTAAGACGTGGTCCGATAACGGATGATTCAATAGCATCACAAAAGGAGATCCTCCTGCATCTAGAACTCTTGCCAGAACAGGAAGAAATTTTTTGGGTGCAAAGAGCCAGGGCGAATTGGCTTAAGCATGGGGATCGCAATACAAATTTTTTCCACCATTATGCATCGACCCGGAGGAGAAGGAATATTGTTAAGGGGCTAGTAGATGATTTTGGGGTAAGACATGAGGAGGCCGGGGAGATGAAGGAGATGGTTAAGGAGTATTTTAATAATCTATTTACGTCTGAAGTGCATGATGTTGATCAGGAAGTTCTAAGGGATGTAAACTGCAGGGTGACGACTGATATGAATCAGCTTCTTTTAGCTCCTTTTTCTAGGGACGAAGTGAAGAAAGCTCTATTCAGTATTGGGGATCTCAAAGCCCCCGACCCTGATGGGTTACATGCAATCTTTTTCAAACGTTTCTGGAGTATGTTGGGAGAGGAGTTGATTGATGAAGTGCTGCACGCAGTGAACAACTCAACTATTCCAGAAGGGTGGAATGATACTACAGTTGTTATGATACCGAAGGTAGAAAGCCCAGATAAAGTTGGTCAGTTCAGGCCAATTTCTCTTTGCAATGTAGTCTACAAGGTAATATCAAAGATCCTATCGAGTAGACTGAAAGTTATATTACCAGATATTATAAGCTACCATCAAAGTGCTTTTGTTCCGGGAAGGTTGATTACAGATAATATTTTATTGGCGTATGAATGCATACATTCTATGAAAAAAAAGAAGGGGAATAGGGGATTATGTGTTGTTAAACTGGATATGCATAAAACATATGATAGAGTAGAGTGGGTTTTTCTTGAGAAAATGATGTTGAAACTCGGTTTTGACCGAAGATGGGTGCAGATGATTATGGCTTGTGTAAAATCGGTCAAGTATAGAGTCCGATTTAATTCGATGGAAACTGATACTATTATACCAACAAGGGGTTTAAGGCAGGGTGACCCATTGTCACCTTATTTATTCTTGATAGTTGCGGAAGGGCTATCATGTATGCTGAAGGGTGCTGAAGACAGAGGGGAGTTGGAGGGTGTCAAGGTGTGCAGGACAACTCCTGTTATTTCACATTTGCTTTTTGCAGATGATTCACTCATTCTAATGCATGCCGACAAGAAGAATGCAGACTGCTTGATTGATATTCTAAACAGATATTGTGCCAACTCTGGGCAGAAAGTTAGTGAAGTAAAGTCAAGCATTTTCTTCTCCAACAATACCAATGTTGATGCCAAAGTAGAGGTCTGTGAAGCTTGAACATAATGACTGAATCTCTTAGTGACAAGTATTTGGGCTTACCGGCGATGGTGGGGGTTGATCGTAGTGACTGCTTTCGTCATCTCATTGATCGAGTTAATTCTAGAATCAACGGGTGGAAGGAGAAACTATTGAGTATGGGAGGTAAGGAGATCCTGATAAAATCTATTGCTCAAGCCATTCCAGTATATGCGATGATGGTGTTTAAAATTCCTAATAAAATATGCAAATGAATAACTAATGCTATTTCACGATACTGGTGGGGTGATGACAATAATCATAAGAGGATGCATTGGCAAGAGTGGTGGAAAATGTGTATGCCTAAAGGTTCAGGAGGTATGGGATTCAGAGATATTCAATCTTTCAATCTAGCAATGCTAGCTAAACAAGTGTGGAGGCTTTTGAGAGAGCCTGATTCATTGTGTGCTAGAGTATTAAGAGCGCGTTACTATCCTGATGGGAAGCTGCTCAACGCAAAGATGAAAAGTGGAAGCTCTTATACTTGGCAAAGTATCTTAGCTGGTCTTGATTGTTTCAAACTTGGTTACATCTGGAGGGTTGGCGATGGTACACAAATCAAGATCTGGGAGGACAATTGGATACCCGGCAGCCATGACATGAAAGTTCAGACACGAAGAGGAAACAATTTAGTTAGTTCAGTGGATGAGCTTATCAATCTAGTGACTGCCACGTGGGATGAGGATCTGGTGCGTTCTATCCTTGAGATTGATGCTAATCGCATATTACAGATACCCATTACTTCAGGGAGAGATGACTGTGTGGCCTGGCATTATAATAGAAACGACTTGTTTTCTGTGAGATCAGCTTATCATTGCCAATGGAAGGAGAAATATGGAGCTAGAATTGCAGCAATGCAGGGCGGTAGTACTAATAATCATAAAATCTGGAAAAACCTTTGGAAGCTCCAAGTGCCGGGGAAAATAAAAATATTTGGTTGGAGAGCACTCGGAGGACTGATGTCGTGCAATGCTATATTGGCAAATAGGCATATTATTACTGATGGTGGATGCCCTGTGTGTCACAATGGAGCGGAAGATATTAAACACTTAATGTTCACGTGTGATCGAGCTAGAGCAGTATGGAGGTCGATTGGAATTTGGGAGAAAATTAGAAACTTTCTACAAGCTGATCGATCAGGGTCCATTGTTCTTGAAGAATTAATATTCAGAGGAGAGAAAGTTCATAGTCTGGAAGTAGGACTTGCCGAACTCATTCTGACCGGAGGATGGTATCTATGGTGGGAACGGCGTCAACTAACGCATGGAGAGATGGTTCAACCACCATCAAGATCAGGTCTAGCTATTGCTTCGTTAACAAAGAATTATGCTATGAAGAAAGGTAGTAAGATAAGACGAGGATGGAAAAAGCCGAGTGAAGGTTATACTATGCTGAATATCGATGCTTCTTTTGATGAGGACAGAGGGTGCGGCAGCACAGGTGCTATTATAAGAGATAGTTCCGGGGGTATGATTGTAGCTTCAAATAGTTTTATACCTTTCTTAGTTGATGCACCAATGGCAGAAGCTTTTGCCCTAAAGGAGGGACTTATGCTAGCCCAATATATTGGGGGTAATAGATTGATTATTCAAACGGATTGTATGGAGGTCGTCGAAACTATAGAGAACACGGGTTTTACTGCAAACTCAGCTGCTGCAATTTATGACGAATGTAATATAGTGTGGAATGGTTTCCAAGAGATATCCATTGAGCACTTAAGCAGGGAAGCTAATCAAGTGGCGCATGAGCTAGCTAGGCAAGCTATGATTTCTAGAGCAAATTATATTTGGGACGATGATCCCCTGGTTTTATTGTTCAGCTATTATCAAACGATGTAACTATATTCGACCAATAAAGCTGGCCTACGGGCTTTTATAAAAAAAGCTAATAATTAGCTTCTTAGATCCAAACAAGTTTAGCTATTTGCTAAATATCTAAATATCCAGCTAACAACTATTTTACTAGTTGAACTAAACTAACCAACAACCGTTAATACTCCCTCGTTCCAAATTATAAGTCGTTTTGACTTTTTTGTTCATTCATTTTTTATATGTATCTAGACATATTATTTTATCTATATACATAGCAAAATAGATATATCATACAAAGTTAAAACAACTTATAAACTATTAGCTAGACCTGACGCAAGTGACCGAGGACTAATGAAATGGTGCTCTTCTTGGCTCTGTTTCTTTTTTATGAACCAGAGTGTTTTGAACCATACATAATGACGCCGTTGGAAACGTGGGGATTGGCAAAGAGTACAGATCGTGAGCGGAAGTCGCGTGCGTGAATCTGAGCCGCAGACCGCAGCGCAGATGGTATCCGACTATCCGCAGAACCCACCTTCGCCTGGACGCCGGCGGCCATCATTTCATTGGTTCCGCGCCTCGCAGGATCCACCGCCGCAGCTCAGCACGGTCCACAGGTGATGACCCCGGTTCCTCCGACTGCAACCGGGCCCCACGTTCGCGCCTCGTTTTCAGCCGTTAGAATCTAGGCTACCAACACTTCCATAAAGGTCACTCTCCTGAAACTGAAGTCTGAACGAAACCAGTACCACCGCCCGCCGCCCGCCGCCCGCCTCTTTCCGCGGCCGTCGATGGAGAACCTCCACCTCGCCGTCGCCCACCGCCCGCCTCTGCCGGTACCAGCGGCGGGCCACCTCCGCCGCCGCCACCTCCACCTCCAGCACCTCCCCGCCCCACTCTCCCTTCCCAGCACCTCCCTCGACCTTTCCTTCCCGCATCATCATCGTCTCTCTCCCACCCTTCGCCGCCACCTCCGCCTGCCTCTTCGCGTCTCCCAAACCCCTGATGCTAACCCCGAGCCTGAGCCTGAGCCCGAGCCCACTGGTGCGAAGCTAGTGCCGCTCGTCGTCTCCATCGCCGTCGGCCTCGCCGTGCGGTTCCTCGCGCCGCGGCCCGTTGAGGTGAGCCCGCAGGCGTGGCAGCTCCTCTCCATCTTCCTCTCCACCATCGCGGGGCTGGTGCTTGGCCCGCTCCCCGTCGGCGCGTGGGCCTTCCTCGGGCTCACCGCCGCCGTCGCCACTCGCACGCTCCCCTTCACCGCCGCCTTCTCTGCCTTCACCAACGAGGTCATCTGGCTCATCGTCATCTCCTTCTTCTTCGCGCGCGGCTTCGTCAAGACGGGCCTCGGTGACCGAATCGCCACCTACTTCGTCAAGTGGCTCGGGAGCAGCACGCTGGGCCTGTCCTACGGGCTCACCATCAGCGAGGCCTGCATCGCGCCGGCCATGCCCAGCACCACGGCGAGGGCCGGAGGCGTGTTCCTGCCCATCATCAAGTCGCTCTCGCTGTCGGCTGATAGCAAGCCCAACCATCCATCGTCACGGAAGCTTGGGTCCTATCTTGTGATGACGCAATTCCAGGTAAGTATGTAATGCAATTGGTCAGATTTGCGTGGGATCGGTTTGCTAACTGGCTGCTTCCAATTCGATCTGAGAGCAGATAAATCTTATAGAAGTTGGTTTCTGATAGATGAATGCACCAACTTCGTGATCACCACTAAATTAAGAGCGACCGTTTTCCCAACTGAATTTTTACAGAAAGGGCCCATTGTTGATTTATTAGCTTGATTCACTGTAGCCTTCTGTGGAAATTGGAAGTAGGGATTCCTTGTTTTCATGAAGGTAATCAAATGCCACCAGAGTGATTTGAATTGTGTTGTTGGGTCTGAAAGTAGAAAACATTATCTTTAGAGAAAGGTACTTCCTCTGATCAGAAATACTATAAGGCACTTCGACTAGCTATATCTTTAAAAATCTATTATATTAAATGGAATGTATTTTGTTCTATGGAACTATTTGTCATAATGAATCTACTCCTTGTTCCAAATTGTAAGTCATTTTAGCTTTGTCCTAACTCCTAAGTCAAGCTTCCTAGCTTTGACTAAGTTTATTAGAAAAAATGCATGAACATCTACAGCATTGAACAAGATTCATTAGATACACCATGAAACATATTTTGGTTCATTTAGTTGAAATTGTAGATGTTAATATATTTTTCTATAAAGTTGGTCAAATTCGACAAGCTTGGCTTAGGACAAACATGAAAGCGGTTGATAATTGAAACAAAGGAAGTAGCTATTTATGTTGTTGATCTATAGAAAACTTTTAGAGTGTTTGGTTTGTGGCATCTCCTAACCAAGCCCCCAAATTTTGGTTACCAAATTGGTGGCCATGGATTTGGCCAACTTTGACCACCAAAATGAGGTGGCCAAAGGTGGAGGGTTCTATGCCAAATTTTGACATCCAACAGGATTGGTCAAAGTAGCCAATTGGCTTGGCTAGCTTGGGTAAACTAAATACACCCTTAAGCTTTTCTTAGGACATCTTGCATGCTTGCATTAATGCATTTCACAACTATACCAAGTCTCTTTCTTATAGGAAATCCCTTTTTCTATAGGATTTACATTAAAATGGTGAAGCTAGCTTCATTGTGTCACTTAGTTAATACCTTTTCCTTTAAACAAATGGTTGGGGCAAAGAACATTTGCCATGGTTAAATGTGGTGAGAGCTTTGCTAATAGAAGACTCAAGCTTAGGGAAGAGAAAAGCTGAATAATGATGCACTATTGTGAAGTGTGAGAATCTGGAGTCCCCTCTCATAAAGCACGTGTCATGTATTTATACTACCAAGAGGGATATTTTTCTCATTTGTGCCATGGAGGGGCACCATTGTGTCAAGGGCGTTGAGCCCTAGGGTAGCTAGCCCCTGGCTACGGAGTTCGTAGCCACGGTCCGTCGTCTCCGGCGAGGTTTGCCCCTCCGTCGCAGGCTTGTTTGTAGAGAGAGAGGTAGGGTTGGGAAATATCAATTCTTGCTTAACCAATCAAGTGCCGATTACAAAGGATGTATAGTCCTTGATGAATAAAGATAGCAACTAATCACTCCTTAATCTTAGGGATGCTAACAAACTATTGCCTAACTTAGCCACTAGATGCAACCTCCTGGTCGCGCTGCGCGCTCTGGGCGCGTTCGGCTGCGCGCCGGATGTCTCTAGCATGGCGCCGTCTTGTGTACATGCGACCGTACATGACATCTCTCCCCCCCTCGAGAATCAGCTCGTCCTCTTGCTGGAATGCTGGAAAACGCGCGGTGAAGGAGTCCAAATCTTCCCACGTGGCGGACGCAGCAGGCTCGTCCTTCCAGCGCACCAAGACCTGACGAACGCCATGCGCCAGGCGTGCCTTGACGACGCGTTCAGGCTCCGGCACCGTGGCTCCATTGTGGACGACCGGGAGCGGAGGTGGTGCAGGTGGCGGGGTGCCCACCCAGCGTTTGAGGAGGCCGACGTGGAACACATCGTGAAGATGGACGCGTGGGGGAAGCTCCAGCCGGACCGCGACGTCGTTGATGACCTCCGAGACCTGATACGGGCCGAAATAGCGGGGCTTCAGCTTGCCGGTGGCCACTGCATCCAGCGAGGCGATCGGGCGGTGGCGGAGTCGGAGCAGCACCCAATCGCCCAGCTTGTAGGAGACCGCTCAGTGGAGCTTGTCGTAGTGGCGTTTCTGGCCCGTCTGCGCTTGCTCAAGGCGGTAGTGCACATCCTGCAGGAACTCCTTGCGCTCCGCCATAGACTTGGCGACTGCCGCGACGCGTGTCTCACCGGGTTCGTAGGACCGGATGGTGGGGGGGTCGCGGCCGTAGACGATGCAGAACGGAGTGCCGCGCAGCGACGTCTGGTAGGCCGTGTTGTAGATGAACTCTGCCCAGGGAAGCCACCGGAGCCACTGTCGTGGCCGATCGCCTGTGAAACAGCGCAAGTACATGGTGATGACCCGGTTAGCCGCCTCCGTCTGCCCGTCGGATTGGGGGTGGAATGCCGTCGTCATGTGCAGTTTCGCCCCCATGAGGCGCATCAACTCCTTCCAGAACGTGGAGGTGAACACAGGGTCACGGTCCGACACCATGGACTGTGGCATCCCATGTAGGCGCACTATCTCGGCGAAGAAGGCTTGGGCCACGGACTCTGCAGAATACGGGTGAGCGAGCGGGAGGAAGTGACAATATTTGCTGAAGCGGTCCACCACCGTGAGGATGACCGATTTGCCGCAGACTTTGGGCAGTGCCTCCACGAAATCAAGGCCAATGTCGGTCCACACCGCCTTGGGCACCGGCAAGGGAAACAGGAGCCCGGCTGGATGAAGGTGCTCCGCCTTGTACCGCTGGCAGGTGGCGCAGGCGCGGACGAAGTCCTGGACGACGGTCCTCATGCCGGGGAAGTGGAAGTCGCGGCGAAGGCGGTGGAGGGTGCACTGAACGCCCTCATGGCCGTCATCGTGAACGGCGGCCAGCAGCTCCTGCAACAGTGGTGAGGACGAGCTGATGTAGATGCGCCCGCCGTATGTGAGTAGGCCATCCTGAACGGCCCATGGCGCCGCCCGTGTGCCCGTGGTGACCTCGTCCCGAAGAGCAACCAGGGCGGGGTCGGTGTCCTGCGCCTGTCGAAGGCAGTCGAGGAAGTCGAAGCGGGGGGCGGAGAGCGCGAGCACCATGCCGTCCTCGGCGTCGCGATCGGTGTCCCGGCACGAGAGTGCATCCGCGACAGTGTTCTGGGCGCCCGGCTTGTACTCCACGACGAAATCAAAGCCCAGAAGCTTCCTGACCCAGTGATGTTGTGGGATCGTGGCAAGCCGTTGGTCGAGCAAATATTTCAGGCTGTAGTAGTCTGTCTTCACCGTGAAGCGGTGGCCCCAAAGATATGGGCGCCAGTGACGAATGGCGTGCAGCAGCCCAATTAGCTCCTGCTCGTAGGCGGCGAGGGAGTGATGGCGAGGAGCGACCGGGCGGCTGAAGTACGCGACCGGGTGCTTGTCTTGGATCAGCACCGCGCCGAAGCCGTAGGTCGATGCGTCACACTCGACGACGAAGGGGCGGCTGAACTTTGGAAGCGCCAGGACCGGGGCCGACGTGACCGCGGCCTTGAGGGCCAAGAACACCGCGGAGGCCTCGTCCGACCAAGCGAAGCCCTCCTTGAGCAGCGCCGTGAGGGGGGCGGCAAACTCGCCGTAGACGTGGACGAACTTGCAGTAGTAGCCCGCCAGTCCCAGGAACCCGCGCACCGCACGCGCCGAGCGAGGCTGTGGCCAGTCGTGGATCGCTTGGACCTTGGCGGGGTCCATGGCCACCCCGGCGACAGAGATGATGTGCCCCAAGTACGCGATCGATGTGACGCCGAACGCGCACTTGGAACGCTTGACGACGAGACGGTGTTGTCGTAGCACGGAGAGGACGGCGCGGAGGTGGCGTAGGTGATCTGCCCAAGACTCACTGTAGATCAAGATGTCGTCAAAGAACACGAGTACAAACCGGCGGAGGAAGTCGCGGAGGACGTCGTTCATCAAGGCTTGGAATGTGGCCGGCGCGTTGCAAAGACCGAATGGCATCACCAGGAATTCGTATAGGCCGTCGTGAGTGCAGAAGGCCATCTTGGCGATGTCCTCGGGCGCCATGCGAACCTGGTGATATCCCGAGCGGAGATCGAGCTTGGAGAAGAACTTGGCGCCGTGAAGCTCATCGAGCAGCTCGTCGACGACCGGAATGGGGAATGTGTCCTTGACCGTGATGGCGTTCAGCGTGCGGTAGTCGACGCAGAACCGCCAGGACCCGTCGGCCTTCTTGACGAGGAGGACCGGCGAGGAGAAGGCCGACGAGCTCCGGCGGATGAGGCCCTACTCCAGCATGGCGGCGCACTGCCGCTCGAGTTCGTCTTTGTGTGAGACCGGGTAGCGGTAAGGGCGCACGGTGACCGGCAGCGAACCTGGGTGCAGCACAATGTGGTGGTCGCGGCTGCGTGGAGGTAGAAGACCCTAGGGCTCGGTGAAGAGGTCAGCGAAGGAGTCCAGCAGGCCGTCCAGGATGGAGCCGTCTGAGATCACGGCGTGGGCTGTTGATGCGTCAGGGTTCGCCACGCCGGACCAGCAGACGTCCTGCCCGTCGTGCTGGAATGATAGGGTGTGGGTGGCGACGTCCCACGCGATGCGTCCCAGGGCGGCCATCCACTGGGTGCCGAGTACCATGTCATAGCCCGCGAGAGGCATGACGTATAGGTCGACGTCGTACTCCATGCCCTCGATAGAGATGGGCGCCTGCCGAAGGACGCCGGGGCAAGCCACCTTCTCCCCGTTCGCGACCATCGCGGTGAGGCGCGGGCGTGGCTGGATGGAGAGCCCCGTCCGATGCGCGGCAGCCTCCCCGATGAAGTTGTGCGTGGAGCCCGTATCGACCAGGGCGACGAGGGACGCGGCGCCCAGGGTCACCTGGAGCAGGATCGGGTTGCCCACGGGAACGCCCGCCATGGCGTGGAGGGAGAACACCGGCGTCTCCGTGTCGGCCGTGTCCTCAACGTCGTCCTCGTCGTCTTCCACCACGCTGTCCACAAAGAACAACCTCTTGCATACCTTGTTGTGCCCCGGGCTATACTTCTCATCACAGTTGAAGCACAGCCCGAGGCGGCGCCGTTCATCCTGTTCGGCTTGGTTTAGGCGCTTGACCAGGCGACCCTCGACAGTGGCTGTGGGCGGCACCGTCTTCGCTACGGACTGAGGTGCAGGACGCGGCCCGAGCGTTGGCAGCACACCTCGGCCAGGTGCCTTGGGCGCGGAGGCGTAATACTGCTCCAGGAGCTCCATCTGGCACGCGAGGCTCATGGCTGACGCGAGCGATTGCGGATTCTGGTTCTGCACTTGGAGGTTGAGTGGAGGAAGAAGACCCCCCGTGAACAGCTGCACGCGCTGCGCTTCGTCGAGGTGGCCAGCGTGGGGTCGGAGGGCTTGGAAACGGTCTTGGTACTCCTCGACCGTACCCGTTCGCCGGCAGGACGCGAGCTCGAAGAGGGGGGCCGAGCGCAGCGGCGGCCCGAAGCGAAGATTGAGGAGCTCTTTGAACCGCGGCCACGGTGGCGTCCCCTCGTCCTCTTGAACTTGCATGTACCACAGCTATGCCCCTTCCTGGAGGTTGTAGGATGCCATCCACGTGCGTTCCTCGGCCATGATCCGCTGCTGCCTGAAGAACGACTCGCACTGGTCAAGGAAAACCAGCGGGTCACTCTTGCCGTCGTAGCGTGGAAACTCGGGCCGCCAGTGCTTGGGAGGCCGGTCTCGGTGATGTTCGCCCCCGGACCCTTGGCGGCCGCCGGACGTGGATGAGCTCGTGAGGTAGAGGTCGGCGATGGCCTTGGCGTTCGCCTCGATGGACTTCTGCATCAGGGCGACGTTCTTGGTGAGCGCTTCGAGGGAGGCTTTGAGGTCATCCCCCATGGTGTCGGCGCAGGAAGCAACCGACGACGAAGGTGAGGAGGGTGTGCTCGCGGTGGCGGCTGGTGGTGGACTGGGGTGGGCGGCGGCTGGCGGTGGGCTAGGGTTGGCGGCGGCTAGGGTTGGCGGCGGCTGGTGAGTGGGATGATGGCGCGGCGGCTGATGAAGATGAGGATCGACTAGACCGTGATACCAGGTTGTCAAGGGCGTCGAGCCCTAGGGTAGCTGGCCCCCGGCTACGGAGTTTGTAGCCACGGTCCGTCGTCTCCGGCGAGGTTTGCCCCTCCGCTGCAGGCTTGTTTGTAGAGAGAGAGGTAGGGTTGGGAAATATCAATTCTTGCTTAACCAATCAAGTGCCGATTACAAAGGATATATAGTCCTTGATGGATAAAGATAGCAACTAATCACTCCTTAATCTTAGGGATGCTAACAAACTATTGCCTAACTTAGCCACTAGATGCAACCTCCTGGTCGCGCTGCGCGCTCTGGGCGCGTTTGGCTGCGCGCCGGATGTCTCTAGCACGGCGCCGTCTCATGTACGTGCGACCGTACATGACACATTGTCTTTCCTGCTTCTAATCTTGTGACAACCAACTACCAGATGACATTGTCACTATCCTGGTTACTATAGCAATCATCAGGGCATGTGGCCCGCTATCACGTGCATTGTGGTTCTCCCAACAGTGCCCATGGCATCATCATAGATCGTGGTCATCTCATCGTCCTTGAAGTGGTCTGGAGAACTTGATGAAAGCTTCGGAGCACCCGGGAGGATTCGCTTCCCATTTATGACCCGATACATTGCAGCCGTTACCTCAGAACCGGCATCGGGCTTTGGGGTTAGGGGCCTCCTGAAGGCTCCCCGAACAAACATTGACTTCTTTGGAGAAGTAAGATGTAACAAATAGTTAGTTCAAAAGGCTACTAATGATAATGGTGTTGAACCTAGGCTTATAGTATTAGATTTTATGGTTGTGGCCTAAGTCATTGTTGAAAGCATGAAGGATTGGATATATTGTCTAGGTTGTGTTGCATTGAGCCGCTCGGGTGGTATATATCGAGAGCATAGATACTTAGGGGACAATCCACCTCCCTAGATACATGTGGTATAGAGAGAGACTTAAGGGACAATCCACCTACCTAGTTACATATGGCAATACCATATTACAATCCTAACTACCAAATATACTCTAACACCCCCAGTCGTAGCAGGAGCATCGTAGACTGGAGGAGAAGACGACGACTAACATCCTCTTGCACAATGCAGAGTTGGCTACGACTAGAGTAGAAAGCGAAGAGTAGTGCATGCCGACGATAGCCTATTCCGCGTTGGCAATGAGGACAATTTATTCTTTCTTCCGGTTGCATTACAAAGTGAAAAAATAAAACATCAATATGTTTTTTTTAAACATATTGAAGCTTTACTGACATCCAATCGTGAACACATATTGAAGCGCAAGATCTTCCTAATTTATTGGCAGTGCAAGATCTATCACCATGTGGTCTTACTGGCATGTGGCTCCATGAGCCATCTATCTGAGAGAACATCTAGTGCCTAATCCCTCAAGTGCTAACAAATGGGATAGAAAATCCTGAAAATGCACCCAATTTTGGAATTCTATGCTGAAATATTGTTCTTTGGAATTGAGATTATTAGAGCCCATTTCTGTTTACATGTAATTGCGGAATGTTTTTATAATTCTTCTGTATGTTATGCAAATTGATGGTTTATGTTGCTTGACAGGCAAGTGGTAACTCGAGTGCTTTATTCCTCACTGCTGCAGCACAAAACCTGTTGTGCTTGAAGCTAGCAGAGGAGCTTGGTGTAATCATTGCAAATCCATGGGTATCATGGTTCAAAGCTGCTAGTTTGCCAGCTTTTGTTTCTCTGCTAGCAACACCATATTTGCTGTACAAAATCTTCCCCCCTGAAACAAAGGACACCCCTGATGCCCCAGCACTGGCTGAAAAGAAACTGAAGCGCATGGGCCCTGTGACTAAAAGCGAATGGGTTATGATTGCCACAATGATTCTTGCAGTCTCCTTATGGGTTTTTGGGTAAGGTTTCCTGTGACTGAAGAAAATCATCTCATAGTACTGACGATTTTAGTACAATTTGCAGCTTGTGAGCTACTTTGCTCTATGATTCTACTCTTGATATGATCTCATTACATTTATCACGGCATCATCAAAATAATCTGTGAAAGCAGATTAATTGTTTGATAGTTGTGTTGCTACATTCCCGCAGCGAATTGTTTTATTCATACAGAATCCTGATCTTTCTTTCTATTTTGCCTCCCTAGTTTGTGAAGATTTCACCTTTTTGTTTTATTTTTGAGACACCTAGTTTAATAAGTGAAAATTTGGTCTGTTCCATTGCAATTTATGAATGTGGTGCGTGATGTGGTTCAACATTGTTGATAAAGGCATAGAATTAGATGATTAAGGGGGCAGCTAAGTTGATTCAGGAACCAAATACTAAAACATGCACTAAAGTTCTTCTCAATCTCAAAGGCTTCAATATCAATAGAAAAAAAAAGGATCGTGAGGGTGCCATGGCCCTGCCAGCCCCCTACTCCATCACTGGATAAAATCATAGAAGTTTATCTTATTTGCTGTTTAAGATGTGTGCACAGACAACAGCTGATCTCCAGTATAGTTGACATTTATATTCTGGTTCCTGCTTTTTGTTATAATAAAGTATTTTTCATATTATATCTCTGGTGATCATATTCTGCTGTATCCATCAGTATATGTAATACTTCATAGATTATTTATAATTTGTTCAAGTGTCTAAATTAGTAATTACTAATTAGGTAGAGTGTTACAGGATGCCATACATGAGATGTGATGCATGGTGCCCTAGAAATAGTACCGCTTAGTCTCCTTCGTGTTTTTTTTGGTGGGGGGGGTGCGGGTTTTGTACTCTGGTAATGACTTGTTGCACAATTTCTGTGTAGGGATGCTATTGGTGTGTCTAGTGTTGTGGCTGCAATGCTTGGGCTCTCCATTCTTCTCCTTCTGGGTGTGCTAGACTGGGATGATTGCTTGAATGAGAAATCAGCATGGGATACATTGGCTTGGTTTGCGGTTCTGGTTGGAATGGCAGCACAACTCACTAACCTGGGAATTGTTTCTTGGATGTCAAGCTGTGTTGCCAAGCTGCTTCAGTCGTTCTCATTGAGTTGGCCAGTGGCATTTTGTGTTCTTGAGGCCTCCTACTTTCTGATCCACTACCTATTTGCAAGCCAAACTGGACATGTTGGAGCCTTATACTCAGCATTTCTAGCTATGCATATAGCGGCCGGCGTTCCTCGTGCGCTCTCTGCACTTGCTTTGGCATTTAACACAAATCTGTTCGGTGCAATCACTCATTATAGTAGTGGGCAGGCTGCAGTATACTTTGGAGGTAATTTCTTTTTTTCTCTCCCTGAAAATTCTGGCTATTCTTTAGCTCAAATTACTAACCCTGCAACTAAAATTTGTGGTTTCCCTCTGCGTTTACACATGGGTTCTGGTACTATAAAGTAATAAAAAACACTTGTCATGAATAATGCTATTGAGCGAGAAGATTTATTGTTCTAAGTGGGCAAGCGGGGCCTTCTTTTGTATGTATATATAGCCCTTTGAAATTGGTATGCTGATTAACCTGTTATTTTTGTTCTGCAGCCGGGTATATTGAGCTTCCAGATGTTTTCAGGCTGGGTTTTATAACAGCCTTGATTAACACGTTAACCTGGGGAGTTGTTGGAACCATTTGGTGGAAATTTCTGGGGCTGTACTGACAGTGGCTGACACGCAGTTGACCAAAATTTTCCTTTGGCACTCGTCGAATCGCTCTTGCTCATGGTTAGGAAGGGCAGAATAACTACCGGTGCTCGCTCTGGTAGTCTGGTTAGCTTTCGCTGAGGTGATCAGCAGTCAGCACAATGGAGTTCTCTCAGGCAATTACGCCTGTGTTGTACAATTCCTTGTTTTCTCTTTGGTTCAGTAGGAGTTCTTAGCAAATTTTCTGCAGTATGTTTCTCTTTGATGCTTATACAGTCCGCTCAGTAAAACTTGCGCAGCTGCACTGGAGCAGTATACAACCTTGCGGCTCTCAAAATATGTTGTTTGCTCCATTTTACAGCTTCTAACTAACTATAGTTTTGAATTCACAGCTTGTAACCAACTAATTCTCACAAAACATCATCGAACTCGTCAACTTGATGGTCGTAGAGGCATTGCGTGGCCATCTGGATAGTCGCATTTATTTTGGACGAATCCTGGATGGCCGCATTCATCAGTGCTCTGGCAAATCTGGTCATCTGTGTCAACTTTCATGTCTTTGTTTCTTTCGTTGCTTTAGGAATAGCGATCCTGCCACCTGCCACTGAACTCACGAATGAACGTATATAATATATATAGTCAAACAGTACATACCACAGTAGCCACTTAAGCAAACCTTAGTGTATATTTTTTTCAGCTGGTGCTAACATTGTGTAGTCCTACATGTTAGGAGGTTCTATCTTGATGCAAAATGGCCCAAACGTTCCAAACGTCTGGTTTTCCTTGGAGTTCCATAGTTGGATCAACAAAAGATAAACTAGGCCTCGTTTAGATTGCAACTTTTTGTAATCTGGGTTACTGTAGCACTTTCGTTTGTATTTGGCAATTAGTGTCCAATCATGGACCAATTAGTGTCCAATCATTCGTCTCACAAATTACAGACAAACTGTGTAAGTAGCTATTTTTTTTATCTACATTTAGTGCTTCATCCATGCGTCTAAAGATTGATGTGATGGAGAGAGAGAGTGTAAAAATTTGGAATTTGGAAGGTAACTAAACCAGGCCCTACTCTACCTTTTACCTCCTGATAATGCTCCACTGCAGGTGTCCGTCCCGCATTTAGACAACAAATGCTACGTGGCCTCATGGTGTCCACGTATTTTACACACCACACAAATATCCTTTATGTTTTCATCTCGTCTCTCCGTCTCTCCATTCAAAGCAACAGGGAGAGGAATGATGTCCAGGATAGAACACGCCAACGCATGGCCGCCATGCTCCATTTGTGCCCCAACTCATCGCCACGGGTTCACGCAAAGTGTGGAGACCGAGCCAACACCCTCTCTCCCTCTCCTATTGCTCGCCCTCGCTCCTCTCCGTCTCGCTCTACTCGAGAGCGTAGGCACCGAGTGTCATGGCCGCCCGCCTAGCTTCCACGGCTGCCGCTAGCTCCCGTGCCTTCGTGCAACCTCCATCCAAACCAACCACCCCATAGGCTTCCTCGCCCCCCGCCGTAGCTCACATGCCTCTTCGCCGCCCTCAAACACCCCGCCGAGCTCCGCGCCGCCGGCAAGCTCCGTGTTGTCGACTTGTACGCCTTGTCGCTGAGCTCTGCGTGCGCCGGCGAGCTCTGCACCCCCGAGATCCACATCGCCGATGAGCTTTGTACTGGCGATCTCTATGGCATCGAGCTTTGTGTCCGCGTCGATGAGCCTCGATTCGCCCAAGTAGCAAAAATATGTTGCGCTAAAAGGCGCATGTTGCAAGTGTATGTTTCAAATGTTTAATATGCATGTTGCAAGTGTTTCATGTGGATGTTACAAAAGTAGATCGGAAAGTTGCATATGTTGCAATGGCTATACACGTATGTTGCAAGCATCTGTTCCAAATGTTTCAACTGTTTCAAACGTATGTTACACGTGTTTTATCTGAGTGTTGCATATGTTTCACACTTATATTTCAAGTGTTTCATCCGGATGTTGCAAGTATTTCATCTAGATGTCGCATATGTTTTGCAATGGCGACATAGTACGTATTTTCCTCGTGTTTCAATGTATGTTGCAAGTATTTTAACTGTTTTTGGACGTATGTTGCAAATGTTTCATCTAGATGTTGCAAAAGTAGAGCTGATGTTGCACATGTTGCAGTGGGGTCCATCTACAACAGTCGCCTGCTACAGCTGCAGGGCCCGCCTGCATGTACGTGGGTGTGGAGGGGGCGAGAGCGACAGGCGCGAAAACCGTGCGGGCGCTGATCGACACAGAGCGGTGCGCGGAACATGGAGCGACGTGGGATACGGTGCGGGCCCAAGTGAAGCAAAGCGCAGGCGTGCGGGTGTGCGGACAAGAGCGGAGCAGCATGCCTAAGTGAAGCAGGTGCGGTATCCAGATGCTAGCCTCCGTCCGGACGTCTAGGCGCTAGCCTTCCCTTTACCTTCTCTCATGGCACACACAGGTGCAGGCCTGAGCCAGAATTCTTTGCGGATACAAAATACTACCGGAGCTCTTATGGGGTGTTTGGTTTGAGGAGTTAAAATTTAACAAACACTGTAGCATTTACGTTTTATTTGACAAAAAAATTTCAATTTGGGACTAATTAGGCTTAATAGATTCGTCTCGTAAATTACTCATAATCTGTGCCGACATGCATGCAATTAGTCTACATTTAGTACTCCATGCATTTGAGGAAACATTGATTTGATGGGAGTTAAACTTTAACAAAACCAAACCAAACACGCCCTTATACATCTGCATAAACACTATGTCTAGATATATAGCGTAAAACAATATATATAGAAAATCCAAAACATGTTATAATTTGGAACATAAAACATATTATGATTTCGAAGAGAGGGGAGTATTGAGTGCTTTGTTCCAGTTGTTCTAGTTTGCACCGAAGTTAAACTCTAGTCTAGCACCTGATTTAAGATCCGATCCAACGTATTGTATCGAGCTCGCTCAGATGAAGAATAGGAACTTGTCACAAACACACAGGTGACAGACCCGATCAACATGGATGACCCAGGCCTGGCACACCATTACCGCATTGCATTGCGCCGGCCGAAACAGATCGATTCCTTGCGTTCGCAGCAACCCCTTGACGCGGCGAGCAGCCCGGTCCCGTACCAGGTGAGGTACCCCCACGTCGGTCGGTGCCTATACCCTGCGCCTGCGCGTCTGCACTGTCCGAGACGGGGACGAAAGGACATGGTCCACAGGTCCAGCCCTGCCCGCTCGCCGGCCCGCCGGGACGCGCGTGGACCAACTGATCCTAACCAAACCCTTGTATAGATTGAAGATTTTTTCAATCTGATGAATAGTACCACTTTCGTTTTATTTGACAAATATTGTCCAATCGTAGACCAACTAGGCTCAAAAGATTCATCTCGTGATTTTGAACTAAACTGTGTAATTAGATATTTTTTTTACCTACATTTAGTACTCCATGCAAGCGGCTAAAAATTGATGTGATGGAGAGAGAGTGAAAAAACTTGGAATTTTGAGGTGATCTAAACAAGGGGCAACTCAAAAGGCATGGTCCCTACGCACCCGTGTTTCCCCCCCCCCTACTCCCACTTTTTCCACGGCCGCGACGGGTGCCGCGACGCCACGTACGCACGTCCGGTCCACGCCGAACCCAGCTACTGTTGTCGTCTGTTGCTGGTGCGACGCGACGCCGAAATATCCTGGTGCTGGCCGGCGAGGCGAGGCGAGGCAACGCGATCCGACGCATCGCGTGCGTCGTGCTCGCGCATTCACCCCATCCCCCATGCGCGGTCGAGAGCCGTGCCGTGCCAGTGCAGTGCAGGCGCGAGCGTGACGCTGAACGAACGAGGACGCACGGCACGACCGTACGGGGGGAATCTGTTCCATGTACGAGTAGGAAACAGACTGTTGCAGTGTCTCTGCGAGTACAACAATGCTGTTGACGACGTTGGAAAGACCGACTCGCTGGCGATCGACGCAACTCGGCAACAGAACAGAACATAGCTAGCGCACGTAGTAGTAGGCTGCTGGTAGATTCGATCTTTCGTGGTGCTGGATGCACGATGTCGTTATTCGTTATAGCTAACGTCGTCGTCGCCTAGGGCGGTGCAACCCCTGCCTAAAGCGTAGGCGCGCGTAACGTGGTCGACCCGGACCTTCCAACCAACCAAAAACTGTGTGCAGTGCGGTGCGTCCCGTCCCCCGGCCAGTGTCAAAGAACTTCTTTCCAACTCCAGTCCATGGTCGACGACGACAGCCGTCCTCCGAGACTCAAAAGCGCGGCGGATACGATCGTGGCAAGTGATCAGAGCCAGGCAGACACGAAAAGCCTACTAGCTCTTGCAGTTGCAGATAATGGGAAACAAACCTAACGCCACTCTCGAAACATCACAAGGAAAAAGGAGCTTTCGCTCCCGCTCCATCGATACACACACGCCGGACGTGATCTCGACAAGAGCGCTCGCTCCCCTGCCCTGCCCCAGTTTGACAACGGCTAGCAACTCATGCCGGTCCCGGCCGGTTCATTTTGCAACAGTAAAAGCGTGGATGGCCGGTGGTGTGGTGCACCGGCCGTCAAAAAAGACGAGGAGCTTCTAGCTCCTCCCACCTCTAGTGTTCCTCCTGCAAGGCTGCAACTTGCGATTCGTGAGCAGTGACCGTGACCGTGAAAGCAGCCGGGACAAATTAAAGGCCGATGATGGCTGCAAAACGAGTTCCCCCGCCACAGCATGGAGCACACAGCTAGCCCGTGCCTGTGCGCGTTTTCACCTCTGATCCACACTTCCGTTGGGCTCTGTCACTACTCACTCGTCGCTAGCTGCTACTCGTGCTCGTGCTCGGCCGGGTCGCGCCGGGCCAGAACGCAATGAAAAGGGGCCAAACGGGTAGCGTTCGCTGCTCCGCGCCTCGGCCTACTACACAGGAAGGGAATCCGTTCGTCCGGCCGGCCACTAGGGTGGTGCTGCTGGTTGGTGCGTGTGGCGTTGGGTTGGTTCGTGGTTCGTGCATACTCCTACACAGTGCCGTCCATGGATGAACGTGGGCAGAAAAGGCGAGATGGACCAGACCGGAACAGAGCCGAGCTCCAGCAGGCAGCAGCAGCGTCGTCCCCCCACCCCACGAGGCCATAGCCAACCCCGCTGGCGCGCATCGCTTTCTTTTTAGCCGCCCTAGCTAGGCGGGGGCTCGCCTCGCCGGTGCCTTTCGGGCAGGTGCTGCCTTGGCTTGTCGCCGATCCCATTCCCCTTCCCACACCGCCAGCGCCCAGCGCCTCGTTTGGGTTCGGAGTTTGGACTCTGGACGATTGATTCCCTGACAGCTCGGAAAGGGTACAGAGCCTGCGGTTGGGGATAGGACTAGTCCTCCGTCGTTATTCCTCCGGGACACGTAGCTCGCGTCGCGTGGAGTAGGACCGCAAACACACGGTCCCGGTCTTTGAATATGTCCGGGGATTTCAGCGGACGCATGTGGCACACAGTACTGTGTTTCGCTTGCATGGTTTGTGGGCTTGTGAGCCTTACTTTCAGTTTAACCAAGCCTTACTGCAGTACTACACACCCTCCGTGGTAGGAAGTTTCTAGAGAGAAGTAAAACAGAAGTTACCGAAGGTTGTTTCAGCTCAAAAAGAAAGATTCCAAGTCCATGCATGCAGTGCAGAGGAGGACATGCACGCACTCTCAATTCTGAAATCAGTACGACGTCAAAAAAAAATTCTGAAATCAGTACGCGCTGCTTGCCCTGCACTATAGTTGATCGGAGCGGAGCAGGAGCATGTGCTGGACTGGAATCTCGTCCCGAAAGGCCGAAACGATTCGGTTCCTGCTCATCTTTTGGGGTTTTCTTCATCTCTTTTCCCGCGACGCGAGGGGGCGAGATCACCTTTGGTCCCCGATCCTCTCCTGCTGCCAAGGGCCCCGGCGCTGCTGCTACTGTGCCTGAACGTTGCCGCGCCACAGCGGCGGCACAGTCTCGGAGTGAAATACCCAGTGGTTCCTGTCGCCCTTCCCTCTGTCTTCTCCGCACAGGCACACGGTGGTTCCTGTCACGAATTTCAAAATGCACCCGCTGATCGAATTTGGTCGCTTCGCTTGTGTCCAAGTTGCGTCGCGGCCATCGTAAAAAAAAAAAGTTGCGTCGCGGCCATCGTCCATTGGCTACTGCTGACAAGCGGAGCGGCGGCTTTCACATGCACGGGGTTGCCTGATCGCCGGTGCTAGGACAACGACTAGGCCGTGAACCTGAAAAATCTCGACACCGGTGGAACTTCACAGATGGGAACATGATCGACGCCGCCGCCGTCGGCTAGAGTCTACGTAGAGCAGGCCGCGCCCGTCGCCCGAGGCGAGCGGCGAGGCTGGGCTGGGCGAGCAAAAAAGGCGCGTAGTAGCCGCGTAGCGGACTAGCGGAGCGCGGTGGTGGAGCGCATGTGGCTTTCACCTCCTGGCCACACACACAGGCACACAGCGACAGCGAGCCGAGCAGGGCCGCGATGCCGTGGGCCGGGGACCATCGCTGCCTGTGCCTGCCGCGCTCGCGCGCGGTACCTGTCTGTCGTCCTGCCCTACTAGCCCTACTCTGATGTCTGCTCAGACTGCGCGAGCCGGGATGCGCGCACGTCACCGGTTTCCGGCCGGCACAGACGCACAGTAGTTCTCAAATTCTCCCCAAATTCCACTTTGCAAAAAAGAGATTCTCCATCACATTAAAATACCGGCAAATGCATGGAGTACTAAATATAGATGAAATCAAAAATTAATTACACAGTTTTGTTGTACTTTGTGAGACGAACATTTTGAGTCTAATTAATTAATTTTTAGACAATTTTTTACACTAGAAAACAAAAGCTGCTACAGTGGCAGGCGCCGATTTAGGCCGTCCCTCTCGGGAACTAAACACGGCCCCTGTTCCGCCCAATAACTCCGGTGCAGGCGGCTGGCCGCCTGGCCCGAGCAACGGCAATGTATCTAGACCACCTGGTCCATAAGGCTGGCCCCCACAGCAGTGGACAATAGCTATAGCAATCATCGCAATGTTCAGCCTACAGCAGAAAATAAACTATGCCAGTAACAGCTCCGAGAATAAGACAGTGGAAGAGAGAAGAAAGAGAAAGAAATAATAGTTTACTGCTTACCGCCAAGCCATAGTGCTATGGGTAGCTTTTGCTATTTCTTTCCTATTGACTACCGTCACAATGTTTCAGTCACCTGGTACAGAATATTTAATTCACTATGGACTGCTTTTTCACTGCACTGTGGTTGCTCTTAGAGCAAGTATTATAAGTCCTAGTCAGCAGGCTGGAAGGTAGTCCACGTCATCAAAATCCGAGGTGGCAGAGAGAAACGAAGAAAGAGAATGGCGCTTGCTTTACCGTCCGGCGCATCACAGGTAACGAGACGAGTAGCTCGCATGCAGCCAACACGGGTGAAGAAATGATGTAACACCCCTAGGAGTTAAGCATGCATTCACATCCCAAATTATGATCATTAGCATTGCATGCATGTTCATCACCATATGGCAATTTAAGTTAGAATTAATTAAATTGTGAAAAGCATATGTTTGAACCCTAACTTATTACAATTGCTAGCTAAGAGTGGTAAAATTTGTTTGGCTATAACTCTAAATGACTTAGAACTAATTAACATGATTTTTGGAGCATTTTTTGTATTCAAAATCTCCCCAAATTTTGCTTTTAAAAATATTCCAGAAAAATGAGTTTTTATTTAAAATTTGGACTTTAAATCACTAATTCAAAATATATTTAGAATTTTGAAAAGTGTCCTAAATGAAAGTTGTAGAGAATTAAATTTTGAACAACTTTTGTTTTGGGGGCAACTTGTGAAAATGTCTTTTCATCTTTAAAATTTGAATTTGAATCAAATTATAAAAATCTGAAATTTTATTTAGAAAAGAAAAACGATTTCTTACCTTAACGGGCTTACAATAATAGCTATCAAGAAAATATCAAAATGGCACCGTTCGAAGCTTTGTATGGCAGAAAGTGTAAAACACCACTAAACTGGATCGAGCCAGGAGAAAGAAGGTATTATGGTATTGACTTCGTAGAGGAAGCCGAGAAGAAAGTTCATATCATTAAGCAAAATATGAAAGCCGCTCAATCACGTCAGAAAAGCTATGCGGATAGAAGGAGGAGACCGCTTGTGTTCGAAGTTGGTGACTATGTTTATCTGAAAGTCACGCCAATAAAGAAGAAACGGTTTGGAGTACGCAGAAAGCTTGCAACCAGATTTGTGGGACCATATAAGATCTTGGAAAGAAAAGGTCCAGTCACTTATAAGTTAGAGTTACCTGAGATAACGGGTGCTATATTCCCAGTTTTCCATGTATCGCATCTCAAGAAGTGTTTGCGTGTTCCAGAGGAAAGAATCAAACCCCGAGGCATAAAGCTCAAGTCAGATTTGGTATATCGTGAGCAACCGGTTCGAGTGTTGGACTCTAAAGAAAGGGTTACTCGAAACAGTGTGGTGAAAACATATAAGATATAGTGGAGTCATCATGATAAAGGAGATGCAACTTGGAAAACGGGTGAATATCTACAAAAAGCTTATGAGAATTTTTATAACAAATGGTTCATAACCTAAATCTCGGGACGAGATTTTTATAAGGGGGAGGGCTGTAACACCCTTGGGTGTTAAGCATGCATTCACATCCCAAATCATGATCATTAGCATTGCATGCATGTTCATCACCATATGGCAATTTAAGTTGGAATTAATTAAATTGTGAAAAGCATATGTTTTAACCCTAACTTATTGCAATTGCTAGCTAAGAGTGGTAAAATTTGTTTGGCTATAACTCTAAATGACTTAGAACTAATTAACATGATTTTTGGAGCAATCTTTGTATTCAAAATCTCCCTAAATTTTTCTTTTAAAAATATTCCAGAAAAATGAGTTTTTATTTAAAATTTAGACTTTAAATCACTAATTCAAAATCTATTTAGAATTTTGAAAAGTTCCCTAAATGAAAGTTGTAGAGAATTAAATTTTGAACAACTTTTATTTTGGGGCCAACTTGTGAAAATACCTTTTTCATCTTCAAAATTTGAATTTGAATCAAATTATAAAAATCTGAAATTTTATTTAGAAAAGAAAAACAATTTCTTACCTTAACGGGCCACCGCCCCACTTCTAGCCCAACGGCCGAAGCCGGTCCGCGTCCGCGTCCGCGTTCGCCTCCGCCCGCGCGCTCGCCCGCGCCAGTGCAACCGATCGCGTCACGGCGCGCTCGACGCGTGGACGCCGCTCGACGTCGCCGGCGTACGTGTGGCGCCTCGGCGGGTCCCACGTCCTCGCCCACGCCTTAAGCAGCCACAACACAGGCTTCACTTCACCCAACTCGCCTCCAGTCTCCATTTCCTCCCCTCTCGCGCAGCAGCAGCCGCGGAGCCATGGCGGACGCTTGCGCCACCGCTCGCCGTCGTCGCTTCGCCGCCACCGCACGCCCCCACGAGCGCGTCTCCGGTCAATTCCTCCCGGCCTCAGCCCCGCCTCGTTTTCCCCCATCTGGTGCTCATGCCAATTCCGTCTCTCGAGCAAAGGTGAGGCCGATTTCGGTCGTCCGTCCACCGCGGGCGCCATGGCCGCCGCTCGGCCTACGCTGTGGTCGAGACCCGTCCGCCATCCCATCTTCCCCAATTTCCACCCTTTCGCGCCCGCCTTCCTCTTGCGAATCCGGTGCTCGCTTCACCGTGCCCAGTCGTGGCCGGCAACGCCGCCGGACGCCACCGCCGCGCGGCCACGCCGCCGTGAACGCCGGCAACCCCGTGGTCACGCCCCGCTCTCGCCCCTCTCTGTTCGCTGGGCCAAGACGGCCTTGGGCCGGAGCCCAAGCCGGGCCGACTCGCCTGCCTTCCCCGCGCGCGCGCTCGGGCCGAAAGCCGTAGCTGTCCGGTTGGATTCACTGGGCCGGCCCGTTATCAATAAGAAAAATTGGTTTTTCATTTTTCTTTTATTATTTGAGAGAGAAATACTTTGGAAAATATTTGTGTAATCATTTTAGCTCCAAAAATTATGAAAACAAATTTTGTAGTGTTTCTTATGAGTAGATCTACAGTTTAAAAATGTTGCATGTCAAGTTTGAAATACTTTTCTGTAGGGTTTTTATTTAATCACTAAAATTGTTGTTTTCTTGTTAAATATGTAATAAATCATAAAAAGGTCAGAAAAACATGGTTCCACTTGCAATAATTTTTATTTGTGATGTGCTTTCTAGAAAAAAATATATGCCATGCATGTTCTGTATAAAAATTCTTATGTGTAGTACAAGTGTTTAATATTGTTAATAATTATTTTTTTTGCTAGAAAAAAAATATGAATAAAACATGCATGTAATAATTTTTCTTTAGTGATTGTTTATTGTGTAGAATGTAGAAAAATTGTTAAATATGTTGTTTGATACTTTTCATAGTATAAAGTATTTTTATGCTCATTTTAGACCCTAGCTTGTTATTTTTGTGTAGGCAGTTCTAGTAATTCAAATGCAATGAAATTTTTGTGGTATGCTAGATTAGATGATAGTAAGCTACTGTAATTTTCTCAGATTTTTCTGTGCTACCGAAATAGGTGTGCTGTTCATACCTAGTTGCAATTAGGGTTTAATTAACCTTGTTAATGCATGACTAGTTAATAAGATCTACTTTGGTGTATCTTTGAAGCATCTTAGATTTCTGTGGTGACTTAGCATGGTAGAGAATGTTGGTAGTGATATACGAGTACATGTTCTTGGATGATGTTGACTACCTTGTAGAAGAGTTGTATTCCTACTTTATGTAGTAAAGTAAACCTGTTCATCTACATTTCATTCATCATGATCATTACATGTCATCTCTGCAATGCACCTAGGCATGAGCACTTATACGTTTGCATCATACAGGATCGCAGGAAGTAACTTCGGTAGCAGTTCACGAGGAGCCAGAAGAGCAGATCGAGGTGCAAGAGCAGGAGGTGCCCGAGGCCGACGAGGAGGTCGGTGAGGATCTTCTAGAGTGTCTAGACCACCGTCCGAGCTCTTTCGAGAGAGGCAAGCCCCGGAGCATTTTTTTTCTCCCCCGGTTTGCAAATAATTTATTAAGGCTTTACTTTAACTGATGTATTACGTTTAGGAATTGTTTGCAACCATTGCTGCATTATACCTTGTTTATCCTGTTCTACCATATCCTTGTTACCTTGGTGTTCGCAGTCAAGAAATGCTTAGCTTACTTAGACCGGTAGAAGTCGGGAGATTCCCTATCACCTGCGAGATATATGTGGTTACCTGGATCTGCTTGAAGAAGTATGTCATCTGAGAATAACTAAGTGTTAATATGAAATTGAGACCGGACGGAAACTTGCAGGGTTTCGGACTGTAGTGTTTTCCGTCTGTGTCGATTAAGGACCAACCGTTGTTGGGCCTCGAGTCATGTTAAACGCATGCCTTACATTTAGCTGGCCGAATAATGTACCTTTCGACCGCGAAACTGGGAGATTATTCGGGCCGAGTGGATTGCCCGCAACGCACTGTACCGGAGCAGTAGTGGCAGGATATGGGGGCGCGATGATAAGACCAAAGAGCAGTCGGGCGGCCCCCAGTACATGTGGTTCCTAGCAAGCTCGAGACTTTACCTGAATGGTTGGCTCAGTGACCAATACCTCACTTTAGCGGGTGAGTGAGGTTTGTGTAAGGAATAAATTACCAACTGGTTAATAATCGATTCGAATCGCCATCGTTCACTGGATAGTAAGCACTTGACTTAAGTTACTTCATTGTAGTAATTCTAATGGAACACTTGGATAGTTATATGGTATATGACATGATAGAAGTTGATTACTGATCATTGGTTATTCTTACCGGTTTAATTACATGTTACTCTAGTACAGGTACAAATGTAGTTGACAGGTTAATAAAGTTTAACTTGATGCAAAGCTTCTGGAAAAGATTCTTTAAATGCTAAAAATGTCTTTTTGCAAATGAGTCAGCTACCCCACCTTAAATCCTGTCATGATCCTTGGTGTCTTTTATTTTCGGTTCTGTCGGGTAAGTCTAGCTGAGTACTTTCTCGTACTCAGGACTTTGTTCCCACTTGTTGCAGATGGGCAGATGTATTACGGCTACTGTATCAACTGTCTTTATCCTACGATGGGAGAAGCTTAGGACCATGGGCAATGGTCATTCACTACATCTCGTCTGATGCTTTTGTTGGAGATGATCCTGAGCTGGCACTTTATTTTGAACTCTATGTGAGTGTGTGATTTGAATTAAATGCTTCCGCTACTTTTATTTGAAACTGGTTTGTAATAACTATGTTTAAACTCCGATGTATTTACGACGCGAACGTTTATGTAACTTGTGATGGTGACCGCTGAACTTATTACGATCTTGGCTGGTATGTAAGTTGGTTTGAAATCCGTCGTGATTTCACGGACTACCGGGTTATACGGGCTTAAGTTTGCTAAATCGTCTGCTCGGTGGATGATTTTCTTACTTAATCTCGTATAATTGGTCGGTTCTGTTACAAATGATTACAGCCTACTAGCATTAAATGCCTAGATTCCCTTTATAGCCCGCTCATTGCATCCTGCTCACTATACGTGCCGGCTCATACGCTTGCTCCCAGCCTGCTTGCAGCCAACAGTGGGCGTTTCTATTAAGGGCATGTTTGGTTTCATTGTGTTAAAGTTTAACTCACATCACATTAATGTTCCCTCAAATACATGGAGTACTAAATATAGACTAATCGCATGCATGTCGACACAGATTAGGAGTAATTTACGAGATGAATCTATTAAGCCTAATTAGTCCAAGAATAAAAACTTTTGTTAAATAAGACGAAAGTGATACAGTGTTTGTTAAACTTTAACTCCTCCAACCAACCACCCCTAAACTAGCTCTTTCGGGGGCGGAGAGCGCCAGGCTCAGGCCGCCGGCGATAGGTTTGTTGCGGCAGGCCGGCAGCTTTGCAAGTCGGGCCTGGTTTAGATTGCTTTCAAATTCCAAGTTTTTTCATTCTCTCTCAATCACATCAATTTGTGGACGCATATATAGAGCATTAAATGTTGCTAAAAAAACAACTAATTGTACAGTTTGATAGTAAATCGGGAGACGAATCTTTTGAACCTAATTAGTCCATGATTGGACACTAATTGTCAAATACAAATGAAAAATACTACAGTAGCTAAAGTCGAAAAAATTTGCCATCTAAACCGGGCCTCCATCAGTTGGGGGCACGCCCCCACGCCATCAGTTCTGCGTCCGAGTTACTACGCGCAAGCTTGTGCTGCCTAGCGTTTGTCCAAGATGCGACAAGCCAAGGCAGTGTCAGGGTATCCAACCCTAGAATGCTGGACACGACCGCCGGTTCCCGAGGAACCGAAGCAACAGCGCCTTGCTTACCGTCGTCCACTCGTCTTCCTCCCTCTAGTATTCATGTGCGAATTCCACTCGTTTTCCATGGTGCCGCCCGCGCCAACGACGAACGTAGTGAACGTTGCTTGCTGCGCGTCGTCCGCACACGAAAACACCAAACGACGAACGTAGTGAACGTTGCTTGCTGCGCGTCGTCCGCACACGAAAACACCAAACGACGTATACGGCCAACCGCGGAAGAGGCAGGCAGGCAGGCTTGCCTACTAGTACGGAGTAGTCGTCTATGCTCATCGCTCGTGCAAGTGCAAGCACTGAAGCACGGACGGTACACGGTAAGGAACAGCAGCAGTCTACTCCTACGGTGCAAAGCAAACGTCCAGTGAGAGTGAGGTGCGCACACAAGTTGCTTCCATTGGCGCAGAAGCAGTCCAGTGGCTCTGTGAGATCGCGAGCTCGGGCGCGCCGCGCGCGACCTTTTTGGCGTGCGGCCCTGGCAGCGAGTCCCATCACCACGACTCAGGGCCTATTTAGTTCTCAAAATTTTTTAAGATTTTTTGTCGCATCGAAATCTTTGATGCATACATAAAGCATTAAATATAGATAAAAAATAAAACTAATTATATAGTTTAGATGAAATTCATAAGATGAATTTTTAAGTCTAATTAGACTATAATTAGACACTAATTATCAAATAACAACAAAAGTGCTGCAGTACTATTTTTTAAAAAATTTCGCGAACTAAACGGCCCCGATACCACCATTGTTAGTTCAGGAATCACACGCCACGCCAGGGCCCCCCGACCGATCAGGCAAAGGCAGAAGCAAACGTCGCATGGTGCCCAGCCGTGTGAGAAGGACCCGAGCCCGAGGCGCCGGACATCTGATGGCAACTTGCGATGTCCCATTAGGCCTTGTTTACGTCTGAAAATTTTCAGAGAAAAATTCTGGTAGCACTTTCGTTGTTATTTGATAAAATTTGTCCAACTATGGACTAACTAGGCTCAAAAGATTCGTCTCGACATTTACACATAAACTATGCAATTAGTTATTTTTTTACCTACATTTAATCCTCCATGCATGTGTCTAAAGATTCGATGAGATGGGTACTGTACAATTTTTTTTTGGGTGTTTTTGAAACTAAACAGTGCCTCAGATGTTTGCTTCTGCCTTTGCCTGATCGTGACTCCTGTGAGCAGGCCTCACGCCCATGATCGGTCGGGTCCTTCTCACATGACGCCCATGATGCTGTGACTCCTGTGAACAGGCCTGTGACTCTGTGAGCGAGATCGACGGAAATGTCACCCTGTTCCGGGTGGAGGGCAACATGCAGGCGGCCAGGTGCTCGTCTCCTCTTAGGTTGGCCTCTGGCATTCCTCCGTTGGCCGTGGCGCCGATCACCGTCTCGGCAAGCAGATGCGTACCATGCTTTCTTCCTCCGATGGCCGTGTGGGGCGTCGACCGTCACTATATTTTTCTAAAAACTGAATAAAAGTTAGAGAAATTCAACTTAAAACAAACTAAAAAAAAATGAGCTATAATTTAGAACAAGAGAACATATTAGCGATACAAATGCACCGACATGATGGCATTACTCGTCAGTCGTCACCAAGGAAGACTCTGGATCCTAAAGCATAAAAAGAACGAAGACTTGATGTGCTGACAGTGCTACATATACACTGTATTAGCCCTGCCGTGCCGGCCACACACAAAAGACCGACTTTATCTGCAAGTACTCTAGATCGTGCAACTTTTTTGTCAAACCTCAAGTGCATCCAGTAGCTGAGAACCTGAGATGTATCTTTCGCCTGCATCCTGCACAACTTGCGTCTTCCCAATTTCGTCCCAGTCTTGAAGCACTTGTTGAACAAGCTTTACCAGATGAGTTACGCTTACGCAGAGGAGTCAGGAGACACAAAACCGAGGGAGCCGCTGCCAATTCCAGGGACGGTACCACACTAGTTTCTTGTGCTAATGGCTAATAAAAAGGGCGCAACAACCGTGACCAACAGAAGTGCGCCGTGGCCGAAACCTCGTCACCGATCACACACACGGCGAGCAACTCAAAATCATCGCCACTGAACGGGGCACTAGCATTATGACGTTTTCCTCATCAGTCATCACCGTTTGTTTCTTCTTGCGGGTGGTTCATGATCACACGCTTTATATATATACTAACATTACCAACGCAAATAAAGGGCAACAAAACTATTCGCAACGACACGGGGCCAGCCGGCCAGGCCAATGGAGCGTCCAAGGAATCCCAGCTTTCGCGACACGTCGTTTTCGGGGGGCTCGACGAATAGCCCCTCCCTCTCCCTGCCAATTTTTTTTTAAAAAAACCGGGGGACATTTTGCACCCAAAGGATTCGCTGGGGATTTGGGGGGAGGTTAGAATATGCGGCCGGGTGCTACTAAACAAAAGGAAAGGGGGAGGCGTACCAAAAGCCGCGATCGCTTTTTCTCCACCGGCGGGCGATCGACGAGCCGATTGAAAACGATTCGGGTCGCTGTTCTGCAGAAATGGGGCGCAGAATTTCGTTGATTGCGTTTTTATGCTGAGGAAAAAAATATGCTGGCCTCGATGATATTTTACTCTAAGGGTGTGTTTAGACGGTTGTAAAGTGTGGGTAAAGTTCTTGTAGCACTTTTCGTTGTTATTTGGATAAAATTTATCCAATTATAGACTAACTAGGCTCAAAAGATTCGTCTTGACATTTACAGATAAACTGTGCAATTAGTTATTTTTTATCTACATTTAATGCTCCATTCATGCGTCCAAAGATTTGATGTGACAGAGAATCTTATAAATTTTTTTAAATTTTGAAGGAACTAAACACTGTCTATCTATAGTCGAAGGATGCTAATGCTATGCTAGCCCTCCTGGTCATCGAACTTGAGGTGCAGAGGATGACAGTAGAAATGTGAAGGACTCGAGGAGTGAAGTGCAAATCGACCTGGCCCTCGTTTACTTCTCAAAATATTTTGCAAAATATAACTGTAGTGTTACTGTAGCACTTTCGTTGTTATTTAGCAATTATTGTCCGATCATGGACTAATTAGGCTTAAAAGATTCGTCTCGTGATTTACAACTAAACTGTGTAATTAGTTTTATTTTTTATCTATATTTAATATTTCGTACATTTATATAAAAATTTGATGTGATGAGAATCTGAAATATTTTACACAATATTTTTGGTACACTACTCGCGGTCCCGGTCCCTATCCGTACCCGTTGTACCAGGGTACGGGTCCAGACGTCCAGCAGTCCTCCCGTCCTCCGTGTCCATTTCCCAGAAAGCTGCCCCGCCGTATGGTTTGGCTTTTACCGGCCTGCCTTTTGATCCCCCGACCAATGGAAGCGACCCGGGCCTTTTCAGTTTTCACAATTCATGCCCGTGATAATCTATAATCCGTAATCCCCTCGCCCTCGTGCCCTTCCACGCGCGACGCGACGCGCCGCCCCGACCCGTCCCGTGCAGGTGCAGCCCGTCCGCCCGGGGTGGCCGAACCAGCAGCGCGCGCCGAAACCAGACACCAGTACACCACCGCACCAACGCAACGCCCGCACACGGCTAAAGCCACGCGCGTCGCGGTACAGGTTCGGCCCCGCCCACCCTCCCGCGCTGATCGCCTCGCCGCTCACGCTGCCGCGCGCTTGTGGTCGGGTGGGGTGCGGACGTGCGGTTCGCTGACGCCGGCCCCGGCCGCAGGCTGCCGTGCCTGCCTGCCTACGCAGCCTACCTGCTTCCTCCGGCTTTGGTTCGTCGATCTGTTCAACTTGGCTTCAGGCCTGTTGTTTAGATGGTTCCAAGTTCTAAAAATTTTACAAGATTTTTTTTGTCACATTGAATCTTTGGACGCATGTATGGAGTATTAAATATAGGTAAAAAAATAACTAATTACACGGTTTGGTTGTAAATCACGAGACGAATCTTTTGAACATAATTAGCCAATGATTGAACACTAATTGTCAGATAAAAACAAAAGAGTTACTGTGCTTCTACAAATTTTACACCACCACCTAAACACAGCCTTCATGGGCGTGACCTGAGCTTGACCACCGCCTCGTTTCCGCTGTATATATATATATATATATATATATATATATATATATATATATATATATATATAGCAGTGGAGTGATGTTGGCAATTTCGTTCGAACGTGGAACAATAGTTATAGGGGGAAAAACAAATCAAAGAGCCATAATTTCCAGTTGAGAGTGAAACCACGATGCCAGGCAAAGCACAACTCCAGTGGCCTTGTTTTCCGAAAAAATATGGTACAAACTACATCTTCAATGTAGGAGTACTCCTCCGTATCGGATTTAGAAGTCGTTTAGGACAGCGACACGGTCTCCAAAACACAACTTTAATCTCTTGTTTTTATAAAAAATATTTATGGAAAAGTGATATATGTATATTTTTATGAAAGTATTTTCAAGACAAATCTATTCATATAATTTTTATATTTGTAAACTCAACAACTTAAAAGTTATTAATGATTTATATTTGGAAAAAGTCTAATTGACCCCCAACTATTGGGGTGGTGTAGTTTACCCCCTCAACTATGAAACGGTCTAATTTACCCCCTGAACTTTGCAATACCGGCCAAATCACCCCCTCGAGCGGTTTTGGACGGTGGTCAGTAACAACGGTTTTGCTACAGTATAAGTGGTTTTGTCCTTTTCTTTTTTATTTATTTCGTCTGAATCTTTGAAAAATCATAGTAAATCACAAAAAAATCACAAAATGAAAAATTTAATTTTGTTGGACTCCACATGAGTAGATCTACACAATGAACATATAATATAGTATGCTTTGGTACAAAGTTTTTGCTGTAAATTTTGATCTATTTTTTCTGTAATTAATTTGAATAATTCATACAACAAAAACTTTGTACTAAAGCATACTATATTATATATTTACTGTGTAGATATACTCATGTAGAGTCCAACAAAATTGGATTTTTCATTTTATGATTTTTTGTGATTTACTATGATTTTTCAAAGATTCAGACGAAACAAATAAAAAAGAAAAGGACAAAAATATTGTTTCTGTAGCAAAAACCGTTTTTACTGTAGCAAAACCACCATCCAAAACCGCTCGAGGGGGTGATTTGGCCGGTTTTGCAAAGTTCAGGGAGTAAAATAGACCGTTTCATAGTTGAGGGGGTAAACTACACCACCCCCAATAATTGGGGGGTCAATTAGACTTTTTCCATTTATATTTCCATTGATCCAAACCTGGTTCAAAACGACTTCTAAATCCGATATGGAGGGAGTACTTCCATAACTTTGAAAGTTTTTAAAACCAGCTAAATTCAAAGTGCTGGCCGGCCCCCCGATCGAACCCAGACACAACTCACGCTGTCGTGCACGCTTTGCTTCCTTCTGAACCTTTTTTTTTTTTGAAACAATGCTTCCATCCGAACTGAACCGCAAGTCCGCAAGGAACAGAACAGTCGAGGTGCTGTGCCCGGTTGCCTGCAAGGTTAACCATGGTTACCTCTTGACCTAACCTAACCCCGTTCCCGGACCCGAGCTCCCTTTCGCCTCTCTCTCGCTCACGCCCTTTATTAACGCACAGAGGACAGCACACAGTATTGCGGGAACTGAAAGCAAACCGAAAAAGAAACAGAGAGAGAGAGAGGGGGAGACACAGGCCTCACTCCACACTCTCACTCTTGTCTTCCAGTCCCAGCCAGCGCTTTCTTGGATCGCGAGGAAACCACTCAGGAAATTGTTGCAATTGTAGAGAACTGTATCGACCGTCGACGGTGCATGGTGTTGGCCATGAGTCACGGCAGGGAAGCAGCAATGGAGGCGCTCGTCCCCCCGCCCATTGATCCTATTCTCGCTGTAAGATAGCTAGTCCCCGCGGTGCTCTCTGAATTTGACTCGATCGAACTCGACATGAAGCGGCCACGCGGCGGCAGTCCCTCCTCCCTCGCTGCGACTGCGATGACCAATCCGGATGGTAACCTCCAGCTTCTTTCTGTTTTATTTTTCTTGCTGAAATCCATTGTTTTGGGGGGTGATGTCGTGGCGGAACGCGCGCGAAAGATTGATGAGTCCTTGTGCATGTTCCCAGATGATGGTTACGGCGTGGTCGGGATGGAGGCGGAGGCGGACGCGGACGAGGAGATGATGGCGTGCGGCGGCGGCGGCGGCGGCGGCGGTGGGGAGAAGAAGCGGCGCCTGAGCGCGGAGCAGGTGCGCGCGCTGGAGCGGAGCTTCGAGGTGGAGAACAAGCTGGAGCCGGAGCGCAAGGCGCGGCTGGCGCGCGACCTGGCCCTGCAGCCGCGCCAGGTCGCCGTCTGGTTCCAGAACCGCCGCGCCCGCTGGAAGACCAAGCAGCTGGAGCGCGACTACGCCGCGCTCCGCCACTCCTACGACGCGCTACGCCACGACCACGACGCGCTCCGCCGCGACAAGGACGCCCTCCTCGCCGAGGTACTGTTGTCGATGTTGTGCCGTTGTATAAGCTGCTGGCCGGACGAGCACGATTAAGGTGTTGTTTGTTTCTTCATTTACGTGCGCAACGCAATGGCTGATCCTAACTCGGTTGGTTGTCTGAATTGTCGTAGATCAAGGAGCTCAAGGCGAAGCTAGGGGACGAGGAGGCAGCGGCGAGCTACACGTCGGTCAAGGCGGAGCCGGCGGCCTCGGACGGGCCTCCCCCTGTCGGGGTGGGGTCGTCCGAGAGTGACTCCAGCGCGGTGCTGAACGACGCGGACCCGCCCGTGCCGGAGGCGCCGGTGCCGGAGGTACAGGGTGGTACTCTTCTTGACGCGCCCTGCGCCGTGGCCGGCCCAGCGGCGGCGGCGAACCATGGCGGGGTATTCTTCCACGGGAGCTTCCTGAAGGTGGAGGAGGACGAGACGGGGCTCCTGGACGACGACGAGCCGTGCGGCGGGTTCTTCGCCGTGGAGCAGCCGCCGCCGATGGCGTGGTGGACCGAGCCCACGGAACACTGGAACTGAACGGAGGCAGGCAGGATGATGCAGTGCAGCGTAGACTCGGGATCTGGGCCGAGCGGTGGAGGAATAAAGAATTCGGAGCGAAACACGGGGGCTATTCTGCAAATTTGTAAAATGGTGTTCTACCAGCCCTCTTTTTGTCAATTCTCGCGCGTATTTTTAGCAGTAGTAGTCTAGGAACCCAGTCGAGCTCAGTGCCTGGTTGCGTTTGGACTCCAACGCAAAAAATGCAAGAAAAAGAAGATGAGACGAAAACTACAGGGACAGTGAGAAGAGGAGTGTAGAGGAAGAGTTGAGCTGAGCGAGCTAGGAGTAAAGGACAACCTGTATGTCACTGTTAGTGGGCCCAGGGCCACGTGAAAGGCAGGCACTGTTGGCGGCCCATTGACCGCCGGACTCGTCAGTGACGCGGATCGGCGACGTGAACGTGTCTGGCCGTGCCCCCCCCCCCCCCCCCCCCTCCCCCCCCCCCCCCAAATGGCCTCTTCCGCGAAAGCGTGGCTCCTCCGTCGACCTGTTGTGCAACTCTGTATATCTGATTTTTGGAAGCTCGCCGCTGGATCGCTGGCTCTAGCTCGCTGTGGACTTGTGGAGCGAATCGCTAACCGTGCCGTGTGAGATGGCGATCGTTTCTGTGATCTCTTGCTCAAAAGCAGACCTGGCAGTGAGATGCTTCTCTTGTCCTGTTCGACCGAGTAGATGAATTCCGTGTAGTCGTTGAGTATATCAAGGGCCCTGTTTATCCAGTTTATAATCCGTCTTTTTCAGCCGTAACAATATTTTTCTCTCACAACAAATCAGCCAACAGTGTTTTTTAGCCGGCTTATCAGCACAGCCGAACGGGGCCTTAGAACCGGACGAACAAAAATGATGGATTCTCTTTGTTCCAATTTATTTAGAGGAGAGAAAAAAAGACTTTGAACAATATTATGAACAGTATATGAGTTGGAGGAGCCCTTCCGAATGGCTAGCTTGAATCCTTTTTACTCCCTCAGTCGAGAAAAAGATGCAATTTTAATATACTCTTTTCATCCTAAAATAAATCAACTTTCATAGTTTTCTTACCTCTACGTAGTCTGAAATTTGGAACCATCATTCCGCTTTCGAAAAGTAGCGAGACAAAATAAATACAACAATACAAACCAATCTATGTGATGAATGTGAGTTTAAAATTTTTCACAAAAGTAGCCACTAACTGTATTGCCATAGTTGCATAAAAAAATAATTCGGCCATCACAAACAATTTTTCTTCCTGGTAGAAATATTATAAAAGGGGCTATCATTCTTCGTGAAACCATGAGATCCATAGGAAGAAATTGGATGGTGTAATATTTAAAATAGATTTTGAAAAAGCATATGATAATGCCAAATGTGATTTTCTTCAACAAACATTACGGATGAAAGGCTTTCCCCCAACTTGACGTTCTTGGATTAAGAATTCTGTACAGGGAGGTAATGTTGGGAGTAATTAAATGATTAAATTGGGACATATTTTTAGATAAAAAAGGTTCAGGACAAGGTGGTCATTTGTCCCCAATTTTACTTGACATGGCCCCGTTCGGCTGCTCACATTTCGGCTGGTTTGAGCTAAAGCTGCTGGGCCTTTCAGCCTAGCCGTTCGACTGCCCTCCTCCAGCCTTTTGGCTGGTCCATAGAGCATCAGCTGGCGCCCACCTCACTCTCCCTCTCCCATTCACTCGCCCGCTCTTAGGATTTCGGTTGCTCCCAGTTGCTGCTCCCGCCCCCGCTGCGTTCGGTCTTCGCCCCCACCCCCACCCCCACTCCCACTTCGTCGTCGACCATCCTCCATCCTTCTCCCATCTGAAGCCACGGGCCGAAGCCGGGAGCGCCCTCCATCCGGCGCATCTCGCCGAATTCGGTGCGGTATTTCCATCCGAGATCTGTCGCGTAGTCGTCATGTCGTTCATAGCAGATCCATCCCCTTTCTCGGTGATTGAGTCAACTTCACATACCACTCCGGTACGTACTCGAGTTCCCCTCCCTTTGTCGTCCGTACTTGCAGATATGTTGGGTTATGGTTTACGGTTCCTTGCACCCTTAGTTCACTTTCAGGGCATTCCGCCACCGAGGTCCTTGACGCGACGGTTGGTTCAACGTGTGGCCACTTGTTCCTTGTCATCCCGTTTCCATATCCAATCCGCGGTCGCCGCCGTCGTAGCCACCGGAACCGTCCCTTTACATTGCTCGTTCCCTGCACCGCCGAATCCAGTACGTACACGACCTTCTCGTCCCCTTTTTCTACACACTTGCAGATCTGATTGTTTAGGGTTAGGGTTCGTTGCCATCGTTTTGCATACGAACCATTTACACCTGGTTTCTACGTTTCTTCTGAATGATCTCAAATCTTGAACTCTGACATCTTCCCTTGTTCTGTTCTAGCTGTTGTGGGGGTATAAACCCCTATACCCTTACGACTAGACATGGGCAGGCCCAGACCAGACGGTCCGGCCCATTACATGACGACGCGCGATCCAGATCATCGGGATGGAATCTCACGCAAGGTATCAAACCAGACTTGGGAATCAAGCAAGGTCTTGGTCGGTTAGATTAGGAATTCTTATCCGGCTCTATATGGCAATTGTAACCGGCTAAGATTAGTTTCCAGATCTGTAACCCTGCCTCCCGGACTATATAAGGAGGGCAGGGGACCCCCATCAAAAACATCAAAACATACTCTAGGGCAATCTAGCTTGTAATACATTGTTCGAGATAGCAATAACAAAGAAGAGCAGGACGTAAGGCATTACGCCCACACGGCGGCCTAAACCTAGGTAAACCCACGTGTTGTTCTACATCACTATCTCGTTTGTGGCTTGCACACATGTCTGCCGACAATCTACTACCTTGGGCATACCCCTCGGTAGACTACCGACCAGGTTTTGTCGATAGTGGCGCGCTAGGTAGGGGGCGTGTGTACTACTTTTCAGGCGTGCGAGATGCTCATTTTCCCTGACTCCATGGCCACGGTGGCGGGCCTCATGTTCACGATCGGCCAGATCACCTAGACCAGCGGCTCCAACGACTTTGTCGTCACAGCCATGGAGGAGGTGCAGATCCGATCTGCATCGACTACTTCCCCGACACCGGCGTCGACTACGACTACGCTGGCTCTGGCTTCGCCTGCACCAGCACCGTCACCGACCACGCCGGCAACTCATCGACTCCTTCCTCGCTACTAGGGGAGGAAACTCGACACCACCGACCTGATCGACTCCATCGACCGGCTCGGTGGTAAACTCTTGTTTACCCTATCTCTGGTTGACTCGCTCCAAGAGCAGTTTACCGAGTAGAACTCAAACGGCTACAACAGATCTCCTCGACCTGCTCGAGCCACCCGTTTTCAACGGTTGGGTACAGATCTAGTGGTCACTTCAACTCCTAAAGGGCGCTCCACTCGGCTTTGACCTCGATGACGCAACTTCATCAATATGGTGGGCTCTAATCAAGTTTTGATCCATACCACCCAGACAGATAGCCGTTTGAGCTCCGGATCGAGCACTGCGCCTGACAAAAATACTCAAACCATGGTATTACACCATGTGAGTAGCGGTGATGAAGAGATGCTACATCCTCCAGGCTTTCCTCGAATCCCGGCTTTCCCTCCAAGGCGTGGTGCCATGATCAACGTGGTTAGCCAAGATGAAGACCCACCTGCTAGGGGCGAGACCGATCAACAGCGATAAGAGCGACAACAACGCAATGCTGACCGAGCTCAACGTCACATAGATGAAGATGCACACCTAGCACAACAGCAAGCAGACCGCGACCAGCAAGAAGCTGACGCTGCAGCTAGGCATAACCGATTGCAAGGGCGCAACCTCAATGATGACATGGTGGGGAACAGACCAATATTCAAAACCCCAAGCGCCAACGTGGCTGTCACCATTGAAAGCCTAAAGCGGTTACCAGATACCCTAGAAATCCAAAACATCCGGGAGGATTTACAGGCTTATCTCCAGGCGGCCATGGTTCAGACCAATGAACGTGTCGCGGGCCCATCGGCGTCTGGCGCGACTAGCAGGAGCCGCCAGCACTCCAGTCGACCTTTTAGGTCTGGTCAATGTGGCTTACGCGCACCCGCCGGCCTAGACCACCACGTAGGCAACAATAATCACGGGAACAACATAGCTCCTGGTGTCAATCTAGGAGCTGACGGAGGCAACGACGGCAATCGCGGAAACCCTCCCCGCAATGATAATCGCCAGCTCGACCACCGTCGCAATAACAACGACGACGACTGGCGCAGCGACAACCGACGTAATGACCACAGGGACCACCATCATCAGGGACAACAATACGGTGACGAACGAGATCGCCATGATGGCAATCACGATCTCCGTCGTGACCTTAACAATCGTGACCTATGTCCTCACATTGAACAAAGAGCTCGAGACCGTGCGTCCCATGAAACCAGTCATCGCATGGAGTACAATATGGTCCATGGTCCCTCAGGCCCCAATCAATTCACCAACCACCTACGACAAGTCGTCTGTCCTAGAGGTTTTAAGCTTGAAAAGCTTAACCATTACAGCGGCAAGGTCAAACTTTACGAGGCCGCCTGCAGATCTGCTATGGGCGACGAGCACGTCATGGCCAATTACTTTCCCGTGTTGGTCGGCCCGGTGGGGCACGAATGGCTTGTCAGTCTCCCAGAGAATCACTTCGACTCCTGGTATGCTTTGCGTCAAGCCTTTATCGAAAACTTCATTACTACCTATGAATAGCCAGGCAACAAGTACAATCTACAGCGCATCCATGATGCCAGGGATGAACCATTGCGCGAGTACATCCGACGCTTCTCGGATATGCGTATCAGGATTCCCAGGATCACCGATAACGAGGCTATTGAAGCCTTCATTACTAGTCTGCGCTACCACAACAATCTTAGGGACAAGCTCCTTCATAAACGGCCTATAACAGTGGTCGACCTCCTCACCATCGCTAAGAAGTATGCGGATGCCGACGACGCCAAGAAGCTGCTGAACGAGGGCACCGGTAAAGCACCGTACTCTCCACGACACGATGACTACCGCGATAACCGCCTCCATGATGACTTTAGAGGTCGCAGTGACATCTAGGACCACCGTAACGACAATCATGATCGGCACGACAATAGAAATCAGCACGGCGATCGTCGTGACAACTTCAAGGGCAAGCGTGCTCGCGATGACGACGGCGAGGTCAACACCGTGAAAAAAATTAGTGGGCGTCGCAATTATGAAGAAGACTACGCTAAAGCCTTGAAGGGGCCTTGCCCAGCTCATCCTAAGTCTAACCATACATTGGAAAACTGCAAGGTCCTCAAGGAGATCTACCACCGCAAATAGGCTTCAGAAAATGCTGACAAGCCTAATGACACAACAGAGTAGCGTAACCGCAGGGACAATGACGAGGATGATCCTGACAAGAACCCCAAGCACTAGTATCAGGAGCCAGTGAGGCATGTTGCAACTATCATCGGGGGTAAGGTGTCTGTTGAAAGCAAACGCGAGCGAAAGCTGCTCGCCAGCGCTTGTCTGAACGTGGCCAAGGCAGACGACCTCATTGCGGATCCAAGACTACCCCCCTGGTCACACCGAGAAATCAACTTTAGTAGGGTGGATCAATGGGCCACCATCCCCGAACTAGGTCATTTCGCTCTCGTCCTCAGTCCATGTATCAATAAAGTGCAATTTGATAGGGTGCTCATTGACGGCGGTAGTTCCATCAACATCCTATTCAAGAATAGCCTCTCAGCATTGAACATATCTAAAGCTAACTTGAAGCCATACGATGCACAGTTCTAGGGGGTCCTGCCTGGACAGAGCTCTATGCCTCTTGGGCAGATTACCCTACCTGTGCAGTTTGGCACGGCAGACCACTTCCATACCGACTACGTCAACTTTGGGTCGCTGACTTCGAGGGCACCTACCATGGTATCCTTAGTCATCTCGCGTTCACCAAATTTATGGCCGTACCTCATTACTGGTACTTGGTGCTTAAGATGCCAACGGAAAAGGGAGTCCTCACTCTTAGAGGCAATGTATTCATTGCCTATACCTGTGAAGAGGATAGTTTTCGCATAGGTGAAGCCCACGACCTCTCCCTGCGCATGGCGGCAACGACGATGGAGGCAAAGAAGACTCCTCCAAGCCAGCTGGAGATTCTAGAGCTCGAAGCACTACAAAAGTCTATCAAGTCCAAGGAATACAAAGAGATCCAGCTGGTCGAGGGTGACTCTAGCAAAACGACACTGATAGGGTCAAACCTTGACCCTAAATAGGAAGACACGCTCGTCCGGTTCTTGAGAGAGAACGTAAGCGTGTTCGCTTAGAAACCATCGGACATGCCCGATGTATCTCGAGACCGGATCGAGCACTCCTTGAACATTGACCCCAAGGCAAAACCCGTCAAGCAGAAGCTGCGGCGGTTTAGGAAGGACAAAAAGGAGGCTATTAGGGTAGAAGTTACATGGCTTCTTGCAGCCGGTTTTATCAAAGAGGTGTATCACCCAGACTGGTTAGCCAATCCGGTTCTTATACGCAAAAAGAATAATGAATGGAGAATGTGCATTGACTACACCGATCTCAACAAACACTGCCCTAAAGACCCCTTTGGCTTACCTCGCATTGACGAAGTCGTGGACTCCACGGCCGGCTGCGAGCTACTATCTTTTCTCGACTGTTACTCTGATTATCACCAGATCGCTCTCAACAAGGACGATCAGATCAAGATGTCCTTTATTACACCCTTCGGCGCTTATTGCTACATGACCATGTCGTTTGGGCTCAAAAATGCCGGAGCTACTTATCAGCGTGCAATACAAGAGTGCCTCGAAAAGGAGATACAAGATGAACTGGTCGAGGCCTATGTAGACGACGTAGTTGTCAAAACCAAGGAATCCCACTCCTTAATTGATGATCTGACACATACTTTTGCAGCGCTCAATCAATATCAATGGAAGTTGAACCCTAAAAAGTGCATCTTTAGCGTTCCCTCTGGTATATTACTAGGCAATGTCGTCAGTCGTGACGGCATACGCCCTAACCCAGAGAAGGTGTAAGCTGTCCTCAACATGAAGAGACCAACAAATGTCAAGGATGTCCAGAAGCTTACAGGGTGTATGGCTGCCCTAAGCCAATTTCTATCTCGATTTGGTGACAAGGGCTTATCTTTTTTCAAATTACTCAAGGCAGGCGAGAAGTTTGAGTGGTCGGAGGAAGCAGATATTGCTTTTACACAACTGAAGCAGTACCTTGCATCACCTCCGATCCTTACTGCCCCCAAGTCAGGAGAAGTCCTTCAACTCTACATTGCTGCGACTGATCGAGTCGTCTCCACTATCCTAGTGGTCGAGCGCGAGGAGCCCAGCCACGCTTATGGTGTTCAGCGCCTAATCTATTTCATCAGTGAGGTGCTCAATGAGTCCAAAACCAGGTACACTCAGATTCAAAAATTGATCTATGCCATACTCATTACAACCCAAAAGTTGAAACATTGCTTTGACGGGTTCCACGTGGTGATCAAAACTGAGTTTCCCCTTGGTACCATTATACGCAACAAAGATGCAAACGGGCGCATCACCAAATGGGCAATGGAGCTATGTCCTTTTGACCTAGAGTTTACACGCCATGACACTATCAAATCCCAAACACTGGCTAACTTTATGGTCGAGTGGACAGACTTAAGCATCCCGACCTCTCAAGGACCCGTTGACTACTGGAAAATGTATTTTGATGGCTCACTGACTATTGATGGTGCAGGAGCGGGCATATTATTCATATCACCAACCAATGAGCAATTGCGCTATGTCCTCAGGATTCACTTCCTGGCATCTAACAATGCTACAGAATACGAGGCATGTTTTCATGGTTTGCGCATTGCAGTCGACCTCGGTATCAAGCGCCTTTACGTCCACGGCGACTTGGCCCTAGTTATTAACCAACTCAACAAGGACTGGGATACAACTAGCGAGAAGATGGATGCATATTGCAAGGAAATTAGGATGCTAGAAGGCAAATTTTATGGCATTGAATATTCCCATGTGGTCCGAGACAAAAAAAATCAAGCAGCTGATGCGCTATCGAAGTTCGGATCATCTAGAGCTCAAGTACCGCATGACGTTTTTGTTCAAGACCTTTTAAAACCATCAATTAAGCAAGAAGGTGACCCCATGGTTGAGAAGCCCTCGGACGAACCTCTGGTAGCTATGGTTCCATCACCGACCACTATGGCACTATCTCCCACAACCGCGGGACCATCTCAGACCTCGACTAAGATAGCGGACTGGCGTGTTTCATTCATTAAGTATCTAACAGATGGCACCGGGTACTCTGATCGAAATGAGAATGAACGCCTTATACGCCGCAGCAAACAACAACTGGTGGTCGAGGGTAAGCTGTGGCGCAAAAATGTGAAAGCAGAAGTTTTGATGAAGTGCATTGAGCAAGAAGACGGTATTAAACTCTTGGAAGAAATACATTCTGGCACCTATGGTAATCATGCCGCATCTCGGACACTGGTTGGTAAAGTGTTCCGTGTAGGTTTTTACTGGCCATCCGCAGTAGCTGATATAGAGAAGCTTGTTAGACACTGCGCCAATTGTCAGTTTTTCTCCAAAAGAGTTCACATGCCTGCCCATGAGATCCAGACCATACCAGCCTCCTGGCCCTTTGCGTGCTGGGGCCTGGATATGATTGGACCCTTCAAACCAGCACCAGGTAACTTCAAGTTCGTATTCGTGTTGATTGATAAATTTTCCAAATGGATAGAGTACATGCCCTTGGTCAAGGCGTCTTCCGAAAAAGCAGTCGAGTTCCTCGATCAGGTCATCCACCGCTTCGATATATCCAATAACATCATTACATACCTGGGGACTTAGTTTACCAGAAACATGTTTTGGGACTTCTATGATGAACGGAACATTGTAGTGAAATACGTCTCGGTGGCACATCCTAGAGCTAATGGACAGGTCGAGCGGGCTAATGGAATGATTCTAGATGCATTGAAGAAACGGATGTACAGAGAGAACGACAAAGCCCCTAGACGATGGATTAAGGAGTTACCAGCCATGGTCTGGGGACTTCAGACACAGCCTAGTCGAAATACTGGTGTCTCGCCATATTTCATGGTTTACGGTGCCGAGGCTATACTTCCAGCAGACATTGAATTCCGGTCACCTCGGGTTGAGAACTACAACGAAGATCAAGTTACTGAACAACGAGAGCTTGAGGTGAATAGTGTAGAGGAACGACGCCTTGACTCTTGTATACGCACGACCAAGTACCTCACTATGTTACGAAGGTACTACAATAAAAATATTCAAGAACATTTCTTTTTGGTCGGCGACATGGTATTGAAATGGAAGACTAGCCAAGATGGCGTCCACAAGTTGGCAACTCCATGGGAAAGGCCATATATCATCAAGGCTGTTACATGACCTACTTCGTACAGGCTTGCAAGACTTGACGACACTGACGTGCCCAACTCCGTCCATATCGACAAGCTTAGGCGTTTTTACCCCTAATTCTCAAATGCAGATATGTACCTTTTTCTGTACTACTTTTGTACTTTGAATTATGATATATATATATATACTCGACTACAGTTGACTACACTTGTTTACATTGTTGATTCTACAACTACAACAACTTTTTGAAAAAACAGTACATCGATCACCAATCCCTTCGGGTTCTCGGAGCAGCTCTATCTTCGACCTTACTCATAGCGTGCACGAGATCCGCCCTCTGCGTTTTGGGTGGTCGACAGATGCCCTTTGGCTAGACCAGTCGTACTCTTACATGTATACAGGCTCTAACAGCCTTACACTCGGATCACTGGCCTCTCCAAAGCCGTACAAACATACAGGATGACATCGATTACGCTGGAACAACTAAAAACAGAACATTCCGCTGTTCTAACTTAGTTCTCATCGATTACGCCAGAACAACTAAAATAGAACATTTTGTTGTTCTAACTTAGTTAAATTCACACGCAATACAAAGCTTTAACGTTTTTTCATACAAAAACATAAACAACTTTACATTGTACTACTCATTACCTTATTACAAGCTCGCCTCTTTACAGGCATGAGTTTACAATATGTTTATGAAAATTAACTACTCCTATGAACTATTCGTAGGTTCCTCCAACTGTTGGCCCTTTGGTACTTCGGAGACCTTCGGCGTGGTCGAGGATGGAGCAGAACGTGCTTCGCTGGAAGCCAGAGATGGTGGCACGAGTATTTGATCCACGTACAACTGAATTGTTCCTTCGATTGATGGGGCTGCAGCTGGGCACAAGATGATGTACTTCGTGATCGCGGCAGCATGCTTCATCTCCTCTAACCGTAGCTCGTCAGCTCGCTCTACCCCGACCTCCCTGGGATAACCAACTTCCAGTCGAGCAATATCCAACAAAGGGTAGTGGGCACGTACCAAGCTAAGTACATGTGCACCCACATAGTCCTTGATGTCCTTCATCCATTGTTGGAGCCATCCCTAGGCTTTTTGGGATTTCTCGACCAGGCCTATTTTTGGTGCCTCCGCTCCAGCTTCGGTGGAGTCGGTGCCAATGACGTCGAGCACTAGTGCGATCCCTTTCGCCATCTCCACGCAGGCGTGCTTCCAAGTCTCTCGCTCCTTGATGAGTATCTTGCATTTGCCATTAAGGGCTTCTTGCTCCTTCATGAGCTTGTTGCACTTCTAGGACCACGCCTCGATCTTTTTTATACCAGCCTAGTTTTGAAGTTCTAGGTCGTCGCAATCTTTCTTCATCTTCTCAAGGTGCATTTTGACATTTTTCTTTACAACTGCAAGGCATCACGTCGATAAGAATTTAACGCCACAAACTTCAATGAACGCTACGACAATGCTGAGGAATACTTACTCTCTAGATCCTTAGCTAATTTAGCATTCTCCTCCTTCATGGCCTACTGTGTTTGCAGCCATTTGGTCTTCTCTTCGGTCAGCCGGTCACGCTCAGCAGCTACCTGAGCATTTTCTTCATGAAGCCAGCTGACTTCGATGTTCAGACCTATATCAATACTCTGATTATGAACAATACAGTAATACAACACCCTACAAAGCTCGAGTACCTAACAACAGAAGGGACCCTTACCCAATCTCTGTTTCTCGACCACTTCCAGCCGTTGAAGTACTGTGCGCATCATTTCTTCATGATCAATACTTTGCTTCGCATAATTCTCTAACTGCTGCTGCAGTTTCTTCTGTTCTACGCTTAGCTGTTTGTTCTTCTCGACCACAGTCTGCAGAATACAGGATCATAAAGCAGTTCTCATGGATTATATAACAACAGCTTATACAAGTTATGTGAGGCTTACCTTAACTTTCTCCAGGAATATTTTACCAACAGCTTCTACGGCCTCGACCTCGTCTCCTACTGGGATCTCCACAGTGTAGGAGTGGGTACCACAAAATCTGCTTTCTTCTTCATAATGCCCAAGGATTTCTTCTATGGCTGGGGCTGAAGACTCGGCTTCTTCTCCTGGTCTAGCACTTCTAGTTGGTTCCTTAGCGGTCCCACCAACTTCTGTAGATTTTGGGACTTGCTTCTCTGAGGCCGGCTGGGGCTACTCTGGGTTTTCTAGGGCTGGCTGGTGCTATACTGCTGGTTCTAGGACCTTCTGTGGTTGTTCCGGTAGCTCTGAGGCCCCACCATCTCCTACCTACCCCAGAGTTTTAGTCTGTGGACCAGGAGCAGATGATGATGGTGTTTTCAACTTGGGGACTACCTTCTCTGCTCTAGTCTGCCCCAGCTGCTGTCGCTCGATGATGGCAGCCTTAGGTGGTGGTGGTGTTGCACCGCCAGACAGTTCTTCTAGCCTTTGCGTCGATGCAGAGCTATACAAATCCATAACAAGTTATAAGAGTGATGATATAGACCAATTATGTTATACTCATACAAGTTCACGATGACTTACAAGTCTGTACAGCGGAATACGGTGGCAAACCGAGATTTCTTTGCCTTCTTGGGCCCGGCACCCTTCTCTGCCACTGGTCCGGTGGTCGGGACTGGCTTAGCCACGTCGCTTCTAACAGTGGCAGCAGGCTTTGGTATTCCTAAGGCCCGTGCCTGTGGTTGCAGTGGTCGAGGTGGTGGCTTAGTTGTTGGCAATGGCGGTGTCGTCTCCTGCCTTCTAGCCAGCCACTCCCTCCGGCTGCTTGCTATGATACTGGAGACCTCCTCGACCTCCTCATCTTCCTCTTCTGGCCAATCAGTAATAAGGCGTCGATGTTTGTTTCCTAGATCCTCTGCTTCTTTCAGGTCACTTACACCTTCTGGATTCTCATCTGAGGAGGCTCCTTGTGAGGTCTGGCCCTTTTCTTCATTGGGGCAACAACTGGTCTCTTGCCTGCAAGTCTGCTGACTTGCTTTGATTCATCCTCAATTGCAAGCCAATCAACTTCGGATGGATCGTCGTCCATGGGCAGCGGCTGTGCATCATGGGCCCGCGGCATGACCTCAGGCCACTCCACGTCTAGAGGGCAAGAGACGAATGCTTGCGCTCTCTCCTTTCCATTAAACTGGGCAACAGATAACAACACGATTTTCAGAATGACAGCACACCTAGGGATGAAAACAAAAATGATAATCTCTAATTTTTCGAAATCATTTTCGAGTTTTTTCTAATTTTTATGCCTAAACGAAAATGATAGCGGTAACCGAAAAAACGAAAATGATAACGGTAAAAATAATCGGAAACAAAAGCGAAAATGATTTTGCCCTCTTCCGATCGTTTTCGAAGATTCCCGTATTTAACCGGTAATTTACCGTCGGTAATTATCGATTCAAAGGCCTTTAACTAATGAATCCTTATTTATTTATAGATATACAATGCATTACACACGCAAGCACACAAGGCAATTTTTTTTTGGAAAGGATCACATCTATACACGCAAGCTGCAAGCACACAAGACAATTTTTTGTGGAAAGGATCACATCTGCACACAAGGCAAATAATTTTTTGGAAAGGAACTATCTAACGGAAGTATTTTATGTGTATTACAAGAAGGCAATCAACACTTGAGGTTCTTTTATTTAGCCTTTACCTTATATATGATGTGTTGGCTGCTACCTGCGACACATACATATGTTGTGTTTGCTTCTTATTAGCTATGTGTTTCTTAGATTTTTATTTCTTATTAGCACTATTGTGCTAATAAATCTATTGCTACGAGCCTTACATATCTCCGTACATTAATATGATGCTTGTTACTAACTCATCTACAGTTGCCTTGTATGAGAACTAATATATGTATGTATCCATCACAAACTATGTAGGATGAATACTCAGAATATGGATGGGAAGATGTGGCCGGGGACGACGATGACATGCCTGACGTTCATCTTTAAGAAACCTACAGGCTACAGCCTCCACTAAAAAAGGAACTCTAATAATTTATGTTTTGATCACTATTTATGTCGAGTCAACTTAGAACATGATCGTTTATTTGTATCTTTATCAAGAATTGCCATACTGTTGCGTGGTTTGCCACTATTTGAGACCTAAGATTGTGTGAATTGTGTGGTTTCAGTTTGTGATCTTGTTAATTGTGGCTTTATTTACTATTGTCATGTGAGATAAGTTGAGTTATATGGATCTTCTCATGTTCTACAGTTTGGCATGTTTATCGTTTTTTAGATACCGTTCTCATGGATTCCGATCGTTATCGGTGTATTTTCCGATCGACTACTATCATTTTCGAAATTACCGGAATATCGACGCCGTATACGTTTCCGACATTATCATATCGATTTCGTTTTCGAGAAAAAGATGTGAAAACGAAAGTGATTTGACCTCCTATCGATCGTTTCCAATCGTTTTCATCCCTAAGCACACCAATAAAGTGGTTATTATGCAGAGTTTCAATCACAAGGATAAACTATCAAATAACATTTGACTTACCAGTGGTGGTGGGCGAGTAAGCTTGAACGCTGGCTCGATGACGGTCAGCTTCTTGAAGCTGGGATCTTTTAGATTAAACAAGTCTCGGACCCTGATCTTCGCTTCTTTCGGTTCGAGGTCTTCATTCCTCATCCTGGTCGGGTCCATGTGACCTTGGTATTCATATGACGCGTGCACTCTGGCCTAACACGGTTGGATCTGACGACTGATAAAATTACTGACTACACTTGGTCCATCCAGCCTTGACTAAGGTAGCAGCTGTATTATTGCTTCAATCTGGATTGTGTTCTGTGGCAGCTCTTTCCAACTGTTAGTCTTCTCTAGGACCAAAGATACATTGCAGTATGAGGCCTGGCTTGGTTCTCCATGGATGTAAAACCAATGCATGTATCAGTCCTCTAATGTGGTCTTCCAAGGGCAGTGTAGGTACTTCGCCCTGATCCCTTCCCACATGTTCAGATAGCAGCCACCAGCCATATTGGAGCCGCCTCGACCTCCTTTCTTCTTCAACCAAAACAACTGATGAAAATAGTCGAAGTGGGGTTGGAAACCACCATATGCTTCATAGAGATGGATGAAGCAAGTGATAAGCAACACAGAATTTGGATGCAGATTGCAGATACTGATCTCGTAATAGTTGCAGAGCCCTTGCAAGAATGGATGTACAAGAACACCAAATCCATGAGTAAAGTATTCTTCAAAAACAACAATTTCACCTCCTTTGGGATCCAGGAATGGCTCCAGATCGGGTGCACGCCATCCCGCCAGTTCTTGGGCATGCAACACACCAATCCGCACCAGTCGCTCAAGATTGAGTGGGGTGCACTTTGACATACTCTACTCCTTCTTCATGATATCCTTGTGAACTTTGGCCTCCGTCTTCGTCTTCCTCGTGGCCATTCTCTGACTCTTTTGACTCTTCCTTTCTACGAAGGAAAAGGAGGGCGCCGCTCTTCCCAGTGGCTAGGGTTTGGTGGCGGCGATTCAAGCGGCGATGACGCGTGAGGAACTTGGGGCAACTTCGTCGATGCCTACAGCGACGATTGTGGATTGCACTATGGTGGTGGCACTGGGGCTCGAGAGGGCTCTGTGATGACAATGTCGCGGCGGTGGCGGAAGCAAGAAGATGGTTGATTGCTGATATGCGAATTGTTCCCTTTCTCGGTCTTTAAGAGGCAGGGTCGATTCAGTTTTCGAAAGAATGGGGCACGTGGGGCGAGATTTGCGGTAACTGACAGATTTTCTCCGTAAAAAATGCGTCCCTTCGATTTTGGCGTCATTTGGTACGCGACCCAAACGTGTCTTGATATAGACACTGGGTCACTATTCACATAATGCGCTAGAAGGAACTGTGGCGCCGCCCACGTCATCAGCGTGTCAGATTGGACTAGTCAAAAAAAAGAAAGAAAATGAAAAGAAGAAAAAAGAAAGAGAGATACTGAGACAGCATGGCAGGGACTCGCTAGACCAGCGTTCTCTAGGACCTGCAGCTAGACCTCCAAGCTCGGAGACTCATGGCTAGACCTCTGAGCTCAGGGACTCGTCGCCAGACCTCCGAGCTCGGGGACTCATCACCAAACCTCCGAGCTCGGGGACTCGTCGCTAGACCTCTGAGCTCGGGGACACGACGCTAGACCTATGAGCTCGGGGACTCTTTGCCAGACCTCCGAGCTTAGGGACTCGTAGCTAGACCTCTGAGCTCGGGGACTATTTGTTAGACCATCGAGCTCGGGGACTTGTTACACCAGTTCCTGCACCAGGATTCATCTTGCTTGACTACATGTACTATGCTTGCATACAGTCGATGGACGCTTGATATTCTTAGACCTTGCTACAAGGCTCATTTTTTGCCTTCCAGCAAGATCGGGGACTACATCATATATGATGCACCTGACAGTGCATAATGATCATTGGTTCTTGAGGATTCTTTTTTAGACCCTAGCATCACGTGCCTATGTCACCTGTTACTAGGCTCAGGGACTAAGTGGGTACACTTTACCTGACGGTGAATTGTTTCTATTGTTTGACCCCTACGATCTGGAATTTTTCATAAGTTACTTCCATCAAGTACACACACTTACATTTCTTCTCAGAAATACAAGTGGGTACACTTCACCAGGCAAGAAAATTTTTCTTTTTTGGACCACTATGCAATCTTCATCGGCAACTGCAATCTTCATCAACAATCATGGTTTACTGATTCCTGATCCAGATGGAATACTAGTGCATGCTCGGCTAACATTTCAAGGTGATGTGAAGACAAACCTCGCAAGTTGAAGAAGACTAAGACAATGTGTCGATACAGAATACATAGTGCTCGGGGACTAGCTGTGGGGGTATAAACCCCTATACCCTTACGGCTAGACTTGGGCAGGCCCAGACCAAACGGTCCAGCCCATTACATGATGACGCACGATCTAGATCATCGGGATGGAGTCTCGCGCAAGGCATCAAACCAGACTTGGGAATCAGGCAAGGTCTTGGTCGGTTAGATTAGGAATTCTTATCCGGCTCTGTATGGCAATTGTAACCGGCTAAGATTAGTTTCCAGATCTGTAACTCTGCCTCCCGGACTATATAAGGAGGGGCAGGGGACCCCCCTCAAAAACATCAAAACATACTCTAGGGCAATCTAGCTTGTAATATATTATTCGAGATAGCAATAACAAAGCAGAGCAGGACGTAAGGCATTACGCCTACAAGGCGGCCTGAACCTAGGTAAACCCGCGTGTTGTACTGCATCACCATCTCGTTCGTGGCTTGCACACCTGTCTACCGACAATCTACTACCTTAGGCATACCCCTCGGTAGACTGCCGACCAGATTTTGTTGACAGCTGTCCAGAGCACTCGAAGGACCTTGGCATCGCTGACCTCTAACAGTTCTCTATACTGGCACCGTCATCAACAGCTTCCTGCTCACCGCCAGAAGCTACTCGGTACAACTTGCGTCACAAACGCGCAAAGCGAACAAGCAAGGCAAGTTCACTGTTATGCACATTCCATCGTGTCATTGTTTTAGTTATGTTGTGCTAGCCTTCGCTATGTGCGCTCTGATTGCTATGCAAACACACAACGAAATTAGCCATTGAACGTGCCCATAGATGCCACGCCCACGCGCAAATTGGGACGACGTTGAAACCAAGCTTTTGCTGGACATGTGCCTTCAAGAGAAGGAAAAGTTCAACCTCGGCCCATTTGGTTTAAGTAGGGACAGCTGGAACAACATTTACCAGTACTTCCCCAACTATGATCGGAAATAGGTGAACAACAAACTAGGTGCCCTGAAGAACAAATACCTAAAATGGAAGGATGAGCTATGAGCCACTGGGCTCGGTCGGGACACAACAACGGGGGGGGGCATTGATGCTGATGCTGAGTACTGGGAGAACCAGGATGCTACCTAGCCCGATAGCGAAGACAATACAAAGTGCATTGTAAGTTCACTAAATATTGCCATGTGTTGTCACATATTTGCCCTTGTAGTGCCAGCTACCATCCTTCTCACAAACACTTGCCAATCTGTTCACTGCAGGAAACCAGTGCGGCTGGTGCAAGACGTGGCAGACCACCTCGCTTCCTGAATAAACTTGAAGCACTCTATGATGACTAGAACTAGAACACGGGCACTTTCATGTCCGCTGGTGGTATTGGTGCTTGTTGGTATTTATTAACGCTCATAGAAAAGATCCGCAAGCGCAAGAATACCGCTATAACTTTCACCCAGAGGTTTTAAATATCGTATCCACAGGGAAACGTGTGAGTGCAACTAAGTCTATGCTTAACCCATGAGAAGCATCAAGGATGGAGATGATAGGGACATAGAGAAGATCACTAAGGTCTTCTAGTTCTAACCCTCGCAAGCTATGTCTAGTATTATTCAACTGGGGACATTACTTAAGAAAAGATATCAGTAGAGGATGCTTTCCTTAGCAACCAGGTCCTACTAGTCCTACAAACGAGAGGTGGACTATTGAAGATTCAACGAGGTAAAATCACCCTCGCGAGCTACCACCGATCCGAAAAGTAGGGTGCATCTACAAGTAACACGAGTCTAAGCGCCACGCTTACACTAGAATTATACCTTAAACTACGGCCGTAGGTTAAAGCACTCAAAAGAGACTCGCAAAGTAGAAGAACAATATAAACAATGTTACTTACTTGAGTTAGAAGTTGATTACCAGAGAAATCTCAGAAGCAAGCTCCGGAGGAACTAGATCCCACATGTACAAGTCGTAGAGGGAGCACCAACAGGCTGCCACTTCCTCCAAACTCTTCCCTCACACTCTATCTCTCTATATCTAAAAGACTAGTCGAATCTTTGAAGGACTACATGACTAATCTTCTCTTGATGACTATCTTTGAGAGGTAGATCCTTTCATGGGACCCCTCTCAATTGATCCACAATGGAAAATATGAATTAGGGTTTCAGGGATGCCTTTGCCTCAAGGGATACAGGGCTGCTTATATAGGCCGGTGGGATGAACCAGAGCCCTCTGATCAAATCGACTTTGATCTACGGTGAAGATTGGACCCCAATGGCGGTAGGAAACCGACGTTCAAAGCGGGCCATGAACGGGCTTTGGCCTAGGTTGGCCGACCTAGGCCTAGGTCGGCCGACCCCCTTCTGTGGCCCTTCGGCCCAAGTTTCGGTGGATCGCCTTCTCGTGTTTTCTAGAATCTTCTCAAGTTGATTCTGAGGTGGAATATGCTTTTTAGCCTGACATCCTTGATATCTTGCCTCATTTTCTTGATAAACCCTGCAGAAACATAGACTCACCAAACCCTATGGAATTCTGTCAGTTTAATGCCTAATTCTATGTTAGAGATTGATTTATGCCCTTATTCATGTTTCATTGATGGTTTATAATTGATGTTAGTGACCATCAACAACTCCCCCAAGCTTAACCTTTGCTAGTCCCTTGGCAAAGCTAAACTCTGTGATGGATCAGGAGTTGCTACAATGCTTTCACGCCTCAAAAGTACATATGCGTTCAAACAAGAATTCTCCTTCGGATTATAATAAACTATTCTGACTTTCAAACTTACCCATATTACCTTCAACTATAGGGCTTCTTAGCCTTCACTTGGGTCTTGAGCAATTGAAAGACAGAATGGTCAAGTCAAGCACTATGTCTTAAGCTTTTTGTTCAACCATTGTTCCGGAGTTTTTAGAAATTTTCAAAATAAAACTCAGAGATTCCATTGTATGACACTCTCAAGTCTCTCAATATATAGTATTTGTGGATCCTCGTCAAGGCAATAAAGATGTTATGTCTTTTTCTTCCTACTACTAAGGCTTATGTGGAGTTCATAAATAGAGAGAAAGCTAGAGTCTACTTGCAGTGAATATATTGTAAAGTCAAACAATGGATCCAAAGAGAGTTAAGTCATACAATCAAATCAAGATGTGCATGTGTGTGGATATATGGTGGATGTATGGTGGCTAATCCTAATTCTACTTTGCTCCTTAAAAACATATCTCTCTTTTGAAACTTAGAAACACTTTGCAAGAAAACATGAATTATCTTATTCATCTCTTTTTTTTCTCTTTTTTAGGCGGACATCTGAGTACCCATTGTTTTAGATATCTCGGACACTTGTCCATTTTTTCAATACTTTTTCTTTCTTTTCATGAATAACTTTTGGATAACCCCATGTTTCTTGGCAACAAAACTTTGAGAGAGATAGCAACAAGAACTTAAAGCATTTATTGAGGGATATCCTATGGGGTATATATTTTTGGTGTTCACTCCTAGTGTAGCAGTGAAACATTTTTAGGTGGATCTAGGTGGAATGGCATGTTTCTGCGCCTACCCTCAATGTAGGAGTAGTGCATATGTGGGTGGTGTGTATGTGATCTTGATTTTAAGAGCATGACAAACCTCTCATAAGGCATCAACAAAGCTTGACAAAACTCAATGCAAAAGCAAGCAGTATATATGTGGACGTTTTCCTAGCCTAAATAACATATATGGCTCTAGTGGGAATTTAAGCTTTGTCATACATGAATTCATCATGTAATATTTTTATGTTTTCAAAAAGTAAATCTTCAGAACACTAGTGTCACTTGGAACAAGATAAACAGCAGCTCAAACCTTTTCATATCATATCCGTCAATTACCTTGACTTAGATCAAGCATTCACTACTCACGAGTTTGAAGTTCAGAGTAAATCCTTATATCAAAACAGTTTTATCCAAAACTCGGGTGAGTTTAAGGATGAAAATTGTAACACCCTAAAATTTGGCATGATTTAAAATAGGTGAATATGATTTAATTTTGTATTTTGTGAGCATTCAAATTTAGAAAAGTAACAACTTTTATTAATTTAAAATCAACTATAAGGCTAGCTACATGATTGAGCATTCATGTTGTTGCATAATATTTTGTATTGTGTGCTCTATTTGAAAACTCAAATATAATTTCAATTTTTTTTTTGAAGAATAGCTTTGGAAAATGCTTTGAAATTTTGGAAAAGGAAAAAGAAAAGGATTTTCTTTGCTCATCTCGGTTTCGGCCCAGCACTTTGGACCAGCTCAGCCGCAGCCCGGTAGTGCGCTGTTTCGGCATGCCCTCCCGCGCGCGGCCCACTTCTCCTTTTCCCCGCTTCCCGCTTGGGCCGAGCCCAGCCAGCGGCCTGGCTCGCGCGAGCGCGCACCTTCCTTCCCTCTCCATCACTGACGCTGTGGGTCCACAAGTCAGGGCTGCCTCCCTCCTCAAGCCATCGGCAACGGCGCCTTCCAAATACATCATCGATCGAATCTCCCCCCTCAATCTCTTCTTTCCTCGTTTAGAGCACCACCGGGCTATAAAAGCCGGATGCCGCACCCCTCCGCTCCATCTTGCACCGAAGCAGAGGACCGACGTCGTCCCGAGGAGGCCACGCTTGAGCCGTAGCCCTAGCCATCCATCTCTTCAAGCTGCGCGTCTTCCTTGGTTCGTCCTCGGCTCCGATTTTGTCCTAGGTGAGTTCGCCGTGTCCTGCTCTTTCTCCCGGTACTCCCCATTTGTCGATTGGTGGTCGGTGAAGGCGTTTCATCGAGCTCTGACGAGCTCGGGCCAAGTCCGGCCATGGCACCACCATCGGACCACTGTAGCCGGCCGACGTTTTTCTTTTTCTCTCTCTTGATTAGATCTGATCCGTTCAAATCAGATCCAACGGCCGAGGATCAAAGATACCGGTTTGGCCGGCACTTTTGCTAAAGAATCCCTATACATTTTAATTATAGAACCCGTAGTCGAAGGCGTATTCCTGAATTGTGTTTTCTTTTTCATAAAGCGTATTTTGATCGCGGTAACTTCAGAAATACATTTTCACTTATTTACAGTTTTGCCACTTGGTTAATTCATGCATAGAATCTCCGTTTTAACTCTGATTTGACCCGTTCAAAATACATTAGGTTTGTATTTGCGAGCTCTACATGTTAGTACTGCTGTACAGTAGGTTTGTAATATTTTATTTTTGAGTTTGAATTAAAGTAATTATTTTTCTATAGGAAATCTTCGTAAATTCATAACTTCATCGTTTTAGCTCCGTTTTTCGTGATCTTCGCGTCTGTGTGATCCTAGCGAGTTGTAGATTTGTTTTAAAGACTTTTTATCTTATTTTATTACTGTTGGTGTACTGTTCTAATTATAGCCTTGTTTGTTTATGCATGATTGTTTCTGGATGAATGTTGTTGCCGTTGTTGATCTTGTCTAGTCGGTGAGCTATACGTGGTGTACAAGAAGCAGTGTTCTTTGAAGGTTTAGACTGAAGAAGGATCTAAGTTTAAGGCAAGTATAGCATGGGATCATCCTTATTTCCTATTCACCTTTAATACACTTAATTTATGTGCATGTGTCTACCTTGTTACCCCTAAGGATATCCTAGCTTTCGTATCTTGTACCTTGACACCGGTGGAACATTGCATTGGGTAGTATTTTATGCTAGTGTTCAAGATAAATAACCATGATCTATAACTTGACTAATGGTATATGCAATAAACGTTTAAAAGATGTTTTAAAGCAACATGGCTCAAGAGGGCTAGAGCATATTGGGTTGTTTTTATGGTGCTCTAGTTTCTCTCCATAAGGACTTATCTGTAAGCGAACATCCAGGACTTACAGTACAACTGTGAGGGCTATATGGCTCTGGCTTTAGTAAAGTATGAGGACCTTTTCTAGCTTGTTAGTGGTAACCTTCATGGCATAAGAATGGCTTGACGAATCAGGTATAGTGTGGCCTCTGTCCTTATGTGTATAGGCTGCGCGTCATTGTGCCATTTGGAAGGGGGGCTCTACATCTGTTTGCCGAGTGAATCTAATGGCCCTAACTTGTTAGACAAACCTTTGAAAGACTTCATAGTGAACCCTACCGACCTTCCTTGGAAGTGGGTCAAGAGATTAGCTACATCAAGCGAAAGGGTAAATCACGACTCACAGTAAAAGTGTACAACCTCTGCAGAGTGTAAAACTGTTATAACAGCCATGCTCACGGTCACGAGTGGCCTTGGACCCTTACAGAATAAATGATGAACACTGATGATAATGATAATACTGATGATATTGATGCTCACTAATGATTATTGTTTCTTGCTATACATTATTCTCGTTTACATGATCATGAGGTTATTTGGGCTTATGGTAAACTTGTTGCTACTCAATTGCTAAAAGATGACTCACTAAAAGCTAATCGCAGTAAATCAGTACCAACTTTTGAGCCTCATGAACCCCGTGGTATATTTGTTGAGTTCGACATGGACTCACTCTTGCTATTTCCCACACCTCAGGATAGTCTCTGGAGTTTTTAGGTTTGTGATCAACCAGTCAGTTTGTTCCTGAAGTGAAATCTACGCCCGGTGTTCGGAGTTGTCTTTCCGCTGTGTTGCTCTCTAAGGTTATATCTTATACTATTGCGTTATGTTTATTATGCATTTGTCTCTTGATATTACACTTATCTGCGGCTATATGGGAGATTTGACTTCTTTATTTTACATATAGTGTATGTCTGGTTTTGTCCTTAAAACTGAGTGTGACAAAAACTAGGCACTTGAGAGGAATTACGACAGAGCAACTATTTATTATTTTCATTTAAGAGATTAGTCTGAGTCCTCTTATTTATTTAACTCCTAAAAACAAATTAAGCAGACTAGACACACTTTTTATTTAATTTGCAGAGTTTTAAGATCACACCTTACTAATATATATATAACTAGCTAAGATAAATTTCTTATTTTGTTTTGTTTGTTATGCATATTTTTATTTTATTAGCAAATATATAGCAAAATAAAACTGAAAGGGAAAGGAATACTTAGCTAGATACAAGGGGATGCTCCTCCCCTAAGCTAGATGTTGTCGTGGTCGTTTGATCTTGCGGTGTAGCAGATTGGCAGTGGAGATATACTTTCTGTATCAAAGCATTGATTGATGTTGATGACTGTTGAGATAGTGCTCCAATAGTAGGTAGAACATCAACTTGCTTGTCAGCTCTTCTTGGTCCTTCAAATCCATGTTAATTTTTTAGGTGCATTATCTGATCCCAAAGGTGGAGACCTTGATAACTGCACCTCTTGAGATGGTGATCCTGAGGATGGTGTGACCCGTGTTCTTTGCTCATCCAGCAATTTAAAGTGAATCATCAATAGTGAAGCTGGCAGCATCTTGCTTAGTGTGCATGTTCACGGGTTCAGAACGTTCACATGTAGAATTTTGGGAAATTGACAAACTTCTCCACATCTGCTTGCAAATACAAGGTAGAGATCAAGTGCACAGGCTCTGTTGGTGGGAAAACACCAACAAAACCAAAACTTTATTTACTCTTCTCTAAACTTGAGCACATGGAGCAAGATAAGGTTAATGTTATGTATTTTTTTCCATTGTAACATGGGTGGTAAGATTAGAAAAATGAATATGAATGTAGCATTTAAACACATTTGGCAACAGGGTTGATGGGATCAAGAAAGTGATGCTAGTAACAAGTTTAATGAACTAAACATGTTGAGCTAATCGGGTTAGATCAAGTAAGATTGTAACTCTAACATGTTTGGCTCTTCATTCATGTGCATACCAGAATCAGGGAAAACTTTTGAGTTAGGACCATTTACCTTAGGATGTTACCTTTGTCATTAGAGTGTGAATACACCATATCAGAAGGGTAGGTGACGCGTGATGGTCCTTCCCTTTGCTTGAAGTTTTCCTTGTATCTTGAGTTGTTCATGAACATCTTGTCTCCTATGTTGCACTCCATCTTTATTATCCTTTTGTCATGCCATCTTTCTGCTCTTTGATCTTTTAACACCTTGTTAAACCTTCCACCTCACTCATTCTTATGCCTGTAACGAATTAGTATACAACACATACCCATAGGAATATACAATTTTAAAACACTAGTTGTTTGTCCAGAATTTTGTTATGTTCCTTCTGTGCTAATGGAAGGATGGTGTCAAAATTATTTTAGCATAGATTTTGTTTATCACGTTATTATACAAGCATGGCTCAAGGCAGAAGGTAATTTGCAGTGGAAGAGAGAGTGAATGAACATTGATACTTAAAGTTCTTCCATCCATGTTGAATGAGGTATGTAGTTCTTACATTTATGATGAATGAGTTGTGTCTTCTTGTGCAGAGTTGTTAGAGTTCATCATGTACCTTGTTTCATCTCCTATTTGAATTCATCTATTGACTTACCTAGATTGAATTGAGAATTTCCTGCAGGAGTTAGTCCAGCAAAATATCCAGTATCTACTATAGTGAGTTTTAGTTCAATAAACAAACTAGACTTCATATCTAATTTGATTAAAGAAGGAATTTTAATCTAAGCACCTCGCTTAATTTAAAAAAAACCTTTGGAAGTATGTCGAGTATATCCAAACCAAAACTTATTATGGCAGGTAAAGGTAACATGAAAGCTCTATAGAGATTTATTCAATTAGATATGAAAAAGCATGATTGTAGTTTAACAAATCGAGCATGGCTTAAAGATAGGGACAACCAAAATTAGCAACCGATCATAAAGTTTTTTTTTAAATAAGCCCGTCCCTCAAGCTTGAATTTTGCAAAGCAAAGTCAAGTTTGGATAGATATAATTCAATGTTGCACGATGATTGGTTGGACATACCTTGTGTCGTCATCCTTCATCCTTTTTGCTTTAAATCTAGAATGGTTAGTGACAAAAATACCCGAAGGAATATTTTTGTAACTATATTTCTATACTCACAAGGGCAAAAAGGTGAAAACTCATGCTTGCTTTAGGTCAAGAACTTGTACTTGGGAAACCTTTGAATTGGTGAAGTGGTTTCCCTTCCAACACCAATCTTCGTGTACTTACCTCAAGATTCACAACGAGATCTATAGTATTTATAATAAACACATGCATCTACAACCACCCTTTCAAAGTCTTTATGAACAGGAAGCATAAGAGGGTTGAAGATCTCGTGTGTGGCAATGTTAGAGAGACCAATTGATTCAGAAGATTTCTCATATGAGCATGGATTCAATGAGATGTTAATGAAGTAACTTCCATGTTCATCGATGTCATCTTCCTTTTCAAACCCTAAGGGTGTTTCTTCATGAATGTCTATAGGCGAAATCATTGTCATCATTCCATGCCTATGACATTCATTGAAAATTTTATTGTCCAAGATTTCCTATGGATTGGTGTCTCTTGAGTTGGTCTTGGCTAAGGCTTCCTCCCAACTTAGATGAGTCATGTTTATTGAAGATATTGATATAAGCTCACCATTTGGATCTAAGCCAAGTTTGAATCATAACCATAAGGCTTCATCATTGTCTATCAATTCTTTAACAATGGCATATGTGTTCTTCATATGTTTTAGGCAATTTTTAATATATTCCTGCCATTATCGTTGCTCTTCTTGGTCATCCTTATGGTCTTCATGACTTCTATGCTTTGGGTGTCTTAATGGATTCCTAGGGATATCATAAGACTTAGGGAAAAGAGCATAAGAGAGATCATCAGGGTCAAGGATGGGTTGAGAGATGGGTTCAGATAAAACATCTAATGTGGGCATAGAATAGGAGAAGATAGGATTGGTTTCTAAATGGCTCGGCTCTCCTTTTATGGCATCACTAGACATGCAATCCTTGAATTCTTCCTGATGTCCTATATGGGAATAAAGACGCTTTCTAAGAGATCCCTTCTTAAGAGAATTTAAATTATATTCACTCAAAGGCCTCTTATGAGACTGAAAGTTTAAACTATTCCCAAAATCGGCATGAATAGATCACCCGCATAAGAAATTTTAAAAGATTAACTTTCTTCTTCTCTTGGAGAATTTAGATTTTGGGATATTGGTGGATTGGGATTGATAGCTAAACCTTGGGATTGGAGTGATTATGATTTGACTATCAAAACTTTATTTTCTTGTTCAGGAGATGATCCCTTCTTTTCCTCGAGGAGCTTATAATGATGCTAGGGCAAGAAGTCTTTTCACTAATCTTATTAAGTATAGACCTTGATTCACTAGCAGACAAATGAAGAAAAGCTCCTCTAGAGGCTAAATCAAACGATTCCCTAAAATCCTTGCTAAGACCCACGTAAAAATGTTGAAAGAGTATGGGGTCTTATATGGCTAAGTCTGGTCCAGAGTCTATAAGAGAGTTAAAACGTTCCCAGGATGTGGCCAGAGATTCATTATTTTCTTGTTTAGAAGATAGGACCTCGGTTCTAAGGTTGACTACTTTAGAGATGGAAAAGAAGTCCAAGCAAAAGCTAGAACGCAAAGTTCCCCAATCTCCCTGCTTCTTCTCTATGGTTCGATTACACCATTTTTTAGCTCTTCCCTTCAAAGAGAAAGGAAAAAGCTTCCATTTTAAGGTCTCATCGGACATGCCCTCTATATAGAGGTAGTCACATGTCTGTTCGAACTCTTGTAGGTGAAGGTAAGGATTTTCGTCTACCTATTCTGAAAATGATTGGTTCTGGACCATTGCAACCAAATACAGGCGTAGCTCATATGCAGGTGTTAGGATAGGCTTTAATGATTCTTTTGGCCTGTGACTAGTGCTCATCAGTGTAACATATTGGTATATGGGAGTGGAATCTATGGCATCCATAAGGATGAAAACAAAAAGGAAAATCTATGATAAAAGTATAATACAAGGTTAAGTTAGGTTCAAAGTTAACTCAGCAACCGTTTCCTCGGCAACGACGCCAGAAAGCTTGTTGGTATTTATTAACGCTCATAGAAAGATCCGCAAGCACATGGATATCGCTGTAGCTTTCACTCGGAGGTTTTAAATATCATATCCATAGAGAAATGTGTGAGTGTAACTAAGTCTATGCTTAACCTATAAGAAGCATCAAGGATGGAGATGATAGGGACATAGAGAGGATCACTAAGGTCTTCTAGTTCTAACGCTCACAAGCTATGTCTAGTATTGTTCAACTGGGGACATTACTTAAGAAAAGACACCGGTAGAGGATGCTTTCCTTAGCAACCAGGTCCTACTAGTCCTACAAATAGGAGGTGGACTATAGAAGATTCAACGAGGTAAAATTACCCTCGCGAGCTACCACCGATCCGAAAAGTAGGGTGCATCTATAAGTAACTCGGGTCTAAGTGCCACGCTTACACTAGAATTATACCTTAAACTATGGTCGTAGGTTAAAGCACTTAAAAGAGACTCGCAAACCTGAAGAACAATATAAATAGTGTTACTTACTTGAGTTAGAAGTTGATTACCAGAGAAATCTCAAAAGCAAGCTCTAGAGGAACTTGATCCCATAGGTACAAGCCATAGAGGGAGCACCGACAGGCCGACACTTCCTCCAAACTCTTCCCTCACACTTTATCTCTCTATATCTAAAAGACTAGTCGAATCTCTGGAGGACTACATGACTAATCTTCTCTTGATGGCTATCTCTGAGATGTAGATCCTTTCATGGGACCCCTCTCAATTGATCCTCACTAGAAAATATGAATTAGGGTTTTAGGGATGCCTTTGCCTCAGGGGGTACAGGGCTGCTTATATAGGCCGGTGGGATGAACCAGAGCCCTCGGATCAAAATGACTTTGATCTACAGCGAAGATTGGAACTCAATGGCGGTGGGGAACCGACGTTCGAAGCAGGCCATGAATGGGCTTTGGCCCCGGTCGGTCGACCTAGGCCCAGGTTGACCGACCCCCTTCTGTGGCCCTTCGGCCCAAGTTTCGGTGGATCACCTTCTCATGTTCTCTAGAATCTTCTCAAGTTGGTTCCGAGGTAGAATATGTTTTTTAGCCCAACATCCTTTATATCTTGCCTCATTTTCTTGATAAACCCTGTGGAAACACAGATTCACCAAAACCTGTGGAATTTTGTCAGTTTAATGCCTAATTCTATGTTGGAGATTGATTTATGCCCTTATTCATGTTTTATTGATGGTTTATAATTGATGTTAGTGACCATCAACAGTGCCACAACACCTCCTCATGTTATGCCACCGCAATATCACTTTGGACCGTCTAGTTATCACTCCGATTCTAAAAGGGACACAAGGACCATGTTGTCAGCAGCCAAGAGAAGAAGTCTTTGTAATGTGGGGGAGTACATGGCACGTTTATCAGAAAGCATTGCTGTGAGGAGTACATCTCGTGAATGAGAATGTACCCATGAGTAGGTAGAGGTCGATGAAGCAATGCAAATCCTATGAGAGGACGGTGTGCTAGTTCCTTCAGACATGTTCTTTGAAGCATTGGAGCTGTTCAAGAACTCAATGTCCTATGGGGAGTTCAATAATTTGTTAAACAGAGAAGAGTGTATTGCTTGGCTTACGTGGCACTTGAACAGGAATAACAAGTAGCCCTCGTGGATGTCCTTAAGTAGTTGCGCGTCAGGCATTTGAGTGTCGTCTTGTATCGTTTAAATTTTGTTCTTGTCCACTTGTTTTCTGAACTGGTGTGTGTGTTTAATTTGGAGCGATGTAATGTGCCCCGTGGCCAGAACTATGTGTCGTGTTTTTCCTCAAATCCAAATAAGCTATGTGGTGTCCACGTGTCCTCGTGATTCAACAACGATCGCCCGACGGTCAAATACCAGTGCTTGCACAGTTAAGTAACAATTGAACTCACAGTTAGAAACAATCGGACTCAGAGTGCTTCAGTGTCAAATCATTTTCTGAGAGGTTCTAGAGCTGAAAAACAATGACTGGATGCGTCAGGTCAATGTCGACTTGAATTGCCCTAGCGTTTGGTCCTCACACCACTCTGCAGCGCGTGCCCGTGGTGTTGAAGCCAGCGTATGTCAGCACTGACCTGACGTAGCACAAGTGTGTCCGGTCACGCGCTGCCACCAGCGTCCGCTCACCACCGCGTGATGCTTCTCTTCTGCGCCAACTGACTGGACGCAGGTCCTGCGTCCCATCCCTACGTCTGTTTACTCGGGCGCCTTCTTGGCCAACACTTCGCGCCACCGGCTAAAATTGACCAGACACGCAGTCCACCCTGACTGCAGCGTCCGGTCATGGACTTTCTCCTTCTTTTCATTTTTAAGTCCACGACCACTTTGCCCTTGCTTCTAAGTTGCTAACCACAAAGTGTAGAACTTGTATGCACGTGTGTTAGCATTTTTCAAAGCATTGTACAAGGGTCAAAGTTAGCACACTAGGTTCCTAAATGCATATGCAAGAATCATGTCACCTAGTGACACTCGATAACCACTTAGCCAAAGATTTTCTCTCTTTATAGTATGGCTATCGATCCTAAATCACTCACACCCTCTATGGTGTCTTGAGTGCAGATCAAAAATGGCTCCTATCATTATACCTTTGCCTTGAGCCCATTTTTGTTTTTCTCTTTCTTCTTTTTCAAATATGAAGCACTTGATCATCTCTTTTATGGCTATCACCTTCACCATGACCATCATCTAGCTTCACCACTTGGAATGGACTACCTCATCTAATTCACACACTTAGAACAAAGGTTAGTCCTAGGTTTCATCAATTATCCAAAACCAAACTAGGGCTTTCAACTTGGTGATTTGAGTCGAGTGGCAACTATGGTGTTAAGTGACCCCACAGATATTGAAGAAGTTCGGGAGTAGATTACTTACGGACTTGGAATACTTGGGAAGACAACGTATGTGAATCTGTTAAAGTTGTGTTATAAAATTTCTTCATTCATCAATCTTTTGTTGACCGCGTAGTTGAGGACTGAGGAGCCTTTATAAACATGCAGGAGGAGACTGGGAGCAAGGGGACTAGCCGATGGCATGAAGAAGAGGGTTCAAGTTGGTATGTGGATTTTGATGAATTGGCCTTCGTCTTCGTACTATCTGAAGTACCTGACAGTGGGTACAACTTTTGTATTATTGGTCCACGTATGCACCCAATTAGATTTAGAGGACTGATGTGATTTGGGTACAAATCACGTATATTTGTTCTACGTATGCAACCATTTAGATGTAGAGAACTTATGTTATTTGGACATAATTGATGATGACCACTAATGCACCGATGAAATGGGCTACTATGTAGAAGATGACAGAGCATGGGATTCTTCTAGTAGCTTGTGGCTCCTAGGGGCTACCAATTTTGTTAATTTGCCCACAGATTGATTTTGAATGTTGTAAGGACTAGAAACTAGTGTAGGGAGTTGAGAACTTCTATAATCCTGGTGTTGTATTGAACTATATTATTCAATTGGTGCATATTTGATATGTACATTGTAATGATGTTAGGGGTATAATGGTGAGCAGCCAAATGATTATTGCCTGGTGTTTGAAGTGAATTATAATGTTGTACGGTGAAAGGTCCTTGTTTTGTTTTGGTAATTGAGTGACAACCTTTGGTGGACTAATTGTGTTTATGTGAGATACACAGGTAATTAGTCCACACGTATATGTGTGTGAGCAACATATACCACGACAATGAAGATGGCTCGAAGATGTTGCAAAGCTCACACATGTGATGAAGGAGCTCATTGCACATGAGACATGACATTGAGTCATGTCATCAAGGTGGAGAAGATTAAGACATGACTTGGCTCGACGGATCGGTTGCAAGTGTGAAGGGCAAGTTAAGTGATGACTTGGCGCTGATGGACCGAAACAACAGTAGAGCAAGTGAAGTCAAGGTCAATGAACCAGTATGGTCATGTGATGATATGGAGCGGATCATATCATTCTTGATCGTGTTGGTGCATGTGTTGCATCGACATTGGGGGGAGATAAAATGGAATGCGCATGGCAAAGGTATAACCTAGGGCATTTTATTTTACTAGTCATAGGTGTGTAGAGAAGTTTATGATCGGGTTTAGGATAGATGGCCGTACTATCAAGAGGGGCAAACTTGTTTGCATATCGGTCATCTAGTGCCGCTCGAGTGATCTAACTTTGCACCGTTGCTAGGATCGAGTGGTGTGGCAAGTTGAGTGGCTAACTCCTTTGGAAAAATGTTTGTGAAATGCTAACACACTTGCACATGATGATGTACACTTGGTGATATTGGCACATTTGTAAAGGTGAAGAAGTTGGTGAAGAAAAGTAGTTGAAAGCGCTGGTCACGGGGTGACCGGACGCGTTCGATATCTGTCTCAGGCGGCGGTGTTCCCGATGTGACTGGACGTGTCTGATATCTATACCAGATGCATCCGGTATTCTAGCCAGGGACGAGCAGAGTCATCGGGGTGACCGAACTCTGGCTCATAGCAGTGACCGAACGCTGAACAATCACTGTTCATGCGTCAAGTCGTGGTGACATGGCGTGCATGAATTGATCTAGAGAGGATCAGACGCAGGGGCGCATCTGGTCAACGATATCGAATGCGTCCGGTTGGTCCAAGACAGCTCTAGGAGCTCTCTGGACTCGACCTGATGCTGCCTCGCCTAGGTTCGATCATTTTCTAGCGTCACATTCGATCGATCGTGTCAGAGTGTGACAGAGTTGTCGTTGGGTGCCAATGGTTATATTCGTTTGAAAGGGACCCGTGGCGGTCAAGCAGCAACCTTACGCTGTGACTCGACGCGCCCAGTGTACTCGAGCAGCGCGTCCAGTCAGTGCGCAGAATGCCCAGTGAAGGGGTAACGGCTCTATTTGTTCGCGGAGTTATAAATAGCCCCCTTGGCTGGCCTTGGGCCGGTTGCTGAGCACCCTCATGCCTATGTGGCTTGTGTAGGAGTGCTTGGATGCCCTCTAACTCACTTGTGCTTGCAAGAGTATGAATCAATTGCGAGTGAGTGATTTTAGTGTGTTGCATTATGAGATTACATCAAGTGGCACTAGGTGTTGAAGTTGCAAGCCGGTGGTGCTTGTTACTCTTGGAGGTTGCCACCTCCTAGACAGCTTGGTGAGGGTCTCCATCGAAGCCCATAGGAAGATTGTGCAGCGCTCCAGAGAAAAGCTTTGTGAGGGGCATTATCCTTGCCCCGCGGGAGCCACGAAGAGCAACTCTAGTAAAGTGTGTCATTGAGCTACCCTCACTTGTGAGGTAGGTTCTTACGGTGCTCGACGTGCGGACTTGGCGGGTGATGCCAATTAGCCGCTGAACCACTGGGTGAGCGGTCAACACAACAGGGACGTAGCTTGGTGAAAACCAAGTGAACCTTGGGAGAAAAATCACTGTGTCAACATTGTCTTCATCATCTTCTCGGTGGTTTGCATTCCGAGCAACACAAGCTTGTATTTACTTTTTATACATTGTGTTTGTGTAGTTGCTCTTGTGACTAGTTTAGCTTAGTAGCTTGCTAGTTGCCTTCTTGCTTGTGTAGCATAGAAGTAGCTCACTTGCATGGCTAATTTGGTTTTAGTAACCTTGTTAGTCACATTGCTTAGTTTCTGTAGCTAAATATTTTGCGCTCTATAATTTGGCTTGTGTAGCCTTGTTATTGAGCATTGCTAGTGAGCTTAGGTGGCTTTGTGCTTTTGCTTACTAGCATGTGTAGGAGCTCCCCCGTTGCTTGAAGTACTAGTGCATAAGTTTGTGTGACCTTGCTTTAGAATTGTTTAGGTGAGCTCTAGCTAGCCCGGCACCTCTATTGCTTAAATTAGAATATTTTAAGGTGTTTGTGAACTTAGATAGAGGGGTGTAGGCTTGGCAAGACCGATAGTTTTAATTTCACATTTGTTTCGGTTAGCCTGTGTGATAAAGTTTTAGAAAAGACTATTTGCCCCGCCTCTAGTTCGCCATCTCGACCATACAAGTGGTATCAGAGCTAGGTCTTTTATTTGTGGTCTTCACCGACCCGAGAGGATGACGACTTATGGGCTAGATGTTGAGTGTCCACATATTTTTGATGGCACACACTTTGCACGATGGAAAAATTGGATGATCAACAATTTTAAGTTTATTAGCCATCAAATATGGTGGATCGTAGATGTGGACTTTTCTCATGCGTTGGATAGAAAGAGTGCAACTCAAGCGCAAAAGAAATGCCTACATCTTGATTGCCAAGTTACTAACATTTTATATCAATCTATGAATGATAGCATATTTGGTGAGATCATGGACATGAAGTCCGCCCATGAGATTTGGATTTATCTCAATGAGAAATATGGGGTAGTCTCCAATGATGATGATGAGGCCACCAAGGAGGAGGCGTATGAGTGTGTTGAGCATGACCACAATTTAGTAATTGTGGAAGAATGCTCCACCTCATGGTCAAGTGATGATGACAATGATACTACCACAAAATCACTTGGCAAGATTGATGATGCCTCAAGTGATGCACATGATGATCCTACCCCATGCACACTTGATGGTGATGATGGTTCATGCTCAGGGTATAAGAGTGATGTCTCTACAAGCTCTCCTACATCACCACATTGCTTCATGTCACAAGGTGACATAAAGGTATAAAATGCTAATGTGGTTGATCATATTGATTCATATGATGAGCTTGTTAATAGACTTGATAGCATGACCATGTCTTTAGAAAATAAGAAAGCAAAAACAATGAAATTGAAAAATAAAAACTCATTTCTAAAGAACTCATGTGAAGAGCATAAGAAATTACTTGATGTTCTTCACATGGTAAGTTAAAATTGACTCATGAGACACTACTTGCATCTCATGAAAAATTATTGCAACAACATGCTTCTCTCATTAAAGTGTTTTCAAAGAAACTTAAAAAGAATGAGAGCTCATCACATGAGTCAAGTAATCAATTACAACATGTGCTAACTCTTGTGATGTAGGGAAGAAGCATGTATCCACCTCTTATGATGATTTGTTAGATATGCCATGCTCTTCACATATAGATGCTTGTTCTACTTCTATGTCTTGTGAGACCAACCTTTTGAAGGAGAACAATGAGCTCAAGAATGAAGTGAAGAAATTGAGCAACAAGTTAGAGAGGTGCTACAACTCAAAAGTCATCTTTGAGCACATGATGAAGACTCAAAGAAACTTCGATGATAAGAGTGGGCTTAACTTCAAAAGGAAGATGACAAAGGGCAAAAGAAAAAGGGAAAAGAAGATGAAGAAGCAACTACAATTGAAGTTGTCTCACTCCATGTGCTACCGGTGTCATGAAGTGGGACACCTTGCAATTGATTGCCCAAACATTGTGAAGCTCAAGATGACGAAGGAAGAAGAGAGGCTCAAGCATGTGAAGTGCTTCAAGTGTCGCACATGGGGACATCTCACCTCAGTGTGCCCAACCAAGCAATTGGTGAAGCAGCAAGAAGAGTCTCAACCAAAGCCACAAGTTGAGCAGGAGAAGACACCCCAAGAGTAAGTCAAGATCAACCATGAAGAAGGTGATGACTTGATGATGAAGAAGAATAGGTTGACAAGAAGGGATGGAAAGGCAAGGCATCCAATGCAAACTCAAGATGTCAAGATGATGAGCAAGAATGAAGATGAGAAGAAAGTCTATGCTCACATCAAGTGCAAGTGTGGAGATACGGGACACTTTGCCTTGAAGTGTCCTAATAAGTTTGAGAAGAAGGCTCCAGCAACTCATGAGAGGCAAGGCAATAAGAAGAACCACATGAGTAATGAAGAGAAGGCTCAATCAAAGAGAAAGTGCTACTCATGCCGGGAAAGGGGACACATGGTATATTCATGTCCCATAGGTAATAATTCTAAGCCTATTTCAATTGATGATAATATCGTGCTTAGAAAGGATGGTAATGGTACCTCTATGGTTGGTATTACAAAACATCCCGCTACTCATACTAAGGTTTTGCCTAAGTATGTTGCACCTAACTTGAGAGTACCTAAACTTGTTTTGGTACCATTGAAAAGTAGATGAATGTGTATAGGTACCATGGTATTGGAGGCCTGATTCAATTGATCTCACTTTGTTCATCATGTGTTGAGTCAAGTAGTGAAGCTTAGTGCGTATCCAAACCCAATGCCAAGTCAAGAAAAGTGAAGTCCAAATGCTACAACATACAAGTGTCATGATCTTGTTGTGGTGATTTATTGGAATGTTTGATGGCTTGCAATTATTTGAGTTGAAGCTTGCTTTTGGATGATCATGAGCTAACCCAGGTATATCTCTTGTTGATAATTTCATTTGGGTGCATATGAGTTGATTCAATTGGATAAATATGCAACGTTGCTCGCTATAAGATATTTGAATGGATAATTGATTAGTAATCAAGTTTCGACTGATTTGTTTGGATAAATTCATGAGATGACTTTTAGTAAGTGGATTGAATGGATATATGTCTTATGAAAGTGTTTAAACAAGTTGATTTCAAGTTTGTCTCATATTTGATCAAGTATAGCTCATGTGAAGAAATTTGCCCTATAATTTAGAATCTGAGCTAGCTATGATCTTAGCCACGTTTGAGTGATCAAATATCTAATTAGATTGGCTTGAAATTTGGTGTGTATGTTCTAGACTCATGGTATAAGATGATGTACAAATTTTATGACAATTGGATAAGAGATGCTTCGGTTTTGAAGTAGATCTTGTCAGCTATAGTGCAACAGTTTTTAGCATGTAGCAGTGGTGGAAGAATTGAAATCTGGTAGCAATCTAGAAGTCAAATGAAGCTTAAATTTTTGAAGCTGCTAGATGACTTAGTGAAGCATTTCTCCACCAAATTTCATGGTATTTGAATCTGTACATTAGGAGTTATGGATTATTCTTTGAAGGGTACAGAATCTGCAAGAAATATGACAAGAATTAGATTGATCAAAGAGTCACTTTGATTGAAAGGTCCTCAAGTTAGAAACATGTTTACAAATGTTTGAGGTACCTAAGTTTGGTTTTGGACTGATCTAGAAGCATGACAAGCAAAGGGTACAAGGCCATTTGATTGTGGAGTGTACTTAGCACATATTTGATACTTAAATTGAAGATCATGACCAAGCTCAAGATGAAGATGAGGTTTAAGTTTTAGTGTCAATTGGAAATCATTTGATAGAAAGAAAAGGACTTAAAGAAGGATTCAAGATTATTCATCAAGTTAAGTGCATCACTTGGATCAATCAACAAATTCATTTCAAGTGAGTATCAAGAATGATTCTTTGGAGAGAGGTCACTTTTCCCTAGTGTAGGGGCTTGCCGCCTATGTGTAGGTAAACCAAGTGTGGTACTTGGAATGCTAACATGGAAGTGGTGATCTGAGGAACATTTGAGATGCTTAGTTGAAGCAATCAAAATGGTTGATCAAGAAAAAGCAAGCAACACCCAAAAGAGAGCTAGTCATGGCAATTCAAGTGATATTCTCACTCATAGTTCTCTCTTGCAAGCATTGATCAAAAGAAGAAGCAAGCCAACCACATCATGATAGTACACTTGATCATTAGTGGTACTCAAAACATATAGGGAAGAATGGACTTCATTATTGATGACTGGTCTTCACCAAGCTATAAATTGGACTTCACATTGCTATTGGAGTAATGAATTAGAATCCATGTGACTATCCTCTACTCCAAGATAGCAAAGGTATCATTGTAATGTGCATGATCATTTCATCCCTTACTAGTATGTGATTAGTGCATATAGTACATGCTTATTAGGATCATGCATGACAAATAAAAATCTTTAAAATTCATATCCTACCACTATTTCTTGAATGGTTAATTGATCTAGTGATAGTATATGAATTTGTTCATGAGCTAGTAAACCCAAGTACTTAATTTAATTTAGATTGCCAACAAGTGACAAGTACAACCTCGATAACATAACCTCTAAATGAGTGTGAAGAAGCTTAGAGAGGGTTCAAACCAGACTTGGAAGCTTATGCAAATCAATTTAGTTCAACTCAACCATAGAATCTCATGATAGTGATAAGTGTACAAGCACAAGACAACAATGCAAATGGATATCTAGCTTGGTTGTTTCAAGTGATATCTAGACTCAATTGATTCAACAAGTGGTATTCACAAGTGGTGTCTAGATCAACTCACAAATGATATCCTACAAGTGGTACTCATGAAGATATCAACGGTTCAAGAAATGAGTTTTATTGACAAATCCAATAAGTGGTTCCATACTAGAAAATTCTTTCAAGTGGTATCACATCTACATGTGGTATCAATCATGCAAGACGATGGTTCCACAAGTGATCCTCAACTTTAAGTGATTATCAAGTGAAGAATGCATCCCTCACCAATAAGAGCTCAAGTTTATCAGATGGATGACTCATGCTATGACATAGGGGGAGGTGTCCCACCAATTGGTATCAAGGTCAAAGATCCTATGTGTGGTGTCTCATGAGCTATACAAGTGGTGTCATTCCAACATTTGGAAATGTCCATAAAAATTCAAGATTCAAGCCTCAACCATCTACCCTAATACAAGTCTTTGCATCAATGAGAAGCACACCTTTTATGAAAATTGATGACAAAGGGGGAGAGATTGTATAAAGAATGAAAGCTTTGGGAGAGAAATGAACAAAGTTGGGGACATGGACATGGACAAAGAGGGAGCAATATTGAGGAAAAGAGATGGATCAAAATTCTTGAACAAGAGAAGCACACAAGTAGGGGGAGCAAGCTCATGAACTTTGATTAATTGCATTTGATATGTGCATATTCATGTGCTTGCTTGCATCGCATAAGTTTTTAATTTTGATATGCATGCTTGTGTGGTGTATGCTAGTTATAGAACTTGATTGATGTGATGAGAACTAGCATGCATAGGATGATAGCTAGATACTTGGTATGTTTCTCAAGTAATGCTAGTACCTTGATTCTAATGTTGATCTCATGAGGTATCTAGTGTTTTGTTTCCAAGTGATAGCTAGCTAACTGTCGATGTTTTATCACCGATAGCCTGTCACGGGGGTACTCGGGATAGTTGTTCAGGTTTCGGCGGGTGCGGAACTCAACGGTGAACGCAAGAGACAGTCGATTTATACTAGTTTGGGCCCTTGACCATGATCGAGTAATAGCCTTTACGTCTAGTCGGCGTTAGCCTTTTGCATTGGATTGATTGGTATATTGTGTTATTCTGTTACAAGGATGCCTACAACCTCTCTTTATATCGGTAGAGAAGGCCGTAGTGAGGTTACAATCCTAGTCGGATCAAAAGAAATTGTCCTGATCTAATTATAGAAGGTATTGTTCATAGGAGTCCGGCTAGTTTGGCCTATTCTACTCGGAATCGGCTTCGCTTCTCTTCATGCCTCTTCTCATCCGGCTTGCGGGCCAAGCCAGGGCCCTCTGCCAGTAATCACACCGATATGAAGCCATGTGGCTCCTGCATCGACACTAACCATGGTGCTAAGGATGAACTTAAAGGTGCAAATCCGATTGGTATCACGCTTCAAAGGTTGATTCTATACATCTTAGCATCATTGGTAGTAATTACTCTCCCACAATTTCAATCTATGCATATGAGCAAGCTTCAACCAAACACTATAGTACATAAGTAGGAGGAGCTAATACTACCAATTCAGGTTTATGGTACTTGTCCAAAATCATTTACACATGGTAAAATTGCTTGGGTAAGCAACTCCAATCTATTTGAGCTTAATTTTCATATATTTGTAGAGTTGTCATCAATTATCAAAAATGAAAGATTGAAAGATCCTTGTTTGGTTTTGGTAATTGAGTTACAACCTTAGGTGGACTAATTGTGTTTATGTGAGATACATAGGTAAATAGTCCATAAGTACATGTGTCTGAGCAACATATGCCATGACGGTGAAGATGGCTCAAAGATGTTGTAAAGCTCACACATGTGATGAAGGAGCTCATTGCACATGAGACATGACATTGAGTCATGTGATCAAGGTGTAGAAGATCAAGACATGACTTGGCGCTGATGGACCGAAACAACGGTGAAGAGCAAGTGAAGTCAAGATCAATGAACCAATATGTCATGTGATGATATGGAGCGGATCATATCATTATTGATCGTGTTGGTGCATGTGTTGCATCGACATTGGGGGAGATAAAATGGAATGCGCAAGGCAAAGGTATAACCTAGGGAATTTCATTTCACCAGTCATAGGTGTATAGAGAAGTTTATGACCGAGTTTAGGATAGATGGCCATACTATCAAGAGGGGCAAACTTGTTTGCATATTTGTCATCTAGTGCCATTTGAGTGATCTAACTTTGCACCGTTGCCAGGATCGAGTGACGTGGCAAGTTGAGTGGCTAACTCCTTTGGAAAAATGTTTATGAAATGCTAACACACTTGCACATGATGGTGTACACTAGGTGGTGTTGGCACATTTGCAAAGGAGAGGAAGTTGGTGAAGAAAAGGAGTTAAAAGCGCTGGTCACGGGGTGACCGAACGCGTCCGACATGTGGACCAAACGCGTCCGGTATCTGTCCCAAGCGGTGGTGTTCCCGACGTGACCAGACGCACCTGATGTCTATACCGAACGCGTCCGGTATTCTGGCCAGGCGCGAGCAGAGTCCTCGGGGTGACCGGACTCTGGCTCATAGCAGTGACCGGACGCTAAACAATCACTGTTCATGCGTCAGGTCATGGTGACATGGCACGCGGGAATTGATCCAGAGAGGATCGGGCGCAGGGGCGTGTCCAGTCGATCCAGGACGGCTCTAGGAGCTCTCTAGACTCAACCTGACGCTACCTCGCCTTCATCCGATCGTTTTCTTGCGTCGCGTTCGATCGATCGTGACAGAGTGTTACAGAGTAGCCATTGGGTGCCAACAATTATAATCATTTGAAAGGGACACGTGGCATTCGAGTAACGACCGGACGCGTCTGGTGTACTCGAGCAACGCGTCCGGTCAGTGCGCAGAGTGCCCAGTGAAGGGGTAACGGCTCTATTTGTTTGTGGGGTTATAAATAGCCCCCTTGGCTAGCCTTGGGCCGGTTGCTAAGCACCCTCACACCTATGTGGCTTGTATAGGAGTGCTTGGATGCCCTCTAACTCACTTGTGCTTGCAAGAGTACAAATCGATTGCGAGTGAGTGATTCTAGTGTGTTGCATTGTGAGATTGCATCGAGTGGCACTAGGTGTTTGAGTTGCAAGCCGGTGATGCTTGTTACTCTTGGAGGTTGCCACCTCCTAGATGGCTTGGTGGTGGTCTCCGTCGAAGCCCGCAAGAAGATTGTACGGTGCTCCGGAGAAGAGCTTTGTGAGGGGCATTATGCTTGACCCGCGGGAGCCACAAAGAGCAACTCTAGTAAAGAGTGTCATTGAGCTACCCTCACTTGTGAGGTAGGTTCTTGCGGTGCCCGACGTGCGGGCTTGGCGGGTGATGCCAATTAGCCGCTGAACCACCGGATGACCAGTCGACACAACGAGGATGTAGCTTGGTGGCAACCAAGTGAACCTCGGGAGAAAAATCACCGTGTCAACATTGTCTTCATCATCTTCTCGGTGGTTTGCATTCCGAGCAACATAAGCTTGTATTTACTTTTTATACATTATGCTTGTGTAGTTGCTGTTGTGGCTAGTTTAGCTTTAGTAGCTTGCTAGTTGCCTTCTTGCTTGTGTAGCATAGAAGTAGCTCATTTGCATGGCTAATTTGGTTTTAGTAACCTTGTTAGTCACATTACTTAGTTTGTGTAGCTAAGTATTTGTGCTCTATAATTTGGCTTATGTAGCCTTGTTATTAAGCATTGCTAGTGAGCTTAGGTGGCTTTGTGCTTTTGCTTACTAGCATGTGTTGGCGTTCCCCCGTTGCTTAAAGTACTAATGCATAAGTTTGTGTGACCTTACTCTAGAATTGTTTAGATGAGCTCTAGCTAGCCCGACATCTCTGTTGCTTAAATTAGAATCTTTTTAAGGTGTTAGTGAACTTAGATAGAGGGGTGTAGTCATGGCTAGACTTATAGTTTTAATTCTGTATTTGTTTCGGTTAGCCTGCACGATTAAGTTTTAGAAAGGACTATTTATCCCCCCTCTAGTCCGCCATCTTGACCCTACATATGGGCTGGCCATTGGTAGAGGCTGGTGTTTGAATTGGCATCATTTTTTAAATTGAATTGCTGCCTGGTACATGTTGCTTAAATGTCATTTTTTATTTGAGTTAGCTGATGCTCAACGGCTGATGGTTGGCTGATCCTGCTATCTGTTCCAATATCATCCATCAGCTGAAATTGGACCAACCGAACGGGTTGTGGACATCCTAGTCCTAGCTATCATAATTACAAGAGCGAAAGCGAATAGGCAAGTTCAGGGGTAGTGTCACACCTAGTAGAAGAGCGCTTATCTATCAACATTGCTTTTTCTAGAACATGATAGTCAACAAGCAATGAACATGAAGATCTTTCTATGTACTTTTGAGCAATTATCGGGTCTACACATAAATTTTCATAAAATCGACCTTATGCTTTGACCAGGCAAAGAATTGTGAGATGAAATACTCACACTTTTTTGAATGCAAGCTTGGAACTTACCCCTTTCCCTACCTAGGTCTGCCAATGCATTATAGAAAATAGAAAACTTAATAACGAAAGACATTGAAGAAAGGATTGAAAAGAGTTTGGCAAGTTGAAAAGGAAAACTGCCCGGCGTCTGGTGTTGATTAATTCGATGTTGTCAAGTTTACTGATGTTTATGCTCTCTTTTTTTAAGTCCTTAAAGGGGTGCTTAAAAAATTGAGTAATATAGATCACGATTCTTCTGGTAAAGCAATCAAGAGAAAATGAAGTATAGACTTCAGACTTGTGAAATGGTCCATCATTTGCCAACCAAAAAAGTAGGTATTGCAAAATGGTATAGGCATGCAAAATCTTGACATACAACATAAATGTCTATTAATATGTGGTTGTTTAATTTTTATAATGATGATGGTTTGTGGCATCAATTTTAGATGGTTTACAAGTCCAAATATGCAATATAAGTTCTCAAATCAGATTTGAGATAATTAAAAATGTCAAATGGAGATGAAGTCAACATCAAAGTTGTAGTACTCGACGAAATCTACAACTTTACAGTTAACAACCTTTTCATTTGAGATTGTTTGAAGTGTAAAATATACAATATAAGATTCAAAATTATGTAGTTAAAAGAATAGCGTCAACTATATAGTCCCACATATTAGGAAAAAGTTTAATTGACCCCCTAACTATTGGGGGTAGTCTAGTTTACCCCCTCAACTATGAAACGGTCTAATTTACCCCTTAAACTTTGCAAAACTGGCCAAATCACCCCCTCGAGCGGTTTTGGACGGTGGTTTTGCTACAGTAACGACGGTTTTGCTACAGTAACAATTGTTTTGTCCTTTTTTATTTATTTCGTCTGAATCTTTGAAAAATCATAGTAAATCACAAAAAATCATAAAATGGAAAATCTAATTTTGTTGGACTCCATATGACTATATCTACACAGTAAATATATAATATAGTATGCTTTAGTACAAAGTTTTTGTTGTATGAATTATTCAAATTAATTACAGAAAAAAATAGATCAAAATTTACAGCAAAAACTTTGTACTGCATACTATATTATATGTTCACTGTGTAGATCTACTCATGTGGAGTCCAACAAAATTGAATTTTTCATTTTGTGGTTTTTTTGTGATTTACTATGATTTTTCAAAGATTCAGACGAAATAAATAAAAAAGAAAAGGACAAAACCACTGTTACTGTAGCAACCGTTGTTACTGTAGCAAAGCCACCGTCCAAAACCGCTCGAGGAGGTGATTTGGCCGGTTTTGCAAAGTTCAGGGGGTAAATTAGACCGTTTCATAGTTGAGGGGGTAAACTAGACCACCCTCAATAGTTGGGGGGGTCAATTAGACTTTTTCCCCACATATTACGTAGCTCAGTTGGTATGTGCGTTCGAGGGAATGTTAATGTTGAGGTCTCAAGTTCAAATCCTGAGAAACACCATCACTACCGATTGTCCATTGCCGTCCGGCAATGATTATGAAGAGGCCGTTCGCTTCGCTGAAAAGCCATGGCTGAAAGTACTGTTCGCTGATTTGTTGTGAAAAAAAAATTGTTCCGACTGAAAAAACAAGTTGAAAAGTAAGGATTATAAGACAAGCGAACAGGGCCGAAATTTGGTGTAGTGCAATGTCCACTGCCAGAGCCAAATCCGGGATTGATTATGAAATCTAGCGCAGTGCAAAGATAACGTAGCTAGAAGAAATTGGAACTTGAGCAAAATGTGTGCTTACTGCTCTAAGGACGAAACAATTGAACACCACTTTTTTTATTGCCTATATGCTAAATTTCTCTGGAGAGCGGTTCACTTTCTACTGGGTTTGAAACCCTAAAAGATATCCATAATCTTTTTTATAAGTGGTACAAACAAGGGGAAGTTTCAAATCAATCCTTCATGCTGATAGGATGTGCATCCATTTGCTGAACAATAGGGCTTACCATCTCTATCCTGAAACGAATGCAATTATGGATGCATTTTTGGTTAATGTGTCCAAAGTTTAACCAAGTATATAGGTAAAAGTAATATTTTTGACACCAAATTAAATATATTATAAAAATATATCTGATGACAATACTTATCTGATGTCATAACTATTTATATACTTTTATATATAATTGGTTAAACTTTAGATACTTTAACTTGATATAGTGCTAGAATTGCATTCCTTTTCGGATAGAGGGAGTACACGAAATGAAGTTGTTTTTAACAAGTGTTGACCAAATTTTTTTATATTCAGAGGAACGTATTGACTATATCAACGGTCGCAATTATAACCGGGTGAAAGCCAATAAAGAACATGTTCTCCAAGTAAGTCAAGTGCTAGAGGAAGTTCCAATGAATCTTTCTGCTTCTTTGGATGGCCTCGTAATGTTATAATTAAGTTTTGAGTAGGACATTTGTGTAGTTAAATATTTTTATAATAAGTAGTGATTCCCTAGATGACAAGAGATGAAGTCAGATCTATTTCCATTATCGAAAAATATTTTCATGAAGAGAATATACTAAATTTGTAAAAAAAATGAGATGAAGGTAGTAGTGAGTGAAAGTATCTTGTGTTTGGTCAAACATTAGATACTTTAACTAAACATAAAGCTAAAATTATATATTTTTAAAACAGAGGTACTACATTTGTTCTAAATTATAAGATGTTTTGGCTTTTCTAAATATGTAAATTTTGTTATGCACTTATATATACACTATATCTAGATATATAGTTGAAGCAATGTATCTAGAAACAATATAGTATAATATTCTTTGTACTGCAGCATGTCATCATCCAGTATAGTTGGAGATCCAAGAGCTAGCTCTTTCTTGGAAGCCACCGAGTGCAACGGAAAGCTGATGCATGTAATGTAATGATGTGTGCGAGTGCAATCTAAATGGTACGGGGCTAGTAGGTGGTGGTAGAGATCATTCCAGTGCCGTTGTGCCATCGACTGTTCCTCCTGATCTGTGGCTGTCGGAATGATTACCAGCACATGTTTAAATAAGACTCGCAGCGTCCTTAACATCTAGTGCGGAGGGCCCAGAGTTGTAGTAGTTCTAGACTTCTAGTACCGGTACTAGGATCAAGCGTGGATACCATTGAGCATTCATCAATTTGTCGAAATTTTTTTCACGCTATTTTCTTTATTTTACATTATAAGGCATTTTATCTTTTCTAAACATACAATTTTTACTATGCTCTTAAATATACAATGTATCTAAATACGTAGTTAAAACAACGTGTCTAAAAGAGTCAAATGTCTTATAATTCGAAAAGAAGGGAGCACTAAGTTGTCTTTGTTCTACTGCAGGTTTAACCACTTCGGAGATCAAATCATTTCCCCTCTCATTTGTTGTGAGGGTATGGAGTTGACACATGTGGGAGACAACTTGATGAGCCATTTCAAACGCGGAAGTGATATGAGATATCATCTTAGTATTTGCTCGGTGAAATAAACCACTGTACTCATCTCGGGGATATAAATTACCACGTTAATCGATTAAAAGATATAGTCAAAGTGACCCGTAATCTCTATCTGGTTAGAATAAATTTATGGGTTACTTTACATGTTTTTTCATCCATAACAATAGTTTTTCTCCCTTTACATAGCATTTTGGCATGCCCCTTGTTGCAACCCATGTCTTGATGACATCTCAAATTTAGATTTTGTTGATTTTTGTCTACTATGTATATGCCCAACCCTGTTATTGTCACCAAGGCCATAACTGGCTACTAGAGCGGGAATGTGCCAGGCCTAAGGGGCTCGAGGCGCTTTGACTGTAGCAAAGCCTCTACATTATTTCCTAAATCACATAAAGGCAAGGAGTCGACTGCATGCATGACCGCCTCCAAGATGGCGACGAGATGGCGATAGTTTGTTGACTGTCGCCGCAACACACGATCAAGGAGTCCTCCTAAAGACTAGCTTCCATGTAGGACCCCTTCTCTTGCTCTGCCTTTTCACTTCTAAGTTATAACCCTGCCCCCTCCGCTATATATAAGGGAAGGTAAGGGCTCCCTTTCTTCGGCTTCACGCCCTCTTCGATGTCTTGAGGCCTCCTCGTTGAAGTCTCTATTATCTCCTTAAAACCTTCAAACTCACGCCCGCTTGTAACCCCTACTAGTCGGTGGTACAAAACACCGACAATAATATCATATGTTGCCATGTCGGGGGTATTTAGTTCATTTTAACAATACCAGAAGTGGTAATTTAGATGCACATTTAGAGATTACTTATATTTTGTATTGTAGCGACAAGGTGGTAATTTATTTGCAAACTTAGAGGTTTACCTTAGATTATGTTCTGTGAAATGTTTTAAATTTCATTTGAATATAAAACCTAATTTGAGCTTACGCTTTGTTAAAAAAAACTTTTGGATTTTACTTGAACACGTATACTAAGAAACCACATATAAAATACTACTTTTTGAACCATGAATTTATATTTATACGATTTTAAAGGATTTTTGGAATACATTTTAGCACTAAACAGCTTAACAAACACTCAAATATAGCATTTTGGGTAAAACTTTAATTTGAAAAGTGCAAAAGCTATGATGCCAGATACAAAGAAAATCAGTAGTACTTGATTTGTAACTTCTATTTTGAAAATTAGAAGATTTTTAGAGGCCCTAGGCTTTTTGGATGGACAGAAAAGATTTAAAACTTAGGTGCCTTAAGGCTTGTTTGGCTGTGCCCCAATCATCTATAATCTATATGTGTTAGAACTTGGAAGCGATTGAGGTGGAAAACCTAACATTTTCCACCTTAAACTTAAACATCTATGGCACGAGGCAAGAGCTCCGCTGTTCATGCTAACTGCTAGCATATTATTAAGAGAGACACAGGTGCGTGGAGCGTCTAAGGCAGCGACGAAGCCAGGAATGACGTTAGGGAGGGCTGGCTTCCTCTTCTTCTTCCTCTAGCCCTTCCTTTCTTCTTCCTCCTCCTCATGGTGGTAGGGGGGGCTTAGCCCGGGCTCCATGGAAATCATGGCCGTAGGGGGGGCTGGAGCCCGGGTTGCCCCCCCGCTGGCTTCGTCGCTGGTCTAAGGTGCTGACTAGAGTTGTTACAGCCACGTGAGTCGAACAGGATGACTGGAACTTGGTTCCCTTATTAAAAAAAATGAGTCGAACAGGATAATAACGACTATGAAAACGTATGCTTTGTGGTGTGCTAATACCCCACGAATCGGAGACTAGAAGCACATAATCTTGTGGCCATTTTTAGCTCCAACTCAAAATGATTCAGAAGGGTTCGTGTGGTACTTGTGATGAACTGATGATAGACATCATTCTGGTCTCTTCATCTCTCCATCAATCGCTGATCAGCTGGACATGTATGGCCTATACAGCACCATCATCACGTAACTATCAATACAAATCATATTTGGTTTTCTCGGTTTAAAAATGCGCGTGTGAAACACGGTTGTCACTCGCTTGCATGTAGCAGAAGTATACTTCTCTGTCGAAGGTCATTAACACAAGTGTGGAACAAGCTACTACGAAGGATGCGGACATGATGACTTTGCAAGCTTTGCAACGGCAACGCTATCACATAAATATACAAATCGAGGTGACAAAGAGGTAGAGATACCAGAGCTGAAACTAGGCATGTATCCAGATCTCACTTGGTTTCCAACCATATATTATACCCTGCAGCTAGATGTAGCACAGTTCATTTGCAAATCCAATTAAAATTCAGGGGGGGAAATCCAAGTCCAATCCTACTTCAATACAAAACGACTAATGTCCAATCCAATTACCTTTTTAAGTCCAAATCCATCCAATATAATCCAATAATAACAAAATTATTATAACTATATGTTAATTCTATATCAAAAGCTGGATCTAGAATTTTAAAAAACTTAAAATTTTAGTGAAATTGACCTCAATACAATTGCACTCTACTTGTGCATACCATTATGATTAAATTATACATGCAGGCCTTACTTCGAAAGACCCTAGATTTTTTTTAAAAAAAAATCTCATGTTCACACCTTAAAAATTTAGCAAAATTGACTATATTTTGTAGAAGATGACTCAGTATAATTGTGCGCTACTTTGTGTAACCAATGTGACTAAATATATATGTGGCCCCATGTCGAAAGCTGGACTTCCAATGAAAACCTCATGTCACACCTCAAAATTTTAGTAAATTGACTGAAAATGATTGGAGACGACTCAATACTATTGCCCACTACTTTGTGCAAGTCGGTGTGAATAAATATATATACATGGCGCCACGCTGAAAATCAGAACACAAAATTCAAAACCTCACGTTCACACATAAAATTTTAGCCAAATTGACTGAAATTTGTTGGAGATCGATAATTGAGTATGATTGTCTGGTATACTTTGTACAGATTATAACTACATATATCTTCTATACTTTGTACATATTGCAGCTAGATATATAAGCAGGCCCATGTCATAAACTCGAAACTAGATATTAAAGTTGGTCTACCTCTATAAATAAACAAAATCTCATGAAATCTAAAAAAAACTTATGAACACTGGATTTTTTTAGTTAGTCTCCAATAGATTTTATATTTTATTGGATCAAATGACAATAGATATTCAGATCCAAATAAATTCATGAAAATACATCCAAAGCAACTAATAACTGTACTTTGAATTATCTAAATCCACCTCCACCTCTGCCCGTGAGAAGTATCAGAGATTGTAGTGCCGTTTTTCTTGCTTTCTCTTGGGTGTTTACTAATAGAACATGTAATCATGTAGCTCATGTGTTGGCTAAGTAGGTCTCAGATAACACTAGGGTGGGTGAGTGGCAATCAGCCCGTCCTGTGTTCTCATCTGTTGACCGAAGATTGTAATCCTTCTTCCGTGCTGAATAGAAGGTCTTGAGTCGCAAAACAAACAAACAAAAACTTGGAAGTTGGTTTACATGTCATGCAGCATGTGGTAGTTGGTACTTGGTAGTGACATGTTATGGTTGTCGCTGGAGAAGTCCGGCAGCCTGGAGATGTACAGTTACAGTAGATGGTCATTGATGTCAAAACAAAACCATATATGTATACATCAGTTATTGGCGAAATCCAAACCACACCAGGCTATTGTAGCGAGACGACTAACTATACATGAAAAAAAAAACTAGGCACAATGCACGACATATATCAATTATATTATTGGTTTCTATCCTATGTATACATCATCATAACACGAAACCATTGTTGCTAGTATGGATTGTTGCCTATGGTGTGCTTGAATCATTTAGCTCGTTAGTAAAATACTAGCTCAGCTCGTTAAAGCGAAAACAGACAGAGCCAAGCGGAGAGGGTTCAGTAGTTGACTAGCCACAAGCTTTACCTTAAAAAAAAACCTACTGTACATGTTACGCATGCCACGTGATACGCAAAGCAAGCGTGGAACAGCAACGAAATTGGGATCCATAAAACGTTAACCGAACGTTGTTGACCTTTTTCAAATGAGCACATAACAAGTCCAAAATGAGCCCATGGGCCTAGAGAACCAGGATCGCAAAATGGTCCCTCTTTGCTGCAAAAGCTCTTCCCTAATCACCCTTGATTACCGCGGTGTCCATTGGGCCCGCGGACAATCGGTCATCCGTCATCGAGTGGGCTTAGCTTCTGATGCCGGTCGGGGCTCGGCTCGACGGTTTCCCTTCCGCCGTTCCGCGACGTCCGGCCCGGTGTCTGCCTTGCCTTGCCTTGCCTAGCTGCTGCCATCGCTCGGAAGCACAAGAGTTGCGTGGGTCGCAATCGGGCCGCTTGGCAGGGAGGCCTCTTCTACTTCGTGCGCTAGACGGGGCGGCCCGCAGGAGATTACCGGGCCGAGGAATCCTGCATCCAGCGGCAGGAGGAGTCGGCCGAGCCCGCGATGCTCGTGCTGGGCCGGGCTGCGAACTCCGATCTCTCTGCCAGTCTGCCACAGCAGATCCATCCGCTACTCTCAACGTGCGGTACCGTCGCCGTCGCTGATTGGAACATGTCGCTCCTGAGACCTGACCACTTCAAACTGGAGACTGGACACTGGAGAGCAGGTGGCCTCTAGCAGTGGACGTTTTCGGTTCCTGTTCGAGCCTTGCACGATGGCGCTGACGCACTCGCCAAGTGGATCGATGAACCAAAGGCCGCCATAAAGTCCACAGGTCGATCAAAGCGAAATTGGCGCACCTGGCCCGCTCTACGCGCCGTCCGCGGGAGTTGGTTAACCAACAGTCAAACGGTACGACCCGAGGCCGTGCCGTGCGCGTTCGGAAGCGACTAAACGAGTAGGCGTCCATGCAGCATATGGTTGTTGCTGTGGGAAAAACACGACGTAAACGTAGAAAACGAGCACTCGCCTTTGACACGATCACAAAGTTGGGGCCTAGCAGCTTTGGCTCTAGTGTCTTCTTTTGCGCCCATCCACGGCTCTCTCTCTCTCTGAATTGACTTGCTCTCGGTTAATTTTTCTTCGTAGTGGATACAGTGCGCGTCAGCTTTTGATAAAAGTACAATCCGGTCGCCTTCCTCATGCCCGCTTTGATCAATCGATTGCCCACGGCCCCACCAAGCTTTGACGGCCTCCAAAACCAAAAGTAGTGGCTAGGCTAGCAGTCAGAGTTCAGGCTGTGTTTAGTTGAGAAAATTTGGGTGAAAAGTTACTGTAGCACTTTTTGTTGTTATTTGGTAAAATTTGTCCAACTATAGATTAATTAGACTCAAAAGATTCGTCTCGAACTTTACAGACAAACTATGTAATTAGTTATTTTTTTACCTACATTTAATGCTTCGTGCATGCGTTTAAAGATTTGATGTGATAGGTGGAAGAGAAAATATTTTAGGTATGCATGCCAAGTGAACGCGGCCTCAGCGCCAAGTGCTGGCCTGGCGCCACACGAGTCACGAGTGCCAGTGTCCGGCGCATGGGGTCCGGTCGGGGGCAGCAGCAGGAGATGGATCGAGAGCCGGGTCGACCGCCGGTGTCTTCCGTCCCACGAGCGCCTGATGGGCTGTGAGTCTGTGATCTTTGGATTGGAGACGATCCGTCCGGCGTTGCGTGCTGTCCTCTCGGCGCGCGCCGCCGCGCTCCGGTCTCCTCCTCAGTCCTCACGTTATCAGCTTATCATGGCCGTCCCGTCGTCTGGTGTACGCTCACACGAGCGCGGCCGCGTGCGGCCTGTGCGGTTGACTGGACTGGCCACGCGCTCTGCGTCTCGTCCAAATGACAGCAGCGGAACAAGCGGTTTGTGTAAGAAACAGTACGATTGTGCCAACGCAACGGGCCAGCCAAATCAATGATCGCTCTGGGACCGCGCGTAGCCAAGTTCGTTCGTTCCGGTTTGTGCAAATGAGCATGCACACTACTAGTACTCCGCTGTAACTGGTCGTTAGTTGTTACAGTGCGCTATACGGGTAGCAATAGCCAATAGGTACCGTCACGTTATTAGCTTCATAATATATGAGCCCGTTCGGACCGCCCTCACGGAAAGGAAATTCAGTCTACCTAGGGTCAATCACATGCCACCATTTCTTCTCGATGGGGTCAACAAGGACCGAGTAAAAACGGTTATGGCCTATGGGCAAGCAATCGCATAGAACAACGTGGAAACAGAAAGGAGGTTAGTAGCACTCCTGCTAGTACAATACTGTACTATACAAGAACAGACACGCATCAGAGTCAAGCGCAAGGAAACGATAAGAAAAGATCCAGCGTCCCGGCTTCCGAAATATTCCGAACGCCATGTCTGTCACGAGCCTCCATGTAGATGCGGCGAGCCAGCCAGAGCCAGGTGACTGATGTCCAGTGTCTACGGGCAGAGTCCGCGCAGCCGAAGATGACCAGCTCTGATGAGCTCACAGCCTCACACGGTCTCACCAGTCACCTATGGGCTGTGGCCTGTGGCCACTGGGCAGTGCCCACGGACCCCAGACCGGACGCTGTCACAATCCATGCAAACAGCCTTACTACTGGACTAGGACCTGGTTTAGATTGTAAATTTTTTCAACTTTAGCTATTGTAGCACTTTCGTTTGTATTTGACAATTAGTGTCCAATCATAGACTAATTAGGCTCAAAAGATTTGTCTCGTGATTTACTACCAAACTGTATAATTAATTATTTTTTTATTAACATTTAATGCTCTATGAATGTGTTCAAAAATTGATATGATAGAGAGAGTGAAAAACTTAGAATTTAGAAGGGAGGAGAACAAGGTAGTACACTGAATGGAAATGGGATGGAGCCCTTGACAGGATGGGCCGGGAGACAACAAGAATCGTTGAATAAATGCATCCGGTAGCGGGAACTACTGGTCGTTGGGTCTACAACAATCTTGGATCGGCTCCTAACGAGCTAATTTTCACTATTTTTATTTGTAGTTTTCATGTGATTCTAGATACATGTTTGAAATTTTAGGTCTTTTTTTTTTGTTTAAACCGTCTATCTCCTTGGCGCGAGTCAGTGCTTGCTAACCTTCCGAGAGGGATGGCCGTGGCGATTTGATTGACATGATCTCTGTTGGAAATTGGAATCACAGAGGAGTTTCCATTCTCGTGCGCCCTCTTTCTCCAGCGCTGTTCGGGGCTGTGCCTGCCAGTGGCAGGCATCACGCGAGGCAGGCAGGCACGCACGCATCTCAGTGCATCATAGTGCTCCATCTGCGTTTTTTCAGAACAAAATAAATTTCTCATGACTAGGGTACTGTTTGCTTGGCAGGACAAAGTCGCCAAAGCCCCCCATATCGTAGACTTGTCATTGTTTCCTACACAGGGATTTATAATAATAATAATAATAATAATAATAATAATAATAATAATAATAATAATAATAATAATAATAATAATAATAATAATAATAATAATAATAATAATTCTAAATACGGTGTATGTCAGTAACTTTATACACTTTCTCACTCAGTGTCAAAACGACCATTAACTTTTTATTTATCTAATCTATCCATTTTAGTAACAAAAATATGCGACGAACAAATTGATAGCCTCGTCTTGTGCATAGTTTAGCCAAAAACTGTGATGACCAAGACCAAGTGAACCAAGCATACCCTTGACACGCGAGGCTATTGAATTCCTGCGGCAACGGGAAGGGAATTTCCAGGTTGGAGACCTTCCCTGGTCAAATAAACTTGAGATAGTAGTACTTCAATTTTTTCATAAAAGGAAAAAGAGTGAGAGGACAAAATCCACGTGGGTGGCTATCGGCTATCGCATGCTCTGCTCTAATCGGCCACGGTACTTAATTCCATCTCACGTGATGGAAATAGCGGGTCTTACAGGCCCGTAATCACGAGGAGGAGGAGCCATGCTGAAAGCGCGGCCGCTCGTCCTCTCGTTTGTCTCGACGCGCGCAGCACTCCATTCCAATCACCATCGCATGGTCCATCATGGCCGGTCCAAGCCATCGCGGTTAAGGGAAACGGGGCTCTCCAGCATCCAGCAGAGCCGCCGCCGTGTTGGTGTTGCTGTTGCCTTAGCTAGCTAATCCTCCCCGTGCCACAAAGATTCTGGGTTTGTTTAAGCCCTAGCCGCTGATGAATTGTTAATGACCCCTGAGCTCCTGACACGCTCGCCCGCTCGGCAATGCGAGGCCAACCTGTTCCAAGCAGGCATTCCCCTCAGCGCGGATTCCGGGACAGCTCACCGCCGAGTGACTTCACGGCCTCACGGGTGCTCTGCTCTGGCGGTCTGGCGGGCCGGAGTAGGTCGGTGCCGAATGATTGCGGCGATGCAATCCTCCGGGCAAAGCTCCAGCCAGCAGAATGATGGCCAGCGAAAGTGGCCTGCTTTGATCGAGCAAGCTGCTCCCGTTTGTCTCTCTGGCATGGCAGCAGAATTTGTGGTGCCTCTGCCTCTTCCATGCTCTTGTAATCCTTCGTAGAGTAGCATATTCTTCTTCTTCTTTTTTTTGCGAGACCGGTAGCACCATTCTTTGCAGGAGTTTTTTTTCCCTAGGGCCTGTTTAGATACTAAATTTCACCCTAAATTCCACTATGCAAAAAGAAGATTCCCCGTCACATCAAAATACCGGCACATGCATGGAGTACTAAATATAGATGAAATAAAAAACTAATTGCACAGTTTTGTTGTACTTTACGAGACGAACATTTTGAGCCTAATTAATCAATGTTTGGACAAAAATTTACAAATACAAACGAAATGATACAGTGCAGAATCTTGCACTATGCCAAATCAACCCCTTCCAAATCAGCCGATCTAAACACGGCCCTACCCTTTTTGAGCTGGAAAGGGAGTAGTGTACCATATGTGCAGTGCAGATATCACGACTGGTACTGCTGCTCTGTGCGTCGAGGCTCAAGAATACCGTCGCATATTCTACAGCAGTTGCTGCGGCAGGCAGGCAGGCGGACGGAGCAGTTGCGTTAGTTTAGTTTCAGTTTTTTCTTTTTCTTTTCTTCTGAGGGGGCGGCAGTTGTGTTGGTTGGAGAATGCGATGTCACCTGTGACCCAAGGAGGAGACGTGACAACAGCAGGCCACACCACCTTCGACAATCGACATCATCAGGAGAATAGAACGTGAACAAGCTACGTCAAGCTAACCTACCATGCATGGGAAAGCTCGAAACATGACACGCTCGATTCTACCGGCGAGATCTGCAAACCGATCCGGCGGCAGACGTCCACGCGAGACAGCGAGGCCGAGAGCGATGCTTCGATAGGTCGCAACGGAGATCCATGTCTCGTCCCGCCCGCCCCGGACGAGATCGCAGAATCCTTGGCGTCGTGTCGTCGCGCATATCGGCAGGGCCTCCCTGCTGCCTGTGGCCATTACTGTATCAAACATTTCTGGAAACGAACGATCAAACTGGGCAAGGAATACTCCGTAACAACGTAAACAATGCCGAGCGAAAGCCACGGGTATGGGTCACTGAGATGAACTGCTTGCTTGGAGATTGGCAAACTGTCTTGTTCTCTCAAAGCAAGATTACAAGGCCTAATATTAGTAGCAGTTGACATCTTTTTCACTTTCGTTTCAGGCAATGTGGGTTTGGCGACCAAGATCTCTTTTGGGATTGAGGGAGATACAAAAATAGGTGACATGTGATGCTTGTGTGACAAATTCATCCTTCTACTTCTACCCTGCTTTTTAAACGTAAAAAATCCTCCTCCTAGTCATCATATTTGTCGGATCATGAACAGAGGTGGCTGTTTGAGAATGATTTCAGGGCTGTTAGCTTGCCACCAAACACTGGGTACTTACACATGCAGCACGGTCCAGCCCTAGGCTCTTGAAATCAAACACCTGATTATAAACAAACAAATACTTACAGCAGTAATCAACAATTATACTTGTTTGTGAATAAGCACCGGAAGCTGTTCGGCTGCTCTTTAAAAGCACCTGTGCTGCAGCTGCAGCAGCCAAAAATCTCTCACAATTTACTGTGCAAGAAGCAGCAGCTGGCTGCAAATGTGAATATGCAAGCATGACACCGATGGATGCAAAGAACCCTCTTAAATCTACAGTGCTACATGTGTGGGCTTGTAGACAAACCTGCTTGCATTGGGAGTCAATTTTGGAGTGAGAAGCTTGGTTTGGGTCAAGAAACGATTGGGATTGTTCGGAGAAGAGACAGAGGGGAAGCCATTAAACAAAGTCCAAATGATTGACTCATAAGTGTTGAGATACTGTGGATCGTCTAGTAGTGTAGATCTATTGGGTACATGCTTTCCATTTGGTATAATCGACATGTAGAGATCTAGAAAAACAGAGAGGGAGGAGAAGAGTTGTAGTGGTGCATGCCTTCGGGCTCGATGAAGCTAGAGTAGCAGTGACGTCCCCGGCAGCAGTGGGCGTCAGGGTCGATGTAGGCACGGCGGTGGACTTCCCGTCGCTTACAGGCACCCTCTCGATCGGTCTAGGAAAAGAGGTGGGGCAGTTACTGTGGCGGTGAACCTCGTGGTACGAGCCCCTGCCCCCACCTCCTCTTTATAGTGCTGCGCGACGGGGGCCCACCAGCCGAGTCGTTGGGATGGGCATCCCGATCAGGACGCGGTCAAAGGGTCCGTCTCGACCGTTGGGTCAAGACGGATGAGATCAATTCTAACATTCTCCCCTTTGATCTCATCTTATACTTTAACTCTAAACTTTGACTTTAATTGCTTTCACTTTTATTTGTTCCATCACAAATCAGTGTATAGAGCATGCCTCATCGTCACGGTCAGTCGCCGATAGATTTGACAGCTACAATACACATCTCTGATCTGAAACAGATTCTTTAACTTTGGGCCCTTTATTGTCCGGAAATCATAGGCTATACCATAAACCCATGTCGACTGTGTGTTCTCTGAACACACTGGGTGGTAAGCCTTTAGTAAGCGGATCCACAAGCACTTTCTTGTTACTTATATGTTCAATACCATTTAGTATGATTCCGGACTTTCTCCTTTACAACGTATAACTTTAATGTCAACGTGTTTGGCAGTACACTTGACCCGTTGTCTTAGGAGCAAACTATTCAAATGGTCATTGCTGTTGACAACCATTATCCATTCCGGGTAAAGTTCTTTAACTATTTACCTGTCCCTCAGCCTCATATCATGCTATATGATAACTTTGCATCACTGATGATACTAAAACTGTTTCTTTGGAGTTTTTCCACAATAAAACTCCAACTGCGAGTGTTAGCTACTATGTGGGTTTCACTAAACATCTCGCCAAAATTTAACATTTATACCCACAACTACTTGAGAGTACTTGTTCTTTCTTTCTTAGCATGAGGCCGACATTCTTAACTCCATTCCAGTGATCTATATCTGGACTGGACTTTTGCCAAAACAACCCGGATACGTGAACTGTGTCAGGGTAAGGTCTTATCTTTGTACTCATTAAGCTCTTAACAGCTGAAGCATATAGGACGTCCATCTATAACAATCTTACATTGCTTTTGGAACATTAAAGTTCTCAAAACTATTACCCTGACCATGAAAACAGGCGTATGTTTACCCGCATAGGTACTTTATTTCTTTAGAAACTTTTCTTAGCATGCCTATGCGACAGTCATAATACCCCTTTTCTTCTATCTCGGTAAATTTCAATTCTTTTAACGAGATACATTTCACCGAAAGTTTTCTTATTAACCTTGAGGACAACAACTTATTCTCATGCAGTAGATTGACATCACTACTAACAATTAAGGTGTCATCCACACAGGATTAGGGAATGAATTTTCCCTTCTATAACTTTGTACAAGCGCAATTGTCCTTTCATTCTCTTTAACCCAAAATTTCTTAATTGACTCTTCAATTTTAAATGCCACTGTCTAGAGATTTGCTCCAGTCTATAAGAGATTTCTACAGGTGGCATCCTTTACATTCTTTTCTTTTCATGACAAAACTTTGGGTTGTGCCACGTAATTATTTTCATACAAATCCTATTGGAAAATGTTATCTTTACTTTCATCTGATGTAACTCAGATCATGATGTGCCACTAGCACTCATTGTAATCTATTCATTCGTTTCGCGCAAAACTTTTGATTCAAGTCGCGCTCCACATCTTTACATATTCCCTTTGGAGTCACATTTCGTCTTGTAGACCCATCACAACCTACTGTTTTGGCTCCTTAGGAATTTATTCTGAATCCTAAAATATTATTGGTATCATCAATTTCATTTTATCTTTCTTTGCTTCTTGCCACTTAGACGAGTGAACGTCTCTCATGGCTTCTTCAAATGAGGTGGGATTACCCTCCATTTGAATTTCACTAATATAGACTTTATAATCATCAGAAATATCTGATTTTCTTATTCTTTGAGACTTTCTGGGGCCTCAGCTACTAGCATTTCTTGACCTTTATTGCCAAAAGACAATTGATTCTATAAGGTCCTGTGTAACAAGATCCTTATTTACATTATTCATCCTTCTTGCGAAGTTAGGTCTCTTTGTACCATACTCCCCCAGATTGTCCTATCTTCAAACTTTCTTATTTTGGGTTTAATCTGATAAAACTCATATGGCGCGTCTAGCACCGCCTTAATAACTCTGAACACGTCCAGTATAAATACTGGCTAACTATGTTATCTTTCTATTGGAACTGTAAAAAGTCCATGAATTTAGCTATTTCTTTACTTTAGGGGTATCGATATTATGACCGTCTTACTCCCCCGACGATCACATTCATCTTTTATAGATCACTTTAGTATGCATCACATTGTCTGAATTATGGGGAAGTAAGTATCTTTCTTAATTATCTTTCTTAATTGATCTCACCTTTCTCCCCCTCAAAATGTGGTACTAACTTTTCTACCACAATTTGGAAAATTATTCAGAACTCTTGTGAATGAGGAAACTTTGATTACTTTCTTCATCCACATGATTACATCATGCAAATGAAATTATTTCTTAATTCGTTGGGAGTACTTTTTTCTCATTTCACTTCAAAAACTCAACAGAGTCTTTTATCATTAATACTTTCGCAAGTCACACTTGCATGTCAATCTTATCTTGAGGTTCGTCTGTAACTTTTTGTTCTCCTTAAACTCATTGAGTGCTTAATTGCTAAGACATAATAAAAGAGCAATGTCAAGCACATGAGTCATCACAATTTTCTCCTGCCGTGCAGGATAAGTACTATGTCAAACTTCTCCCGCCATGCAGGATTGATTAACATAAGTACTATGTCAACTTTACTCCGCTATGCGGGTAATTTCTCAAACTTTTCCTGTCATGCGGGTACTATCACAAACTTTTTCCCGCCATGCGAGATAATTTTCTTGAAGGGACATAAATGTCAATATTGGCTCATATTCAATCATTAAATTTAGAAATAAATCCAAATGCTCTTTAACACACATGCTTAATCCGACGTTGGTCAAATTAATCATGCATATCACTTATTACATTTGAAATCATGATGATTAAGACTAAAAATTATTTTACTTATTACACCTTTTATCATGATGATAACTAAAAACTTCTTCATAAGGAGTACATAAAAGGCATCTTTTAAACTAAACTCTTATTGTTCTATTTTCTTGGATCAATATCCTAGAATTCTTTTTCTTTTGAAGCCATTCTTTAAAGAGACCGCAGTCCCTTGCAGAATGGTCTTCTTTCTGCAAAAATTACACTTTTCATCTTCTGAGTCACAAGTACCCAGCTCATTTTCTTTTCACCCTTCAAGAATAAAGGCATGAAGTTCTTTATCTAAAAAACATCATCAATAATGAGCATGAAAATAACCCTACATTGGTCTGGTTAAAGACATGCACATTAAACTTTTAAACTTTAAGTTCTATTCTATATCACCGTTGGGCAGAAATAGAACAAAACCATCAATCTTATACATCAATTCCACATCACCGTTGGGCAGAAATAGAATTAACATATGAAAACTCAATTATCTTATAACCCTTTTCAAAACTAAATTCTCCCGTTTGTTCGAATTTAATTTTGAAGATCATTAGCATCATTGCAGCGGAAACATAAAAATACATTACATTCTTCTTGCTCTGGAGCATCTATTGTCTCTTATCTATTCTCTGAAAATTGGTCACTTTGATGCAAAATTCATCAGAGATTTAAACTTTAAACATAAAACTTATAGAATTATAATATTGTTATCATCAACGTTGGTCAGAAAATAACAATATCATAATTTTCTTTAAGCATAAACTCTTAAATAAACTTATAATATTGTTATCATCAACGTTGGTCAGAAAATAACAATATCATAATTTATCTTAACTATAAACTGACTATTCCTCCAATTTAAAATTCCTGTTGGTTCCAACTTTAACTGGAGGATCAACTTTTCATTATTATTTACTGAATAACTATAACTGCTCTTCAAATTAAATCCTCCCGTTGGTTCAGATTTAATGAGAAGACAATAAACTTTTAACTTTGCAGCAGAAAACATGAATCAACAATAATTATCTACTTTTCAGAAGCATTCTTTACTGATCTATTCTCTAAACAATGTGCACATTGGTGCAAAATTGAATAGAGATCAAAGCTTTCTACAAATTTCATCAAAATATCATTTAAATATGCTTCTGAAAATAGATAAAACTAAATTCAAAAGATCCTTGTGTATCTGGCCATTTCGGCCTGAAAGCCCAGCTCGCAGTGCTGCCAGCGCGTCCATTCGGCCCATCAGCGAAAATTGGCCCACGACCTCGCTGTCCTCGGCGCACGCGCGCTTTCAAAACGTCGCGGCCCATTCTTTTGCGTGCACGCGCGCGGCCCGCGGCCCACTCGCGTTGGCCCTCTACTCAACATCTTGCATTCAGCTCGCGGCCCAGAGGCGATGGTCGGCCCACGGCCTGCTATGCACAGCGCGCGCGCGTGCTCACCCGCGCCCAGGCCACAACCTGGGCCTGGGCCGGGGAACCTGAGCCCCGCCTGGGCCAAAAGTAGCCCAAGCACCCCTGGTGCAATCTGAGCCGTCGATTCACATCGGACGGTTGAGCGGTGATTTCGGCGGATCAAAAACAGCGGCCGTTGGCCTCCACTGAAACCCTAAATCACTTTCACCCAACCCTTTCTCTCTCTTGGCCATAGGGGGCGTGGCCGCCGGCGAGCCGAGCGACGGCCGCGGTGGCCATCGGCGCCGGTTAGCGGGTGGAGCCGCCAGAATCCCCACCGGCCCCTTCTTTCTTTTCTCTTCCCCTTCCCCATCTCTCTCAGCCCTCAGCTTCGCATGGAACAAGCCAAGCACGCAGTGGCCGCCCATGGCGGCGGACTGGAGAAGGTGGCAAAGTAGAAGCGGCAGCCGTCCATGGCGGCTCAGAGGAGGAGGTGGCGGCGTCGCCTCGGGGCCCCTCGCCGGCGCGCGCGCTCGCCCGAGGCTGAGCGCGCCGCCGTCGAGCGGCCTTGTGGCGAGGCCCTTTGACTCCCGAGCCCGTCCGATGACTGCTCGAGGTCCCCTTTCTGCGCGCCGGCAAGCCGGTGACGCGGTGTCTCTTCCCGCGCGGTGGCGGTATCTGTCCCGCCCGACGGCGGCGGTCGCGTCGAGGTAAGCCACAGGTAGGAGCCTCCTCTGTTCGTCCTGTTAGGGTTAGGGTTCTTAGTTCTGTCCGGATCGAATCCGTCCCTTTCTCTGTTTTGTTAGGGTTAGGGTTTCGGTGTATCTTGACCGATTCAAAAACGGTCTCTCTTTTCCTTCTTGATCCGATCCAATCGAATCAGAATCCTTTTCTTCTTTCCCGACTAGATCTATACCCTAGAGACCTACGGCTCCGGTACCATTGTTGAGATACTGTGGATCGTCTAGTAGTGTAGATCTATTGGGTACATGCTTTCCATTTGGTATAATCGACATGTAGAGATCTAGAAAAACAGAGAGGGAGGAGAAGAGTTGTAGTGGTGCATGCCTTCGGGCTCGATGAAGCTAGAGTAGCAGTGACGTCCCCGGCAGCAGTGGGCGTCAGGGTCGATGTAGGCACGGCGGTGGACTTCCCGTCGCTTACAGGCACCCTCTCGATCGGTCTAGGAAAAGAGGTGGGGCAGTTACTGTGGCGGTGAACCTCGTGGTACGAGCCCCTGCCCCCACCTCCTCTTTATAGTGCTGCGCGACGGGGGCCCACCAGCCGAGTCGTTGAGCTGGGCATCCCCGATCAGGACGCGGTCAAGACGGATGAGATCAATTCTAACAATAAGAGCCCAATTAGACCACTACAGGATTCAGGCGCTTTGCCGGGTGCCGAAAACACCCGGCAAAGGCTACTTTGCACTCGGCAAAGCCTTTGCCGGGTGCAGCACTCGGCAAAGAGCCGCCGGCAAAAAGTTAGTCGGCAAAGATTTCTTTGCCGGGTGCTTTTTATCGGGCACCCGACAAAGACTTTGCCGAGTGCAAATCCGGCACCCGGCAAAGAAAAGTGACCGTCACGGCGCTAGCTCCATCAGCCTTTGGTTTGCCGGGTGCCATGTCAGAGGCACCCGGCAAAGATTTTTTTAATTTTTTTTTATAATTTCTTTGCCGGGTGCCATGTTAGAAGCACCCGGCAAAGATTTTTTAATTTTTTTTCCAATTTTTCTTTGCCGAGTGCCCTACCGGGAGGCACCCGGCAAAGATTTTTAATTTTTTTTATAATTTCTTTGCCGGGTGTCGCTCCTCTGGGCACCCGGCAAAGAGTTTTTTTTATTTTTTTAGTATTTCTTTTGCCGAGTGCCCTGTCAGGGCGGCACCCGGCAAAGAATATTTTTAAAAAAAAATAAAAAAAAAAAATCTAAGATGGACCAACTTTTAGCCCAATTTTAGTCATTTTCACAGCCCATTTTCAGCAAACACAATGATTCCTACAGAATATTTCCTCCAAACACAATGATTAAAAAATGATATTAATAGGGTTTTAGCCCAATTTTAGCTATCTCTCTCTGTCAACTGACTAAGTGTATTCTCAGTTGAACGCAGTCATACACAAGATAGACAAAAAAATGATCCAATAGCTCACCAAAAGAAAAGAACTTGCTACCACAAGCCACAATTGGATGGATGCATAATCACCAGAGAGCTCCAGTTAATTAGCACACTGCAAAACTTCCCTGAAAATGAACAAGAACGTGCATTCAGTGACCACTTTTTTGAGAAGTTCAATGAAAGGAAAAGGCTGCCATGTAGCAAAAAAATCATTCAGTGGAAGTTTCTATTATTAAACAGCAACATTATAAGAGTACCTAAGTTAATTAATATCATATACAAACGTGCACCTATAGACCATAACAACTAAGTTTGCTAGTGGCCAAGAAATGAGATCGACTGTAGCAATTGTTTTGTGAAGAATACACACTAGAACTGTTTTGGCAGTACATTTCTAGCTAGAAAAAACAACTAGGTTGCATATATATTGTTGCCTGAATTTTTTTGTGAACCCAAAATATATGCAGAAACTGTACAGAATGATATAGAATAATAACAGACCCAGGACAAGGTTCCTTGCTCAGATAGACTACCAACTGTATCTTTACAGCAACACATTGCATGAGTCATCTAAGTATAAATAGCATATACGAGTTGCATACTTAGTACATGAAGTCAATATCATACCAGGTTGATCTCCTCTCGGTTGCACATTATCAGCGAGATCATCAGATTCCGAGTCTTGATCAGCGATAACACTCTGCAACATGGGCGCTAATTAGATACAAAATTAGGAGTTCCATAACCTGGAAACTGCTAGCTGACATTAGCAGCATGAATCGGAAATTAATCTGCACAAAAACTTAACAGTACGCAAATTGTGTGCAACCTTGTCTGTGCCTGCGCTGGGAGTCCATGTAGGACCTGCAGGATGTGTAATGGTTGCAGAAACCTCCCCTGCACGAAGTCGATCGGGGTCGTCGAGTCCATGAAGTCGATGAAGTCGATCGGGGTCGTCCATGAAGTCGATCGGGGTCGTCGAGTCCCTCCCACAGGTCCTCCTGCAAAAAAGGGCAAAAATGGTTAGTGTCGACTCAAAATTTCGGCAGCACCTCCCCTGCACGAGGAGGTTCCCAAAACTTGTAAAAAACATGACACAAAGGCCAACAACCACATATATACCAAACATGGCACGAAGGCCAACAACCACATATATACCAAGCATATAAGAGTTGCTCTAAGTTGTAACAGGTTTTATGGATAGCCTCATATATGTGAATCGAATTCACTGATAAAGATACAAACCTTCACCCTATGCCGGCGAGACAATCAGCTTCACACACTATTTTCTAATCTGTATGGCAAAATCAAGATCACGAACCTAAAAACAGCAAGAGCTTGTTTCAGTAACAGAAAGCAAATAAACTTGATCTGAGACAAATAGCAGAACTGAAGACAACACTTCTCAGCACCACAGGATATCTAACAGAAAGCAAATATGGCTACACTGTTTTATATCATAAACTAAAACTGAAAGATACGTGAACTAGCTGATAAAAAATGGCTCTGTTTCTTAATTCCTAAAACTTTTTCCTAAAAAACTTTATCTAATTATCTGCAAAGATCATAAGGACCTGCTCCTTTTGTTGGCTAAATTTGTAAAAAAGATACCGTTTGCAGGACCACAGCCTAACAATATTTCAGATCAGTGTAGCGGGCGGATGGTTGCATGGAAAAAAGGGTGAACAACCACCCTTGGTAAGAATTCTGTACTCTTATTATCTTGTTAGCTTTTCATTTATTCATATAGTGTAGGATTACATTGATCTGACAAATGGGAAAAGAAGCGAACAACCATAGCCTTATATCACATAGCAGTTGCTGATACATGATAGCTTTTGATTTGTTAGGTTTACACTCATGTCATTTTCCGAGTAATAAAATGGTACCTAAGGCTGTGCTCATGCAAATGAAACTGTGTACCCTTCTGATGACAATTCAGAACTAAAAAATGACAGCTCCATTATTGTAATTAGTTTGAACTAATATTCATATTTGTATCTCAAACTTACAGATGAAATAATGCCTTATAGGTGCTGGCAGAATAATGACATATTCTTGTTTTTTGCAATTTAAAAGGTCCAAGAGCATGGAAGAAAGTTGACTGAAAGGCTTTCTGTGAAGGCAACAAAGGTTGTATGACACTGCACTAACCTGATTGCTTTCTGTGAGCACCTTCTATACAATAGTGCATGCCTTTGAGGACTATCTGAATCTCAAAGGTAAAAAAGAGATAGGGATTGTAAACTTTCAGAGGTAAAAAAAAAAGAGATAGCTCCTGATATTAAAATTTCCACTCTATACCTTAAGGATGATTGCTACTAACTGTGCCAGTGGTGTTGCCTTTAGGTCAAGCTAGGTGCCACATGTCCAATTGCAGCAACCTGCACAATCATAGCTTCCTACCAATGGGTCAAGTGCTACTGCTTCCTGCAGTGGTCTTCAGAATTGTAAACGCAGTTTGGGCTTCCTAGCAAAGTAATTATTACTTACTGATGCTGCAAATGTCAGGGTACTTGAATTTTTTATGCATTTTTGAGCTAAGGCTATGGGTTTGCTTCGCCTGAACACACTATGTCCAGTTATACCAAGGGCACCTCAGGAAATGACTCCTGCCTGATTAACAGCTTTTGGACAATATTATTAAGTGGTTTATCACAGCACATCCCTCCAAAGCAACAAAAAGATAAGCTCTGTGCAATAGATAAGCTCCAACTCCAATCAGCAACAAAAAGCTGCATATTCTAGTATGGGAGAAGGCAGTCAAATATCAAATCAGCTATTGACGACCATGGTCACTCGCCCAGTCACGACGTCCTCGTGGTGCTCGCTGCCGAGTGCCGCGACAGGCACCGACGCTGGCTAATTCAATTCTAACAACCAGAAATCAAGAATACTAGAAATTAGATTAGAATAGAGACCTCAGACCTGCTCCTGCAGCGCCGGCCGCAGCCTGCTCGGCTGCTCCCCTGCTGGCCAGTGGCCCGCCGCGGTGCCGCACGCCCGCTGCCCGCACTGCGCTGTGCGCTGCCGCTGCCAAGTGCCGAACGCCGGCCGCCGCCCTCGCCTAGGTCGCCTGCAGGCTGCAGGCTCGCCGCCGGCCGCCGGGGCACCGCCAGCCGCCTAGGGTTTCGCCCGTCGGGATGCGACAGCGGAGAGACGCGAGAGCGGACTCGACTGTGTCGATGGTCACCGTGGGAACTGATTTGGGGAAAGGAAGTGAGCAGGATTTTTTAGTTGGGCCGATTGGGCCGACCTGGGAAGCGAGGGTGTTTTTTTAATTTCTTTGCCGGGTGCCTCTGACCTGGCACCCGGCAAAGATTTTTTTTATTTTTTTTAAATTTCTTTGCCGGGTGCCTCGGACCTGGCACCCGGCAAAGAATTTGCCTGAAAAAGGCTCGGCTTTTAAAAAATTGCTTTGCCGGGTGCCGCCTAACCTGGCACCCGGCAAAGATTTTTTAATTTTTTTAAAAAATTTCTTTGCCGGGTGCCCCCTGACCTGGCACCCGGCAAAGGCTTCTTTGCCGGGGGTCCACGCTGGCACCCGGCAAATTATTTATTTATTTTTTGTTTTTTTGACCTTATTTTTTTTGTGGGGCCTTGATACAGTAAATAAATTTCTATTTCAAAATTTGGGACAATTTTGACGTCGGATACCTAAACCCCAGACATCTCCACACATGTGATCAAAAAGTTTCTAGCAAGTTGTCTGGGTTTTAGGCATCCGACGTCACAACTTGCTAGAAACTTTTTGAATTTTTTTTACCACGGCCTCCACATGCAACAACAAGACACATCCACAAGTTTCGTGATTTTCAGACTTCATTTGGATTTTATATAATTTAAATACACTTTTCTCGCGAGTACATCGTCATGTTACGACAACATGATGCGCGAAAATTCATGCCACTTCCTGCATACAGCCTCGACATACCCTAAATATCATGAATACTATTTTTTTAATAACCAAATTCTATTATTTCATGTACCCGCAATTCAAATTTGGAATAGTCGCAAAAATTCAATGAAACGAAAATAATTAAGGAAATATAGTTCAAAAACTCAAAATTATCCCAAATTTTGAAATAGGGATTTATTTACTGTATCAAGGCCCCACAAAAAAAATGGGACCAAAAAAACAAAAAATAAATACATAATTTGCCGGGTGCCAGCCTGGACCCCCGGCAAAGAAGCCTTTGCCGGGTGCCAGGTCAGGGGGCACCCGGCAAATAAATTTAAAAAAAAAATTAAAAAATCTTTGCCGGGTGCCAGGTTAGGCGGCACCCGGCAAAGCAATTTTTAAAAGCTGAGGCTTTTTCAGGCAAATTCTTTGCCGGGTGCCAGGTTCGGGCACCCGGCAAAGAAATTAAAAAAAAAATAAAAAATTCTTTGCCGGGTGCCAGGTCCGGGCACCCGGCAAAGAAATTTTAAAAAAATAAAAAAATCTTTGCCGAGTGCCATTTTAGGCGGCACCCGGCAAAGCAATTTTTTTAAAAAAAATAAAAAAATCTTTGCCGAGTGCCTAACGGCGCGACACTCGGCAAAGGATGACGGCAGGTGGAGACCATCACGTCGACCACCTTTGCCGACGGCCTAGATTTGCCGAGTGCCCGGCACTCGGCAAATGACAATTTTTACCGAAGGCTGGACTTTGCCGAGTGCCCGGCACTCGGCAAAGGCTAATTTGCCGGGTGCTTTTCTTTGCCGGGTGGCGTTGGGTCTGGCACTCGGCAAATAATTTCTTTGCCGGGTGCCCGATAAAAAGCACCCGGCAAATCATTTTGCACCCGGCAAATCGTCCGTTTCCTGTAGTGGACGCTCCCCAAATCACAGCATTTTATTACAACAAACAGCTCACCCCCGTACTCGTACTCCCCGACTGCTCGCTGTCGCTTTTTACCACTTCTTCCTTCTCGAACCACAAACGAACACCTCCCTCCTTTTATTACTCTCTCCTTCTCTCTCAACCATCACCTCCAGTCCTCCACCTCCCACTCGCCCAAATCGGGAGGAGGACAAGGAGACGACGAATTAAAGCCTCGCCTCCCGTCCCCGCCCCCCACCTCGTTGCCGGCGATGGCCGCCGACGGCGAGGCCAGCGCCGCGTACCGGGAGTTCAAGGCGCTGGCGGAGGCGGCGGACCGCAAGTTCGCGCGCGCGCGGGACCTGCCGCTCTACGGCGGCGGGGACCACCACAGCCGGAAGGCGTTCAAGGCCTACACGCGGCTCTGGCTGCTGCAGCAGGACCGCCGCCGGGAGCTCGTCGCCGGCGGCCTCCGCCGCTGGGAGATCGGCGAGGTCGCTTCCCGGATCGGCCAGCTCTACTACGCGCGCTACCTCCGCACCGCCGAGCCGCGCTCGCTCGTCGGCGCCTACGTCTTCTACGAGGCCATCTACAGCCGCGGCTACTTTGGCACCGCGGCGGCGGACGGCGGCGGCGGTGGGAGCCGGCACCAGGCGCTCCTGATCCGGTACAAGGAGCTTCGGTTCATCGCGCGGTTCCTCGTCGTGGCCATGCTGATGCGGCGGGCCGAGGCGGTGGACCACCTCGCCGGACGCCAACGTGCGCTCTGGGACCGCGCGTAGCCAAGTTCGCTCCGGTTATGCAAGAGTGAGCATGCACACTAGTAGTACTCCGCTGTAACTGGTCGTTAGTCGTTACAGTGCGCTATACGGGTAGCAATAGCGTGAGCCCGCCATTCGGACCGCCCTCACGGGAATTCAGTCTACCTGGGGTCAATCACGTGCCACCATTTCTTCTCGATGGAGTCAACAAGGATTGACAGGAAAACCTAGGTTGTGTACTGTATGGGCAAGCATACAGCAACGTGGAAACAGAAAGGAGTGAGGTTAGACCGACTGCAGCGGCTACTGTAAAAGGATCGTACAGGATCATTTGGCGTACAGGAATGCCGCACGGGAGTCCGCTACTCGGTCCGGAACAAGCGGTCATCCGCTATAGATAGCGGAGTACCGTAGGTACGGTATCTGTGACGTGACCAGCGGCAGAGCAGAGAGAGAGTACGCGTGTGAGAGATCACGGCTGTGTTTACTTCCTCAAAAAAAAGCACTGTGCAAACAAAAGATTCCCCGTCACATCAAACTTGCGATACATGCATGGAGTACTAAATGTAGATGAAATCAAAAACTAATTGTACAGCTTTGTTGTACTTTGCGAGACGAACGTTTTGAACCTAATTAGTCAACGGTTGGACACTATTTACCAAATAAAGTCAAAACGTGCTACAGTACTTTTTTTTACACCTTTTCGCGGAACTAAACACACCCCACGCAAGAAAGAAAGAGAGTGTCTGGAGAGCGTGTCCAACTTTTTTTCATATAAAAAAACGTTATAACTCACAAACCAAAACACCAAATTAAATTCCGATTGCACCATTAAATTTGTTTCAATAAATTCTTCAAAACAAGATCTCACATGGATATATTTAGATAAAGTGATAAGTGGGCCCCACGGTGGATAGAGGATGATATAGAGGATGGATGAGTGCGGAAGAATTAAGTATAGAGAAGAGAATTTTGATGACTAAAATGTATAGATGATAAATATAGAGTACCACGAGTGTGGATAGCCTTAGTACTAGCAGCACAATGCAAGAGCAGACACGCATCATAGTCAAGCGCAAGGAAACGATAAGGGTGTGTTTAGTTGCCCCTGTAAAATTTTTGGAAGCACAATAACTCTTTCGTTTGTATTTAACAATTAGTGTCCAATCATGAACTAATTAGGTTCTAAAGATTCGTCTCGTGATTTATAACCAAACTGTATAATTAGTTATTTTTTACCTATATTTAATGCTCCATGCATGCGTCCAAAGATTCGATGTGACAAAAAATCTTATAAAATTTTTGAAATTTTAAAGAAACTGAACACAGGGTGTGTTCACTTCACGAAAAGTAGGCGAAAAGTTACTGTAGCATCTTTCGTTGTTATTTGGCAAAATTTATCCAATCATGGACTAACTAGGCTCAAAAGATTCGTCCCGACATTTACAGACAAACTATGCAATTAGTTATCTTTTTTACCTACATTTAATGCTCTATGCATGCGTCAAAAGATTTGATGTGATGTGTGGAAGAGGAGATATTTTGGGTTGGGATGGGGAAGTGAACAGCGCCACAGCCTAAGAAAAGATCCAGCGTCCCGGCTTCCGAAATACTCGAGGTATTCCGAACGCCATGTCTGTCACGAGCCTCCATGTAGATGCGGCGAGCCAGCCAGGTGATGAGCCTGTCCAGTCTCCAGTGTCCACGGGCACGGTCCGCGCAGGCGCAGATGGACAGGCTGCGGCAAGTGCCCACGGACCCCAGACCGGACGCTGTAACAATCCATGCAACAGATGGACCGGCAGACAACGAGAATAGTTGAATAAGGCCCGGTTTAGATGTAAATTTTTTTTGCAAAACGACACTGTAGTATTTTCGTTGTTATTTAGTAAATATTGTTCAATCATAATCTAATTAGGCTTAAAAGATTCGTCTCGTCCATTTCGTCTAAACTATGTAATTAGTTTTATTTTTTATCTATATTTAGTGCTTCGTGCATGTATTCAAAGATTCAATGTGACGGGAAATATAAAAAATTTTGCAAAATTTTCTGGAAACTAAACAGGGCCTAAATGCATTATGTAGCGGTTGCTGGCCCGCGGGTCAGTGCTGTTCGGGGCGAGGCCGTGGCGATTTGATTGACACGATCTCTGTTGGAACTTGGAATCACGAAGGAGGCCTTGCGTCTCGATTCGGCCCTGCGCGTTACAGTGTTCCTGAACACTATAGCGTGTTTTGTTTTTTAGTGTAAAAAATTATTCAAATATTGATTAATTAGATTCAAAATGTTCGTCTCGCAAAGTATAACAAAACCGTGTAATTAGTTTTTGATTTTATCTATATTTAGTACTCCATGTATTTGCCGGTATTTTGATGTGATGATAAATTTTTTTTATATAGTGAAATTTAGGGAAGAATCGGAAACTAAACCAGGCCGATGTTTCCATTCTCGATGTGCCATTCGTCTTTCTGCGCTGTTCTGCTCGGGGCGGCGGGGCCGTTTGCTTCGGCGCCTGCCATCTGCGTTTTTTTTCAGAACGAAATAAATTTCTCAAGATCAACGGCTTGTTCGTGGTCGGTGCTGATTTATCGTGAGAGAAAAATACTGCTGGTTGACAGATGACTGGTGACTGGTGCTAAATTAATGTGAGAGAAAAGCACTGCTACTACAGCCAGCCAGCCGAACAAGCTACAAGACTGGGTACTGTTTGCTGGGCAGGAAAACGTTGCCAAAGCCCATTCGTAGATGCGTCACTATTTCCTAGATAGACAGGGTTTAATTCTGTCAGTAACTTTTGCTACATGCACTTTTATTTTTCACTCAGTGTCAAACCTACCATTAACCTTTTCTTTATCTATCTAGTTTAACAAAATATGTGACGAACAAATTGATAGCCTCGTCTAGTGAATAGTTTAGCCAAAAACTGTGATGACCAAGTGAACCAAGCGTACCCTTGACACACGAGGTGACGAGGCTATTGAATTTTTGCAGCAACGGAAGTGAATTCGGCAGTGCTAGCACCCCTGACGTCCTGACGGACGCCAGCGCATACACTCCGTTTTGCACGCCTCACATGGGGCCCACATCGCCTCAAACGTCACCGACATCGAGAAGAGGGGAGGGGGCGGTGCCCACTTGTGCCTCTAGATTGGATGCCCAGCCAACGCTGGTAGGAGGAGAAGACACCGAGACGAGGCAGCGAAAGGAGAGGAGGAAGATGTAACACCCTATCTACTTTTGAAACATCTAGATGTACACACTTACAACATACGTCTGAAGACAGATGAAATACTTGAAACATGCATTTGAAACACCTGGAAAAAACACTTGAAACCACTGTGAAACATACGCAACATCCAGATAAAACACTTGCAACATATGTGTGAAACATATGCAATATCCAAATAAATACACTTGCAACATATGTCTGAAAAAATAGATGAAACATTAGGGACAGAAGCTTGCAACTCGTGTACAACCATTGCAATATATGAACATCCTAATCTTCTTTTGCAACAGCCATATGAAACTCTTGTAACATACCAATGAAACATCTGACATACTTGAAACATAGACTTGCAACATGCTCCTTCAACGCAACATCTCCATGTTGCTTGCGAATGGATGCTTTGTCAGCGCCTGGAGTTCACCGGTATAGAGCTCGCCGATGGTGCGGAGCTCGTCGCTCCAATGGAGAAGGCCGCGGCGGGCGGGAGGCGCAGTGGAGAGGGAGGAAGACCGGCTGCTGTGCTTGGGCACGGTGGAGATGTCGGTCGGCGGAGCAGAGACGTGTAACACTCCGGTGTTACGCAAGCATTTGCATTGCAATCATGAGCACAACATGTCATGGCATTCATAATTATATGTGCTTAGGGTGTACCTTTAATAAAATAAAATTTTGGAAACTAGTATTGCATAACATGTTGTGATAATGTGATAATGACATTCATAAAATTTGTGCAATTATAAATTTCATATCACTTAGAATGATAAGGAAAATTTTTGGAGCCACTAAATCACTTAAAGTTTTGTCAAAGATTTGTTTTAAAAATGTATTTGAAAGTATTTAAAAATCCTCTCTAAATTAGCTTTTATTCTAAAAATTAAAATCTATCCAGATTTGGACTTTGGTATTAAAAGCAAAGTTGTAGAGAATCAAATTCTAAGCAACTTTCGTTTTTGGGTCATTTTCAGAAAAGGTCCTTTTCTTGCTCAAAATGAGATTTGAAAACGATTATTTGAAATTATTTGAAAATATAAAAATGGAAATTCAATTTCTAACCTAAACGGGCCGCCGCCTCACTTTCGGCCTGCTGCTGGAAGCGGCCCAGCTCCACCCCGCACGCGCGCGCCCGCGCTCCGCCTCGGCCCGGCCCAAACCGGCCTCTCTTCCCCCTCCCGCTCCCACGCGCGCGCGGCTCGCTGTCGTCGCGGCAGAGCACGCTCGCCGCGTGGCGGCCGCATGCCGGCGACGCCACCCCGCGTGGCCGCGCGTGGCCCAGCACATTTCACCTCAAAGCACAGCGCGCGCTCGGCCTCCATCATTTCGCCCGCTCGCTCGCTCCCTTTCTCCTTCCTCCGGAGAACCCGAGCGGGAGCGCCGCTCACCACCGCCATCCTCCGCCTCCGTCGCCGTGTTCCGGCGACGCTAGTCCACCGCAGTTCGATTGGTCGTGCACGAAGCTCCGCCACCTTCTCCTCTCCTCCGAACTGACCTCCATTTGCCTTGTTCGCCTACGGTAAGGCTCAATCGAGCTCTTCCCGCCGCGCCACCACGACGGGGCCGCCGAGCTCGTGCTCCGCCCCTGGTCGTCCTCGCTCCCTCTCCATCCCCGTGAGCCCCTCTCCTGAGTTCGCCATCTCCTCGCGGACACGGTGCACGCGCTCGCTGGTCGGGTCATGGCCGGAGATGGCCGTTGGCCGTCGGCCACCGCCACGCCGTCACGGTCTAGAGCGCCGGCGAGGCCGCCCTCTGTTCCTCCCTGTCGGCTTCACTGGGCCACCGCCCTGTGGGCCGCGCCTCCGAGCGGGCCTGCTCGCTCTTTCCCCCGCGCGCGTGACTCAGGCCGAAAACGACCGCGGGCCGGTTTCCTTCCCCGGGCCGGCCCAGTTTTAAAAATAAAAATCGTTTTCTGTTTTCTTTTATTATTCATAATAAAGGATGTTGTGGAAAATGTTTTTTTTATTCATTTGTGCTCCAAAAATTATGAAATAAATTTATCTAGATTCCTTGGAACCAGATCTACAATCTAAAAATATTGCATGTCATTTTTGGGATACTTTTCTGTAGAGCTTTAATTAATTCTTAATATTGCTGATATCTTGTAAAATAGCTAGTAAATCCTATATGTATCAGAAAAATATGATTTTTAATTTTGTTAATCTTCATATATCATGTACTTACTAGGAAAAATATGTTTCATGCATGTGCTGTGGAAAGCTTTGGAGAAGTAGTTCAAGTACCTTTAATGGCTGATTTTTGTTATTTTTGCTAGAGAGCAAACTTTGTATAAAACATGCATGTGGTAATTTTTGTACAGTCATTATATTCCATGAAGAACCTAGGAAAAATATTAATTCTGTTGTTTGACACTTTTCATAGAACAAAGTAATTTCATGCTCATTTTTATGCCATAGCTTGTCATTTTTGTGTATGATAGTTTACTTATCCAAATGCCATGAAATTTTTATGGTAGTCTATTTAGAGTAGTATTATGCTACTGTAATTTTCTTAGATTTTTAGGAGCATCAGAAATATATGTTGCTATTCAAACCTATTATTATTACTTAGGGTTTAAGCAAGTGTTGCTTTAAGTGTGATTAAGAAATTAGTAAAGCTTTGGTGTATCTTTGAAGCATTTCATAAGATATGTTAACTTAACATAATAGTAGTAGCAGAGAATGCAGTAGATGACATGTGCCTGTAGTATATAGTTTCTTGGATAATGTTGACTACCTTGCATTTCAACATATTCATTGCATTCATCTCCTTCGATGCACGCTTGCATAATCACTTACGCGCATTGCATCATACAGGATCGCAAACCGAGAACCCAGTCGTCTTGCCCGAGGAGCCAGAGGAGCAGATTGAGGTGCAGCAGCAGGAGGTGACAGAAGCTGAAGAAGAGGTCGGTGAAGATCTCCCGGAGTGCCCCGATCACCGTCCGAGTTCCTTCGAGAGAGGCAAGCTCCGGAGCATTTCTCTCCCGGTTTGCAAATAATTTATTATTAACTTTACTTAATTTGATGCATTACGTTCAGGAGTTGTTTGCAAACGTTGCTGCATTATACCTTGCTTACCTTTGTTATACCATATCCTTATTACCCTGGTATCCGCAGTCAAGTCAATGCTTAGCTGGCTTAGACCGGTAGAAGTCGGGTGATTTCCTGTCACCTGCGAGCTATAGGTGGTTACCTGGATCTGTTTGGTTGACTATGAAGTCATGGTATAACTAAGTGTGAAATGAATTCGAGACCGGGCGGAAACTTGCAGGGTTTCGGACTGTAGTATTTTCCGTCTGTGTCGGTTAAGGACCGTCCGTTGTTGTCCCTCGGGTCATGTTGAACGCATGCCTCACATTTAGCTGGCCGGATAAAGTACCTTCCGACCGCGAAACTGGAAGATTATTCGGGCCGAGTGAATTGCCCGCAACGCACTGTACCGGAGCAGTAGTGGCAGGATACGGGGGCGCGATGATAAGGCCAAAGAGCAGTCGGGCGGCCCCCGGGTACAAGTGGTTCCTGGCAAGCTCGCGACTTTACCTGAATGGTTGACTCGGTGACCAACACCTTACTTTAGCGGGTGAGTGAGGTTTGTGTGAGGAATAACTTACCAGCTGGTTAATAATCGATTCAAATCGCCATCGTTCACTGGATAGTGAACACTTGACTTGAGCTACTTCATCGTAGTAATATTGATGGAACACTTGGACAGTTATATGAATTATGACATAATGGAAGTTGTTAATGATCATTGGTTATCACTACCTGATTAATTAAATGTTACTTTAGTACAGGTGCAAATGTAGTTGACAGGTTAATAAAGATTTAACTTGATGCAAAGCTTTTGTAAAGGTTTTCCTAAATGCTAAAAATGCCTTTTGCAAATGAGTCAGCTATCCCACCAGAAAGCCTATCATGATTCCTTGGTGTCTTTTATTTCTGGTTTATGACGGGTAAGTCTAGCTGAGTACCTTCTCGTACTCAGGGCTTTGTTCCCACTTGTTGCAGATGGACAGATGTACTACGGCTATTGTATCAACTGTCTCTATCCTGCAATGGGCGAAGCCTAGGACCATGGGCAATGGTCATTCGCTACTTCTAGTCTGATGCTTTTGCTGGAGATGATCACAAGCTGGCACTTTATTTCAAAATGTTGTGTGTGTGCGTGATTTGAACTACCGCTTCCGCTACTTTTATTCAAACCTGGTTTGTAATAACTATGTTTAAACTCCGATGCATTTTATGCCGTGAACTTTCATGTAACTTATGATGGTGACCGCTGAACTTAGTACGATCTTGGCTGTTATGTGAAATGGTTTGAAATCCGTCGAGATTTCACGGACTACCGGGTTATACGGGCTTAAGTTTGTTAAATTGTCCTTCTGTTGGATGATTTTCCTACTTAATCTCGTATAACTGGGCGGTTCTGTTACAGCTGGCATCGGAGCATGGTTTAGCGTGATTACTGTTCATAAGTGTATTTAAAACAAAATTCTATTTGAAAAGTGTGATTTTAAAACTAAAGGTGTGCTAGTGGTCATATCCTGTATGTCCAGTTAAGGACTCTAGGTGGCTATTTAAGTACTAACTTGGGGTTCTTGCACCATATTTCTATTTCGTTGCTCATACGGCGTGATATGGTATGAGTGCCACTTAATTGAGTGGTAATGTATGGATCAGTTACCTCTACGCTTTGGTAGGTGTGAGCTGTGAGAGCATGATCGGATACACCGCCGATCTAGGGAGAGTGTTTTATATGATACTAGAATAATTACATGTTGTACACATGTTTTTATGAAAGTATCACATGTGTGGGTGTTCCGTCCGTTGAGGCGATGCCGTCAATAGGACGATGTATGTGGGTAGTTACTACCGTTGTACACGCATCTGGGGATTCGTGTAGAGCGTGTAGGTAGATTTACTGCTTTCATGCATTCATGGGGAATGGGCTGAAATGAATTTTCTGCAGGTACATAACAGCGTTTATCGTGTAGATCGAATTAGTTACGTATATGAGAGATCGTTGTATGCCACCGAATACATCGTTAGATGTCTTTATTTTCTAAGTTTGTGAGAACGTAAGACTCGCGCATGCATCATATTGCCTGTGCATTTCATTCATAACCTGCATTCCTCCCCTTATAAAAGGATTATCCCAGTTTGATAAAAGTGACATCAACTTAAAATATGTTCTCACCGGGTAATTTAAAAACTTGTGCTATAGATGGCCCGCACGAAGAATACTACCCGTAAGTCCACTGGTGGAAGAGCACCACGTCACCAGATGGCCCCCGCAGGAGCGCCGTAGCACAGACACTTTTCTAAGTGAGTTTGGCATGCCCACCTTGCTTTGGAGAGTGCTCCATGATGTGGGGTACCCAGAGGGTCAAGAGCCGGTGTACTCTTGGAATGAGAACCAGCTAGCTGAGGATGGACTTGCAATAGTGGAAATCACCGTCCCTGCCTTTGGTGATGCGCTAGAATGGGCTGGTTGGCATTTGGAGTTTGAATGACGCACTCCAGTTGAGGGTGCAGAGGGTGCAGCCTTTCGCGTCATCCGAGACATAATGAGCAGGTTTCCTAATGAGTTGGCAGCAGCTTTGGCAGGTACCTTCCCGAGAGATGATCCTCGTGATGCCATTTGGGTGCAGCCACAAGGTAGTGCCTTGGTCAAAGGCCCAAGTGAAGGACAGGCTAGCGACAACCACACGATGAGTGCCATGTATGCAGCCATCAAAGCATACCAGGGTCTTGAGAATACCTATTGGACCTTGACCGGTCTGAGAGGTAATGATCGGCTTGAAGCAAGGAAGCAGAAGAAGAAGTAAGCACGTGCTATAGCTAACTTGCAGGAGCAGTTGGCCGACATGAGCTTACAGCGAGACCGGGCTCTCGAGAGAGGTGAGAGTGCTATGCAGCGGGTACAGACGTTGACTCAGGCCAACAGAAATGCAGACCGCATGATGGGACAGCTAGTGCAGGAAAGGAATGAAGCCTGGAACGAGAGGGGCCTTCTCAGGCAAAGGGTCGAGGAGCTAGAAGGGTATAATGCCAACTTGCATGAAGAGTTCCATGCCCTCTACAACGGGATAGGCCCGTATGCTCCTCCGGACGCCGCCCAGATGGACGTCGACGACGACGCCGCTACTGATGGTAGCGATGGTGACGCCTCCGGCCTCGACGACAGCCCCAAGGAGTAGGCTAGTTGCCTTGCGTTAGTGATAGGCTCTATCGCGATGGCCTTCTTTTGGTTTCCATGTGTCGTGTTGTATCCTCTTTGATCTTGAGACTGACGATCTTTTGGGTCTTGTATGCGATGCTCGAAAGCATAAAAGTCCAGTGTATGTATGCTGGCAATGTGGTTGTATGGAACGCGATGTTGCATTCGAAGTAATTTGATTAGTGATGTTGTTTTAATTGGAATGTGATTATTGTGCCTCTGTTTTATTGCATGACTTGTTCTCTCCAATAAATTCAGTATGGCATGATTGTTCATTCAAATACAATTACTACCACTTCGCTCAATTATTACTTGTTGCTGAAATATGCAGATGGCAAACACTCGCCGTGCCACGTATGAGGCCGCTGAAACTGGTGGCAACGGTGCAGGGGCTGGTGGGGGTGGTGCAAACAACGTCAACCACCAGGAGCCACAGCCAGAGCCACAATTGCCCCCTCCTCCACCTCTCACTGCAGAAGTGTTCTTCGCACAGTTCCTTGGAAGCCAGCGCAACGCCGAGCAGTCACAAAGGAATATGGAAGATTTTCTGCGTAGCATCGCTGAAAATGTTCAGAGAGGAAATAATCAAGGTGGTGGCCATGGAGTGAACCAGTACAGCAATTTCAAGGATTTCATGGATACTAGGCCACCTATTTTTAAGGAAGCAGCCGAGCCACTCGACGCTGAAGAATGGATCAACACTATGAAAGATAAGTTCCGTGTGTTGAGACTGACAGAAGTCCTGAAAACAGAATATGCTGCACATCAGTTACAGGGACCGGCAGGGATGTGGTGGAAGCATCACCGCACCACTTTTCCTCCCAATGCCCAGATTACTTGGAGAGAATTTACTGAAGCGTTTAAGGGAGCTTATATTCCCCCGGGGTTGGTTGAGATAAAGCTCGGAGAGTTCTTGGCCTTAAATCAGGGTACCAAGACTGTAACACAGTATTTGCATGCATTTAACAACTTGTGCCGCTACGCTCCAGACATGGTCGACACAGATGCAAAGAGAATTGCTAGTTTCAAGTTAGGGTTAAGTCCGAAGATGATGAAGCATGTGGGTACCAATACCCGCGCCAGGTTCAATGACTTTGTCAGTGATTGTTTGAAACAAGAAAAGAACAACAACGCCTACACTGCATCCAAGAATCGCAAGAGGGTGTTTGAGTCAGGACCATCACAGTCCAGAGTTGTCACTGCAAATCGTCTTTCTTATCGTTCGTCCGCACCTGGTGCAAGGTTCAGGCCTCCACAGCATAAAACTCAAAACTACAAGGGACCACAGAAGCCGTACAAGATGGCCGTGCCGCCAGCAAAGATCACCGCAGCTGCAGAACAAAGCAACTCCAAGGGAGCAATAGGATCTGCTGGTACAGTGAAGGGGCCCTGCTACAATTGTGGTCAGCCAGGACACTTTCAAAGTTCTACCCTTATCCGCCTAGAAAGAAGCAACAGACTTACACTACCCGTGTACACCATACCACCGTTGATGAGATTCCTGAAGGAGAACCTGTAACTGCCAGTAAGTTTGTTGTTAACCATCACCCTGCAGTTGTTCTATTTGATTCTGGATCCTCGCATTCTTTTATGAGTCAAGCATTTGCACGGAAGCATGAACAACTATGCACAGAATTGAGTTATGGTTATCGTATAAGTTCAGCCGGGGCTGATGTGTTAACCAATAAGATGGTTAGAGGGGCAACCCTTGAGTTAGATAGTCGGAAGTTCCGAGTGAACCTGATAGTTATGCCTGGACTAGTTTTGTATGTATTAATAGGAATGAACTGGATGAAGAACTGGGGGGCAGTCATAGATACAAGCAGTCGGTTGCTTACCCTTAAGGATCCCCAGGGAGAGGGTACTTTTTAGGTACCATTGCCCAAAAGAATAGACCTTGTGAGTGTGACCTGTGCCATGGAAGTTGTTCCTATCCGCCAGATCCCGGTAGTGTGTGAGTTCCCGGATGTGTTTCCAGAAGAGTTACCTGGCCTTCCTCCAGATAGAGATGTTGAGTTTGGAATCGAGTTGATCCCCGGAACAGCTCCTATTTCGAGGAGACCCTATCGGATGCCTCCGGATGAGTTAGCTGAGCTGAAAAAGCAACTGGAAGAATTGCTAAAGAAGGGGTTTATCCGACCAAGTAAGTCTGAATGGGGATGTCCTGCCTTGTTCGTGAAGAAAAAGAAAGAGGGTACTCTAAGAATATGTGTGGATTATCGACCTCTTAATGCTGTAACTATCAAGAATAAATATCCTTTGCCTCATATTGATATTTTGTTTGATCAGTTGGCTAAAGCTAGAGTGTTCTCCAAAATAGACCTAAGATCAGGGTATCATCAGATAAGGATCAGGCCACAAGATGTCCCGAAAACCGCCTTTTCCACCAGATACGGGTTGTACGAGTATCTTGTTATGTCCTTTGGCTTAACAAATGCTCCTGCATACTTTATGTATCTGATGAATACTGTTTTCATGCCAGAGTTGGATAAGTTTGTAGTTGTCTTCATTGATGACATTCTAGTATACTCTGAGAATGAGAAAGATCATGAAGAACATCTGAGAATTGTCTTGACCAGATTGAGAGATCATAAGTTGTATGCTAAGTTCAGCAAATGTGAATTTTGGTTGAAGAAAGTTCCTTTCCTTGGTCATATTCTATCTGAGAATGGAGTTTCGGTAGATCCGAGCAAAGTGCAAGAGGTTATGGATTGGAAAACTCCAACCACAGTGCCAGAAGTCAGGAATTTCCTAGGGTTAGCTGGTTACTATCGCCGCTTTATCCTAGACTTCTCGAAGATTGCTAAGCCAATGACAAGTCTGTTACAGAAAGATCATAAGTTCGTGTGGACAGAGGAGTGTGAGACAGCTTTCCACACCTTGCGGAAACTGTTGACCACTACTCCAGTTCTTGCACAGCCAGACATCGAGAAACCTTTTGATGTGTTCTGTGACGCCTTAAAAACAGGATTAGGCTGTGTTCTAATGCAAGAAGGAAGAGTCATTGCTTATGCCTCCCGTTAGTTGAGAAAACATGAAATCAATTATCCGACACATGATCTTGAGCTTGCCGCCGTGGTGCATGCCTTAAAGATTTGGAGACACTATTTACTTGGTAATGTGTGCAATGTTTTCACCGATCACAAGAGTCTCAAGTACATTTTCACCCAACCAGAATTGAACATGAGACAGCGAAGATGGTTAGAACTAATTAAAAATTACAACTTGAATGTACAGTATCACCCTGGGAAAGTCAATGTGGTAGCCGATGCTCTGAGTAGAAAGTCGCATTGTCTGAATATGCAACCCTTACTCGAAGATGGTTTTAATCTAATGCACCCTGTCGTGTTACATAGTATTCAGATCAGTTGCACCTTGGAAAGTAAGATAATAGAAGGTCAGAAAGCAGACAAAGGGATATTCCACATCAAAAAGAAAATTAAAGAAGAACCTTCAAAACACTTCAGAGTAGACGAGCAGGACGTGTTGTGGTTCGACAACCGTCTTGTTGTTTCAAAGGATAGAGAGCTTAAGAATAAAATTATGGATGAAGCTCATCACTCTAAGTTATCCATTCATCCTGGCAGTAGTAAAATGTATCAAGAACTAAGACCTCGTTTTTGGTGGACAAAGATGAAGAAGGAAATTGCAGCCTATGTGGCCCGATGTGACACATGTTGTCGAGTGAAAGCTATTCACATGAAACCTGCCAGATTGTTGCAACCTTTGTCAGTACCTAGTTGGAAGTGGGATGATATAAGTATGGATTTCATCACAGGTTTGCCCACTACTCAGAAAGGCCATGATTCGATTTGGGTAATCGTGGATCGTCTTACCAAGACCGCTCACTTTTTGCCTGTCAAGACAGTTTATAGACCACCTCAATATGCCGAGAAGTATATTGCGGAGATTGTGAGATTGCATGGCATATCGAAGACTATAGTGTCTGACAGAGGATCCCAGTTCACTGCTCACTTTTGGGAGTATTTGCACAAAGGTTTGGGGACTAGTCTGATTCGTAGCACTGCCTATCATCCTCAAACAGATGGTCAGACTGAAAGAGTTAATGTTGTTTTAGAAGATATGTTGAGAGCTTGTGTGTTGTCTTCCAGATGTTCATGGGAGTCATGGTTACCTCTAGCAGAATTCGCATATAATAATAGCTATCAAGAAAGTATCAAGATGGCACCTTTTGAGGCTTTGTATGGACGAAAGTGTAGAACACCTTTAAACTGGATTGAGCTAGGGGAAAGAAGGTATTATGGTATTGACTTCGTGGAAGAAGCCGAAAAGAAAGTTCATATCATTCAGCAAAATATGAGAGCAGCTCAGTCACGTCAGAAAAGTTATGCGGATAAAAGAAGGAGACCACTTGTGTTTGAAGTTGGAGACTATGTTTATCTGAAAGTCACGCCAATGAAGAAGAAGCGGTTTGGATTACGCAGAAAGCTTGCCGCCAGATTTGTCGGACCCTACAAAATCTTAGAAAGAAAGGGTCCAGTGGCTTACAAATTGGAATTACCAGAATCAATGGATGCTATATTCCCAGTTTTTCACATATCACATCTCAAGAAATGTTTGCGCGTTCCAGAGGAAATAATTGAACCTCGAGGCATAAAACTTAAGTCAGATCTAGTGTATCGTGAGCAGCCAATTCGAGTTTTGGATTCCAAAGAAAGGGCTACTCGGAACAGTGTGGTGAAAACATATAAGATACAATGGAGTCATCATGATGAGGGAGATGCATCGTGGGAAACGGGTGAATATCTACAAAAAGCATACGAAGATTTTTATAATAAATGGTTCGTAACCCAAATCTCGGGACGAGATTTTTATAAGGGGGGAGGGCTGTAACACTCCGGTGTTACGCAAGCCTTTGCATTGCAATCATGACCACAATATGTCATGTCATTCATAATTATATGTGCTTAGGGTGTACCTTTAATAAAATAAAATTTTGGAAACTAGTATTGCATAACATGTTGTCATAATGTGATAATGACATTCATCAAATTTGTGCAACTATAAATTTCATATCACTTAGAATGATAAGGAAAATTTTTGGAGCCACTAAATCACTCAAAGTTTTGTCAAAGATTTGTTTTAAAAATGTATTTGAAAGTATTCAAAAATCCTCTCTAAATTAGCTTTTATTCTAAAAATCAAAATCTATCCAGATTTGGACTTTGGTATTAAAAGCAAAGTTGTAGAGAATCAAATTCTAAGCAACTTTTGTTTTTGGGTCATTTTCAGAAAAGGTCCTTTTCTTGCTCAAAATGAGATTTGAAAACGATTATTTGAAATTATTTGAAAATATGAAAATGGAAATTCAATTTCTAACCTAAACGGGCCGCCGCCTCACTTTCGGCCTGCTGCTGGAAGCGGCCCAGCTCCACCCCGCACGCGCGCGCCCGCGCTCCGCCTCGGCCCGGCCCAAGCCGGCCTCTCTTCCCCCTCCCGCTCCCACGCGCGCGCGGCTCGCTGTCGCCGCGGCAGAGCACGCTCGCCGTGTGGCGGCCGCATGCCGGCGACGCCACCCCGCGTGGCCGCGCGTGGCCCAGCGCATTTCACCTCAAAGCACAGCGCGCGCTCGGCCTCCATCATTTCGCCCGCTCGCTCGCTCCCTTTCTCCTTCCTCCGGAGAACCCGAGCGGGAGCGCCGCTCACCACCGCCATCCTCCGCCTCCGCCGCCGTGTTCCGGCGACGCTAGTCCACCGCAGTTCGATTGGTCGTGCATGAAGCTCTGCCACCTTCTCCTCTCCTCCGAACTGACCTCCATTTGCCTTGTTCGCCTACGGTAAGGCTCAATCGAGCTCTTCCCGCCGCGCCACCACGACGGGGCCGCCGAGCTCGGCTCCGCCCCTCGTCGTCCTCGCTCCCTCTCCATCCCCGTGAGCCCCTCTCCTGAGTTCACCATCTCCTCGCGGACACGGTGCACGCGCTCGCTGGTCAGGTCGTGGCCGGAGATGGCCGTTGGCCGTCGGCCACCGCCACGCCGTCGCGGTCTAGAGCGCCGGCGAGGCCGCCCTCTGTTCCTCCCCGTCGGCTTCACTGGGCCACCGCCCTGTGGGCCGCGCCTCCGAGCGGGCCTGCTCGCTCTTTCCCCCGCGCGCGTGACTCAGGCCGAAAACGGCCGCGGGCCGGTTTCCTTCCCCGGGCCGGCCCAGTTTAAAAATAAAAATCGTTTTCTGTTTTCTTTTATTATTCATAATAAAGGATGTTGTGGAAAATGTTTTTTTATTCATTTGTGCTCCAAAAATTATGAAATAAATTTATCTAGATTCCTTGGAACCAGATCTACAATCTAAAAATATTGCATGTCATTTTTGGGATACTTTTCTGTAGAGCTTTAATTAATTCTTAATATTGCTGATATCTTGTAAAATAGCTAGTAAATCCTATATATATATCAGAAAAATATGATTTTTAATTTTGTTAATCTTCATATATCATGTACTTACTAGGAAAAATATGTTTCATGCATATGCTGTGGAAAGCTTTGGAGAAGTAGTTCAAGTACCTTTAATGGCTGATTTTTGTTATTTTTGCTAGAGAGCAAACTTTGTATAAAACATGCATGTGATAATTTTTGTACAGTCATTATATTCCATGAAGAACCTAGGAAAAATATTAATTCTGTTGTTTGACACTTTTCATAGTACAAAGTAATTTCATGCTCATTTTTATACCATAGCTTGTCATTTTTGTGAAGGATAGTTTACTTATCCAAATGCCATGAAATTTTTATAGTAGTCTATTTAGAGTAGTATTATGCTACTGTAATTTTCTTAGATTTTTAGGAGCAATAGAAATATATGTTGCTATTCAAACCTATTATTATTACTTAGGGTTTAAGCAAGTGTTGCTTTAAGTGTGATTAAGAAATTAGTAAAGCTTTGGTGTATCTTTGAAGCATTTCATAAGATATGTTAACTTAACATAATAGTAGTAGAAGAGAATACAGTAGATGACATGTGCTTGTAGTATATAGTTTCTTGGATAATGTTGACTACCTTGCATTTCAACATATTCATTGCATTCATCTCCTTCGATGCACGCTTGCATAATCACTTACGCGCATTGCATCATATAGGATCGCAAACCGAGAACCCAGTCGTCTTGCCCGAGGAGCCAGAGGAGCAGATCGAGGTGCAGCAGCAGGAGGTGACAGAAGCCGAAGAAGAGGTCGGTGAAGATCTCCCGGAGTGCCCCGATCACCGTCCGAGTTCCTTCGAGAGAGGCAAGCCCCGGAGCATTTCTCTCCCGGTTTGCAAATAATTTATTATTAACTTTACTTAATTTGATGCATTACGTTAAGGAGTTGTTTGCAAACGTTGCTGCATTATACCTTGCTTACCTTTGTTATACCATATCCTTGTTACCCTGGTATCCGCAGTCAAGTCAATGCTTAGCTGGCTTAGACCGGTAGAAGTCGGGTGATTTCCTGTCACCTGCGAGCTATAGGTGGTTACCTGGATCTGTTTGGTTGACTATGAAGTCATGGTATAACTAAGTGTGAAATGAATTTGAGACCGGACGGAAACTTGCAGGGTTTCGGACTGTAGTGTTTTCCGTCTGTGTCGGTTAAGGACCGTCCGTTGTTGTCCCTCGGGTCATGTTGAACACATGACTCACATTTAGCTGGCCGGATAAAGTACCTTCCGACCGCGAAACTGGGAGATTATTCGGGCCGAGTGAATTGCCCGCAACGCACTGTACCGGAGCAGTAGTGGCAGGATACGGGGGCGCGATGATAAGGCCAAAGAGCAGTCGGATGGCCCCCGGGTACAAGTGGTTCCTGGCAAGCTCGCGACTTTACCTGAATGGTTGACTCGGTGACCAACACCTCACTTTAGCGGGTGAGTGAGGTTTGTGTGAGGAATAACTTACCAGCTGGTTAATAATCGATTCGAATCGCCATCGTTCACTGGATAGTGAACACTTGACTTGAGCTACTTCATCGTAGTAATATTGATGGAACACTTGGACAGTTATATGAATTATGACATAATGGAAGTTGTTAATGATCATTGGTTATCACTACCTGATTAATTAAATGTTACTTTAGTACAGGTGCAAATGTAGTTGACAGGTTAATAAAGATTTAACTTGATGCAAAACTTTTGTAAAGGTTTTCCTAAATGCTAAAAATATCTTTTGTAAATGAGTCAGCTATCCCACCAGAAAGCCTATCATGATTTCTTGGTGTCTTTTATTTCTGGTTTATGACGGGTAAGTCTAGCTGAGTACCTTCTCGTACTCAGGGCTTTGTTCCCACTTGTTGCAGATGGACAGATGTACTACGGCTATTGTATCAACTGTCTCTATCCTGCAATGGGCGAAGCCTAGGACCATGGGCAATGGTCATTCGCTACTTCTAGTCTGATGCTTTTGCTGGAGATGATCACAAGCTGGCACTTTATTTCAAAATGTTGTGTGTGTGCGTGATTTGAACTACCGCTTCCGCTACTTTTATTCAAACCTGGTTTGTAATAACTATGTTTAAACTTCGATGTATTTTATGCCGCGAACTTTCATGTAACTTATGATGGTGACCGCTGAACTTAGTACGATCTTGGCTGTTATGTGAAATGGTTTGAAATCCGTCGAGATTTCACGGACTACCGGGTTATACGGGCTTAAGTTTGTTAAATTGTCCTTCTGTTGAATGATTTTCCTACTTAATCTCGTATAACTGGGCGGTTCTGTTACAAGACGCGATGGAGAGGGAGGCGCGGTTGCTGAGGCGGCGCGGCGGAGCGCTATCGCGACACTGCGGTGAGGTGAGTTTGTTTTTAAACAGTTGCGAGGCGAATGGATGAGCAGATAAGAGGCGGTCGTTGGGCTGGCGTCGCGGCCCATTAACGGAGCATTCGTGCGGATGGACACCCGCTTCCTTACCAAAGGGAATTTCCAGGTTAGAGGTCTTCCCTAGTCAAATAAACTTGTGGTAGTACTACGACTTTTATTTTTATAAAAAAGAAAATACAGTGAGAGGACAAAATCCACGTGGGTGGCTATCGGTTATCGCATGCTATGTTCTGCTTTAATCGCCCACGGTACTTAGGGGGTGTTTGGTTCACCTATTAGCTTCTAAATTTAGTCATATTTAGTCACTTTTAGTCACTTTGTTGTCAAACACTATGACTAAATATGACTAAAAGAGTTTTAGTCCTCTCTGACAACTTTGGAGTTGCTAAAAGTGACTAAACCATTTAGAAGGAACTAAATTTATGAGGTGTAAACCAAACACCCCTTAATTCTATCTCAGACCTTGTTTAGATGTTATCGGAATCACTTCATACACGTGTGTTGGGCTGAAATTTAGTTCAAGTTTCATTCTAATTCACCTCCGCCCATGTAAATTGATGCGTATTTGACTAGGTCCAAACACGACCTCACGGGATGAAAATAGTGGGTCTTACGGGCCCGTAATCACGAGGAGGAACCATGCTGAAAGCGCGGCCGCTCGTCCTCTCGTTTGTCTCGGCGCGCGAAGCACTCAATTGCAATCACATCCCATGGTCCATGCCCGGTCCAAAGCTTCGCGGTTAAGGGAAACGAGGCTCCAGCAGAACCGGCGCCGTGTTGCTGTTGCTGTCGCCTCAGCGGCTCAGCTAGCTAATCCTGCCCGTGCTTCTGGGTTTGTTTAAGCCCTAGCCGCTGATAAATTGTTAATGACCCCTGAGCTCCTGACACGCTCGCCCGCTCGGCAATGCGAGGCCAACCTGTTCCAAGCAGGCATTCCCCTCAGCGCGGATTCCGGGACAGCTCACCGCCGAGTGACTTCACGGCCTCACGGGTGCTCTGCTCTGGCGGTCTGGCGGGCCGGAGACCCGGAGTAGGTCGGTGCCGAATGATTGCGGTGATGCAATCCGCCAATACGGGCAAAGCTCCAGCCAGCAGAATGATGGCCAGCGAAAGTGGCTTGCTTTGATCGAGCAAGGTGCTCCCGTTTGTCTCTCTGGCATGGCAGCACAATTTGTGGTGCCTCTGCCTCTTCCTTGCTCTTGTGTGTAATCCTCCGTAGAGTAGCATATTCTTCTTCTTCTTCTCGATCACACAAAATGTTTGTGCGTCTTTATATTAAGATAGAAAAATATATAGGCCCCGTTCGGTTGTACTGATAAGCCGGCTGAAAAACACTGTTGGTTGATTTGTTGTGAGAGAAAAACGTTGTTCCGACTAAAAAACAAGCTGAAAAGGATGGATTATAAGTCGGATGAGCAGAGCCATAATACAACACGGATTAGTGAAGTACTAAGTAGTCGAAGAGTAGTACATGGATGGTTGGACCCTCCTCAGTGGACAATTCTTTTTTTTTTCTTTCCAGACGAGTAGCACAATTCTTTGCAGGAGTTTTTTTTCCAACCCTTTTGAGCTGGAAAGGAAGTACTGTACCATATGTGCAGTGCAGATATCACAACTGGTACTGGTGCTCTGTGCGTCGAGGCTCAAGACTACCGCCGCATATTGTATAGCAGTTGTTGCGGCAGGCAGGCGGAAGGAGCAGTTGCGTTAGTTTCAGTTTTTATTTTACTCCGTATTTTCTTTTTCATATATATAGGGGTGGCTGTTGTGTTGGTTGGAGAATGCGATGTCACCTGTGACCCGAGACGCACCTTCGACAATCGACATCATCAGGAGAATAAAGAACGTGAACAAGCTACGTCAGGCTAACCTACCATGCATGGGAAAGCTCGAAACATGACACGCTCGATTCTACCGGCGAAATCTGCAAACCGATCCGGCGGCAGACGTCCCCGCGAGAGCGATGCGTCGATAGGTATATACTCCATCTCCATCCGTCGCCAAGAAAATGTATACCTCATGTTATGGGGAGTCCAAGAACACTAAGTTTGACTAAATTTAAAGAAAATATTATCTGCATTTAGATATTTAATTAGGGCTATTATAAAAAATATATTTTATTATTAATCTAATTATACTTATTACACATTATAAATATTAATACTTACTTACTCTTTTAATATATATTTACTCAGAATTAACAATCTTTGACTTCTCAGAAAGTAAGATTTGCATTTATTTTTGAGATAGAGGAAGTAGGTCGCAACCGAGTGAGATCCATGTCTCATCCCGCCCCGAATGAGATCGCAAAAGAATCCTCCATGTCGTATTGTCGCGCATATCGGTAGGGCCTCCTGGTGCCTGTGGCCATTGCTGTATCAATCATTTTTGGAAACGAACGATCAAATTGGGCACCTAATAACGACTACTCCCTCGATGTCCCTAAAGAAAGTCACGGGCCTAATATTAGTAGCAGTTGACATCTTTTTCACTTCCGTTTCAGGCAAGGTGGGTTTGGCGAGGCGATTACGGAGCCCTCCCTGATGGTGACCCTGCTGGTGTTTTCCTCCGGTGATCAAAGCCGTCAGCTCCCCTTCTTCGATCTATCACCCAGGTTCTCTCTTCTCTCCTTTCCTCCTGATGGATTTGTCTGAAGAGTTGTCGAGAAAGTTGGACTTTTCTCATGGAAAAAAGTTTCGAAAAGAAATTCTTCAACTCTTTGGATCTTCGGTTCATCACACTCTTGCTACGCCATCTGGATCTTTCTTCTTGTTGGTAACTTTTCGTCGTTACACTTTTCGTTTGACTGAAGAATCAGTGGCTTTTGCTTTGGCCTCTTGTCTTGGTGGTGCACCTGCTGGTTTTCACGTTCAATATCAAAGTGAAAGGCATTTCCGTTTCTCTGTGGCCAACAAAGCAGTGGGTTTTCATGTTTACTCTCTGCGAAGATTTATTGGGGATCATTTTGATGCTTATTTTCATCTTTGGAGAAATGGATCAGCTAATTGGGAAAAGGAAAAACGTCTTTGGGAGTTAGAACAACAAAAGCAGTGGACGGAAGTGATAAACAAACGTCAAAAGCAAAAAGCTAAATCTTCAAAGAAAGTGACGTTTGCATCCTCTCCAGTTTATATCCCAAGAAAGTTTTCACCGCCTAAGCCAAAGCCAGTTACTTCTGTTTTGTTTGGGCAGATCAAAGTTCAAGTTCCTTTGGATTTAGATTTTCCAGTCACTCGAAAATTTGGATCAGTGACAAATTATGTTGGTTCGAGTTCATCGTGTTCGTCGGAAAATTTGATTTTTAAAAATACATGCAGATCAGATCCTGGTGCCGTGATTAGTGGATCCAATTTTGGAATGGCTCCAAACTTGGCTCTCAATTGTTCAAATTGCTTAAGGTCTGGGCACCTGGCCCAATCGTGTCATAGTCCGGTTAGGTGCAAAAGTTGTTTTAACTATGGGCACTTGTCATGTTGGTGCATCACACGTACTAGGCCCAAGTTATTTTGGAGGCCCAAGATCTTGACGGCTCCTTCCACTGCAGCTGATCCCCCTTTTCTCGGAGAGCACGTCAACCCTCCGTCTTCCTTGCCAACAGAAGAAAACCCTGACGCAAACCAATCTACAGTGCAAGTCCAACCCTCGCCGGCTGATCACCAGCCGCCGACCAGCGACGCCATGGCCAACTTTGATGTTAACCCCATCCCAACGGGTTTTGACTTAGAGCATTGGGCTCGTCCTGCTCGCGGCAGGATGATCATTGTTAGAAATCCACCTCATCGACATGAGGAGTTTGCCATTTGCTTGTTGGAATTTCGCTCTGCAGTCACTCGACAAGCTATGATCAATCTTAGCCCTCATATTTTACCTGGTGGTAGGGAGATTTTCTTGGAAGAGCATGATACTCTAGCAGATGATCTGATTCAACAAGCAATGATGCAGCTCCCAAATGCGACCCAAACTACGGAATCTGTTAGCTCAGAGGTGTTGGGTTTTTTCAGAGCTCAGGGGCCACCCATCAGATTGGAATTGCCACTAGTTCAAAACCATCATGAAATTGTTCCATATCTGAATAACAATATGGACAGGGAGAGTGACTATCCAATCTTTTAGCTAGTAAGAACTCTCCATCTGCATCAAGTCTTTGGTCCTATGCCTTCAGCTCAAATGCTGCCACAGGACATTCTTCAAACTTCTATGATGAATCATCATAATCTATACATTCAGAGACCACTCAACATTGGGCTATCATAGTTCCTAGTCCTACAGCAGGATCTTTAGACTTTTCACCTTCTTAGAAAACAGCCACAACAGGTCCACTTGCAGTGTACTCAAATAGTCCAGGTCGATAGTGATGATGAACAAAATGCATAGATCCTCTTTGGGGCAATAATTGGGAAGCCTCCTCCTCAGTTACTCCCCAAGTGCCAATGAGGCTGGTCAGAATGGATAGCGTATCAAGGAATGAGGCCAACCTGGACCTCATGCAGATAGAACCTAATAATCCAGCCCGTGATCAAGTGGACAATGTAATATCCAATCAAATAGTTTCAAAGGCCAATGATGGGCCTCAGACAGAAGTCAATGATGGGCTTCAGTTAGCTCTGCTCCCTGAAGATGACATCCCTCAGCCAATTCAGGCTATAAGGCCTACCTTACCCAACAAGAGGAAGTCAAGAAAGAGGCCCACCCCAATAGTAGATGATGATATATAGAGAAGCACCAGGCAACATCAGGTCCCAGGCTTCGAGCACATGGAGCTAGATGAAAAGTCCAAGCCGAGGAAGTTAGCTAAGGAAGACACAACTCTACTGGAAAAGCAGTTGGAGATAGCTATTGAAGATGCTGCAACAGAGAAGCAAGTGCTGCCAATTGAGTTCATGCAGAATCTGGCAATCAACTTTTGTGAAGTAGCTCCTGAGGACGTTACTGAAGTCAAGCTCCTTGATAATGCTTCCAATGATAATGTCTAAACTCCTTAGCTTTTGGCCAATTGCTACAGTTGCAGTTTGTTCTGTTATGCGATGCTTAAACTTTTGTGGCTGGTGGTCACTATGTTTCCACCCTTTATCTTTCTTAAGTTCGGTTCTTTATGGATTGCAGTCGTAATTGAAACCTGTTATGTTGGAATGTTAGAGGCCTTAATGACCCAGACAAGTGGGACCTAATTCGTAATAAATTAGAAGAAAGTACTTGCTCCTTATTCTGTTTCCAGGAAACAAAAAAGGAAGAAATTGATTCTCATTTTTTGCGAAAGTTTGCTCCACGTCGTTTTGATTGCTTTGATTATTGTCCCTCAAATGGTGCTTCCGGGGGAATTTTAGTGGGCTGGTGCTCGCGATTTTTTTCAGTGGTCACTATTGACAGTGAAATCTTTGCTCTAAGACTACAAGTAACTTCTGTTCACAACCTAGCAGTTTGGAACCTCATTGTAGTATATGGCCCAACACGTGAACCATCAAGAACGAATTTTGTCTCCTGGTTATACAGTCTTGTTTTAGCAAATGATGAGGACTATCTCATCGTGGGCGATTTCAATTTTTATAGATCAAGCTCAAACAGAAATAGGCCGGGTGGAAACACAAATGACATGCTAATCTTCAATGATATAATTCAACAACTAGGACTCATTGAGCTACCTCTCAAAGGAAGGAGCTACACATGGAGTAATATGCAGGAGCAGCCTCTTATGCAACAATTGGATTGGTTCTTTACTTTCCCATCATGGTCTTTGTCCTATCCGAACACAATGGTGTTACCTCTAGCCAAAAGTGTATCTGATCATACACCATGTAAAGTGCAAATTGGAACAAGTATACCCAAAACAACCTTGTTTCATTTTGAAAACTACTGGACACTGATACCTGGTTTTATGGATACAGTGGCCAAAGATTGGTTCTCTTCCTCACATCCAGATGGGGCTAGGAATGTTTCTAAAAAACTCAAAGCTTTGAGGCAGCACTTAAGTCTTGGAATGGAACTAAGTCAAATCTGAGCATCCTAATAAAGCATTGCAACATTGTAATTGGTTTTCTGGATGACTTGGAGGAAATTGGAATGCTACATCTATCAGAAATAAACTTTAGAATTATCATCCAATCCCACCTGCAGAAGCTACTACATTGTCAGCATGAATACTGGAAGCAACGCTACACGGAGAAGCTTGTCAAATGGGGAGATGAAAATACCAAATTTTTTCATGCAAGGGCTACAGAGAGATTTAGATTTAATATAATTGCTCAGATCTCAGCTGAGGATGGAAGATTCGTAACTGAACATACAGAAAAGGCAGCACTCTTTTGGCAAGAATTTAAGAACAGATTGGGTATTTCAGTTAACTCTCAAATAGTATTTAATTTGGATCAACTCATGGTACAACATGATCTTGAAGATTTAGTAGCACCATTTACAATAGAAGAGTTAGATGCAATAGCCAAGGACTTGCCTAATGACAAAGCACCAGGACCTGATGGTTTTAATGGTCATTTTTCAAGAAATGTTGGCCATTAATTAAATATGATGTCTATAGGCTCTGCTATGATTTTTATAATAACAGTGCTGACCTAAAGAGTATAAACTACTCTTACATAACTCTTGTGCCCAAGAAGTCAAATCCAGAAAGGGTCACAAACTTTAGGCCAATCTCTCTACTCAATTCCACCATGAAGTTTCTCACAAAAATCTTGTCAAATAGGCTGCAGAAAGTAATCCTAAAGGTTATCCATAGAAACCAGTATGGTTTTGTCCAAGGAAGGACAATCCAAGATTGTCTAGGATGGGCATTTGAGTATCTTTATCAGTGCCATGCTTCAAAAAGAGAGATCATTATACTCAAATTGGATTTTGAGAAGGCATTTGATACAGTGGAACACAAAGCTATTCTAAAAATTCTGCAGGCCAAAGGCTTCCCAATCATGTGGTGCAATTGGATCTCACACATACTGAGTTCAGCAACATCATCAGTCCTACTTAATGGTGTACCTGGCAAAGATTTTCATTGCAAGAGGGGAGTGAGACAGGGAGATCCACTCTCCCCTTTGCTTTTTGTGCTGGCAGCAGATCTTCTTCAGAGCATAGTGAATAAAGCTTATCAGCAGGGCCTTTTCTATCTTCCAATTCTAAACAGAGACATACACCATTTCCTAATAATACAATATGCAGATGACACTTTGCTTATAATGCAGGCAGATGCTAGGCAATTGTTCTGTCTCAAGGCCTTGTTGCATAGCTTTGCAATCTCTACAGGACTCAAAGTTAATTTTCATAAATCCTGCTTGATCCCAATCAATGTCCCTAGTCATAAAGTGCATCTGCTTACTGGAGTGTTTGGCTGTGTTCAAGGTCAGCTTCCTTTCACTTATCTGGGAATCCCACTAGGAACTACTAAGCCACAAGTAAAGGATTTTGCTCCCCTAATTTGCAGAATTGAGAGAAAGCTTTCTGCAAGTTCAGTTTTCCTCTCTTACTCTGGCAGGCTGCAACTTATCAATTCTGTTGTATCTTCACTCCCTACTTATTTCATGTGCTCTTTAAGTTTGCCAAAGACAGTAATAGCTATCATTGATAAATTTAGAAAAAGTTGTCTATGGAGAAGGTGTGATATTAATACAAAAGAATACAACCTTGCTGCCTAGGAAATGGTAACAGTACCTAAGGATAAGGGAGGTCTGGGGATCAAAGATCTTCAGGTGCAGAATGATGCTCTATTGATAAAGCATCTGCAGAAATTTTATAATAAGGCAGACGTGCCATGGGTGCAGTTAATTTGGGCCACTTATTATCAGCAAAAAGTTCCACATCTAGCCCCCATGAGAGGTTCCTTTTGGTGGAAGGATATTTTGAAACTCAGTGAACAGTTTAGAAGCATAGATCAATGTCTGTCTGGAATGGGAGACTCTGTTGGCCTTTGGGTGGATAAAATTGAGCAGCACCCTTTCCTGGATGTATATCCCAATTTGTATGACTATGTTGTCAATAAGAAGATGTCAGTTCAAGCTGGATTAGCTCTCTCTGATCCACTGCAACTGTTCAGGCTTCCCATGAACAGATCAGCTTATAATGAGTATCTTGTCTTCAAGGATGATCTGGAAGCACTTAGAGTTGACAATGATCAAACTGATGTTTGGGTGTGCAATTGGAATAGTGGTCTTTATACTTCCAGGAAATTTTACAGAAACCATTTCAAGGAGATCACACCACCTTCACCTTTCTGCTGGATTTGGAAAGCAAAATGCATGGCCAAAATAAATTTTTTTGCATGGCTGTTGCTAGTTGATAGACTAAATACTCGGGACATACTTAGAAGAAGGCATAAGCATCTAGAAGAAGGATACCATTGTGTCTTATGTCCTGATCAGGTGGATGAAACTTCCATGCATTTGTTTTTTGAGTGCTCATCAAGTGTTGCAAGATGGTTTGTCATTGGCATTCAATGGGATCAGCAGGGGTCAATTTTTGAAATGCTACAACATCAGCGAGTTAACTTTGGTGGTCCTTACTTTATGGACTTGTTCATGATTGCTGCATAGTGTATCTGGAAGGAGAGGAACGATTTCATCTTTAATCATAAAGCTCCTTCTATGGAATCCTAGAAACAACGTTTCAAGAGTGAGGTTAAACTTCACCTCTTCAGGCTGCCTACTTCAAAGCGTGGTGTCATCATGAATTGGATCAATAATTTGTAATTTCGCTTTGCTCTTTGCCTTGTTGGCTTCCTTGCTTTCTTTTGGCTTCCTTGTCTTAGGTGAGTCTTAGGTGGGTTCTTTTCTCTTTTGTCAGCAGCCAGCTGACTTCTGTTTTTCCTGTACTCTCTGTTTGTTTTAATATATTCTCTGGGGAGCAATGCTCCACGATTTTCTTCAAAAAAAAAGGTGGGTTTGGCGACCAAGATCTCTTTTAGGATTGAGGAGGGAGATACAAAATAGGTGACAGGTGATGCTTGTATGACAAATTCATCCTTCTAGTCTGCTTTTCAAACGTAATAATCCTCCTCCCAGTCTTGATTTGTCGGATCTTGAACAGAGGTGGGTGACTTCCTTAAGCCCCAAAAGAACCTCTTAGTGGCTGTTTGAGAACTATTTCAGGGTTGTTAGCACTTAGCAGGTTGCCACCAAACACTGGTGGGGTACTTGCACATGCAGCACGGTCCAGCCCTAGGCTCTTGAAATCAAACACCTGATTACAAACAAGTATAATATAATGACAAACAAAACCTTGTTTACTTGAACTTATCAGCTTAACTTATCAGCTATGATACAGTGTTTTTCTCTCACAACAAATCAGCGCACAGTATTTTTCAGCTTGGCTTTTCAGCTAAGCGAATAGGTTGAAATACTTATAGCAGTAGTAACTCATTAGCATGGATTTAATATTACCGGTGTCATGCATGCTTATTCACATATGCTGGACGTATGGATGCAAAAAAAAACCCTCTTAATAAACATATAGTGCTATAGATTGATATGTGTGGGCTTGTAGACAAGCCTGCTTTGAATTGGGAGTCAATTTTGGAGTGAGGGTCAGCAATTTCCTTTCATTGGTTCCAAGTCCAAGCTTGGTTTAGGTTGTTTTCAAAAAAAAAGCTTGGTTTAGGTTAAGAAACGATTGGGATTGTTCACAGAAGAGACAGAGGGGAAGCCATTAAACAAAGTCCAAATGATTGACTCATAAGAGCCCAATTAGACGCTCCCCAAATCACATCATTTTATTACAACAAACAGCTCACCCCCGTACTCGTACTCCCCGACTGCTCGCTTCGCTTTTTATCACTTCTTCCTTCTCGAACCACAAACGAACACCTCCCTCCTTTTATTACTCTCTCCTCTCTCTCAACCATCACCTCCAGTCCTCCACCTCCCACTCGCCCAAAATCGGGAGGAGGACAAGGAGACGACGAATTAAAGCCTCGCCTCCCGTCCCCGCCCCCACCTCGTTGCCGGCGATGGCCGCCGACGGCGAGGCCAGCGCCGCGTACCGGGAGTTCAAGGCGCTGGCGGAGGCGGCGGACCGCAAGTTCGCGCGCGCGCGGGACCTGCCGCTCTACGGCGGCGGGGACCACCACAGCCGGAAGGCGTTCAAGGCCTACACGCGGCTCTGGCGCCTGCAGCAGGACCGCCGCCGCGAGCTCGTCGCCGGCGGCCTCCGCCGCTGGGAGATCGGCGAGGTCGCTTCCCGGATCGGCCAGCTCTACTACGCGCGCTACCTCCGCACCGCCGATCCGCGCTCGCTCGTCGGCGCCTACGTCTTCTACGAGGCCATCTACAGCCGCGGCTACTTTGGCACCGCGGCGGCGGACGGCGGCGGCGGTGGGAGCCGGCACCAGGCGCTCCTGATCCGGTACAAGGAGCTTCGGTTCATCGCGCGGTTCCTCGTCGTGGCCATGCTGATGCGGCGGGCCGAGGCGGTGGACCACCTCGCCGGACGCCTACGTGCGCTCGTCGAGGAGACGAAGGCCGCGTATCCCGTAAGAAGCATGCTTGTCTAGTTGTCTTGCCCTCTTGTTAATTGGGGAACCTGAGTGAAATTTACGAGGCGTGTTTTTAGCTGCACATTTAGGGTCCTTCAGCCCTAAGGAGATGATTTGCTTTTAATTTAGCGGGGAAGAGTTTGCTTCTCTATTCATGTTACAAGGTTTTTCTACTCTCGTTGAGTTGGAGGAACCTCCGCATTGGGTATTTTGAGTTCATCTGCTTCTCAGTCAGGGTTTTTCTATTCGCGTAATTGGCTTGTTCAGTGTGAGTTAGCATTTTATTTTCCTTTGTGTTCTGGTCTTACTGAACTTGCTGTCATGATTTTGCTTCCTTGTGCACACCCTAGTTGCAGCAGATAATAAGCGCCACTTTTTATTGTGGAGATTAGCGGCAAACAGGGAGCATCGGGAGTCAGCAGGGTGCAGCTAGAAGCTTGTTTTGGTTTCTATTTGTTACCTGCTAAACTAGAGGCAGCAGATGGGTTTTTGTCAGCTGGTTTGGTTATTCCAAGGCGCCTCTGAATACAAACAACGGAGCTACTAGAACAATGGTTCAAGCGAAATCGACTGTTGGGAACATAACAACACCTGATGCTTACAGTGCTTAATTGAAGAAAATGAGATATATGCCTGATGTTTTATAATGAATATTTTCTATCCTAAACAAAAGATGGACATTTTGGAAGTTATGATGTTTGTAGTTTGTTTGCGTGTTTCTTAATTTTTATTCCAGTTCATTCATATAAATATGTGCATACTACCATCTACTTCTACCCTGATGACAACATTGTGACCTTGTACATTTTAGAAAACAAACTTCAAGGAATGGAAGCAAGTGCTTCAAGAACTTGGCAGATTTTTGAAGGCTGATGGAGCATACAAAGGATCTAGATCACTAAGATATGACAACTTGTTTGATTCTTATCCATCAAACCTTGCATCTATTGCACGATTTCATTCAAAAAGGGTGCTAAAACTGAAGGAAGCTGTGCTAACAAGTTACCGCAGAAATGAGGTTACATATAGCTGTTACCCTGTTCATCCAATATTTCATTTGTCTTTCACGATAATGTGCTGAACAGTTGAAAATATCTCTCACAGCCTTTTTTTGTTGAACGCAGATCAAGTTCACAGAACTGACTTTGGATACATTCAGAATGCTACAGTGTTTGGAATGGGAGCCCACTGGGTCTTATCAGATTGCTGCTAAAGAACTTACAGAAAATGGCAATGTAAGTGATCAGAGTGGACCCTCTGGTCTGATTGATATTCACCTGTCAACAGAAATATCTGATGGGAGTCTTCCTTCAAATCCTCAAAAAGCAATCATATATCATCCTACAGCCGCTCATCTTTTAGCGGTATGTGGCTACCCTGATCGTTTCTTTTCCTCTTTTAAAGTCCATCTTTTGCTTAATATTGGTAGGCACATGAACTTCTGGTAGGATTGCATACTTCCTTGTAAGAAATTATTTTTTCAGAAACATGAATGATGGCACTAGTGTTTTAGTGCTAAGGTGTGCCAATGCTCTTATTCATTAAATCATTAAGATGGCAATGCTATGTGCTAATATGATTGATTTTGTCCATTATCTTGAAGTATACATTGATACGTTGTGTGTGTGTGTGTGTGGTGGGGGGAGGGGGGGAGGTGGGTTAAACCATAAGAAAGAGTACCAATTCATCATGAATCACATGCTTTTAGCAAAGAAAGGAGATAAGTATACCTTCATAGGCAAGAAGTGGTTTTCTGGCACACCTTCAGCAGCATTGGTTTGGCAGCCTGACCCTATTCCCTCAGGATGTTCTGGGTGTGTTCATACTTAGGCCTTCACTTCACCTGAAACAATATTACTATATCAGAGAAATGATACGCGCGCACCCCCCCTCCCTCTTTTCTCGTACAGAACCTTATTTCCATATTACAATACAGGTTCTAGCAACAATTTGTGAAGAGCTCTCTCAAGATAGCATTTTACTCATCTATATATCAGCGTCAGGTTAGTTCTTTCTCTGGCACTTCAGTTTATGTTGCACTTTTGTTTTCAATCACTTCTGAGATTTGTGATTATCTTGTCAGGGTCCTCTGAGCAGAGTTTTGCAAGTCAAAAGCTTGGCTCTAGCTCATCGTCTCGTGCAAGGGCTGCTTCTGCCTTCCCCATTGATAAGCCAAATTCACATATCTGTTCTGATAATCATCTATGGCTTGGTCCCCGTGGAAGTGGAGGCAAGCTCTATGGCAATGTTCTCTTTCAACAAAGTCCACTTACTATAGGATGGCTAGATCAGTGGATCCCTTTCTTTTAGGATGGCATACCATGCACTTGCTTATGTTGACACTATCGTCTTTCTTTCAGGTCCAAACAATCTTTATCCGGAAGATCTGATTCCATTTACAAGATATCCACTGTTCCTTGTAATCGATAGTGAAAATAGCCATGCATTCAAGGCAGGTTTGTCAGAACTTAATCTTGGCTTGTAGAAGAAAATCATTACCATCGGCACTCTTGCTTTTCTGAAGTAACATATTTAACAGATTGGCCTGCCACCCTTTTTTTTTCTGCACACGTGTTAATGTTCTATTGTTTCCTTTTGCATTTGAATGGTTGCATGTTCTCATTTGGTTCTCAAGGTGAACTCCTCTCCTAGTGGAAAAAAATGCGAGCATTTACAATGGTTTCTTCAGCATTATTGTTATCTGGTTCTACTGGTTCGATCTACCTTTAAACATCTAAAATATCTTTAGATGGTTTTCAGCTTGTTAACTGGTAATAGCAGAGGATAGCTAAGGACTGATTTTGTAGCATTGTGTGAATAAGCTGGAATTGTAGTTGGAGCTTGGGCATGATTATTGTTAAGGAGCTTTCTTTTTGTATTTGCAATGTTTATATGAAATATATGCCTCCTTTTGTACATAAAAAAACCCCAGCTTGCTTGTTAGCACGTGAACTCATCTTTAAAGTCTCCAATCTGTCTGTAGTAGTACTGCCTAACAAAATTCTTTGAGTAAATTATCATTTGGTTGTGTAATTTGCCAGGCCATACATAATGCAGAGAAGGGAGAACCAGCTGCTTTATTACTTTCTCCCAGGACATCATCAGCCATGCCTGGAGTAGAATCCACGGCTCACGGAAGCCAGTTTACATACTTCCTCACTGCTCCAATGCAAGCCTTCTGCCAACTAGCTGGAATAACTTCTGACATAGACACCGTATGTTCTCTTGAGGAGTTGACTATTCCTTATTCCCTAAAAAAAATCATTTCTATAGTTAAATTTTTGCTGCTTGGTTTTCAGGATACATACACAAATGCAGAGAACATACTTTTCTCTGCTTTGGAAGAATATGAAGGAATCCTCTGCACTTCTGTTGGGTTAAACAATGTCTGGGGGCAAATTTTACCAGACCCATTTCTCAGACGGCTGATTCTCAGGTACCTTATAAATATATTTTCCACATTCAAAGCTATATGTATGTACATCTGACACTTAGCTGTAACATTAATTTAGCAATGTGACTTGGAAAAGGGTGTATTGGCTTCAGTTTCTTAAATAATAGATATGAAGAAAAACATTGTTACATTGCTCGCATCTCATTTGGCTAGGAAAAAAATGTATAGTTTAACCCTCAATCCATCTCATTTCTACCATTTATGGACCTCAAGTCAGGCTACTCCTTCCAAAGTATGTCCAGAAAAAAGAAGAAAAAAAAGGAAAAAGAAATGTGCATAAACAGGTTGAAAATGGCTGTCAACTTGTATATAGTATTTCCAGCAAATTGCACCAGTTTATTGTCGCTATAATATTTCTTTTACATACGCCTCTAAAAATGCAGTATACGAAAGAGAAGGCACATTGAGAGTAGCTACCAAGCAAGTAATGGTCCATTAGATGCTTGGTACTGGCATGTTCAGGGTTGTGTAGGAGTTAGTAACCATAAACTATGCATGTTAGGGGAAAGAAGGGCTGTTATAAATTTGTCTTTCCTAGTTCATCAACAATCTTACGGGCGATGTTAAAATATGTTCTGGGAAAATATGATGCCAAAAAAGTAGTACAAGTTTTATTTGATTTGTCATTGACTGTTACTCCCTCTGTTCCAAATTATAAGTCGCTTTGACTTTGGTACACTCATTTTGCTATGCATCTAGATACAATAATATGTCTAGATACATAGCAAAATGGATGAACCAAAAAACTCAAAGCTACTTATAATTTGGAACGGAGGGAGTATGTTTTTTGAGATGTTTATCTTCCCTTCGTAAAGGACAGGGTGCCTTTGGGTAATATATGATTGAACATATGACATTCTCTGACTTCACGTTTCTTGAAAATCCATTGATACAATTGATTTGAATATTTAGTTCTATTTTTCCTGCAGTATGAACCATTTGGAATTATGCCTTGTGCTTGCTAATTATTTTTCCCATTGCAGGTTTATTTTCTGTCGAGCAGTGCTCTTCTATTTCCACTCAGATGAGCACGAACATCTACCGACCTGCCTACCCAGTCTTCCAGAGTCAGTCTCTCCAAATGCAGAAGCCATCAGAACACCTATCCTTTCGCTCGCAGAAAACCTTGTCGTCAGAGATCGGTTTAACTTCCGAGACTCCACACGCAATAAGAAATGATGATCAGCAGCAATAACCATAACTCATGCCTTCTGTAGATACCTCTGTGGTAAATATAGCCCAGCAATTTGTTGATTGTTTTGCATTTATACAGCCAACGGAGCAATGACTGAGCACCAACTAGCAGCTGCAGCAGCAACAGCCTGGATGGTGTGAATTGAATGGCGATATGAAGAATTTTGACCTGCTGCTTCATCTCCGTTGAGTGTCTGTACAAGTTTGTTTAGGTGTTCTCTAATCTGCTCTAGGCATTGTAGGCATGTAGCCTTGTCTTTGATTTTTCTTTTTTTGTTGTCTTGGAGAGGACGGTTTGTAAGCTGGAAGAGGCGTTTTTTAAGTACTCTGGAAGGCAGATTGTTTTGTAGGGTTTGGTTAGCTCAGCATATTTTACGGCAGTTTACGATATCCAACTTTCATTGCACTACGTTTGCCTCGTGCTCCCAACTTTTGTAATTGTTTGTTGTTCTGGTTCAAAATTGCTCAACCTCGTTCGGTCTGTCAGCTTTAAGGCCGGATGAAAAACTCGAAGCTCGTTAGCTATAACGAGCCAACTTGAGCTAGCTCGTAAGCCAAATGAACCATGGTTTCACAGAAAAGTCATCATAACTTATATTAGTTTTGTATTACTTTATGTCTTGCATTTTATAAATGGTTGATATATTAGCACATATGAATATTTTATTCGATTTAAGGCGGTTGGATGTATTATTTTTGTATTATTATTATTCTCAAACTTTAGATAAGATGTAAATATTATATTTTGTGTAATTTTTATACCTGGCTCAAGAGTTTAACGAGCCAGCTCAAGCTCGTAAACGAGGTGAGCCGAGCTGGCTTTCTGGCTTGTTAAGATAATGAGCCGAGCCAACAAGACGAGACGAGCCAACTTGTTATCCAGCCTTAGTCAGCTCTTTCTTTCCGGTGTCACATGGATTGGTAATCAGAACGTGCCTAAAGTTCGACCAGGTACAGTATCATCCTGGTCCTGTTTGGTTCACAGGAAGAAGGTAGGCAGAGGAATGCAGTTCCTATAGTTTTTTAGGGATGAAAATGAAAATGATAATCTCTGATTTTCGGAAATCATTTTCAAGTTTTTTTTCGATTTTTAGGCCTTAACGGAAACGGCAGCGATAATTGAAAAAACAAAAATGATAATGGTAAAAATAATCGAAAACGAAAGTGAAAATGATTTTGCCCTCTTCCGATCGTTTTTGAAGATTTCCGTATTTACCCGGTAATTTAGCGTCAATAATTACTGATTCAAAGGCCTTTAATGAATCCTAATTTATTTATAGATTATACAATGCATTACGATCTGCACATGCAAGCACATAAGGCAAATATTTTTTGGAAAGGAACCCATCTGCACACACAAGCACATAAGGCAAATATATTTTTTTGGAAATGAACTATCTATACGGAAGTATTTCATTGTATAACAAGAAGGCAATCAGCTAATCACTCAATCACTTGCTGCACCCGTAACTCTAGCCATGACGCGAACAGACTCGGGCGGCGAGCGCCTGCACCTAAGATGGTGTGAACTGTGTGGTTTCACCTTGTGATCTTGTCAATTGTGACTTTATTTATCATTATCATCTGAGATAGGTCGAGTTATATGGATCTTCTCATGTTCTAAGATTTGACGTGTTTATTGTTTTTGAAGATATCGTTCTCATGGATTCCGATCGTTATCGATGTATTTTTCGATCGACTATTATCGTTTTTTAAATTACCAGAATAACGGTGCCGTATTCGTTTCTGACAGTATCGTATTGATTTCGTTTTCGAGAAAAACTATGAAAATGAAAGTGATTTGGCCTCCTATCGATCATTTCGATCGTTTTCATCCTAGTTTTTTTTTTTCACTATAGCAGCGTTTGGACTACGGGAACGAGCACCAAACTTTCCTCTGGAATGGCGAAGGAGCCTGTATTTTGGAGGAATGAAAAAATCCACTCTCAGCTAATGGAAATTTTCCTGCAGCGCTAGTGCGTGTGTGGCTGCGTGCCTGAGCACTAATCAAGCTTGTAGAGTTGTCGTTCAGAGCTACAGTTCTTACTGTAATACGCTACTTGTGGGGGCCCTCTTCCATGCTTTATTTGTATAGACGTTTTAGACTACCTGTAGTGGAGACGCTAAAAGAAACAGTAAAAGGATTTATCATTTGGAAACATCTGCAACGCTGAACTGTAAAAAGGAACGCAAGCAGCTTGCAAACGTCATATTTGGGTGAGTTGCGTATGGACGGTATCAGGCAGAGGGGTCCACGGGCAGCCCTGCTGCGCGTGCGGAGAGGCAGATAGCATGCGGGTGAGAGGAGAGAGAACATGCAGCGGCGGGCCCCGCCTATTCCAATAAACTAAAAACTGTTATAACTCATAAACCAAAAAATCAAATTAAATTCCGATTGCACCATTAAATTCGTTTCAATAAATACTTCAAAACAAGATGTCGCATGAATATATTTAGATAAAGTGACAAGTGAGCCCCACAGTGGATAGATGATGATATAGAGGATGAATTGATGTGAAAAAATTGTATATTTTATGGTGATTAGGACGAAATATTCCTTTTAGAGGATGAATACAAAGGAGGATGAATGCAGATAGCCTTAGGAGCGGGTGGGAGTACTGCATGCCCTATTACTATTACTGGTACATAGAGGACATCAATGCTCCTATTGGTCATGTTCTGCTCCACTACTTTAGCGATACTTTTTAATGAAATAACTATGTTTTTCTCTCGTAACAAATTAGCATAAGTATGAGCGAAAGTCAAATTTTAGCATAATCCAAGGACTGCCATGAAGCTGTGGGGTCTGAAACCAGCGACTCTCGGTCATTTCAAATCGTACGCTAGCTGTGGGTGCATACATGAAGCTTAATCATTACAGGTGGAGCGACCTGCCTAGCTGTGGGGGCCATGGTAGCCCAGCGACTCTCTTTGCGGGACAAAGATTTAAGGCTAGAACGTCAATCTTTTTTTTTGGCACGGAGAGAGTATGTACTAGATTTGTAAAAAGGAAAAGTATTTACTGTTAATTTTAATTTAAAGCATTGAGTTTTTAGCTAACTATAAAATTCCTAGAATAGTTATGTTCCTGTGTTCCAAACACCTGTTCCTATAAAATTTTTATGTTTTTCAATCCTCTGTTTTATACCTTCATTCTTTTTCTATTCATCAGTTTTCTTCCATTCTTGATTTTTTCGTTCCTTTGTTTCAAACAGGCCAACGTGGATAAATGAGTCATGAGTGAAATGAAGCTGTATAGATGCCAAAGTTTACTACCTGTGTGCCAATTCTATGACGATGGTAGTTGAATTCAGAATCCCAGTTTCGGTGTTTTCCCGCTTGCCATGTGGTGGGCTCTTGCAGTTCCCAGCTCCAACGGTACAAAATTCTCTGGTATGACTGTATCAAGATCATTCTGAACCGAATGTAAGACAGTTTACTTTAACCATGTTTTCAGTAATTATTGACCAAGTTGCAGAGCCTTGACAGATACCTCACATGGAAAATAGACCGTGTCCGGACTTGAAGCGACCAAAAGCTTCGCCTATGCCAGTTGTTGTTGTTGTTGTTGTTGTTGTTGTGTGTGTGTGTATATACAGTAGTCTCGTGACGGTGTCCGCATGAATCCACACGGGCACTGGGCAGCCGGCGGATGTTTATGGTAGCCGCGAGCAACCGGTGCACGCACGCGCGTCGGTACGCAAGCGAGCAAGCTGGGCGCTTGCCCCTGGTAAAGCCAGCGCAGCCCACGGTTTGTACCGCCGGTAAACGTACTGCTTGCTCCTACGGCCGTGCCCTTGAATTCTCTTCTCGCAGCCTCGGTACACACGCACCTACAACAAAGCTGCACGGAATCGCCTGCAAGCGAGGCGCAAGTACCCTCACCCTCACCTCGTCGGCGGTGACAGGCTGACAGCGCACGCCATGGACGGTGAGGTGCAGCGGCTGTACGACGCGTGCGGCGCCGTGTTCTCGCCGCGGAGGGGAGGAGGAGGGCTGCCGACGCTCACGCAGATCAGGTGGCTGCAGGACATCCTCGGTACGTCTCACGACCTCATCGTGCATTCGTGCAGTCGGCCGTCGCGTCCTGGGGTTCCATCGGGGCATGTCCGCATCAGCATCTGTCGTCGCTCGCAGATGGGATGAAGGCGGCCGACGTCGGGATCGACGCCGGCGCCGGAGATGGCGAGAGGTCGTCGTCCTCCTCTTCGGACGACGAGAGGAGCCCGCGGGGGCGGCGGTTTCTCCCGGCGCGGGCGTTCACGCGGATCACCTACGTGCACATCCACGAGTGCGACGATTTCTCGGTACGCGCGCCCGCTTTTCTTCTTCAGAAGATGAAGATGGCCTGCCTGTCTGATGGTTTCGCCCCGGCGCCCCGGCCGGCTGGCGCTGGTGTTTTGCAGATAGGCGTGTTCTGCTTCCCGGCGGGCGCGACGCTGCCGCTGCACGACCACCCGCACATGGTGGTGCTCAGCAAGCTGCTCTACGGCGCCATGCGCGTCAGTTCGTACGACTGGGTCACCGCGCCGTGCTCCGCCCCAAGAAAGGGTAAGGCTAGCGTGCTGCCTCGCTTTGAATTCGGCTTCTCTTGGCCAGTTGAGTTTGTCATTGTACATATCGATAATAAGACAGGTATAAAAGTCTCAGGATACTTACGCAAGCCTGCAAAGTTTTTCGTGACTCGGCATGAAACATGAAAGGGATCCCAACATGAAACGGCGTAAGCCATGGGCTGTGGAAAAATGCAGAGCTGTGCAGCTGGCGCTCCTGCTGGTTGCGGTTACGAGCTCACGAAACAACTGCACAGCTAGTAGTGTATTGTGTATCTGAGTATATTATTCTAGGAAAAGAAAGTACGTGACGGTATTCCACTGCTCAATCAAAAGTCCGCCCTGTTTTGGATAAGGTCGTGTTTAGTTCAGCCGAATTGGGGCGGCTGAAATACTGTTGAACACTGTCGTACACTGTAGCATTTCGTTTGTATTTGGTAAAAATTGTCCAAACTTTGACTAATTAGGCTCAAAATGTTCGTCTCGTAAAGTACAACAAAACTGTGCAATTAGTTTTTAATTTCATCTACATTTAGTACTCCATGCATGTGCCGGTATTTTGATGTGACGGGGAATCTTTTTTTTGCATAGTGAAATTTGGGAGAAAATTTGGGATCTAAACATGGCAAGGGTGACAGGGCGTAGAATAAACAAAGGAAGAAAAATAAAGTGAAAGAGATGGGTTGAGTGACAAACAAGTGGGCTATTTGACGTGCTAGGCTAGGCACACTGAAAAGTTGAGTTCATGCATGCAGGCGGTTTAGCCAAGGTGGTGGCGGTGGACGAGCTCCGGGAGGCGCCGTGCAAGGCGTCGGTGCTGTTCCCCCGGAGCGGCGGCAACATCCACACCCTCACTGCCGTCACGCCATGCGCTCTCCTCGACGTCCTCGCCCCGCCGTACGCGGACGACCTTGGGCGCCCGTCCACCTACTTCTGCGACACCCCTATTCCTGCTCTCCCACGTACGCACCTACATGCATATGTATCATGTATGCCAGACCCTTTTTTTTTATGTCGATACTACCGTAACGATTTCGTTCGCCTCCTGTTTTGCTAAGCCGTACAGTCTCTAAAGAAGTGACGACGATGATACCATCTTTAATCTGTTCAGGTTTTGCAGTACTGGAAGAGGCACGCCTGCCTGAGGATTTTCGAGTTCGCGGTAGATATGGACTTGTATGATGATGACTAGATAGCTAGCTCACTGTTTTTCTGAAGTGGCAACGTGCAGGTTGTGTATCTCTGGAGAATGCATTGTGACATTGTGTGTCGTGTCTTTTGCTTGTAAATACATTTCCACTCCGCAGTTATTCTGAGATTTGTCTTTGTTTGAATCTGTCCATATAGCAATTGGGTGATCCAAGGATAACCAATCATTTTTTTTACTCTTATATATGAAACTCCATATAGCGTAGGATCCGCACAACGAGAGCGCTCGTGCTACTGATCTGCTACTATTCACGCATGGCTCCCCGCTCGCTGCCTGCCGCGTGGGGGTGCCGTTCTGGGGGATGCTCTACGATGTGGTCACTGTCCAGACATGTGTGCCCAGTCTGCGTTCGCCACGAGAGCTCGTGCGTGTCGCGGCCTCCTTTTGGTCTTCTGTGGTTGGCTGGCGCATTTATGGTGCTGTCCGGTGCATCGGCTCCACGATATCAGCTCTTCCTCGCTCCCTCCGTCGAGTTAAAAAAAATACTCGTCTCTTCCTGGCTCCCTCCGTCGCCTCGGCCTGGATCCGCGCCCACGCTGCCCGGCGACACCGCTCTCCCCTGCCGGAGCGGCAACGTCGCCCCCTTGCTCGTTGTTGCGACGCCCGTCCCAGATGTCGGCTATGCGCGCAGATCGCTATGTCGCATCTTTCCTCTCTCCTTCCTCGCTCACATGAGGAATGGTTGGATGTCCTTGCAGGCGGTGGCGTCGATTTGCGCTGTAGTTTGGGGAGGCTGTTTAGTTTGGCAAAATTTTTGGCGAAACGCTACTGTAGCAGTTTCGTTGTTATTTGGTAAATATTGTCCAATCATGGTCTAATTAGTCTTAAAAGATTTGTCTCGTCCATTTCGTCTAAACTGTGTAATTAGTTTTATTTTTTATCTATATTTAATGCTTCATGCATGTGTTGAAAGATTCGATGTGACGGAGAATCTGAAAAATTTGGCAAAATTTTTGGCATCTAAACGGTGCCAAGGTCGGCCGGGAGACGAGGCCATCGCCGTCGTCGTGTAGTGAAGTGAGTGAAGACGCTGGAGCCCAGCCAGATCCGCCCATGTCGGAGGACGTGCCAATGTCACCGTCGCTGTCGCCCTCCACTTCTGCGGCCATAAGCCCGATAGAACCCGCAGCCGTGGCGCACCCGAGTCCCGAGGTGAACAGCTCCGTCCGCAAATACTCGGCCCTTGTTTAGTTCCCCTAATTCTCCCCAAATTTCACTATGCAAAAAGAAGATTCCCTGTCACATCAAAATATCGGCAAATGCATGGAGTACTAAATGTTGATGAAATCAAAAACTAATTGCACAGTTTTGTTGTACTTTGCGAGATTAACATTTTAAGCCTAGTTAGTCAAAATTTGGATAATTTTTACCAAATACAAACGAAATGCTACAGGAATTCTGATACAGTGTTTTTCTCCCCAATTCATCGAACTAAACGAGGCCTCGACCTAAGGGCATTCTCCTCGCCCATAGGCTCTAGGCCCACTAGGCTGACGATTGCGCCTCCGCGGTTCGTGACCTTTTCTCGATCCCATGCCAGGTTAGTATTCTATTGAAGGCCATGTTTAGATCGGCTGATTTGGGAGGGGCTGATTTTGCATAGTGCAAGATTCTGCACTGTAGCATTTCGTTTGTATTTGTAAATTTTTGTCCAAACATTGATTAATTAGGCTCAAAATGTTCGTCTCGTAAAGTACAACAAAACTGTGCAATTAGTTTTTTATTTCATCTATATTTAGTACTCCATGCATGTGCCGGTATTTTGATGTGACGGGGAATCTTCTTTTTGCATAGTGGAATTTGGGGTGAAATTTGGTATCTAAACAGGCCCTTAGTGCAAATCATATTGATCTTCCGTCTTTATGTCATTTTGGCACTCCCTTTATTCAGTACCATACCAAGCGCAGACAGACGAGGGAGTGCTCCGTCGGCGCCTTCTCCGGCAGGATGCACCTTGAAAGCAAGCACACCATGCTCGGCCACATGGACAAGCCCGTCCCTTGCTACGGGGGCACCAGCAATGGGAGGTAGTAAGGGGGTAGTAAGCTGCTGGTGGTGGTAAGATACATTGTGAAGCTAGTTGGAAAAACAGGCATTAGTTGCGAGTACTACTACCGGGTAAGAGGCAATAAAAAATTGTTTCTCTCGCTGCTCTTCTCTGCCCTCCGCACCATGATACATAGGTGCATGCCTTTATTTCCCACCGGCGCGTAAACAACATTGTGTGCCTGCGAATGCTGCTACTATCGCCTGCTCCACGGGCCCACGTTATTGTCGATCTCAGCAAGATACATTGCGGCTGGGGCACCACATCCGAATGGCTGCGCTTGGCGGCACACACGCCAAGCTCGGCCACATCGATGACTCCGTCGCCTGATACGACAAGGTGCACGACATCGGCAACAGTCAAAGCTCTATGTTTAGAGCTGTTAATTAGTGACAATACCCAAGTGCTAATCATGTGCTTAAATTGTATGTAGCAAAGGATGATTAGCACATAGCATGGTGAAGCGTGATGATTAAGTGTGGATGATGAAGTGCTTACCATGGTGATGAAGGAGGAACAAGGTGCATCCCTATGATGATCAAGGCAAAGGTATATGCTAGGGGTTGTACTTTGGTAACCAAGACACCTAGTGGGTGTTGTTACATTATAGGCTAGATACCCGTACTATAAAGAAGGGAATGACGCGGCTATTGACCTCCTAAGTGCCTCTAGATGTGCATTTCATAATCATATGCATTTGGATAGAGCGCATATTCCTCGCCCTACGTGCTTAACTTGAAAATGAGCTAAAACATGTGTTTAGATATTACACATATCTAGTATAGCTCATATGTGAAAGGGTGAAACAAGTACAGCAAGAAAAGATGGAAATTTGCTTGAGTTAGAGGCGACAAACGTTGGCTCCGGGAGCGACAGACGTTGTGGCCGTGTCTGTCGGGTAGCCCTAGCTGCGGCTCTCAGCGCGCACGCGACAGACGCGCTATGTCAACGTCTGTCGCCTAGGGTTTCACGGACGGGCGAGCGCGCGACCGATAGATGCTCGGGCACGTCTATCGGGCGTTCACCGGACGCGTCTATCGGCTTGAAAACGATCGCTGGTCTTTTCTGGACAGCGTCCATCGCAGCGACAGACGCCGAGGGTAAAACCGACGGACGCATCAGACGCTGATGGAAATGACCGCTGAAATGTGAAGCTTCATGGACACGTGGCGCTCAGGCGGGCATCAGACGCGCTAAGGCGACAGACGCGTCTGTTGGGAGCGACAGCAGCCCAACGGTTCTTTTCGAAGGGGCACGCCTAATATATTTGTTGGCCAGCTCTAGGGTATGACTCTTGGCATTTTGACATTCTTGATAACCCTTTGAGCTGAGCAACTTTCCTCCCACTCATCTCTCTTGCTTGATCGCATATTCAAAGTGAGATTGAGTGATCCAAGTGCATTTGCTTGTGAATTTGCATCTAGTTGGCACTTGGGTGTTCTCTTGCTGCGGGATTCTTATTTCTCTTTGTGGTTGCCACCACCTAGATGACTTGGAGCAGCTTGGAGGAGGTCCGGCACGAGTGGTGTTTGTTCGTGGCCGGCTCCGGCATTATGAGGGGTCTTTCTGCCTTCTCCGACGAAGCGTCAAAGGCAACATTAGTAAATTGCTCGTGTCATTGCAACATCTTGCCATTTGGTAGGTTCTTATGACGCCTTTTGAGAGGCTCGGTGTGTGACCGATTAGCCACCGAACCACGTGGCTGAAGAGGGACACAACGGGGACTAGCGTGCCGGCAAGCACGTGAATCTCAGAATAAATCTTTGTGTCATTACTTCTATATTGTGATTGATTGATCCTGGTGTTTGGTTATCTTATAATTCATTGATCATCATTCTTGGTTGGCTCAATTCATCGCCCCTCGGTGAAACCCCTCTAACTCACACTTGTATTACTTTCATAGTTGTATCTTGCTAGTTTGTTTAGTGTAGCTAGAGTAGCTCTTTGCTTTGGTAACTTGCTAGCTCTAGTTGTTATTCTTCTTGTGGTTTAACTTGTGCGGTTGTGTGACATTCATTAGAATTGTGTATTAGATAGGTGGCTTGCAAACCCCCTTTAGGCTAATAAAAACTAGCATCACGCTATTTGTTATATTGATAAACTTATTTAGCATACTTTATAGGAATTTTTAATAGGCTATTCACCCTTCTCTAGCCATCAAGACCTTTCAAGTGGTATCGGAGTTGTGGTCACCGTTTGCAAGGCTTAATAACCTCGGTGCAAGATGGATCAAGTTGTGTTCAACCATGTCGGGGGCAAGCCTCCATTCTTTGATGGTGTCTCATCTTTTGATCATTGGAAAAGAAAGATGAAGCAATATCTTGGCTCTATTCATGAGAAGGTTTGGGAAGTGAAACATCATGATTATGCTATCATTGATCCCGACAACCTCACCAACAATGACCGTATCAACAACCAATGCAACACTATGGCTCTCAACACTCTCTACAATGAGTTTAATACAAAGGTCTTTGAGCAAATCAAGGATCTTGAGAAGGCAAGTGAGGTATGGACAAGGCTAGAAGAAGTTTATGAGTTAACTTCAACGGTAAAGAGTGCCAAACTCTATATGCTCAAGGACAAGTTTGCAAGCTTCAAGATGAAGGATAATGAGTCCATACCGGAGATGTTCTATAGGCTCCAAATCATAGTCAATGATCTCAAGAGCCTAGGGGAGGATGTCAAGGACAAGGACTTCTCTCACAAATTCTTGATGAGCCTTCCTAAGAAGTTTGCTATCTTGAGGAAGATGATCCAAAGAGAGAGTTTGGACAAGGTGATTTCAAACCAAGTGCTTAGTGACGTTATGACCGATACTCAATATGATGAAGAGAATAAAGAGAGCAGGGACAAGCAAGAGAAGACCACCACATTCAAAGCTTCATCCTCAAAAGGCAAAAGCAAGATCGATAGTGATGATGATCCATTTGATGATGAGACTATGGCCCATCTAGTGCAAAAGATGGGTCGGATCATGAAGAAGATAGGCTATGGTGCAAGAAAGAGAAGAGACTTCATGAAAATAAAGGAGGTGCTTTGCTACAATTACAATAGCCCTGATCATGTAGTGGCTAAGTGCCCCTATGAAGATAAGATATCATAATGGGGAGTTGAAGTTGAAGAAAAACAAGAAGGAGAAGAAAGAGAAGAAGAGATTCACTATCAATAAGAAGAAGAAGGGTGGTGGCTATGTGCTCACTTAGGATAGTGATGATTCCGATGATGATGATGAAGAAAGCTCAAGTGATGATGAGAAGCCCGTTCGGAGAGCATTTGCAAGCATCGCTCTCACCAACAAGCCATTGTTCTTTGACACTACATCGACATGCCTTATGGTCAAACCCACTAAGGTAAAATATAATGATAGTGATGATGATTCTTGTGATGATGATGGTTGTAGGAGTGATGATGATGATGATGAGAACTACTCCAAGGATGATCTTATGGACATCATTGACCAAATGAGCAAGGGCTACAAGAGGTTACACAAGAAGAGCAAAATGTTTGAGAAAGAGCTCATTGCAAAGAGCAATGAGAACAAGACTTTGATGGAGGAACTTGAGGACCTCAAGAAGAGCAAGGAGTGCAAAGAATTAGAACAAGAGCTCAAAGCTCTTAGGAAATCCTTTGATGAGCTCGAAGCTTTTCGTGAGTGTCTAAAGGAAGACCACAAGGATCTTGAGATTGCTCACACTAGGCTTAAAGAAGCCCACTCCACTCTACTTGAGCTTGTCAAGGAGAAGGACATCATGCTAGAGAAGCTCAAGAAGAAGGCCGTGGAGGAAAAAGTCATTGTGACTTGTGATCTTATTGATGATTCTATTGTTGTTGAGTCCACTAACCCTTCTTGTAGTACATCTACTTCTACCTCTACTACTAGTGATGCCTTACTTGTAGTTGAGAATGAGAACCTCAAAAAGGAGGTTAATGAGCTCACTCGTGCCTTAGGCAATACCTATGGTGGAGATGCCCACTTGCTAAAGTGCTTGGGTAGCCAAAAGATTCTCTCTTAACAAAGAGGAATTATGCTATACCCCTAAAAAAGGCAAGGCAGCCTTTACTACTCCGAAGCCTAGCTTTGTGAAAAGCAAAGGTCGGTTTTGCAATAGATGCAAGCAAGTTGGGCATGTAGAGCATAATTGCAATAAAATAAACAAGAACAAGTTAAATGCTAATGTGACTCGCATTCCTTTTGATTCTTGTTATGTTCCTACCAAGGGTGAGAAGGGTGTGCAAGCTAAGTTTGTTGGTACGCCAATTGTGGGTCTAAAGAAGGTCATTTGGGTACTAAAGAGCTTAGTTACTAACCTCCAAGGACCCAAGCAAGTATGGGTACCTAAAAGCCATTAATTTGCTTTGTAGGTAAATTACAAGGCTAGAGAAAGGTATTGGGTGCTTGATAGTGGGTGCTCTCAATATATGACCGGTGATTCAAGAATGTTCAACTCTCTCAAATCAAATGATAGTGGCATTGATAGTATCACATTTGATGACAATAGTAAGGGTGATGTGAAATCTCTTGGAAGGATTGCAATCTCAAATGATCATATCATTTTCAATGTGCTCCTAGTTGAAAAGTTGAACTTCAATCTTCTCTCAGTTGCTCAATTGTGTGATCTTAGTTTCAAGTGCATATTTGGTGTTGATGATGTGAAGATAGTTAGTGTTGATGGCTCTTATTTGATCTTCAAGGGCTTTAGATATGAGAATCTATACTTGGTTGATTTCAATGCTAGTGACACTCAACTTTCAACATGCTTGCTCACCAAATCAAGTATAGGTTGGTTATGGCATAGAAGACTTGATCATGTTAGCATGAAGCAATTGAATAAGTTAGTGAAGCATGACTTAGTTAGAGGCTTGAAGGATGTCACATTTGAGAAGGATAAGCTATGTAGTACATGTTAAGCCAGAAAGCAAAAGTGGGCAACACTCATCCATTGAAGAGCATTATGAGTACTTCCAAGACATTTGAGTTATTGCACATGGATCTATTTAGGCCAACTACATACACAAGCATTAGTGGCAACAAGTATGGCTTTATGATTGTGGATGATTTCACTAGATATATATGGGTATTCTTTCTTATGGACAAGAGTGATGTATTCGACATATTCAAGAAGTTCATCAAGAGAGTGCAAAATGAGTTTGAGACCACAATCAAGAAAGTGAGAAGTGACAATAGAAGTGAGTTTAGAAACACAAGAGTTGATGAGCTATGTGATGAGCTTGGAATCAAGCATCAATTTTCGGCCAAGTATACACCTCAATCCAATGGCCTAGTTGAAAGGAAGAATAGAACATTGATTGATATGGAAAGATCAATATTGAATGAGTATAATGTGAGTCACTCTTTTTGGGCCGAAGCAATCAACACGGCTTGCTTCTATAGCAACCGCCTCTATTACCACAAGTTCCTAGAGAAGACACCATATGAGATCTTAAATGGAAGAAAACCTAACATTGCATACTTTCGGGTATTTGGTTACAAATGCTACATCTTGAAGAAGGGCACTAGATTAAGCGAGTTTGAGAAAAAATATGATGAAGGATTCCTACTTAGTTACTCCACTACTAGCAAAGCCTATAAAGTATGGAACTTGGCTAGTGGATAACTTGAAGAAGTGCATGATGTAACACCCTAGGTGTTTGCCACCAGTTAAGCAGTGGGTTTGAGCTCAAACATGATAGATTAAGTGGAGATGACGATGTCAAGGTCAACCTATGGAGATAAGCCTAACCTAAACTTGGATGTTGCACAATTGCTTTACATATAGGCCATTTTCAAGATATATGCTTGGGTGGTGTTATTAAAATATCTTCATGTCTCTCACCGTAGTACCTATCTATATTGGTCACTTGAAAAGTTTCATGACGTTTGGAATCAAAAAGTCACATGAAATGATAAGTTATGTCCTTGTTGGAATGACTTTACTAAGTGCTGGAATTGCATTATTAAGTGGATGGAAATATAGGTCATCAACCAAACCTTGCAACCTTGCCCAAATGACTCTAGATAGACTCTACAACAAAAGTCGTGAAAGGTTCGTGTTGAGCAAATGTCCAAAAAATGCTACAATGGATCAAAAAGGATAATTTAAGCTTTATCGTGATCCTACTTTGATCAAAGTAGCAATATAGGTTCTATACCAGTTTTGAGGTTGGACCTTAAATAAAAGTTGTAGTTCATGTTATGGAGAAGAAACTTTGTTTTTGGAAGAAGAGCCAAATCAGCTTTTAAATAGATCAAACAGAGGCTCGAAGTTTGAATCAGCTGCTGTTTTTTCAGCCCTAGAAATAATTATAAGTCCTGGATTGACAGCAGTGAGTTGCTATGTTTGTGACATTTTATCTTCCAAATTCATATGGCAGCTCAATTGGATTACTTAATATGAGTTGGAGTACGCCTTGTGAAGGAAACAATAGATCAAGTCTCACAAGATTTGGAACTTGTTTGGGCCTTCAAAATTAATTCCCAAAACTGCTAGTTTCATCATACCCATGGACTTGGACCGACAAGGACAAGACGGTTGGCATGTCGTGTTCTCGTGTTTTTGCTAAGCAACTTAAGTTGAGCCAAATATAAAAGTTGGAGTTTACATGTTGATGAAGAGCATACAAAAAGTTGAGTTCAGTTTGATGAAGTTTTGACCATCGAAAGTGACTTTCCGTGACTGCCATCAAGGTGTTGACACTGCTGTTTTGGCAACTAGTTAACCGCTAATCCGTTGCTCTAATGACCTTGGCTCCTTAATGAAGAACGTAGAGCTTCGTGTGGGCTTCGATCTTCGTATTTGGCCTATGTCCTGATTCGGCCCAGATCCAGCCCAAAAGCGCCACCCACCATGCCCCGTTCATCACCCGCCACGTGCTCGACGTTATGCCGCAGCGGGGGAGCGCGTGGCAGCCATTCGAGAGCTCGCCCCACCCTTGCCGACGCGCGTCCTCGCGCCCCTGCCTTGATGGGGAGCACCAGAGCGCCCTCTTCCTCACTTCCCACTCTCTCACTCGCCCTCCCTCTGCCTCTCTCGCGTGCGTGCAGACGCCGCCCCCCGTGGCCGCGCATGGCCAACCGCCATGGTCGGGGCGAGCTCCATGGCTGCGCCGCTCCATCCCTCCCCAAGCTCAGCCGCATGCACCACCACCTCCGTCGCCCTCTCCTTAGCTTCTGGCGCCTATTCCCCGGCCCCAACCGTCGCCGGAGCCCGCTGCTGCCGTGTCGCTCCGTCGTCGAGTCACGGGCTCACGTGGCCGGGCCAACTCGGGCCGCCTCGGACCGAGCCAAGCTGTCCCACGGGTGCGCCTGGGTTCCCCGGTGCTCCCTCACCCTTCAGTCACCGCCGGTGAGCCTTCTCCGGCCGGCAAACGACGAGCTCTGCCACCTCCCTTACTGTGATTCGCGTCAGGGACCTCGTCCGGGAATTCGACTAAAGCCAGGGACCTATCTGCACTGTCATAGACTCAGATGAATAGTGCTCTCGGGACTGATTTGTAATTATTTTGCAGGAACTTTAGAAATTTATAGTAAATCATAGAAAAATCGTAAAATAGCAAACAAGGACTTTTTGGAATAATTGTGAAATTCTCTATGTAGTAGATCTATAATATGACATGTTTTAGTTTAAAGTTTTCTCTGTAAAAATAGATTTGTGCAGCTAGGTTTTTAATGCTAGTTGTATTTGTCATTTTCATAACTATAGATCTAGAGCTCCAAATGAAGTGAAATTTTTGTGGCATGCTACTCATATGATGTTTAACGTGTGGTAAAAATTTCATGAATTTTGGTTGCCATATGAGTGAGTTATTAGTGTATCTTGCTCTCACATGAATTCTTGCAATAGCAATTTGTCTTTTTCATAGAGGTTGATATACATACCCAAATAGCTTGAAATTTGTACAGTAGACTATTGTGATGATATTCTAGCTACTATAATTTTTGTAGAATTTATGGTGCACTTTTGGTATATGTTCATTAAATCACCTAGGCATCTAAATAAATTAAGAAATACATTAAAAGAATTTATTTAGTTATGAGCACTATGCTTTTTGATGATAATTTAACATGTACTTTATGATGGTTACATTGGTTGTGGCCAGATGTATGTTTGGAATATAAGTTAATATTTATTCTTGCAATTGATGTTTTTCTGGATAGTTTCTGGGACTTTGGTAATTGCACCATGAAAATAATGTTTGATGAGAAACATGCTTATAACAAAGTTGTATATGACTCATTAATCTAGCTTGTGTTAAATGTTGGTGGCATTTGGCCTTGTAGTTTGTGAGTTATGACTGCTCCAAGTTGGGTTCCAGAAATAGTTGTTCTGTGGAATCTCTGGACCAGATTCTGTAAATATGCATGTTTGACTTGGTTAACTTGAGAATCATGCTAAGATGATTAAAGATGAATTGTAGAAAATTTCATGAGCTTTCTAGAATGTCTTGTTACATGACTATTGGATTTGTATATCTTCAGTTATGATCCAAACATGTAGCTATTATTTGCAATCCAAAAATTGTCAAATGCTAGTTATGGTTGTTTACTCCATGTGTTGCTAAGTGTGGCTTATACCCTTGTTGATGGTCAAGTTAAGATACTTGTGGTCTTGTAAACTTGTGTGATGCTTGATGTGCTTGCCCTCTTTAATTGGTTGTGTGATGTTAGTTAAATAGCTTTTGGTGTCTATGTCTTAATCGTGTGTTTACTTGAATGATTATGTGATGCATCTTGTGTTACCATTCATTATATTCATACACATGCATCTTGCATCTCATTTAGGTTCGCTAGATGCACCACATGAAGGATGAGATGTTGGAGCCAAACCCGAAGACGATGTTTGGTGGACCTATCCCGAAGATGAAAGGATTAAGCAAGTGTCAAGATGGAAGATGCTCACCAAGCGAGTGTCATCTATCACCCACTAACCTAAGTGTTCAATCACAGGCAAGCCCCGGAGCATTCTAAGACTCCTACTTTATAAAAGCAATTGAATATATATATATGTGTTATATATGTATTGTTGCATTAAGTTATAGGAATTGAGTGAAAACACTTGCTGCATATATACCTTTTCCTTGTCCCACAAATATGCCTGCAATCCTATTTTGGTTAAGGATCAAAAGTATTGCTTAGCCATGCTTAGACCGGTAGCGATCGGTGATTTCTGGTCACCTACATTTATAGGTGGTTACTAAAAGAATTTAGCTATGAAAAGAATGATATCCTAGAATTAACCAAGTGTTGATGGATAATTGGAGACCGGACGGAAAAGTTGGAGGCAACCAGACAGGGTTCTGGGTTGCTGTTAGTTTTCCGTCTGTGTCGATTAAGGACCGATCATTGCTTGTCCCTCTTGTCATGTTGAACGCATGCCTCACATTTAGCTAGCCGAATAAAGTACCTTTCGACCGCGAAGCTAGTGACATGATTCGGGCCGGGACCTACACGGGTGCGCGTACCGGTGCTGAAGGGGGTATGACAGGGACGCGAAGAGTGAGCCCAAGGTGCGTCCTGGCAGTCGGGCGGTCCCTGGGTACTGCGGCCCTAGTTTATCCCGCGACGTTTACCGGAATCATGTCATTGGTGATCTGTAGCTCACTTGATCGGTGAGTGTGGTTTATGTGAGGAATAAATCACCAGCTAGTTAGGAATCGATTCGAATGGCCATCGCTCCTGGATAGTGAGCACTTGACTCGAGTTACAACATCGTAGTAATGATGATAGAACATGGATGGTTATGTGGATGATGTTGGAAATGCTAAACCTGAGATGGTAACCTTTGATGTTAATGGTTAATCAAGTGATTGATTTAGCATAGGTGCTTACCTAGATTGAATAGGTTATAATAAAGATGATGCAAAAGGACTTAAATTAGTTTATTCATGATAACTTATGCTTTTTGCAAATGAGTCAAGCTAGCCCACTGAAAGAAAGCCTTGCATACTCCTTGGTGTCATATTATTTCTGGTTTATGACGGGTAAATCTAGCTGAGTACCTTCTCGTACTCAGGGTTTATTCCCACTTGTTGCAGGTTGTGATGTATCATGGTGTCGGTACCAAAAGTATGGGGGTACCCACACCCATCGCTAGTACAAAACTAAAACGACTGAAACCGCAATAAAAGGCAGCCCGCCTCGACCGCGCATCCTGTCCGCCTCGTACGAGGCCCGCTCGACGGGGCGCCTCGACTGCGCTCTGGCTCCGACTCGTACGAGGCCCGCTCGACGGGGCGCCTCGACCGTGCCCCATCCCGTACGGCAAGCTACCTCGACGGCGCTCTGACCCGCGCGAAGCTCGTCCGCCCACTGGGAAAAACTCCGACTCGCGTGAGCCTGGGTCGAGCACCTTGACTCCTTCTCTTTTCCTACCCTAGGACAAAAGCCATAGCATTTAATGCGGTTACCTACTATCACCTACCGGCATGGCTGCGACCAGGATCGACGTGGGAACAATGCCCGTGTCAGGTATCACTGTTTTACCACCCATCCCATGATGGGAGGTGAAACCCGTCACTATACCCACCTTACCGCACACTGTTTACCATCGATCACCCTCGAGGGAGGATAAGACAAGGCCCGTTCTCCGCAATCTCGGGGATTCGGCCTTATCCATCCGGTCTCGACCCGGCCTCGACCCAACCTCGACGCTCGGCACAGTTCAACGGCAAGGGAAGGATGGTATGGCACGGCGCTCCGGGTCATTTCGCTGTCTCGTCTCCCACGACGCCATGGTATCCAGGGATGGCCGGCCATTCCCAGGGCACGTCGCTACAGTCAACTCAACAGGAATCGATCAAACATCACCTCAAGGCTCCCCGTCGTCCTGGCCTCCTCTCGCCCTATAAAAGGGCAGGCCAGGGTTCTACGAGAAGGGGAGGAACGAAGCACCCGACCGGACAACAACAGACAACGAAGAAAAACAAGAGATCGATACCTCAAGCAACCACCCTTGTCCTTTTTTCCTCTCTTTGAGACTTGGGCTCAGCGCCCTCTCTCGCATGCTTGTAACCCCTACACGAGCACTTCGGTGCAAGGAAATACAAACTTCTTCCCCCCCGCTGGACGTAGGGCCTTCTGTTGCCCGAACCAGGATAAACCCCCGTGTGTTCTCCTTGCATCACCATCCAGGAAAGAGACACACAACATTTACTCGTTGGTTTAGGACCCCCTCGGGTCCGAACACCGACAGTTGGCACGCCAGGTAGGGGATCGCTGCGTGCCAAACGTCGCTTTCTCGCCTTTTTTCCTGGATGGCTGACCCCGAACGCCCTATTCCGTTGGCCACGGTGATCTGGTTTGGGAGTTTGGAGTTCATGTCGCTTGGCCATGGCTACGATATGGTCCTACTTCCCCCCAGGCACCCATCCGACGAGGACTACGAGCTCTCCCAGCTCGGGGGAGCAATCCGCCAGCACCGTCGCTCTAGGCGGGCGCAGGCCGCCCGACGACGACGAGCCCGGCACAACCACCGTCTTCACCTCGCGGAGGGCGACGGGGTCCCCCGGTCCGGCACCCCCCAGCCAGGTGCCAGCCTAGACCTCCTTGTGGAAGGTTTAGGAAGGACGAGCTTGACTGAGGGTAACATGCCAACGGGGAATCCCGCCGCTCCCCCGTCCGGTGAGACACCACTGTCCGAAGCATCCATTTCGGCACGGACAGTAACATCTCCATCACCATTCCCGTTTGGGCTAGACTCGGCTGCCCGGGTGTACGCATCTTTCGTGAGCACTCGCATCAGTGCTTATGAGGAACTCCCCGGGCACCATCTACGCTCCACTCTGGACCTCGTTGCATCCACACCGGCCTCTGATTATCTGGACTCTACGGAGACACCAGACACAGAGCCCCATGTGACTGCTTCTCAACGTCGCAACCCCAGTGACGATTTGCAACGGCCACACATTCCCCCGTCATACTACTACTTTGGCGCTCCTGACTCCGACTCGGCTGACGACACCTATGATCCGACCCGCGAATGCTTCAACATCGACGTTGAAAGCACTTTGGAATCAGAGGACGAAGAGCCAGTCAAAGGAAGGTACACGCCACCCCATGTCGAGCTTCCTGCTGAGCGAGACGATCCTCAGTTCCTTACGGATCAAGGAGCGCAGCTTGAGCAGATTCACGAGTTGCAGGACAGGCTTGACGAGGAACGGGAAAACCTGGGCCTACTCCAACAAACCCTCGAGCGCGAGCGTGCGGAACGCGCACTTGGCGGGAGAGCTCGCGAAAGAGCTCGCGACGTCAACCGTCGCATCGACGAGGACCGGATGGTCGCCCCCCCCGATTTTCACTCGAGCCAGCCAGAACGTCGTCGCCGCCGCCATGCTTCTCCACAACATGCCCGAGCCATCAAACCTCGATGCCCGTCGGGCTCGGGATGAAATCCGAGAACTCCTCGAGACCACCGCCATGCAGCAGGCCAAGAGCTCCGCCTCGAGGCGACGCGAGGCAGCCTCGGAGCGGATCATCGAGCCCTCCTGACAGGAGAGAGGCCTCGGTTCACCCCGAGCCTGCCCGGTGAAATCGGGTAGCTCCGGCCCCTGAGCTCACCAGCAACGACCACGAGCCTCGAGACACCCGTGGCAACATCGTCGAGCACCGCACGTGCAAGCACGGTGACGGCGTGGCTCGAGGCTACCACGTCCACAGGGGCGGACGCTACGATAGTTTGGAAGATCGAAGCCCTTCACCTGAGCCTCCGGGTCCTCGGGTCTTCAGTAAGGCTATCCGTGAGACGGTGCTCCCGGCTCGATTTCGCTCCCCCACGACTCTCACCAAGTACAACGGCGAAACCAAACCTGAACTTTGGCTCGCCGATTTCTGCTTGGCGTGTCAGCTGGGCGGGGCCACCGACGACCGGGTCATCATTCGACAACTCCCCCTGTTCCTCTCCGACACCGCCCGAGCCTGGCTCGAGGATCTCCCACCTCGATAGATCCACGACTGGGACGATCTCGTGAGGGTGTTTGAGGGAAATTTCAAGGGGACCTACATGCGCCCCGGCAACTCGTGGGACCTCCGGAGCTGCAAGCAGAAATAGGTGAATCCCTCTGGGATTACATCCGGCGCTTCTCCCGGTAGCGTACCGAACTCCCCAACTTCACTGACTCCGACGTAATTATGGCCTTCCTCTCCGGCACCACCTGTAAAGAGTTGGTCCGAGAATTGGGCCGTAACACTCCGCTCACTACCAATGGGTTAATGGACATTGTCACCAACTTCGCCGCCGGCGAGGAGGCGGTTGGTGCAATCTTTGGTGGCGACCCGGAGAGGGGGGAGCAGAAGGTCGACGATCCCGCGAGCTCCACCCGGGGCTCCAAGAGGAACAACCGCAAGAAGAAGAAAGGCCAGCAGGGCAAGCTCGAGGCCCCGGCCGATGAGCTCGTCGCTGCTACCGAGCACAAAAAGCCTCGAGCCCCCCCCGGCGGGGGCGTCTTCGACAAAATGCTCAAAGAACCGTGTCCCTACCACAAGGGACTTACTAACCATAACCTCGAGGACTGTCATATGCTTCGCAGGTACTTTGGGGGTGCCGGCGTCAAGAAGGACGACAAGAAGGAGGACCCTAAAAGCGACGACAAGGACGGGGAATTCCCTGAGATCCACGACTGCTTCATGATCTATGGAGGGCCCTCGACCCACCTCTCGGCGCGCCAGCGCAAGCGAGAATGGCGCGAGGTTTTCTCCGTACAAACGGCAGTCCCCCGCTTCCTTGATTGGTCTGCGGTGGCCATCACTTTCGACCGTGACGACCACCCAGACCACGTCCCCAACCCGGGAGTCTATCCGCTCGTTGTTGACCCCGTCATCGCCAACACACGCCTCACCAAGGTGCTCATGGACGGTGGAAGCAGCCTCAACATCATCTACTCCCAGACCCTCGACCTTCTGGGGGTCGGGAGAGCGCGCCTCCAACCTAGCATCGGGGGCTTCCATGGAGTCGTGCCAGGGAAACGGGCGGAACCCCTCGGATGGGTCGATCTACCCGTTTGTTTTGGCACACCGGCCAACTTCCGAAAGGAGACTCTCACTTTTGAAGTGGTCGGATTCCGTGGAACGTACCACGCTATCCTGGGACGCCCATGCTACGCCCGGTTCATGGCGATCCCGAACTACACCTACCTCAAGCTCAAAATGCCGGGTCCAAACGGTGTCATCACTGTAGGGCCCTCGTATGAACATGCCTACGAGTGCGACGTCGAGTGCGTCGAGCACGGCGAGGCTATTTTAGAGTCGGCGATCTTGGCTGCAGACCTCGACGGTCTTGCCAATGCGATTCCCGACCCAAAACGCCATGCCGGCAGCTTCGAGCCCGCCGAAGATGTCAAACTCGTACCCCTCGACCCCGCTGATCCCAAGGGAAAGGCACTGAGCATCAGTGCCACCCTTGATCCTAAATAGGAAGCAGTGCTCGTCGACTTTCTCCGCGCAAACGTTGACATCTTTGCGTGGAGTCCCTCGGATATGCCAGGCATACCCAGGGAAGTCGCCGAGCACGCCTTGGAGATCCAGATCGGATCCAAACCGGTGAAGCAACGCCTGCGTCGCTTCGATGAGGAGAAGCGCAGGGTCATCGGCGAGGAGATACACAAACTGTTGGAGGCCGGATTCATCAAGGAGGTTTATCATCCCGAGTGGCTAGCTAATCCCGTATTAGTTAGGAAAAAGAGTGGGAAATGGAGGATGTGTGTAGACTACACCGGTTTAAATAAAGCATGTCCAAAAGTTCCCTTTCCTTTGCCACGCATTGACCAAATCATTGATTCCACTGCGGGATGTGAAACTCTCTCATTCTTAGATGCATACTCCGGCTACCACCAAATCAAAATGAAGGAGTCCGACCAGCTTGCAACTTCATTCATCACCCCGTTCGGCATGTATTGCTACGTTATGATGCCCTTCGGTCTCCAGAACGCGGGGGCTACGTACCAGCGGTGCATGCAGCATGTTTTCGGAAAGCACATCGGGTCGACCGTCGAGGCTTATGTCGATGACATCGTTGTCAAAACCAAACAAGCCGACGACCTGGTCAGCGACCTCGACGTCACGTTCAAATGCCTTTGGGCAAAAAACATCAGGCTCAACCTAGAGAAATGCGTCTTTGGCGTCCCACGAGGTATGCTTTTAGGGTTCATCGTATCCAAACGTGGCATCGAGGCCAACCCTGAAAAAATCTCTGCAATAACCAAGATGGGCCCCATCCGAGATCTGAAGGGCGTACAGAGGGTCACAGGTTGCTTGGCGGCACTCAGCTGTTTCATTTCGCGCCTCGGCGAAAAAGCACTCCCTCTGTACCGTCTCTTGAAAAAATCGGAGCACTTTTCCTGGACCCTTGAGGCTGAGGAGGCTCTCACAAAACTCAAGGCCACACTCTCTAACTCACCAATCCTCGTCCCTCCGACCCCGGGTGAACCACTCCTACTCTATGTCGCCGCGACATCACAAGTAGTCAGTGCTGCCCTGGTTGTCGAACAGGCCGAGGAGGCACATACCTTGCTCGTCCAGAGGCCGGTCTATTTCATTAGCGAAGTGCTCTCTGAAACCAAGAGTCGATACCCACAGATCTAGAAACTGCTATATGCCATCATCCTGACACGGCGCAAGCTCTGACACTACTTCGAGGGTCACCCGATTACTGTGGTTTCTTCTTTTCCCTTAGGAGAGATAGCCCAGAACCAGGAAGCCTCGGGTAGGGTTGCCAAATGGGCAGTCAAACTCATGGGCGAGACCTTGTCCTATGCGCCGCGAAAAGCTATCAAATCACAGGTGTTAGCAGATTTCCTGGCTGAGTGGACCAACACCCAACTCCCCCCTGCACAGCTTCAGGCGGAGCTGTGGACCATGTACTTCGATGGGTCGCTGATGAAAACGGGAGCAGGCGCGGGCTTGCTCTTCGTCTCACCCCTCGGGGTTCACATGCGCTACGTCATCCGGCTTCATTTTTCTGCGTCTAACAACGTCGCCGAATACGAGGCGCTCATCACGGGATTAAGAATCGCCACCGAACTCGGGGTCCGACACCTTGACGTTCGAGGCGACTCCCAACTCATGATCGATCAGGTCATGAAGAGCTCGAGCTGCCGTGACCCCAAGATGGAAGCCTACTGTCAAGAAGTACGGCGCCTCGAGGACAAGTTTCACGGCCTCGAGCTCAACCACATCGCGCGCAGGTATAATGAGGCCGCCGATGAACAGGCAAAAATCGCGTCCAGTCGAGCTACCGTTCCACCAGACGTTTTCGCAAAAGACCTTCAGCAGCCGTTCGTTGACCTCGGGCCAGACGGAAGGGTTGGCGGGACGTCACTCGACCCTCCACCTGAGGCAAAAGCCCCCTCGACCGGGGCAGAAGCCATGCAGGTGGAAGACTCGACCCTGCCGTCTGACCTCGAGCCTGACTGGCGCGTCCCGTACCTCGACTACCTTATCCGAGGGGACCTCCCCTCGGGTAAGACCGAGGCTCGACGGATCACGCGCCGGGCCAAAACCTTTGTGATCATGGGCGACAGCGGAGAGCTCTACCGCCGTAGCCCTACTAGTATCCTCCAACGATGTATCTCAAATGAGCAAGGCAGGAACCTGCTCGGCGATCTCCACTCGGGGGCTTGCGGTCACCACGCAGCACCTCGAACCCTCGTCGGAAACGCCTTTCGACAAGGATTCTATTGGCCGACCGCGGTCTCCGACGCTGACAAGCTAGTACGCTCCTGCAAGGGTTGTCAGTACTATGCGAAACGAACCCATCTTCCGGCACATGCCCTGCAAACTATCCCTAGCACATGGTCGTTTGCCGTTTGGGGGCACGACCTTGTCGGACCATTGAAAAGGGCAGCTGGCGGCTTTACCCACTTGCTCGTCGCAATTGACAAATTCTCCAAGTGGATCGAGGCCCACCCTATCACCAGCATCAGGTCCGAGCAAGCTGTGCTCTTCTTCACCGGCATTATTCATCGCTTCGGGGTCCCTAACTGTATCATCACAGACAATGGCACCCAGTTCACTGGCAAAAAGTTTTTGGATTTCTGCGACAGCCACCACATCCGAGTGCTCTGGTCAGCCGTGGCCCATCCAAAAACAAACGGTCAGGTGGAACATGCCAATGGTATGGTCCTACAAGGCCTGAAACCTAGAATCTTTGACAAACTAAAAAAACATGGCAAAAGATGGGCTACCGAGCTACCCTCGGTCCTATGGAGCCTAAGAACAACGCCGAGTCGAGCCACGGGGTTCACTCCGTTCTTCTTAGTCTACGGGTCCGAGGCTATGCTCCCAACTGATATAGAATACGGATCCCCAAGGTTGAAGGCCTACAACGAAAGAAATAACGACGCCACAAGACGGGACGCCCTTGACCAGCTCGAGGAAGCCCGAGATGTGGCTCTGTTGCATTCTGCCAGGTACTAGCAGGATCTCTGACGCTACCACGACAGACACGTCCGCAAGCGTGACCTCAACGTCGGCGACTTGGTGCTACGGCAGAACCAGAACACTAAGGGACGGCACAAGCTCACGCCACCATGGGAAGGGCCGTACATCATCGCAGAAGTACTAAAGTCGGGCACCTACAAGCTATCCAACGAGAAGGGCGAAATCCTCACCAACGCTTGGAACATTGAACAGCTATGTCGCTTCTTTCCTTAAAAAGCCTCGAGGCTCTGTATTTTCTTTTTCGTCAATAAAGAATACAGCGATGTTCAAACTTTCGTTTTACAGTGAGGAAGGATCGACTCTGCAGTCCCAGAATCGACCCTCCCTCGGGGGCTACAAGGGGGGAACCCCCCAGTCCCTGAAAAAACTTATGCTCTTTTTTAAATTTAAGAACCGCTTCTTAGATCGACTTCGCTGCAAGAGCACCCTAAGGTTCGAAAGGGCTCCCGAGTCAGGAGTATCACCTATGCCTCCGAGGCTACGGTACCTCCACTCACCCCTTACGCCTTTTAGAGGTGTGACTTCACGCTAAGGAGATCTAAATAACGGTTCCTAACTTTGAAAAAGAACATATCCCCTGTCACTTAGATCAGGCTCTCACACGATTTACAAGGCCGCAACATCACCTTGAAGCTCGAGGGCGGTCGAGCCGTGAGATCACTTATGCCCCCGAGGCTACGGTACCTCCACTCGCTCCCTTATGCCAAAGGATGCAGCTGCGTGCTAAGTAAATCACGCGAGAACACGATCCAAGCGATAAAGGGAAGAAAAGCTCGAATAAAACTAAATCAACCACGAACCGGTTTATGTTTCGAGTTTTTAGGCCTTCGAGGCCACCACGATCAAAATTCGAAATGCTAACTTATTACATGGGCCTTCATGCCTAGATTTGGCTCATAGGCCCTCATCGTCAATAGGCGGAACCACCTCGGCTTCAAAAAGCGAGGCCAGACGGCTTCTAGGCTCTTCGGCGGCTTCAATCAGCTCCACGCAGGCATCCTCGTTCTCCTCGTCTATCCGGTCCGGGTCTGTGATAAAGCCCTCAGCGATGAGCTTCATGTCGAACACAAACCCTGAACGGACGACGGCCAGCGCCCTCTTCACGCCATGATGGAGGTCGTCCCGTATCTTCTCCCGGGCAAGGCAGCCCAGCGCCACCATCCGACGGACGAAGGAGTTCCCCAGAACATCTTCCCTGGTGTCGGCATCGGGCTCGACCCCCAGGCCATCACACACGGTGGTGATCGCGCCCTGGAGCAGTTGGGTCCTCCGGATCTCGGCTTCGAGGAGGCTCTGGAAGGAGTTGGCAGAGGATTGGGCCTCTCGGTTCTCCCTCTCTAGCTCTGAAACACGACGAACAGATTAATACCCAACGCAAGGCCCTCCGCATCGTGGCCGTAACAATCACACTTACCCTCGATATGGGTCTACAGGCCCACAACCTCGTCACGAAGCCCCCCGCAAGTCCACTCGAGCCCAAGGAAGGCGTTGTCTTTGTCACCAATGGTTGCCTTTAGCGCCTCGATCTCTTGTCGAGCAGACTCGAGAGCTGCGTCCTTCTCTTGGATGGCTCCCTTCAGCGTCGTGACCTCGTCCTTCAGAGCATCAGAACGAGCGGTGGCCTGCTCGACCTCGACGTTGAGGGTGTCGCGTTGACGACTAACCTGCGAGACATTCTCCTCGAGCTCCTTCACCCGTCTCGATAGGGGCTCGAGATCCTTGCGGGCCTGGGCAGCCTCCTCCCGAGCCTTGTCCATGCCAGTGCGCATCACGGCCTCGGCCGCCCATGCCTGCATCGCTTCCTCTTTCAGCACCGCGTAGGCGACGCGCAGCTCAGCCATTTCGGTGTTCCGATCGGAAAGCCGTTTCTGGGCCTCCTCGGCCAAGATCCGTTGCTGAGACAGCGCGGCCCACACGCCACTCTCATCCTGGATGAAGAGTGACTTGCGGCGGGAGTGCTCCTTCAGCTCCTGAATGCAATAAAAAAAACCAAAAAGGTTAAAAAGCCGAGGGAAAAAGACACCAAGAAAACCACGGAAAAAGCTGACGGGTCGATCGTACCTCGGTGGCATCCCCCATGCTCCGCACGGCACCAGACGCCACTCGGAGCAACCGATCAAGGTGCCGGCGGACGCCCTCAAGGTACTCCCATCGGTGCACTTCATCTTTGTCGTTCAGGACGAAGATGGGCTCGACGTCGGGGTTCGCGGCGTCCCTAAACTGGAGCGACGCCCCCCCACCTCGGTATCTCCGCCTCTGCCCGCGCTATCGCCAGCGCGGTGATGTCGGGCCATGACGACAACGACCCAGCCGGGGCGTCTCCCGGTCCCGCGGAAGGACCGGCCTCGCCCGTAGTTTCCGCCTCTCTGACGGCCGTCGAGGCACCGGCCTGATCCACGGCTTCGCCCCCCTCGACCCCCATCACTTGTTTCCCTTTGTCCAGGGGGGTGTCGTCGGGGGGAAGGTCCACGGCCATGGGTGCCCGCCCCCCTAGGGGAACTGGCCCCTCAACCGCCGGCGCCTCCGGAGCCGGTGCCTCGACTGAAGACGGCTCCAGTACCCGCGCCTCGACCGTAGGCGCCCCCGGAGCCAGCACCTCTTCTTCCGACGCTCCGGTCAGGGGCTCGACCGCCCCGCCCTCCACAATACCCGCTGGCTCGGCCAACGGGTCTTGTTGCGACGATGACCCACCTGCTAGGGCTGCCTCCTGCCCCGACACCGACGCGACCTTCTCCATGATCACGTCAGCCCCCGCCCGCTCCGTGCCGCGGACGGGTGCCTCGCCCGTCGCGACCTCGACGGCAGCCTCGGCCGACGCTGACGACCTGGGCCTCGCCTCGACCGCACCGGACGCCACCATCTCCGCCGGTTCGGACCCCTCCATGGCAGGGTCCGTGCCAGTAACCACCGTGGCGTCTGCTGGTTCCTGCCGTTGTCGCAGGCGCCCCTTCGCGGCCTCGACCTGCCGGACCCAGGCCGCATCCTGCTCCGCCGTTCGGTTAAGGACAACGGCGCTGGCCCGCAGCGACTTCACAGGGGTAAGCCCCATTGGCTCCGCCTTCCGCTTTAACCTGCAAAGTGAAGAAACGTCAGCCAACGGACCCCGAGAAAGGCTGGACAACCGAGCAGAGACGCTTACCCGGAAATTGGCACCAAGGGCCTCGACCCCGTGCGACCCGAGCCTCTCGGGGCGGCCGATTGTGGCCTCGCAGCGGCCTCACCAGCAGGCCGGGCACTCCTGGGGGCCCTAACCGCCGCACCGCCCTGCGCCTTTTGTGCCTCCGAGGCCAGCTGGCCTCGGGTTCTCACGCCTGCCGACACCGCCGCCGATGACGACGCCGGTACTGCCGTCCCAGCCCCTGCCCGAGCTTGCGGGGCCTGGGCTGGTGCGGACGTCCCCATCGACCCCTCTTGATGGGTCCAGGGTAAAGCGGCCCCTCCCGTCGAGGGGCCCGTCTCCTTCTCCGTCTTCTCCTCCTCCTCAGACTCCTCGACCACGACGACCGAGGAGGACGCCCCCCTGATGGGTTCCACCAGGGGGCGAACGTCGGGAAGATCCCCCAGCCCGGTCGTGGTCTCATACCACGACAGGGCGTCATCGTCCTCACCGCTGCTGTCGTCGTCCTCCCCCGAGATCATCTCGGAAGGCGACGGCGCCAGGGGGACCCCATCGATAGTCTGCTGGCGTCGGAGCTTCTTCAACGCCACCGCCTCTTTGGCCTTGCGGATTGCCTACTTCTTGGCCATCTCCTTGGTTTGCTTCTTCTTGGAAGCATGCTAGCGTCGAGCCTCCCAGGCGGGCTGGTCCTCTAGGACTAGCGGACGCGTCTCTCGCAGCGCTGACAAATCTTATGCACCGGCCTCGACCAAATCAGCAAAATCCAAAAATAAACGAAACTGGTAAACCTACTAATCCTAAGATACGTACCAATGGCTCGAACCCTTCGGTAGGTCTCATGGGGACCCGGTTAGCCTCCTCCACCTTGAAGTTCCCGACCATCCGACGCGCTCGCCGGAGGACCTCCTCGAGGGAAAGGGATTCGTGGGACATCCGGGTCCCCTCCAGCGATGCCTCCGGAGTCATCTGGTCGAGGCGGAGACGACGCCGGCACAGCGGCATCACCCTACGGTGATGGAAGGCCATGGCCACCGCCGTAGCCGTCAAGCCCCGAAGGCAAAGCTGCTGCAGTGCCGCCAGCAGCGGGTCCAGGCGCGGCTTCTCGGCTTCTGGCACTCCGTATGTCCAGCGATCCTCTCGAGTGGTTAGCACGCGGCCGGTGTACCTCGGCAACTGATTTTCATCGTTGCGGAGGTAGAACCAACCCTCGTGCCACCCACTGTTTGAAGAGATGAGGCGAGCCGGGATGTACAGATCCGCCCGGCTCGACCTCACCTGCAGGACGCAGCTCCCTACTCGGGCCGCGCACAAGACGCCCTTCTCCCTCGCCTTCTTGGCGAAGAGCTCGGCCTTGAAAAGGTGAAGCCACAGGTTCTACTGCGGCTCCACCCCAAGGTAGCCCTCGCAGACCGCCGCGAAGATGGCGGCCTGCGCGACGGCGTTGGAGGAAAGGTGGTGAAGCTCCACCTGGTAGTAGTGGAGGAGCGCGCGCTTGAAGACGGACGCCGGCACGCCAAACCCCCGCTCGTGGAAGCAGACGAAGCTCACCACGTACCCCTCCGGGGGCGCCGGCTCCCGGTGGGCAGGGGGCGGCGCGATCCACTCCGGTTGCGACCGGCTCATCCTCGGCCGCAGCAGCCCGTCCTCGACCAATTCTTCCAACCTCCTCTCCGTCACCGAGGAGGCGGCCCAGTCGTCGGCGGGGAGGATCTGGCTCTTTCCTGCCATCGGTGTTGTCGAAAGAGGGGGTGGACGAAGAGGACGCGGTGGCGACAGCGATGCGGGCGCAGAGCGCGATAAGGCAAGGGTTGTCTGAGGCAGAAGAATGCAGGATTGCAAGGGAACAGAGGGGAACGCAGACCCCTAGGCCTTGATTTTATATGCCTAGGCGGAAGCCCAACAGCCACGCGAAAAGGTAGGAACAGTTTCCCGCATTAAATGCGCCCACCTAACCGTTTCCTTACATCTCGCAGGAGTCGGGCACGTGGCCGTCCCCCACGTCGTAACCGTACGCCACGTCGCCCACTACCGCGCCGATCTCGCCTCCCCCAAAAAGACGCGCCCGGCTAACGGGCGGGGGAGGGATCCGCGGATGGATATTCCCAGATATCTGGGAAACGGGCCCCGAGCCCGGTATAAGCCTCGAGGGAGCGAAAGCTGGCCCTCGACCAGGGTTCGACAGCTGCCCTCGAGCAACAGAGTTAGGGACGACCCAGGGTGCACCCGTACATGGCCAAGGGCTCGAGCCACGCTCTCGAGGCACCCCAGGACGTATTCGAGGCTGAAGGAGGAGGTCGTCGTAGGAATCCCCCCGGGGGAGGCATCGAGCCCTTGAATCCTGTAGCAGGGAATCGAGATCCACACGACCACTCCTTGGCATCTTTGAGAGCGCCTTCGGGCCACTAGCCGACCCCTAACGAACGGGGCACGGGCTCTCACTCGAATTCCCCCGCTAGCAGCTCACCGGAGATCGTCGAAACTCGCGCCCAAATGAGGGTACTATGGCGTTCTCCACCCCTCCTCCTTTTTTCGAAAAGGAGTGTGAGGGTCGTACAAAAGACGGTTAGGACTCTGATCGACCTCGTGCGCGCGAGGCTCGGGGGCTCGACCGCAGAAACCTAAGCCTCGAGGGAACGAAAGCTGGCCCTCGACCAGGGTTCGACAGCTGCCCTCGAGCAACAGAGTTAGAGACGACCTAGGGTGCGCCCATACATGGCCAAGGGCTCGAGCCACGCTCTCGAGGCACCCCAGGACGTATTCGAGGCCGAAAGAGGAGGTCATCGTAGGAATCCCCCTGGGGCAGGCATCGAGCCCTCAAATCCTGTCGCAGGGAATCGAGATCCACACGACCACTCCTTGGCACCTTTGAGAGTGCCTCCGGGCCACTAGCCGACCCCTAACGAACGGGGCACGGGCTCTCACTCGAATTCCCCCGCTAGCAGCTCACCGGATATCGTCGGAACTCACGCCCAAACGAGGGTAGTACGGCGTTCTCCACCCCTCCTCCTTTTTCGAAAAGGAGCGTGAGGGTCGCACAAAAGACGGTCGGGACTCTGATCGACCTCGTGCGCACGAGGCTTGGGGGCTCGACCGCAGAAACCTAAGCCTCGAGGGAACGAAAGCTAGCCCTCGACCAGGGTTCGACAGCTGCCCTCGAGCAACAGAGTTAGGGATGACCCAGGGTGCGCCCGTACATGGCCAAGGGCTCGAGCCACGCTCTCGAGGCACCCCAGGACGTATTCGAGGCCAAAAGAGGAGGTCGTCGTAGGAATCCCCCCGGGGGAGGCATCGAGCCCTCGAATCCTGTCGCAGGGAATCGAGATCCACACGACCACTCCTTGGCATCTTTGAGAGCGCCTCCGGGCCACTAGCCGACCCCTAACGAACGGGGCACGGGCTCTCACTCGAATTCCCCCGCTAGCAGCTCACCGGAGATCGTCGGAACTCGCGCCCAAACGAGGGTAGTACGACGTTCTCCACCCCTCCTCCTTTTTTTGAAAAGGAGCGTGAGGGTCGCACAAAAGATGGTCGGGACTCTGATCGACCTCGTGCGCGCGAGGCTCGGGGGCGCGACCGCAGAAACCTAAGCCTCGAGGGTTCGAAAGCTGGCCCTCGACCAGTGTTCGACAGCTGCCCTCGAGCAACAGAGTTAGGGATGACCCAGGGTGCGCCCGTACATGGCCAAGGGCTTGAGCCACGCTCTTGAGGCATCCCAGGACGTATTCGAGGCCGAAAGAGGAGGTCGTCATAGGAATCCCCCCGGGGGAGGCATCGAGCCCTCGAATCCTGTCGCAGGGAATCGAGATCCACACGACCACTCCTTGGCATCTTTGAGAGCGCCTCCGGGCCACTAGCTGACCTCTAATGAACGGGGCACGGGCTCTCACTCGAATTCCCCCGCTAGCAGCTCATCGGAGATCGTCGGAACTTGCGCCCAAACGAGGGTAGTACGGCGTTCTCCACCCCTCCTCCTTTTTTCGAAAAGGAGTGTGAGGGTCGCACAAAAGACGGTCTGGACTCTGATCGACCTCGTGCGCGCGAGGCTCGGATGCTCGGCCACAACGAATCATCCCCCAATAAAACGAAAACAAGACCTCGGAGGAGTCCCAGCACTCCACCGAGGCCTCGGGGGCTACACCCGGTGGGTGCGCTCGCGCGCCCCCACCAGAAAAAATCACGACGCTACGACTCCAGTTCGAACAAACCTCTGGGAGAGTGATCACACACTCACCCAAAGGCTCGGGGGCTACTATCGGTACCAAAAGTATGGGGGTACCCACACCCATCGCCAGTAAAAAACTAAAACGACTGAAACCGCAATAAAAGGCAGCCCGCCTCGACCGTGCATCCTGTCCACCTCGTACGAGGCCCGCTCGACGGGGCACCTCGACCGTGCTCCGGCTCCGACTCGTACGAGGCCCGCTCGACGGGGCGCCTCGACCGCGCCCCATCCCGTACGGCAAGCTACCTCGACGGCGCTCTGACCCGCGCGAAGCTCGTCCGCCCACTGGGAAAAACTCCGACTCACGTGAGCCTGGGTCGAGCGCCTCGACTCCTTCTCTTTACCTACCCCAGGACAAAAACCATAGCATTTAATGCGGTTACCTACTATCACCTACCGGCATGGCTGCGACCAGGATCGACGTGGGAACAATGCCCGTGTCAGGTCTCACTGTTTTACCACCCATCCCATGATGGGAGGTGAAACCCATCACTATACCCACCTTACCGCACACTGTTTACCATCAATCACCCTCGAGGGAGGATAAGACAAGGCCCGTTCTCCGCAATCTCGAGGATTCGGCCTTATCCATCCGGTCTCGACCCGGCCTCGACCCAACCTCGACGCTCAGCACAGTTCAACGGCAAGGGAAGGACGGTATGGCACGGCGCTCCGGGTCATTTCGCCGTCTCGTCTCCCACGAAGCCATGGTGTCCAGGGATGGCCGGCCATTCCCAAGGCACGTCGCTACAGTCAACTCAACAGGAATCGACCAAACATCACCTCAAGGCTCCCCGTCGTCCTGGCCTCCTCTCGCCCTATAAAAGGGCAGGCCAGGGTTCTACGAGAAGGGGAGGAACGAAGCACCCGACCGGACAACAATAGACAACGAAGAAAAACAAGAGATCGATACCTCAAGCAACCACCCTTGTCCTTTTTTCCTCTCTTTGAGACTTGGGCTCGGTGCCCTCTCTCGCATGCTTGTAACCCCTACACGAGTACTTCGGTGCAAGGAAATACAAACTTCTTCCCCCCCGCTGGACGTAGGGCCTTCTTTTGCCCGAACCAGGATAAACCCCCGTGTGTTCTCCTTGCATCACCATCCAGGAAAGAGACACACAGAATTTACTCGTTGGTTTAGGACCCCCTCGGGTTCGAACACCGACACATGGCTACTGCAAGAATTGGATGGCTCCTGCTGTAGTGGCGGAGTGTGGTCATGGGCATGACCCTTCTGAGCTATCTTATCTCTCATGTTTTTGTTGGAAATTGACCTTGGTACTGGCATGTATTTGAATTAAGATGATATTAGTTTCGAACTACTTTGCTTCTGCTACTTTTGAACTTGAGTTGTAATAACTCTATGGAACTCCGATCTATGTTAAATTACTTGTAATAATAGATGTAACATGTGACTTGTTATGTTGAACCACTACAATCTTGGCTTGTATGTTGGTTGGTTTGAAATCCCTCATGATTTCATTGGACTACCGGAGTTATAGGAGCTTAAGTACGGGAATTTAATTACTCCGGCGATTGTTTTTGTACTTTTGTTCTTATAATTTGGGCGATTCCGTTACACATGATGTTGAGTTTGATAAAACAAATGTCTCTCAAGATGAGGAAGACAACTTGGTTGATGTGAGCGGAACTCAATTAGTTAATGCTATGAAAGAGATGGACATTAGTGATATTAGACCAAAGCAAGTGATTGATGTGGATGACAACAAAGATCAAGTGCTCCAAAGTCCAATTACACAACCTAGTGGTTCTCTAATGCAAAATCAAACTAGTACATCATTTCAAGTGCAACAAGATCAACAAGTGGCTAGTTCATCATCTCTAACTCATGATCACCATCAACATCTAAGCAATCAAGTCCAAGTGCTTCAACCAACTAACATTGCTAGATACCATCTATTGGATTCCATCATTGGTGACATACAAAGGGGAGTTCAAACTAGATCAAGATTGGCATCATTTTGTGCATACTCTTCTTTTGTGTCAATGAAAGAACCCAAGGACATTGATAAAGTATTGATAGATCCGGATTGGGTAAATGCAATGCATGAAGAGCTCAACAACTTTAAGAGAAATGAAGTATGGGAACTAGTTGAGAGACCTAGTGATCACAATATCATTGGAACAAAATGATTCTTTCACAACAAGAAAGATCAAGATGGGATAGTAGTAAGGAACAAAGCAAGACTAGTGGCTCAAGGTTACACACAAATATAGGGTCTTGACTTTAGTGAAACATATGCCCCGATTGCAAGATTTGAAGCAATTAGGATCTTACTTGCCTATGCTTGTGCTCATAATATCAAGCTATATCAAATGGATGTGAAGAGTGCATTTCTCAATGGGTACATTCAAGAGGAGGTGTATGTGGAGCAACCACCCGGTTTTGAAAATGACAAGGAATCCAATCATGTCTACAAGTTGAGAAAAGCTTTGTATAGATTGAAGCAAGCACCTAGAGCATGGTATGAAAGATTAAGAGATTTCTTGCTATCCAAAGGATTTTTTATGGGCAAAGTGGATACTACTCTCTTCACCAAGAAGATTAGGAAAAACTTGTTTGTGTTGTAAATATATGTTGATGATATCATATTCGGTTCAACCAATCAAGATTTTTGTGATGAGTTTGGGAAGATGATGGCAAAGGAGTTTGAAATATCAATGATTGGTGAACTTAGTTTCTTTCTTGGACTTCAAATCAAACAAATAAAAGAAGAAACATTTGTAAGCCAAACCAAGTACATCAAGGATATGCTAAAGAAGTTTGGCATGAAAGATGCAAAGGGCATTACAACTCCAATGAGCACTAATGGAAGCTTGGATAATGACAAGAGTGACAACATGGTGGATTAAAAGCTATATAGATCAATGATTGGTAGCCTACTCTATGTGACGGCATCAAGGCCCGATGTGATGTTTAGTGTATGCATGTGTGCAAGATTTCAAGCCTCACTAAGAAAAAGTCATTTGAAGGCAACAAAGAAAATATTGAGATACTTAAAGCATACACAAGATGTTGGATTGTGGTATCCCAAAGGTGCAAGCTTTGAGCTAGTTGGTTATTCAGATTCTGACTATGCCGGTGACAAAGTTGAGAGAAAGAGCACCTCCGGGACTTGTCAATTGTTGAGAAGATCACTTGTCTCATGATCATTCAAGAAGTAAAATAATATCGCACTCTCTACCTCCGAGGCCGAATACATCACCGCAGGTAGTTGTTGTGCACAAATCTTGTGGATGAAGGCAACATTGAAAGAATTTGGAATCAACTTCAAAAATGTGCCATTGCTATGCGACAATGAAAGTGTCGTGAAACTTACCAACAATCCAGTTCAGCATCAAAGAACAAAGTATATTGATGTTTGTCATAACTTCATTAGAGATCATCCACAAAAGGGTGACATTGCTATTGAGAGTGTGGGCACTGAAGATCAATTAGCCGATCTATTCACCAAGCCACTTGATGAGAAGAGATTTCACAAGCTAAAGAATGAGTTGAACATACTTGACTTCTCCAACATGAGTTGATGCACCCCAATGATATGACATGCCTCTCCTTCAAGCCCAAGGTACAATTGGTTGACATGTCATACATTCTATGATAAGGACTTGTTTAGTGCATCTAGTCATAATTTACATGTTGTAGGCTCATTCATGAAAATCAAATGAATTTGAAGTTTATATGGTGCCACTATTGTTTCCATGACTTGTATGATGTAGTGGTAGCATATAACTTGTTTGAGAAGCTTGTGATCCTAAGTGTTTAATCTAGAAAACTTATCTAAATATTTGCTTCAACATGATGCATGATAACCCTTCTAGTGAGGTGTGAAGAAGCTTGTCCTTGGATCAAACCGAAGCATTTTATTCATGCAAGCAATCTAGGTTAAACCACAAACTTGATCCTCACCCCATAATATGACATGATAATCTATCTAAAATTGGTCTCTTGTGGTCATTGGTGCCAAAGGGAGAGAGAATATTGTTCACAAAGATAGATTCTAAAGGGGAAGAAAACCTAAAAGGGAGAAAATGATAAAAGAAGAGGGTCAACTAAAATTTTGAGCACACAAGTAGGGGGAGCAAGCTCTTAAACATGAATGTTGCATTTCTTTGTGCAAAGCATATGTATGATGCATAGTTATGTATTTCTTTTTCTCCGATACATTGCTTGTGTGATGTTTTGCTAGTATACAATTGAATGGTGTATTGAGGTACTAGCATAAACAGGAAGTAGTTAGATTTTTATTGCTTCATATATTCCAAAGTGGTACTAGAGCCTTACTTATAATGTTGATCTCACGAGGTTTCTAGTTATGCTTGTGCTTTTTTAAGTGGTATCTAACTACACAAGGTGCTAAGATGGTGTTTATCGCTACTCCGATGGTATCACGCTTCAAAGGTCTATAATCTAAAATACTTAGCACCTATTGGTAGTCAATGCTCCTATATTTTCCTATCTAAACATGTATGCTTCCTAAATCCAAAAATATAGCATACATGTAGGGGAAGCCATTGCTATCAACTTGATTTCATGATCACTTGTCCATATTTCTTACACATAGTAACATATTTGGGCAATGTGACATGAAGTCAATCAAAATTTTATCATAACATCTTTGTGAAAGGGTTGTCACCAATTACCAACAAGAGAAAGATTGAAAGCTCTATATTTGGTGTTGGTAATTAGTGACAATATCCAAGTGCTAATTATGTGTTTAAGATTGTATGTAGCAAAGGATGATTAGCACATAGCATGGTGAAGCATGATGATCAAGTGTGGATGATGAAGTGCTTACCATGGTGATGAAAGAGGAACAAAGTGCACCCCTATGATGATCAAGGCAAAGGTATATGCTAGGGGTTGTACTTTAGTAACGAAGACACCTGGTGGTTGTGTGGTTACATTATAGGCTAGATAACCGTACTATAAAGAGGGGGATGACGTGGCTATTGACCTCCTAAGTGCCTCTAGATGTGCATTTCATAATCATATGCATTTGGATAGAGCACATATTCCTCGCCCTACGTGCTTAACTTGAAAATGAACTAAAACATGTGTTTAGATGTTACACATATCTAGTATAGCTCATATGTGAAAGGGTGAAACAAGTGGAGTAATAAAAGATGGAAATTTGCTTGAGTTAGAGGCGACAGACGCCGGCTCCGGGAGCGACAGACGCCGTGGGCGTGTCCTGTCGGGCAGCCCTAGCTGCGGCTCTCAGCGCACGCGCGACAGACACGCTACGTTAGCATCTGTCGCCTAGGGTTTCACGGACGGGCGAGCGCACGAGCGACAGACGCTCGGGCGCATCAGTTGAGCGTTCACCGGACACGTCTGTCGGCTTGAAAACGGTCGCGGGTCTTTTCTGGATAGCATCCATCGCAGTGACAGACGCCGGGGGCAAAATTGACCGACACATCAGACACTGATGGAGATGACCATTGAAATGTGAAGCTTCGTGGACACGTGGCGCTCGGGCGGGCATCAAACACCGAGACGGCATCTATCGGGCGCGACAGCAGCCCAATGACTCTTTTCGAAGGGGCACGCATATATATATTTGTTGGCTGGCTCTAGGGTATGACTCTTGGGATTTTGACATTCTTGACAACCCTTTGAGCTGAGCAACTTCCCCCCCACTCATCTCTCTTGCTTGATCGCATATTTGAAGTGAGATTGAGTGATCCAAGTGCATTTGCTTATGATTTTGTATCTAGTTGGCACCTGTATGTTATTTTGCTGCGGGATTCTTGTTTCTCTTAGTGGTTGCCGCCACCTAGACGGCTTGGAGCAGTTTAGAGGAGGTCCGGCACAAGTGGTGTTTGTTCGTGGTCGGCTCCGGCATTGTGAGGGGTCTTATGCTTTGCCCGACAAAGCGTGAAAGGCAACATTAGTAAATTGCTCGTGTCATTGCAACCTCTTGCCATTTGGTAGGTTCTTGTGGCGCCTTTTGAGAGGCTCAGTGTGTGACCGATTAGCCACCGAACCACGTGGTTGAAGAGGGACACAACGGGGACTAGCGTGTCGACAAGCACGTGAACCTCGGGATAAATCTTTGTGTCATTAGTTCTACATTGTGATTGATTGATCCCGGTGTTCGGTTATCTTGGAATTCATTGATCATCATTCTTGGTTGGCTCAATTCATCGCCCCTCGGTGAAACCCCTCTAACTCACACTTGCATTACTTTCATAGTTGTATCTTACTAGTTTGTTTAGTGTAGCTAGAGTAGCTCTTTGCTTTGGTAGCTTGCTAGCTCTAGTTGTTATTCTTCTTGCGGTTTAACTTGTGCGGTTGTGTGACATTTATTAGAATTATATATTGGATAGGTGGCTTGCAAACCCCCTTTAGGCTAAGTAAAACTAGCATCACGCTATTTGTTATATTGATAAACTTGTTTAGCATACTTTATAGAATTTTTTAATAGACTATTCACTCCCTCTAGCCATCGAGACCTTTCAAACAGCCGCCACACATTCTTATCTGTGTAATGCTCTGCCTTCCTCTGCACGGCGGCAAACTCTGTAGCAGTGTTGGCGGCCTCCAATTAAACAAGGTGCGTGACTTGCTAATAATGCACATCAGCTATTTGTGAAAATGCCGTTCTGATTTCGCTCATTACTGTCCGTAATTATTTGAGGGCCCCATAAATTCCGGTGGAGGCCATGTAAGTGCCATGAAGAATGCAGTCTTCAGATTTATTTATCAGGACTGTAGTCCTACTAACAATTTTGACGGCCTGACTTTATTGTTTCAGTTTTGCCATTTTAAGATGCTAGAAATTCTAAGTGAACACTCACGTTTCAGCACGTATCAGATGTTTCTTCCATTGATGCATATTGTAGATTGAATCTAGATTGCTAGAACGATAGATGTACGCCACCACATTTTGTTGCACATTTGTTCTCTACCACTAACACTGGTACGGAGACGTACTATATAGGTGGGTCTATACCCATTTCCACTGGCATTTTCCAGCACCGCCTGCGCTAAAGACCAGTGGAAATAGGACCACAGCACAGACGGTTGCTTTTGAACCGCCTGTGTAAATGATCCATTTACATAGGCGGTTCACTAAGTGAGCCACCTGTGGAAATAGATTTCCACTTGGCAAAGGTTAAAACGAAAAAAAAACTAAAAAAAGAATTTTTTAATTGGGGGAGGGCCCCACCGACATTTTTCGCGCAAAATTTATGGCTACGTGGCCAACGGGATTCGAACCTGCGACCTTTCCCTCGCACGTAACCTCCTCTACCACTCCACCGCACTGTCACTTGTGTGTATATCCTGTTTTTGTTATATACATTTAATACTAAACCGAGTATAAATTGCTTGTTTGAGGTCCTAAACGAATTCAAATTAAAAAGTTGTCAACTACAAAGTTTCATAACTTTTCGAGATCTACAATTTTAATCTAGCAAGTTTTTCCATCCGAGGTCGTTTACAAAATTTGAATTTCAAATTTGAGAAATTCAAACGTAGTTTTGCATGACAAGATGAACTCAAATAAAAAAGTTGTCAACTACAAAGTTTCATAACTTTTTGAGATTTACAATTTTCATTTTGGGTGTTTTTCCATCCGAGGTTGTTTGAAAAATTCGAATTTTAAAATTTTGAAATTCAAACGTAGTTTTACACTGGCGGTTGCCTTTAGTAACCGCATGTGGAAATTCATTTCCATAGGCAGTTACAAAGTCGTGACCCACTCATTTTTTTACACAGCCGGCCCTAAAGTGAAACCGCCAGTAAAAAAAAGGACCGCCGGCTTAGAGCTCTTTTCTACTAGTGTAATGTGACTGATTTAGTATTCCAGCACTATTGTGATCTGCTTTAGGTGTTTAGTGCCTACTGTTTACAGACTTGATACTAAATCAAGCAAGCAAGGTATTGGAAGGAGAATTTATCATGAATAATGATTGCCTTAGATTCCGGTGAGCATCATTGGGATTGATTCGTTTTAATTTACCACCCATTACATTAGCTCTCCAGGGCATTGTGTTCCCTATATATCCTGGGTTCTAACTTCTAAGTGAGCAGTCAGCATCAAATGTGGATTCAAAGCAACAAAGAAGATCAATATGATCGTTATTTTTTCCTTTACCATTTTGTGTTGTTCCTTTTTCTTGTGGTTATTTAATATAGATTATCTATTTGGCTCTTTCAAGATTTGCCAGGACCATGAATACGGACATGTGGTAGTAGTGAGTGACGATCTCATACAAGCATCAGGGGGTAAGCCTCACCGGTCCCCAAAGGAGTAATCTTCTTTTTTGCTATACACGGTATACCATTTGTTATGTTACCTTGCCATATAGAATCCTTTGCATTTTGTATATGAACCCGCTTTCCTATTATGTTACTTTGTGATATGAAATTCTTTCTTGGGGCTCAAGTACTCACTTCAGCCCTTCTGAGCCTTCAGACCTTCTGAGGCCCCCACAGCTGCTGCTGCACGATCTCCTGCAACAAGCTGTAGCACCCAATAACCATTATGCCCTTGGTGCTGCCGCTGCTGCTGCCCACCAAGTTGTTCGTGAGTGACATCTCAGACCCTGGTTGTGACTCTAATCAGACCTCCTACATGAAGATAGGCTTAGAAATTTCCGAAGTTTCTTGTGATTGCTTGCATTGATTACCTAAGATAGCTCACATGATAAGTGTGCACCTAAGCAAATATTAGTTGTTTTGATGTGTAACTCATCTCATTGACATGAGTTTTAGGCACTCTAAAGTTTTAGTCTATAGTTCGATCCATCGAGAAACTATGTCACTTCATGAACCATTGATACCTAACGTTCATGTACACGTCATTTATCAGATGCATGATCAGACCGTGCTCAGCAAAAAAAAAACAGAACAGTCCTCATCTTCAAGGCTGCCTACAACGAGGTAATAATCTGAGCATTGTTAATTTCATGGTTCGATGATTGTTGTAACCTATGAGTTCCCTAATTAGCCTCCTGGTTTGCTAATCAGGACTTCAGCATTTATAGATGGTAAGATAAATGAAAATAATATTTTAATTCTGTTACTTTTATATTTTTGGTTCCTATACAGAAGTTGCAAGACTTTGTTGCCTTAGAAAGACTACAATGATCTTTTTTGTTTCCTGCATCCTGGTTTCAGCAAGCTGATGATCATGACAAACGTTTTTGTGTTGACCAATCTACACGTCATCCGTAAACTTACACTGTCAACGTTGAACTTGGCATCGTGGGGTAGAGCCACACAGCTTGGTTGTACTTCATCCATTTATGTGTCTGCATAGATGAATCTTACCTGATATGTCCTCTCATTCTGCCATATAGCAAAGGGCCATATATTTTTTTCTTATATAATGTATTATCATGATGAGCACATTTGTGCAAACAATAATTATGATATTTTACTACATATTGCCTGCCAAAATAGCAGTTCACAACTGCTGCTAATTGTTTACTTCTGCATTTGTATCATCAGCTGCGGCTAATTGTTCCCTCCAGCATTTTCATGTCTGTTACTGTTTAGTATATATAGGCACTCTAATGTAGTGCATGAAAAATCTCAGGGTTATATACTTTATTCACCATCTAAGTCACTAATCATTCTTTTGCAATAGTGTCTTAGCATCCGGTCAAAATTATGTCTAAGATGAGACTAATATAATTCATTATAAAAAATACACATCCTGTTGATTACAGCAACCAAAATCACTCCCCTACGCGTTCTAAAATTCGGGCGCGGCGAAGCGCGCCTGCTGACCTAGTTTGATATAAAATGGAGGGTCTAGATCAAATCTCCTCTCTTCACTTAATCTTTTCCCTTTCTTCTTCCTCCACGTGTCTGTGCCCAACCCTAATCTCGAGTCTCGAACGAGTCGCTTGCCCCGCTGCCTTCGCCTCCGCCTCCTACTAGCCTGGTTCCAGTGGCTCCCCCGCCTCTGAATCTGTCGCCCTCCACCATGACCCGACTCTAAAATTCATAGGATGTGTCTCCTCTCCATCTTCTTCATCTCAAGCGGAGCTCCCCCGCCACCATCGCTTCCCGCCCGGCTCCGGTGGCGCCTCAATGCCTTCGCTGCTGCATACAACCGCCGCCATGCTAATCCGGTGGAGGTCACTAGGCTATCTCTGTCATGCCCCCGCCCTTGCTCCACCCAACCGCCTTCCCCAACTGCCCGGCCAGCAGGGCCACCATTGCCTTGCCCTAGGCCACCCCTACGTCCACCACCATCGCTGAGCCAGCCTTCTCCCATAGCAATCCTTCTAAGGCCAAGCCTTCTCCCATAGCAATCCTTCTAAGGCCACCAGAGTTGGGAAAGAAGAACCCGTGACACTTTTTGACTGGACAAAAAAATTCAAGTTAGCTTTACTCCTTTCTTAAGGGCTTGTTTGGTTCGTTGCTAGAGTTTGCCACACTTCACCAAAACATTTCCTGTTTATACTTATATATATCATTTTGTTTCTAAGAGTTATACCAATAGGATTACTGTATGCAATCGTGCTCGTGCCCTGTGTTTTAATCAAATTGATCAGCAGAATAAGCTAAACTCATGATGTAACTTTTGGCTAAGCTACCGTCATCATATTATAGGCAATGTCTCAATTATTTCCCACTATCAGCAATGAGCGCAGCTCAGGCACCACGACCATAGGTAGGTGCAAAACTTACACTGTTACACACGACCAAAAAGCAATGCATGTCAACATATTAGTACCATATATCAGGACTCGTCTCTTCTGAATCACCACCCTCACCGAAGCTCAGATGTCGACGACTCGCGACGCCACCGGCGAGCAGTTAGCAACGCGGCAGTTGCGCCGTATCTCCCCTTTCCTGGGGTTTTGCAGCTCCCCCATCTTGACCATCCCCTCGATGAAGGCCCTGAAGAAGGCGTCCTGGTCCTTGCTGAACCGCTTGACGACGCGGCGGGTCCTGGCGTTGTCAGAGAAGAGCGTCTGGTCGGAGTTGAGGAAGCCGCGGAGCGCGACGAGGTCCTTGAAGTACTGGTTGTCGAAGACGCGCGGGGTGGCGTCCAAGCCTCCCGTGACCTCCTCGTCGCCGCCCTTGGGGCAGAGCGCGTCGAGCGCGCGGCGGTAGGCGGCGTCCATGTGGGGGTCGGGGCGACCGGAGCCGGACTGGTTGTAGAGGCGGAAGACGATGGAGAAGCAGCGGGCCTCGCCGATGGAGTGCGAGCCCGAGAGCGCGACGAGGTCGGTGACGCTGAGGTTGAGCCCCGCGAAGAGGCGGATGAGCGCGCTCGCGTTGGCGCGCGGGCTCGGCATGATGTTGTCCGAGTCCTCCTGGCTCGCCGTCAGGCTGTCGTCGCGCCCGAGCCGCACCTCCCAGTTGGGCCCACCGGTCTGTGGCGACAGATCAAAACAGATGGAAGAGTCAGATGAAGTCAAACGACCTGACCCAACAGTCTCAAGTTTGAATACACAATATATAAAAAAATATTAATATTTATAATGAGCAGTAGTACTCCCTCCCTCCCAAATTATAATACATTCAAAGAATCTTGATGGTCAAAGGATCTTAAGTTTAACCAAATTTATAGGATACGATAATAATATTTATGACACCAATTAAGTATCATTAAATTCTTCATTAATTATATTTTTGTAGTATACCTATTTGATGTTATAAATTTTTATAATTTTCTCTATAATTTTGGTCAAACTTAATATGATTTGACTCTCCAAGATTCTTGAAATGTCTTATAATTTAGAATGGAGGGAGTACTAGATTAATCACAAAAAATTTTATAATATATCTATTTGAAGATATAATATTAATATCTCTTATCTTTTATAAACTTAGTTAAGCTTAAGATTGTTTTATTTATCGAGACTTCTATTCTTTTTGGATGGAGGGGTAGGTCCAACATTATATATAGTAATCCAATGCAAACTATTTACTGACAATAAGGTGATCAACATAGTAATTGCTATTGCTACTAACAGGTTCATGAACATTTAGATGGATCGCCTGAATGTTCAGGCGACTGAGAGGGAGGAAAGGTGGGACAATAATGGTGATGGATGGCGCAGGCGCGCAGCATTCTTGTGATCTCGCTTTTCTTTGCCTCACAAAAAAAAAATCGAAACAAAATAAGAGTGCACGACTACCAGGAGCTTACGGACCCACCGCCCATAGCGTGTCACACCCAATTAAGGCTTTAAGCTAAGGTCTAGTTTAGATCTAGAAAATTTTGCAAAAGAACAGTAGATTCCCCGTCACATCGAATCTTTAGACGCATGCATGAAACATTAAATATAGATAAAAAATAAAACTAATTACACAGTTTAGACGAAATGGACGAGACGAATCTTTTAAGCATAATTAGACCATGATTGAACACTAATTGCCAAATAACAACGAAAATGCTACAGTTGCATTTTGCCAAAAATTTTGGCAACTAAACAAGGCCTAAGTAGACTACGTTTTCCTCAAAAAAAAAAAAAGCTAAGTATACTACGTCCACTCAAAATAAAAAAGATAAGTATACTACGACCATTTTCTCAAAAAATGACGGAAGCACATTAATGGGAAAATTTGATGAACCAGGAGTACTACTCATGAACCAATCTTTACGTACGCTTGGTAGTTGTAAGACTATCCGCACTCATGGACCTCTATATTCCTCCTCTATACGTCATAGTCAGCAAGATTCTCTCTTCTATATTCAATTCTTCCGCATCCATTCATCCTCTATATCATCATCTATCCACTCTATCCACTGTGGGATCCACTTGTAACTTTATCTAAATATATCCATGTGTGATCTAGTCTTGAAGGATTTATTGAGACGAATTTAATCGTGCAATCGAAATTTAATTTGGATTTTTGGTTTGTGAGTTATAACATTTTTTTCTTTTGTTTAGCTAGTGGAGCCTGTCACTGCCCACTATAGAGTAAGTAATGTACCACTCTAAATATAGAGTGAAAGAAAGGATAAAATATCGTTTTATGCAGTAGTTTTTACTCTATATTTATGCTCTAGAACTTTAAAGTATCCTTTAGAGTACCCACCGCAGGGAGTCTAATATCTCCTGCACCAATCAATCCGTTGAACCACCTGTCGACTGTCTACTCGCCAAGGGAACAAGAAGAGCAAAATCGTAGTACACCCAGCGTCCCAGCCTGGGAGCGACAAGGAGCATGGGCGCATGGCCATCGTCGCTTGTTTCCACGCCGCGATTCGAACCTTCGTGAGGACCCCTCGTTTAGTTCCAAAATATTTCGTAAAAAATAGTAGATTTTTTGTCACATCGAATCTTTAGATATATACATAAAATATTAAATATAGATAAAAAAATAAAACTAATTACACAGTTTAGACGAAATGGACGAGATGAATCTTTTAAGTCTAATTAAGCCATGATGGGACATTAATTACCAAATAACAACGAAAAGTAATACAGTAGCATTTCACCGAATATTCTAGGAACTCAACAAAACACGCGAAAAGTACTCTGTTCCACGGGAAATCTCGTCCCCATCATCATCGCCCAATCTGGGAGAAACAGAATCCCCACCTCGGCGACGGAGGGGCCGGCAGCTTTGCCATTCGCGGCGCCGGTGGCAGCACCCGCGGGGCCCGGTACGGGCTGTCCGCGCTAAACGCCGAAGCCTAGAAACACTGTCGTGTCGTGCGCGCGGCGCGTCGGGCCAGGCCTTTCCCGGCTGGTTGGGTGCCCGTGCGGTGCGGCCGTTCCCCGGGTAACACCGCTGCAATGCTGAACTGAATCCCATCCCCGGGTACACAGCCTGTTCGTTTCGCTGGTTTATTATACTGAAAGCATTGTTCGCTGATTTGTTGTGAGAGAAAAACACTACTGGATGACTGCTGATTCTGCTGATAAGTCCAAACGGACGAATAGGGCCACGTCAGTGGTTACCGTATCATATATGAAAAAATGAGCTGCAGCGGTGTGCACTATGCACACGCTATCAAGCACCCACGGCTATTTTTTGACGCTACAGAGGTTGTACTTTGTGGCAGAGCAAGCAGCGCATGCGTGAGAGAGGAGAGAGGTGACAGCGGCGGGCTCCACTTATTTTCCGTAACAAAAAAATGTTATAACTCACAAACCAAAACATCAAATTAAATTACGATTGCACCATTAAATTCGTTTCAATAAATTCTTTAAAACAAGATCTCATATGGATATATTTAGATAAAGTGATAAGTAGGCCCTACAATGAATAGATGATGATATAGATGATGAATGAGTATAAAAAAAATTAATATAGAGAAGAAAATTTTAATGACTAGGATCCATATCCATAGAGGATGAATATAAAGGTTCGTGAGTGCGGACACCTGGTCTGGTCCCGTCTGGGTCTCCGGCGCTCTCAGTCTGCCAATGGCCAAGGGAGGTGGTGTGAGGTGCACGCGCTGCATGCGACCGGAGCCGGTTAGGCGTGTGACGCCAGTCCTGCATGCGACCGGAGCCGGTTAGGCGTGTGACGCCAGTCCTGCATGTGCGCCTCATGCCCGCCGCCGCGGCGGCGGTTACAGGGAGCACCTAGCTGGGACTAGGAATGGGATGTGCACCGTTCATGCATCGCCATGTAATCAATGGCAAGGCAACATGGTCAGTGCTAGGCAAATGATTGTGAACCAGTCTGCCAATTTGCACATCAAGGCCTTATTTAGATTACTCCTAAATTCTAAGTTTTTTCACTCTCTCCGTCACATCAATTTTTAGACGCATGCACTGAGCATTAAATGTTGATAAAAAATAGCTAATTACACAATTTGGTAGTAAATCACGAGACAAATCTTTTAAGGCTAGTTAGTCCACGATTGGACAATAATTACTAAATACAAACGAACGTGCTACAGTAGCTAGAGTTGAAAAAAATTACAATCAAGGCCCAAATGTTTTTGGCGTAAATTTGGAAAGCATCAATTGATTATCCTATGAAAATTAGTACGAGTATACTGTAGATTGAAACTAACGAAGCATTTTGTTAGCAGAGGAGATCGGGAATTGGGGGTAGAAGCAAGCAGATAAACATTGACATTGTACTGTAAAAACGGAAGGATGCATGCCTGATCGTGGACTCGTGGTGCCCACACGGAAAGTGCCGGGGTGGCACCAACCATACTTGCGGACAAATGCCCATTTTGTACGTGAACGTTATACCCAGGACTTGGAAGCCGAACGCGACGCGAGGCTAGTGGCACGAAAGGCGTTCCGAAGAACGCGACACGAGGCTAGTGGTGCAAAGGCCTTGTGCGGCGCACGCCGCCTTGGTTGTCGAGCAGCACGACACCAAAGCACCCGTGCGCGCAGCGCTGCCGTGGTGGTAAAAACTTTCCTAGGCCTCGTTTAATGTCATCCAAATTCCAAGTTTTTTCACTCTCTCCGTCACATCAATTTTTAGCCGCTTGCATGGAGTATTAAATATAGGTAAAAAAAATAACTAATTATACAGTTTAGTTAGAAATCACGAGATGAATCTTTTAAGCCTAGTTGGTCCATGATTAGATAATATTTATCAAATAATACGAAAGTGGTACTATTCATCGGTTTGAAATTTTTTCAGCATCTAAACGTGACCCTAATTGATATTTCTTCTCTTGGGCCTTGTTTAGATCCCAAATTTCATCCCCAAATTTCACTATGCAAAAAGAAGATTCCCATCACATCAAAATGCCGGCACATACATGTAGTACTAAATATAGATGAAATTTAAAACTAATTGCACAATTTTATTGTACTTTGCGAGACGAACATTTTGAGCCTAATTAGTCAAAATTTGGACAATTTTTACCAAATACAAACGAAATGCTACAGTGCGCTACAGTGTTTAACAGCAAATCAGCCGCCACCGATTCGGTGGAACTAAACACGGCCTTGTCTCTTATTCGCGGTGGATCCTGAAACTGAATGCTGCGGGAACACGATCAACGCAGAGTTCTGCACTGGAAACGCCAGGCAGCGAACCGCTCGCTGGATTCTGGAGTGCAAACGGCAGACAAAGGAAACGCGGATTTCAACCGGAAACGGCAGACAAAGCGGAAGCGAAACGCTGGGTTTCGCACGACAAACGGCAGGCCGCAGTAAGAGATTAAGAGAAACGGCATGCGCATCGGCATCGCATATATCCGGCGAAGTGAACAGAGCAATGGATCTCTGCAGGGTGCGGGGGGGAGGCGCGTACCAGGACGACAGCGTCGCGGGCGGCCATGATGACGATGTCGGCGCAGGAGACCACGCCGGGGCAGCGCTCCTCCAGCGCCTCCTTGATCTCGTCGACGACCTCGAACGAGCGCAGGGAGCCGATGTTGGACAGCGCGTCCTTCTCGCCGGGCATCGTCGGCGTGGCGTCCATCAGCACCGAGCCGTCGCACCCCTGCAGCCGCCCCCGCCACCGGGAAGGAAAAACCATCCATCGCGTCAGATCGGCTGCGGAGGAAGGAAAGCCACGTAGCAGTGCAACCGGAGCGAGATCAGATGCGTGGGTGGGCGGGCTCACGTTGACGAAGCAGTCGTGGAACTGGAGGCGCATGACGGAGGCGACGCTGCGGGCCTCGCGCGCGCGCGCGCGCGCCATGGTCTCGCGGACGATGTCCTCGGCCTCCGGGCACGTCTCGGCGTAGTACCCGACCTTGAGCTCCCTCACCGCCGCCTCGCCGCGGCAGCAGAGGAGCGCGAGGAACACGGCGACGGCGGCGGCCAGGGGGAGGCACCCGCGGGGGACCGCCATGGATAGAGAGAGAGAGAGGGAGGGGTGGGGCAAGGCCAAGGACGCCACGCTCTGGTGGTCAGCGGCTGTTCCGAGACGAGACGGGTCACACTGCACCGCACTGCACTTCGCCCTCTGCTCTGCTCGGCTGTTTGGCACCGTACTAGTAGCGTCCAAGGCCTTGTTCCCGATTCTCCTCGAATTTCACTATGAAAAAGAAGATTATCCGTCACATTAAAATATCGACAAATACATAGAGTACTAAATGTTAATAAAATCAAAAACTAATTGCACAGTTTTGTTGTACTTTGCGAGACGAACATTTTAAGCCTAGTTAGTTAAAATTTAGATAATTTTTACCAAATACAAACGAAATGCTACAGGAATTCTGATACAGTGTTTTTCTTCCCCATTCTCTCGTCTAGGCCTTGTTCACTTCCCATCCCAACCCAAAATATTTCCTCTTCCACCTATCACATCAAATCTTTCGACGCATGCATGGAGAATTAAATGTAGGTAAAAAAGATAATTAATTGCATAGTTTGTCTGTAAATGTCGGGACGAATCTTTTGAGCCTAGTTAGTCTATGATTGGACAAATTTTGCCAAATAATAACGAAAGATGCTACAGTAACTTTCACCTAATTTTCGCGAGGTGAACACACCCCTAGGCCAACTCGCGAGCCCACGGCGGCGGGTAGTTGCCGTGTTGATAAAAAGGGGGCCTGGCCGCTGCCTTCTGCAGGCGGACTGGCGGAGGCCAATGGGCAGCTGTCAGCACGGGGTTGGGGAGGAGGGCGCGGGGTCCGTGCGCGACACGGGGAGCCGTGGCCAGCCAGTGGTGGGCGGCCGGCGTGAGCACGGGCGCCAGCCTCCAGCGCGCGGCCGGCCGGGTCGGCTCGCGTCGGGCGCCGTTCCTTCCTACACCACCAAGACCAACCACTACACTGTAGTATACACCACTAGCACGCGCCGGCCGGGCGCGACGGCTTCGGTCACACACTCACACACAGTGTTCACGTTGGTGGGCGTGCGCGCGTCAAAAATATCCGCGCTCCGTGTCGCGGTGGAACTGTGGAAGATGCTGGCACGGTCGATTATTGGCCGGCAGGGGACGAGGGAGTATCGACCCGGACTTTTCTGTGGGCGTCTGAGTGTGACGTCACTGTATGTGGACGGTTTCATTTGAGTTTTGCTGGCATTTTGGAAATGTGAAAAGAACAGGGATTACTTATTCTGGTCAAAGATGTGAACTGTGGAAGAAATGATATGCGGTGAAAAAAATGCGCATGGGATTCCGCATTTATCCAGGTAGCTTTCGTAGATTATACTTGACCTGCATCTATTCTTATATTTTATTTTGCGCATGGGATTGCGAAACATATCTCCACTTTGATTTATATCATATATTATACTTGACCTGCATCTATTCTTATATTTTATTTTGCTATTCCAATTAAATAACTTTATTTATGCAGTAGAGACATCACATTCCACCAAATCGTGTACCGGTAGCTTTCGTACTCACCTTTCCATTTCCACAACTTTTACAAACAAACACGACACAGTAGCTACATGATATGTTTGAAAGCAGAGAAAGCCGAGACGGACGGTTAAAACTACTGTACAACGCAAGGAGAAATGAAAAGACATAAATAAAGACGTAAAAATACTAAGGAAGAACCAAAAAGCCTGATCATGTAAAATGCATCTCGCTAAGTTTCTATTTTCTTGTTACATTTTACATAAAATGAACATGTGAATTGCAACTTTGATCACATAGTGTGCGGTGAGCTTATGTATGGACAAAATTGTGCTACCTTATTGTTTTCAAAAAATATCGTTTCCTTCTTTTCTTTATTATAGTGGTTGAGGTGGATAATAGAGAAGCATATGGAGGTATTTTTAGTTATTTTTTAATGTCAATGGTTGGTTATTTATGAATAGATATACGAGTATTTTGCACTAATCATGATGCCAACATTATGTAATTCATAAATACTTATATGTGTATTTTGGTTTAATCTTTTCATAATGGTAATTGTGGGTAACTTATAATTGGTCTTTAGGCCTAAATTTATTGTAATGGCGATGTTGGATATTTTTTATTTTCCCTGCTATTATTATCATGGTAACTTTTAGACCTCCAAAGCAAACATCAAACCTTATTTTGTTGCCAAAGACAAAAGTGACAGATAGATATGAATTTTTTTTAATTAAGTTCTCTTAGGTTATTGCCATCATGTTTTCTTTCAATCTTATTTCTCATTGAAACTCTGTGTTGTTTGGTGACATTAATTATACACCCTATGTCGAACAAAGAAAAGATATAATAAATTATTATGTTTTATAGTATGAAAACCATAAATAAATAAGATACAAAGAAGACACAAATAAACATAAATTAACATCAAGTTCTCATAACAAATTGAAAAGGATACCATTTGTCATCTTATTATTCTTTATTATTATCCAAATCACCATTCTCAACATTCTTATTGCTATTAGAACCATCCACATTGTTACTTGAATAATTCTCATAATAAATAGCGGTCTACAGACAGCAATAGTAGCCCACAATAGCAAATACTTGATTGCAGGGATTAGAGTTTAGTGGGTGTCACATCGGATGTTACATGGGGTGTCGCATGGAGTGTTCGAATACTAATAAAAAAATTACAGATTCCGTCAGTAAACCGCGAGATGAATTTATTAAGACTAATTAATCCGTTACTAGCACATGTTTGATATAGAATAACATTGTCAAATCATGGACTAATTAAGCTTAAAAAATTCGTCTCGCAAATTAGTCTCAATTTGTGTATTTAGTTTCGTAAATGTCTAAACATTCGATATGATAGGGACTAAAGTTTAGATGTGGAAACCAAACACCTTAGTGCAATATAGCGGCTGCTATATTCTGAGCTGCTACTGTAGCGGCCGCTATAAACATGTTTCCTGTTGAAAGCAATCTGGCTTCTTGAAACAAGTTGGTCAAGGTGGTTGCCATTGCCAATATGTTCGAAACCAGTTTATAAATCAATTTGGCATGATGTATGCCAGGCTAATCGGTCGGCACTCACTGTCTTTGCATCATCATTCTTGGGGAGTCTCAAACTTTCCGGTCCATGATCGGGTAGAATACAACACAAGGGTACTGTGCAGGTTTCCAGCAGCACATATATATTCCATCCGCACTAGTGCCTCGAGAAATTTTAGTGTACGTGATCGCTTTCGTTCTTTATCTTATCCCGGTCTAGAAAGTTCACTACAAGGTACACCATAGTCGATTGATTCCTCATAATATGCAATGATATCATACTACTTGCAAAACATGCGAATTTGTGGCCCATGCAGCTTACCACGTTCCCTCATCAAATATATAAAAGAAAACTCTGATTCTGTTTTCAAGCAGATCTTTGGCCGCATCTTCTCCCAAGTGGAAAGTGTGTGTAAAGTTCCTGTAACACTTTTCGTTGTTATTTGGTAAAATTTATTCAATCATGGACTAACTAGGATCAAAAGATTCGTCTCGACATTTACAGACAAACTGTGCAATTAGTTATTTTTTTACCTATATTTAATGCTCCATGCATGTGTCTAAAGATTTGATGTGACGAGGAATCTTATAAAATTTTTGGAATTTTGAATCAACTAAACACTGCCTCATCACACCGAATCTGAATTCTGAAATGGTATGGCCTCAAACTTACGCAACAACGAAGCATCATCCACTACTCCTTCCGTCTCAGTCCTAATGGGATACTTTCTACCTCTGGTCTGGTTTAGATCCTAAATTCTCCTCTAAATTCTACTACGTAAAAAAAACATTCCTCATCACATCAAAATGCTAGCAAATGCATGGAGTACTAAATGTAGATGAAATCAAAAACTAATTGCACAGTTTTGTTGTACTTTACGAGACGAACATTTTGAGTCTAATTAATCAATTTTGGATAATTTTTTACCCTAAAAAACAAAACACTCTACAGTATTCCGACTGGAACACTGTAGCGCGCAGTACTGATTCGGACCGTCCAAATCGGCATCTAAACACTGCCAACTGACAAAAAAAATCCTGACGTAACAGCCTAATTAATAAAGAAATAGAATAAAATTCCATGAAACCATTTCCTTAGGCCTTGTTCACTTTCCATGCCAACCCAAAATATTTTCTATTCCACCTATCACATCAAATCTTTCGACGTATGTATGGAGCATTAAATGTAGGTAAAAAAGATAACTAATTGTATAGTTTGTCTGTAAATGTTGGGACAAATCTTTTGAGCCTAGTTAATCTATGATCGGACAAATTTTGCTAAATAACAACGAAAAATACTACAATAACTTTCACCTACTTCTCGCGAAGCGAACACACCTTACAGGAAAACGGCGTCGACGCTCGGAATGAGTCACGAAGAAACCGTCCTTTTCACGTTGGGAGGAAACGAGTAGTTTCTACGTGGTTGGGCCGGCGATGGGACACGCCGAGGTCTCGCCGCCGCGCCGGTCGTGCTCGCCGTCCGCTCGTTCGTGCCGCCGCGCAGGCCGTGCTCGCCGGTCGCCGCGCGCAAGCCGCGGAAGCTCCTCGCGCTTGCTCGTTCGCGCCGCTGCACGCGCCCAGGTCTCGCCGCCGTGCCGGTCGTGCTCGCCGTCCGCGAAGGGCGCTCCGCCGCGCAGACCGCGCCTCCGCCCAGGACGTGCTCGCCGGGCGCCGCGCGCATGCCGGGAAGCTCCTCGTGCTCGCTCGTTGCGCCGCCGCGCGCCCAGGTCTCACAGGCCGCCCAGGCCGCGCACAGGCCGCGGAAGCTCCTCGCGCTCGCTCGTTCGCGCCTCTGGTGGCCGCGCTGGCTCCATTGCTGGCTCTGCTGCCCGTGCGGGCTCCGTTGCTGGGCACGCTGGCGTGCTCGCCAGCCGCCACCGGTGAGCTCGCTCGTGACGCTGGCCGCGCACTCGTCGGCCGCCACCGCTGCGCTCACTCGCGACGCTGGCCCTGTGCTCGCCGGCCGCCGCCACTGCGTGCGTTCCGCATTTGTGCGGTTGGGAGAGAAGTAGAGAACGAGAGGAGAGGGGAAGGGATAATAAGGGAGAAAGAGAAAAAAAAAAGTCCGACATTTATTACGTGAAGACTCGTACCGCGTGAGCTAGTTTCTACGTATGACTTTTTTTTTTCTGACGTGATCTTCTTAGGGCAGTCCTAATGGATAGTTTCCGGTGGTAGTTTTCAAGAGAGAAAGAGAGTAATTAATATTGAGTTGAAACTGTCCTTATCAATCAGTGGTTTCTATAGCAATGTTCATACAAATGATAACTTAAATATAACACAAAAAAAGTAGATCAACTGTGACAAACAACCGTATGATCTCCGGAACAACATACTTTGTAACGGCACGATTTCTACAGTAAACATGATTTCTTCACCATCGTTGCCGCGAACTTGGTCTCCCATAGATTCCCCGAACCGGCCGCATAGGTATCCACCAGCGCCTATCCCTCAGATCCTTGGCGAGGGTGGCGTTCATGTCCGCGCGGTTGGAGACGAACGCGCAGCGGGCCTGGCCGACGGTGTGCACCAAGGAGAGTGCCGCAAGGAGCCAGTAGAAGAGGTTTGTCCTTGTTCAGGTGATCAGGTCGTATTTGGCAAGCTAGCCTTCATCACCTGCTGTGGAGAGCTACTGGTGATCGTATTGACGAGCGACACGAGCATGGAGCTGAGAGGTAGAAGCCCAAGGAGTAGGAGCTGTAGGTCATGGAGGTCAGCAAGGCCTGCATGCTGGCGAGGGACTGCTTGTAGAAGAACTCGATGAGCCCCACGGCGGTAAACATCTCGGACAGCCCGAACACCAGGAACTGCGGCGCGATACAGAAGATCGAGAGGAGCCGGCCGTCCGTGGCCGCGGCGTGCCGGCGCCGGGCCTAGACGAGTGCGGCGGCGATCAAGGAGAAGGTGACAGCGAAGAAGCCGAGCCAATGCGCATAACGGGCACGAAGGCCGTCTCGTACGAACAACGCGCGAGGGAAGGGTAGCCGCGGCGCAAGCGCAAGAGATCCGATGGTGAGAGAGAAGAAACCACTCAGGTCTCCCCAACGCGGATTCACCGGTTTCCTAAGCCATCGGTGCGCGAGGACTTCGTTTTCTCTCTAGGAAACGGTTTGTCTCTTTTCTCTTCTCTCTCGTTAATCAATCCGCTGCCATATGAGTAAATTGCTTAGTTGGCATGATAATTAATAAAGATAAAAACTATAATAAATTTATTATTGGGTCTGCCCTTAGACATCGCGCATAGTTTTCACCGATAGGACTGCTCTAAATAATTGTCGTTGTTGGTGTGTGTGCTGCAAGTTTAACTCGATTCGTAGAAAATATATGCAATATTTTTATCTTTAAATAGATTTATTAAAAAATTAAATTCAAAAATCTTTTTAATAATACTAATTACGTATCATAAATATTAATACTTTATTAATATATATTTAGTTAAATTTATTTTTCAAGAAGCGAAAACGACAGGGACAGAGGGAGGAGGGGAGAGAGAATCCACACGCGGAGTCCAAACTGTAGGAGTCAGCAACAACACCCGCGCACCGGTCCCTTCCGATGGTGCACGACAGAGCTCACCGCGGCGGCAGCACCACGGCAGTTCGACGCGACGCATGCAGAGGCGTAGCATCACGGGACGGGGCCGGCGACGGGGACCGGATAAAAATCTGGAGCTAAACGCCACCGTGGGGGGATGGCCGGCCGGCAGGAGCCGGGGCCAGCGCGCGCGTGCTACTAGGCCACTAGGCCAGCCAGCTCGAAGCGCGGCGCAGCAGTAGCCTACTACAGTACTACTACTCCTGCGATCCTGGCGTCCTCGTGCGTGACTGCGTCCGGGGTGAGCCGGGAGCGACCGGTTGACACCCAGCGCAGCGACAGGCCGTGCCGCGGCGGACAACTTTCGAGCGGTGCGTGGTGGATCGGCGCGGCGGGGCCGGTGCCCGGGAAGGGACAGCAAAGCGACTCGTGACCGCGACCGCTTGACGAATTCGTTGGGCGAGGGTTGGCAGCGACGGCGCCGGGAAAAAGCTGCCTGGTACTGGATATGGGTATGGGTAGTGATAATTGCCGTCACGGTCTAAGGCACTGTTTAGTTCCAAAATATTTTATAAAATATTTTAAAAATTTTCATCACATCGAATCTCTAGAGACATGTATAGAGTATTAAATATAGATAAAAAATAAAACTAATTACATAGTTTAGACGAAATTCACGAGACGAATCTTTTAAGTCTAATTAGATCATAATTGGACGCTAATTACCAAATAACAACGAAAAATATTACAGTAACATTTCGTAAAATATTTCGGGAACTAAACGTAGGCTAAGGATGAGGCGCGGGAGCGTCGGCTGGGCTTGGTATGGGCCTCACCTGGACACTGCAAAAAGGTGCATATGAGGTGGGCTATATGACCTGGCTGGACCCAGGGGCCAAAATCCAGACAGGTTCACGAGAGAGGGGAGAAGGAAAAAGTCTCACCAAAGTTAATTTTTTCTCCCTCAACTTCAAAACCGGACAAATCACCTCCCTCAACTTTTCAAACCGTGCATTTTACCTCCCTCGAGCGGCTTTAAGGGTGGTGTTGCTACAGTGTCCATGTTTTTGCCTTTTTCTTTTTTTTATTTATTTCGGCTGAATCTTTGAAAAATTATAGTAAATCACCGAAAAAGCATAAAATGGAAAATCCAATTTTGTTGCACTCCACATGAGTAGATCTATATAGTGAACATATAATATGGTATGCTTTAGTACAAAATTTTTGCTATGAAGGTTTTGTCTTTTTCTTTTTTATTTATTTGGCTAAGTCTTTGAAAAATCATAGTAAATCACAGAAAAATCATAAAATAGAAAATCCAATTTTGTTGGACTCCACATGAGTAGATCTATATAGTAAACATATAATATGGTATGCTTTAGTCCAACAAAATAATTATCGTAGCTGCAGCTATGAATTATTGCAATTAATTACAGAAAAACATAGATCTAAAGCTACAACAAAAAATTGTACTAAAGCATACCATATTATATGTTCACTGTATAGATATGCTCATGTGGAGTCTAACAAAATTATATTTTCTATTTTATGATTTTTCTGTAATTTACTATGATTTTTCAAAGATTCAGCCGAAATAAATAAAAAAGAAAAAGGCAAAACCTTCATAGCAAAAACTTTGTACTAAAGCATACCATATTATATGTTCACTGTGTAGATCTACTCAAGTGGAGTGCAACAAAATTGGATTTTCCATTTTATGATTTTTCGGTGATTTACTATGATTTTTCAAAGATTCAGCCGAAATAAATAAAAAAGAAAAGGAAAAACATGGACACTGTAGCAAACCACTGCTTACTGTAGCATACCATCATATACTGTAGTAAAACCGCCTTCAAAATCGCTCGAGGGAGGTAAAATGCACGGTTTAAAAAGTTGAGAGAGGTGGTTTGTCCGGTTTTGAAGTTGAGAGAGGAAAAGCGGATTTTGATGAGAGTTGAGGGAGGAAAAGTAGACTTTTTCCTGCGGAGAATGGCGTTGAGACTCCCTCGAGAGGAACGGAAGAAATTTCAGGCCCTGCATTTCGGAAGGACCAAAGGAATCACGTCCAGGAAAATATAAAAAAAGGGGATAAGCCGAGTTCCGTTTCGGGGAAAGGATGCTACTGTACTAATGTGCAAAAACACAGAAAATAGAACATCAACTTTGAAAACACAGAAAATAGAACAACTATATGGCTGAAAGTATTGTTCGCTAATTTGTTTTGAGGGAAAACAACTATACCATGACTGATAAGTTTAAGCGAACAGAGTGAATCTTTGCTCGCTCTCCCTCTCACCTCTCCTTGCTCAGTTGCTCACGTTCGTATTTCCTTGGCCCCTCTAAGCCATGGCTTAGCTTGAGCCATATAGATAATTGTGTGAATAATAACAGATACAAATCAGCTGACAATTTGTCCAAGAAAGATTAGAGAAGGATTGGACGAGCTAGCCTGCCCTGTGCTGTAAAGACGATTTCAGAGCAGGATTGTAAGCCGAGTTCCTTCAGTTCTGGCAAAGACCAAGGAAGAGATTCATACTTGGGCTACGGCAGGTGCCAAATGTTTCTTTTTTTCGAATACGTAAAAAAATTTACGTATCATTATAATTAAGAAGAAGAGTTTAATCATTCAAACGACACGCTTCTGACGAGCGTCCTCGAAGGCCTTACAGCTGTAGGCTGCACCGTCCTAGCAAACGACTCTAAGCTTCGATATTACATAAAAAGTCTACAACCGAGCTAAGAATAGCGCTGCAACCTACAAAGCTGGGCGCCTCTGCTGCTGGCTGTGCGATCCTACTCCGACGTCTGAGAAGAGCTTTCTGCCTACCCTGGTGTTGGTCGCTGGAAATAACTCGTCCAGAGCTTCAACTTAGCTCGACGTTAAGTTCGCTGCGAAAATGGCGTCGTATGCTCTATTGGACGCGGAAGAAACCGGTGCCGCCAGCGGCGCGATGCCCATCCTCTTCATGAGTAGTATCTCGTCCCACTTGGAGGTCGGTATGTGCGACAACGGTAGAGCGGCAATCCACCTGCTCTTGATTAGCAGGGGGCGCTTTGTTACCGCCTTCTGCCTTGGAGGACTCGCGATCAATGGCGACTTTCTCTTGCACTGCACCTTCTTGGTGAACCTTGCGAGACGCTGAGCAGCCTCACATGGCGTGGGCGTCGCGTCGCTAGGGTTGCGTGTGGCCACCGTAATCTCATCCTCGACGTCGAGTTGTCCCACCCGAGGCGGCGTGAGTTGTGGTAGCTCCTGCACCAGCGACAACTGAGGCGAGTGAGCAGCCGTCGTCGGAGAACAGGTATCCATCAACAATTTCTCAATCCCTAGAGAGGCAACCTCCAGAGTAGGCTGGCACCCGGGCGCTGGTTCATTCGCTGGTCGGCTCATGACGAGCGAGGCGGCGAGCTCCTCCAGCACTAGGTCGAATGAGACGACCCATGCGAGAGGCCCCACGCTCGCGCACAGCGCCAACGCCGCGGATCTGGCTTGGGGAAGCAGAGTGCAACAATAGAAGTAGCTACGTTGTCGACGTGGTCGACAGACTGTAACAGAACCGACCAATTATATGAAATTAAGTAAGAAAATCACCCGCCAAAGCAGACAATTTAGTAAACTTAAGCCCGTATAACCCGGTAGTCCGTGAAACCACGAAGGATTTTAAACCAACCAACATACAAACCAAGATCATACAAGTTTAGCAGTCACAATCACATATTACATAAAGTTCACAACAACACTGAGATACATCAGAGTTTAAAACATAGAGTTATTACAAACAAAGTTCATAATAAAAGTAGCGGAAGCAAATAGTTTTAAAACCACACACACGTTTAGTTCAGATATAGTGTCAGTAGATAGTCATCTCCAATAAAAGCATCAGATAAGACATACGGAGTGAACATACCCTTGATCCTAGTTGTCGCCCATCGTAGGGTACAGGCAGTTGATGCAATAACCGTAGTACATCTGACTATCTGTAACAATAATGGGAACAACACCCTGAGTACGAGAAGGTACTCAGCTAGACTTACCCGACTTAAACTAAAAATAAAGTGACACTAAGGAGTATACAAGGCTTTCTTTTAGTAGACTAGATGACTCATTTGCGAAAGAGCAATAAGTTAACATGATGAACCATTTAAATACTCTGCATCATCTTTATTATAACATATCAATCTAGATAAACACATATGCTATAGCAATCACTTGATTAACCGATAACATCCGGTTACCAACTTAGTTTAGCATTTCCAACATTATCCATATAACCATCAGTGTTCCATCATCATTACTACGATGCCGTAACTCGAGTCAAGTGCTCACTATCCAAGAGCGATGGCGATTCGAATTGATTCCTAACCAGCTGGTGATTTATTCCTCACACAAACCACATCACCGATCAAGTGATCTACAGATCACCAATGACACTTTTTAGGTAAACATCGTGGGATAACAATCATGGACCGCAATACCTAGGGGCCTCCCGATTGTCAGGAATTAGGACCCAGCCTGCCTTTGGGCTCACTCTTCGTGCCCCCGTCATATCCCCTTCAGCACTAGTCTGCCAATCCGAGTTTATCCCAACCCAAATAGTGTCACTAGCTTCGCGGTCGAAAGGTATGTTATTCGGCCAGCTAAATGTGAGGCATGCGTTCAACGTGATAAGAGGGACGAGCAACGATCGGTCCTTAACCGACATAGACGGAAAACTACGAGCACCCCAGAACCCTGTCTGGTTACCTCCAACTATTCCGTCCGGTCTCCAATTATTCATCAACATATGGTTATTTCCAGGATATCAACCATTCTATAGCTAAAGTATTCCAGTAACCACCTATAATTGCAGGTGACAGCAGTGGCGGACCCAGGATTTGGCCAAGACTAGGGCCAAATAGTGGCGAACAAATCCTAGCGGCCAAATTCCAAAAGCTACGGCCCATATATATATATATATATATATATATATATATATATATATATATATATATATATATATATATATATATATATATATATATATATATATATATATATACACACACACACACACACGTATGTCATAGAAAACAAATTTTCTCAAGCAAACCTTGTAAATCTAGAGAAATTCTTTAACTATATAATTAATAGTACAATACAGTAGGTATGAAATAGTAATGAACATTGAAAAATAAATACCTATTGGCTAGTGATGATTTGTTGCATTCGTCTCTTCCACTTCCATGTCCCCAATAACAACTCCTACTTTGGACAAGATATAACATTGAAAAATAAACCTTGGGATGGCGCTGCAGGAGGTTGGATGATTCCTTGTTCTTGCTCTGGATGTGGCGGTGGAGGAGATGACGCTGCAGGAGGATGGATGGTTTGCTGCTGTTCTTGTTGAGCAATTGGAGAGAAATATGAAGCAAGTGTCCTTGTCCTCTTCATCTAATTGGAATCAAAGGCTCAAATTAGGAGTTGAAAATTAAAATCAAAAGAAGAGAACTAAAGAAGAACTTACATGTTACCATCACTGAATGTCTGAAAGATTGAAACTCTGATTCTCTGGATCAGTGCTCTGCTCGGTTAGGGATTCAGGGTCAGGCAGCTCCGCCGCTCAGGCCTCCAGGCTCTGGCAGGACGCCAGTGGCAGGCTGACAGCGACGGGCGAGGGCGAGGCTCGCCGGTCGCTGGTCGTGGTCGCCTGGCCGGCTCTGCGCTACGCCCCTGACTGCGACGGTGGCCACCGGGCGCCGGGTGCCACGCACGGCGCACCGGCAAGGCGGCAAGCCGGGTAGAGGGAGGCCAGGCAGGAGCAGAGCGCGAGCGCGAGCGGCGGCCGGCGGCGGCGGAGCAAGAGGTGTTGTCGTCGCATCGAGCATCGTCGTGTCGAGGCGGAGTTGCGGCTTCACCTGCCTGTGCGTGCGTGACGGCCGCGGGCCGGATTGACTCCAGTCTCTGCCCTAGTCTCCTTCCTCTTGGTGGGCTCGTTGTTGGGCCGAATTATGAAGACTCGCTCCCAAAATTTCTGGACCGCGACTAGGGCCATGGCCCTAGTGGCCTTAGTCCTAGGCCCGCCCCTGGGTGACAGGAAATCACCGACCGCTACCGGTCTAAGCAGGGCTAAGCAGTTATTCAATTCTAAACCTAACAGGCTAAGAATATAATAAAATAGGTAAGGATAGTAATAAATGCATCAACGGTTTCACTCAACTTCTATAACTTAATGCAATAATATATAAAACTCATATATAAAAGATTGCTTTTATAAAGTAGGAGACTTAGAGTGTTCCGGGGCTTGCCTCGCTCAAAGGAACTAGGTTGATGGTCCACGCACTCGGGTAGGTCCTCTCCTTGCTCCTCTACCTCTGGCACCTCCTGTGCCTGAATTTCCTATGGGTCGGCCCCGGCCTGCTCCTATTGTACTACTACTTGCACTTCCTCCTACGATCCTGTATGATACAATTGTATAAGTAATTACGCAAGCGGTGCATCAGATGCGATGACATATGATGATCATGATTGCATGCAATGTAGATGAACAAGCTTAGCTTCATTGGATAGAACGGAGGTAAAACTTTTCTACTAGGCAGTCAACATCATCCAAGAACATGTACCACGAGTACATGTCATCTACTGCATTCTCTTCTACTGCTAACTACCATTAATTATCGCTAGTTACCATATAGCCATCACACAATTGCTACTACCCTCCATCACCACAACTATCCTAACATGCTAAGTCATACCAGCAAGCCAACATGCTTCAAAGATACACCAAAGTGTACAAAATAAACACATCATGCAACAAGAATCCTATTTTTATTTCACTTTAATCTAGGGCTACAGCATCAACATATATTTTTATGCTCAGAAAAATCTAAAAAAATTACAGTAGCTTTATCATACTAGAAGTAGACTACTATAAAATTTTCATGGTATTTGGATAAGTAAAACTGTCTACACAAAAATGACAAGCTAGGGTGTATAAATGAGCATAGAAATACTCTGTATTGGGAAAAGTATCAAAAAACAAATTTAGTATTGTTTTCCATGTTCTATACAAAATACAAACACTATAGAAAAAGTTTCACATACAGGTATTATACATATTTTTGGCTCTAGCAATTTTACAAGAAATAGCAAATAAATGCACCTAAATTAGATAGCCATATTTTTCTATAGAACATGCATGACTTATATTTTTCATAGAAAGTACATCTCAAGAATAGATCAAGAAAATTGGAATTATATTTTCTGATGTATATTATATTTATTATGCATTTTCTAAGATAATAGCATTTACAAGATTTAAATAAAGCTACACAAAAAAATTATCACAAATTTGACATGCAACAATTTTATACAGTAGATCTACTCATAAGAAACATAGCAAAATTTGTTTCAACCAATTTGGAGCTATTTTCATCAAGATATAATTTTTGGAAGCATTTTCACATTTTTTGGAGAAGCATTTCTTAATCCTTTTTAAAACAGCCTGCGAAAATGCTAGGTACACCAAGATATACACCCAGGCGTGCCCCCAAGCGGTTGACAGTGGGCCCTCTGGCCCCACCTGCCAGTCACCCAGTGCAGGGGAGACGCTCAGCCGTGGCAGATCTTACCGCCGGTGAGGTCGCCAGCGACGTGGTCACCACCGGTCGCTTCCTCTCAGCAGCGCGAACTCAGCGAGCTAGAAAACGGTGCCAGAGGGCCAACGGTGAGTGCTCGTCGCCGTGCATGGCGGAGCGGTGGCGCGGGTCGTCGCCGGTGAGGTGTTCCCGGCCAAGACGTGATGCGTGGATGTGCTCTATAGCTTCAGCGCGACGAGGTGGAGCTGGTGCGCTTGAAATGAGGCGAGAGATGGAGCGGAGGGGCCGGACCCGTGGAGCAGTGTGCTCCGGTGAGCCATGCCCAACTCCGGCGAGACATCCCGGCTATGGAGGCCTTACCTCTGCTTACCAAGGGGAGCACCGGACGCGGGGAGGCGTAGCGGTTCTCCGGGCAAGACGTAGTCGTCGTCGGCGAGCTCTAGCGGCGGCTATGGCTTACTCCGGCGAGGCGGAGCGACGGGTGAGGGCGGAGCTGGCTGTGCTGCTGCAGCTAGGTGAAATGGGACGAGCGGGGAGGCAGAGCGCGGCGCGGCTGCAGGGGCCACCGGGGTGCCAGGTGTCTGCCGGAGCCTTACGCCGGCGACCTTGGGGTGGGCTGCCTCTGCTGCGGTCGGGCAGGGGCACGAGCGTGCGTGGGCGAGGCGCCGAGTTGGGCCTGGGCCGGCTTCACGAGCAGGCTAGGAACGGAGGCGGCGGCCCAAAACTAAAAGAAATTCATTTTTCTTTTTATTTTTCAAACCACAACACACAAAACTTCATTTTTGAGCAACCAAAAGTCATTTTCACAAGTTGACCCAAAAACAAAAGTTCTCCAAAATTTTATCTTCTACAATATTGCTTTAGGGTACATTTTGAAATTCCAAATGGATTTTGAAATTGGGATTTAAAGTCCATTTTAAATCAAAAACCCATTTCTCTAGATTATTTTTAAAAGCAAAATTTGAGAAAATTTTGAATACAAATCTTGCTCCAAAATGTTTGCTAAACATTTATAAGTTGTCTAATCACTCAAACAAACATTTACCAAGTATAACAAGCATCAAACTAGGCTTAATCTAGTGAAAACAGGCAATGCAACATCTATGTTTCATGCACATGTTTCATATGTTTCAAGCTTCTATATTTCATGTTATGCTTATGAATGCATAATGATGATTATGCTAATGATTTGCAAATGCTAATGCATGCTTAACACCTAGGGTGTTACACAGGCGCACCGTGCTAATGTCCTTCGGCTTAGTCCTGCGCCGCCAGCGTCGGCGACATCGTCTCCTGCTGGTGCCCCCACGGCCCCCGGTGCGGCACCCACCGCACCGCCGTGCGGCGCGTGTTGGGACGTCGGGGGGTCACCACGAGTAGGGTGATGTGGCAGGTTGGCACCCTTCGCCACCGAGGTCAAAGCTAGCCTAGGCCACTTGCAGTCCTTGTCGAGGTGTCTGAAGCCGCGGCAGCGCAGACAACGCCGTGGCAACCGGCAAGTCGCTACTCGGTGCGAGTAGGAGAGACAGTTAAAACATCTGTCATGGAGTTGTATAGGGATCTTTCGAGCCTGTGCACGTAGACCTGGGTCATAGCGAGGCTCAATCGAGATGGCCGCAGGTCCCGTCTTCTGTCGGGGGAGGATCTCACGCCACTCATCGGTGTTGGGGGCGGAGACCCATCCATGGCGACCGAGGCGTTGGCGCACAGGAACACGGCCATCCACTGGCCGATGAGGCAATCCGCACACCAGCTGTGGGCATGGCAGGCTACGCTTCCTCCATCTTCGCTAACGGCCAGTGCCGCTTCAGCTTGCTTTTGCCCAAGGTTGTGTCAGCCTCCGATCGCTCCACAACAGCCTGGACCCTTGGCTAGGCGACGCTGGGGTTTCACCGGACGCCGAACAACATCCAAGTAGGTCACTGCAGGCTAGTCATCATCGGAATCCTCGGTGCTAGCATCGTCCACCCAATGACGGTACTTAGAATGTTCTCTCGGTGAGCCGCTTGGGTAGAATGGCGCCGCAGCCGGTGAGAGGGAGTGAGGGAAGAAACACTAGGTGGCGGCGCCCATGGCAACCGTCCCTGACCCATCGCCACCGCCGCTGCCGCCAGCCTCCATTCCGGTGCTAACGGCCCCACCCTCCCCTCCTCCTCCCCTCTCCTCTCCCCCCTACAACACCCGAATCGGGCCTAAGCTCCATAGTCGATGGGTCGTCGCCGCCGTCACACGTGCCCTGGCATTCTGCCACCACCGTCGACGGGAGCGCTCCGGCACCCACCCCCACTCCCCTTCCGTGGTAGAACCTCCAAAATAATATGACCCACATGTACTTGTTATCGTCTTAAAGACCTATAACCTCTATACATGTGTACCACAGAACTTAAGAAGTTTGTCGGGTGCCCTCGGGAAACTTGAATCATCCACGATCTTTCGAGCAGGATCACATTTCAAAGGCATTACAATATTACAATAGTTTATATAATAATTTACATCAGAGTACAAAAGCGGAAGTCTTACATAACATAAGTTCATAAACCCGTTGTTCCAAACTTACGAAGCTTAAGTTTAGTATTACAACCATAATAGTGGAGTAGCATTAGTAACATTATTACAATCACCAAAACGCGATGCTCTGCCCAAGAGCCAAACATCTTACTCGTCGTCGCTTACCGCAAAGACGGTCATGCAACAGGGTCCGAAACACACCTGTTCATGAGACACACCTACAACAGGGGTTCAACAAACCCTGAGTACGAAAGTACTCAACAAGACTTAACCGATGAAACAGGGTGAAGACGACTCAGGAATGCAGGCTCAGGGGAATCAAGGTGAGGTTCCAGCAAGAATCAAGATTCTTTTGCATAAAAGCTACTAATAGTGAATCCTTAAGATCAATGTTTTATCTCAGTATTATTTATCTCTAGAATGTAAGTGATTCTAATCTAGATCATATAACTCATTCAACTCTTTCTGATTCTCCGACCAAAGTTCCATTTCTTAACTACGATGTTGAACAGAGAATTGAGTCTCCTTAACCGAGGAGCAGCGATGATTTGAATCGATTATACCCAGCCGAGGATTCCTAACCACACGACATATGTAGGACTTTAACCTACAGATATCAACCTTCACTCGGATCCTCCAAAACATGACCGGGTCCAGTGCCACCCGAGTATAGTACACCTCCAATCCAGCCCTTGCCTACAAGGGTACACACTACTCTCGCTATCTCTCCACTCCTAGTGCACGGTTGGCCGTTCATGTGATGGCATTACCGAGGTCTTAGGCTTACCAGAGCATGTGGTCAGTTTTAAAGTCTCGACGCACACAATTCAATCAACGGTACAGTCCTTAACTGACACAGTCAGAGACACTACATGGTGACTCCTTTCCCGATGCAAGTCCACCGACCGGTCCCGGATTATCATCATCATTATTCATCCAGTGGTTATCCAACAACCCTTCAAACTTTTCTTAAGATTTTTAAAGTTTTCTCATTAAGCATGGCTAAGCATACTAAGCATTTTCAAATAAAAACAGTAACAAGGATGATATTGAAGTATCAAGGATGGTAATGCAGTAATTAAGTTATCACTCAACTCCTATCACTTAATGCAACAAAGCAATAATATAAGTGAAGAAAACTTTTCAAAACTCAAAGACGGTTTAAATGTAACCGGGGCTTGCCTTGGTCGACGGGAAGTTCAGGCTCTGGGTCAGTACTGCAAATATCAAATCCCACCTTCACGGACGTCGGCTCTTCTTTGGGGACGGATTCAACTTCGGCAACCTCCTCGTTCACGGGGACTACACGCGACGATAACATATGCTTAATATGATGAAGTAATAAACATGATGCTTGATGGATGCATAACAAAGTATATAACTTGAGTACAACTTTTCTTCGCGGAATAGTTGCAAAACAAAAGATTCTAACCTAACCCTAACCTATGGTTCGATTGCGTTAATTACTTCATTAAGGAATTTCGTTAATGACATGAAATAACATCAATTAAGTCTTAACAACATAATTACGAGAGCTTAAACAATTAATTAAGGATGCTAAAGGTCATTAAGTGTTAATGACCTAAAGTCAACACCCAATCTCAAAGTCAAACAACCCTAATCATTAAGCCCTAATTAATTGATTAACTAATTAATTAATAAGCATAAATTAAGAACAAAATTAACTTTGTCTAATTAAGCTCAAATTTTTATTTTAGGAAGATTATATCATAACTAAGTGGCAAAACAAATTTTATAATTTTTAGACAATTATTTAAGCCTAGAAAAATTATGGAAAAGCCATTTAATAATTAATTGAGCTAATTAAATCACTTACAAAAAGTAATAAAAATTGGTATTTAATATTTTTCTTAAATATTACACAGTACAGAGAGTTTACTAAAAAAATTTCACTATTTTTGGAATTCTAAATAATTTACAACAAAATAAATAAAATTGGATACTATTTACATTTTTGAAAAAAGAAAAACAAAAATCATCTACGTGGGCCGACTCCCTCCCCGCCGGCCGCATGGCCCAACCGGACGCGCGCACGCGGCTCGCTTGCTCCCACACTCCCCTCTCTCTCGCGCGCGACCTGCTTCCTCCGTCTGGCCCAGTAAACCAGGCCGGCCCGCTCGCGCCCTCTCCCTCTTCTCTCTCGCGCGCGGCCACGGCACCGAGGTGGCCGCCGACGGCGAACTCGCCGCCGACGAGCTCCCAGTGCAGTGGAACTGCACCAATAGCTTCCCTCGAGCCCTGCGAACACTACTACACCATCAAACGGGTATAACAAAGCTCGGAGGGGCCTGACCACGACCATGGCGACCACGGTGGCGACCCGCCCAGCGGCGAGGAGACATAACTCCCCTACCGACACGGTAGCGATTAAAACTAGGCGAGATCACGGTCAGGAGCTCACCGCGAACGCTGTGACAAACTTGGTGAAGGCGGAGGTGGTCTGGAGTGGTCGGTCGACGGTGAGGGCGGTGATGGCGACACGGTAACGGCGACAAGGCACTGTTCCGGCTAACACAGGGCACGAAAAGGAAAAACATCATCGCGATGAGCAGCACGGCATCAAGGAGGACCTTGAACCCAAAGTGGTTGAGCTAGAGACTCACCGAGTCAAGCTGGCCACGGAGAGCCCGATCACGGCGGCGATAGTGACCGTCACGAAGGAGAAGGCGGCGTTTCGTGGCTCGGGATGAAGTGAAGCACTGCAATGGGACTCAGCGCGTGCGCGAAGGCAAGGCGAAATTGGTGCCATGGTAAATTGGATTGGGAAGCAGCGGTGATGGCAAATTTTGCGAGCGCGGCAAGGAGCGACGGCGGCGAGCAGCGGAGAAGAAGAAATCGAAGACGGCGTCGATGGCCATATATAGGGGTGACTAGTCGACGTAAGGGTGACATAAGGATCAAACCAACCATGCCGAACCGGCCGCTGGTGGTCGCGAGCGCGCCTGGAAGCCGTTCGAAGCTCGCCGGCGTCGGGCGGGAGGTGGCGCTCTGCCGTTGGTTGAAGTTCGACTAAATTACGAAAATGCCACTGAAGATAAATCCCAAATTACTCTAAATTTTTATATAGAAGTTGAAAATCTGTAAATACAAAAGTTGCTCAATTTTCAAAGTTCTACAACTTTCTCAACATGAACATTTTCCAATTCGGCATAGATTTTGAAATTTGAATTTGAATTGAAAAGGGGACATTTTTTAGAAATCTGTAAATACAAAATTACTTTGAATTTTATATTGAAACTTCAAAAACTCAAAATACCAAAGTTGCACATATAGGTAATACCTACAACTTTTCTATTCAAAACATTTTCAAATTATGCCTCCATTTTGAAATTGGATAGGGGATATGAAAAGGGGTCAAATTTTAGATTTGAATCTTTTCAAAATTACTCCAAACTTTTACTGAAACTTTGAAAACTCAAAACACCAAACTTGTAGCCCTTGAAAAGATCTACAAACTTGGTTTTACACTTTTTCCCAAATTTTGCTTAGATTTTGATTTATTCAAAAAGGGGTAAAATCAGGGTTTTGCTTTTTAGGGTTTTAAGAAAGATTTCACATTGAAACTTGATACTCTATTAATTGATGATTATTTAGTGATCACACCGTCACCCAAGGGCATCATTGAGTCAAGCATCACATGTTTGACCAAATGCCACTCTTGGTTGACCAGGTTGACTGCGAAAATCTTTTTAATAATTCCTCAAATTTGAATTCGAATCCGCATCGGAAAACTTGCAACAAGTTTTGGATACCAAATTCAAACTCAAACTTGAAGCTTTATTTTACGAGTTGGACTTGAGCTCATACCCTACACCTGGCACTAGTGTATAACATAGTCATACACCTCAAATTACGCAGATCATAAACTAAGTATTTGCGGTGACATTCAAAATTAGGGTTTTCGGATTCGAGGCACACCACTTAGAAGCACATACAACCTAAGAAGGTAAACTCATTTTAGTTGATGCATAACGTAGTTACCCTAATCATGAGTGCTTTGCAGTACATATGATGACATGGCATGTTTTTAGTTTCTATAACACCAAGGGTGTTACACCTCCCCCCAGATCCACTTCTCCCACTGATCCCTCCCTTTCCCAGGGCTCACGGAGGCTGGTGCATCGTCCTAGCGCTCCACACCGGCGTCGGAGTCCGCCGCCGCCTCCACCCACGGCAGCCTTGCGGAGCACCACGGCGGCGGCCATGCGGAGCACCACGGCGGCGGGCTCGGTCCTCAGCCATGTGCGGCCAATCGGCCCCTTCCTCGCCCCCAGCGGCAGCTTCCTCCGCCGACGCCTCCCCGCACCCCCTACCTCACGCCATCGCCGGAGAGGCTAGCTTCGCCGATGGAGTCACCGGAGATGGCAGCTGCGCCGGAGAGGACGTCGGTGGTGGCAGGCCCGCTGCATTGCCGCGTAGCCATCACCAATGATGGAGGGAGATGGATCCTGTGCGGGCGGCACCGCCAATGTTGGAGTTTCCGCGCCTTCGGGGTCCAAGACCGGGCCTTTTGGATCTGTGGGCTCTCAGGAGACTGCCGTGGCGCCTGCAGGTGCCAAGTGTTTGAGTGATTTATGTCCAAACGTCTAATTTTTTAGCATTGTATAACCTTTAAACTTTGTATCTGAAGTTGTGAACTCTTCTTAAATTATGGAGTACTCCCACCATTTTTATTAGATGTCGTATTATAGCTTTGTTCTAATTCAAATATTTGTATATCTTTGACCATTAATTTCAAAAAAATTATGTTTGGACTCCGGACTTTTTAGTCTGAATTCAATCATAGAGACAAAAACACTTTGTTTGTGGACTCTTGGCTTAATCCCCTTATTGCTATAGACCTTTTCCTTCTGTTTTTATAAAGGATTAAGCTATCCTATATTTACATGCTATGGACCATGGTTAATCAGCCATTTTGTTGTGCACATTGTTCACCTTGTAACATGCTTATCTTACAAGAGCCTAAACTACCAACCATGTAAACTTTACAATGACTAGCGCCCTGACTCTAAGCCCATACCGATTTTCTTTGCAATGCTGAAAGACTCTGTAGTGACTGCTGAGCTGACATAGAGGAAGGCTCTCCAGTCAAGCTGTCCAACTCTTCAGAATTCTCATGTGCCCATGGGTGCTGAATGATCTTCCTTAACCTATCAAGCTTATCTGCCACCTCCTTCATTGATGGCCTATTCAAACCACTCATCTCCAAGCACTGCCGCGCTAACTTTGCAATCTCCTTGAGATAGTCCATGTTGTCATTGTTCTTGATTTGATCATCCAGGATATTCTCAAGCTTGTTTTCCTTCATTGCATATAGAAACCTCATCGATAGACTCTTCTCATGCTCAGGCCCGTCAAGGTTGAATGCCTTCTTGCGTGTGAGCAACTCTAGGAGAACAACTACAAAGCTATATACATCACTCTTGTCTGTCAATTGGCATGTTTGCATGTACTCCGGGTCCAGGTACCCACAAGTTCCTTGGACAAGTGTAACAAATTGTGATTTATCGTTTGGTGCTAGGATGGAAGCACCAAAGTCAGAGACTTTTGCCGTGTAGTCACCATCCAGGAGGATGTTGGTCGATTTGACATCACCCTGGAGCACTTGCATAGATAGCCTGCCTCATTCGAGATACACTCGCTATAGTTGCTAACACACGCGTAGGGCACAGCCTTGTCAATTTTGGCAGCTTCACATGTCTTCTGCGTAATCCCCCATTCCATCACGACAGGAGACCTTGAGTTGTCTCTGTCGTAGAACACTGAAGAGGTGAGATAAGTGGTGCTAAAGTTGAAGGCGCTGCTCTCGCCATGACAGTCACATAATTGCAAGGGGTGTTCCTCCATATCGCAGTCGTGTTGTATAACGAGTTGAAAAAGCCTTGGTAAACCCGCACGCCCTTCGGGAGGTCCACCTCGCAGCACCCAGCACCAGCAGTACCAGAGCATGAGCCGTTCTTGGGTGGTATGTTGACGTCGCATGTCGCCAAGCAGCCGATGATGTACTGCGAGTGTTGCACAGCGGTGTTATATGTCGATCAGCTTGCTGCGAGTTCATTCATAATTTCATATATATGTGGACAGGATCGAAGAGTCGCAGAACGTCATCAGCAATACTTACGGAGTCGCTGCGCATGTAGGCGAAACTATTACACCCGAGGACGATGATTTTGTTATCGTCTGCCGATAGCACATAGGGCGAGCCAGTGATGTTCATCCACGCGTAGTTGCCGTACAACATCCCGCTGGTGGTTTGGTTGTAGCACTCCCGAGAGATCCAAGTCTTGAGCCAGGCCTTGCCATCCTGCACCGAGAGCTTGATCACCTCCAGGTTACTGTGGAAGAGCTTGGTTGTGCGGCCGACGGTCGTGCAATTGAGCTGAAAGCCGGCGTGGATCGCGCACTGCGGGTCTAAGCCGAACGGGTACGGGACGTCGATGTCCCCACACCTTGTTGCGCAGCCAGGCAGACCCCTTGCAGCCGGGACGTTGTCCGCCGTTGCAGCGGCGACGGCGAGCATCCACACGGCCGGAAGGCCGAGCAGAAGCCGTGAGAACTTCACCATGTCTTAAATGATATGTGGAGTTTTTGTCTGGTTCGTTCTTTGGGTGGTTTGCGTGATATCTGGTTGCTGATATTATTGTTGGCAAGTAGTCTGTCTATACTCTCTTTCGATCCATCTACATATAAAGAAGGCAGAGTGGTGTTAATATCGTAGTATATTTATTGACACAACACACAATGCAACTACGCAAGTTGTGAATGTGAACGCACGACATATTCCAAAGCATGGACTGACCTGTTCTTTTTCGCAATTTTCATCTGGGGAATCGTAGTTGGTGAATTGACCACTTGTGGTCGTTGCGTGCATATGCATGCATCCTTCCGTTGCAGTATATATAGCTCTCAAAGCGGCAATGATTACACGCTTTGTAAACACCGAACGAAGCATCACAAAAAGAGCGCGAGGTGGTTACTGTTCTTCAGAAATCAGACCCGATTATAAAAAGGCAGCGTATCTCGTGCAAATCAATATCTCTGTGTAACCGTGCAAACTTCTAATCTGGGCCACATAATGTTGATCTAAGGGGGCGCAGGGGAGTGGGAGGGGGATTTGCAAAAGTGTGATTAGGAGCAGGCGGTTAAGCGCAAAATTATTCAATCCCATGCATCCCTTTGATCAACATCATGTGGCCCAGATTAGAAGTTTACACGGTTACACGGAGAGGTTGGTTTGCACCAGATACATTGCCAAAAAGGCAGCCGCCTCGTGTTTTCTTGTATTGTATGCCTGCTGTTATCTTGTCCCTCTACTGTCAACTTGTATCAACTTGACAAGTACACTAGGCCTTGTTTAGATGCCTTCAAAATTTTAATTTTTTACTTTTCGTTCTATCACATCGAATTTTTGGACATGCATGGAGCATTAAATATAGATTAAAAAAATAACTAATTACATAGTTTAGTTGTAAATCACGAGACAAATCTTTTGAGCCAAATTAGTCCATGATTTGACACTAATTGCTGAATACAAACGAAAGTGTTACACTAAATTCCAAAAGTTTTTGCATCTAAACCAGGCCAGGCTCATTATTTGTTTTTGCAATAACAAGAAAACTATCCAACAATTTTCTTGATTGCTATGTTCTGAAATTTGTTTGGAGATGGTCGACCGTTCAAGTTGCTTACATATGGGCAGGATCGCAAGTAGCAGAACGCCATCAGCAGTACTTACAGAGTCGCTGCGCAAGGATCGCGCACTGCGGTCTAAGACTGCCTGCACCGGTTACGGTAAACGATCCTGCAGTACACTTTTATAGGAAAAAAAACCCCGCACCGCATACGCTAAAGCGAAACGCTACGCAAGCGCGTCCTCTATTCTCAGCGTTGTCCAGTTTGTGCGCTAAAGATGGGCCTACGCGCGGCAGCAGCGCCCGTGCGGAGAGCAGACAGAGAGGACAGGGCCCCATGAGTTCAATTGCCTAAAAAATATTATAACTCACGAACCAAAAAAACTAAATTAAATTTCGATACCAAAAAAACTAAATTAAATTTCGATTACACCATTAAATTTGTTTCAATAAATACTTCAAAACTAGATGTCACATGGATATATTTAGATAAAGTGATAAGTGAGCCCCACAATGGATAGATGATGATATAGAGGATGGATGGATGCGGAAAAACTATATATTTTGTGGTGACTAGGATGTAATATTTCTTTTAGATGATGAATATAGAGGTCTATGAGTGCCGATAGTCTAAGCGGAACTGGTACGGGACGTCGATGTCCCCGCACCTTGTTGCACAGCCAGGACGTCCGCCGCGAGCACTCACATGGCCTGAAGGCCGAGCAGAAGAAGCCATGAGGACTTCATCATATCTCTCATGATATGTATGTGCTCCCTCCGTTCTAAATCATAATTTATTTCAACTTTTTTTAGAGTCAAGCCATCTCAGATTCAATCAAAATTATAGAGAGAACTACAAAGATTTATGACATCAAATAGGTATAATATAAAAATATAATGAATAAATTTACTAATTATACTTATTTGATATCATAAATGTTATTGTTTTACTCTGTATAAATTTAGTCAAACTTAAGATACTTTGACTCTCTAAAAAATAAGAGTGACTTATAATTTGGGATGGAGAGAGTACTAGATTGTTGTGGTGATTGGCCCTTTGAGGTGCTTCGGTTGGTATCTTTGATTGCTGATAGTATTATTGTACATTGACATTATAGATTTTTTAGAGGCTTGGTTGCAGCAAGTCCATACAAAATGGCAATGCTGCGGTGCGAGCGTCCGTCCGTCCGGACGCCGACTCAAAAAATTCTCCCTCCACCTCGCGCGCTCGTAGCAAGCTCTGCTCCCTGTCCACCGCCGCCAGTAGCGACCACCTCCACTTCCTCCGCCCCTAGGCCCTCGCCCGCCTCCGCGACATCAGGCTCTGCCACTGGAGTCGCCCCTCGTGCCCACCCCTGTCCTCATCGCCAGCGTCGACGTCCTCCTCATCACCTCCTCCTACGGCCGGAGACAGCGAGGGTGTCGTGGTTGTGCCATACTTTGTGCTAGCCTCGAGGCTCCTCGTGCCCTGGTGCCCCCAGCGAAAGAAGCTCATGGTGGCCAAGTCCGTGGTGTTCTTCACTCCGTCGCCTCCCAGTTCCGATCTGCCCATCGAGGCGGTTATCGAGTTCCTCAGCATGCCGGACACGATGGTCGCGCGCACTAGAGTGTCACACCTGACATGTTGCAAGCGTATGGTTCAAATGTTTCAAAGGAATGTTGCAAGTGTTTCATATGGATGTTTCATATGTTGCAATAGCTATACACAAATGTGTGAAAGGTCTTGATGGTTAGAGGGGGGTGAATAGTCTTTTAAAATTTCTACAAAGACAAGCTAAACAAAGTTTATCAATATAATAAATAGCGAGATGTGAGTTTTGCTTAGCCTACGGGGTGTTTGCAAGCCACCTATCCAATTCACAATTCTAGTATATTTGCACTCAACCACACAAGTCAAACCGCACAACTTAGCTTACAACTAAAGCTAACTAGCTACACAAGCTAAGAGCTATACTAACAAGCTAGCAAGGTAACTAAGAAAATAATACAAGAGAGAGTTAGAAGGGTATCACCGAGGGGCGAAGTATTGAGCCAACCAATCAATTTGATCAAGAGATGAATTCCACAACACATAACCACCGGGATCGATTAATCACAATAAGAATAATGACACGAAGATTTATCCCGAGGTTCGCGTGCTTACCGGCACGCTAGTCCCCATTGTGTCCCTCTTCACCACGTGGTTCGGTGGCTAATCGGTCTCACACCGAGCCTCTCAAAGGCGCCATAAGAACCTACCAAATGGCAAAAGGTTGCAAATGACACGAGTAATCCACTAATGTTGCCTTTGGTGCTTCGCCGAGGTAGGCACAAACCCCTCACAATCACCGGAGGTGGCCAAGAACAATAATCAACTCTTGCCAACGCCTCCAAGCTGCTCCAAGCCGTCTAGGTGACGGCAACCACCAAGAGAAACAAGAATCCGGTAGCAAATCAACCACCAAGTGCCAACTAGATGCAATCTCACAATGCAAATACACTTGGATCACTCAATCTCACTTCGAATATGCAAATAAGCAAGAGAGATGAGTAGGAGGGGATTTGCTTAGCTCAAAGTGCTCACAAGTATGTCAAAGAGTGCAAGAGAGTGAGCTTTGAGCCGGCCAACGAGTATTTATAGACGTACCCCTTCGAATATAGCCGTTAGGCACTCAAAACAGATGCAGTCGCGCTGACCGGACGCGCTGGTCGCGCGGACCGGACGCGCGAAGCTCGATCAGATGCGCTGGTCCCGTAACGGACCGGACGCGCTGGTCAAGCCAGAGCAGTGCTCCAACAAAACAGCGACCGGACGCGCTGCTAGTCGCACCGGACGCCACAGTGCCAGCGTCCGGTTGGAGTCCAGTAAGCTCCCACAACGACCGGACGCGTCCGGTCGATTGTGACCGGATGCGCCACCGCGTCCGATCAGAGAACCGAGACACAGACACACGTTAAGCACTGACCGGACGCGTCCGGTCACACAGAGACCACGTCCTGTCCAGCGTCTGATCACCACTGTGACCTCCGTTCGCCTCTGTTTGAATCACCCTTTCACATATGAGCTATACTAAGTATATGTGTCACTTTAGTACATGTTTTAGCTCGTGAAACAACATGTGACAACACCTCCAAATCACTAGTAGTAGAGATAGAGTTGGTTGTGATGGATGATGATGAGCTACATAAAGCATTAGTAGGACCAACAAATAAAGAATCATCAATAATATCACATTTTAGTCCAATATCACAAGTGACAATCACTTGCTCCTCCTTAGCTTCCTTCATGAAATTCTCCAACTTAAGGTCCTTTTCCTTGATGAGCTCAAGTAGAGTGGAGTAGGCTTTCTTAAGCCTAGTGTGAGCAACTTCAAGGTCCTCGTGGTCTTCCTTTAGACACTCACGAGAGGCCTCTAGCTCATCAAAGGATTTCCTAAGAGCTTTGAGCTCTTGTTCAATTCCTTTGCACTCCTTACTCTTTTTGAGAGCAACAAGCTCCTCCATCAAGGCATCATTTTCATTGCTCTTGGCAATGAGCTCTTGCTCCAAGATCTTGTATCTCTTGGTGGTCCTCTTGTAGCCCTTACTCATTTGATCTATTATGCCTAATAGATCATCCTTGGAGTAGTCCTCATTCTCCTCATCATCACTCCTACAACCATCACTTGCACAAAAATCATCATCACTATCATCATATTTTACCTTGGTAGGCTTGTCCATAAGACATGTCGATGTAGTGTCAAAGATGGATGGCTTGTTGGAGAGGACGAGGCTTGCAATGGCTCGCTGAGTGGTCCTCTCATCATCACTAGAGCTTGCATCATCATCACTATCGGAGTTATCACTATCCCAAGTGACTACATAACCACCACTCTTCTTCTTCTTGTTGAATGTGAAGCTTTTCTTTACTTTTTTCTCCTTCTCTTTCTTATCCTTCTTGTTCTTCTTGAGCTTCAAGTCCCCATTATGAAATCTCTTATCTTCATAGGGGCAATCCGCTACTATGTGATCGGGACTATTGCAATTATAGCAAAGGATCTTTACCTTCATAGTGTCTCTTCTTTTCCTTGCCCTATATCCTTTCTTCTTCATAAACCTTCCCATCTTGTGCACTAGGAGGGCCATGGTCTCATCATCGAATAGATCATCATCATCGCTCTCCACCTTGCTCTTGCCCTTAGAAGATGGAGCCTTGAATGCAATGGGTTTCTCTTGCTTGACCTTGGTCTCCTTCTTCTCTTCTACCTCATCTTCATCATTATTGTATTGGGCATCGGTCATTATATCTCCAAGCACATCGGTTGGTTTGTCCTTGTCTAATCCCTCTCTAAAGATCATTCTTCTCAAGGTGACAAACTTCTTGGATAGGCACATCAAGAACTTGTGTGAGAAGTCCTTGTCCTCAACCTTCTCTCCAAGTCCTTGTCCTCAACCTTCTCTTAGCCTACGGGGTGTTTGCAAGCCACCTATCCAATTTACAATTCTAGTATATTTGCACTCAACCACACAAGTCAAACCGTACAACTTAGCTAACAACTAAAGCTAACTAGCTACACAAGCTAAGAGCTATACTAACAAGCTAGCAAGGTAACTAAGAAAATAATACAAGAGAGAGTTAGAAGGGTATCACCGAGGGGCGAAGTAATGAGCCAACCAATCAATATGATCAAGAGATGAATTCCACAACACACAACCACCGGAATCGATTAATCACAATAAGAATGATGACACGAAGATTTATCCCGAGGTTCACGTGCTTACTGGCACGCTAGTCCCCGTTGTGTCCCTCTTCATCACGTGGTTCGGTGGCTAATCGGTCTCACACCAAGCCTATCAAAGGCGCCACAAGAACCTACCAAATGGCAAAAGGTTGCAAATGACATGAGTAATCCACTAATGTTGCCTTTGGCGCTTCGCCGAGGTAGGCACAAACCCCTCACAATCACCGGAGGTGACCAAGAACAATAACCAACTCTTGCCAACGCCTCCAAGCTGCTCCAAGCCGTCCAGGTGGCGGCAACCACCAAGAGAAATAAGAATCCCGCAGCAAATCAACCACCAAGTGCCAACTAGATGCAATCTCACAATATAAATATACTTGGATCACTCAATCTCACTTTGAATATGCAAATAAGCAAGAGAGATGAGTGGGAGGAGAGTTGCTTAGCTCAAAGTGCTCACAAGTATATCAAAGAGTGCAAGAGAGTGAGCTTTGAGCCGGCCAACGAGTATTTATAGACGTACCCCTTCGAATATAGCCGTTAGGCACTTGAAACAGCTCAGTCGCGTTGACCGGACGCGCTGGTCACGCGGACCAGACGCGCGAAGCTCGACCGGACGCGCTGGTCCCGTAACGGACCGGACGCGCTGCTAGTCGCACCGGACGCCACAGTGCCAGTGTCCGGTTGGAGTCCAGTAAGCTCCCATAACGACCGGACGCGTCCGATCGACCGTGACCGGATGCGCCACCGCGTCCGATCAGAGAACCGAGACACAGACACACGTTGAGCACTGACCGGACGCGTTCGGTCACACAGAGACCGCGTCCGGTCTAGCGTCCGGTCACCACTGTGACCTTCGTTCGCCTCCGTTTGAATCACCCTTTCGTATATAAGCTAGACTAAGTATATGTGTCACTTTAGCATATGTTTTAGCTCGTGAAACAACATGTGACAATGCCTCCAAATCTCGACATTGGCGCAAAGGAAAATAGACGTTTCAATTCCTCGAAAACACCTGAATCACGCAACGCAAGCTCGGCGGAAGGGAGAGAGGACCCCAAACCCTCTCTACCGCTCAAACTCCAACGCCACAACAAATGTGCTAACACCACCAAGTGATCACGTCATGTGCGAGTGTGTTAGCATTTTCACAATTATTTTTCGAGGCGTTATTAGTTCTACCCAAATATATATGATTATGAAATGCACACCTAGAGGCACTTAGGAGTTCAATAGCCGCGTCATTTTCCTCTTTATAGTACGGCTATCTATCCTATAATGTAACCACACCCACTAGGTGTCTTGGTTTCTAAAACACAACCCTTAAGCATATATCTTTGTCTTGATCACATAGGGTTGCGTCCAAATCCAAGTGTGGCCATCATGATCACCATGTCCATCTTGCCACCAACCTTGGAATGTACTAATCCTCATATGCTATATACAACTTAGGCATAGGATTAGTACTTAGGCATTGTCACTAATTACCAACACCAAACATAAAGCTTTCAATCTTTTCCTCGTTGGTAATTGGTGACAATCCTTTCACAAAGATATTATGATAAAATTTTAATTGAACCCATGTCACATTGTCCAAGTATATTACCATGTGTAAGAATTACGGACAAGTGATCATGAATTCAAATTGATAGCAATGGCTCCCCCTACATGTATGTTATATGTTTGGATTTAGGAAGCATACATGCTTAGATAGGAAAAAAATTAGAAGCATTGTCTACCAATAGGTGCTAAGTGTTTTAGATTATAGACCTTTGAAGCGTGATACCATCGGAGTAGCGATAAACACCATCTTAGCACCTTGTGTAGTTAGATACCACTTGAAAAAGCACAAACATAACTAGAAACGTCGTGACATCAATATTATAAGCAAGGCTCTAGTACCACTTTAAAAAACATGAAGCAAGAAAAAAAATCTAACTACTTCTTATTCATGCTAGTACCTCAATATATCATTCAAATTATACTAGCAAGTCACCACACAAGCAATATATCGGAGAAAAAGAAATGCATAACTATGCATCATACATATGAAGTGCACATGGAAATGCAACATTCATGTTTAAGAGCTTGATCCCTCTACTTGTGTGCTCAAAATTTTAGTTGATCCCCTTCTTTTATCAATTCTCCCCTTTAGGTTTTTCCCCCTTTAGAATCTATCTTTGTGAACAACATTTTCTCCCCCTTTGTCACTAATGACTACAAGGGATCAATTTTAGATAGATTATCATGTTGAATTATGGGGTGAGAATCAAGTTTGTGATTCAACCTAGATTGCTTGCAAAAATAAAATGCTTCGGTTTGATCTAAGGACAAGCTTCTTCACACCTCACTAGAAGGGTTATCATGCACTATGTTGAAACAAATATTTAGACAAGTTTTCTAGATTAAACACTTAGAATCACAAGCTCTCAAACAAGTTATATGCTACCACTAGATCATACAAGACAAAGAAGCAATAATGGCACAATATAAACTTTAAAATCATTTGATTTTCATGAATGAGCCTAGAACATGTAAATTATGACTAGATGCACTAAACGAGTTCTTAGCATAGAATGTATGACATGTCAACCAATTGTATCTTTGGTGCTGTGCAAATATTTGGTAAAAGCAACAATACCCTATTTGTTTGAGCTACTTTTCAGCTATGTAATAGTGTTTTTCTTTCGTAACATTTTAGCGTAAGTATTAGTATAAGCCAAATTTCAGCATAAACGAACAGGGATTGTGAGTTTGAACGCCAGGCAAAAACTATGACATGACTACCGTTGACACAAAAATGATTCTTGTAGTCCTCACATCACTAGCCCAGATTGAATACGACCATTAAGAAAGTAGGCAATAACAGCAGCTAGGTGTATTTTCGGTGCTGTTTGCTGTGCAAGGACTTGTTTAGTTCCTCAAAACTTTATATCCTATCATATCGGATATTTAGACATATGTATGGAGTATTAAATGTAGATTAAAAAAATAACTAATTATACAGATTGCGTGTATTTTGTGAGACGGATTTTTTGAGCATAATTAGTCCGTGATTAGACAATGTTGTACTACAGTAAACATGTGCTTTTACAGGCGAGTTCTGTAATTAGTCTTTTTTATTAGTATCCAATATCTCATGAAACATCCAACGTGATACCCCAAAACTTTACACCCCTGAAACTAAATAAGACCCAAATCTCACGGTACAAGCTATTGATAATTAGTATCTTGGGTGCTGTGCAAATATTCGGTAAAAGCAACAATAATTGTGAGTTTGAACGCCAGGCAAAAAGTATCACATGACTACCGTTGACAGAAACAATTCTTGTAGTCCTCACATCACTAGCCCAGATTGAATACGACGATTAAGAAACTAGGCAATAACAGCAGCTAGGTGTATTTTCAGGATGTCAATAGTACTCTGCATTAATCCACAAAGCAGCACAGATTCACAAACACTGCTCTAGAAAAAGGTAAAATTAAGAGAACGTAAAAAAAAATGCTCTAGAAACTTATGAAGACGTTCTACGGTGAAGTTTGTGAGCAAAATCAGTAGAACAATTTTCAAACAGGCCCTTACTCCCATCCAGTAGGAAGCGGGCTACATTCGAGCCCAGCACCGACGGACTTGACGCGCTTCCCATCCAGGCCGCTCAGAGCCCAACTGGCTCCACTCGCCGGGTTCTCCGAGACCCAACAACCCAGCTCCTTCCCAGCTTTCCCCCCCTCACACCCAACCCGCATCCGCGTTCCTCGCCGCGCCGCCGCTCCTAAACCTCAGAGGCTCAGACCGTCAGACGCAAACCCCTCCTCGTCCGTCGTCTCTCTCGCGCCACCGGTGCCTTTTCGCACGCCGCCACTGTGGGAGCGAAGGAGCGCGCACGCGTGCGACAGAGGGGTAAGATGGGAGGCGGGCGGAAGCGCGGGCGCACGCAGCGCCGCCACTTCAAGCAGGGCCGCGAGAACGTCTGGAAGCACGACCCTCAGCGTCCTCCCGCCGGCGAAGGAGGCGAGGGGCGAGAGGGCAATCCCTCGTGGCAGCCCTTCGCCACCGAGAACCCGGCCTTCGAGGAGTACTACAAGGTATTGCCGCTTGCTTCAGATCACGCCCGGCTTCCTGTTGCGATCTATTGTCCCAAGCGTCATTTGGTGCGCTGCTAGCTTTTGATGCTAGTCAGATGGTGGTGGGATACCTCGGGGTTGCTCTTCATGTAGGCTGTACCTTTGACGATTGGTTGATGTTGTAGGGCCTGATGTGTTCATTTAAGCTATGTGTTTGTTAGTCGCAGATATACGAGTCTACTGCAATTTGTATTTGTAGTATTAAGCTCTTCTCTCACCGTATGCCTATAGTGAGGTTCCTTAGCTTGTTGTAGATTTCTTGTAGAATTTTAGCTTTTCAGTTGGATGTATAATTTCGGAAGCTTTGGATTGGGATTTTTTTTTTGCTAATCCTGTTCAATTTGGCACATGCATTTGTCTTGCAGGAGCAGCAAATTGTTCCTGAGGAAGAGTGGGATAGCTTCATGAGTATGCTCCGGAAGCCACTACCTGCCACTTTTAGGATTAATGCGAGGTAATGCGTCTCTCTCAAGTATGAAGGTGGATACATAAGTTTTGCTAGATTGTTTGTCAGGTTGTTTTGACTAAGCTGAATGAGAAAGCACTTTGCTTATGAACCTAGATTGTTTGTCAGGTTGTTTTGACTAAGCTGAATGAGAAAGCACTTTGCTTATGAACCAGTATTAGATACCACACTCTTGATTACTGCCGCATAGAAGTGTATGCATTGGTTATGGTACTTTTCCATGACTATATATTAGCAATAAATCGCACTTCTGCTTTAGATCAACAATCTGACAGTTATCTGGCTATTCTGGTGTATTTGGTTGTATGTTCAGGTTGTAAGATCATCAATGTGCTGTTAAACTGTGAGAATTATATGTACCACCTTATCCTTCTGAGTCCTGAGATATATAAGTTGAAAGTGGCCCTGTTGTCTTATGAAATCTTTATTGTTTCCAAGCAAGAATTATTTATTGATTAAAGCTTCCTTACTCTTGAAAGTGGAACCAAATTCACCTAATCTTGTTTCATTATAAAATCAAGTTTGATGTTGTATATGCTGTTTACAAGAATATCGGGCCATTGTTGGTCTGAATCACTCATATAGACAAAATTGCTTTGTTTAATGGACTTTGGATACGATCCCCACGTTGTCCTAGACCCTTTTCCTCTTATATTTTTTATAAAGGATTATGCTATCTCTATTCTGGTTTGTTTGCTCTGTTTACATGCTATGGAATATGTACTATGGTTCATCAGCTATTTTGTTGCACATATTGTTCACCGTGTAACATGCTCATCTTGCAAGAACCTAAACAGGAAACCATGTAGTTCCACAGAGTAATTGTACAAAATACTCTGGTAGTTTTACTCAGATTTTCCCCTCCTTTTATGCTTTCCAGCAATTGAGATTAATTGCTTTGTCTATTTAGGTGTTGTAATTACCCTATTTTAGCAAGCTAAAGTTTTCTTTGCCAGCTGTCAGTTTTTTCAAGATATCTGCTCGCAATTGGAAAACGACTTCAGGAAATCATTAGAGACTGAGGTTGCTTCTAAAACCCATGCATAAGTCCAAGTTAGAGTTAGTGCTTCTGACATTTTCTATTTTTGTCATTGACAGGTCACCGATGAACATGAAGAAGATGCTATTAGGCCTTTGCCTTGGTACCCGGGTAATCTTGCATGGCATTTGAACTTTTCTCGAATGCAGCTGAGGAGAAACCAGGCACTTGAGAGGTAAACACAATAATAGATGCCGTGTGATGTTCATTTTGAGATAATCTTGTCAAGCAGCAGTATGTAGTAGTATATGGTATATTTTGAGAGAATCTTGTCAAATAGTAGTATGTAGAAATTACTTTGAACTTATTATGTTTTCATGTTGAAGGTCCTTGTAAGAGTTTTGAGGTGCTAACTTAAAATAAGTACATAAACTTTTTGTGTTGCCTCAGATTTGCAGATGCATTGGCTGTGTATTCATATGCAAATAAGTAATAACTAATGCCATATTGTGATGTAAAGAAAGGTTTTCCTTTTCTTTATTTTTGAAAAAATGATTTTGTTGAAAACTATTGTTGTGCGTAATAGTTCCTGTCACTGCAATATTCATGTTGGTCATTTTAATATTCCAGTGAGAAAATTGTTAGTTCAACTTGACTTTTTTATCACTCAGTTTTCATGAATTCTTGAAGCGAGAGAATGAAGTTGGCAACATAACTAGGCAAGAGGCTGTCAGTATGGTGGGTACCTGATTCTTTTTTTCAGGGATGTGCTATACTATTTATGTATTATACATATCTTGGATCAGTCTTGTTTCAATGGTATGTATTGTTGCAGGTCCCACCACTGTTTCTGAATGTGCAACCTGATCATCATATTCTTGACAGTATGTTATCTATCAACCTTGTTCACAATATTTACATTTGCGTAGTTTAAGTAACAGCCTGTTACTCTTACTCATGTACTGTCTGTTTGTCTAATGGCTACCTTTTCCGGTTTGTGAGGTTTTCAGCTAACAAGTTTGTGCAATAGTTATGTACATGTTTAAAATTACTGATATTTTTCTGCACGTGAGTAAACAGGTCAAAAGAAAAAGAGAAAAAATGATTACCATTCTAGTTACACCTTGTGTCTGACTACCCATAGACTAGCTGGATCTCACATTGAAGTTGAAACTTTCTGTGCTTGACCTTTAACCTTTATCTTGAACTTAATCAAGGGCAAACAGTTTCTACTTGGTCATAGTATTCATCTTTTATCTTGAGACTGGTGATTTGTCTAACCATGGTCTCATTTTTATTATCTTATGCAGTGTGTGCTGCTCCAGGATCTAAAACTTTCCAGTTACTTGAGATGATTCACCAGTCAACTAAGCCTGGAATGCTTCCAAATGCCCTGGTGTGTTTCAATATATATCACAAGTTTTTTTTGGGTTCCTATTGGTTTTCAGAAAGGTATTGATTGCGTCATTAGTTATCTTACCTGATGCATCCCCCATGTAATCAGGTGGTAGCTAATGATGTTGATGTGCAAAGATGCAATCTTCTTATTCACCAGACCAAGAGAATGTGCACAGCTAACCTGATTGTGACAAATCATGAAGCACAAAACTTTCCTGGTTGTAATCTTGCAAAGTTCTCTTCAGAAGTGTGTATGGATGAGGCAAAGCTGCAGAGGTTGGAGTTTGACCGCGTTCTTTGTGATGTGCCTTGTAGTGGTGATGGGACTGTCCGTAAGGCTCCTGATATGTGGAGGAAGTGGTAAATACTGATTCATTTGTTCATTTTGCTACTGTGTTCACTTAGATTCTTATCAATTGGATTGACTATTCAGGAATGCTGGTATGGGGAACGGACTTCATCGCCTGCAAGTGGAAATTGCTATGCGTGGTAAGGATTAAAACATGTTTGGAGCATTACCTGATTCATAACTCTTCAGTTGGTTCATTATGTTAGAATTTTCTTTTTTGAAATGCTTTAACATTTACCTTTGCAGTGTTCAGCTGTTGATCTTCTTGCACAAGTGAACTGTTGTCATCATTCTTTGATTATGATTTAGGTCCTTGTAGTTGTGGCTCTCCATTAAATCTTTCATGAATTTGATTGCATTGCCAATTTGATAGCTTATTACTCCTTCAGAACATGCAAATCTCTTTATATATTTACTCTTTATATATAGGATAACAATACATAAGCATAAAATTCGGTTTGTTTCATATCGTGGAAACTGACATGAAATGTATATATGTATATGTTTCTCCAACTATGGCGAGTAAATGCTACATTATTTCTACTATTAGGGATTAACTCATGAGATTAGGTTTGCATATTTGATTATTTGTTGCTTGTTCAGGTATGGGTTTGCTCAAAGTGGGTGGGAGGATGGTTTATTCAACATGTTCAATGAACCCTGTTGAAAATGAAGCTGTTGTTGCTGAGGTATTTTTTATTGTTGATTTCAACTGTAACATTTACTGTATAAATATTTGGTTTGGTCAAATATTCTTTTTTTTGGTACTTTCATGGTTTGATTTCTCCTTGAAAAATAGTGCTCAGGGCATATTAAGTCTGTTATGCAAGAAATGCTTGGCCAACATGACATGCTCTTTTTTTATTATATTCATATATTGATTTTGTAATTTACTCATTTATAGCTTCTCAATTTTGTACATTTTTGTAACATCAACAGTGTTCTGCATAACTCCACAGATTTTGCGGAGATGTGGGGACTCTGTTGAACTTCTTGATGTTTCTAATGAACTACCTGAATTAGCCCGTCGTCCCGGACTTAGCACCTGGAAGGTTAGTATACATGTTTCTAAAACCATTCATATTAAATATACTATAATGTCTTTCATGATTAAATTTGGTTTCCTGCGAACCTAGGGTTTGATATCCTTTCTGGAAGCAAACGCATTCAGGAAACTTTTGCACATGACACAGAACCTCTTTAGTCATTCAGCAGTGCACAGTGCATCTGCTGGTACATGTGAAGTTGCATTTTCATATTGTACACATTCTGCTTAACTGTTTTTATTTATTTCCTTTTGTTATTCTCAATAGTTCTTGCGCCTGAAATAAGTAAGAGGCAAGTGTGCTATTTTTTTAACAACAACAACAACAACATAGCCTTTTGTCCCAAGCAAGTTGAGGTAGGCTAGAGATGAAACCCAAAAGAGACGAGAAACAGAGAGACACATAAAGGGACATAAAGAGCACAAGACAAAAAGAGGTCACGGTTCAGGCACGTTGATTGCCAATCTCCAAGCGCTCCTGTCCATAGCTAAATCCTTGGAGATATTCCACTCCTTAAGATCTCTCTTAACGGACTCGTCCCAAGTTAGTTTAGGTCGACCTCTACCGCTCTTTACATTATCGGCCCGCTTTAGAACTCCACTACGCACCGGCGCCTCAGGAGGCCTCCGTTGGACATGTCCAAACCATCTCAACCGATGTTGAATCAATTTCTCCTCAATTGGTGCCACCCCAACCCTATCCCGAATATCGTCATTCCGGACTCTATCCCTCCTTGTGTGCCCACAACACCAACACAACATACGCATCTCTGCTACACTCAATTGCTGGACATGTCGCCTTTTTGTAGGCCAACACTCAGTTCCGGACTCTATCACTCCTTAAGTGTGCTATTTTTTAACTGAAAAATAAATCTTTTTTATTGTGACACTTTCTCAAGAATAATCTGTGGGTATCAACATGTGTTTCAACTTGTTTACCGTTTTTTCTGTGTCTATAGTATTTGCATTGTACACTTTCAGTTGGTATCCACATCTGAGTCACACAATTCTATCTTCTGGGGTCTCCATAAAATTTTATGATTCAAGGCAGTAAAATTTTATTCTGCTCTCCCCTCAGTAGTTCAAGTATTGCAGGTACGGGATAGAGGGTCATGGTTTGGTGTGCACGAAGATGTACCTCGCTACAGGAAGCATGTGATATCACCAAGTATGTTTCCCTCTGGGAAAGGCAGCAAAGATAGTCTTACGGTGAGCAGCAGCGTTGAGGTCAACACAGATGTAGCTGATGCTGACATGAAGGATTCAACAGACATGGGAGAGGGAGAACAAGAAACACATATATCAATTGATGATAGCAATAATGGTGACAATCTGAAAACCGAAGAGGGAACCAAAGTTGGTTGTGAGTCTGGTGAAGCTACAGCTAGTAGTTATAAAAAGTTAAATTCTACTCCCATCCGTACAGAACATTCAGATTATCCACTGCATCGTTGTATGAGAATTGTTCCTCATGACCAGAACAGTGGGGCATTTTTCATCGCAGTCCTTCATAAACTCTCCCCACTGAACGGTAATATTCTTCCACATTCATTTATCCTGCATATTTTGTTGTTTACTACATCAAGATCACATACATACAGTTATGGTGTCTACTTCCTAGTGCTTAAGTATGGTACATATCACACCTTTTCAGAGAACCAGGTGGTAGATGGGGTAAGAAGTGAGCAGAATATTTCAAAAGACAGAACTGAGAAACTGGAGAAAGATTTAGGATCAGATAAGGCATCATCTGAAGAAAATATAGTGCATCAGCAAGTGATTGATAACACAAATGTTCTGGATGGAGAACAAAATGGAGACAAGGATAACAAGAGTTCAAAAGATAAGAGCTCAGAGGATTCTAAGGTGAATGTTAATGAGGCGGAAAAGGGTCAAGCAGGAACAAGGGATAGGAGGAGGCAGCAGAACCAAGGCAGGTGGAGAGGGGTTGACCCTGTGATATTTTTTAAAGATGAAGTGACAGTCAAAAGTATTGTATCTTTCTATGGTATCACAGATTCATTTCCACTTGAAGGTCATCTCGTGACTAGAAATCCTGATACTAGTCATGTTAAGAGAATATACTATGTGTCAAAATCTGTCCAAGATGTTTTGGAGCTAAACATAAAAGTTGGCGAGCGGCTTAAGATCACCTCACTAGGCCTAAAGATATTTGTAGGTGTCCAATTAATTTCTGTTCTTTATCAACCTAAACTATTATCAGAAGCTGACATTTTTTGTTTAACACGGTGATTCTCTTCTACCTTTGCGCTCTCTTTCAGGAAAGGCAGTCTTCAAAGGAAGGCTCGCCATGCACATTTAGGTTGTCATCGGAGGGATTGCCGCTTCTGCTTCCATACATCACAAAACAGATTCTATATGCATCTGCAATTGACTTCCAGCATCTTTTACAGTACAGGACTATTAAGTTTCCTGATTTTGTGGATGCAAAATTTGGTGAGGAAGCTTCAGCTTTGCTTCCAGGTTGCTGTGTGGTAGTTTTACGTGAAGGTAAGGGCAACAATTCTTTGCAGCTTAAAAGAGAACTCAAAACTTGAGCAAACTAAACATCTGATGATGACTGAACACCATTCTTAAAATTTCAGGGCATCAGGATATAGGATCCATAGCTACAGATCCCTCGGCCATTGCCATTGTTTGCTGGAAAGGAAAGACCAATTTGTGTGTCATGGTTTCTCCACTGGATGGGAAAGAACTGCTTGAGAGGATTTCATTGCGTTTTGGGCTCAAAATCCCCAAAGGGGATAAAGAGGAACCCAGCCAGGAGATTGCTGGATCAGACGAGCTGCTTGATTGTGCCACTGAGGCAGACGATCAAGATTGTTTTCCTGAAAGCAAAGCGTCTGACATCGAAATTTCAGATGCTAAGGATGCTGAGTAGCTTTTGTTTTATGCCACTTACTACGTATATTACACAGGAGGCAGCTGCATCCTCGGAGTTGGCTATTAGTTTTCAGTCACTTCAGTTGCTAATGGAGAGAGAATCGTTCACATGGAAATGGCAGCACATGATATTAGACTCAAAACACCTGGCAATCGTGCATGGTGACACCACATCGTGATAATTGCTTCCCTGCAACTGTAAGCTTGTAACCTGTTGGTTTTTCTTCTTCTAGAGGATGTATCGCAATGATTTAAAATTCTGCACTGAACACAGAATCCAGTAAAGTTTGAGACGAGAATATTTTTTGAGACATTATGTGCAAGTTCACTCTGAATGCATAGATCTGAAATTTTCCGAGGCTAACTAGTGATTAGAGGCCTGTTCTTGTAGCGGTCTTGATGAGCACTAGTCACAGCGAACAAGATGAGCGTCCATTATCCCCGTTGTCGTCAAAGGGCAACACGTGCTTAGAAATGTCTTGCATGACAAACTCAAACTCGCAAACTTGATTTTTCGGAGAATTGATCAAAGGGTTGGACCTATAATTCTTCGACAGGGACATACTGAACTCAGAGCTCTGAAAGTCTGCCACAGGAGTTTGGTCTCCGCATCTGGCGCCGACCGAGGCAAATCTTTGGCTCTGAAAGTGAGAGTCTGCCACAGGAGTTTCTTGGTCTCCGCATCTTGCGCCGACGGAGGCAAATCGTCTCGGTTTCCCCTCCCACTAGCGCAAGTAACCAGCGCCCATACGTTCAAGTCCAAGCTGGTTGAAGGGAGCACCGAAGAAGAAATTGACGTCGTAAAGTCTTAAACTGCAGCCAAGACCTTCATCCTCATATGTCTCAAGGACCTGCGACTCTGCCCTAGCGCCGCTGCAGCCGCCATCCACCACCGCTGGTCCCCCTCCCTTCCTCTCCGGCATCTCGTCGGGGGCTGAAGGGAGTGGGGATCCATTATTTTTAATAAGTTTTTCTTTTTCCCTAGTAGATTGAGTCATTAGGGTTAGTGTCTCTCCATGCCAAATTTTTAGGGAAGGGTGAAATCGTCTTCTTTATGACGGCTCCGTTGAAGATGAGGGTGACAACTTTAGCATCAGCATCTTCTTCGACATGACGACATGAAGACTTTTGTTTTCGGACGGCGACATCAAGATGGAGATGATGTCGCCGCCATGAAATAATTTTCTCCGGTTTCTTCTCCTGTCCATCGTAGTGCAGCAGGCTGCAGCCTTTTCCTCCCCCTCTCACACCAACTCGCAGGGACAAAACACTAATGGCTTGTTCACTTAAAGTTGCAGCTGTTAAATGATTGTTATATAGGGGTGACGGAGTCTTCTGCCACCAGCCTTGGTAACTGGGCACAAGCGTAGAACGACAAACATTAAGGGACGGATGGAGTATATCTGTATAAGTCACTTTTCGTAGCCTTTGAGGGTGTTTGTGATTTTTGCTATAATTAGTTCTAGAAAAAATCGCATAGGTTCTGCGTATTATAAGACAAATTTTGTGCCTCTAGACTTTGTTGAGAAAAAAGGTTTCACTTAACAAAAAAAAATTCTAGAAATATATTTCATTTATTACATTAAATAAATCTTATTGAAAACATAACATAATAAGTCGTATAACAAGGGATATTGTTTTTTTAACAGTCGGCTGGGGAGTCCCCTACCTAATTCTTTTTGTTTTTTTAACAAGGGACATTGTTAAAGCAAACAGTTTTAAAATATCCTATTTTTTAGGAACTATGGCTTGTACACTATTTAGAGCATCTCCAAGAGTTTTTCTAAATCTCACTCTCTAAATCATCATTTGGAGAGTCATTTATATAAAAATCACTTTCTATATCTTTTCACCTTCCAAAAGTTTTTCTATATCTCGTGCGTACTCTTGAGAGCCATTCTCGTCTTCTATTTTTGGCTAGTGAAAAATCCAGAATAGAAGATGACTATATTTGGATAATCATTTAGAGAAGCTGTTAAAGAGTAGTTTTTAATAAAAAATCTCTATTCCTAGCATTTAGTAAGGATATAGAGAGTCTCTTAGAGTCGCTTTTATCCCAAAATATTTCTATGTATGCATGTGGACAAATGTTATTTTAGGACGGCGGAAGTAGATCCAGTTACCCTAACTCCTCACTCCACGGTAGTAGGGAAGCTAGCTTTGTGTTGAACATCCTTTGGTCGGTATAACCATAACATTCCATTTTAAAAATTTAAAAATGTAACTTATAATGGAACCTAGCTCCTTTATCTAAAAAGAAAATTCTGATATAATTAGTCACCTTACAAGAAGACATGCATGCCGGTAGTTTATCTGTTATGGGCTTAAAACTATCTTAGGCTCACTGCTACGTACTCCCATTCAACTACTATAAAGGTAGGTCGTTTTAAAGTTCTACTCGGTAAATTTTTTCTTAAAAAACTGGATCATTAATATATATATAAAGTTACATAGATTTTTAGCATACATTTGATGTTACTATGGAAAATACGTAGCCTTCAATTTTAGAACATCATTGGTTCACAAAAAACTATAACTAAAAATAAAACATCATTCATTTGCAAATATTAGTCCCTCCATCCTAGTATATAAGGTGTAACTACCTTCGGTTCAAAGACCAAGAAACATATTTAAATTTCTCTCTCAACACTAGTACTACTGCGTCGATGTACGCGTCTCTAGAGAGAGCATATGTGACATTAACAAAAAAGTGGTTACGCCTTATATATTAGGACGGAGGGAGTACTAAGTCAAAGTTCATGTACGCGTCTCTAGAGAGAGCATATGTGACATTAATAAAAAGTTCATCTGGGGAGTTTTCAACATTTTACTATTTTTCTATATGACCAAGGGTCATTATTTATCTTCACAATATATTTTCTCAAACGGCAAAGAATTAGACAATTCTTGAGGGAAAACAAATTAACGACGAAGAATCTTCAACGGTTGCTTTCGAAGAAAACTCGTCGCCGATTACTTTAGTAAATAACTCTAAAATATGCCCTCGCCGATTACTTGGTAAGTAACTATAAAAATGTCTCAAATTAGACAAACAACCGTTGGGTAATGATTTGCCCTGTTCTGCAGCACTACTTCGTCGTTAGTTTTCAGTGAACGAACGGTATTTTCCTCACACAATAAATCAGCATAAGCCAAATTTCGACAAACAGGGCCTAATGAAAAAAAATCCTCAAAAGAAGGCCGCTCTATCCATCGGCCATTCACACAAAACACTTGGAAAATGGTGAACATCTAACATGGGGCCGGCGAGTCATGGCCTCATGGGAGGCTGAGCTCGACTCGCATACACACTTCCAGGAAGTTCGCGAGACGACGCACTGTTCGCTTGAGCTTTCAATCGTTTATTTTTAGCCAGCCAATAGTATTTTTCTCTCACATAAATCAGCCAACAATACTTTCAGCCGCTTATTTTCAGCCAAGCGAACGAGCTGGGTCTCGCAGAGTTAGGCCCCAAGTAGCTTTTGCCGTTGATATTGCAGGTTAGCAGTACACGTTGGTCGGCTGGAATGCTTGACTGCCTGCGCCGCGAAAAATTCGCCATCCTGCCGTCCGGTCCAAGGTCCAACTCTCAACAGAGGACCGGCTCTTTTTTTTTTTTGCGACTAACAGAGGACCAGTTCAATACGTTTGTTTGGTACTGTACTTACTCTCACCTCGCTGTTGTGATTGGCAGCAGCAACAGTAGTTCAAAGTAAGCACTTGGTTTTCTGTGGAAACGTAGACTTGTATCACCACCAACATGGAGCTAGTGAATGCGAACATAGTAATACTTTTCCATATACGTAAGCAGAGCTTGTTTAGCCAAACTGTTCACACGTAATAATATGCATCTCGTACATTGTGGCAACCTAATTAATTTAGCACTGGTGTACATTTCCGGGAAAAACGTCGAACCAAGTCGTCTATCGGACACGACTAACTGGGAAAAAATTGCGTGCTACTAGCTAGATCGTCGTCCATATTTCAAAATGTTGCGTAGATTTCTTTTCCTAAAGAAAGGAGGAGTAGGACTGACGAACTCATGTTTGAAAACTGTTGCCGCACAGCTCGAACACTCTCCTATGAAACCTTGAAGAAAAATATCCTATGTTGTCAATGAAGGAAAACAAACTAGCATTCTAAAATGTGAATTGCTTACAGGGATGATGAAAGTGAAAAAAAACCCATTTATGGAGCCTGCTTCCGAGTTTTTCTCATATTTTACGATAGAATAAAAATCATCAATAAAAAGCATACTTCCTCTGATACTCAATGTAAGTTGTTTTGACTTTTCTAGACATATAGTTTTTATTATACACCTAGATATACGCTATATCTAGATAAATAATAAAAACTATGAATGTAGAAAAGTCAAAATAACTTACAATTAATTTAGAATGGAGGGAGTACCATCAATGTAAAGTTCATTTTGTTGTGAAAGGTCGGATTTTACACATTTTGACCAATAATAGTCAAGTTATATGCATGCTACCATAGAAGTTGAATCAACTGATTTATATTTGAATTACACCTAAGATTATGTTGATTTTGTAGGAGCTGATGGTATAGTGAAGAATCAATGGTAAAAAAAATATCTGAAGACTTTCTCCTTCTCAAATATGCCTGAAGTAGCAGATAAGTACTCCCTCCATTCTAAACTATATGACATTTTAGCTTTTCTATAGATACATAGATTTTGTTATGTACTTAGATATATATTATATCTAAATATATAGTAAATCAATATATCTAGAAAAGTCAAAACGTCTTATAATTTAGAAGTACCTATGAAATACTGATAGGATGTTCTTATGTATGGGGTTATACTACATATTGGTGTCTCAGCTAAGAAATGTCGGTTCCCAACTGATATCCATGTGTTTTTTTGTTGGACATATATATGGTTTTGTTTTCCGTTGATGCCTTATTAGTTCCTGGCAATATTGATACCATATTCGATTTTGTTTTTCAGAAAAACAAAACAATTAAAAACTTTGGAGCTATTCCGATCGTTCCTGACCGAGTTCATCCCTATCGTATGCTAATGTTCTATGTAGCTAAGAATCGAACTTAGACCCGCTACTTTATTGTTGATCCAGATATGCACACATCACTATGGTTAACCATGCATACACGTTATGAACAGTAAATAAAGAATTTGAAACTATATAACCAGTGAACACGAATGAATCACACGTTACCACTGTCCTATTCAATGATAAAGATTGCTTGTAGCATTAAATTACACAAAGAAGCATGCATATATAGATGATGTTGTAGGATTATTAGTTCATGGCGATGATATGTGAACCAGCAGGACGTGCGTCTGTTGTCCCGTCAGTCTGAAAATGTCAAGGACTAGTCGTCTAGTGTATTCAATTCAGAATCCAAGTATATTCAAACCAAGTTGGCAAGTTAGGTCCAAACTAGTTTCTCTATCACGCTTCATCGTTCATCGTACTGCATGCTCAGGTCACAAAACGATCGAATTAATGAACTGAGGGTCCGTGTATGAAAGCGGATTAGGTTTTGTAGATGCCGCGGTGTTCATCAACGTGAGCGCACAGAGCCCTGGTCTTGTCGTGGTTTCTTTCATCATCGTGGATGAACACAATAAGTTCTCAGTCGTAATCATCAGTGAAGTGTAGTACTAGTACACTGCATCATGCATCATTGATCTATTTCATATGCACGACAGCTTAGTCGTTAGTACTAGTACACTGCATTATTGATCGGGCGGAGAGTGTTGGGGACGCAAATACGTTTCAAATTCTTTCTTACAGTAGTACACAGCAGCTTGTGTTGAGATCACTGTGTGTGTGTATAATTTTTTGGTTAATTATAAATAAACTAATTTTCGTTCAAAAAACAAACTAATTAAAGCATACTCGTGACACATACCACTGGGTCAATTCTTTGGGCCAGCCAGTGAAGTAGGCTACCCGGCTTGAAATACTCGTGGTGCCGACCTCCTAATAATTTCAACTTTCAAGGACCAGGCGCGTATCAATTCTATATTGCTACTTTTCGTAAACGCACCATGGCAGAGCTAGCCCGCCGCTTAGGTCTTTGTTTGGATGTTGTTAACTTAATTCTACCCTAATCTACTCTAATATATGTGAATTGATGCGAATCCGACTATATCCAAACAAGACCTTAGAGATTGGACAAAGAAGGGAGTCTCATTCTGATGACAGAAAATCACAGTGCAGTATTTACAGAAAGACTAATAATTAAATAAAGGCACATATCATCTCTAGACAGGGGTGGAGACAAGATTTGATTTGTACGTAGGAGAGACCATTCTAGCCGACAACAATCATATATTGGTCCAACGGATATAGCCTTTAACAATTCAAAAAAAACAAAAAAATATATAAAAAATAGAGTAGATATTACAACCTCCACCGATCAATCTAATTCTTAAGCAAAAAAAATCACGTAATTAACAAGAACAAATGAGATGGAGAAGATAATAAAAAATACTAATCCTAAATAATATAGATGTCGTTGGAGATCAATGCAGAGGGAGAATAAACAAGCAAATGACTAATTATATTTATTAACTAGCTAATTAAGACTTGCTGTAGAGACCAACCAAAATATTAGATGCACAATAATAAAAAGCACAACAATAAAAAACAAAAGAAACCTAGACTATATAGATGTCGTTAAAAATTATCATGAAGAAAAATCAAACAATCAAAAACAAATTAATATCATAACTAGTTAATTGAGGAGGAGCACAACTGTGGGGCAGTGCTACTGGCTCTACAGGGTTGGACTATCCAAATTGCAACAACTTACAGTTAAAATTAGTCCATTATTATACATGTATATATATATATTTTCGGATGGATTTATGTATGTATATATAAACACGTACACGCACATTCGAAAGGATATATATAAGACTGCTATGTACTAGTATATAACCGATTTACCAGTCTTCTAAAGGATTAACATGTTAGTATGTCATGTGGCGGAAAAGAAGAGGTGACAAGCGAGAACAGTCTATGAATAATTTGCAGGCCCGCTGTAACACGCGAAAAAACTTAGAAGTAATTCTAGAGAGAATTCTTCCGAATGCTTCCAAGTTCAGTCGAGTCTATTCAAGCTAGGCGCGTGTCTCTTCCGTTGGCTGCTCGCTGCAGATTTCTACCAGCGTGATTTACATGCATATACTCCTATTAAAGAAAGAAGAACATGCTATAGACCGTTAAGAAGTCGGTCTAACGTTTTGGCTCCATTTATACTCAACTAACTACTAATCAAGCTCTTCCACATAGGTGGCTATACATATCCAGACACGTCACACACGTCTCGCCACTCACTCGTTTTTTGTGTTCCTGGCCGGCGCAATATCATGTGCATCAATAATTGTTATGTAGACTTGTATAGGAAACGTATAAGATAAATAAAAATAAGAAGAAAGAGAGTTATATACAGAAGATGCACAACAATCTTGATTTGCACGTGGATTTTTTGTCCAAACTTGTATAAAAAAGAATATCGCCCTCTAGAAATTAAGTCATTCCCATGTGTACCTGTGTGTGTGTGATATAATATTGGAGGCATTCATTAGTCAAACCATGCAGCTAGCTGTTCCCTAACGAAATTTGTTCTCATCATGTGCGTAAACAAAATAATATACTCCTACTTTTTTTTCATTTAGATTGGCTTGTAAACTCGTTCAAGAAAAAAAAAACTGCAGGCCCATTTGAAATGCAGGAATTTCACATAAATCATATAAAAGTTTCACATAAATCAATTTATTTTTCATAGAGAAAGTGGGAACATGAAAAAAAACCAGTGTTCCAAAGAGAGCCTGAATGAAATATGTAAAGCATTATTTAGCTAGGCTGCTAGGTTTTTAGTAGTCTAATGTAGATATTTTCAGATTTGGCCCTGTTCGCTGGATGGTTTCTGGCTGACTGATTCTGACTGATGCTGATTTGTTACGAGAGAAAAACACTGCTGAATGGCTGGCTGATAAGCATTTAGGCTGTACGTATTTTGATAAACAGCTGCAGCCATGATGATCAGTATCGCAGCCTGGGGCTGGGAACTCTTCACCAGCTACCCCAATGAATCGTCGTTGGTTGTGGCGCGGCTGCTTGTGCGTCGTCCACTGCAGATGCTGTGTGCAGCAGCTATAGCTACCCTAGCCCAGTAAGGGCAGTCCAATGAGAAATTAATTATGGTTTCTATCTCTTTTAAATTTTTTTCCACGCAAAGGTCATCGTCCATTTCCATTTCAGAAGTAAACGGAAAAAAGGAAAGAGCCAGAAAGCTAGGAACGAAGTCTAAGAACGACGCGTACTTAACGTCAAACGTAGACCGCAACAAAGGGACTTATTACAAGTTTCACCATCAAAAGGATAAAAAGCAACCGACATGCTAAAGACGACTGAGTCCGACAAAGACGATACCACCACCTACGGCCTTCACAGATTCGCCGCTTCATCATCCTCACCAGACTTCAACCGCTTCTGCCCATCAACATTGTTTTTGGTGAGGATCAATCTTGCCGCCACCCTTAGCATGGTGTTGACCGCATTGACGAGCATCTCCTTGTCGACTTCAGCAGAGTCTTGCCCAAAAACGCATCAGTGCCCTTGCATGACAAAGAATCTCAACTGGACTTTTGATGATTTTTCCTTCGAAACATGCTCTGTTACGAGCTTTCCAGATGGCCCAGCAAATAGCCAAGATCCCCTAGAGGTGGAACTTCTTCCCGCTGGGTAACCAACGATCACACCAATTCCAGCACTAAGACAAGGATGTAGGAATGTTATTGGCCCCTAACATCTGTGCAATGACACCACAGATCACTCTAGCTACAGGGCAGGTAAAGAAAAGATGGTCAACAGTTTCAGCCTGATCTCAGAACATACAAATTGGGTTCCCTTACCACTTTCTTTTAAGCATATTGTCCTTTGTCAGCACAACATTGTTGGTCATAAGCCAGATGAAGATCTTAATCTTCTGGGGGAACTTTGCCCCTCCAGATGCTTTTATGAGAAGGCCCAGAATCATTTAGAGTTAGAGAATTGTACAAAGATTTAACAGATAATTTCCTATTCTTTTCCAATCTCTAGAATACAATATCTTCAGAGTTCTGAAGTTCAAAATTATGCACATCAGATTGTATTAGATCCCAACAGTTTTGTAAATCATCAGTGAGCCATTTTCTAAATGTAATATGAACGAGACCATTTTTCACATCATATACCTTAGCCTCTTTTTGCTCACATAAGATAAATAGGTCAGGAACAATATTAGCCAAGGGTTTGTCATAAAGCCAAATACCAGACTTAAATCTAGTTTTTTGGCCATTACAAATCTTGACACTCTGCCATGTAGGTACAAGTCCTTAACCTTAAGCAGGTCAGACCACATAGGAGAGTCAGTGGCTTTAAAAGTCATAGGAAAAATGGTTTTATTATGCAAATACTTGGCCTCGATGATGTCTTTCCATAATCCATTTTCCTTTTCTAGCTTCCACCACCACTTGGTCAGAGGCTTACATTCATCTTTTTCAAATCTTTTACGCCTAATCCTCCTTTCTTCTTACTCTTGCAGATTTTAACCCACTTAACAAGATGGTATTTCCTTTTAGTACAGCCACCTTGCTAGAAAAAACTTCTCCTAATTTTATCAATTTTATCAGAAATGGTTTTGGGGGCCAAGTAAACTGACATTTGGTAAATAGGAGAGTTATTCAAATAGACACATATAAGACTAGATCTTCCAGCAATGGATATAGTGCCACCTGTCGAGGTTATAACCCCGGGGGTACCTCAGGGCACCGATTAGTTAGCAGGCAATGGATATCCAAGCAGCAATGGATACAATATCTGGATGTACGAAAATAGAAAGAAAAGGCCCTAAGGTGCTCCCTATTCCTAGCCTTCCTCTCAGTTCGTGCATTCGCACAATCATCGTTGTGGTGGTGGCATGCCACGGCTGTAGATGTGTCTCAGCCGACGTGGTGAGGCCATACCTTGACACGGCGTCATGACGAAGAAGATTTCATGGCCCTAAAGTTGTGCCGGTGAAAAGGTGGGGGCCCTGGACGGCCGTTGCTCCCTATCCCATTGAGGTGGACATGGTAGGGTGCGGCTTAGCGTAGCTTCTCCCTGTTACTGCCGTGGGGGGCGAGAAAGAACCGTGGAAGCCTTGATCGGATTATGAATCAGGTGTTACAAGTTTCCAGGTAATCCTGCACGACGTGGTGAGCCCCTGTTCCTTAACAGGAAATGGTAGGGGCCCATGCATACCTATGGCAGTGTGTTACAGTAGGGGGTCGAGCGAAGGAGTAAGCTATGCAAAGGGGTCGAGCGCCTTGATGTCGTCACAGGGCTCGGATGCCTGGATGACGTCATGGGGGTCAGACGAGATGGAGAGGGGTTGGACAATGCAGAGGAGCACTGGGAGGCTTAGGTGCTTGTCCCTTTGCTTTGGTTTTAGGCGGAGTAAGGCCTAGGCCGGCTGTGATGGGCCGTGGGCCGTAATGTTTGTCTTGGTGGGTGGTTTTACGGTGAAAATAGGGTACCATATTTTGTTAGTACCTAACAGTAGCCCCCAAGCCTTTGGAGGAATAAGTTTTATTCCTCCAGAGGCTTAGATGATGAGCAAGCGTTTTGTTTGGTGTTCTTGAGGATTTTTTCGGTGGGTGCGTGCGAGCGCACCTATCAGGTTTAGCCCCCGAGGCCTTGGAGGGGTAGTGTACCCCTTCAAGGGCTAAGATTCGAGTGCGTGATCATAGAGTTGTGGGCAACCTTAGCTATTCGCTAGGCTGACAAGGTGGGGTTGGCCCCCGAGCCCTTGCTCTATGAAAGTTGGAATGCTTCAGAGAACGGGCGTCCTCGACCAGCCGTTGGCTGGTCGCGGTGGGGTTCGCCCCCAAGCCTCTTCTCTTTGCAATGGTTCTTCACGCCAAATCCTTTGATTTCCTCCATGGGCCTCTACAACTTGGCTTGAAGTATGTGGGCCATCCCAATCAACGTCCGCCGGCTCTTGGTACAGTTTTCGTGTTTTCTATTGGGCCCAAAGACGACCTTTTTGAGTGAGTCTTGGTAAAAGGTGTTTTTTCTCTTACCATGACCCATGGTCAGCCCATGGATGTGCTGGTGATCAGTTGTGTGAAAGGAAGGTGAAAGGGTGCAGCGGTGGTTTTTGTCAGAGGTAATTGAGTACGGTTTTGATGCGTCATGGCTTGGTTGGTGGGAAAATTGGGTGACGGTTCATGATTTGGAACTTCATGGTCTTGGTGAGAGGAGAGGACAACAGTTTGTGAATCGAGACCACATTGATCGCCCCGGGAGGCCGTGGAACCGAACGGTCGCTTGGGTCTATTTATACTCGGCTCGAAGCCCGACCCTTTTACTATCCTTGCCTTCCTTTTCCTATTCCCTCTCCCACTTAGTTCACCCTTGATGGAGTATGGTGACTCATCGAGGGGGTCTCGGGCGTTTGAGGAGGTGGACAGCCCCTCGGTGGTGCAGCGTTGCCATACTGATGATCGGGCCTTTGTGGCAGAATCACCTAATCTAATGCCCTCCCAAGAGTACTTGTCTTCCATTAGACACTAAGTACTCAAGAGAGAACACTAAACTACGCGATTCCATTGAGCACACCGCAAGGGAGAACTCAAAGATCCACATTTTTACATCAGGATCACAAATGAGAGAGTAAAGCTTACAACATCCTTACCATTTCTTACATCACTTTTAGTACAACATCAGAGTAATTCGTTATGTAATTATAACAGCATAATAGAAACATTATCAGAGTTCAGCGGAAATAAAACCATTTAATGACAGGTTAAACATTAACATGAAGAACGTTCATATGCATGAAAAGATAACAAGTTAATAGTATTTTCCTTGTAAAACTTTTGGTGAGAGTTTCATAAATAAATGCTACTCCACATCGCAAAGGAAATCCTCGCTGAGCCCACCAGGAGGTTTCCACACACAAATGTCAGCTTATCAACACCTGCCACCTGCAACAGGGTAGAGCAAACCCTAAGTACTCAATTATACTCCGCAAAACTTACCCGTCAAGAGGAAGTAAAAAGACTCCAAGGATTATGCAAGGCTTTCTGGCTTGTGGGTTCTTGCTTGCGAGAAGCAGCGCTAAGAGTGTGTCCTTAATTTCTTACTTTTAATAGTCGTATTTCATTTCTTATCCAACCTTCTATGTAAGCACCTAGGCTATAATCAAGCAAGGGTTGAGCAAAAGGAACCATTTCTTCATCTTTCAACTGCCAGTTCTTACTACGATGCCAGAGCATAGTCAAGCCGTACTGTCACGCAGAAACGGCGATTCGTGAATCAATATGCCCAGCTAGGTGCCCCGAAAACACATGCCTCGCTTGTACCCCTGGTACAAGCGAGACCAACCCGTTCCACTCCTGTCAAGGGGTCCAGGGGTCCAAGCTCGGACTCTAAGCCCCCAACACTGCAGGCCCGACCTTAGTATGGTGCTTAGACCTCCTCAACCCAATATATATAACCACCCTAAAAAGCTAGTCTGGAAAGAGCTGGAACCCATGACAAGAGAAAAACAAGTCTTCCCGCTCCCATAAGCAAGTATATGTTCGGGACAATAAATCTATGACTTGACCAGGGTCCATGCAATGAATAGTCCTTAATTGACACAGGCGGAACAAATACAACCAGAGCCCCGCTCTGTTGCCCAACCAGGTCCAAGTCCATCCAACCCATTTCGCCCGGTCTCCAATTATCCATATATATTTATATTCCATGAGATAGCAACATGATAATAGTAACAATAAGATATTCCTATCTCTCGTGAGCGACAGGAAATCACTCGACTTCTACCAGAGTCCTGTAGCATAGCAAACTACACGATCCTGTCATACTAGTAAGACTCATGGGATCAGGATATATATATGCAAGTGGGTTTCATTCAACTCCTTTAAACTTAATGCACAAGCATAAAATAAAGTACAGAATAATAGGGGTTATGCACCGGGGCTAGCCTGGGTAGAATAACCAAAGTTAGCATTCCAATATGATGACACGATCCTCAAGGCGCCATCTTCTCTGCTGCTCCAGGTAACTCCGCAATCTCTCAACGCTCCTATTATGACATTCGTGGAGGCAATGTAGAGATGTAAATAAACACGACAGTCGCAATTTAAAATACAATTTCGTCTCTCCAACTAACGAACTAGCGTAGAGACTAACGTACTAAGCCACGTATCCTTGCTACCAGCAACGCACTATTTCTCGACAACCTTTTAGTTATGAAACCCCCATTGTTGCTTTAGCATTTTATCGCTTAAACACATGTATTCAATTTAGGGTTTACCGGCTACCCTAACAAACCTATTATTATGGAGTTATCGAAACTACAGTGAGTGGGTAATAATATTATGAAGCTACCAAAAAATTTTGGAGGCTAGCACTATCATTGTATTGCCACAAAAATTACTACAAGTTCACATTTAAAAATTTTAAGCGTCCCACAATAATTAGAGCAAGCCTAGAAATATTATGAAACAACATTACTAATTACACCCTTAGATATATTATGATTTTAGAACCCTAACGCAATTGGTTCCACAATTTTTAGACTCCTACAAAATCCTATTTTGATTTTTCAAGTTTGCTTAGAAGCTCAATTAGAAATTACTTTATAAAATGGAAAAGGCTGGCGATACAGATTCAGCCCAGCCACCCCAGGCGGCCCGTGCAGAAACGCAACCGCACCTGGCGCCGCCGCCCAGCTACGGCCTGCGATCCGAAAGCCCGTGCGTGCGTCCTGCACTTAAGCAGAAAGGTACCTGGACAAACAAGATATTGCACCGCTCCTTCAAACACTATTCCAATAGAGACAGTCTTTGCACAGAGCACCCCCAACTAACTCTTCTTCACAACGACCGGATCCTCGACGTGCCCGTGCGTGTCGGCGCGGCAGCCGGCGGCGAGCCGCGACTGGCCCGAGCAAACGGGACCCATCCAGATCGCGCCAATGGGCCGACCACTGCCTAGAGTCTAGGCGGCGACGAGGAGTAGCGGTGAACTACTTGGAGGAGCCCTATGCTGCGCTACAGCGGCAGACGGCGGTCCGCGGTGGTGGCGCGGCCGTTCTATCAAGCAAGGAGGGCGGAGGGAGAAATGGAGTGGTGCGCGAGCACCAGCGTCATACCAGGAGTACAGCCGTGGTGACGGTTGGGGTGGAGGGTCACCAAGGTGGCCTAGCAACGTGCGTGCGACACGGATGGCGGCGCTCCTCCGTGGGCACCGACGCGTCAGCACACCACCGGCTGCGTCCCAAGCGAAGCAAAGGCAAGCATTGCAAAGGCAAAGTCAAGACAAGCTCGAGGTCAAAAGCAATCGAACTAATTTTTGCTTTACCCCAATCCACGTTACCCATGGCGGTGAGATGGCCGGCGACGGGAGAACTCCAACTACGTCACCTGTGGTGCACGACTATGGCCCGATGTGAGATGTGTGGCTAGGCAACTCTCCTGACAAACCACAGACACAAGGAATTGGACTGCCCTTGCCCGAGCTGTGCGAAGTGGGAAATCACGGTGGTTCTATGATAGACGCGGAGGGTGCTTGCCATGGTCACGCCGTGAAGAATGGACACACGGACAGGCACGGGCAGTTAAGGTGGGTGGCTCCGGTTGGTGGCAGAGCAACATGATGTGTCATTGACGAGGCGGGGAGGTGCGGCGTGACACGCACGGTAGGGTGGCCCGACCGAGCGGGACCCCAATGCCGGCCTGAAGCAGAGCAGGGCAAGGGGGGCAGCGAGGTAGGGGCAATGTCTCTATCCTGACTGTGGCCGAGTCAACGACCTGTCCAAGGCAGTGCTTCCTGTCCGCAAGCCTGGCAGGTGGCTTGTTCTGTGGCAGAGGCAGGCGCCGCACCATCCCCACGACGACCGCCGTAGCACCGCCCAGGCGTGCGCACGTCGTGACTGGTAACTACGCAGAGAAACACGGCGCGAGGAGGCAGGTAGCTGCGGTCCCACGCGGAAGCAGCCAAAGGCGACCAGAGGTGCAGGGCAGCGGCAGGCCGGCAGCGCTGCGTGCTGAGCGCACCAGACGAGCAGCTCGGGACCTATGCGAGGTGACCGCAGACACAAGCCGAACAAGTGTACGTGGCGACATGCACCAACTTTAAAGCAAGGCAAAAGTCGATGAATGACGCAACTAAGGTTCAACCCTTTCCCATGCTCAACAGTCGGTGCTAGAAGCTAACCATAGGATCGATTGCCAAGATCAGAGATCAACTAATGGGGAGGAGATCACAACGCCAACGTACGCTCATCACTGCCATTGCCGGTTCACGAACAGAACGTCAGCTCCGGGGTTCACAACGTGTTCAAGCAACTTGGGAAAATTCTTAAGAGAGCAACACGACGTCCAACTTAACTACAACTCACACCAAGTCCAAGTACATACTTAGAAGCAACCATCTAAGGAAAAACTTGATGTTAGTGCTTAAGCATTTTTTTGTTGGAAATTAAATGTCAAAATGGCATTGCCATTACTTCTCTCAATCATAGATGAGATCTAGAGTTTTAGGTAGTATTGAATTTCGAATCCGATTTTTGGGCTTGCAAAATGCTAGTTAACAACATTTATTTCCCAACAACGAAAGTTGCACTTTCGCCTACGTAACTTGCGCATAAATTTTACTTAAGCATTATACTCGAATCACATTTTATTTTTAGTTATAAAAATTGTTTCTCATGCCAAACGATTAAAGTAACCTATCGTTCTATTTTCTAATTAGTGCCTCATTATTATGTTTCCCCATAGAATCAATTAAGCGACATTTTCTGTTTATCATTCATGCGAAGTGAAAACTTTAAAACCCGAGAACTTGTTTACTTAATTTCTTTTAGATCTCAACCGCGGTGCTAAGCGAGCCTGTAATCCTAGGGGTGTTATAGCCATCGCCGGGTCTGGCCGTGTGCTGAACACCGGCGGCCTTTCTACTGGTGGCCTCTTTCGCATTACTGCCGAGGCTCGGGCCAGCCCGACAGAGCCGATGGTGAAGGAGGCAGAGAAGCGAGCGCTGGCGGGCGCCGTGGTCACGGGCATCGAGGAGAGGGTGGACGCCCTCATCAAGCAGCTCGAGGACGCCGATCGCCATGGTGTTCGTACGTATTCTTCCTCTTGTTTCTAGTTCCTTTTGTGTTTTCGTCTGATGGGGTTTTTTCATCAGAGGTGACGACGGAGCTAGAGCGTCTCCGTGCAGCGGTGGACACTTTCCTCGACTTCCTAGGGGTCACGCTAGGCGCCCGGGAGTGGGAGGAGCGCCTCTGGAATGCGTGCCGCCGTGTCCTTAACTCCATCGAGAGTGGCGTCCGTCGTGGCGTTGGGGTTGCCCTAGCCATGGTGGATGTGTCGTGGAGGCGGACCTCACCGGAGTCGGTGGCTTCCCTGCGGGGGAGGAGCTGTGCCACCACGAGGACTTGGTAGTGCGCTATGGCCCAGCGAGGGAGGCGGTGACCGCTATATATGTCCAATGGGCTAGCCCAGCATGGCACGGCATGTGGCAGAACCGCCTAATCTAATGCCCTCCCAAGAGTACTCGTCTTCCATTAGACACTAAGTACCCTGAGGAGAACACTAAACTACGCGATTCCGTCGAGCACACCGCAAGGGAGAACTCGAAGATCCACATTTTTACAGCAGGATCACAAATGAGAGAGTAAAGCTTACAATATCCTTACCATTTCTTACATCACTTTTAGTACAATATCAGAGTAATTCATTATGTAGTTATAACATCAAACTATAAAATATTATCAGAGTTCAGCGGAAATGAAACCATTTAATGACAAGTTAAACATTAACATGAAGAACATTTGAATGCATGAAATGAGAACAGATTAATAGTATTTTCCTTATAAAACTTTTGGTGAGAGTTTCAATAAATAACTCTACTCCGCATCGCAAAGGAAATCCTCGCTGAGCCCACCAGGAGGTTTCCACACACAAGTGTCAGCTTATCAGCACCTGTCACCTGCAACAGGGTAGAACAAACCCTGAGTACTCAATTGTACTCCACAAGACTTACCCGTCAGGAGGAAGAAAAAGACTCCAAGGATTATGCAAAGCTTTCTGGCTTGTGGGTTTCTTATTTGCAAGAAGCAGCGCTAAGAGTGTGTCATTAATTTCTTATTTTTAATAGCCGGATTTTATTTCTTATCCAACCTTCTATGTAAGCACCTAGTCTATAATCAAGCAGGGTTGAGCAAAAGGAACCATTTCTTCATCTTTCAACTGCCAATTCTTACTACGATGCCAGAACGTAGTCAAGCCGTACCGTCACGCAGAAACGGCGATTCGCGAATCAATATGCCCAGCTGGGTGCCCCAAAAACACACGTCTTGCTTATACCCCGGGCACAAGCAAGACCAACCCGTTCCACTCCTGTCAAGGGGTCCAGGTCCCCGTCCAAGCTTGGACTCTAAGCCCCCAACACTGCAGGCCCGGCCTCAGTATGGTGCTTAGACCTCCTCAACCCAATATATATAACCACCCTAAGAAGCCGGTCCGGAAAGAGCCGGAACCCATGACAAGAGAGAAACAAGTCTTCCTAGCCTCCATCCGCTAGTATATGCTCGGGACAATAAATCTGTGACTTGACCAGGGTCCATGCAACGAACGGTCCTTAATTGACACAGGCGGAACAAATGCAACCAGAGCCCCGCTCTGTTGCCCAACCAGGTCCAAGTCCATCCAACCCGTCCCGCCCGGTCTCCAATTATCCATATACATTTATATTCCATGTGATAATAACATGATAATAGTAACAATAATATATTTTCCTATCTCTCGCGAGTGACAGGAAATCACTCGACTTCTACCGGATTCCTGTAGCATAGCAATCTACATGATCCTGACATGCTAGTAAGACTCATGGGATCAGGATATTTATATATATATGCAAGTGGGTTTCATTCAACTCCTTAAAACTTAATGCACAAGCATAGAATAAAGTGCAGAATAATAGGGGTTATGCACCGGGGCTTGCCTGGGTAAGAAAATAACCAAAGTTAGCATTCCATCGCGATGATACGATCATCAAGGCGCCATCTTTTTGCTGCCTCCGGGTGACTCCACGATCCATCATCGGTGCTCCTATACGATATACGTGGATGCAACGGAAACATAAATAAGCAACGGCGACTAAAATACTTAAGATACGAGTACGTCCCTCGGCTAACGAACTAGCTCATCGACTAACGCACTAGGCCACGTATCTACGTTGTTGAATAAGACATCATTTACCCAACAAGTATTTAGTCATACGAACCCAAAGTGTTGCTTCATATTTTATTTATTACAACAAAAACAAAAGTTAATTGCAACAAGGCATGTAAAACAAGATAAATCTAAAACTAAACCTTTTATATGAACACATGGTCATGTTATGTTAGAAACTACTAGAACACATCCTACACATGCTAGAAAATCTAATGCTTAGCCCTAGATTAATTATTTATGTATCTTTTTCTATTTACCTAGCAAACACACACGGAAAAGGAAAAATATATACTTTCTGTTCATAGTTAATTCTAGAAAATTTTCAGCAGCTCATATATGTCCTAACTAGCATCTAAAATAATTTTCGCAAGTTTTGGACATGCATAACAGCCAGCACAACAATGGCAAGCAATAAACGATGAAACCTATTAAAATAGGTTCAGCCTTTTTAACTTTAGCAAACAGCAAGTTTTATATTTTTCTTGCAACGGTTATGTCACCGAGAAGTCATGAAAATTGATTGCACCCAGTTTTGATACCTATAGCTCCCATTCCCATTTTCTTTATCAAAACAAGCATTAAACAAACTTAACCAAGTACATTACAGAAAATGTATTTTACTAGGCTTAACATTATATTTCGTAGTTAACACTTGTTAAGAGAAAACCAACAAAACTAGAACCACATTTTTATCACACTCCTAACTCCAGTTTTCCATTTATCAAGTTTTAGGAGCACTTTCTTGGCATAAACGAAAAACCCTAAAAACATTTCTCAAACAACAAACATTCCTATACATCAAAGGTAGAGCACTTTATAACAAAGCTAACAAAATTTGATTCACCGAGTTTGGACATTCCTTACGTGTAGACGCACGGACGGAGACCGGGGATCAAGACCGGCTGGCTGGCTGGAGACCGCGGCCAGCGGCGAGCGACTGGCGCCCGGCTCGCGCGCGGCCACGGCGGCTACGGCCTGCGGAGGGCCGGACGCGACTGCTAGCAGCGGCCAGCGCCTACGCCCGCCTGACCCGGCGCACACCGGCGCGGCTCCGGCGGCGGCTTGGAGCTCTACTCGCCGGCCAAGGCAGACGACGAACTGGGCAATGGCGAGAGTAGAAAGAGAGGGCCTCGGCCCTGATGTAGGCATCACAGCGGCCAGGGACACGCATGCGGATGCAGTATGGGCGCGTCATGGCGCGGCAGCGGCAGCAGGCGGCGTTAGCAGAGGCACACGGGGCGGTGCCGACATGGTGACCGCGAACAGCATCGAGCAGAGCAGGGAGGGAGAGCAGTAGAGCACGGCAGCAGCAGCACAGCTTCTACAAAAGCACGGCGAGGACGGGGCTAAGACGCAAGCGAGGCAACAACTCGGCAGTGCGGCATGGGCACGTTGAGTCGTGCTTGAATGAGCCATAAAGGCCTGAGCCGGTGCACCTACATACGGCCATGTGCGGGCAGTCGCACGGTGTCGCGACGCGGCAGGCGTATGCAGCAACAGCGCGCAGCAGCGCGGCACAGCAACGGCCAGACACAACGCAGAGCTGCAGGGGTGCGGACGCGACGTCGAGGCGACGGCACCGACAGCAGGGACATGCCCACACGCGAGCAGAACAGCAACAGCACAACGCCCAACAGGGAGGGCAGCGCGACCACGTCGTGAGCAGAGACGCAGTTCGGCGGTCGGCAAGCAGCAGTCACAAAGCAGTGGTGGCCAGCGAGCAACGACTCAAGAAGCAGCGGTGCAGACAGCCTGCCAAGAACGGCGTCGACAGCGTGGCCGCAGAGGCGAGGCTGGCAGCGAGGCCAGCGAGCAGTAAGGCAGCGACGAGGCTAGGCGTGCACATAGGCGTCCATGAGTGTTGTGTACATGCGTGTGTTTTGCCATTTCCATTATTTTTCTTTTACCCAATATATAAATAATTATGTAATTACAATTATATCATTATTTCTTTATCACTAATGTCCATACACACATGCATATATTTATTGTATGTTTAAACGTATACTTATCTATATAGATACATTCGAGAAGAAAATAAGTTTGTACACTACTTCAATTAATATAGCGACATGCTTATCAAAACGGAATACGTGAGTGCATATATATACCTATCTATATATTTTTATTTGTTCATTAAATTGTTTTTCGTGTCAATGATAAACACAACTTACTTTGTCCATTTGTTAGGATTTTTCATTCAGGTGAGTAATTTAACTTAGATATTTATTTGATTTCTCTCAACCAAAAACGTGAGTCATATAATATTTGTTTATCAATTCATGTGACTTGTAAATCTAAATCCGAGTAACTCGTTACAATAATTTTTGCTCAGTCCTTAACTCAGGTGTTAAGCAAGCTCGTAACACCAGGGGTGTTACACGGCACGACAATGGGCCGGCACGACCAGGTAAACGGGGCTTAATGGGCCACCGGGCCGCTCGTGCCGTGCCTGCCCATGCTTCGTGCCTGGCCTTTGGCCCAGGCACGGTCCCGTGGGCCATTTTTCGTGCCGGGCCGGCCCGATGAGCATGGCAAAATGCACGTGCCGTGTCAGCCCATGGCCCGTAACAGCTACAACACCTCACCAAACTCAGCTGAGTTTATAGATTTCAAATTTCACATTAATAGTTTGAAATTCACCAGTGATTCACAAGTTCAGTCACAACTCACAAGTCTCAACAGTATCACATTCACATCACAACTTCACATTTCAGATTTCACAAGTCACAGTCACTCACAAGTCACAAGTCATAAATCACAACTGAGAAGTGAGAACTGACTAACTACAACTGGGATGGTGGGTCGGGCTGCTTTGGTGATTTGGCCTTTGGGGTCGGCGTCGGCCTCCCTGGCCTCCGGGCCGGCCACCGGGCCTCTTATTTTTGCCGTGCCAGGCCGTGCCGGCACATGTGCCGACGGGTCAGCCCAGGCACGGCCTGGTGCCCCGTGCCAGGCCAGCCCGGGCCCGTTGGCCACCGGGCCGGGCCGTGCTCGTGCCGGGCCAAAACGCCAGGTTTCGGGCTGAGCCAACGGGCTCGGGCTGCATGGCCATATATAGTGACCGCCCATGTTGCTGCTGCGGAGGTGCTGGCGAGGCTCCCCCTTATTAGGGTTTTTTCTGTGTTTTGCTTTGCTTGTGGCGCATCGATGCCTTTTATTTTGTAACAGACCTTTTATGATGAATTAATCAGTGTTTAGTTTTATTGTTTATATTTTTGGGTTAGCATGCGGTTAGTATAAAACGTCATCAGAGCATCGCCGGTGGCGAGTTTGGTGGGTTTCCCTATGAGGAAGGATCCGCTTTTGGGTGCACGTAGCATATTAGGGTCGATGTGATTTCTGCAACTGCCATGTCCCGAGATGGGGTTGGTGTCCCTTAATGCCGACGCATGGAAGGGACAACCACCAGCCGGACTTTTTTGCCCTCAGGCGCTTCTGGACTCCAGGCGATGGCCCGGGTAGACGTCGTACCTGTATATGGGCCTCGATGGGCCTTTCAAATGAGAAAGTAGTTATGCGTATGAATCTAGGCCTCCAAAAATCTTTGCTCGTGCATCGATCCAGTCAGGAGGCCCAATGCATTCCCTCGTGCTTCTTTTCCGCGAAGAAGGAGGAGTTGGACAGCGACACATCATCCCTCTCGCTTAGGGTCGAAATGTGGTGCCCGTTTGAGTTGCTAACGGATTTCTCAGTTCTAGTAGGGCCCCAGTTGCCATTCGATGGAGATCCAACAGAGGTAGGTAGTGACCGACCCCTAACTCTTGACGACCGATTCAGCAAGGTAACTAGGGTCATTCGACCGTCCCTAGAGGATCATTACCTTTTTTCGATAAAATACCCTGCACCAGTGTTCATCAAGACTCAAACATGGATCGAAGAGTCCCATATGGTGCTCGGTGCAACTGGGTACTGGCCGCTAGTGTGCCACTCCTCATTCCATCCCTCACTCTGTTGGCTTGGAGCGACTGTCGAAACCCCTCCGCAGGGCCAGCCTACGAACTCCAGAGCCGGATTCAGACCGTGTGCAAATGATGCAGCATGATGCATGTATGTCCATGATGCATATGATGACTTTGTATATACAACATTGCAAGGGATATGAAGAGAAACTTAAAGGAAGGCTTTTAAGAGTAGCTTAATAGCAATATTAATAATGAAAATAACAAGAGGTGGGCTCGGCGATTGTTGTACCAACTTCTATCTAGGGACCTAGTTGTTCTCTTTATGGCCATGAAAGCTTGTAGCCATAGAAGCGATCAACAAAGTCATCATTGCATGGCTCATCGTTGAGGAGGTAGTTGCTGATGCACAAAAAGCATTGCATCTCTCGAAGCCTGGTGAAGTTGGTGCCTCCTTCATTGTTGTTGTTGTTGTTGTTGTTATCAGAGTCGAGGAAGTTGGAGTTGGAGCTTGTCTTGGCCGACGCTAGGACGTCGGCGATGGAGCACATTAGCTGTTGGGGTAGATCCTTCGGTACCTCTCCTGCCTCTAGATTGATATAGATGTTTGTTGATGATTTACTAACCTTCTTGTTGTGGCAGGGCTGGCTGACTCATGGTACGCTAGGGTAGCTGAACTTGTTAGGCCATGTGCCCTTCAATTCATCGGAGCGAAGTCGTAGGTTGGCCGATGGCTTAGAGAAGCTGGCGGGCTCGCCGGTCGGTGGAAGGAGGTCGAGGTCATAGCCCTCCCTGACGACAACAAACTCAAGGCTCCCAAAATAGATGTGGGATGCCAGAGCAAAGTTGATGTCATTTGCGGCCATCGGAGACTTGGTGAAGTAGAATGTGACGTGCAGAGCTCCCCTACCTGGCATGCCAACTGTCAGTGTTCTAGAACGGGGGGTGTCTAGAGACAGGACAAATGAATGATGCTATGCATCGGAGCCTCCGATGGTGTGCAAGGCAGACACAAGGTTTATATTGGTTTGGGCTGAACATCCCTACATCCAATGCTTGTTGCTGCTCGTGTTGCTTTGCACCAAACTGCTTGTAGTAGGGGGATACAAGCTGGTCAAGAGAGGGATAGCTCCCAGGTCTCTGTGAGTGGGTGTGTTCGAGTGTTTGAGTGTGTGCTTAGTACATTGCCATTGCTGGGCGTTGTCCCTTTGTCCTTGTCGAGGGTCCCTCCCTCTCCTTTTATAGCATGCAAGGGGAGGGGTCGGGTTACAGTATCTGGATGTATGAAAATAGAAAGAAAAGGCCCTAAGGTGCTCCCAATTCCTAGCCTTCCTCTTAGTTCATGCATTTGCACAGTCGTCATTGTGGTGGTGGCATGCCACGGCTGTAGATGTATCTCAGTCGACGCGGTGAGGCCATACCTTGACACGGCGTCATGATGAAGAAGATTTCATGGCCCTGAAGCTGTGCCGGCAAAAAGGTGGGGGGCCTAGATGGCCGTTGCTCCCCATCTCGTTGAGATGGACATGGTAGGGTGCGGCGTAGCGTAGCTTCTCCCTGTTACTGCCATAGGGGGTGAGAAAGAACCGTGGAAGCCCTGACCGGATTATGAATTAGGTGTTATAAGTTCTTAGGTAATCCTGCACAACGTGGCAAGCCCCTGTTCCTTAGTAGGAAAAGGTAGGGGCCCGTGTGTATCCATGGCAGTGTGTTATAGTAGGGGGGGTGAGCGAAGGAGTAAGTTGTGCAAAGGGGTCGAGCGCCTTGATGTCGTCACAGGGTTCGAGTGCCTGGATGACGTCACGAGGGTCGAACGAGACGGAGAGGGGTCAGACGAAGCGGAGGAGCGCTAGGAGGCTCGGGCGCTTGTCCCTTTGCTTTGGTTTTGAGCGGAGTAAGGCCCGAGCCGACTATGATGGGCCATGGGCCGTAATATTTATCTTGGTGGGTGGTTTTAAGGTGAAAATGGGGTACCCTATTTTGCTAGTACCTGACAAAGAGACATTAAACTTGTCCCCACCTTGAGCAAACCGTACTAGCATAGTTCTCACATATCTATTAATGTCCGAGGCTGCTCCATCCTTGGGATTGATGGTGTTCCTAATGAGGTTGTTGAGGATGTAATAATAGCTGTGCAAACCACTCCTCTTGCCATCTGCAGCTCTACTGTCTATCCACATGTATCTGATATCTCTGATCTTAGCTCTAGGCTCAACATAGATATGAGAATAGGTCCAATGCTCCTCTCCAAAGCCCAAAATCTGACTGAAGGTAGTGTAGTCAACACAGTAGTGTCGACCGTCTATCATCTAGTGGATATCATCTATGGACTGATCATAGAAGAATGTAGCATGAAACTAAGCAAGTACGTCCTCATTCTAGTGATACTAGAATCCCATGATGTCTGACAACTAAAATCTATCATAAATCTTGATGACTTTGTCAAACTCTGCCTCTTGCTTGTCTTGTAGCTCGTTCCGGTCAACATACTATATCTTGACAATCTTGCTCTTTCTAGCACCAAGAATAGGAGTGGCATAGAAGTTGGAATGAAACTCATTCCAAAACCTATATTCGATGCCCGAATCCTTGCGCACTACATAGGGATTGATCCCTCTTGCCTCTTCTACCAACTTCTAGCTCTTGGAATAATTAGTGACTGTATGCTGGCAGGTATCAACTAGATGTCTCATCAACATCTCACCATCAAAGTTTCTGATGTAGCTGTTGTCAAACTCAGTTAGGTGAAGAGGGGTGTCATGAATTGCATAAGTGGTGTGGCCAAGCATCTCCAGCCTTCCTTCATCCTCGATGTACTGATCATGCCTCCCCCTATCTCCTCAGCCACGAGGTGCAATACCACTGCTGCCAGCTGCTGTTGACTTGCCACGACCACGGTGAGGTTGATCCTTCTCCACCATCTTCCTCTTCCCTCGGTCTTCAGGCTCCATCTATGCATAAACATAGGTCCAAATGAGAGAATGTATTGATGGGGCATAGGAAAACATATGAGAAGTAATCTGGATAAAAGAGATGATGCAAATCTTGAGCTAGGGAAGCCACCTGAACCATTGCTAGTCTGGGGGTGCGGCACTGCCACACCCTAGGAGCGGCACTACCGCACCTAGGGCTTCACCTTTTCGACAATTTGTTTCTTCTCAACTATTTAGACCATTCCACATGTACTTCTAAGCCATAAAATAGTTTCAAATGAAATAGACCTAACAAAACTTGGAGTTGATAGAGAACATAGGTAGAGTAACTGCATGCATAAGAGAAACAAATCTGGTGAGTAAATCCAATCAACATAGGGATTCATCCATGGAACAACACTTAGAATAGCCAAATCAGGATACTGGGTGCGACACTGTCGCAGGCATAAGTGGAGCTCCACCCATGAATCCTTATATTGATTCAATTTAACCATCAAGCTTGCTTCTAATCTCATCACATGATCGCTAGAAACTTATTTTCCACAGAGATCGAACTCCATTGCATAGATCAACATGGGTTAGGGTTTCACCTTGCTTCCAAATCATGGATTGAGGAGGAAAGGGGTGAATGCAACTCACCCAGGAGCTGCAGCTGCTATTGGCATCGAGGAGGAGGGCCACCAGCGGGCGCAGCACTGCCGGAGGTGGCAGCGCACGGCAGGGATGACGGCGTCGACGTGGGCGCGAGAGGAGGGAGCGCGCATGCGTCGGGTGGCATTTGGGAGAGAGAGTTAGAGAAGTTGTGGGCCTAGGGATAAGTAGGAGGTGTAAATGGGCCCTACAGTGGACTTACTGTTGGGCCAAATCCGTTGTGGATTCAAAGTGCGGCACTGCTGCACCCCCAAACAACAAAGATTTAGCTACAACTTATACAACTCTCTATATAGGACACGGACACATATAACCTATAAGTCATGACCAGAAACAATTAATCAATATAGACCATGATCATGACTCATAAGTCGCTTTTATGAAATCATTTTGAAGCATAATATGAAATTTTCAAATTCTTTTGCCTAGATGCTATTTGATCAAACAGAGGCATGCTAAAATTCAAACCACGTTATGAGAATCAAGTATATTTAGCTCACTACGCAAAGCAAAAAACCTTGACTCATTGAGGGGCTTTGTGAAGATATCAACTAGTTGTTTTTCGATGCTCACATGACAAATTTCGATATCTCCTTTGGCTTCGTGGTCTCTCAAGAAGTGATGTCAGACGTCTATGTGCTTAGTTCTTGAGTGGCTTATGGGATTGTTTGCAAGCTTTATGGCACTTTCATTGTCACACAATAACGGGATTTTGGTAAAGTGACATCCAAAAATCATGAAGGGTTTGCCTCATCCAAAGTAGCTAAGCACAACATGCATCGACTGTAACATACTCAGGCTCGGCGGTAGAAAGGGCTACACAATTTTGCTTTTTAGAACTCCAAGACACTAGGGACCGTCCATAGAATTGACACGTCTCTGAAGTGCTTTTTTGATCTACTTTGCAACTAGCATAATCGGAATCCAAATACAAAGCCCTTGGGATACCACAAGCCAAGGTTAGGAGTGTGTACTAAATATCTTAAGATTCTCTTAATGGCCACCAAGTGATACTCTTTTGGATTAGCTTGAAATCTAGCACACATGCACACACTAAGCATAATAACAGGCCTAGATGCGCATAAATAAAGTAAAGAGTCGATCATAGAACGATATACCTTGGTATCGATGGCTTTCCCTTTCTCATCGAGTTCAAGATGTCCATTGGTTGGTATGGGAGTGTTGATAGGCTTTGCAATTGCTATGTCAAAATTCTTTAGCATATCATGGGTATACTTCGTTTGGCTAATAAAAGTCCCTTTTTTAATTGCTTGATTTAAAAACCAAGGAAGAACTTCAATTCACCCATCATAGACATCTCAAATCTCTTAGTCATGATCCTACTAAACTCCTCAGAAAAATCATTGTTAGTACTACCAAATATTATGCCATCGACATATATTTGGCACACAAATACATCTTTATTGACTTTACAAGTAAAAATGGTAGGATCGGCTTTGCCTATTTCAAAGCCATGCTTGAGCAAGAATTTCTTAAGGCACTTGCTTAAGCCCATAGAGCATCTTTTGGAGTTTATAGACATGGTTGGGAAACTTGAGATCTTCAAAACTCAGTGGTTGCTCAACATAGATAAGTTCTTGTATAGGACCATTGAGGAATGCACTCTTGACATCTATTTGATATAGCTTGAAGTCATGATGGGCAGCAAAGGCTAGAAGCATTCGGATTGCTTCAAGTCTTGCCACCGGTGCATATATTTCTTCAAAGTCCAAGCCCTCTACTTGAGCGAACCCTTGAGCAACCAATCTTGCCTTGTTCCTTGTCACCATGTCATTCTCATCTTGCTTGTTGCGGAAGACCCATTTGGTGCCAATCATGTTCATCTTGGGTCTTTCCACCAATATACACACTTGGTTTCTTTTAAGTTTTTCAACTCTTCTTGCATGGCTATCACCTAATCCTCATCTTCAAGTGCCTTTTCTACCTTGACTAGTTCCATAGGAGAGACAAAAGAGTAATATTGACAAAAATTTGCTAAATGTGAACATGTCAATACCCCTTTTGAAGACTCCCTAGAATGCTATCGGTGGGACGATCTCTTTGAATGATTTGCTTGAGTCTTGGGTGCCAAATGGCTTCTTGATTATCTGTTGGATCTTCAACTTCCTCTTCTTCAAAGATTGGTCGCAGATTCTGTCCTCGAATCGGAGTCGGACTTGCTGCTGCTTCTGGAGATGGTGCGACACTACCGCTCCTAGGTGCGGCACTGCCATCCTACTGGACTGTAGTAGGGGTTTGCTCCCCCTCAACATCAGGTACGTTAATGGAAACTTCTTCATCAGCAGCTAGGGGACCCACCAGATCAGTGGCTTCATCTTCTTATGGCCTTATATTGCCGATAGCCAATTGCTTGATTGCCTCACATGGTGGGTCCTCCTTTCCTACAACACTTGAATCAACTTGCTCTACTTGAGAGTCATTAAATTCATCAAATATCATGTCTACCGCTATTTCAACTCTACTAGAAGTTTTGTTGAAAATACGATAGGCATGCTCAGTTGATTCATAACCAAGAAGAAAACCTTCATCAACTTTAGGTGCAAACTTAGAGGTCTTGGGTCTCTTGTTAAGTATAAAACAGTTGCACCTAAATACTTTAAAGTAAGACACCTTTGGTTTATTAATGGTTAGAAGCTCATATGAAGTTTTCTTCAACTTCTTGTGTAGGTAGAGGCGGTTGATGACATGACAAGCGTGTTAACGGCTTCACACCAAAACAAATCCAGAGTCGTGTACTCATCTAGCATTGTCCTTGCCATAACAATGAGTGTCTGGTTCTTCCTCTCTACTGCACCATTTTGTTAAGGAGTGTATGGAGTTGAAAACTCATGCTTGATGCCCTCTTCATCAAGAAACTCCTCAACTGGAGATTTCTAGAATTCGGTCCCATTGTCGCTTCTTATTTTCTTGATAGAAAGACTGAACTCCTTTTGAGCTCTTCTAACAAATGTCTTCACCTTATCCCTAACTTGCCACTTATCAAATAAGAAAAATACCTAAGTGAAACGGGAATAATCATCAATAATAACAAGACCATATTTGTTACCCCTGATACTTAGGTAGGCGACCGGTCCAAAGAGGTCCATATGGATGAGCACCAATGGTAGAGTGGTGGTCATGATGCTCTTTGGTGGGTGAGGTACGCCAACTTGCTTTCCGGCTTGACAAGCGCTGCATATCCTATCTTTCTCAAAGTGAACATTTGTTAGTCTAAGGATGTGTTCGTCTTTTTGAAGTTTGGCCAAGTTCCTCATCCCAACATGAGCTAGCTAGCGATGCCATAGCCAACCCATGCTAGATTTTTCCACTAAACAAGTCTCAACACCAAAAACCACCAATACGACTTGATTACACTTACACTTTGTATCACCATCATCTTCACCAGGCTTTCTCATTAAGTCTTGCTTGCCCTGATCTGCTTTACCTGACTCAGATGACACACTCTCTTGAGAATTCAGGATTCCTTCATCAGAAATGTCAATCACAGACTGCCTAATATTTGCACCATCTTGCACATGTATCTCCATCTGATGTTCAGACATGAGAGGAGTAGACTTATCCAGGGTTTCAATGCTGCCAGCATACTTGACAGAAGGTATCTCAATAAGTTGCTCATCCATACTCCAGATTTGATGATGACCTTTACCTTCACCTTGTTTGGAACAACCTTGTCCCAAATCACCATACCCTTCGAGTTGCCTGATTCTGTCACTCAGTGTTTCACTATCAGAATCTAAATCATCGAAGTTATTAGGTATATGAACCTTTTCTCCATCATCAATTCTTGCAGAAGGCTAATTGATTTGTTTGTTTGCAGAGATAGACTTCCCACCAAATTTAAGTGGGGCTGACAAAGTGATAGAGTTAGACTGTTTCTTGCCACCCTCATGACTTGAGCCCATCATAAGTTGTTTCTTATCTATTTTGGTACTTGCATTTTCTTGTTTACTAGCACTAGATTGATCTTCAGTCCTAAATTTCTTGGATGGAGATTGTTGATCTTTTTCAGAGATCTTGATACCACTGCTAAGAGTCCTGATAGGCCCCTCAACCTCAACCTCCCTCTCAAAGTGGAAGTCATACAGATGTAAACCCAAACTACTTTTAGCAGTTCTTGGCACCTTGGTGATATCTCTACAAGTAATTTTAGCTCTAACAAAATCATGCATGAATCTGGTCTTCTCATTAATCTCAATAACCTTCCCAACAAGACCACCAACTTTAGCCATAGTTCTAATGGACCTCTGATCTGTAGGGATGTCCCAGATTCTAAACCAGGCCTGTTGTAACTCTCCCTTGGCACCAAGACTAGAATTATAGGCATTCACCTTCATTTGAGCATTCACACTTTTCATAGGAAGTGAATCAAAGTATCCCCATTCTTTGATCATCTTTGGGTTAGGGAACCTCATCAGATATCTGTTCTCTATAATAGGCCTAGTAGTCCATCTCCAAGACTCAGATCCAATAATGTTCCTAAATTCCCTCTCAATATCCTTGGTAGTAGCCTATCCTGCTAGGATAGAGATAACAACAGTCTTCTCCCTTTCCCTAGACATTCTAGGATCAATATTCTCTTTTATGAAAAAGAAGCTGTGATCTTCAACTTGGGTGGCACAAAGCTCAGGCCCATAATTCCATGGAATGCAATGCTTACAATCATATGCCATATGACCATTAAATCCATAGATTTCCCAATGAAGTCTTCTACAATCCTTAGTCTCATGGTTTGTAAAGCCACAAGTCTCATAAGGAATCCTATTCTAACTCTAATGCTGATTATCAGGAACTAGAGGAGCATTGTTACCTTTAGATGATTTTGCTGCATCAGAGCCAGCTTTCTTGCTCCACTACTCATCAGAGGTATCCTTATGCTCAGTGCGCCCTTCCCATTTCTCATCTCTAGTCTGCTCTTGAGTAGCAGGTGGATCCTCGACCTTCTCCTTGGTCGGGCCCTTGTTAGTCTGCTCCTATGTGAAGTTTCTTACCGAAGTGCGGCCCTTCCTCGACCCTAGTGGCCGAAGCTGAATCCTACTCATGCCAAAGTTGCCCTGATGCCCCTCTCCATGACACATCATCACCGGGACCATGGGAGCCAACTTGGCTCTCACGGTGGTTGTGTGTAAGACCTCACCGACAAGCCACGCTAGATATGGCCAACAAATTTGGTAAGAGCAGGTTTCGCCGTGTGGGAGTTAGGGTTAGGGATTAGGGACGAAATGAATCTGGTTGATGAGATAGTGGGGAAAGGTGGGGAAGAGGACTAGCAGTGATCTGACTCAGAGTCACCTCCTACCTCTCGCTCACCCCAATCTGCATCTCCATCATGTGTCCCACAAACGGGCCTGACTGATTCCCGTGACTAACTGTACCTTGGGTGGTGAGCGAAACCACCGTTGCTGACTGGTTGGCTCCACCCCTATACCCACTGAATTCACAAGCTTCTTTCCCACCGATGATGCTTTCACCGACGATGCCTTGCCACCATTAATCAGCCATCTAAGCTCGTCCGAAACTTAATCTTCACCCCATTTGATGTAATCTTCTAAAACAAGAAGGAATTCTTTCTCACCGTTGTCTGAAGCCGTGTCTACAGGGACTCCAAAACCTCTCAAACGCTCTCACCGTTAGTGGCTCTATGACAACACCAGGAAAGCCTCCTCATCCTATAACCAATGACTCATCGGATCCGAGGCTACCTCGGCCGTAGGGCCCTCCTCTAGACCTCTCGTAACCTCTAGATTTGGAAGGTTCGCTCTCCTCCATGAATCCTGACACGAGATAGGGTCCTCATTCGTACCCGACACGATAAAACCCCCGTCATTAGGGGAGTCACCTGTGGGGCATGGGGGAGGCGTGGGCGCTACGAGAGAGAGTCGAGCCATCTAGGGTGGTCTCTATCTCCATTAAATGATCTACCAACTAAGCAAAATGCTAACATGGTAGTCTAAATATTGAGGAAAGAGATAAAGAATATAGGAAACTATTTCATCTTAGAGAAATGACATCTCCACTCGAACCAACGCACGAAGAAACAAAGATTTTGGCGTTGGGAGGAAACCGGCCATTTCTATCGCGTTCGCTCGCTCGCACCGCCGCTGCACTGGCTCACTCTACTTCACCAGCCACCGTGAGTGCTCGCTGCCACGCTTGCCAGCCGCTTCGGAGTACTCACCCACCGTTGCTACATGCGCTCACATGCTGCCATGGTGCTCGCCTCGGATCTTGTCAGCGCCGCCATGCTGGAGGTCTGCTCATGAGCACACACACAGTCGTAGGAGCCTGAGCCATTGTGGGAGCTTGCCTGTGTCGCCGCAGGAGCATGCACGCGCAGTCGCGGGAGCTTGCTGCGCTTGCCAGAGCTGCTCAGGCTGCACTTAGCATGTGTCTGTCTGCACAGGCCGCTCACCATTTGCACAGGCCATGCCGCCGTTGCCCCGGCTCAGGCCGCTCGTTGTTCGCACATGCCATGCCATCGTCGCACAGACTACTCGCGTCCGTAGTGGCTGCACTGCCGTCGCCCAAGGTGTGCTCCACTACGAGATCCATGGTGAGGGCAAGACCATGGATCTCATCATGGAGCACGAGCTAGCTACACCCAGTTTTCTAGGGGGCTTGAGTAGTAGGCCTTCTCCCGCTCCCCGCTGGTGGCCACCCTGGCCCCGGCGTCCACCTCTCCCATGCCATCGGCTGCACTAGTTGCATCATCCACCTCTCCCCCACTGGTTGCCGCTCGAGCGCCGCCATCCACCTACCATGGAGCCATGCTCCTACTCTTGCATGTCCTAGGCAGACAAGGTCGAGGCCAAGAAGGCTACCCGTGGAGCTGCGAGTCCTACTAGCTTTCACTTACCACCATTGGCCACTGCAACCCATGCTGCTTTGGTGCTGTAGGTGACCCCCTGGACCCCGATGCTAAGCCCTTCGTAGGCTCTCTGGGTAGATCTAAGAAGAAGCTATGCTTTTCTGACTCTAAGGCCTCCTTCAGCGACCCTAAGGCCTCACCTCGACCAAGGAGGCAATGCCGCCGTCGCTGCCACTAGCCATGTAGGGATGTGTTCATGGGGGATGCACGCTGCTCCCTGCGTGTGTCACCGCCGGTGGCGCGCCATCTTTCCTCCATCATCGTGCACCCCCACGCATGTCTGTCGAGCCCGATGCTGAGGGGTTTAGGGCTGTGCAGAGCCATCGCTGCTGGCGCCGTGCACCTGTGCCACGCTGTCCTGTGCCGCTGAACTTGGTGGGCAAGTGCTTCAACTGCTTGTCCTAGAGCCACATCAAGGCTGACAGCACGGGCTCGGTAAGATGCTTCAACTATCTAGATGGCGGGCACTAGGCGCGGGACTGCCGGCTCCCCACGAGGCTGGCACCGGGCAATGGCAATCGTGGACACTCTCTTGCTCGTCCTCTACGCCAGCATAGCCATGCGTGCAGGCACCATTCTTCTCCACGCCAAGGCTCTCCGGTGGATATTGCTTCCACAGGATCAGCGTCTACTGGCATATCACCTTCGGTTCCTTTGGTATGCGGGCCTCCCACACCAGAGACGGCTGCTGTTGCTCAGACGGTTCAGCCAGTCATCGACGCACCTGCTACGAATGAGCTGACCGCTCTAGGGGCCTCTGGTGCAGGGTTTATCACGGCGCGAGTCTGCAGGACCGAGAGTTGGCGATGGCGGTGCTAGGTCTTCTGAACCTTCTGGCCACCGACATGGGTACCTGCATGCCCTCCTTCATCGCGCTGAGCAACCACCGACCTTCCCAAGATCTAGGGCTCGGGACCCGCTCCTCGAGCTCATCGTTGTGCCATGGACGCCGGCCATCTAGGTGACCGAGGATGCCCTCTCCATGGCACTGCTCGCATTGGTGCTTGGGACACGTCCGCTGGTCACCCAGGCCATGATGCTGTAGCACCTACGCAACCAGTATGGCATCACAGAGGACCTCGTCACCATGCGCAGGACATGGCCCAATGACTTCATTATCCGCTTCTCTAGGCAGGAGGACCTCGACCATGTCCTAGGCTCACTAGAGCCGCAGGGCACCTCGTTCATCATTTGATGGCGCCACTAGAGTTGCCTAATCATGGGCTTCGCTAGGGCCTTCCGCTATCGAGCTCTCGTCAGCATGAAGGGCATCCCATCGCATGCGCGATCGGAGGAGGTGGTGCAGACCCTGCTCAATTCATCAGGTGCCAAAGTGGAGATCGCTAACCCTACGACCATCAATGACCTAGACGATGAGCGTGAGTTGTTCGTCGCTACGTGGTGCGTGCACCCCAACCTAATTCCAGATGAGAAGATCCTAGCCATCTCGAAACCAAAGAAGGAGCATGACGGCGACCTTCCCCTCTACCTCTGGTCATGGGAGATCATCCACTCGGAGGTGTCAGCACTATGGTATCTCGTGCGGATGCATCTGGTTGAGTTTCAAGATTGGCATACCCCGCTGCCCTCCAACGACGATGAGTTCTATGGTGGTGGGGGCTCCAACTCCGGCAGCAGTGACAGCAACTACAACGGCTATTAGCCAGGCTTCACCAACTCTGGCGACGCTGGCACGAGGCCACATACGATGCGCTACGGTGGCGCTGATGACCCAAGGCTTGGTCGCGGTTTTGGTCTGGGGTTCTTGCCATGTTAGCAAGACTGCGGCATCGTGGTAGGGCCAGTTCTGCTTCCCTATCGTGTCACCGCGCAGCACCATGCCCTGCCCCCCGAACAATAGCAGGATTCCTGGCCGGGACACACCACGTGTCGTGGAGCCTTCGATGAGGAAGTTGACCTCTTCAGTTCGGGCATATGCTCACACTCTCCTGTCAAGTCGATGGCCGTGGACCCAATGTGTGTCGAGGTGAGCCTCTATGTGTCACTGAAAGTTGTCCCCATTACAGTTGCAAAGCCGGCCCAGTCCATCGACCGTGGCTCGAGGCCTCGCCATACACCTAGGGGTCCGCGTCGGGGCGCCATTTGCAGGATCATCGAAGGGGACATCGACCTGGTAATGGGCCATGTGCTTTACTTTGCCACTATAGATGATGGGTGGTCATTCCTCTATGAGCCCAGTGGTCCACTGTTGGTATTTATTAACTCGACACTTATTTTGGACAGTCACATATTAATCACCTATACCTCTAGCTTTATTATACCAGGTTGTCATCCCCAGTGTTGGAAGCTAAAAGTGTTTAATGGCCTTTCTATCATTTCATGTGACTAAAATAATTATAAAGATGTATATGATAAAGTAAATGTATCCACAAGCGCACATATAAATATACCATTGTAGCATTTTACCTAGAGTATTACTAGGTTATCGATTTATATTTATACAACTGGGAAGGGAAGGATAAAGGAATATATCACTTGTATGTATAAATGATGGAGAGAGTCAACTAAACTCAATCTATCTACTCATAACAGGGGTAAGTCACAAGATAAAATAATAATGATAAGCAAATGATAATTCATAAATAGTAATCAACCTTAGAGCATTTCCAATCTAAGCATTAGCATGGATTAGGTAGGTATAGAGAAATATTTCTAAGTTATTCTTAACTATATGTCAATGTATACCATGATTAGTGCAATTATGTCTAGCAATCATAGCAAGAAGGCATTATATCTACACATAAGGGACATTACTAATAAAGTAGTTATGAACATAGCATAAAATCTACCTTGGCAACTAGGTCCCACTTGGCCTATATTCGAGGAGTGGACTACAAAGGACTCAATGAAAGTGTCACATTTGCATTCTAATGCTACTTCGCGATCTACCACTAAGCTTATAATATAGGGTGTTTCCGCAGGTAAACAACGTCTAAGCACCATGCTGACACAATGTTACCACCCACCCATGATATCAAAGGGCGAGAGCTTTGCGATCCTATGTTTGAATATAAAGACAATCTAACTATGCTAGACATATAATCAAAGTATATAAAGAATAATATAATTGCAAATATAATAATATAGAGCAAAGTCATATCATTTGTATCTAGCAGAATATAAATAGAAAGATATAAAAGAGAGGTTACAAGGGCTTTACCAAGCCACGCTCATAGACAGATCTGGAATCCAAGATGAAGCTTGCCTCCCTCTAGATCTAGCCTATGTAGCTATGCTATAGATAATGGTAGAGCTCTAAGGAGACTAGGGTTGCTGGCTCTAATGACTTGATCAGGCTTGAGACTTATGAATTGATTGATGCCAGGGGGTGGAGGCTCTGCTTATATAGCCCCATAAAATGCACTGGAGCCCTCAGATCAAACTGACTTGAAACAACGGCGTAGATGCAAACCCTAAGGTAGTGGAGAACAGACGTAAAAAGGAGGAGGCTGACCCGTGGGTCCCACGGTCGGCCAACTAGGCCCATGGGTGGCCGCTCGCCCCCTCTGCCAGGTGGGTCCTGCCTTCTTCCACGTGTCTTCTTGTGTCTTCTAGAGTCTTCCTAAGTCGGTGCCACAGATAAATATCAATTTTAATCTGACGTGTGGGTCTATCCTTGCGTATTTCTTGATAACCCACTTCAGAAACATAGTTTTACCAAAACCTATAGAATTCTGTCAGTGTAAACCCTATCTCTACATTTGGTATTGAATTATGTCCATTTCTATGCTTAGTTGACGGTATATTTTAGTAGTTATTGACCGTCAACATCCACTGGAGTTGCCCACCAGTCCTTCACCCTTGAGATGGACTTATATATGTCTGGGCCTAAGAAGGTGTTAAGTTCTAGGCCTCTATCACTGGGGCCTGCTGAGCCTGAGGACTATGCCATGATTGTTGTTCTTGACGGTGGCTCAGCGCCTACGGCTGCAGACCTCGTCCCGAATCCTAGTCATCGTGGCGCCGTTGCGATTGCAACCACGTCAGCGGAGGACTTCACCGCCACCTTCCGGAAGCTACTCCAACAACCGGTGCTACTATCCACACCGCATCGATGCACTACCAGAGCTCTGCACAACGACGATGACGAGGACTAGATACCCAAGAGGAGCGCGCGCCTAGCTGTGAAGAGCTAGTTCAGGGCTGACAAGCCTAAAGCACAAGCTCGGAAAGTCATGATGAAGAAGCCTGGCCTTGAGGTGGAGATGGAGGTTTTGGATGAGGCCTCCTTCAATGAGTTCTAGGCGGCGCTAAAGTTCCCTCTTATGCCTTCCAAGAGGGAGGCTATGCAGGCTCTGTTCCATGGCAGGAAGCAGCTGGCACTTCGTGCTGTTAGCGCTGCCAAGTGACACCTACCGCCCATCATGACAACAGTCGACATGTTAAGTGGAAACATATTCATTTGGAATGTGAGAGGGCTCAACATGAGAGCGCGTATATCAGTCATCCGCGAGTTCTTGAGTCAAGAACGTGCCACCGCGCTCTGCTTGGTTGAGACCAAGGTTGATGTACTGAGCGCCACTATTGTTTCTAAACTAATGGGCATGGGCTTTGATTACGTGTGTTTGCCTTCCGTGGGTGCATCGGGTGGCGTCATAGTCGCATGGAGCCAGGATGAGTGGGTGGTGACCCACCAAGCCTGTCGTGCCAACTTGTTCACGATCACCATCGCCCCTACCTCCTCGCTAGTGGCCACTTGGACACTGTCGTCTGTCTATGGCCCAGTGCTTGAGGAGTTGAAGTCGGCGTTCATGGATGAGCTCTGCGATGTGCGTGCACAGGCCACGGGGTTGCTCCTCCTCTGTGGCAACTTCAATCAAATCTATCGTGCCACGGACAAAAACAACGGTCGCCTGTACTTACGCTCGATGTGGCGCTTCTGTAGGCTGCTCAACGACTCACAGCTCTAGGAACTCTACCTGCACGGTAGACTATACACGTGGTCTAGCCAAAGGAACAGACCAACGCTTGAGCGTATCGACCGGGCATTTGCAACCGTCGACTGGCTTGAGGCCTTCCCAAGCCATCATCTACATTGCTTGTCTTCAGACTGCTCGGACCACTCACCTCTGCTACTCTAGTTGTGCACTCAGCCATGAGCGAAGCCGCGTTTTCGCTTTGAGTCGTTCTGGGTCCGCTTCGATGGCTTTGAGGAGGCTATCAAGAATGCTTGGGACTGTGATCAGCCGGGGGATGACCCATGTAGGGCCCTAGACTTCAAGTTGAGGAAGACAGCCAAAGCGTTGCAAAGCTAGAGCATGAAGAACATAGGCAGCGTGCGCTCTTCAGCTGTTCATGGCACATGAGCTCATTGCTCAGTTTGACAAAGCCCAGGAAAGTCATGTGCTGACGGAGGATGAGCAGGTGCTGCACAAATAGTTCAAGCTAATGAGCCTCGGCCTTGCGTCCCTTGCGCGTACAATTGCCCGCCAGCGTGCGAGGCTCAGGTTCCTTGAAGAGGGGATGCCAATACCAGGTTCTTCCACCTGCAAACGTGCCATAGGAACCGCAAAAACATCAGCCTAGCGATCATGCATGATGGGGTCTGGTTCTCTACTGACCAGGCCAAGTCAGAGGTCATCTACGACTATTTCAACGACATTCTTGGCACGCCGTTCCACCGATAGCACTCTATTGTGCTTGATGATTTACTGCCTTAGCTCGACCTATCAGGGATTAATGTGTGTTTCTCTGAGAAAGAGGTTTGGGAAACAATCAAGGACATGCCGAGCAACCGCGTCCCAGGGCCAGATGGGTTCACCGGCCTGTTCTACAAGGTTGCATGGCCAATTATCAAGCGGGACATCATGAATGCACTCAATGCCCTCTGGTCGCTGGATGCCCAGAGTTGCAACCTCCTCAATGATGCGTTGATGGTGTTGCTCCGAAAGAACAATGTGCCTACTAAGCTTAAGGACTTTCGTCCGATAGCCCTCATGCATAGCTTCAGCAAGTTATTTGCTAAGTGCTTTGCTAGGTGCTTGGGGCCAAGACTAAACGAGATGGTGGCCCTCAACCAGAGCGCTTTTATCAAGGGAAGAGCTATAAATGACAACTTTAGGACGATACAACTCGTGTGCAGATGGTTGCATTCCAGGAAATTCCCCTCGCTACTTCTCAAGGTGGACATTGCGAAAGCATTTGATTCAGTTGGCTGGCCGTTCCTGATCGAGGTGCTACAACACATCGGCTTCTCCCATCGATGGACGGATTAGATCTCCATCCTCCTGTCGACAGCCAACACATGGGTGCTTGTTAATGGGAGACCTAGGCGTCGCATCATCCATGCGCGGGGGCTGCGGCAAGGAGATCCCATCTCCCCAATGCTCTTCGTCTTGGTGATGGAAGTACTCAACTCCCTCATCAGGGAGGCTGACCGTCGGGCAGCTCTGTCGCCTTTGTCGGGTCAGGTATTCGTGCACCGTGCGTCACTATACGTGGATGACCTTGTCGTACTGCTAGCGCCGGAGATAGGCAACCTGCATTGCCTCTCGCAGATCCTCTAGCTGTTCGCAGGAGCTTCAGGGCTCGTCACCAATATGGAGAAATGCGTCGCGACGCCGATTTGCTGTGATGATGAAGCGATTGCCACCGTCCAGGAGGTGTTTCCATGTGTTGTGTCCCCTTTTCCGTGCCGATAATTGGGCATCCCACTGTGGCTCAGGCGTCTAGGCCGCACCGATGAGCAGCCTCTGATTGACGCCGTCACAGCGAGGATACCGACGTGGAAAGTTGGTCTTCTCACGAACACGGAACGAGTCACACTCACCAAGTCCACACTCTCCCTATCCCCGTGCACCTCAGCATCGCTTGCTGTTTATCTAGCTGGGCCATCGAGCAGATTGACAAGAGGAGGTGCACCTTCATCTGGGCTGGCACGGAATCCTGCAATGGTGGTAAGTATCGTGTGGCTTGGCCTACTGTTTGCCGACCAACTGAGCTAGGTGGCCTCGGCGTCATCGACCTTCGTTTCTTTGGCTACGTGCTCAGACTACGGTGGGAGTGGTTGTCGTGGTCGGAGCCACAGCGGTGTTGGACAGCCTTACCCTTGTGTTCTGAGAGATGTGTCGTGGCCATGTGTGCAACGAGCCTATCTGTCGTCGTCGGTGACGGCGCATCCGTGCGACTCTGGACGGACAATTGGGTTCGGTCGGGCCACTGAATCATTTTGCGCCAGTGCTGTTCGCAGCCACCTCGCGAACCGGGAAGAAGTGCCTATTGCGTGACGCGCTGCACAACAACCAGTGGGCGAATGACATCGCCGGAGCACCCACAACCTAGGTCATGCACGACTACCTTCGTGTGTGGGAGCACCTTCATTCAGTCGTCTTACAACCATTACAGCCGGATCGCTTCGTCTGGAAGTGGTCACCAAATGGTGGTTACTCTGTGTCGTCGACCTACCGCGCCTTCTTCACTGGTTCGACAAAGCTCTTGGGTGCCAAGGAGCTATGGCAAGCCAAAGCGCCCCCAAAGGTCAAGATGTTCTTCTGGCTCGCTCTTCACCGGAGACTATGGACTGCCGAGCATCGCAAACGGCATGGTCTGCAAGATGACGATGCGTGTGCGTTGTGCGACCAGCATGCGGAAACCAGGAGCCACCTGTTCCTTGGATGCGCCTTCGCTCGACAAGTTTGGTTCAGGCTGCTGAGCCCCTTCTAGCTCGTAGATTTGGTACCGGTGGATGACCAGGACCTAGGAACACGGTGGATTCGCCAAAGAAGTCGCATTGATAAGACGTCGAGACCACTTTTTGATAGTTTGCTGCTGCTAATTGCATGGTCCATGTGGAAGGAGCGAAATGCTAGAGTCTTTGCGAGGACGCCGTCAGCAGCACACGACGTCGTCGCCGCGATCACCAGAGAGGGCAAGGGCTGGGCAGCTGCAGGATACGCGCCGATGGCCGCGCTCAAAGCAATCTGGTCGCAAAATTTGGTCGCCATGTAATTGCTTAATCAAAACTCCCGTAGGTGTACATTTCAAAAAAAACTCCAGTAGGTGTAGGTCTCCCTCGACGTGGCCCGAGGCTGCTCGCCTCGGCCTCGTCCTCGTGGTCGGATTATGTACTTGACTTTCTCTTCCTCTTAATGAAAAATGGGCACAACCCGGTCGCGAAAAAAAACTAGCTAGCCCAATGAATCGCGCGTCGTTGGTTGTGGCTACTTGTGTATCGTCCACTACAGATGCTGCGTGCAGCAGCTAGCTACCCCAGTAATCGGCTAATCGCACTTTGTGAAGTTCCAATATTCTTGCGTGGTGTTTTTTTTTTTAAGAAAAGGGAATATGTATTAATATATTCTTGCGTAGTGTGGAGGTAATCCCGCGTGCATTCGCACACACGCCTAAGGACGGCACGACACTGCCATTTTGGCGTCTGCGATACTGCCATCCCTAGGCGTGTGAGTTGGTTGTTCAACCTATTGCATTGTTTCTTTCCGTGCTCGATCGGTCGATTTGCAGCTTCGACAGCTAGCTAGCAAGCAATTAGACGTGTGGTCAATAATAACGTGTGGACATGCTGCATGTGGTGATGTGCAGCAGCACACGTATCATTCCGCCACGCTTGATCTTTGCGTCGTGCCGTTCGTGCGTCCTTCATTAGTACTCCTATAAAATCCGTTAGCTTACAAAATTCCATTCAACCATACCATGCCAAAAAGAAGTCAAAGAGAGAATCTACATGCCGCGTGAGAAAACCGGCCGAGTGCGGACGTACACCCACCCACTGCATGGTCACAGCTAGCTTCTGGCCGGTTTAGGGCTCGTTTGGTTATCATGAAATGAGGCTAAGAATCAATCCGACTAATCAATTGTTATACAAATTAGCTAATCATTCCAACTGTGAACCGTTTCAGAAAATGGTTCCCATGGATTGGAACAAGCAGCCCTAAATAATTTGGGGATCCATCGGACGAGATGATCGATGATCCCCCGTCGACTGATTGTGCCATGGTGGGGATCCGTCGGACGAGATGATCGATGATCCCGGTCGACTGATTGTGCCAGTTATCACTAACGTCGTTAATGATGATAGATCATTATTAACCGGTAGACAATAAGCAAGTTGGGCGGCATAGGCACTGCACGCAGCCGGAGCCGGCCTCTGATGGAGGCACACGCATGCATGTACGTACGTGTATCTTTGTATTCTCAGTTCATTATTAATATTCTCTCGTGTTACATTTTCCACTCATCACGGTCGTTTTTCTTGCATATATTAATTCAATTCAATGCATGGGCATATGATGCCATCCAGCTGTGTAGATAGATACTAAACGGTAATGGACAAAAGCATTACAAAGAAGAATGATTTTCCCTCTGGGCCCGACAAGCCGTTGCTATATTACAACATTCTGCGCACGTGGCGGCTCACCATGTTGGAATCCGTACCATCATCGAGCATGTTCATCTGGCTTATAATCCGTCTTTTTTAGCTTATTTTTTCAGCTAAAACAGTATTTTTCTCGCACAACAAATCAGCCAACAGTGTTTTTCAGCCGGCTTATCAGCCCAATCGAATAGGGCCATCATCTGCATGGATAGAGGATGGTGGATGCCATGATAATGGGATGGTGCGCTCTCTTGATCGCTCCTAGTCCTCCTAGGCGAGCAGAGCAACACACGAAAGAGCAGAGAAGCAACCACGCAGGATTTTGACCTTTCCTACTGTCTCGTCGCGACTTTTCCTTTTTGGTCTTGTGAAGACTGAAGACTCGCGGGCGCTGCTTCGAGTTTCCTGCGCACGTGTTTGGATGGGCGTATGGCTCTGTGCACGCGAAGCACTCTGCCACCACTACGCTACATGCTTCCAGATCATCGCGCACGCGTGAGCAGATCGCGAAGGGCGTGTTTGGTTCTGTTGACAACGCTCTTCTCTCCTCGCCTGGTGACGAAATGAAGCGAGTGAGGGTGTTCGGATATGGCCTGCTACTCCAGATCATCGCGCACGCGTGAGCAGATCGCGAAGGGTGCGTTTGGTTCCGTTGACAACGCTCGCCTCTCCTCGCCTGGTGACGAAATGAAGCGAGTGAGGGTGTTCGGATATGGCTTGCTACTCCAGATCATCGCGCACGCGTGAGCAGATCGCGAAGGGCGCGTTTGGTTCCGTTGACAACGCTCGCCTCTCCTCGCCTGGTGACGAAATGAAGCGAGTGAGGGTGTTCGGATATGGCTTGCTACTCCAGATCATCGCGCACGCGTGAGCAGATCGCGAAGGGCGCGTTTGGTTCCGTTGACAACGCTCGCCTCTCCTCGCCTGGTGACGAAATGAAGCGAGTGAGGGTGTTCGGATATGGCTTGCTACTCCAGATCATCGCGCACGCGTGAGCAGATCGCGAAGGACGCGTTTGGTTCTGTTGACAACGCTCGCCTCTCCTCGCTTGGTGACGAAATGAAGCGAGTGAGGGTGTTCGGATATGGCTTGCTACTCCAGATCATCGCGCACGCGTGAGCAGATCGCGAAGGGCGCGTTTGGTTCCGTTGACAACGCTCGCCTCTCCTCGCCTGGTGACGAAATGAAGCGAGTGAGGGTGTTCGGATATGGCTTGCTACTCCAGATCATCGCGCACGCGTGAGCAGATCGCGAAGGGCGCGTTTGGTTCCGTTGACAACGCTCGCCTCTCCTCGCCTGGTGACGAAATGAAGCGAGCGAGGGTGTTCGATATGGCTTGCTACTCACCTGGAAGCTCGTGCAAGCAAGTTTTCCCCTTGCTACCTGGATGCGATCAGTAAGCGAGATCGGCTCGTCGACGCTAGCAAGCTTCTCAGGGCTATGTAGGCTGGACAAGGCAGTTCTCCCTCAGAACCAAGTGTGCTCGAAGTGTTTAGTAGGGCCCTATATATAATGGAAGAAAGGCGGAGGAATAAATTCTATATGGAATTTTATTATAGAAAATGTTTGGAACAAACGATTAAATTCTATAAATTTCTTTCAAAATTCTAAGGATGCTATACCATATAATTTTTATAGACAAAGGAAGCTTTATTAAAAGTTATGGTCTCTGTAACAGCCCCCTACCACTATGAACATAATGGAGCCCCCCTTCCCCATAAGCCTTCTCCTATAAATTTTGGACATAGGTGAAGTAGAAATAAAAGAAGGGGAAAAAAAGAGGAAGAAGAGGAGGATGAGCACTGGTCCTTCTAAATTGCTAAGATGTGTTGGCCACTGTCTAAGGGCGTGATTGCTTGCATGCCTAAATGAAGCCTAACCAGGCCAGTAGGATGGACCCATGTCTTGAAGATCTATGTCACTGACTATATCTATATCACTGCAGATATGAAAACAAAATCGGATTTGCTAGCATCCGGACGTCCGATTCGGGGCGCCAGTGTCGGACGGTGCTCTTGCGCCCGCTCCTAACGCACCCAACTCTCTCGCCCTGCACCCATCTTGCTCCAGAGGCCGCACGGGCCCACGCATGCGCGGGGACCACCCCGAGCTCGCTCTGTTTCACGCGCCTGCATGCATGCAGCAACACCAACACCACTATCAGGCGTGCGCGGTGACCACGGTGGCACGGTGACCCATGGCGGCGCACTAGCAACGACAGCATATGCTTCCCCAAGATCTACTTTTGAAACATCCAAATAAAACACTTGCAATATACGTGTGAAACAGATGAAATCATTTGAAACATGCCCTTGAAACATGCGTGTATAGCCATAGCAACGTATACAACATCTGATCTACTTTTGAAACATTCAGACCCAATAGTTGCAACATATAAACGAAGACAGATGAAACACTTAAAACATGCATAAGAAACACTTGAAAAAACACCTGGAAAATATTTAAAAACCATTGAAAACATATGCAACATCCAGATAAAAAACTTGCAACATATGTGTGAAACATATGCAACATCCAAATAAACACACTTGCAACGTACGTCTGAAAAATAGATGAAATATTGGGAACAAACGATTGCAACATAGCGTACAAACAATTGCAACATATGCAACATCCTAATCTACTTTTGCAACATCTGTATGAAACATTTGCAACACACTTTTGAAACATCTGAAAACACTTGAAACATACTCTTACAGCATGCGCTTTCAGCAAAACCTGGCAGGCGGGAGCACTGCAGAGCGAGATTCGACGCTAGGCCACGGTGAAGGAGGATGGCAGTGGGCGGGTGGCTGCGCAACCCCTGGTGAGTAGCGGCGCCCCCGGCGAGCAGTACCCGCAGTGGAGGCGGCAACGGCGGTCAGGCATGTGTGGCCTCGCGATGTGAGAGTGAGACGCCCCACATTGGAGATGGTCACGGTGGGCAAGTGTCGTGACCGCGGCGAGGTGCCCCCATGCTGGAGAAGGCCGCGTTGAGCGGCAACCACACTAGAGAAGGCGAGTGGCGGGCGAGAAACGCCGCGACGGCTGTCCGAGTTGGGAAATGTCGCTATTTTTTGGAGAAGCCGTGAAGAAAGATAGAGAGGAGTAGACCTCTTGGGCTGGCAACGCGCAGACCCAGAAAGCGTGGGTCCGGGCAGACAGATGCCCGCACCGCAACATTTTCGAAACAAAACTCGTTTCTACGTGGCCTGGTTGGCTCCGTGCCAGAGCATGCCTGAGCAATGCAGAGCAGTGATGCGGGACACAACAACACGTGTATGGTGTAACCAATTAGGTCTTGTTTAGTTTCTCCTCCAAAAGTTTACACCTTGTCCCATCAAATATTTGAGACATACATGGAGTATTAAATATAGATTAAAAATAACTAATTGCACAAATTGTAACTATTTTGCGAGATGAATCTTTTAAGCCTAATTAGTCCATGATTGATAATAAAGTGCTACGGTAACACATGTGCTAATGATGGATTAATTAGGCTTAATAAATTCGTTTCGCGGTTTACTGACGGATTCTGTAATTTGTTTTTTTTATTAGTATCCAAACAGCCCATGCGACACTCCCATGTAACACCCGATGTCAAGTGTGTGCGCAATTATCGGACAATTGCGCACACACTTCGAGCCGGCTTTCAGAATCAGACATATCGTCATAGTGACCATTTCACAAAATGAACTTGTTGACCACTTTATGAAAACGAATTCATTTAATAAACAATTCTAATAAATTCTGAAAACTATCAACAAAATAAATAATAAAAATCTTTTTTTCATAATAGAAGTATAGAAAAAAGATATTTGTTCCAAATGGAAACCATGAAAAGTTTTAGATTTTTTCACAAAAAAGAATATGTAATACTCAAGGAATAAATTAGTGGAAACATTTTGAATAGACTTTCGTAAAACCATTTTTTGAAATAAATCTAGAATCTAGATAATGTTTTAAGAATTTAAGGAAACTTTCAACAGAAAAATTCAAGTAGAACTATAAAAAATAAAAGAGATGAATGATACTTCCACTGTCCTAAAATATATAAGGTATTTACAATTCAAATTTTGTTTTAAATCATAAGAGATTCTAGGCGAATTAACCTTTTAATTCAGACTGAAAAGGCAATCTTCACATGTCTATCAACAACCGCAATATAGAAATTATAGAAGGCTACATATGTCATTTATTTTATCGCAAAGTATATGTTCTAGAATTACAAAGATACCTACTGTATTTGGACGAAGGGAGTAATAATACAGGGTCCTTGCCTTTGCCGCCGGCAGCTACCAACGGAAGTTGAAACACTATTGTAGAATACACGGACGTGCATTATTGCTATGCCTATATATGTAGTGACAATTTGCATTGCAAATATCGTTGAAAATAACATGACATGCTGGCCAAATTAAATGGCTAACGAATTGACTTTTCACCTGTATATAGTACTATTTCCATTTCTTTTAAATTTGTGCTCAACGAAGGCAGGTACTGTAGTGGTACGTGTACGGGGGCACCACAGAACAACACGGCACAATACCAGGATGGTCGCCAAAAAGCTCGGTTTGACCGGCTCCCCAGATTTCCGAGGTCATCCAATGCAATCCAGCAAATTTTAATCGGTGCCGGGCCTGATAGATTTTCCGGCGCTTAGAAGCTCCCTCGCCTATTTAAGCAGCCTCAGGTTGCCAGTTTGCCACCACCCTTCATCGCACGCCCACTGCACGCCACAAGGAAGCAAGGACAAGAGCTTTTGCCCCAGGGGCCGGCCAGTGCGCCAACTGTTTCAAAGCTTCCAAGGCTTGGCTAGCTAGCTCACCTGCTGAGACATCCCACGCGCGCGCCGGCCAGCCAAGAATTTGGACATGGCGTCCGGGCAGCAGCAGCACCTCCCTAACGTGCCGAGATGGACGCCCAGCCGGCCGCGGCGCCAGGCCCACGGGGGCGGCGGCGACGCACACGACGAGGACGACGCGGACTCGGCGCTCGGAGGGTCCATGCGCAGCACCGACGGGTCGTCGTTCCCCTTCGGCAGCGGCCGCTCGTTCCCGTTCCCGCTGCCCCAGCCGTCGCTGGAGATCAGCGTGCTGCAGGCGGCGGCGAACGGGACGACGACAGCCGGTAGCGGCGTCGTCGACGGCCCCGTGGCCCGCGAGAAGTCGCTGCGCCGGACCGACGAAGGCGTGGTGATATCCTGGGAGGACCTGTGGGTGTCGGCGGCCGGCGGCAAGGGCGGCCGCGTGCCCATCCTCTGCGGCCTCAACGGGTACGCTCGCCCCGGCGAGGTGCTCGCCATCATGGGCCCGTCCGGCTGCGGCAAGTCCACCCTTCTAGATGCTTTGGCAGGTACGTATTACGTACGAACCAACGTGGAGATCGTATACACCCACGTGAATCTTATATATCATTGTATTTTATTTATACACAGGAAGGCTGGGTTCTAACGTGAGCCAGAAGGGAGACATTCTGATCAACGGCCGGAGGCAGAAGCTAGCCTACGGGACATCTGTAAGAGCATGATATGCCACGTGGTGTGCGTGATCAATATATGAGTGTGCGTGCACAAATAATGCATACGTATACTGACGGATACGCACTGCAAATATAGGCGTACGTGACCCAGGACGACGTGCTGATGACGACGCTGACGGTGCGCGAGGCGGTGCACTACTCGGCACAACTTCAGCTGCCGAGCGCGATGCCGGCGTCCGCCAAGGGCGAGCGCGCGGAGGAGACGCTGCGCGAGATGGGGCTGGAGGCGGCCGCGGACACCCGGATCGGCGGGTGGATGCACAAGGGCATCAGCGGCGGGCAGCGCCGCCGCGTCAGCATCTGCATGGAGATCCTCACGCGCCCGGCGCTGCTGTTCCTGGACGAGCCCACCAGCGGGCTCGACAGCGCGGCCTCGTACCACGTGGTCAGCCGCATCGCGCGCCTGGCTCGGCGCGAGGGCATGACCGTGGTCGCCGCCGTGCACCAGCCCAGCACCGAGGTGTACGGCCTCTTCCATGGCCTCTGCCTCCTCGCATACGGCAGGACCGTCTTCTTCGGCCCCGCCGCCGAGACCAACCAGGTACGTAATTAATTAACACTTGTAAGTATTATTACAGTATTATATTAGAATTAAAACGTATCGATGGTTATTGACTTGTTACTTGCTGGTTCCAGTGGATTGCATATATACTCCTCCCCCATCCCAAATTATAAGGCATTCCAAGAATCTTGAAAAGTCAAAGGATCTCAAGTTTGACCAAATTTATATGATAAGATAATAATATTTATGACACCAATTAAGTATCATTAGATTCTTCATTAATTATATTTTTATAGTATACCTATTTGATGTTATAATTTTTTGTAATTTTCTCTATAATTTTAGTCAAACTTAAGATGCTTTGACTCTCCAAGATTCTTGGAATGCCTTATAATTTGGAATGGAGGGAGTAATATATACTGTAATATATAGAAAGGCAACGGCGGCTGAGTGCGTTACTTGTTTAGAAAAAAAAAAATTCTCGTGATGGAGTAGTTTGGATTGGGGTATGTCTATTGGCTGCCTGCCTGGCTGACAGACGACGTACGTGTTTGGACATGCATCGTAGACTTGTACTAGTAGCTAAGCTAGCTGGTCCGCGGTTTCGCACCTAACTTGCAAAGCATCAACTGTCTGTCCTTGGCTCCTTGCGAGTTGAACTTGGTAGGCAAGCATTCACTCGTCTAGTTGGAAGGAGACCGCTATAGAAAAATACGTCCATATGGCCGTTGAAAAACAGCCATTGCTATAGCCCAGTCGACAGAGAAAACAGACGGCTTCTCATTTCATCAGCCTAGGCCGTCGCTATAGCCACCACCACCACCTCCCTCCCGCCTGGTCCTATCCCCGGCGACCGGCGCTGCCTCCGACCACCCACAACGCTCCATCTAAAGTCCGGCTGTGAGGGAAATCGCTAATTGCCAATCGCCATCCCCTAAATCCTAAACCCGGAAGCTAAAATGAACTTTGACTGAGAAATCCTGCCCATTCAGCAATGCTAAAATTTACTTCGACTGAACTCCTGTCCATTTTGAGGCGATTGACATGCAGGAAGCGTGTAGAAATAGTATGGATTTAATCACGGGAACATTCGTTTTGGTGGGAACAAATTTATGGCTAGATGTGCTTTCGTCAACAGAAGCAAGGATCAAATTTATTATATTGCGCTCAGATAGTGACCCAACTGGTTAGTCGTGTGAACTTGTTTCAATGAGTCAGCTTGCGTCTGTTGTGAAGGAATAATAATGCTCCCACGACGTTAATACCAACAGAAAGGACACAGTTGCAGAACAGATCTAAATTGATCACGTAGTATGAGAAAAATCATACTGCAGATAACTCTGCATATATAGATATAGTGATTACAAGTGGTCTAGTATAAAACTTAACAATGTATTAGGTAAACAACTGTGCAAGAGAAGTCCGCATACAACAAAGTTAGTTTCGGCGTGACTAGACCAGGAGGAATTAGGTCATCACCTCCTTGAATGAATAATAGCCTTCTTGTTGAAAAACTTTCAATGGAAGCTCTATAATTTCCAAATTGACCAGTCGCCAGTCGGTTTCGAGTAGGGAGGGCGAAGACATTATTAGCAAGAAAACACGCGTCTTTGCAAGCTATTAGCATGGCAGTTGCGAACTACTAGTAAGGACCAAGGAAATTGACTTGCATGAACTGCCAGTAGTCAATGGTTGAAAGATACTTGCATCGTCTGAAACCTCAGTTGATTTTCAGGACTTGGAGTACAAAACTCATACTGGTAGAATAGCAGTCCTTATTAATTAGTAATAAGACATAGGTGCCACTTTCAGATTACAAACTACTCAGCATTGCATTTAAATTTTCGCAGTTCTTTGCTCTGAGCGGATTCCCCTGTCCATCACTGATGAACCCTTCTGACCACTTCCTGAGGACCATCAACAAGGACTTCGACAAGGTGAACACATCACACGACTTCTAGCTAGGGATTAGTACGTAACGATATGCTAAACTTCCCTTTGCATACTCACTTGCCCATGCATGTACGCGTTGTTGTGTTTGTCAGGACATCGAAGAAGGCCTGAACGGAGAGGTCAAAATGACCACGGCTGAAGCAATTGACACGCTGGTGAACTCGTACAAAGCCTCAGCCTACATGGAAAAAGTGACGAGGCAGATAGCCGACATACGCGAAATTGTAAGTCGTACTACATCACATTCTGCATTACACAAACGAAGAAATGTGCATGAGGGCAGGAGTTACATTGCCAAGCCCTGCATGTTGCACATTTCCTGCACCTGCACCGTCGTCAGAGCCCAAATTTACAAGTTTATTATGGCCTTTTTGCAGGGAGGGGCTGTGGTGAAGAAGGAATGGCAGACGAGTTTCCTGACGCAGTCCTTGGTGCTCACCAAGAGGTCCTTCGTGAACATGTACAGGGACCTGGGCTACTACTGGCTGCGCTTCGCCATTTACATCATGCTGTGCCTCTGCGTCGGCACCGTTTTCTACGACATCGGCCACAGCTACGGATCCATCCTGGTGAGTAAATTGTATGAATGTTCATCACTGTAATTCTATAATTTGCATGTCTTATTGTATGGTGCTCACCCCGGCCGAAAAAACAACTGCTCGATCTGCATGCAGGCTCGCGGCTCCTTGCTCAATTTCGTCGCCGCTTTCCTCACTTTCATGGCCATCGGCGGCTTCCCGTCATTCGTCGAGGACATGAAGATCTTCGGGCGGGAGAGGCTGAACGGGCACTACGGCGCTGCGTCGTTCACGATCGCCAACACGGTGTCCGCGGCGCCGTACCTGGCGCTCATCTCCGTGGTGCCGGGCGCCATCGCCTACTACCTGGTGGGCCTCCAGAGCAGCTTCGGCCACTTCGCCTACTTCGCGCTGGTGCTCTTCACGACCATGATGGTGGTGGAGGGGCTCATGATGATCGTGGCCAGCGCGGTGCCGGACTTCCTCATGGGCATCATCACCGGCGCCGGCATCCAGGGCGTCATGATGCTCAACGGCGGCTTCTTCCGCCTCCCCAACGACCTGCCCAAGCCCATCTGGCGCTACCCCATGTACTACGTCGCGTTCCACAAGTACGCCAACCAGGGGCTGTACAAGAACGAGTTCCTGGGCCTCACCTTCCCCAACAACCAGGCCGGCGGCCCCGCCACCATCTCCGGCGGGCAGATCTTGACGGACTTCTGGCAGGTGGAGATGGGGTACAGCAAGTGGGTCGACCTCGCTATCCTGTGCGGGATGGTCGTGCTCTACAGGGTGCTCTTCTTGGCCATAGTGAAGCTCACTGAGAAGGTGAAGCCCATGATCAAGGGATTCAGGTTCAGGAACACCGCGCCGTCCGTGCACGTAGCCGACAAGGGCTCCAGCAGTCCATGAATCAACGCCAAGGCCCATCGACGGCACGGTACCAATCAACCGTAGATGTGCGATATGTGTAGCTAGTGAAGACCTAGTACTGCAATCGATATGCAAGTGAAGTACGTGCAATCTTGTCAGCTGCTCATTGACAACGAGGGCCATATTCCAAGCTTGCGTAGTTTTGGGCTGTTTATTCCCGGCATGATGGAATGGGTTTATGAGACTATTCCCCGTTTTATAGAAGCTTGAAGTATGTAGTGCACATATGCTTGCTTATAGTATTTGTTTGTTCTATTTGCCTATATTCTCATTCCAATTTTCCATGGCCGACTACATATACATGCCATTTTAAATACAGGATAACGGGAGAAATCCATTACCGGACATGAGTTTGTTTTTGGCAACCCAACTAAAAAACCCGGAACCAGCTTTAACCACTGAACTGTCAACACTATATAGTATACAAATTGGCCTTCTCTTTAGTTTTGTATTTTCTAAAAGTAATAAAAACTTGTTTACACGTTGCAACATTAAACCTAGAGATCGACCAAGAAAAATTCATACTCTAAATAGAGTACTGGAATGTTGGATGTAAATTAACTAAATTATTTTTGGAGAGCTAGTGATGTCATAGTAATGATAAAAAGATTCAAGTGAGTCATCTAGTTCTTCAATGAATCCAGTTTTTTTTAATGTCACCGGGGGATTACTCCCCACTTAAATATATATTGATAGCCCAAAACGGCTTGCTTTATGATTTACAACATTTAGGAGGAAAAACAACAACAAACACATCTGCACCTGGGTGAAGAGTGGCGGAAGCCTCAAATATACTAGTGCAATGCAAAGACTATCACAGCAAGGTACAAGAGCTCTTTGACAATGCCTCCAGCGAGGTGAATGACGCCAAAACGTAATCATCGTCAGCCAAGCAGGAGCTTGGCAAGGTCTTCACCCGAGCCTTGTGCCGGAGGTAGCTGCATCACAGCGGAGGGGGGTGCCGGTCGCCGCCACACCGCGTAGAGCCGTAAATCGGACTCGCCCACGTCGGTGGGAGGCACACACCGGCAAGCGTCCACGCCTGGACGTAGGGGTGGGGGTGCTGGCCACCGCCACACACCCCCAGAGCCGTTCCTGGACTCGCCCGCAACGGTGGAAGGCGCACCAGAGAGAGAGAGGGGTGCCGGCCGCCGCCACACCACGCAGAGCCGCTCCCGGACTCGCCCGCGATGGTGGGAGGTGCGCACCGGCAAGCATCCACGCCTAGACGGAGGGGGGGTGCCGGCCGCCACCACACCACGCGGAGCCGATCCTGGACTCGCCCACGATGGTGGGAGGCTCGCACCGGCAAGCAAGCGTCCACGCCTGGACAGGGGTGGGGGGTTGCCGGCCGCCGCCACACCACGTGGAGCCGTTCCCGGACTCGCCCGCGCTGGTGGGAGGCGCACACCGGCCAGCGTCCACGCTGGGACAGAGGGGGGTTGTTGACCGCCGCCACACCGCGCGGAGCCATTTCCGGACTCGTCCGCGCAGGTGGGAGGTGCGCACCGGCAAGCGCCCATGCCTGGATAGGGGGGTGGGGGTGCCAGTCGCCGCCACACCACGCAGAGCCATTCGCGGACTCGCCCGCGACAATGGGAGGCGCGCACCGGCAATCGTTCGTGCTAGCAAGGCAGGGGAAGAGGAAACAAAGAGGACGCCTCCAAGGAGGGAGCGGCGTCCATAGACGTCGCCGTCCAGGCTTTCGCCATAGCCTCAACCAACCTGCCTGCTCGGGGACATGACCGCGTGCTGGAGGTAGTTGCGCCAGCTGCCACACGGGGACAGCAAGGGGGCATGACACGACCACGGCGGGTCGCGGTGCGCCACGCTGGGAGAAGAGGAGCTGGGCACCACCACACGAGGACGACAGGCCCAGGCCCAGGGCGAGGGAAGGTGAAAGTCCTATGTTTGGTGTTGGTAATTAGTGACAATGCCTTAAGTACTAACCCTATGCCTAAGTTGTATGTAGCATATGAGGATTAGTACATTCCAAGGTTGGTGGCAAGATGGACATGGTGATCATGATGGCCACACTTGGATTTGGATGCAACCCTACGTGATCAAGGCAAAGGTATATGCTTAAGGGTTGTGTTTTAGTAACCAAGACACCTAGCGGGTGTGGTTACATTATAGGATAGATAGCCATACTATAAAGAGGGGAATGACGCGGCTATTGAACTCCTAAGTGCCTCTAGGTGTGCATTTCATAATCATATGCATTTGGATAGAACTAATATCGCCTCGAAAAATAATTGTGAAAATGCTAACACACTCACACATGTCAAGATCACTTGGTGGTGTTAGCACGTTTGCGAAGGCAGTGGAGTTTGAGCGGTAGAGAGGGTTTGGGATCCTCTCTCCCTCCCGCCGAGCTTGCGAGGCGGGATTCAGGCATTTTCGATGAGTTGAAACGACTTTTTTTCACTACGCCGAAAGTCCGGAAAAGAAACGGAGGCGAACGGAGGTCACAGAGGTGACCGGACGCTGCACCGGACGCGGTCTTTGAATGACCGGACGCGTCCGGTCAGTGTTCAGCGTCTGCGCGTTTTTCAGTTTGATGATCGGACGCGTGGCGCGTCCGGTCACTGACGATCGGACGCGTCCGGTCGTTCAAGGAGCTTACTGGACTCTGACCGGACGCGGGCACTGTGGCGTCCGGTCATTTTCTTCAGCGCGTCCGGTCGTTGTTCCGTTGAGCGCTGCTCAGGCGACCAGCGCGTCCGGTCACTCACGGGACCAGCGTGTCTGGTCGTTCCCAGCGCGTCCGGTCTGCGCGACCAGCGCGTCCGGTCGTTGCTTCGCAGTTAGCCGTTGGGCGACCGGCGCGTCCGGTCAGTTAGACCAGCGCGTCCGGTCAGTGCTTCGCGACTTAGCTGTTGTGCGACCATCGCGTCCGGTCAGTTGGACCAGCGCGTCCGGTCAGCACGATTTCGACTGTTTAAGTTTCTAACGGCTCTATTCGAAGGGGTACGTCTATAAATACTCGTTGGCCGGCTCAAGGCTCTCTCTCTCTCGAACATTTGACAAACTTGTGAGTACTTTGAGCTAAGCAACTCCCCTTCCACTCATCTCTCTTGCTTCTTTGCATATTCGAAGTGAGATTGAGTGATCCAAGTGCATTTGCATTGTGAGATTGCATCTAGTTGGCACTTGGTGGTTGATTTGCTGCGGGATTCTTGTTTCTCTTGGTGGTTGCCGCCACCTAGATGGTTTGGAGCAGCTTGGAGGCGTTGGCTAGAGTTGGTGATTGTTCTTGGCCACCTCCGGTGATTGTGAGGGGTTTGTGCCTACCTCGGCGAAGCGTCAAAGGCAACGATAGTAAATTGCTCATGTCATTGCAACCTTTGCCATTTGGTAGGTTCTTGTGGCGCCTTTTGAGAGGCTCAGTGTGAGACCAATTAGCCACCGAACCACGTGGTGAAGAGGGACACAACGGGGACTAGCATGCCGGCAAGCACGTGAACCTCGGGATAAATCTTCGTGTCATCACTTTCATATTGTGATTGATTGATCCCGGTGTTCGGTTATCTTGGTATACATTGTTGATCATATTGGTTGGCTCAATACTTCGCCCCTCGGTGAAACTCTCCTAACTTAACTCAGCATTACTTTATTAGTTATCTTTGCTAGCTAGTTAGCTTTGCTAGAGTAGCTCTTTTGTGTAGCTTGCTAGTTGTAGTTGTAGCTACCTTCTCGGTTTGACTTTGTGCGGTTGAGTGCAAATACTAGAATTGTGAATTGGTTAGGTGGCTTGCAAACACCCCGTAGGCTAAGCAAAACTTGCATCTCGCTATTTGTTATATTGATAAACTTGTTTAGCTTGTCTTTGTAGAAAATTTTTAAAGGCTATTCACCCCCCCTCTAGCCATCAAGACCTTTCAAGTGGTATCAGAGCCGTGGTCACCGTTTGTAAGGCTTAACAACCTCGGTGTAAGATGGCTCAAGTTGTGTTCAACCATGTCGAGGGCAAGCCTCCATTCTTTGATGGTGTCACATCTTTTGATCATTGAAAAAGAAAGATGAAGCAATATCTTGGCTCTATTCATGAGAACGTTTGGAAGGTGACACACCATGATTATGCTATCATTGATCCCGACAACCTCACCAACAATGACCGCATCAACAACCAATGCAACACTATAGCTCTCAATACTCTCTACAATGGGATTGATGCAAAGGTCTTTGAGCAAATCAAGGATCTTGAGATAGCAAGTGAAGTGTGGACAAGATTAGAGGAAACATATGAGGGCACTTCAATGGTAAAGAGTGCCAAGCTCTATATGCTCAAGGATAAGTTTGCAAGCTTCAAGATGAAGGATGATGAGTCCATACCGGAGATATTCTATAGGCTACAAGTTATTGTCAATAATCTCAAGAGCCTAGGAGAAGATGTCAAGGACAAGGACTTCTCACATAAGTTCTTGATGAACTTACCTAAGAAGTTTGCTATCTTGAGGAAGATGATCCAAAGAGAGGGTTTGGACAAGGTGACTCCAAACCAAGTGCTTGGAGATGTCATGACCGATGCTCAATATGATGATGATGAAGATGAAGATGAGAAGAAGGAGATCAAGGTCAAGCAAGAGAAGACCACCACATTCAAGGCTTCTTCTTCCAAGGGCAAGAGCAAGGTTGATGATGATGATGATCCATTTGATGATGAGATTATGGCCCTTCTAGTGCAAAAGATGGGTCGGTTCATGAAGAAGAGAGGCTATGGTGCAAGAAAGAGAAGGGACTTCATGACGGCAAAGGAGGTGCTTTGCTACAATTGCAATAGCCCCGATCATATAGTGGTGAAGTGCCCCTATGAAGACAAAAGATATCATGATGGGGAGTTGAAGCTCAAGAAGAACAAGAAGGATAAGAAAGAGAATGAGAAGAAAGCAAAGAAGAGCTTCACATTCAACAAGAAGAAGAAGGGTGGTGGTTATGTAGTCACTTGGGATAGTGACAACTCCAATAGTGATGATGATGCAAGCTCTAGTGATGATGAAAGGACCACTCGGCAAGCCATTGCAAACATCGCCCTCTCCAACAAGCCATCCATCTTCGACACTACATCAACATGTCTTATGGCCAAGCCTACCAAGGTAAAATATAATGATAGTGATGATGATTCTTGTGCTAGTGATGGTTGTAGGAGTGATGATGAGGAGGATGAGGACTACTCCAAGGATGATCTATTAGGCATAATAGATCAAATGAGCAAAGGCTACAAGAGGACCACCAAGAAATATAAAATCTTGGAACAAGAGCTCATTGCTAAGAGCAATGAAAATAATGCCTTGATGGAGGAGCTTGTTACTCTCAAAAAGAGTAAAGAGTGCAAAGGAATTGAACAAGAGCTCAAAGCTCTTAGAAAATCCTTTGATGAGCTAGAGGCCTCTCGTGAGTGTCTAAAGGAAGACCACGAGGACCTTGAAGTTGCTCACACTAGGCTTAAGGAAGCCCACTCCACTCTACTTGAGCTCATCAAGGAAAAGGACCTCAAGTTGGAGAAGTTCATGAAGGAAGCTAAGGAGGAGCAAGTGATTGTCACTTGTGATATTGGACTAACATGTGATATTATTGATGATTCTTTACTTGTTAGTCCTACTAATGCTTCATGTAGCTCATCATCATCCACCACAACTAACTCTACCTCTACTACTAGTGATTCATCACTTGTGGTTGAGACTCTCAAGAGAGAGGTGGATGATCTCACCCGCGCATTAGGCAACGCCTATGGTGGGGATGCCCGCTTGCTAAAATGCTTGGGTAGCCAAAGGTTCTCTCTTAACAAAGAGGGATTGGGCTATAATCCCAAGAAGGGAAAGGCGGCCTTGGCTACTCCAAAGCCTCGCTTTATGAAGGGCAATGGTCGTTATTGCAATAGATGCAAGCAAGTTGGGCATCTAGAGATTAATTGCAATAAAATAAACAAGAACAAAAAAATGCTAATGTACCTTACATTCCTTTTGATTCTTGTTATATGCTTACCAAGGGTGAGAAAGGTGTGCATGCTAGGTTTGTTGGTACACCAATTGTGGGCCCAAAGAAGAAGGCCATTTGGGTACCAAAGAGCTTAGTGACTAACTTCCAAGGACCCAAGTAAGTATGGGTACCTAAAAGATATTAAATTGTTTTATAGGTAAATTACAAGGCCGGAGGAAGGCATTGGGTGCTTGATAGTGGGTGCTCTCAACATATGACTGGTGATTCAAGAATGTTCAACTCTCTCAAATCAAATGATAGTGGCATTGATAGTATCACATTTGGTGACAATAGCAAGGGTGATGTAAAGGCTCTTGGAAGGATTGCAATCTCAAATGATCATAGCATTTCCAATGTGCTCTTAGTTGAAAAGTTGAACTTCAATCTTCTCTCGGTTGCTCAATTGTGTGATCTAGGTTTCAAGTGCATATTTGGTGTTGATGATGTAGAGATAGTTAGTGTTGATGGCTCTAACTTGATCTTCAAAGGCTTTAGATTTGAGAATCTATACTTGGTTGATTTCAATGCTAGTGACACTCAACTTTCAACATGCTTGCTCACCAAATCAAGTATGGGTTGGTTATGGCATAGAAGACTTGGTCATGTTGGCATGAAGCAATTGAACAAGTTAGTGAAGCATGACTTAGTTAGAGGCTTGAAGGATGTCACATTTGAGAAGGATAAGCTATGTAGTGCATGTCAAGCCGGAAAGCAAGTAGGCAACACTCATCCATTGAAAAGCATCATGAGTACTTCCAAGGCATTTGAGTTGTTGCACATGCATCTATTTGGGCCAACTACATACACAAGCATTGGTGGCAACAAGTATGGCTTTGTGATTGTGGATGATTTCACTAGATATACATGGGTATTCTTTCTTGGGGACAAAAGTGATGTATTTGACATATTCAAGAAGTTCATCAAGAGAGTACAAAATGAGTTTGAAACCACAATCAAGAAAGTAAGAAGTGACAATAGAAGTGAGTTTCGAAACACAAGAATTGATGAGCTATGTGATGAGCTTGGAATCAAACATCAATTCTCGGCCAAGTATACACCTCAATCAAATGTCCTAGTTGAGAGGAAGAATAGAACCTTAATTGATATGGCTAGATCAATGTTGAATGAGTATAATGTGAGTCATTCATTTTGGGCCGAAGCAATCAACACGGCTTGCTTTTATAGCAACCGTCTCTATTGCCACAAGTTTCTAGAGAAGACACCATATGAGATCTTAAATGGAAGAAAGCCTAACATTGCATACTTTCGGGTATTTGGTTGCAAATGCTACATCTTGAAGAAGGGCACTAGATTGAGCAAGTTTGAGAAGAAATATGATGAAGGCTTCCTACTTGGTTACTCAACTACTAGCAAAGCTTATAGAGTATGGAACCTATCTAGTGGACAACTTGAAGAAGTACATGATGTTGAGTTTGATGAAACAAATGGCTCTCAAGATAAAGAAGATAACTTGGATGATGTGAGAGGAACTCAATTGAGTAATGCTATGAAAGAAATGGATATTGGCGATATTAGGCCAAAGCAAGTGATTGATGTGGATGACAACAAAGATCAAGTGCTCTAAAGTCCAATAACTCAAGCTAGTGGTTCTCTAATGCAAAATCAAGCTAGTACATCATCTCAAGTGCAACAAGATCAACAAGTGGCTAGTTCATCATCTCCAATTCATGATCAACATCAACATCCAAGCAATCAAGTCCAAGTGCTTCAACCAACTAACATTGCAAGAGACCATCCATTAGATTCCATCATTGGTGACATACAAAGGGGAGTTCAAACTAGATCAAGATTGGCATAATTTTGTGCTCACTCTTCTTTTGTGTCAATGGAAGAACCCAAGGACATTGATAGAGCATTGAGAGATCCGGATTAGGTAAATGCAATGCATGAAGAGCTCAACAACTTCAAGAGAAATGAAGTATGGGAATTAGTTGAGAGGCCTAAGGATCACAATGTCATCGGAACAAGATGGGTCTTTCGCAACAAGCAAGATCAAGATGGGATAGTAGTAAGAAACAAAGTAAGACTAGTGGCTCAAGGTTACACACAAATAGAGGGTCTTGACTTTGGTGAAACTTATGCCCCGGTTGCAAGATTGGAAGCAATTAGGATCTTACTTGCCTATGCTTGTGCTCACAATATCAAGCTATATCAAATGGATGTGAAGAGTGCATTTCTCAATGGGTACATTCAAGAAGAGGTGTATGTGGAGCAACCTCCCGGTTTTGAAGATGACAAGAAACCCAATCATGTCTACAAATTGAGAAAAGCTTTGTATGGATTGAAGCAAGCACCTAGAGCATGGTATGAAAGATTGAGGGACTTCTTGCTATCCAAAGGATTTGTCATGGGCAAAGTGGATACTACTCTCTTTACCAAGAAGATTGGGAAAGACTTATTTGTATTGCAAATATTGTTGATGATATCATATTCGGTTCAACCAATCAAGATTATTGTGATGAGTTTGGGAAAATGATGGCAAAAGAATTTGAAATGTCAATGATTGGTGAACTTAGTTTCTTTCTTGGACTTCAAATTAAACAAATGAAGGAAGGAACATTTGTAAGCCAAACCAAATACATAAAGGATATGCTAAAGAAGTTTGGTATGGAAGATGCAAAAGGAATCACTACTCCAATGAGCACTAGTGGAAGCTTGGATAGTGACAAAAATGGTAACATGGTGGATCAAAAGCTATATAGATCAATGATTGGTAGCCTACTCTATGTGACGGCATCAAGGCCCGATGTGATGTTTAGTGTATGCATGTGTGCAAGATTTCAAGCCTCACCAAGAGAAAGTCATTTGAAGGCAACAAAGAGAATATTGAGGTACTTAAAGCATACACAAGATGTTGGATTGTGGTATCCCAAAGGTGCAAGCTTTGAGCTAGTTGGATATTCGGATTCCGACTATGCCGGTGACAAAGTGGAAAGAAAGAGCACTTCCGGGACTTGTCAATTGTTGAGAAGATCACTTGTCTCATGGTCATCCAAGAAGCAAAATAGTGTTGCACTATCTACCGCTGAGGCCGAATACATCGCCGCGGGTAGTTGTTGTGCACAAATCTTGTGGATGAAGGCAACATTGAAGGATTTTGGAATCACTTTCAAGAATGTGCCATTGCTATGTGATAATGAAAGTGCCGTGAAGCTAACCAACAATCCGGTTCAACATCAAAGAACAAAGCATATTGATGTTCGCCATCACTTTATTAGAGATTATCAAAAAAAGGGTGACATTGCTATTGAGAGTGTGGGCACCGAAGATCAATTAGCCGATCTATTCACCAAGCCACTTGATGAGAAGAGATTTCACAAGCTAAAGAATAAGTTGAACATACTTGATTTCTCCAACATGAGTTGATGCACCTCCATATATGACATGCCTCTCCTTCGAGCCCCAAGGTATAATTGGTTGACATGTCATACATTCTATGCTAAGGACTCGTTTAGTGCATCTAGTCATAATTTACATGTTCTAGGCTCATTCATGAAAATCAAATGAATTTGAAGTTTATATGGTGCCACTATTGTTTCCATGACTTGTATGATCTAGTGGTAGCATATAACTTGTTTAAGTAGCTTATGATCCTAAGTGTTTAATCTAGAAAACTTGTCTAAATATTTGCTTCAACATGGTGCATGATAACCCTTCTAGTGAGGTGTGAAGAAGCTTGCCCTTGGATCAAACTGAAGCTTTTTATTTGTGCAAGCAATCTAGGTTGAATCACAAACTTGATCCTCAACCCTTTTTTCAACGTGATAATCTATCTAAAGTTTGCTCCTTGTGGTCAATTGGTGCCAAAGGGGGAGAAAATGTTGTTCACAGAGATAGAACTCAAAGGGGGAGAAGCACAAAGGGGAGAATTGATAAAAGAAGGGGATCAACTAATTTTGAGCACACAAGTAGGGGGAGCAAGCTCTTAAACATGAATGTTGCATTTACATGAGCACTTCATATGTATGATGCATAGTTATGCATTTCTTTTTCTCCAATACATTGCTTGTGTGGTGACTTGCTAGTATAATTTGAATGGTATATTGTGGTACTAGCATGAATAGGAAGTAGTTAGATTTTTCTTGCTTCATGTTTTTCATAGTGGTACTAGAGCCTTGCTTATAATGTTGATCTCACGAGGTTTCTAGTTATGTTTGTGCTTTTCAAGTGGAATCTAACTACACAAGGTGCTAAGATGGTGTTTATCACTACTCCGATGGTATCACGCTTCAAAGGTCTATAATCTTAAACACTTAGCACCTATTGGTAGTCAATGCTCCTAATCTTTCCTATCTAACATGTATGCTTCCAAAATCCAAACATATAGCATACATGTAGGGGGAGCCATTGCTATCAATTTGAATTCATGATCACATGTCCATAATTCTTACACATGGTAATATACTTGGACAATGTGACATGGGTTCAATCAAAATTTTATCATAACATCTTTGTGAAAGGGTTGTCACCAATTACCAACAAGGGGGAGATTGAAAGTCCTATGTTTGGTGTTGGTAATTAGTGACAATGCCTTAAGTACTAATCCTATGCCTAAGTTGTATGTAGCATATGAGGATTAGTATATTCCAAGGTTGGTGGCAAGATGGACATGGTGATCATGATGGCCACACTTGGATTTGGATGCAACCCTACGTGATCAAGGCAAAGGTATATGCTTAAGGGTTGTGTTTTAGTAACCAAGACACCTAGCGGGTGTGGTTACATTATAGGATAGATAGCCGTACTATAAAGAGGGGAATGACGCGGCTATTGAACTCCTAAGTGCCTCTAGGTGTGCATTTTATAATCATATGCATTTGGATAGAACTAATATCGCCTCGAAAAATGATTGTGAAAATGCTAACACACTCACACATGTCGAGATCACTTGGTGGTGTTAGCACGCCTGCGAAGGCAGTGGAGTTTGAGCGGTAGAGAGGGTTTGGGATCCTCTCTCCCTCCCACCGAGCTTGCGAGGCGGGATTCAGGCGTTTTCGAGGAGTTGAAACGACTTTTTTTCCACTACGCCGAAAGTCCAGAAAAGAAACGGAGGCGAACGGAGGTCACAAAGGTGACCGGACGCTGCACCGGACGCGGTCTTTGAATGACCAGACGCGTCCGGTCAGTGTTCAGCGTCTGCGCGTTTTTTAGTTTGATGATCGGACGCGCAGCGCGTCCGGTCACTGACGATCGGACGCGTCCGGTCGTTCAAGGAGCTTACTGGACTCTGACCGGACGCGGGCACTGTGGCGTCCGGTCATTTTCTTCAGCGCGTCCGGTCGTTGTTCTGTTGAGCGCTGCTCAGGCGACCAGCGCGTTCGGTCACTCACGGGACCAGCGCGTCCGGTCGTTCCCAGCGCGTCCGGTCTGCGCGACCAGCGCGTCCGGACGTTGCTTCGCAGTTAGCCGTTGGGCGACCGGCACGTCCGGTCAGTTAGACCAGCGCGTCCGGTCAGTGCTTCGTGACTTAGCCGTTGTGCGACCAGCGCGTCCGGTCAGTTGGACCAGCGTATCCGGTCAGCACGATTTCGACTGTTTAAGCTTCTAACGGCTCTATTCGAAGGGGTACGTCTATAAATACTCGTTGGCCGGCTCAAGGCTCTCTCTCTCGAACATTTGACATACTTGTGAACACTTTGAGCTAAGCAACTCTCCTTCCACTCATCTCTCTTGCTTCTTTGCATATTCGAAGTGAGATTGAGTGATCCAAGTGCATTTGCATTGTGAGATTGCATCTAGTTGGCACTTGGTGGTTGATTTGCTGCGGGATTCTTGTTTCTCTTGGTGGTTGCCGCCACCTAGACGGTTTGGAGCAGCTTGGAGGCGTTGGCAAGAGTTGGTAATTGTTCTTGGCCACCTCCAGTGATTGTGAGGGGTTTGTGCCTACCTCGGCGAAGCGCCAAAGGCAACGATAGTAAATTGCTCGTGTCATTGCAACCTTTGCCATTAGGTAGGTTCTTGTGGCGCTTTTTGAGAGGCTCGGTGTGAGACCGATTAGCCACCGAACCACGTGGTGAAGAGGGACACAACGGGGACTAGCGTGCCGGCACGTGAACCTCGGGATAAATCTTCGTGTCATCACTTTCATATTGTGATTGATTGATCCCGGTGTTCGGTTATCTTGGTATACATTGTTGATCATATTGGTTGGCTTAATACTTCGCCCCTCGGTGAAACTCTCCTAACTCAACTCCGCATTACTTTATTAGTTATCTTTGCTAGCTAGTTAGCTTTGCTAGAGTAGCTCTTTTGTGTAGCTTGCTAGTTGTAGTTGTAGCTACCTTCTCGGTTTGACTTGTGCGGTTGAGTGCAAATACTAGAATTGTGAATTGGTTAGGTGGCTTGCAAACACCCCGTAGGCTAAGCAAAACTTGCATCTCGCTATTTGTTATATTGATAAACTTGTTTAGCTTGTCTTTGTAGAAAATTTTTAAAGGCTATTCACCCCCCCCCCTCTAGCCATCAAGACCTTTCAGAAGGGCGCCGATCGCTGGGACGGCAGATCCGGTCCCAAGGAGCTCGACGACGAGGACGCGCCAGGCAGCACCACCCGCGCGGATCCCACGGCGTGCCAGCCGAAGCGCCTAGCAGGCTGCCGCTGACCCCCGGGATTGCAGGCACTCCTGCCGCTGGCAGCCGCAGCCCCGGCCACCATCGAGGAGCCAGATCCAGCCAGCTGGGACCTGGATCCGGCTGGCCGGCCGCCGAAACTGAGGCGTGCCGCCCTTAGCCCGCCCGGACAGCAACATGGGGAAGGGGAGGACACACGGCCACCGCCAACTGATGGGAACGGAGCTGGATCCGCCCAAATCCAAACGCCCAGCGACGAATGGCGCGCCACCGCGAGCAGCTTGCAAATCCGGGCAAACCACCGCAGGAGGAAGCAGATCCGAGCAGGGCCACCACGGATCCACCGGAGAAGCGCCGGAAACGGCGAGAAGCCGGCAGTCATTAGAGAGGAGGATGGGAGAGGAGAGGTCGCCGCGCGCCAGAACTTTCTGGAGCAGCAGCGGGCCGCCGTCGCCGCGCGCTTGGTGGTGGCGACAGCGGCCGGGGATGGACTATGGCGGTGTAGCTTGAGCTGGCGGCGGCGGTCGCCCCTCCCGTCACCCTGAGAGACGACACGGAGGGGTACGGGACCGGTTGCCGATACTCGTGGTACTGTTCTCACTTCCCAATGAATCCAGTTCACCAAAGACTAGCATAAACTCTCACCTACATGGGGAAGCTCATACATAGTACCTTTAAACTATGTACTCCGATGAACCCAGATACGCTCGGGGGCTTATAGACTAAGTGTGAAGACGACACGTGGTCAACAATGGATAGAACATTGAGCAAACTACATCGCTTTTTATTGTAAAGTTTTGTACTTGCATGTCCTTCATAGAGTGTGTCTAGGGAACAATTGAGTGTTTTAAGGGCAATTGTCCCTCGTTTTTGTGGCCCTTAGATTTAAAATAGAGGACCCAGATCAAATATCCCTCAATCTTATCTTGTTCCTCTGCCCGCACTAGCCTGACCACGGGTCTGAATGCTCCACTCGCCCCCGCCTCCATGCTTGGCTCCGGCTGCTCCCTCGTAGCTGGATCTGCCACTGTCCATCACATCCTGCCACTAAAAACCACGTACCTCTTCCTTGCTATCTTCTTCATCTCTGACTGTGAGTTGTTCCCTCTGCCCCCTGTCTGTCAATCCATTTACTCAGTGATCTCTATCTGGTTGTGATAGATTTACCAATTACTATGTATATCCTCACTTGTGTCAGACGTTTGTGTCTCTTCAATAAGTGTTATATGGTGAGCTCATAGCTTAAGTTAAATCGGCTCATGTTATGGCCCATGTAGAGTTTAGAATAATTAAAATGAGTGATGGTTGTCATTACAAGTTTCGATCTTATTAGTCGTTGCAACTATTTTATCCATACTACTTTAATTGAAACTCTAGTACTTATATTCAAAACTCTCCTTTTATCTTATATTAGAAGAATGGATTCTAGGTCCTATACTGCAGCCTAGTTGTTATAGTGGTATAAACGGTATGGAAGTGGTGGGTAATCTAAATATAAGTGTAGGGGATAATTTAGATTATCTCTCATAATGACATAGATGGTAATTTAAACTAAGTCAGGGATTGTTTTAGTTTATATTTTTTAATGGTATATATATATATATATATATATATATATATATATATATATATATATATATATATATATATATATATATATATATATATATAGGGGGGATGTTGGTTTAGATTATTTTCATACTTGTAGATTTTAGGGGGTTAATTTATTTTAATTGATATTGGCAAACTTTTAAAAACATAATCGATTCGGTGGCTACTATTGTCAATATGATTAGAATCTGTTCCGCAAAAAAACATGTTTAGAATCCATTGAATCGATGGCTGATGTTTCTATTTTTGAAAGAATTTTTAAGAATTATATTTATTTTTTTCTGTTGCATCTCCTGAAAATTAACATGTAGACTTCGTTGGGACCCTCTATTAGTAGTAAGATGTTAATCAAAGCAACTATGTTGTAAACTGAGTGTAGCTTAGTTAGTTATGTGGTTAGGGTCACAGTGATGGAATCTATCCCACAAGGTTTAAATCTTGACTCTGTATATTTTTTTTGGGAACAATCTTCAACTCGGTATAGAGGCACGTATTTATGGATAATTATTTTTCTATAGTAGGTGCAACATATGTAACCATTGATAACGAGACACCTGTTATATTGACTTATTAATGCCTCGGTAATGTTCGAAATAAGTTGGTTCGGAAAAAGAAAAATAAGGTGCTCACGTCTACCTGAAAAAGAAAAGATAGGGTGGGTCAGTGGGTGTGCATTTGTAAGGTCGAGACGGTATTTGTGCATCAGTTATGTACGTGTCTGGACTTTGGAAATAAAAAAACAGTGGTCTCTTGACGATCAAGCTGCTCTGAACCACACCTGACCAGCTGGCGTTCACTTTCGTCCAGTCATCAGACAATCACATAAACGGGCCGGGGCGGCTGGCGGCTGCTTTGTCCGCAGTCCCGGCCGGACTCGGCACACGAACTCTCCAGACGCCGGAGATGCCAAACCGGCGTGCGATGCGAGGACTCGCAGGCACCAGGCAGCTGCGGGTTTAGTAGGTTACGACGCCATCATCAGCTCGCCGCCCAGCCGTGACGATCGACGACATATTTAGGGGTCACGCGAACCGCGCGCCATGCCCGAAGAACATCCTTGGGAGATAACGGGCCGCCGTATCTCCCGAGGGTTGGAACAGATCACATCACTCACTCTCACAGCCTTAATTCTAGTGCGGATACGGAGGATGCCTCGTGAGTAGTATAGGATTTTACGCAGAGAAAGTAACGAGACGTGTAGTGCGATATGGATGTCGTTACTTTGGAGCTTAGCGGGACATGACTTGCCTCTTTTAGTACATATTTATATGTATGAGTACTAAGTTTGTACTAGTAGTATTTAAAAAAAAAGTACTTGTACTAGTAGTATATTCTTGCTGGGCGTTGCTTGGCGGCCCCATCTGGGACCTCCCGCAGCTTGCCTATAAAACGCGCCGTGGATCCCAGTTAGTTTCGTCGCACACCTTCTTCCTGAGTGAGATCGAGTAGCTAGGCGAGCATATATACGCGACCTAGCTCGCTCGTGTGGACGGTGATGGCGGCAATGGCGAAGCCAAAGGCAACCTCCATTGTTCTGGCTGTGGTGCTAGTCCTCGCGACGGTGTCCCTGGTCTCGGGGACTAATGGATTCGCGACTTACTACACCCCAAGCTACACACGTACGTCCCTCAGCTCCCAATTAAGCTGCTGCTTCATCGATTAGTCGGTTATTAATCTTCTTGTAATATAACATACTCATCGATCGCTTGCGTGCGTGCAGCTTCGGCTTGCTACGGGTACCAGGACATGGGCACGATGATCGCGGCGGCGAGCGAAGTCTTCTGGAACGGCGGCGCGGCCTGCGGCGACCGCTACGTGGTCAGCTGCGAGGGCGCCACCAACGCCGGCGTGCCGCACCCGTGCACCGGCCGCACCGTCACCGTCCAGATCGTGGACCTCTGCCCGTCTCCCGCCTGCCAGGGCACCATCGACCTCTCGCAGGAGGCCTTCGCCATCATCGCCAACCCGGACGCCGGCAAGGTCCAGATCGAGTATAGCCGGTACGTACGTCGCATTACATTGCTTGCGTCGATATATAGCTAGCTGAAATAGCTAGCGTACTCCTACAATGCAACCTCAAGTCACAACTCATCACAACAGACTATTTGACATATATATACACATGGCTAATGCCTAAAACTAATAGGTCGACGATTAACTGACATGTATGTGATCATTCATTCGTAGGATCTGAGTTTCGCAAGAGGACGAATCTGAAGCAGGAGTATTATGTCGTCGAAGAGTAAAATCGACTGCGGCCGGCTTCAGAAAATAACAAGAGCTTGAAGCGAATGTGATGTGTGTGCTACCCAGCTACTGATCAGTAGTAGCTGCATGTTAAGTTGTACTTGTGTGGGAAAATGAAATAAAAAAACAGGGGTCTGCGCCTGTTTGGTTTGCGTCCTAATAACGAAGCACATGGAAACCAAGCGAAAAAATATTATTTCCTGCGATGTAAATTGGCTGCCATCGCTTTAGCGTAGGTCCATCAAAATCAAAATTATAACATTTATAAAAGAAGAGTGTAAAAGAATCTCAGTCACTGGTGTGAAACAAAATGATCCCTAGTGGGTTGATTTGGACACTTGCCTGTTGCAGGCATAATTGGGCTTATTGGTCGAACCAGTAAGCCCAACAGCTAGACAACCCGCTTATTGTAGTATCTCCTGATTCACTCCACGCATCTCCTGATTCACTCCACGCACACAATCATGGTATGCATAGAGTTTATCCTAGAGTATCATAGAGAATCAATTCTAGTCAGAGAATCACTTCTCATAAAGAATCGACTTAACAGAGAATCTAGAACAGGAGAAGCTCTACCAAACTGGCCCTGATTTGAATCCCATACACTCATTTTACTTCGACTACCGAAGTACGGGTGTAATGTTGTGGCCCATCCAGCGACCTAGTGACAAATTGACAACAAACATGTTTAGGTATATGCCAACTAGCTCAAAAATATAAAAGCACTCCAACACAACCACTCGAGACTTTGAGTGGAAATGTGTTGGTTTAGACAAAGATCAATAACAAGCTTATTGTGTAGGAGATATTGGCATGATACTGATCAGAGAGCACCTTATGTTGTGTTTCAGTGAAGGCCAAATTGAGCATAGTAATTGGGCCCTGAACTCCTGATTTGGCCTCGTCACTTTGCATAGTTGATTAGGTGACATTAGTGTTTGTCTTTGTAATTCTAAAGAAAGGCCCTGAAACCATTTAATCCCTAAAAAGAAAGGCATGAGCTCATTTTCATAGAAGATAGCACGCTTGAACTCTCTCTGGCACACGTGCACACGCAAGCACCACACACACACACACACACACACACACACACACACACACACACACAAACACACACAGAGCCTGATTAATTTCATTGTTATTTCCTTGTGCAATTGGAAGAGAAATACTCTTGACCTTGGCTGGTGAACGCTGCCAAAATAAACACAATAAATTTCGGTTAATCAAAATGCAACATAATACATTTTTTAGTGAGTGTTGTCACACAAGATGTGCATGGTTTGACCTACATAGATATATCATATAAATAAATATCGTAAAGGTAACACTTACATATATTAGAGAAAAACTACAGAATGAGCATGTGTCATTCTTGAACTTGTGAGGAGATTCATCAACTTTGAAAGTGGATTTTTGGGTTTATAGACTTTTTATGTTGTACCACTTAGGTCCATACACGTCACATTAGCATGAGAAGTCCACGTGGAGGGGTATGGACTTAAGTAAATGATTTGCTTTTAAAGTTGGTGGACCTAACTGAAACCCCTTCATAAATTAATGGACTTCCGATGCATTTAACTCAATATTATATACACATTTTCTTCAAATTCATTACCTTTGTCGTCCTGTTGCCTCTAGGACTTCCAACCACATGCATTGGTCTTGCACATGTCAGGTAACATAACAGGATGTGCTTAAGAAGCACAATAACATGCCTATGACCACGTAACACATGGCTTTGGTGTTGTCATTTTGTAATCCTGAAAATTAAATAGGGTGGTTTTCACACGCTTGAGCATACTGATCCAAGACTCCTAAACACCCAACAACCTCTCTTTGTGTGCAGTAATAAAGGATCGGATCTGTGTGTTGGTGATGAACTATATGATTTGTGTAGTGCAGTAATGAAGGCTGCATTTGGAAGGGACGGGCTTCATGTCATAGTGGGTACTCATATGGTGGCATGGTAAGTCACTCATCAATTAACTGATTTGTCCCACAAGGATTGTGAGGACTTGGTGTCAATAAACTCCGCCGATCATGTAGACTTTGAACCTGATGATTCCTCTCTTTGTTTCTTCTTATTACCTTATACATGTTCAAACACGGGATGAGCTCCTCCCTAACACTATCCTCTCCTCCCTCACGCGATCCACGTCGGATCACGTGCCCCTTCGGATTGACGTTGCTACCGCCATCCCCAAATCCTGCTTGTTCCGGTTTGAAAACTATTGGATTCAGTCCCCTGGCTTCACTGACACTGTCTCCACTACTTGGGCGTGCAGGACACCGAACAGTAACACGGCAGCTATCCTGGCTGCTAAGCTAAAAAACACTAGGACGGCTCTCGGAGCTTGGTGTAAGACCTTCGCTAGTATCTCTCAGCAGGAGTGTGACTGCAGAATTGTGATCAACCTACTTGACTATGTAGAGGAATGTCGTGCCCTCCAACCTACTGAAGCTTGCCTCTGGACTGTTATCACTAATCTCCTGCACAGAGTCACTCGGGCCAAGCTCTCAATCTAGAAGCAACGGAGCAAGGTCAAGGCGGCCATCGATGGTGATGAGAACACAAGATACTTCCATGCCTGTGCGAATCAGAGAAGGCACCGGAACAGGATTCAACTGATAGAACATAAAGGTCGGGAGTATCACAGTCATGAGCGTAAAGCCGACATCCTTCACATGTTCTATTGTAACCTCATGGGGGCGTCAGATCCACCAACTGGTCGTTCAGTCTTGACGACCTGTACTGTGATGGGCCGCTGAGCCTCGACCATCTAACTGAGCCTTTTACTGACGTCGAAATCAAAGGTGCGATTCAGCGCATGCACGCGACTGCTAGCCTGGGCCCTGATGGCTTCGGTCCCGCTTTCTTTAAGGCCGCCTGGCATGTCACCTCGGGGAGTATTACCGATCTCTTCCATGAATTTTTCAAGCACGGCGCTGAGCTCAATCGAATCAATCGTTCCTACCTTGTGTTCCTCCCCAAGAAGAGTGAGGCCCATGAGGCCAAAGACTTTAGGCCCATCGCGCTTCAAAATACTACCATCAAGTGCCTCTCCAAGGTTCTAACAATCTGGCTCTAGCCTCACATTACTCAACTGGTCAGTGGTGATCAAGCCGGCTTCGTCTTCGGCCGCTGCATCGTAGATAGCTTCGCTTATGCCGTCGATCTCCTGCACTGCTGCTACTACAGGAATGCTCCAACTCTGATCCTCAAGCTTGACTTTCTCACAAGGCATTTCACTATGTTAATTGGGATAGCCTCCTTCGGATCCTTCGACACCGAGGCTTCCCTGAGAGATGGTGTGCTTGGGTCCTGGATTTGCTTGGCTCCGGCAGGACCGTTGTGCTACTGAATGGGGTGCCCAGAAAATGGATCGACTACCGCGCAACGGCCTTAGGCAGGGCGACCCCCTCTCCCGTTATCTCTTCATCATTGTTGCTGATGTTCTCCGCCGCCTCCTCCATAATCCCTCCCTCTCCTCCTCTTTCTTCCACCCTCTCGTCCCTAATGCTCCTTGCCCCGTCCTCCAGTACGCTGACGACACTCTTATTTTCCTTCGTTGCTCCTCTGAAGCTGTTCTCCAGGCTAAGCATGTTCTTCGTATTTTCAAGGATGCAACTGGCCTCTCCATCAACTACCATAAGGCCACCTTCCTGCCTGTGTCGGTGCCTAAGTCCTTGACTCAATCCCTTGTTGCGAGCTTTGGCACTACGGTTTCATCCTTCCCCCAGCCATACCTTGGTCTCCCCCTCTCCACCAGTAAGCTGAGTGTGTCTGATTGCCTGCCTCTGATTGCTTCTGTTGACAAGCACCTCTCGAGGTGGAGTGCCTCCCTTCTAAATAGAGCTAGACGGCTCACTCTTTCCTCTGCTGTCCTTAGCTCTATCCCCCTGCACTACATGTCTACGATGTCCATCCCTAAAACTACCATCCAAGCTATCGACCAGAGGGGTCGTGCCTTCTTCTGGACCGGCGAAGACGCATGCCATGGGTCCAAATGCCTCGTTGCCTAGGACTGTGTTCAGGCTAGCAAGTCTTGTGGTGGCCTAGGGGTCAAAGACTTAGAGTTACAGAACAGGTGTCTGCTGATGAGGTTCATTGACAAGGTTTTTACGAGTGGTGATGCTCCTTGGAAGAGTTGGATTCTGGGCAATGCCTCCCCTTTTGACTCAAGTGGTTCAAGCAACGATAGTTTCCTTTGGGAAATCATCAATGCCGAGCTCTCCACCTACCGCTCCCTAACTTATGTCAATGTCCACAACGGTGCTTCCACTGCCTTCTGGTATGACCACTGGTTGTTCGATGGTCCTCCGTACCTTTCCCATGCTGCCCTCTTCTCCCACACCACCTGGCCTAACGTTTCGGTTCAGAAAGTTTTTCAAACGGGCTTTGATCTGTGCCTTTGTCCTAGGCTCACTAACGCTGCTAGCTCCCAACTAGCATCCCTCCTCCTCTGTTTGCAGGCAATTTCACTGGACGATGTCCCAGATCAGCGGCTCATGAAGCTGACAAACAAATGCTATTCTTCGAGGGATGCCTATGCTGCATTCGATGGCGGTCAAGCACCCAATGACGTTCACTCCCAGCGCATTTGGTCTTCCCGTGTGCCTAACAAAGTTAAAATCTTCTCTTGGTTGTACTTCAAGGATCGTCTCAGCACCTGGGAAAATCTGTATGCCAAACACGTCCTAGACAATGCATCGTGTGAACGATGTCCTGGTGGCATCGAGGACAGACACCACGTTTTTTTCTGCTACAGCACAAGCGCAGGCGTGTGGAGCAAACTGAACCTCGAGCACATTGTTCGCTCCCGGACGTAGATGCATGGAATGCTGCGGTGCCAGATCAACTGGACGTGAGACTCTGGCCGTTTGTTCTTCAAACTATCCTCTGGCGCCTGTGGGATGCTAGGAACGGCGAAATCTTCAGGAATGAGTCCCCCTCTCTGAGGTCTGTAATCACCAAAGTGTGCGATGATTTTGTGGTTTGGCGTAAACGGCTCAAGAATGAGCAAGATGTAATCAGTTTGAATGTGTGGCGCAACCGTTTCCTATCCTGTAATACTGCACGTTAGCTCCGCCTCGCGCGTGAGCTTGGAATGAAATCAAAGGTGGGGAAGCTCTCCCCCCGTTGCATCAAAAAAAATATACATGTTCAAGCACAGATTTAACCTACAAAGGAGGAAAAAGGAACAACAAAGGTTGATGCAGTGTTTAGAAAGAAAAAGGAAACAAAGTGGCTAGAATAATTATATTATGTTACTAAAAGAACCAAAAATGAAAGATAAAAGATGCAATGAAGAAGAGAGCTTGTATGGTGCAGGAGGCCCGGCCACTCTTTACACTTCAGAGCTTCTTTGGATGGGAGCTAGCTAATATATTTTATTAACAAGATGATTGGTTAGATCAAGCTGAACTATAAGTGTGACTATAAAACTGGACTATTACCTAATCCAAACAGTCCCTAGAGCTTTAGCTAGCTAATAAAAGCTCGACATCTAGCATAAATGTGTCAAACCTTGTTGGTAGAACCAATGTTCTAGGGACAGGATGGGGCTAAGTGAGATATCTTCACTTTGATATGGTGTTTGGTTTAGAGATAACTAAGGACGGGACAAGTGGCGGAGGGTGAATCATAAATGAGGGGGGTTGCGCTAAAAGGTTCTACTGTAGCTATTGGCGGTGTCTTTCCTTCTGGGATTTATAAGCTTGTGTACGCTTCTTTTCTCAGAAGCAAAGGGGGGCAACACTCAGTTTCACCTCTATGAGCCTCTGCCACTGGACGGGATGATTCTGCTAGGCAACATACTCTCTAGATCTGGGATCAAGTTGACCCTAAGAATTGCAAGCCTCATTCCACTTGGCATGAGCACTAAATTTTGTTGTGGGAGCTATATATATATATATATATATATATATATATATATATATATATATATATATATATATATATATATATATATATATATATACACTCCACCTCTAACAGTGGGAGTAAGGTTTTGGCACTTGAGAAAGCTTCCTTGACATTCTATAGCCTTCTTCCATCTCTCACTCACACACATTGCTTAGGATTGCATTTTTTGTGAGATTGAGAGCATTCTAATTTGTGTCAAGAGTTTGATCTTGGTGATACACGAGAGACTTTAAGGAAGCATCATCAACTTTTTACTTTTGGAGATTGCCACCTCCAATACAGCTAGTTCGTGGTTTTATTGAAGCACTTCAAAGAAGATTGCGAATGTGCTCTGGAAGTGATTGTGTTGTGCTCACCTCACTAGAGTGGTGAAGAACAACTCTAGTAGATCGAGGTGTGGAATGATTATATGGTTCTAGACAGCTCAAAAATCAAGTGAAGTCTTGAAAAAGGAGCAAAGAACATTAAATCCACAATGAGATTAGAGGGTGACCAGTGAGTCACCGATACCACGGGATAAATTTGGTGTCTCCAATTTGGTTATATCTTGTACTCAATTTACTTTTGTGCAAGTCATTTGAGTAGTTTACCTTCGTAGAATTAAATTATTGCTTGCCAACCTTGGATAAAAAACCCTCACCTAGCCTAGGAAGAGTAGTATATTAGGGCTTTCTTGTGCTTCGTAGAATTAAATTCACCAACACCTGTGACAAATATCATGGCAACGACCAGCTCCACAGAACAAATGGTCTATGTATGGAAATTAAACGTATTGGTCACTTAGTCGTTCATACCCCTTCTCGAGATCACCTACAAAATGCACTTCACATTCCCACTGCTACAAAAAAAGAAAAGAAAAGAAAAACTGTTTCTATTCTTAAGCTTTGCTAACTCTGCATTCCTTCAATTTCACCCTAGTCATTTTTTTTTATCAAGGATCAGGCCACGAAGATACAGTATGCTGTATCAAACCATGTAACATCAGCTTGATAAAACACCAACAGACCCACCTAAAAAATTGTATTATGCCCACCTCACGGATTCTGAAAGATACATCAAGAACTACCATCCAGCAGCTTAGCCACCAAAAATTTCACACAAATACCTAACACGGCAAGGATTCTAGTATGAAAAACAGCCTGTAATTGTTTCACGTTATCACTTTCTTAGGATTTCGAGGGCATTCATTCCTTAGCACAAGGCCACAAGTTAACGGGTGTACATACTACAAGTGCAAATTGACTCATTAATTAGACTAGAAACTGATGGTGGACCAGCACCGGTTCAGGTTACAAGAAACTGGTCTCAAATAGATGGCCCGTTGATGCCAAGATGACCAGAAAACTTCCCCTTGCACGACGGGCAAATGTAACCAAGAGAATCTGCCTGCTGCTCAGCAACGGTGCCGAAATGCTGGAATGGGCTATTGCACCACACGCACACAGATTGGAGCATGCCAACCATCTTCGAATAGGACGAACCCCAGCCCAACTGGAACGGAGGGGGGCAGTTACCTAGCTGTGGTGCATAACCTAGCATCAATGTTGGCTCTGGTACAGGTATAGAGTCATGCCTACCCATGCCCCCATAAGGCGGAGCTCCAGCCGAGGCCATCCTTAACTGTTGCTCAAAGCTTGGATAGATCTGCTGCTTGGGGCCACCAAATCCAAGTTGCAAATCACACTGTTTCAAGAACAATCAAAGCTTGTTATCAGAAAACAGAATGGCATAAACAAACTTGATTAACATGTTAGCGAATAAATATGCCACAACAAATAGTGCATAAACTGTACACCTATGGTACAAAGATAAGCCTTAGATATAGAGGTAGTTACAGTTTAACTACAGCAAAAGCTTAAGGCAACCAAAGGCTAGGGTATGCAGGAGTAGGCAACAAGGCATAACTAGACCTTCAAGGCGAGCTGGGTTCGCCTAGGCGACACCTTTGAAACAGAGGAAGCAACGCCCCTTTGAAACAGAGAAAGCTACACGAACACAATATATCATGAAACTCACATATACTTCGGTTATCAACCAAAAGAGTATCTTGTTATCTAACATCATATACGTTTCAGTTATCAAGTAGATGAGCATATTTTCCTCCATGCATATGGTGAGTATGGGCCCACAGGAATAATAGTGAATATACTAATTAAAGCCTACAGATCTATCACTGATGTGTGGAAAACAATGGCATAATGACCCATTCAAACATATGCAGGCTATTCCTATTAGATGATATACTAAAGGTGCCTATACTAAAATAAATTAAATAGTTATTAACCTGATCTTGCATAATCCTGCTCAGTGGAACATCTTCAACAGCACGAACCAAAGAAGTAAAGCTACCAAAATTGGTTTGCATGGCCATAAAATCATCAATAGTCCCACTTGTCCCAGTAGCAGGTAGTGAGTCACAAGAAGGGCCCGCATCGTTGTATTGATTATCCAAGTCACTGTCAGATTTTTCCAATGCCTCAAGCATGGAACCCTTGATATCAAAATCCAACGTGCAGTGCTCATTTGGTTCAGTTCGACTGGTGGAGCTGACAAAAGAACTCCTCATATTGTGGATATCAATATCATCAGTTGCAGTACCACCAGTAAGTGTGTTTAGGTCAGATAATGAGTAACAGTTTGCAAAATCATGTTTCATATTAATGACATTATTCAGCTGGGCAAGACTACTTTCTGTGATAGTACCATTGAAGATATCACTGTTATAAGCTTCAGCATCAAAACCAGTTTCATTACTTGTCATGTTTTGTGAGTTCACCAATGCTTCTTTGGCACTATCTTCACCTCTGTTGCCATAGTCCTTGATTTCAGGAGTCATTGAACAGGAAGAAGTGAAACAATCCACATTTATTTGAGCTCGAGGTATAGGGTCCATGGTCAAATTAGATTGATACATCATGTCATTTTTCTGGTTGACAAAATTTTCACCCTTACAGGTGTTGTTCTGGTTGGCAAAGTTTCCATCCTTACAAGCAGTGTCATCATTAGAGGTAGTACCGAAGCATTGGGCAATAATGGATGATCGAATAGCATCATCAAGAGTATCAGATGTTTCATAGTTTCCACCAGAAATAGGAGAAGATATTGAATCCAAACATGAATTGAGATTTACATCCCTTACTCTGACACCATTTTTTAGTTGACTGTCTTTCAAAGAAGTCATTTCGCAATCCATAATCTTGTCCTCAGCAGATTTGTCACTTTTGAAGCTTCTGGGGTTTTCCACATTGCAAGATATATGGCCACCATCCACTTCCATACCGATTGAATTAAGATCAGGCTCATCCCTAGATGCTGAAAGTGGGTCACTTTCAAGCTGGCCATTAAAATCATGTTCTTCAGGAGAACTGACAAATTTGCCATGCAGTAGATCACAGGACTCAGAAACTTGTATGGATTGTGTCATATTAGTACACCCCATTGGATCATCTGTGCATTTTCTTTCATCAGGATCATTTACAGTTGAAGAAACCTCTTTATGTACATCACCAGTTTCATCAGACCTATTGAACTTTTGGGAATAATCTGCACTTGAAAGTTCTGAATCTTTTGAACTGACATTCTCGTGAACATTCATGGAGTTGCAAATACTCAATTTTCTTTCAGCATCAACAGAAAGAGAAGCTACAGCACTGTCACATGCTTCATCGTGGGTTTTATGGTCATCAGAATTGTCAGCAGTATCCAGACGATGCCCAGAGGAAGGCTCTCTGGTGGGATGTTCTTTTATTATTTCAGCTGTATCTGTAATATCCTTAAGAGAGTCCTTATGATGCACAGGGACGAGTTCTCCAGCAACGAGTCCTTTTTCCTGTTCAGGAAAGCCATTCATCTCCTTAAGAGGGTCCTTCTGATTCACAGAGATATCTCCTGAAGATTCTTTTCCCTGTTGAGGCAGCTCAGAAGGTTCTTTTCCCTGTTGAGGCAATGCAGAAGGTTCTTTTCCTTGTTGAGGCAACATAGAAGGTTCTTTTCCCTGTTGAGGCAACATAGAAGGTTCTTTTCCCTGCTGAGGCAACATAGATGGTTCTTTTCCCTGTTGAGGCAACACAGAAGGTTCCTTTCCCTGTTGAGGCAACACAGAGGGTTCTTTTCCCTGTTGAGGCAACACAGTCGTCTCCTGAAATCCACATGGCACTGCCACCAAGGATGGTTGACCATCAAATAGTTCTGCTGGACTCAGACCTTGATACCTTACATCTGCAACGCTGTGGCCAAAATTGCCGGATACCTCTCCAGAGGTCTTCTGCTGAGTCTTCTCATACTTTCCATCTATGTTGGTATCCAATTCTGATTTACTAACCCTGCGCCTTTTAGCTTTCCTTTGGTGAAAGGACAACTGATGTTGCATATAGGCGCTCTGGTCATGAAACGTCAAATTGCATTTCCGGCACTCCTTTGCATTCACTTCTATTGGAGCTTCATCCTTCTGAAGTTTTTGTTGATGAGAATCACCAGAGGGATTAAACAATGTAACTGAATTAACTGGCACTGCAATCTGCTTTTCCTCAATTGAGATGGTTTGCTGATGAAGACCTACAGACTAATCAAAAGTACTTTTAAATTAAACTACGAAAACCCAAGCACACAAATAAAATGTCTAATCAAAACTTACATTAACATCTAGGCCATGCACTCCTGCACTATTAATCTGAGAGGCGGTTGTCTTTGCCTCCTGGGACATGAGGTAGGAAGAGACTTCTTTGCAAGTAGCGAACTGATGTCCTTTGGGGCTGAAAGTATGATATAAGCAATCAGCACAGGTAAACAACAGTTGTAGAAAAATAATGTGACAAATGCAATAGGCTACTAATGAGATGAGATATCAATCAAAAAGTGCATATGCCCAGGTGTTGTGGAAATTAAGCACTGTAAAGGCAGATGTTATAGTGGCATGCTGTTGTAGGCTACTAGCAAAGACTTGTCACAGCTATGCTTTTCATTAAACAGCTACAAAATTTCGCTAGCATCAGTCTTGATGCGATTGTTAAAAGGAAACAAATAGACATTTTCACAGAAAAGCTATGTTTTTTTATAATTGCATGCATTTGTGATGGCACAAGCATCAGTGTTGATGCGATGGTAATTCACTAATTTCGCTTGTTTGGGTATTAGCCTAATTTTCTCAAATGTAAACGAAGATGATAGTTGTTCAGATATATGCAGCTCGTAGCTGTAAGCCTTTTGTATATACGTTTAAGCGCTTGAGTGAGGCCATGAATCTGAGCAGCACATTCCACACAGAAGTCTTATGTTCCTAATCTCAATTTCATGTTTCAGTTAGGTACTGACCTATTGGCGAAAGGCAACTCAGTGCTAAAGAGTAAGTAGCCAATCTTTCTACGACAGAAGCACTGTTAGGTTACCATGGACCTTGTGAAAAACTATTGCATAGAATAACTTTTCAACAGTTTGAAACAGAATCTAAATCATTATACACACTCTAAAACCCTATCAACTGAAGCCTATACTACAATAAGCAAGTATGCCTGGGTACAGGAACAGACCTCACATAACGGCGGCAATTAATCCATGCGACACGCTCCTTTCGCTTGAGCCCAAGTAGCAGCTTCCATCCACGGGGCAGGTGGTCAGCGAACATGCCAGCATCCACGAACTTCCTCCGACGCCTCCTGCTTCCCCATTGCCCTTCCAGCGCGTTCATGAATCCCAGCAGCTCGGACTCCGACCCCAATCCTGCCGTACGCTGCCGTAGCTCCTCCCCATAGGGATCCACAAGCTCGGCGAGCCTCGCCAGATCAACCGCCACACCCTTTGGATTCAGCACTACCCTATCGGGGTCTGTCGCCGCAGCCGCAGCAGCAGCCGCCGCCGCCGCCGGCGGCGGCGACGGCGCAGGTGTTGTTATCGCGGGCGCGGCTAGGGTTTGCGGTCGGGGTGGAATCGGAGGCGGAGCAGGGTACGAGGGGTCGTCACGCGCGAAGAGGCGTTGGAGGTGGAACACGATGAGGCGGTTCTCGGGGTCCTCCTCGGTGGGGGCAGCTGGCGTAGACAAGGAGGAGGAGGCCCCGGTGGTGGTGGGCGTCAGGTTGTGGGATATGTTGGTGGCGACGCGGCGGCGGGAGAAGGTCTGCTTGCGGGAACCTGCGCTCTCGTTGAAAACGGCGCGGTCGATCTTCGGGGGCGGGAGGAACTCGCCATCGCGGCGGCGGCCCCGGCAGGGATCGACGGCGTAGGGCGACGCGGCAGCTAGGGCCACGAGATCCGACTGTGTCAGCGCCCGGACGTCCACTACGGCTGCTACCTCAGTCCCCATTGCCCAGCGGCGCCGTCACCGGCGGCGGCTGGGCGGGCGGAGGATTGGGGGTTTGGCTCAGGAGGTGAGGAAACGCAGGACTGCAGGAGTGAGGGATGCGACGAGGACGATGGGGACGGGAGAAGTTCAGGTTCAGGATGGACTGGAAGTGGGCCAGTGTGGGATGAGATGTGGAGTAGCGAGGCCCGTAATCGAACGGTTACGGTGCCTTTAATTGCCGTGCTGATTTGATCAAACCCTGGAATGAATACTGAACCCAGCTAGTCGCACGTGGTCATCACTCGCCGCGCCGCCGCCGCCAGCGATGGCGCACCGCCTCTTCTGCGCCACGAGAGCGCTCCTCCTTCCCGCGCCAGCTCCCACCCCCACCTCCGCATCTTCTGCAGCGGCGGCGGAAGCGGCGGCCTCGCTCCTGCCACTGCTCCCCTGCAAGCGGCGAAAGAAGCTCCTGAGGAAGCTCAACAGCCCACGGGTCGCGCCCATCGAGCCGGAGGCCGCGCGTCGCGTTCCGGCCCTCGACGCCGTGCTCGACCGCGATACGGCCTTCCGCTTCCTCCACCGCGCGCGCTCGTTCCTGGCTTCCCTCCCGCCTCCGCACCGGATCCCCCTTTCCGAGGCCGGCAAGCTGTACCGCGAGCTCGGCTTCCCCCGCGGCCGCAAAGTGTCGCGCTCCGCTACGCGCCACCCGCTGCTGTTCCACCTCCCCGTCGTGGACTGCGTCCCGCACCTCGCGCTTACACCGTTCATGTGCTCGCTCCTCGAGGAAGAGCGCCGCATCCACGACGACCTCCTCCCGTCGCGGGTGCGCGCAGTCCGGAAGCTCCTCATGCTCACGGCCCACAGCCGCGTGCCGCTTGCGAAGCTCCACCACTGCCGCGCTGTGCTCG